>CM067854.1:96091418-97384036 GCA_034642435.1 Megalocaria dilatata | reverse complement strand
TTGCCATTTTGTATATGTGGGTCAAACAGGAAGACCTCTCCAGACAAGACTAAGGGAACATCAAAACTGTTATTGTAACAAAAAAAGAAATTCAACCTATGCAGTACACCTATTGGACACAGAACATATTTTTGATACTGATTTTGTAATTTTACACATAGCAATTAGAAGTTTCAGATTAAATCTATTAGAAACATTAAAAATTAATGGATATCATAAAAAACATATATTATTAAACAACCAAACAGTATTGAGTAGCTTCCCCCTATTAAAACTTTTTTGAATAATTTTTTCGGAATTGTTCGGAACTGTATATTTTCTTTCTTTTGTGGTTTCCGTAGGAATTAAATTAATGGGGAATATTTCTGTTGGGTTATGAAGTTATATTATTATTATTAGGAGTACAAATAAATTCGTGCGGTTTTATATCAAATGTCGGCGGTTATTCCATTGTTTTCCATAGGAATTCAATTACTGGGGAATCTTTCTGTTGAGTGAATGAAAATTATTATTATTATTATTATCATTATCATTATTATTATTATTATTATTATCATCATTATCATAATTATTGAACCAAAGCTGTATGTTAAAACCGAACTTGCATATGAATTGATAGCTTTGGACAGGTTATTTGCAGACAATTTAGATTTCAGTAGTGCGCGCAGTCTCCGAAAATATTCTTCCTTCACGGATGTTTTCGATTCCTTCTGTTCTATGCCCCTTGCTTGAGAGTATCCTAGGTATTTGTATTTCTCATCGGCTTCCATTCCTGTTATCCTACCTTGGTTCTTATTGACCTCATACCCTTCGTGGCCTACCCATTTTCCTTTTTCCATGCCACTGATCTTACATTTTTGTAGGCCGAATTTCATCTGTACATCGTCACTAAACCAACCCACGCACGTTAACAGTTCTTCCAATCCCTTCCGACTATTTGAAAACAGTTTCAAATCATCCATATACCATAGATGATTGATTTCCCTTTCAGACTCATCCAACTTATATCCTTTGTTCCTGCTATTGAGAAAGGTGGTTAGAGGTCTGAGGGATAGGCAAAACCATAGGGAACTTAAGGCGTCTCCTTGGAATATGCCTCTTTTTATTCTTATTGTTGCTACTCTAAGGGCAGCTTCTACTGTGTTCAGAACCAGATCCGTGCGCCATTCCGTTATTGCGCATATGAGAAACTGTACTATATGACTCTCAATTTTATAAAGATCAAGGATTTCCAATAACCACGAATGGGGAATGCTATCGAAAGCCTTCTGGTAGTCTATATAGGTAGGTGGTAAGGAGGGAACTCTTTTTTTTCTTTGCGTGGTTCGTTATAATCGAGTCTATTATTAGCTGTTCCTTGCATCCTCTTGACCCTTTGCGGCAGCCTTTTTGTTCTTCAGTTAACAATTTGTTCTTTTCTAGGTGTTTATAGATCTTTTCTGAGAGTATGGACGTCAATATTTTGTACAGAGTTGGCAAGCATGTGATAGGTCTGTAATGGGCAGGGTCTTCGCTTTGGGTTTTGGTTTTTGGCAGTAGGTATGTAACTCTCTTTACCATGAATGGTGGCAGGTTCTCTGGTTGTTTCAGTATATTTGTGAAGCACTTTGCCATTTGTGGGTATGACGAGTGAAATTGCTTTAACCAGAAGTTTTGTAGATGGTCCCCTCCTGGAGCTTTCCAGTTCAATGATTTCATTATCGCCTTCTGCACTTCCTCTTCACCTATTTCCCAATCTGTCATTGTTTTTATGTTAGCTGCTGTCTTCTTTTCCTCATAATACCATTTGTTGTTCTTATGCTGTCCCGGCACACTCCATATTCCTTCCCAGAGACTCTGTATTGCCTCTGCTGTTGGTTGCTTACCCTTGTTTGTGTCTTGTTTTGTTGTTTCTGAGATAGTTTTGTAGAACCCTTTTTGGTTCGTGTTAAATTGGAAATTTTGCTTTCTCCTGGTATTACTATCTTTGTAGCGCTTTAGTTTTTTCGATAGTGCGACTAGCTTTTGTTTGTGGAAGTCTAATATTTCTATGGAGGTCGGGTTAGCCCCGACCTCCACTGTATTTCACTCTTTCGCTCGATCCGATTTCCTGTGCTTTTGTGACTATTCCGATCTCCTTCCTCAATTTCTGGATTTTTGCATTCAGCCTTAGTTCCCAAGGTGGCGAATTGTACTTTCTCTTCCTTTCTCCTCCTGGTTGGATTATTTGACCATTGATAGACAGTACCGTTACTGCACCTGTGTATAATATACTATGTAGCGCTAGAATATCTGTGTTACTGTTGATTTTCATTTTCAAGATCTTGTCCACTGATTTTATCATATTTTTTGTGTTGGGCTTAAATAGTAGCTTAGGTAGGCGAGGTCTTGATGTAGGGTCTAGTCCATCGTTAAGAACGTGGTTGTTGATGAATTGTTCTTCTTCTGGGCTACTGACATCTTCTTCTTCTCCCGCTGCTATCTCGTGTTCCGTTTCCTCTGAGGTTTCAACCATTCCAAGCTCAAGTGCCACCTCGTTTCTTATTATTCTTAATCTTTCCGCCGGTACCCTGTTATTTATGAATATTGAACGGCGCTGATCCAAGATGTTCTGTAGCGTTTTATTTGCTAGTGCGGGAAATTTTTGTGTTATCTTTTCAAGTAACTTTTTTCCGTAAGGGTCCTTAGATGTTTCGAGTTTCGTAATTTCATAATAGCATCGAACTACATATTCGTTCTGTTCTTTTGTCCAAGTAATTCTTTGCTTTCGCCTCGGTAGTGACTCGGTGGGCTGTGGTCTAGGTACCGCAGCAACATCCTCATCATCTGTTTGGCTCTTGTTGGTACTTCTTTGTTGACTATTTCCACGAATTCCTTGTTCCGCGCTATTTGGTCTTGCAGGTGAATCATCATGACGGTTCGGATCCGAGTCCTGCTGCCTCGGCCCGCCGGAGTATCTCTTTCGTCTTGTATTGACAGGAGCAACTCAAATCTCGCTTCGTGAGCTGCTAACACACTCAGCGGGTCGGCTAGGGTACGCGTGTTTGCCTAAGACACGTAGGTATGACCTTGCGTTCATTATTATTGTTATTATTATTATTATTATTATTATTATTATTATTATTATTATTATTATTATTATTATTATTATTATTATTATTATTATTATTATTATTATTATTATTATTATTATTATTATTATTATTATTATTATTATTATTATTATTATTATTATTATTATTATTATTATTATTATTATTATTATTATTATTATTATTATTATTATTATTATTATTATTATTATTATTATTATTATTATTATTATTATTATTATTATTATTATTATTATTATTATTATTATTATTATTATTATTATTATTATTATTATTATTATTATTATTATTATTATTATTATTATTATTATTATTATTATTATTATTATTATTATTATTATTATTATTATTATTATTATTATTATTATTATTATTATTATTATTATTATTATTATTATTATTATTATTATTATTATTATTATTATTATTATTATTATTATTATTATTATTATTATTATTATTATTATTATTATTATTATTATTATTATTATTATTATTATTATTATTATTATTATTATTATTATTATTATTATTATTATTATTATTATTATTATTATTATTATTATTATTATTATTATTATTATTATTATTATTATTATTATTATTATTATTATTATTATTATTATTATTATTATTATTATTATTATTATTATTATTATTATTATTATTATTATTATTATTATTATTATTATTATTATTATTATTATTATTATTATTATTATTATTATTATTATTATTATTATTATTATTATTATTATTATTATTATTATTATTATTATTATTATTATTATTATTATTATTATTATTATTATTATTATTATTATTATTATTGTTATTATTATTATTATTGTTATTATTATTGTTATTATTATTATTATTGTTATTATTATTATTATTATTATTATTATTATTATTATTATTATTATTATTATTATTATTATTATTATTATTATTATTATTATTATTATTATTATTATTATTATTATTATTATTATTATTATTATTATTATTATTATTATTATTATTATTATTATTATTATTATTATTATTATTATTATTATTATTATTATTATTATTATTATTATTATTATTATTATTATTATTATTATTATTATTATTATTATTATTATTATTATTATTATTATTATTATTATTATTATTATTATTATTATTATTATTATTATTATTATTATTATTATTATTATTATTATTATTATTATTATTATTATTATTATTATTATTATTATTATTATTATTATTATTATTATTATTATTATTATTATTATTATTATTATTATTATTATTATTATTATTATTATTATTATTATTATTATTATTATTATTATTATTATTATTATTATTATTATTATTATTATTATTATTATTATTATTATTATTATTATTATTATTATTATTATTATTATTATTATTATTATTATTATTATTATTATTATTATTATTATTATTATTATTATTATTATTATTATTATTATTATTATTATTATTATTATTATTATTATTATTATTATTATTATTATTATTATTATTATTATTATTATTATTATTATTATTATTATTATATATTATTATTATTATTATTATTATTATTATTATTATTATTATTATTATTATTATTATTATTATTATTATTATTATTATTATTATTATTATTATTATTATTATTATTATTATTATTATTATTATTATTATTATTATTATTATTATTATTATTATTATTATTATTATTATTATTATTATTATTATTATTATTATTATTATTATTATTATTATTATTATTATTATTATTATTATTATTATTATTATTATTATTATTATTATTATTATTATTATTATTATTATTATTATTATTATTATTATTATTATTATTATTATTATTATTATTATTATTATTATTATTATTATTATTATTATTATTATTATTATTATTATTATTATTATCATTATTATTATTATTATTATTATTATTATTATTATTATGAGTAGAAATAAGGTCATGCGGTTTTTATATCAGATGCCACCTCTAGTCTGTTATTTCATTGTTTCATCTGGCAACACCTTCATTTTGAAGTGCCATCATTAGACTTTCTTGTCAGTAACTGTCATTTCACTGAATTGGAAACAACATTGTTTCTGTGTGCTCTAAAATTGTCAACTTTTATACCGAATAATGTGTTTTTGCGGGAAGTTTTACTTCATTATTTTAATATGAAGAAAAAGGCTACCGGAATTCATCGTATTTTAGTGAATGTTTATGGTGACCATGCTCTAGCTGAACGAACGTTTCAGTAGTAAAGTACCCGATTTGAAAAGTGACAACTTTGATGTGGAAGACGAAGAACGACCCATAGCATCACCAATGTTCAAGTATGAAGAATTAGAGGAAAGCTCGATGAAGATCCATTACGAATGGAAGAAGAACACGCTAAATGACTTGAAGTCACTCAATAAGTCATTTGCCATTGTTTAAAAGCAATGGAAATGACCAACTTGAAATCAACAAACAACTTCAGGGTATAATTGAAAGTTTTCGAGAAAAAATCCAAGAAAACAATTTGATCGTCACAAAGGCAGATAAAAATGCAGGTCTGGTCAAAGTGAAGAAAAACCTATATTTAGTGAAGTCGCTCAATGTTTTCAGTAAATTAACATTTTGAAAAGTGAAAGTAATCTCCTCTTGAAATTCACTACTGAGGTAAACCACACTCTTAAGATCACTTTATCAACATTACAAAAATTCAATGAATCTTTATACAGTATAAAAAAAAAAATCCACAAATTTCAAAAATGTACAGCTTGATTAAACGACACAAACCTGAAAAGAGTATAAGAGCCATCAGATCTGCCATCAACTCACCAGTCCATAAGGGTTCCAAATTCTCGAACAAAGTTATGAATGAGAAATTTAAATTTAAATCAGAATTTTCAGTAAAAAATTCACTTATAAATGACAGACTCTCCGTCAAATTACACCCCTACTGAAATGTCACTCAATATCTTTTGACATTATCAATTTATACACCAACATACCATTAATGGATACTCTTGCGATACTCCATGATATTTTGAACGAATACAGTGAATTGCATAATGACTTTGAATTTCAAACAACAGATAAAGACGATATTATGATGCTAGCCAAACTTATTACTCAACAAAATTTCTTGATTTTCGATGACATAATATACACAATGCAAGATGGCTGACATTTATGTGAGTTATATTGAACGACAAATCATGCAAGTACCTTTTGGAAAATATATAAAACTTTGGAGGATATGTCATCATATAGATGACATATTTTGTATATGAGCTGGAACTGAGGATGAACTCACAATTTTCTGTAATCCTTTGAATACAAATTTCAGAATTTATTTCACTCTGGAAAAATCCATCAATAATTCCACACATTTTTTGGGTCTGAAGATTAGGCTCAAAGATAATAATAATTTTTCATTCAACATCTAGAGAAAACCTACTCAGGCACAATCATCCCCTTTGATTCTTATCATTCCGCCTCAATCAAAAGAACATCTTTCAAATTTTTGTTCAACCGTCTTTTGAACATACCTCTATCTAGGGAGAATTATAATAAAGAATCAAACATCATATACTAAATTGGGGCAAATAATCAATATTCAAGATCTTCTTCTTCCGTCTCCATATTAGGCGAGGTCGCCTGTTCATTCTTCGTCTCCTTGCCTACTTTGCGCACAGGTTGTCGCTCCATCTTCTCCTTGGCCTACCTTGATCTCTGTGGCCTAGTGGTAATTTGTCACGTGCTATTCTGAAATTTCTTGAATCGCTCATTCTCTCTATGTGGGAGTTCCATTCAATCTTTCATTTTAGTGTCCATTCATTGATGTTTTCCGCTTTACAGGTTCTTCGTATGTTTTCACTTGTTTCCCTGTCGAGAAGTGTTTTTCCGGCAATCCTTCTAAGCACCCTCATTTCTGTTGTCTCTAGCAATCGTTTGATTTTTGCAGTATCTGGTCTTGTTTCTGCACAGAATGTCATAATAGGCCTGACCGTTGTTTTGTAGATTTTGGTTTTGGTTTCAGTTCTTGAATTTTGGTTGCGCCATATTGTGTCATTTAAACAACCAGCTACTCTTGAGGCTTTTATTGTCTGCTCTTTTACCTCTTCTTCAACATCACCGTATGCCGAAAGTCAAGGTATCTGAATCTCATTTCCTGCTGAATAATTCTCCTTTCCACTTCAAGTTTGCATCTAATAGGCGTTTTTGATGTTGTCATGCACTTAGTTTTGGCTGTAGATATTTTTGTGTATAATGTTTTCGCCATTCCAGTGAACTGTAGCTCTGTAGGTCGTCCTCGATCCCAACAACCAACACCGCGTCATCCGCATAACACAGTATGTTTATTTCCTCTCCTCCCATTCTGTAGCCCCGGAGTCTGCATACCTTCCGTATAATCTCGTATTCAAGATCATACACTGATAATATTTTAAAATCTATAAAGAATAAAATGCTCATCAATATACCCGTACACATCTATCAATCAATAATACATTTCTTTGCCATTTCATAAAGGATTCAATGAAAAAATCAACGCAACTCTCAGAAAACATGACTACAAATTAACAAACGACATCAGATCATAGAAAGCATCTTTATTAATAACAAAAAGAGAATTATCAACGATTAATATAGTGGCATATATAAAATAACCTGTGCTGACTGCCCTTCCTTTTATATAGGGATGACAACCCGTTCAGCAAATAAAAGACTGAACACGTAAAGAATCGAACAAATTTAGTGTAGGAAATCATCTGATAGATCTGAATCATAAGACCACAATAGAAAATTTGATAATCCTGCACAGAGAATACAACTATTGGAGCCTATTACTGCTTGAACAATATGAAATTACAAAGAACACACAGAACGATTCCTATTCATATTTATCTATTCCCTGCTCTTCGATATCTCATTTGTATGTTTTCACCGATGTTTAATATTTTCGAGGTAGGATAAGAAAAAAATTCAGAAGATTCTCATAATTCATCTTCACAAATCTATGCTTGGGCCTTTGTGTCGTTATTTCCATCTGAATGCTGAATTTAAACTTGTTAATAGGCTTGTTGCTCAGGTTTTGGTAGCACTAAACGCTGCTAACAACATATTCATTTTTGTTTTTAATCTTGTAATCATACTTTCCACCTGAATTTTTTTAAGAATGTTTGTGTTATTATTCTTCTTCTGAATATGAAATTCCACATCGTACATATCTGTAGTTTAGAGAATATTGAGAAAAATAGAAGAAAATTTCAAATGTTTATAACTGCGTATAAACCATTGAACTGACTTAATCCAATCACGAATACAATTAAAACATTTAGGCCCAAACTCATTCTGAAAGAGTTACCTCTTTCAGTTCACAAGTTGGAGTATTCAAAATAGCGCTCAACGCTACTATTCTCAAACTTTTCTTCTTTCTAATCACACGATCGTCACGAAATTCTGTATCAGACATTTCACATCTGAATGCTAATTTTGGTCTTGATCTTTTAGGACTCCTGCTATACTCAACGTTGATCCGCTAACAAAATATTTATTTTTGTTTTAAACCCTCTAATCATTCACGAAATTTCACACGCACATATATCCTCTGAATACCAAATTTCAGACAGATGGTAGTTTCACTTTCGATAATATTGAGAAAAATGAGAAGAACTTGAAAAAAACTAATTTCGAAACCATTCTGCCAGCTGACAATATGATCTCAGATATTTAAGCCTTTAAAATACCCTTAATGTTTGAAGAATTAAACTTTTGCCCTTCGAAAGTTCCAGAGTTTGAAGCAGTGCTCAGCGTTGACCTACTAAAAACTAATTTTTGATCTTTTCAAAAGGTGATTCTCACCAAAATTCTTACGAATATGCGCTTTATCGTTGTTCTTCCAACTGCCAAATTTCGGACTGATCGCATTTGTAGTTGAACCATTGAACCGATTTTACACATTAACGAATTTAAATAAGGTTATTCTGATTTTCACAAATTTTTATTGTTATGTTCACAACAATTGTTTCGCTATCACAGTAGCATCATCAGACAAGATCACATTTTGAATAACTAAGCTTGTTTCCGAAATCCGTTGCTATTTATATTACAGTAAGTACAATAAATTTTTATTGAGCACTAAAACCTAAAAAAAATTCTCTGAAAATTCCAGCTTATCTGAATATATTTAACAGAGGTGAGTTATTTTAATCTATTTGTTCATTAAGTAATATTCCAATTTTATTATGTTTATTTATCTCTAGGGATTCTAACAGATTTAAGGCATGAGTTCTGCTTTCTATATGTAGAATTTCAAAGTTATGGTTGAAAGTATGTCCTGTTTCTAACAAATGGTTGGAATATGTAGAATTACTTCTATTATTGAGGAAACTCTTCAAATGTTCACAAATTCTATGACGGAAAGTTCTTCCAGTCTGTCCTATGTGAACTTTAGGGCAAACACCACTGGTTAACTTATAAACCCCCGATTTATCATCTTTATGTGTACAGTCTTTATTATTTTTAATAAATTTACTCAAGTTTGAATTCGTTTTAAATGAAGTCCTCAAATCATATTTAGTTTTGAGGTATGTAGCAATTTTCTCAGAAATACCTTTAGTGGATTTTAAGGAAATGTATTTAAAAGTTTCTTTTATATTAGGAAACACCATTTTTAAAGCTATTTTATTATTTTTATTCATCAACAATTTGTCTATCACCTTAGGATCATAGGCATTATTAATAGCTGTTTGTTTAATTATGTTAAGTTCTGAAATATAATTTTCTCGATTCATGGGAATATTAACTAATCTATGGATCATACAATTAAATGCTGATAATTTTTGATTTAGTGGATGATTTGATTTATTGTGTATAATGAAATCTGTATAGGTTGGTTTGTGAAATATTGAAAAATCATTTGAATTATTTATTCGAGTAACAGTTATATCAAGAAAATTAATAGAATTATTATGTTCGGTTTCCATAGTGAATTTAATTGAAGGATGTATTTCATTGATGAATAAAAAGAATTTTTTCAAAAGTCTGTCTGAACTTTCCGTCATAGAATTTGTAAACATTTGAAGAGTTTCCTCAGTAATAAAAGTAATTCTACATATTCCAACCATTTATTAGAAATAGGACATACTTTCAACCCTAACTTTGAAATTCTACATATAGAAAGCAAAAGTTATGCCTTGAATCTGTTAAAATCCCTAGAGATAAATAAACATAATAGTATTGGAATATTACTTAACGAACAAATAGATTTAAATAACTCACCTCTGTTAAATATATTCAGATAAGCTGGAATTTGCAGAGACACTTTTTTAGGTTTTAGTGCTCAATAAAAATTTATTGTACTTACTGTAATACAAATAGCAACAGATTTCGGAAACAAGCTTAGTTATTCAAATTGTGATTTTGCCTGATGATGCTACTGTGATAGCGAAACAATTGTTGTGAACAAAACAATAAAAATTTGTGAAAATCAGAATAACCTTATTTAAATATTATTTAATATGTATTTTTACCTAGTAAGGACTGAAACAAATCAATAATTAACGAATTTAACTGAGATATTTAGATCCCATAGACCTTTCCTGGGAGTTTCAAGGATCTAGCTATTTTAGTTCGACAGTTAACGTGTTGACAACCGAACATAATTACTTTTGACCTCGGATTCTTTGTCAGTGATTTTTGAATATCAAAACAGATTAAATCTGTAAGTCTTCTACAATTTTAATTTCAAAAAAATTTTTCATTCAGAAAACTTTCAGAATTAAATTAATGTCTACAAAAAGCACCGCTTATATTTAATAGACGTATTCAATCAAAACTCAATATACAATGTCAAATGAATTAAATAAACCAACCAATATAAAAAAGGCAATAAAAATTAATGAATAAATATTTGAAGGAGACAAAATTTTGTTTCTGATCTTACCATAATGAAACCAATTCCTTTTCAATAACATAAAACACAACTTAAGGATTTCTCAAAAAATATAATTTATTTGAAATATTCAATATATTTAAATATTCAAATAAGTTAATTCAAAAATCTTTCAAAACATGCAATATATCTTCAAAAAACAATTAGAATACGAATAATCTCTTCATCGACCCTAGATATTATTTAAAATATCAAAATCAACTAACAATCAGTATATCATACCTTAGAGTGTAACATGGAACTTGTTTGAAACAGACTTACTTTAAAAATCCAGGTAGTCAATTCGTCACAAAATCACAGAAAACTGTAAGGTACCTTACAGTTTTAGAAAATTTTGTCTCCTTCAAATATTTATTAATTAATTTTAATTGCCTTTTTTATATTGGTTGGTTTATTTATTCCATTTGACATTGTATATTGAGTTTTGATTAAATACGTCTATCGAATATAAGCGGTGCTTATTGTAGACATTAATTCAATTCTAAAAGTTTTTTGAATAAAAATTTTTTTGAAATCAAAATTGTAGAAGACTTACAGATTTAATCTGTTTTTATATTCAAATTTTGTTATATTTCTTCTACCAAGTAAAAAGCCTTTTTCTATTTTACTTTGTTAGTGGGTCCAACTTAGTCGGTAAAGACCATTTTCGGCTCATAATAAAAGACAACAGACTTGAGCGAGGTCGCTGTTCCCTGAAACAAGAGAAAATCCATTCAAAATCACTAGTTTTATAAACCGGAATATAAGTGGATACGCAACCAAATCTAGATTTTAAACATACTAATTATCATGCATGGAATGTAATCATAATAATTAATAATAAGGATATCATGCATATTTCAATATTCACGTAGATTAACATTTATGGACCACGTTTCATAAGTTAAAAATAAGATGATTTGGAAAAAACGATGAATACTAAAAATGCGATGAAATTTGTATATTGATTGGTGACTGTGTTGAGAAAGAGATACGATTTTTGCATTCTATAGGTCGAAGCCGAATCGGGACAGGAATTTGGTATTTTCAGCACGATTCTCGGAGTACTGTCTATATTTTAGCATGTCGCATAATGGTTTTCTAGATTGTTGAAATGTGACAAGCCTGTAAAGGAATAACATCCAGACAGTTCAAAGCGAAAACCTCATCCACGAGCATGGATAAAATTGACAAGTGAATCGTTTGATGCTTGCGCGAAATATAAATTGGGCTTTAGAGGGATGAAGAAATTTTGAACCGGCAGAGATTTGATATAAATAAAGTCAGCGGAACAATTTCTAAATTTTTTAAATTCATGATAGTCATTGATTTGTTTCAGAAAAGCCAATTTATTAGCATGCCTAATGAATTCGATTTCTTCCATTTTATCTGCGTAAATTAAGCTAGAAAATGGAATACATTTGAAAGAAAGAAAACTGATCAAATTAATTCCTTTCCATTTATCTAACGAAAACTATTATTTAATTTTTGCGCGCTTATTCGGATTAGATTGGATTCACTGATGGAGCTACAGATTTGAAATTTTCAAGATAGGTTTTAATCCTAAAAGTCTCGGTTTAGTTCTGTAGTAGTTTCTTCAGAAAAAATAATTAGAGGTTGGTTAATGACAGGAAATTTAAAATAAGATTTTTTTTTATTTCTCAAATCTCAAGGAAGAACCGATAATTATCCTGAGTTAGACTGATAAAATCTTTGTGAAATATTTAAGAAAAAATGTAGATAAAAATTCAGCTTCTCCTAGGCGAGTCCCGAAAATTCAAAGGGAAAAATTATCAAGAATCTGAGAAAGATCCTTTTATTAGAAAATATCAAAGATGGCCTGAATTCACGTTAATTGAGATCCTGAAATACGAGTACAGGAGCAACTGAATCTGCAGTTGAGTTCTATTCCGACTACTGTACAGTGTATGTCCAAAAAAATTGTGAAGAAAAACTCGAAACGTCATGTAGTCAGTATAGTTTGGAGTAAAATCATTCCCAAACTTTCCATTTTTTTTTATTTTCAAGATATATCCGCATTTTCTCGAAAAAAGTAAGAACACATTTCTCATGAGGATATGGAAACAATGAAGATGAACAATTTAAAGTGCTACTTGATTCGGTAGTCACTGTAGTTAGGCGTCAATAGACGAATTTTTCCAGGAATTCGTCATTCACAATACTTTAACTAAGTAGTTTATGAACTAACTGAGAATAACTCAACGTGATAATAATTAGTTCGGACAAATACTGTGCTACTCACCTGGATTCGTCACTTCATGCTAACACTAGTATTACCCAGAACAGTTCAGTCTAAGAGTGATAGAATACTCATACGACATTTGTTTTTGATATGTCTAGGACATATAATCAGATATGTCGCCGACAAAAAGCATACGACAGAGCTTGATGAAATTTCAAGCAACAAAATACTGTGCATAATCCAACATTCAATTTGTACAAGTAGTAGAAACATACCCTATTTAATGCGATTGTACTACAAAAAATATTTGAATAGACAATTGTCGAAAAAACACAAAAAGAAACATCTTCATAGACGACAAAGACTCCTGGATCCGAACTGTAGCCTCTTGAGTTCGAACTATAGGAAAAAAATTATGAAAATATTGAGGATGAACGGGATGACCAGAGAATCACCGAAAGATCGTCAACTTCAATTAATAGATCGTCAACTTCAAATAATAAACGCCAAAAAATATGCGTTAAAATGGCAAACAATGAAAATTTGTTACAGAACATGATTGAATAAAATGGTTCCAAAAAATTTGTAATATTTGAAATGAAATAAATTTCTTGATTATTTACTTAGTGAGAGGTTAATGGTTGAAAATTTTTTATAGAAATTAGATCTTTTTATGTTATACCTATGAACAAAAGTTGAATTGATTACCCTAATGTAAGGATTAACTTGATTTCCTATAGCTCAAGAAATTTGATATCCGAATTCTTGATGTCCAGAAGCATAGTGAAAATTTGAAAGACATTCTATAATATGATTTAGAATTTATTGGATCTTTCGTCATTTCTAGTACTGCTTTCGAATATATTTCAATTCTTTCTACAAAATGGATGAATAATCATTATTTTCGACTTCTTTTCCTTTCTTTTTCGCAATTAAATAGCGATAATATAACTAAATCTTCGTCCAATGACATGATGACACGTCGAAAACAAATGTCGTGTGAGTATGCGAGTGGTATTACTGTCACTATTCTTCGAGAGAATTCATAGCATGCTCGAATGTTCACTTGAAATTAATTTTGTGCACTAAATTTGAACGGTTCTACCTCAATTATGTTACGAATGTGTGAAAATATTCTATGTTTTAGAGTTTTGTAAATTAAGACATAGCTTCCTGATATGCATATTCTTTGTATGACATCAGGTTTGGAACATGAAAATTTATTTTATCAGAATATCCGATGTGAATTTATTGCAATCTATTAAGCTAGTGAATTCCATACTTAATCAATGCGATGGTATACTGGATTTTTTATTCCTATTTAAATAGGCATTGAAATTAATATTAATGTAAAAATCAAGATTTAATTCTTCAAACGTTGAAGAATTTTCGTATTATATAATAAAATTTTGTCTATCATTCCGTAGTTTATTTAACGGTGACATTGACAATATTTTATTGGAATTTGCATGAAAATATAATAGTAAAGCAACAAGCTCTACTAATGTCTACAAATACGAGTACTTCATTTATCAGAACAGGTGATGGATTGATATGTGGTTTAATATAAGATATTTACACAAAAATCATCAATATTGGGTAAAGGGGTAAAAATATAAAATCCATCATGAGCCTGAACTTTGAGTTTGTCATTGACTGATGTTTTCCTTACATTTATGTAGACTTCATATAGTTTGAAAGTTAACCTGAAGAAACCATAGTCTTGGCGAAAAAGTTGTGAACTAATAAATTGTAGAAATATTCTTTATTATTATATCTCATTAAAATGAATTTCCATCAAGTAAGGACCGATTCAATTAATTTCGATATAGTTTTCCTATAGGAGAAAGGTTTGGGCAAGTTAAGAGATCAGTTTTATTGAATGCTGAAGTCATCTTAAAAATGACACTTATAAATTTTGATACAGTACTGAAAAAGTAAAGGGCCATACTATCTGGCAAATATATACGCTCACCAGGTTGAAAAACTGCAACCGAAGAGATCTCTTAGTCTCCTAACAACCATAAAACTGACGCTCATTCTGAGAAATACTACGTACTCCAGTTCTAGATTTCGAATTTGCTGAAAATATGATTCGTTTAATGCTTGTCTTCTCTATTTCAATATACATTCTGTCAAGAAAGTACCGAGAATTATCGATTTAAATCTGGCGGGGCAATGAGGCAGTAAAATTTTTTTTTCCTAGGTTGGTACCACTGTCCTTAATTACTATGCCAAGCTTGAGCGGGATCTGTCAACTAGTGTGTTTGCAACAGCTGATTAAGTCAGTCGATGTCAGAGGGCGTGCCGATTTTTACTATGGGTGATTACGTTGAGCAAAGAATTTGTTTAAAGTTTTGTGTTGCAAATGAACTTTCGTGTGCCGATGCATTGAAAATGTTGCAAAAGGCCTTTGGTGATAATGCTCTATCGAAAACTCGTGCATATCAGTGGTACAGAGCCTTCAAGGACGGTCGTGAAGTGGTCGAAGACTTGCCTCGTTCTCGTTCTCGGAATTAAGGAAAGGGTGCTGGAAAACCGTCGTACCAGCTTGAGAGAGATAGCACATGATCTTAAGATATCCCACGAGTCCGCACGTACGATTTTGATTGATATTTTGGGCATGAGAAAGGTGGCCGCACGACTCGTACCGAAAGACCTGAATTTTCTTCAAAAACGTCATCGCGAACAGGTTGCTTCAGACATGCTGGATCGCTGTAATTCCGATTCTACATTCATGGAACGCATTATAACTGGTGATGAGACCTGGGTCTATGAGTACGATATGCAAACAAGCCAGCAATCATCGGAATGGGTGGCAAAAAATGAGCCGAAACCGAAAAAACCACGCCAAAGCCGCTCGAGAATGAAGGTGATGCTCATTGTTTTCTTCGATATCCGTGGCGTGGTGCACTACGAATTCGTTCCAGAGGGTCAGACGGTAAACAAGGAGTATTACCTAGGCGTTATGAAACGTTTGCGTGAGAGTATCCGTAAGAAGCGGCCAAATTTGTGGGCGAACAACTCATGGATTTTGCATGACGATAACGCGCCTTCTCACCGAGCTACGATTATGACTGACTTTCTCGCCAAAAACTCAACAAACGCGCTTCAGCAACCACCGTATTCGCCGGATTTGACTCCCTGCGTCTTGTTCCTCTTCCTAAAACTAAAATTGCCCCTTCGGGGCACCCGTTTTGAGTCGATTGAAGCCATAAAACAAAATTCGGCGCGAGAGCTAAAGTCCATCCCGGAAAGCGCCTATAAAAAATGTTTCGATAATTGGAAGTGCCGTTGGAATAGATGTATTGGAGCAAATGGAGCCTATTTTGAAGGCGACCCAATAAATTTTGACGATTAAATGTAAAAATGTTATTTTGATTGAAAATTCTTGGTACTTTCTTGACAGAGTAGTAGACATCTTCTTTGGTTATGCAGAAGCTATATATAAATTAGGTTGTTAAAAAACATTTTCATATTCCGCGAACATTATCACCATTTTCCTATCAACAGTGTTAACTGAGAGTATTATTTTTTCGTAAAGATTTGTTTTGAAAATATATATCTGAACATACCACAAATAAAACAAAACAGATATACTTATAACTTCGAATAAAACAAGAGAAAACAAATTAAATATATGAAATGTAACTATTTCAGTAGCATTGCATATAATAGGCACATTTTATTTTCACAAAGTTTTAAAAAACGGATCAGGCAGATGCCATACATAATTTTCATTGCCGTGGCAATGAAAATTATGTATGACAAGTATATAAATGTTGTTTTTCGAGTAACCAAGAGACATTCATTTTAAACAAGTGATTTTTAAACAGTCTTTAACACTCTCTCTATCTACCATGGCAGTGTTCTGTTGGAACCATAGGTCTCTCCGATTCAACTTGTTGAGTGCCGGCAGCAAATTCTTCTGAATCATTTGAACCAAATGATCATAATTCACTAAAATGGTTTCTTGTCTTCAAATTTTTATGGATTTTTTTTATAATACAGAGTATTGCATTTTTTGGAAAATGAAAACTACAAGAAAATTTTGATTCTGGGGGATTTTAATATAAACACCTAAAGCAAAGTCAAAATGAAAGAGACCTAATGAACACTATTGAGTGCTATGGCTTGTTGCCCACTTTTGACGAACCTTTCAGGGTAACCATCTCTTCGCAGAACTGCATCGACAATATCTTCACCAACTTGAGCCCTGAAGCTGTTGGCAAACAAGTTATTCCGTTTCATCTGTCAGATCATAATAGAGTGCAGGCTGTTTCTATGCTGACCGCCCCAGAACCTGAAATAGCTGAATATTAAATAGTTGGAATATTAAATCAACAAAATACTTGCCACTTTAATCAGATGCTGGAAAATGCCACCTGGAATATAGAGACAGTTAGTGCAGAGTTGGCCTGCTCTCGATTTCATGAGGGGTTTTTGGAGATCTAAGACGTTTGCTTTCTCAGAAAAATGTTAAAGTTAGGACTATGGAAAAGGGTAATTGCCGAAATGAAGAACTACTGCAGTTGAGAAACCAACTAGAAGCTGCACACACTGTTGCCATGGTAAGACGAGACCAAGATGCCTTCAAACTATACGAAGCAATTAAAAAGAAATACAAGCTAAATATGACACAGTCCATCAAAACTAGAAACGGGAAAAAAATCATGAATACAGAAAATAAGGCCAAAGTTTTATGGGATATTATAAACTCATAAACAAAACACCAAAATAAAGGGATGAAAAAATGTTGTATTTCACCAAATAAATTGAACGAGTTCTTTGTAGAAATAGGATTGAAAAAGAAACAAAGAGTTCAAGTCCAAATAAATTAATAAAAAGTAAAACAATTCCATGTACCTCTTCAACACAGATGAGAAGGAAATAACTAAAAAACTATAGAAAACATGAAAAATAAAAAAAACTGCCGACATATACGATATATCAGCTGGTCTCATAAAAAGCTGCATAAAACAAATTGACCTTCCATTAAGTCAGGTTTTTAATAAGTGTTTTATAGAGGGCATATTCCCAAATGAATGAAAAATCTCAAGGATCATACCTATTCACAAAAAAGATGATAAGAACTATTGCGGAAATTATCGACCGATAGCCAAAATACCAATGTTTGGAAATATCTTGGAACCACTGTTGAAAAATCGGCTATGTAAGTTCTTGGAAGTGAAAAATGTGGTAGATTTCTGTCAAACATCGCTTCAGAAAGGGTAGATCCACCGTTACAGCGATGATGAAAATAGCGGATGATATATTGGGGGCGCTAGATGGATGTGAGGAGGTGTCAATTACATGTTTGGATCTAACAAAGGCTTTCGACTGAGTAGACTATGAAATTCTTCTGGACAAGATAGAGAACTGTGGGATGAGAGGCAGAGTTCTGGAACTTGTTACGTCTTACCTGAAAGCCAGGTACCAGGAAGTTGACTGTCAGGCTAAAAAATAAAAAAAAATAAATAACGCAGGGAGTACCACACGGTTCCGTACTTGGTCCGTTGCTATTTATTATATACCTGAATGAGCTCATGGAGAACAATCGGCGAGGAAAGGTAGTGATGTCTGCAGAGGATGCGAATATCATTAGCAGAGCCAAAGAAGATTGCAGTTTGGGCCTATTCTCAGAAGATGCTATGAGAAGTAAGCCGGAGTAGCTTGAAGCGCACCACCTGGAAATAAATACGAAAAAACACAGGAACTGTCTTTCTATACCAAGACACCCCCGAGTTCTGACCGTTTGTTTTTGCTGGGGTTCACAATGATTGCTTTCCTGGAGAGAACATATTGAATCACTATGTGATAGACTTTCGACAGCTATTTTTATGGTGCGTAGAATAAACCAGATAGTTGGACAGCAGGAGGCAATAACCACATACCATGCCCAATTTTACTCATCGCGACATATGGCATCATTATATAGGGTAATTCATGTCTTCCTGCAGCAGAAGGAGGCACTGAAAGTCATAGCTGGAATGCCTCCTGGCACAAGCTGTAGGAATCTATTCACACAAAATGGCATACTTACAATCACTTGCTGTTACGTGCTCGTTTGCGTATGTCACATCCACCAAAATGGGGAAAGTCTGAAGAGAAGAACGGATGTTCACCAACATTGTACAAGAACGTCATCACACCTAATTCTGCCTAAACATCGTCTCACAAAATTACAGAACTCATGGCGATAGGTTGGAATCAGACTCTACAATAGGCTTCCTGCAGAGCTGAGGTTTAGGGACAACACCATATCCAAAAAAGAGATAAGGAAGATCCTTGAAGAGAATGCGTTTTATATTCTCACAGAATTTTCAGCTCACAAATTTTGAATTCACTGTCGGCAAGGTTTGAGTTGGTGCAGAAAACTATAGTTTTGAGAGACAGATTAGTATATGTCATCTTCAACGGCGATACGGGCTTCTGACTATGAATGGACAATCGTTGTAGAATAATCAGACGCCGTCGTGAGTATCGAGATTTGAGTTTGCTCTTGAGAGGCATGTAAACTGAACTGTTGGAAAAATAGAGCGCTATTTTTTACTCTTCGCACTTTATAGAATAATATGCATCTTCAGACTTTGCGATGATTTTGCGTACGAAAGGTAAACACATCTTTATTGAAATGTTATTTGTTGTGATGAAAACATTTGAAAGAAGACGACTATACCAGAACTAATGAGTACCACAAATATGAACAAATCTAAGAAGTTTTCCTTGCATGAAATTTCTCACACCATGCCCCATCCATGGAATTAGGTGTGATGGCGTTCTTGTACAATGTTGGTGAACATCCGTTCTTCTCTTCAGACTTTCCCCCTTTTGGTGAATGTGACATACGCAAGCGAGCACGTAACAGCAAGTGATTGTAAGTATGCCATTTTGTGTGAATAGATTCCTACAGCTTGTGCCAGGAGGCATTCCAGCTATGACTTTCAGTACCTCCTTCTGCTGCAGGAAGACTCTATGGGCTTCACATGAATTACCCTATATAATGATGCCATATGTCGCGTTAGAGTAAAATTGGGCATGGTATGTGGTTATTGCCTCCTGCTGTCCAACTATCTGGTTTGTTCTACGCACCATAAAAATAGCTGTCGAAAGTCTACCACATAGTGATTCAATATGTTCTCTCATTTCTCACATTTATTGAATGTAGATTAAAATATTCTTTTGAATACTCATGAATAGCATCAATAGAAATTTCACAAATTTCAAATATCGTGATCCAGAAATTCCAAAATTAAAATCCAATTATTAGATTTTGAACTTAATATACAAAATATCGAACATCAGAACAATAAAAAATTTCAAACCTTGGCAATCCAGAAAAAACTCTCAACTTTTCTTGATCTTTGAAAAAATGAATACAATTCCATCAAGTCGCAGTATCTTATGCTTAAAGAGATGTCATAGTGAGATTTTTATTCTTTGTTATAAAATTTTTGATATCTTAAAGCTTCTTGAGAGCAAAAGACAAAGAAAGAATATTAATTCAACTTCATTTTTTACTAAATTCATTTCACAAGTTACATTCACAGTCAATTAATGAAATAAAATCAACTTTACATATACGAGTTGCATGAATGTAGTTAAAATTGTATACATGTGTATCTAACAAAAAACATACCATATCATGATATAAAAATCCAATATTAATGAGGTAAGCAAATACACTCGGGTTGAGTTTCGCAAAAGTTTGATTTATGTTGTTGACATATACAGAGCGTTTTCAAAATTCACTTAATATTACAATGTAGTGTTAAGTAAATTCTCCTTAATTTTGAAAATAGGTTCAAACCCGAAACATATATGTCAACAACATAAATTGAACTTTTGTAAATCTAAAGCGAAGTGTATTTGTTCACCTTATTAAAATCTCAAATATTTCATCAAGTGGTTTGCGAAAAATCCATATATATATATATATATATATATATATATATATATATATATATATATATATATATTATATAGATATATGGATTTTTCGCAAACCACTTGATGAAATTAATATATATATATATATATATATATATATATATATATATATATATATATATATATATATATATATATATATATATTATAGACCGGACAAGGTGGTGTGGTATAGGAAGAATAAAATCGCAACAATCATCGATTTCGCGGTCCCACAAGCCCAGAATAGGGAAAAACGTATGCAGAGAAAATAAGGAAATACGAAATATTATCGAGGCAGATGAGAGCTATGTGGAGATTGAAAAGAGTTGGAATTGTACTATTGATTATAAATGCCAATGGGGTGGTGCTAAAAAGAACCGTCCAACATCTAAAGGAACTAGAAATGCGGTTTTGCTGGGGACAATCAACATCATCCGACAAGTCATCTTTCCTCACTGACGAACAGACCTTCTTTTGGTAGAGAACCCGAGGAGCTCTGTAGGAGAAGCCACATTGCGTGTAAAATAGAATATATATATATATATATATATATATATATATATATATCTTCTATTTTATATATATATACACAGGGTGTTTCACGAATGATTGTATAGGTTTTCAGGGCAGATGCAGGACATTTTGGAGAGTCTGAATCAGTGCTCGAAATATGTCCTAACTATATTCGTTTAATAATTACAGGATGTTTTATATATTTTATCAGAAACTTTCAATCGGCCTACCTCTTGAACGTCAGCATGGACCTTCATGAAAACTTGCTGGAATGAGTATAGGCCCATGCCAAATATTTTCTCATAATGACTTATCGATAGCGCAGTTCCGGACTGAAAATATTAAATTCTTTAGCCCATATCTTGTAAAACACCCTATACATCCAATTTTCAAAAAGCGAAATTCTCTTCAGAATCTACAATCTACATACTCTTTCAAACAAGCCTATTAGGATCAATGGCACACTTCGCGTTTTCATATTATGAACCATTGAATAATAGGAATTTTCAATTTATAGTAAACACGGACCTGTGAATCTCCGAATGCGTCTATTCATATTGAATCGATTGAAATTCTCAGTAACATGACTTAGGTATTGTGCTGCATCTTATTCCATCCAATACATGAATGTAGGGGCCACATAAAATTTTTTTGCAAAACTAAATTTAACCAAAACTCGAATTAACATTGAACATCTAATTAGACTATTATAAAATGGATTCAATAATAAAAATATAAAATGTATCTTATAAACATGTGTGGAACTGAAAAAAATTGACAATAAATAAGAACAAGAATTATAACTTGTTATCGAAAATACCCACTCTCTTTTCTAAACATTTTCTAGTTCTTGTGATCAAATGAGCTACAGCTTGCTTCAAAATTTAGCTTGTATACGATTAATCAGATGCTCCTGTCTATGATTTGTTTAGAGTAAACTTCTTTCTCTGAGTGCCCTCAGAGAAAATAATCCAAGATCTGGGGATCTTGCAGGCCAGTCATAAGGTCCCCCTCTACCAAACCAATAATCTAGATGAACTTCATTCAAATGCGCTACAATTTCACTGTTAAAATGTGCCCGAGCTCCATCACGATGGAAGTACATTCCTCTTGGAATATTGCTTCCATCATTCAAGAGCCCTGGTAAATGCTCGATTACTCGATTAAAAATTGTAGATGTGTCCCTCCATTCAGCCTATGTGAAAGAATATATGGTCCAATTAAATTAGGCTATTATTGTATATTCCACACCAAATATTGAAAAACGATTTAGTGAATTGCGTTTCCTAGTCACTTTCGGATTTACTCTGGACCAAATATGTGCATTCCGAACATTCAAAATGCCATATTTTGTTAAGGTCGCTTCATCAGTTGAAATTGTTCTGAAGATAGCTCGCTGGTTCCGCAAAACCCATCTGCAAAATCGCATCCTTGGTAGTTCATCGCCTGGTTCGAAGGTTTGGACGGATTTTAAATGAAATGGATGCCACTTTTCACGGTGCAAAACTCACCAGACCTGACAATGTGGCAAACCTAAAATTGAACCAAGACGCCGAGTGCTGGTTGAGGGATTTTCTTGGACAGTTTCTATTATCTTTTCATGGTTTACCATCGAACTTGCTCTTTCTCGTTTACTTACTGACGAAAAGTGCCCAGTTTCACGAAGTGAGCGATTAACATTTTCGAATGTTTGGTGGTTAGGAATTCGACCATCCGGATATAGCCTTCGATATTCCCTAGCTGCTTCACGACCATTGCACTTACAAAATCCATAAACTAACAACATATCAGTATACTCAGTATTCGTAAATGACGGTATTTCGATACTTCTCTTAATGAAAATTTTATGAACACACAACAATCTACCACTACTATTTTTCTATTTCAATAATTACCCGACAATGGTTTGAAATGTCAAAACTGTTAGCATGAGCTATTTAGATTTTGAAATGGGTTGGAGTCAGACTAAACGAATTTCTTTTGTGATCTTTCACATAGCATTGGAAATAAATGATATCTTAAGCTTCAAATCGATTCAAGCAGCATGTGAGAAGAAATAGTGGACCAGAAAGAAAGTCTAATGAAAGCTGCAGAACATTCAGTACAAGAGCTAGCAGTTGTCTAAAAGAAATAGGGACATTTTCGAGAACAAATCACATACGAAAATTGATAGTGGAAGAGGTAAAAAAGAATTTATTTGCGAAAGTGTAAATAATATGTCGAAAAGTACTACTCTGTCAAGAAAGTACCGGGAATTTTCAATTAAAACAACATTTTTACATTTAATCGTCAAAATTTATTGAGTCGCCTTCAAAATAGGCTCCATTTGCTCCAATACATCTATGCCAACGGCACTTCCAATTATCGAAACATTTTTTATAGGCGCTTTCCGGGATGGACTTTAGCGCTCGCGCCGAATTTTGTTTTATGGCTTCAATCGACTCAAAACGGGTGCCACGAAGGGGCAATTTTAGTTTTGGGAAGAGGAAAAAGTCGCAGGGAGTCAAATCCGGCGAATACGGTGGTTGCTGAAGCACGTTTGTTGAGTTTTTGGCGAGAAAGTCAGTCACAATCGTAGCTCAGTGAGAAGGCGCGTTATCGTCATGCAAAATCCATGAGTTGTTCCCCCACAAATTTGGCCGCTTCTTACGGATACGCTCACGCAAACGTTTCATAACGCCTAGGTAATACTCCTTGTTTACCGTCTGACCCTCTGGAACGAATTCGTAGTGCACCACGCCACGGATATTGAAGAAAACAATGAGCATCACCTTCATTTTCGAGCGGCTTTGGCGTGGTTTTTTCGGTTTCGGCTCATTTTTTGCCACCCATTCCGATGATTGCTGGCTTGTTTGCATATCGTACTCGTAGACCCAGGTCTCATCACCAGTTATAATGCGTTCCATGAATGTAGAATCGGAATTACAGCGATCCAGCATGTCTGAAGCAACCTGTTCGCGATGACGTTTTTGAAGAAAATTCAGGTCTTTCGGTACGAGTCGTGCGGCCACCTTTCTCATGCCCAAAATATCAATCAAAATCGTACGTGCGGACTCGTGGGATATCTTAAGATCATGTGCTATCTCTCTCAAGCTGGTACGACGGTTTTCCAGCACCCTTTCCTTAATTTTATCGACGTTATCTTCGATCGAAGCCGTCGATGGGCGACCACTTCATGACAGTCCTTGAAGGCTCTGTACCACTGATATGCACGAGTTTTCGATAGAGCATTATCACCAAAGGCCTTTTGCAACATTTTCAATGCATCGGCACACGAAAATTCATTTGCAACACAAAACTTTAAACAAATTCTTTGCTCAACGTAATCACCCATAGTAAAAATCGGCACGCACTCTGACATCGACTGACTTAATCAGCTGTTGCAAACACACTAGTTGACAGATCCCGCTCAAGCTTGGCATAGTAATTAAGGACAGTGGTACCAACCTAGGAAAAAAATTTTACCTGCCTCATTGCCCCGTCAGATTTAAATCGACAATTCCCGCTACTTTCTTGACAGAATGTATTTCGTTTTTTATGTGTGTGTCTATGAGTCGAAAATTCCAGATATTCAATAGCTCATTATATATTGATGCAAAGTGTGCCATTATTTCAAATAAGCTTGTTGAAAGAGTATTCATTGTAGATTCTGAGGAGAATTTCACTTTTCGAAAATTCGATGTACAGGGTGTTTTACAAGATGTGGGATTTATTTATTTATTTATTTATTTAAAGGAATACAAGACGGGACGAACCCAAAATTATGTATTCACTAATAATCCAATCACAATGTTACTTAAAAACCAATAACAACGAAAACAGTAAATTCATCTGAACCATAAATTACAAAAAATACAAATATGAAACAAAATTCAGTAATTTCCCAGAAATCGTTTCAAAGTGCAAGAGAAGGCCAATAAAGAATCAGAAAAAACGTCAACGGCAGCGAGATTAGATAGTGTATTATAAGTTTTGCAGCATCTCATCAATGGTGAATTCAGGTGATAATTGGAAGAACTTTGATCTATATGGAACAAAAACTTATTTCTTGTGCAATATTTAGGTACATTGAAACTGAGCATATTCACAATTTCAGTGGAATCGAGAGAATTAATAGTCTTGTAAATAAACTTTGCGTCCCTCAACATTCTCTGGTCAGCCAAAGTAGTTAACCCTAACTCCCTCATAACTCGATCCCGATCATCAGTAATAGGTTTATAACATTTTTTGTTGACATGATTAATAAACTTTTTCTGTAGGTATGTACGAAGTGTCAGCTCACACTATACAATTTTTTGTTTTCGAAAGTTATCAAATTGGATATTGAAAAAAATTTCTTCCTGTCGGAGTCACAACTAGCTGACATAGGACAAGTGAGCATGACTTTGACTGAATCAGAATTATTCAACCGCTGGATTCAGTTTCAAAAAACTTTAAAGAATTCCACAGAAAGAAATTTAAAATATTTCTAACTACTCTAGCAATTACTATCAACAGTCCCCGTTTTTCTATAAAAATTTCATTTACCTAAGGTTTCTGAGGATTCTATTCACATATCTATTTTTTCCCAAAAATTGAAGACGAAAAATATTCGGAACAGAAAAGATACCTCTCGATCAATATTCAACTGGTTAGCAAAAAAATTCATGAACTACTATTTTCTTTGACATGAATTTCATAAATCTGAAAGTTAATGATATTAAAGGTGCACGATTTCCATTAATAATACATGATGCACGAGGGTCTTGACATATTTTCAATGTATTTATTAATTTACATTATATTTATTTTTCACAACAATCGTTTGGTGAATTACATATTGACTTCATCGGGTGAGTATGGTTAATATATAATTCAAAATAAATGGAGGTTTATACTTGATAGAAAGCATATAAAATTATTTAAATATTTTTATATTTACAGATATATTCTGTTAGCCTTCTACATATTTTATTTCAAAAAAATATATTTGAAATAAAATAGAATATATTTGATATTATAACTTCAAGAATTAAATATGAAGACGGCTAGCAGAATATATCTGTAAATATTAAAATATTTAAATAAAATGTAATTCACGAAACAATTGTTGTGAACAATAAATATAAGCGGAAATAAAGTGTTTTACTTCAAATAATATATAATCTTGCTGTAAATTTCCAATTAATTTCACGTAGGTGCCTCAGGGTATCCCATGTATGGTTCATGGATTTTGACACCATAAGAGAGTGAACTCTTCAGCATTTCACCAGAATATAAATAAATAGTGACTCACAGAAAAACCATACGTTAAATTGAATGGTGCAATAATATTCTGAAGATGAAATTAAGATGGCTGCCATAGCATAAATATCTTACATTGTAAACCTGGTGTAATATGCAGAAAATAAATTCTTGTATTTTAGTTTACAACGAACATAAAGTGGAAATTTTATTCAGTTCTATGGTTGTTTAGTTCCAAGATTTTCTTTAATTTCAGAGTGACTTTCATGCTCATACATGTTTTTTTGCGATAGTTTAAAAACTTTCTCTTCAGATCATTAGGACTTGTAGAAGACAGAATATGTAAATAATCTGAAGTTTTAATACAACTATGGACGTCGAAAGATATATCTATTTTTTATGCAGATGCAAATACACCGTATAGTCTTAGGTTTGCATAATTTTCTGCATAACTTTAAATAAATATAGTATCTGAAGTTCCAAATTAATTATGGTCATATTAAAATAAATATTTTTTCTGAAATATTCAGCATACTAATTAAGATTGAATCTGCATTGAAACAACAATCAGTGTTCTAAAGCGATATTCATTTTCTTCTGATTCTAGAAAAGAATTAGCATCAGATTCTGTTGTTTCGATATAATTCTTTAATAATACTTGCTCTGGTTTTTTCTTCCCAAACTCACTACTTGTAGTTCCTTAAGAGGATCTACTGTACTTCTCTGAAGAATGATGTTCATGATTCTTTTATTTGGATGTTGATTTTATATCATTTCACGTCTGCACAGATTAAGAACTAATGGTTACC
The DNA here is from genome assembly GCA_034642435.1 of Megalocaria dilatata. Lineage (NCBI taxonomy): Eukaryota > Metazoa > Arthropoda > Insecta > Coleoptera > Coccinellidae > Megalocaria > Megalocaria dilatata. Next base: position 97,356,291 of record CM067854.1, on the reverse strand, counting down.
AAAAAGTGCATTTCGTACCCTTATTACATATTTCTTCAAGATTTGGGATGTTTTGTTGCCATCTGTGCACAACAATTGTTGTTATTATATTAAATATAATATTGTCATTATAAAATAAAACACTTGTTTACATTTTCTACTTTATTTTTGGTATTGACGTACGTTTCGTCTTTGCTAGAAAGACTTCATCAGAATACGAAGTAACAGTTGTTGTACAATGAATTTATAAGATTTTTTACAGAAGGTGTACATGTGTTTTTAATTGTTCGTCGGGTTGGTTTTCTCAAAGAATATTCCCTTCAGAATCGTGTTCACTCGATCCCTTGTAAATATTGAATAGAGGGGTGTAATAAAAATCTATTTGTTCATTTACTAGGTTATTGCTGTTTTTATGTTTATTTATTTCGTAAATTTCCCATAAGTTCAATTTTAGACCTCTATTTTCAACATGTAGAATTTCTATTTCTTTTGTGAAAGAATGGTTATTTTCAAGAAGGTGTTTAGCATAATGTGAATCTTTTTTATTTTTATCGAAACTTCTTTTATGTTCGGTTAGGCGTGTACCGAAATTTCTACCTGTTCTACCAATATAAATCTTTGGGCAATCTGGGCAAGTGAGTTTGTATACACCTGATAATTGAAGTTTATCCATACTGTTTTTATTGTTTTTGATGTATTTGCTAATAGGATTGTTTGTCTTGAAAGAGACTTTAATATTTTCTTTTTTGAGTAGGTTTTTTAGTTGAATACTAATGTTTCCGAGATATGTGAGGCTAACGTATTTGTGTTCAGATAGATCAGATGTTACTGGATAAATTTCTTTTATTGTGTTTTTGTGTATACGTTGGTTAATTAAATTATCTATTAGAGATGTATTATATCCATTGTTGTAAGCTATTTGTTTAATTATACATTTTTCTTTTTGGAAATTGACTTGGTTTAGTGGAATGTTCAATAAACGGTATATCATACTATGGAGAGCTGCTAGTTTGTGTTGGAATGGATGAAAAGAATTACGGTGTATAATGGTATCTGTTTGTGATGGTTTATGATAAATTGCGAAGTTATGTTTATTGTTTTCTCTAGTTATCGTGAGGTCAAGAAAGTTGATGGATTCATTATGTTCTATTTCTGAAGTGAAAACTATTTTTGGGTGGAGATTATTTATAAAATTCTCAAATGTTGATATTTGTCTGTTAGTACCTACGAAACATGCAATTATATCATCCACATACCTATACCAATAAAGGATGTATTTTTTGAACGGATGTTTATGAATTTTGTTTTCTAGGAAATCCATGAAGATTTCCGCGAGTAAAGAGCTTAGTGGATTTCCCATGATTAAACCTTCTTCGCTAGTATATAAAGTATTGTTAAATTTGAAGAAATTTTGGTTTATACAAATATTTAATAAGTGTATTATTTCTGATTTTATGACGGGGTTTACTTTGTTATAATTTAAAAGTTCTTCTATCAGTTTTAATGTTTCCATTGGGGGGACACTAGGAAAAAGGTTTTTAACATCCCACGAAATCAATTTTGCACCTTTTTCCTAGTGTCCCCCCAATGGAAACATTAAAACTGATAGAAGAACTTTTAAATTATAACAAAGTAAACCCCGTCATAAAATCAGAAATAATACACTTATTAAATATTTGTATAAACCAAAATTTCTTCAAATTTAACAATACTTTATATACTAGCGAATAAGGTTTAATCATGGGAAATCCACTAAGCTCTTTACTCGCGGAAATCTTCATGGATTTCCTAGAAAACAGAATTCATAAACATCCGTTCAAAAAATACATCCTTTATTGGTATAGGTATGTGGATGATATAATTGCATGTTTCGTAGGTACTAACAGACAAATATCAACATTTGAGAATTTTATAAATAATCTCCACCCAAAAATAGTTTTCACTTCAGATATAGAACATAATGAATCCATCAACTTTCTTGACCTCACGATAACTAGAGAAAACAATAAACATAACTTCGCAATTTATCATAAACCATCACAAACAGATACCATTATACACCGTAATTCTTTTCATCCATTCCAACACAAACTAGCAGCTCTCCATAGTATGATATACCGTTTATTGAACATTCCACTAAACCAAGTCAATTTCCAAAAAGAAAAATGTATAATTAAACAAATAGCTTACAACAATGGATATAATACATCTCTAATAGATAATTTAATTAACCAACGTATACACAAAAACACAATAAAAGAAATTTATCCAGTAACATCTGATCTATCTGAACACAAATACGTTAGCCTCACATATCTCGGAAACATTAGTATTCAACTAAAAAACCTACTCAAAAAAGAAAATATTAAAGTCTCTTTCAAGACAAACAATCCTATTAGCAAATACATCAAAAACAATAAAAACAGTATGGATAAACTTCAATTATCAGGTGTATACAAACTCACTTGCCCAGATTGCCCAAAGATTTATATTGGTAGAACAGGTAGAAATTTCGGTACACGCCTAACCGAACATAAAAGAAGTTTCGATAAAAATAAAAAAGATTCACATTATGCTAAACACCTTCTTGAAAATAACCATTCTTTCACAAAAGAAATAGAAATTCTACATGTTGAAAATAGAGGTCTAAAATTGAACTTATGGGAAATTTACGAAATAAATAAACATAAAAACAGCAATAACCTAGTAAATGAACAAATAGATTTTTATTACACCCCTCTATTCAATATTTACAAGGAATCGAGTTAACACGATTCTGAAGGGAATATTCTTTGAGAAAACCAACCCGACGAACAATTAAAAACACATGTACACCTTCTGTAAAAAATCTTATAAATTCATTGTACAACAACTGTTACATCGATTTCTGATGAAGTCTTTCTAGCAAAGACGAAACGTACGTCAATACCAAAAATAAAGTAGAAAATGTAAACAAGTGTTTTATTTTATAATGACAATTACAACTGATTTCTACCAAGCAACGGCCCAATCTATCATAAATTTAAATATAATATATCACTTTTTTCGACCGATAGGCTATGTGCATTTCTCCTCGTGAAATTATTGAAAATTTTGATAAGTTTTGGGATCTGTGTAAAAAATTTCAACATCAGTTGTTTTCTCTTCACAAAGACATTGTTCTTGTTCACAAAACGTAAAACTTACTCAATTGTATATAATAAAATCTCATTTTTACACGTCTTTAACGTCTTTACCCAATCTTTAAATTCGTCGATAGCTCACGAATTTATTCAGCTTTTTTGTAAAATGACTTATGACACAACGTTTCTTTTATGATGAGCACTGCTGTGATAGTTATTTGAAGCAAAGCACGCTAGCGTTCGCTTTATGTTCCGTATGGTTACCAAAAAAATATTTTTTTGTCGTATGCATGAAAATATCATATCCGTATGCTCAGAGTTACGAACGATGTAAGAAAGAATGAGCTATGATTTGAGAGGCTATCGTCCAGGGTAATAAATCACAAGTCCATTTTTTTCTAGGCATCATGACAGCTTAGTGTTACATTGATGACATTCTACAAACTGCTCCTCTAAGTGGCCGCCCACTCGTCCTTTTTCAGTAAGACAATGGACGTCGTCATATTACGTGTCAAACTGAAGACTTTCTCCAGGAAGTAAGTAGGATTCAAGTTACATAGAATATGAATGGGATATAATGGTAAGAATACTCTGCAATTTGAACCATTCTCTACAGACTCTAACCAAGTTAATCCACTCAGTTCAAGTGTTTTGGAGAGAGGTGCCATAATTCATCCATCATTTGATTAAGTCGATGCTTAGACGTGTAAAGGTATTATACAGCTGTGGGGTTCCCCGACACTATCGATAGTTTTTAGCATCATGTGTCAATAAAACTTCCTGCATGTGTTATGGTTTAAATATCAATGTACATTCTGTCAAGAAAGTACCGGAAATTATCGATTTAAATCTGGCGGGGCAATGAGGCAGGTAAAATTTTTTTTTCCTAGGTTGGTACCACTGTCCTTAATTACTATGGCAAGCTTGAGCGGGATCTGTCAACTAGTGTATTTGCAACAGCTGATTAAGTCAGTCGATGTCAGAGTGCGTGCCAATTTTTACTATGGGTGATTACGTTGAGCAAAGAATTTGTTTAAAGTTTTGTGTTGCAGATGAATTTTCGTGTGCCGATGCATTGAAAATGTTGCAAAAGGCCTTTGGTGATAATGCTCTATCGAAAACTCGTGCATATCAGTGGTACAGAGCCTTCAAGGTCGGTCGTAAAGTAGTCGCCCATCGGCGGCTTCGATCGAAGATAACGTCGATAAAATTAAGGAAAGGGTGCTGGAAAAGCGTCGTACCAGCTTGAGAGAGATAGCACATGATCTTAAGATATCCCACGAGTCCGCACGTACGATTTTGATTGATATTTTGGGCATGAGAAAGGTGGCCGCACGACTCGTACCGAAAGACCTGAATTTTCTTCAAAAACGTCATCGCGAACAGGTTGCTTCAGACATGCTGGATCGCTGTAATTCCGATTCTACATTCATGGAACGCATTATAACTGGTGATGAGACCTGGGTCTACGAGTACGATATGCAAACAAGCCAGCAATCATCGGAATGGGTGGCAAAAAATGAGCCGAAACCGAAAAAACCACGCCAAAGCCGCTCGAAAATGAAGGTGATGCTCATTGTTTTCTTCGATATCCGTGGCGTGGTGCACTACGAATTCGTTCCAGAGGGTCAGACGGTGAACAAGGAGTATTACCTAGGCGTTATGAAACGTTTGCGTGAGCGTATCCGTAAGAAGCGGCCAAATTTGTGGGCGAACACTCATGGATTTTGCATGACGATAACGCGCCTTCTCACCGAGCTACGATTGTGACTGACTTTCTCGCCAAAAACTCAACAAACGTGCTTCAGCAACCACCGTATTCGCCGGATTTGGCCCCCTGCGACTTTTTTCTCTTCCCAAAACTAAAATTGCCCCTTTGTGGCACCCGGTTTGAGTCGATTGAAGCCATAAAACAAAATTCGGCGCGAGAGCTAAAGTCCATCCCGGAAAGCGCCTATAAAAAATGTTTCGATAATTGGAAGTGCCGTTGGCATAGATGTATTGGAGCAAATGGAGCCTATTTTGAAGGCGACCCAATAAATTTTGACGATTAAATGTAAAAATGTTGTTTTAATTGAAAATTCCCGGTACTTTCTTGACAGAGTAGTAGACTATCAGATTGCCATAAATTCAGTTGAAGAAAGTATACCTTCTGGGTGTAACATTCTAATTGCACTGAGTATGTATTAAAAATTCCATTTATATCTTATTGCCATTTCGCCAAGAGTCGGAGTTTTTGACTAAATTTTTCATTCTATACTACATCAAGTACACCTAATTTAAATAAAATTTCATGGAGGAGAATTCTAAATACTTGCCAAAATCAAACGAATGTGAACAATGCAAATAAGATAGCACTATAACTCAATAATTTGTGGATGCTTATAACAAAATATAACCTTTCTGAAAATTAGATTAGATTATGATAATTGTAGTCATTCAGCTGAGTGACAGCTCCCTTGCACTGCAATCAATAGAGACTTTCGTACGTTACCGTAAAACTAAGATCTTCCAGCAAGGTCAACTTCTTTGTAAAGTTGATTATTTCCTGAGAAATTCAGCTTTTTCATCGGTTGAAGTAAAAGTAATGCTATCCAGTAAGTAAGTCTGGTTTGAGTCAGCGCTTTGCATTGGAATAGTATGTGTTCGGTTATTTCTATTACCAATTCAAATACTCTACAGATATCACAGTTTTCTTAACAGATCTTGTGTCGGAGGAACCTCACAAACCCAGTGCCTAAGGAATGAAGCAAAAATGCGTGTTTTTTGTGACCCTCCTGCCATGTGGCCTATGGTTACAGCTCTCATGGACACGGAAGACACGGCATAGGGACACATTTCATCAGAGTAATAAGAGGGATGCACTTCTTCTAGTTCAGCTTCAGTTTTCAAGCACTTAGGCACTGGTTACAGTAAGGCACCAAACTTCTGCTAACTATGCACGGTTAGTACCTAAGTTAGAACACTACTCACACGCCGAGGATATCTCTACCTTTCTAGCCCAGCATACAGGCTTTCAGTAATTGTTCTTACGAAACCTAATCTAATAGGCCGAACAGGAATACTCCTGCGAGCACCGCTTTTTCGTGGTATCCACCATATTGGCTTTGCTAGGATATGCATTCCTTTGCAAATTTAGGGTCTTTAAACTGAGGCCTTGCTGAAGCCAACTATAGTAAAGCAAGATTGCTACACCCGTTAGTACTATAAGAATCTGTACATGCCAAGAATACTAGGGCGTTATTCCGATCCACTGTCCATTGGCATCTCGAACAACATCTTTTTCTACCTATAAAAACCGTCCTGCATACGAACAACACCCTCCAATAAGAACAACCATACCACCAATCAACGAAGATCCTCGAAGGAAAGACAATTAAACGAGCTCATTTCTTTGCTTGGAGATGAGTTTGGTTACCCTAGCACAATTCAACAGCCTTAACATCTCTAGTCTTGAACCAAAGATCACCTCGAAAAGAATATCTCAACCAGTCTATATATCATCTTAGAAAAGACTGCCCTTGAAATGCTGTCCATTCTCTCACATCTCTCACACGTTACAATCATCCAACTTATATAATACTCACTTTCGTTCGCTCATCTGATCATTCCCTCCAACAATACCTATCGCTTCTTGATGTAATCCCATATTTATACAAGATAAGCCTTCAGATTTCAATTTCGCAATTTTTATAATTATATAAAAATTTCATTCAGACTTTTATAGCCTATGATCAAATATACCAAACACAGAGCTACGAAGAATTATTCATTGTCACGGGAAAAATTGACCTATGGATTACTCTCTTTACTGTAACCTCCTTTCATCTTTTCTGTCACTCCATTTTTAGTCTTGCTTCCACCCCAGTCATACACTCTTCTGGGTCTTAATTCCTTTCACCAACTGTCATTCGATCAAATTCACTCAGAGCCAAACTTTTCATTAATATTTACTCCACACCAATTTCATTCGTCACAAAATCTCATGGAGGCACACCCATTAGAACATTAATAGTATCCATGGGTAACGTAAACTACACTATTGAACGTGAATAATCAACCACTATCTGGCATACTTCATCCAGTCATAACACACATTAACTGCATATATATTTCACACCTTAAACGTGACACCATATATCACACTCGTCGCCTTTCTCTTCATTCCTCAATCACGCCGCACGTCTCCCCTTAAGCAATACACTAGTAACTCACCATTTTCTTTCACACATCGAAGAAGTGACCAGAGAACCTGTATCCCTCTTTCACTCTCACTCCCAGGTACTTAACAGTCCTAGCGTATTGAATAGCCAAGCTGTTCAACCACACATTAGGACGCTTTTCACTGCCAGTCTCTCTTTTCGCCAAAATGCATACAATCTTGCTTTCTGACATCCGCACACCTATCTTAGCAGAGCAATTTACTCAACACATTTATATATTACGTTACCCTCTCTTCATGACTGAGACCATTATTCCCTTTAATGAGGACGAGCCACATCATCCTCATATGCAACAACCTAATTTCAGTCCTTTTCAAATTTTTTAAACAACCGATTCATACATAGTTTCCATACTTTAGAGCCATCATGGAGCCCTGCGGGCATCCTATCGATGTCATTCTCACTACAAGCAGTCTTGCCTCCCATTCACAGAAATAACAGGACCCCAGTGCCATCTTATAATATTCTTCAAACACTCCAAGGGCACCCCTCATGAGATTGTTAGACGTAATCCTGAAGTCTCTATATATGGTCAGAACAAACTTCTCCTCAATCTGTCACACCACGTTTTCAAACAAGAACCAAGCATCGACAATCGAACTCTCTTTAACGAAGAAAAACTGTCTGCTGAACATGCCCCCAGTTCCCAATCTATTTGTCCTCAGTCTTACTTTCCAATCCATTTGTCATCAACCTCTCCATAACGTTTCCAAGAACAGGCAGGAGAAATATCGTTCTATACGACCCCACTTCTGCCTTCGGCTACTCTTTTGACTTCAGCAAGATCACAACTGAGGCAATCTTCTAGATCCTAGGAAAGTTAGCATCTCTTGGTACCGCATAGTACACGATCAACATGTACACTTCAATTTTTTTACTATTTTGTGATATATATCATCCACAGCTGGTATCCTATCATTCCTCATTTGACTCACAACTACATTCAACTTATCAATACTCGTTCTCCTTACCCGCTCCTTCATATCAATTTCGCACTCACAGAGAAAAAAATCTATTTATCAATGCACTAACAAATAAGCTTAAGAACAAAATTAATTAGGTTCGTATTGTTCACTGTTGTGAACCAAACATAATAAATAAGATGTTAATGGCGTTTACTCAGTTGAAACATGCATAACTTGAGCCGATTTTTGTCCAGGGACCGAAGACCCTTTACCCTTCTAGAAGAACAAAATTAATTATGTTCGTATTGTTCACTGTTGTAAACCAAACATAATGAACAAGATTTTATGCCGTTTACTTAGTTGAAACAGGCATAACTTAATCCTTACTTGTATCCAGGGACCGAAGACCCTTCTCACAAATAAGCTCAAGAAGATCTGAACCATCGATCAGTATATCATATAGACACCATATACAATATACGATCAGAGACTCAGACAAACCAGAACTAGTGTATATGGCCAGATGTAACCTATCTGTATATCATATTGAGCGCATCTATCATAACCAGGGACCGAATTCCCTTCTTGCATTTGCCAAAATTATATCACCAAGGACCGAAGACCCTTCTGATACAGTCTTGACAAACCCACAAACGACTATAACAGTACAGTCTCACAAATGCATGCATAACTATCAACTAATCACAAGTCACTAGACGGTCACGAAAACTACGAAACTTTGTGACTAGCAAAGGTTTCGTAAGTATATCTGCTATCTGATGATTAGTTCTGATTTTAAATAAATTGGTTAGAAAACCAGAAGAATCTGTGGTACATGTTGACGAATGAGAAGATATCTTCTTTCAATATATTAAGTTGAGTCTTACTCGTACTTGTCAGACAATTTTGTCTGGCAGCTTCATTGTCTTCGTATACAGATATGGGAGAAACAACAAGGTATACTGATTCTTCAATTAAATAGACAATAAATAAAACTTCATTTACTGCATGTGTTGATGCAATGAATTGTGAACTCGTAGCTTGGAGCATCGAGCACCACACGAATGAAAAATTACAGAACGAGTAGTTGGTTTTTGACTATATTTATCACTTGCAAAACCTGCGTCATAGTAACAGGATAAACTTGGCGAGCCATTAGTATATTTCAAACCCACTTTCCTTGCAAATATCTAAAGACTCTTTCAACAGTGTCCAGTGATACTGTTGCGGATTTGACTGAAAGCGGGCCAGGTAGCTCACTGCAAACGAGATGTCGGGTCTACTAAATAGACTCAGATACAACAAAAAACCTATTGCTTTTTTAGAATGGAAACTTGCTTCATTCGGGTCCTTAGGATCTGTGTAGTTTCTAAAAGAGTAACATTAAAATTTGAAAAATTTGAATATCAAAACTGATTTAATCTGTTAGTCTCCTATAATTTTAATTTAAAAAAAAATTTATTCAAAAATTTTTACGTTTAAAGTAAGCTAATAGACGTATAAAATCAAAACTGATTATACAATATCAAATGGAATAAATCAACCAACAAATAGAAATTGTCAATTAAAATTAATCAAATAAATATTTCAATGAACCTTGCAGCTTTCTGTGATTTTTGTGAAGAACATAGAATATCTTGGATTATAAAGTTGGTGTTCAAATGAGGATAACAAAAAATCTGTAGGTAAGTTGTATTTGTTGTTGATTGATTTTACTTTTTTAAATGTGAAATTTGACTGATGAAGACCTGACTGTTTTTTAAAGATATAATACATGTTTTCCGAAATTTTTGAAGTAACTTATTTAAATATATAAAATATTTTAAATAAATTATATTCTCTGAGAATTCCTTAAATTATGTTTTGTAATTTTGAAAAGGAATTAGTTTTCATAATTGTAAGATTAGAAACAAAATTTTGTCTCATTCGAATATTCATTTAATTAAGTTTAATTGACAATTTATATTTGTTGGTTTATTTATTCCATTTGATATTGTATTATATATTGAGTTTTAATTTTATACGTCTATTGAATATAAGCTGTGCTTATAAGACATTACTTTCATTTTGGAGCAAGAGCCAGCGGTCGCCAGGCCTTCGGTAAAGTATAAAAGCTATAAGTTTCTTAATGTATGTCCTTAACACAGGTAAGAACGATCCCCACCTATGAAACCTGGGTCGCGGTTGCTTTGGCAGGTAACAGGTAATAAAGGTGTGTAAAATTGTGTCTCAAAATTAGAATAATATAAAACTCAGTATTTACATATTTTACTTTTGGCAATAATAGAAGTTACCTTGTCTAAAACCAGACACTTCGTACGGTTGCAACCCTCTGCCAGACACCCTTAAAATATATTTCATTGTTGCTATACTTACGGTATAATATAAAAGCTGAATTTTATATATGTTGTTCGGAATACTATCAAATGATGTTTTCTCAACAGCCAGACAGTTTCGGTAGTTTCTTCATGTTGCCAGGCACATTAAAAGTCCGACATAGGTGCGAGCGCGAGGAATATACGTGTAAGCGGGTGCGAGTGAAATAGCGCATTCGGTCCATTGCGATGTTTTACTGCGCATAAGCTGTCCTATTTTGACAGCAAACGTTTTAGTATTCTTTTGTGCAGTTTATAACGTATTATGTGAAAATCAGTGTCATACAATAATAAGAAAGTGTTATTATGGAAGAACAATTAGAAAAAAATTGAGAAATTTCGATGCCAGCAGTTTGCCACCCTGTAAAAGTGAACTTTTGCAACAATTTTTGCGGGCAAATTATATTTGCAGTATTTGGAATAATGCACACCAGAAGAAACCAACTACATACGAACCAGAAAATAACGGTTGGATACTGCAAAGTGATCAATATCATTTTAAATGGTTTGAAGGTGATCAGTTACCAAATTATGTCTGTGACTCTCTAACAACTGTATCAGGTATATAATTATGATGTTATAATATTATTAAGGAATTTTTGACTATTCATATTTATGTTAACATGGAATTATTATTACAGAAACTGACGAAGAAGATATTGGAAACGACCAGTCCACAGATTGGAGCAGTGGTGATGAGGATAATGAAGATATTGACGACTACGATGACAATAATTGAATATACTTTATTGTACTTCATTGACTTCCATTATGCATCTTTAAAATATTATTGTTTTACGTCATTTAGCGAGATTATAATAAAAGTGGTCACTGGTTTTTTACAATCATAATAATAATTCCCTCTTTATGTAAATTTTGATGAATTATTACATTTTTTATTGGATAAAATAATTAAATGAGAACAGAACAATTCTATAACATTATAAACGATATAATTGGATTATTAATTTAACGATTCATTAACACAAAAATTTTATTGAACAATTTTCGAAAAATTTATTCGTTGACTCCTACTATAATAGTATAATTATAAAACAGAATGAATTTTCCTGGTAAATCAAGAGAATAGTTCTCCGTACATATAAAAAAAGGCAGCTGATGAGCAGTAAAACATCGCAATGGACCGAATGCGCTATTTCACTCGCACCCGCTTACACGTATATTCCTCGCGCTCGCACCTATATCGGACTTTTAATGTGCCTGGCAACATGAAGAAACTACCGAAACTGTCTGGCTGTTGAGAAAACATCATTTGATAGTTATCCGAACAACATATATAAAATTCAGCTTTTATATTATACCGTAAGTATAGTAACAATTAAATATACTTTAAGGGTGTCTGGCAGAGGGTTGCAACCGTACGAAGTGTCTGGTTTTCGACAAGGTGACTTCTATTATTGCCATAAGTAAAATATGTAAAAACTGAGTTTTATATTATTCTAAATTTGAGACACAATTTTACACACCTTTATTACCTGTTACCTGCCAAAGCAACCGCGACCCAAGTTTCATAGGTGGGGATCGTTCTTACCTGTGTTAAGGACATACATTAAGAAACTTATAGCTTTTAACTTTACCGAAGGCCTGGGGAACGCTGGCTCTTACACTATTTCAAAATTTTTTTCAAATTAAAATTATAGGAGACTACCAGATTAAATCTGTTTTGATATAAAAATTTTGTTATATTCCTTGTATCAAGTAAAAAACCTATTTTTCTTTTATTTAATAGAATTTGAGTTTTCCATGCGAGACTCTTTCAAAACATTCTTTATAAACTGGGTTTGATGAAGAAACAATTGATTTTCAGACTTCGTGATTTCTAAACTAAGAAACTCATTTCGGAAACCAAACTGTCTACTATCAAAATTAGATTTCAATGCATTTACTGTATCTTGAATAAGCTCATAGTTATTACCGATTACCAATAAATCATTGACATATACTAAAATCAGGACGATTTTGTCATCTATACTTTTCAAATATAGACAAGGTTTTAGCAAATTTGATTCAAAACCACATTCCTGTAAAAACTTATGGCTAGTTACAAACCAACATTTTTGTGCAATTGCTAGCCCATAAGAAGCTTTACGTAACTTAGAGACAAAGTTTGTTTTATCCGTCGGGAAACGTTGCATACATAACTCTATCAATATTTTCATACAGGAAAGTTGCCTTAACATCAAGATGTTCTATGTGCCAATTTTTTGCTATTGATAACGCAAAAAGTAATTCAACAACTGAAAGAGCGGGAGTTGGAGACGCTGTTTATTCTGAAGTATGGTTCCCTGCAACTACTAGACGAGCTTTAAAGCTACCTGTAGGTTCTATTTTAATCACCTATTTCAATGGGATGACTTTCATACTAGATTCTCTGTCCCCAATATTGCATACCGAGTGTTGTTCCATTGAAGAAAATTCCGACTGAATAGTTATTATCCATTTTAAGCTGTTTATGCAATTTTCTGGCTTCGTGATAACTTTGTGGTGTATTGCTTGTATTATAGATTGTATCATCAGAAACAAATCAAACTGATTCAAAATACTTGCATTTACGCTTACTTCAGGTACAGTAACCACACTTTAACTGCAATGACTATTCGGAAATTGAGAAATTTCCGCAATTTATATTTCATTAGTATTTTGATTATAATCTAACTGGGAATTTTCTTCTTTTTCAATAATTCACTGACTAATATCTTGCTGAGAAACAGCATCATTTCGAGAGCATATTTGTTATCTACCAGAATTATGATTAACCGGATTTTCAAGTGTAATTATTGACTTATTTTCAGAAATAATTTGGAGTTCTTCACCAGCAATTGATAATCTAGTTTTGCACAAATTATAATTGAACTTTTCATTGAATAGAACATTGTTACTGGATCAAACAGTATCTAGCCTGTATCCGTGTTTCCTACTAAATACATTGCACTTGAACGTGGGTGCAACTTTTTGCCTTTTAGAATATTTTCGAATCTGATTTCCACTTGTGAGCCAAAAATTTCAATATTTTGGAGATTTGCTTGTTTACTTAATAGTTTTTTATAGGGAGTTAGGAAATCTGCTTTGTCGCGAGGTGTGCGATTATACGAGTACCATGCCGTTGAAAAAGCAAAGCCCCAAAAAGTGACTGAAAAACCTGAATCAGAGAGCAAACTTCAAGCTCTCCCTTGAATCGTTCTTATAAACTTTTTTAGCGGTCACATTGTGCTCATGCTGATAAGGTTCAGTTAACTGCACTTCTTATCTGAATTTATTTAGAACTGTTTGACAAGTTTCACTAATGTACTCTGTCCCATTATCACATCTCACCTTACTAAATTGGTCAGGTCCAGGAAACATTGATTGCAAAAATTGTAACCTGAACTATGAAATTTATAGGTTTCTGACTTCTGTTTCATCAGAAAGATTTGTGAGTAACGTAAATAGTCATCAATAAGTATCAAGATATAGTTGTTCTTACTGAATTGTGATAGAGGTCTGACACTTTGTAAGTCAGCATGTACAATTTAACAAGGTCTATCTACACGTTCTCGTTCTTTCATACCAGGTTTTCTAATCATTTTTGCTTTAGAACATATTGAGAAACTAGCAGTTGTATATCTATATGTAAGTTCTTCAACCCCTTATGCAACACTTGGTAGTTCCCAGGAAAGAGGATGATTTATATCCCATTCTACGATGCCACATTGAACCCTCTTCAGCTAGCTTTTGCAATTGATTACAAGGATTAAGATTTTAATACTTCATTTAAACATAAACTTGTGTGACAATTTTTTAGTTATGGTAGAACTAGAACTGCATGGAACTATATTAAAATAGAAACCGGGTTTTTACTTTATAGAAGAAATATAACAAAATTTGAATATCAAAACAGATTTAATCTGTCAGTCTTCTACAATTTTAATTTCAAAAAAATTTTCATTCAAGGAACTAGAATGAAATTAATGTCTACATATGCACAGCTTATATTTAATAGAAGTTTACAATCAGAACTCAATATACAATATGGAATGGAATAAATGAACCAACAAATATAAATTAAATAATAAATTATATTTAATAACTAATTATTTGAAGGTGACAAAATTTTGTTTCTGATCTTATCATTACGAACATCAATTCCTTTTCAAAAACATAAAACACAACTTAAGGACTTCTCAAAAAATATAATCAATTTAAAATTTAAGATTTTTGAACTAACTTATTTGAATATTCAAATATATTGAATATTCAAATAAGTTAATTCAAAAATCTTCCAAAACATGCACTATATCTTCAAAAAAAAATTAGACTTGCTTCGAAAACATTCATTCAATACGTGGACGTTGAGATATAGGTGAGTTTTTTGATTTTGATATTTGGAATATTATCTAGGACCGATGAAGGGATTAGAATTATATTTGTTTTTTGAAGATATAGTGCATGTTTGAGAGATTTCTGAATTAACTTATTCGAATATTTAAATATATTAAATATTTCAAATAAATTATATTCTTTGAGAAGTCCTTAAGGTGTGTTCCTGTTTTTAAAAGGCAATTGGTGTTCTCAAAGATGAGATCAGAAACAAAATTTTGTCTCCTTTAAATATTTATTTATCAATTTTAATGGCTTTCGTATATCTGCTGGTTTATTTATTCCATTTGACATTATACATTCTGTCAAGAAAGTACCGGGAATTATCGATTTAAATCTGGCGGGGCAATGAGGCAGGTAAAATTTTTTCCTAGAGTGGTACCACTGTGTCCTTAATTACTATGCCAAGCTTGAGCGGGATCTGTCAACTAGTGTGCTTGCAACAGCTGATTAAGTCAGTCGATGTCAGAGTACGTGCCGATTTTTACTATGGGTGATTACGTTGAGCAAAGAATTTGTTTGAAGTTTTGTGTTGCAAATGAATTTTCGTGTGTCGATGCATTGTAAATGTTGCAAAAAGCCTTTGGTGATAATGCCCTATCGAAAACTCGTGGATATCAGTGGTACAGAGCCTTCAAGGATGGTCGTGAAGTGGTCGCCCATCGACGGCTTCGATCGAAGATAACGTCGATAAAATTAAGGAAAGGGTGCTGGAAAACCGTCGTACCAGCTTGAGAGAGATAGCACATGATCTTAAGATATCCCACGAGTCCGCACGTACGATTTTGATTGATATTTTGGGCATGAGAAAGGTGGCCGCACGACTCGTACCGAAAGACCTGAATTTTCTTCAAAAACGTCATCGCGAACAGGTTGCTTCAGACATGCTGGATCGCTGTAATTCCGATTCTACATTCATGGAACGCATTATAACTGGTGATGAGACCTGGGTCTACGAGTACGATATGCAAACAAGCCAGCAATCATCGGAATGGGTGGCAAAAAATGAGCAGAAACCGAAATAACCACGCCAAAGCCGCTCGAAAATGAAGGTGATGCTCATTGCTTTCTTCGATATCCGTGGCGTGGTGCACTACGAATTCGTTCCAGAGGGTCAGACGGTAAACAAGGAGTATTACCTAGGCGTTATGAAACGTTTGCGTGAGCGTATCCGTAAGAAGCGGTCAAATTTGTGGGCGAACAACTCATGGATTTTGCATGACGATAACGCGCCTTCTCACCGAGCTACGATTGTGACTGACTTTCTCGCCAAAAACTCAACAAACATGCTTCAGCAACCACCGTATTCGCCGGATTTGGCCCCCTGCGACTTTTTCCTCTTCCCAAAACTAAAATTGCCCCTTTGTGGCACCCGGTTTGAGTCGATTGAAGCCATAAAACAAAATTCGGCGCGAGAGCTAAAGTCCATCCCGGAAAGCGCCTATAAAAAATGTTTCGATAATTGGAAGTGCCGTTGGCATAGACATATTGGAGCAAATTGAGCCTATTTTGAAGGCGACCCAATAAATTTTGACGATTAAATGTAAAAATGTTGTTTTAATTGAAAATTCCCGGTACTTTCTTGACAGAGTAGTATATTGAGTTTTGATTATATACGTCTATTAAACGTAAGCGGTGCTTATTTTAGACATTAATTTAATTCTAAAAGTTTTTTGAATAAGATGTTTTTGAAATTAAAATTGTAGAAGATTAACATATTTAATTTGTTTTGATATTTAAATTTTGTTATATTTCTTCTATCAAGTAAAAAGCCTTTTTCTATTTCACTTTTCAACTTGTACAAGAATGGGTAGAGTACCAACGACAAGAATGTTCCCAGTTTCTGAAGTAGGATCAATTTATATAGGCATTTCAAAATCCTTGTAATCAAGCAGGATATTCTGTGTATTCACTATATGGTGAGATGCACCAGAGTCAATAAGAAATGCTAAAAGAATAACAAACTGATGCACATCAAACTGAAACTTACTTAAATTTAAGCTTTGTGATTTCTTCTATTCCCTCTTCTCATCTCCTTTTTTGTGGCAGTTTAAACAGAGACATGACCATTATTTTTACATTCAGTCCTTTTGTGAAACAGAAGATCACATTTTTACACCTAGCAGATTTCCTTTCTTTCCTAAGGTGTCATCCTTTTATTTTTTGGTATCTGTTCAGGTGTGTAACTTACTTAAATTTAAGCTTTGTGGTTTCTTACAGTTCCTTCTTTCATGGCCTTTTCTGTGGCAGTAAAAACAGACACGACCATCATTTTTACATTCTATTGTTTCGTGAAACAGAAGACCACGTTTTCCTATCCTCAGGTGTCATCTCTTCAATTTTTGCTATCTGTTCAGATTTACTAAACTCTCTCCTGACTGGTTTAGTGGAAGAAGTTGATAACTTTCCCTTTCCATTTTACTTCCTGCAGCAGTAATCTAGATCGATACAATCCGAACAAACAACATTGTCTTTCAATTTATTGTCCACATCTATCAACGGTTTGGTTGAAGTTGTTTGGGTACAATTATTTCAGTTGATACTGTAGAAATATCGCTTGTACTACTTATTTCTGCATCTTTCGATAATGAAGTAGATTTTGGCATCAAATCGTCTTTGAACTTTTCTGTAAGTGCATTAATGATCTGTGAGTTGGCAAACAATGTCATAATCTGATCACATATGTTGAAGTTTTGCGTCGGTTGTTCTATCACAGGGGTACTTTCAACATTGTAGACAGTTACATTTCTAACTGCCTTGTCGGGCGGTGCTCCTAGTTTCTTCAAAATTCTTTCGTTTATGTCAGTGGTTCCCAAACTTATTTTGTCTACTGCCCACTTTGAGAATAAATATTTTTAGCGCCCCCATTTTTTCACCTATTTAAAAACCACTATAACTTCAAATTAAATTAATTGATTATTGTGACCTATATATGTATATTATGTATATTAACAGAGAATTCTAAACGAAACTTTTACTATAACCCGCAACTTGAAACCTGAGCGCAGTAGGTAACATACAACGGCGCTTAGGTCTCAAGTTAACTCTTACGGGCTCCACCTGCCAATAAGAATGATTATTGGAACGCAACTTTATAGTATTAAAACAGAGTATCTTTTATTAAAAATATAACTAAAATAATCAATCCTTATATAAAAACTAATGTGAAGGATGAATCTGATGCTGTTTAATAAGTTTGTTGATATCAGGTTCCCATTTACTCAAGAACAGTCGCAAGTCGCCACGTTCGGTAACAAGCAAACGAGTTCTCTTTTTAGTAAGCAGTGTTGTCACAGCACTAAATCCACGTTCACACAAATATGACGATGGGAATGCTATCAAGAATCGTTGAACGATTGACCACAATCCAGGGTACAATTGAGGGATCGGTTTTTGAAGCCAAAATTCTTGGTAACCATTTTTGAACTTTTGAAAATCAAAACAGATTTAATCTGTTGTCTTCTACAATTTTAATTTAAAAAAATTCTTTGAAGAAACTTTAGGAATTAAATTAATGTCTTTATAAGCACTGCTCATATTTAATAGACGTCAAAATTCATCATACAATATCAAACGGAATTAAGAAAAACCAACGAACATAAACTGTCAATTAAAATTAAAATATAAATAAGCAAACATTTTTTGTTTCGCTCCAGGCATGCGTAATGAACTCTTCAGACAAACTTACGAAGCCCTGTTTGTTACAAAATGTTACAATGTATTGTTTTCCGATCCCATATGAATGAAAAATAACTCTTTCTCAAAAATATAAAACATAATTTCAAGAACTTCTCAAAAACTAATTTATTTGAAATATTCAATATATTTAAATAAATTACTTCAAAAAATCTCAAAACATGTAGCACATTCTCAAGAAATAATTAAAGTTACGATAAGATCAGCTCAACTTCACATATAAAAAATAATAAAATCAATTAAACAATGTATAGACTTACTCAGTGAATCTTAGGAATACACGGTCCTCAACAGAAAATAAAAGTGAACACCTTTATATATCCAAGGTACTTATGTTCCCAGTTCACAGAAAATCATACAAAGCTCATAAGGCACTCGGCCTCAGTTAAAACCGTTCAACACTGTATAATGAATATCTTTATTTAAAAAACCTAATATAATTATATATTATATATATTATATTCAAAGAATTTTTTGAAATTAAAATTGTAGAAGACAACAGATTGAATCTGTTTTGATTTTCAAATTTTGTAATAATCCTTCTATCAAGTAAAAAACCGTTCCTCCTTATTTTATTTTTGAACTTGATTTTTATTTCCTCGTTTGTTGTCAATTCTATAAGTTCTTCTTCCAGCTGAGGTGACATTGCTGTGTTGACATTTGAAAACGGATCCAACACCCAGTCTGGTATTTCCAAGTTCAAAATGTCCTGGTATCGTTCGGCGAAGTCAATGTGGAGGTTTTCCAAATGTTGGCAGTAGGCAAACAATTCGTCGTTACTGCATGATACTGATAAATTTGGAAAATTGTGAAACTCACGTCTGCCCAGATTCTTTTTGTGTAGAAGCAGTTTGGATGCGAAAGCAGCAACGACCTTTTTTGTTTTAATTAAATTTAGTTTATCGCCTTGCAGTTGGAGATTCATGTCGTTGAACAATTTATACAGGTCTGTCATGTAAGCTATATCATTCTTTGATGTTATGAGCTTGTCGTGCAATTCTGTATCTTTAGTTTCCAAGAACTCTATAACAGAGTCAAACAGGTTGTAAAATCGAGTCAGACAATTGCCTCTTGATAGCCAACGAACTTCAGTATGAAACAACAAACGGTTGAAATCCTCGTCATTAGTAACACAATGCTGATGAAATAATCTATCATTCAAAGAGCTGTTGCGGATTTTATTGACTGCATTGATGACATATTGCAGTGATTGAAATAGTTTTTCACTTTCTAGCAACTAAATGTTGTCTATGAATAACGCAATGTACACCAAGGACATCAGGAATTTTGTTTTTTAAGTACGCTATGAAGCCTTTATGGCACCCTGTCATAGCCGGAGCGCCATCCGTAGCAACTGAAATAATATTTTTCAAAGGAATCTCTTTCTCATCGCAAAACTTTTCCAATGTATTGAATATGGTTTCACCTTTTGTATCGGTCTCTAAATTTCTAGCAAATAATAGTTCTTCACATATTTTCTTATCTTTAATAAACCTCACGTAAGACAACAACAATGCTTCATTAGTTGGTAAAGTGGACTCATCGAGATGAATTGAGAATTGACTTGTCCTCAGGTGATCGCACAATGATTCTTCAATGTTTTCAGCCATTTCATCAATTCGTCTTTGCACAGAATTATTACTCAAAGGAATTTTTCCGTTAATATCTGCGGCCGTTTTATGAAGCACAGTAGTTATTACTTCATTTATTGCTGGCAATATTAACTCTTCTCCGATGTTATGTGGTTTGCCTTTTTGAGCAATTAACAAAGAGATATTGTACGAAGCTCGAAGTCCGTCGTCATCTTGCTTAGCAGCCGCCGAAAATAGTTTTACTACACTTGGCTGAGTATTATGCTTCTTCTCTAGGTCTTGAAAATATGCTACATTCTTCTCTTTCTTATCTGGATGCATTTTATTCAAATGATCTTGCAGCCTTGAAGGCTTCATTGCTTCATTCGAAAATGTTTTTAGACATAGAAGACACAAAGGCGACGATCGGTTTGTGGGATTTTCAATAAATCCGAATTTAATATATTCCGCAGAGTATTGCCGTCTCTTCTTTTTTACTTCCGACATTGTTTTGCTTTGAAAAATACGTTCAACTTCGCGTGTAGAGGAGGCGTAAGTACTGCTCATCTATTGCGCGCGAGACCACAAATGGAAATAAAATAAATATTTCATTGTTTATATAGGAATGCTTAAGCAGCACACACCGACAGGAATAAAACAAACATGCATAAACTCGTTTATCTCATTCGACGCTCAATCGTACTCAACAAGTCCGAACAAGCATTCAATGAACCAGCCGACTTATACAGGAATGCACAATTCGGGTTACTTAACAAAAACTTGTTAAAACATGATAGATATCTACGAGTACTAATAACTATCAATTTTTTCTATTTTCAATAAAATAGGACAGATATATGAACTACGCAAAGAGAAATATAGAACCGAGTCTGAGCAATCTTTTAATTCATATTAGTTGATGTTCACAAGTTGTTGTTGAGAGTCGAGAGCTCTTGCAGTTGTTGTTTAAGAGGCCTCTTAGCTAAATAAAGTTACAAATCACACCCCGCCCGCCCGCCTCTACACAACGCCTCCATTTTCTTCTGGGTCTCTTACCGCCCCCCTTGAGACCTGCAGCGCCCACAAGGGGGCGTTATCGCCCCCTTTGAGAAAGACTGGTTTATGTTCTCGATTATTCTCAGTTATTCATCAATTTCAGCTTCTCTTCAGCTTGAAGCCTGTCGTCATGGTTGAAATAAACCCATTCAGACTGCATCACTATAAGACTGATACTTTTCCCAGATCAAACCTCTAATCTCCTCCTAGTTCTCGCTTTCACTCAATCCATTCTATCCCGGCATGTTAGAGTAAACAGTATATTCAAAAAATATATAGGAAACAGTATTTTATTTCCACAAAAATATTTGTAATACAACAATTGTTTCACCACGATGTTGCTTCATCAGGTACCTACATTCCACTGACTGTAGTTCTACTGCAGATATACTACCCAGTAGAATGTAGATATCTAATGAAGCCACGTCGTGGTGAAACAATTGTTGTATTACAAACATTTTTGTGAATTTAAAATACTGCCCCCTATATATTTTCTGATTAAAATGAATTTCCACCAAGTAAAGACCAAATCAATCAAATATAAACTGAATATTATTATGATCACTGTACTCCATTCCGGCATCAGCATCACACCAGTCACACACTCTTTATCCATTTTAGCATTCATCAAGTTTACGTTGATATCTGACTCATCCTGAGGACCACTGAGGATATAGAATTCAGAGCATTCATTCTGAAGGAGTTCTTTTTCAGAAATACACACTTTCAATCTAGTTCCTTTTTCAATACTCTTACAATACGCAACTTTCTTCTTTAGATGCCACAAAAAGAACACCACATTCGCATTTGCTCTGATTAAAACCGAAGTGTTTGCCAGTATGAAGAACAATCGTTCCATATACCCCAAAAGTGGCCCAAATTCATCACCATACTTACAATGGATTGTTACTGAGTACCCTTCCATATATTCATTTTCATTCATTATCATCTATTAATTCCGGGAGAGGTGCTACATCTAAATCCTCAACATTGTCAATAGAGGTAGCCCGCCTCCCTAAGATGCATGCACTTTCATGACACTCGGCAAACCACGGATACTCCCATCCCTCACGTTTGGCTCCTGCAGCAACCGAACGTGGATCCTTTCACGCAGCATACACACACTAATTTCTCTAATAATACCGTAGAACCTTAACGCATTCATCTGTAGAATTCTTGTGTACTTCATTTTGTGCGAGTCACTCATTCTCTCCATTGGCCATTTTACCCCGGACAACTAATACTTGACAAGCTATGCTTGAAATCCTTCCTTGCTCTTTCCTTGCAAATCCTACACAAAACCTCTTTCTTAAATTCCCTTATCAAGTGCCCCTTCCCCCCACACAGACTATATGTATTCGTCTTGAACTTACATACTCGCACCATATGATCCAGACCTATATACGTATGATACCTATCAACCAAGTCAAATTCCTACACCCTACAGAAATTGTGTCGGATAGCAATCAACCATACATACTTCAATGCCGCCGGTATATCCAGTAAAACGTTGCCTTTATCACACCTTTCATAAACCGTTTCTCATTTATACTGCAAATTTCGTCTGAAGGGCTTCAGTTTCAATGTATTTTCACACTCATCTCCAAGTGCTCAAACTTCCCACTTACTTTCAGCACATTCAACTTCCGTTCATACTTTGTCTTGATACAATTCCACAGTCTCTTTTGCAGACCTCTAACATCCACCTCCAGTGACACCTCCGTATTCATTTGCTTCTTCGCATCCCCATTCTATGCCTTGCCAGACCTACTCCTCATTACCAGAACCCGGTTCTCCAGTGCAAGCCTTCCATCTTACTCCACCTTCGAAGCCGCACCCATCTGGCCTGGCTTCCTTACAATATTCACTTCCTTCATACGTACATCACCTTTTCCTCTCCTTTTCCTTAACCACACCATCCAGTCTTATGCTCAACCAATTTCACTATGTCCCCAATCATATATTCAAAAGATGAAATCCCATTCAAATTAACTCCGTAGCCGCCTTTTTCACATTGTTGGTGTCTTTCAAGACATATTTTCGGAGGCTTCCACTCAAACTCATTTCTACCAAAACATCCATTTTTTCACATAAACGCTCACACTTTTGGACACCATACTCTCACTCTCACATTCTCCAGTGCCTATTTCAACCATCAAATTTCTTAGACTGCTAATTGTTTCCTTACACCTTTGAGTTCCTTAGAATCTAACCTTTCCTTACCTGACCCTGTAGGAAATAAATGTCGCCTTCCTGGAGGAAAGGCTAAAATTCGCGATGAGTTAGTTTTGGCAGCGAATTCCCCCCGGTCATGCATTCAGCGGCAAGTCACGCACCTTAGATTGGGAATTTTTATGAAGAGTTATCTCCCCTGCGAGAAATGTGGTTCAGCGAAGCCCTCCGTCAGCAAAAGCATGGCCTAAACCAGTATGTATTGATAATAATAATAATTTATTTCATAGAGTAATTTCATGACATGTCAATGATAGTATAGCAAACGCAGTAGTCAAAATTCAATAGACTATATAAACAGACATATAAATATCACAATTAAGACAATACATTGTATAGATAAAAATTACACAAATGAATATATTGCAAGATTAGCATGTCAATGATTGAGGAACTCGTTTACTTGATTAGGTAAGAAAGCCCACCAGGTCCTGGGATACGTCAGGTCCGGCAATCAGTCCTTATCAGAATGGGTAATACCGAGAGTGTCGATTAGGTGGAAGAGGTGTTTGTTCTTTTTCTTCCAAGGACATTTACTTCCTTATTTCCCCCAATATCCTCTCGAGATGTTGTTCAAACAAGGACTGGTTTTTTGCTTTTCGCAAGCTTCGTAAGTTACTCGAATTACATTCAGTGGCCACAAGTTGCTCTAGTGCTATTAGAGTCTCTGAAGGAATACAAATTCTAGAGTCCTTATAGAATCTGGACACGCAGACTTGGACATATCTCTCTATAGCTAACATTTCGTTTGGGGTGTGGTTACAGGCTTTTCCAGAGGCAGTGATTCCATATACTTTCGGTATATATGCCTATGCATGGTATTTGCTGCTTGAGGGATCCATTAATACAATAGTTTGTTTTTTCGTACGTTGAACTAACATTTCGATGCCTTCCTCATGGTCATCCATTATAATCTCAAAGTTGGCACCAAAATCATACTCAAATGGCTACTATGGGAACTGTATATTCAGCTCATGTAATGCCTAGACAAGCAAGTCTTTAAAGCTTTCACAACACTTGCAAGCTTGTCTTTTCTCCATTTTTGCCCCACCAGAATAGAAAGGCATACGTAATGATGTTTTTTCCACCATCTCATATGTCGACTGGATCCTTCTATGTTTTAAAACCCAAGATTTATCAATAATTTTATTCAAGTGTGACTTCTAATTATGATTTTATGTACGATGATTCCAAGATTTTCAACCTCCTCGGAGAACTCTATTTCTGTACCCTTCAACACCGGTGTTGTCTGTTTGAGCTTTCTACGACGTGTGAACAGAACAATAATCATTTTAGTTGGATGAATAGTAAATCCTACTCCAGATTTCATTGATTAATAATATCAATGATGGTTTGAGTCAAGACCGATTTTTTTCCTTTGAACTTGTCACTAGTTATAATCGCTAGTTCATCGGCGTAAACGTTAGAGTTATAAACCTGCCCAGTCAATCCTATTAGTAGTTGATCCACCACAAACACCATATGAGAAGCGACAGGAGTTGTGAATATTCTCCCCTGGTAGTAACCGTGACTGACATCTATCCAAGATCCGCTATGACTCTTCGCCCCACAAGCAAGGACTGAATCAACATGTTGCATTGCAATCGAGGTATCAGTTGGTCTCCTATATATTTCTCAATTTCATTTATATGTACAACCTGTATATTTCTTCGTATTCCTGTTTCATTTTTAATCCGTTCCATGACCCCATAATTTGCAATAAATTTCAAACTTAATAGCATTTTTTGAATAGAGATCAGAACGCTGTCCAAACGAAGTATCCACGTTGGGCCCCTTTCATTGTAAAATTTCAGTGAATTTTTAACTTTTAGGGAATTTTCAGCGACGAGAATTGAACTCGGGGATGAGATTGTTACGTAACAAAATTTCAATTACATGAATAGTATACAGTAAAACACGGAATTACTTCTTTTGATTGGAACACACTGCATACTTATTGTATACTATCCATTTTATCTAGAAGGAATGGATCGCCGGATATATGGTCAATCGTTCAATAAAACTACTATTTTCAAATAAGGGTAGAAAGTTGGCTGGAAGGAAATGAAAAAGACCCTTCTATAAAATTCGTAGCGGTTATTTATCCATTCTATATACTTCGAAAAGTAAAATGATAACTTCCTAGGAAACACTCTCTAAAACGTTCCGTAGCCATTCAGGATCAAATGTGCATCACTATAGAAACATATTCAATCGAGAGAAAAAGGGAAGATTCATGTATCCACAAGATATTTCCATTGGATAGGGGAGATCTGAAGTGTCTATAAATATTCAATAAGCTTCGCCTTAGATATCAAGTAGCCTATGTAAATGGAAGAACGCCCTCTTCTAACTAGAGATAATATATTCTTTTCCGACTCGACGCTCAAATTCCATCACTTTGCTCGCGATGTCTTTTATCTTCTGGTAGTTCTTTTAGAAATATAGAGTTTCCTCGAAGAGTTAGGTGAGTCGTTCCAATTCAGTATTGAACGAATAGGATCGTGTAACATCTCGAAATAACGAATATATCAACTCAAAACAATGTGAGTTTTCGATTGTTGCTTGAGGAAATATAAAAATATATTTGATAAATTTTTGATAGATTCGGTGTTTACTTGATGGAAACCCATTTTAATTAAAAAAATGTATATGGGACAGTAATTTATTTCCACAAAAATGTTTGTACTACTACAATTGTTTCACCACGATGTGGCTTCTTCAGGTATTACATTGTACTGTGAAAAACGAAGTTCATTGTACATCCTTGAGACAGTACAATGTAATACCTGAAGAAGCCACATCGTGGTGAAACAATTGTTGTAGTAGTACAAACATTTTCGTGGAAATAAATTACTGTCTCATATACATTTTTTTTTATATATTTGATAGATTCGGTTTTTACTTTGTACTACTGATGTAGTACAAACATTTTTGTGGAAATAAATTACTGTGTCATATACATTTTTTCATTTAAAAATATATTCATTAGGGAGATTTTTCGCTGGTGAATATGAAGTGAAAGGTTCTGTGTAATCTAATGAATAACAAGAAATATGTTATGGAAAGAAATCAAACCTTATATGCAAATATGTTTTATACTTGTCATTAAAATTTGTGATTGAAAATAAATTTCACATTCTTTTTTCAGTTCGATTCATACTTTTCTCAAATATAACTGAAAGTCTATATATATTCAAAAAAATTTTTTCGCAGTGATACGTTTTGCAGAACACGAGTTGACCCTTTCCAATTTAGAAAATTCAACATTCAACCGATATCAAAACATATCAAAATATGGAAATTTTTGGGATAAAATCTGGAAAATGCACTATATCTTCAAAAAAACAAATATAATTCGAAGCAATAATATTCCAAATATAAAAATAAAGAATCTAACCTATATCACAAACACTCAGCACGTGTAAAAGGACTAATGCTTCGAAACCCAGATCAACTTTATAAATCAAGATTGATCTATGTTCTAACAAAATCAGAGAAGAGTGTGAATTATTTTTAAGGCTCATTTAAATTCATTGACATTCCATGATGAGATTTATTGAAGCCAAAATATAATTATATATTATATATAAAATAAAATAGAAAGGCTTTTTACTTGATAGAAGAAATATAACAAAATTTGAATATTAAAACAAATTGAAATATGCTTATCTTCTACAATTTTAATTTCAAAAGAATTTTTTATTCAAAAAACTTTTAGAATTGAATTAATGTCTAAAACAAGCATCGCTTACATTTAATAGACGTATATAATCAAAACTCAATATGTAATGTCAAATGGAATGAACAAACCCAACAGATATACGAAAGTCATTAAAATTAATGAATAAATATTTAAAGGAGACAATATTTTGTTTCTGGTCTTACCTTTAAGAACACCAATTGCCTTTTAAAAACATGAACACACTTAAAGGACTTCTCAAAGAATATAATTTATTTGAAATACTTAATATATTTAAATATTCGAATAAGTTAATTCAGAAATCTCTAAAAAATGCACTATATCTTCAAAAAACAAATATAATTCTAAGCAATTCCGTCTTCAGTCTTCAGTTTTATATATGATATATAATATATTTTGGCTTCAATAAATCTCATTATGGAATGTCAATGAATTTAAATGAGCCCTAAAAATAACTCACACTGTTCTTCGATTTTGTTAGAACATAGATCAATCTTGATTTATAAAGTTGATCTGGGTTTCGAAGCATTAGTCCTTTTACACTTGCTGAGTGTTTGTGATAGAGGTTATGTTTTTGATTTCGATATTTGGAATATTATTGAGGACTGAAGACGGAATTACTTAGAATTTTATATTTGTTTTTTTGAAGATATAGTGCAATTTTTAGAGATTTCTGAATTAACTTATAGGAATATTCAAATATAATAAATATTTCAAATAAATTATATTCTTTGAGAAATCCTTTAAGTGTGTTCTTGTTTTTAAAAGGCAATTGGTGTTCTTAAAGTTAAGACCAGAAACAAAATTTTGTCTCCTTCAAATATTCATTTATTAATTTTAATGACTTTCGTATATCTGTTGGGTTTATTTATTCCATTTGACATTATATATTGAGTTTTGATTATATACGTCTATTAAATGTAAGCGGTGCTTGTTTTAGACATTAATTTAATTCTAAAAGTTTTTTGAATAAAAAATTTTTTAGAAATTGAAATTGTAGAAGATAAACATATTTCAATTTGTTTTAATATTTAAATTTTGTTATATTTCTTCTATCAAGTAAAAAGCCTTTCTATTTTATATTATATATATATAATATATAATTATATTTTGGCTTCAATAAATCTCATTATGGAATGTCATATATATATAAATATATATATATATATATATATATATATATATATTTATATATATATATATATATATATATATATATATATACATATATTTTGTCATGGATTTTATGAATTACACTTCGTGAATATGGTACAAACAATCATTATTCAAAAACTCAGATAATAAAAATCAATTAAATCCAAGGAAAAGACTCACCGTTGTATATATGTTGACTCATTAAGGTGTAATTATATCAAAATCAATTGAATTAGATCAATACAGGCAGAAATATCAATAATTCAACTCGTAAACATACTCACAAGTCAAAATTTTGAAGATAAAGCAAATTTGGAAGAATAGTCGAGTAAAAAATCTTCAAACGAAAGTCAAAAATAAAAGATCCTTTTGAAAATCTTACATAGAACTTAGAGGAAGCATTCAGTTGATAACTATGAAATGTTTAAGAAAGCCAAAGTTGCAATAAATAGAAGTAATTTGAATTTAAATATCTAGTTTGAACTTATGAAGCAAATTGTTGAAAAGATTTATAACTATCACAAATTATATATAAATTTTAGTGAAATTATTGCCAAAGAATAATCTTAATAATCTTAATTGAATCTAATTTTCAAGAAAGATGTAGATAGGACAAATTCAATAAAAATTTAATTAATTAAGGAAAACATAATGTTAACGTCAGATATTTTCAAATGATTAATGTAAGAGATATCCTTCAACATATATAGGCATCAATAGAAATGTAATAGCATCTAAGCTAAAGAAATTTAATCAATTTCATTAGTAATATTAAGCAATTTATAAGTTATAAGCATTAAAAGAATAGTCGAATCATTGTCGAGGCTGGACGTTGTTTTTATGCCTTTTGATCTACAAGGATGTCCATTTGCGGCATTTGTACGAATTCTTTGAGTAAGAAATCCCCCGGAGTTCAATGCAGTGCATGTCGATTGTTTCTTCATACCAACGGCAGATGCTCGGATTTGTCAAAAAACCAAATTTCATTAATAACAAGTATGCCGGGTGGCAGGTGGGTCTGTATTGGATGTCGCGATGAAGAAGGATGACACCGATGACTCATATTCCATCTTCACCTAGTAAGTACCCGATGACTTCGGGGACCGGCGATGGTGCGGACACGATTGCTGGATCGGGCGACGAGATCGGCGCGACGCAACTGATGGTAGCTGTAAAAGCCAAGACATCGGCTATTGGGGGCGACTTGAGGGACCTGAGGAATTCTGTTACTTTGTTCGAATAAAATATCTGATTTTGAGAGTAAATTGAGTAAATTGAATGAAGTATTCAGAATCAACTAATAATGGAAAACGACCTTCTGAAAAAAGAGATGTCCGAACTATAGTCTAGATTAGATAAAGATGAACAGAATGAAAGATTAAACAATATTGAAATTACAGATATTACTGAAAAGAATAATGAAAATTTATTATACGTCATCAAAAGGATCGGCGTGTATGTGGGATGTGTATTTGCTCCAATACATCTATGCCAACGGCACTTCCAATTATCGAAACATTTTTTATAGGCGCTTTCCGGGATGGACTTTAGCTCTCGCGCCGAATTTTATTTTATGGCTTCGATCGACTCAAAACGGGTGCCACGAAGGGGCAATTTTAGTTTTGGGAAGAGGAAAAAGTCGCAGGGAGCCAAATCCGGCGAATACGGTGGTTGATGAAGCACGTTTGTTGAGTTTTTGGCGAGAAAGTCAGTCACAATCGTAGCTCGGTGAGAAGGCGCGTTATCCTCATGCAAAATCCATGAGTTGTTCGCCCACAAATTTGGCCGCTTCTTACGGATACGCTCACGCAAACGTTTCATAACACCTAGGTAATACTCCTTGTTTACCGTCTGACCGAACGAATTCGTAGTGCACCACGCCACGGATATCGAAGAAAACAATGAGCATCACCTTCATTTTCGAGCGGCCACTTCACGACCGTCCTTGAAGGCTCTGTACCACTGATATGCACGAGTTTTCGATAGAGCATTATCACCAAAGGCCTTTTGCAACATTTTCAGTGCATCGGCACACGGAAATTCATTTGCAACACAAAACTTTAAACAAATTCTTTGCTCAACGTAATCACCCATAGTAAAAATCAGCACGCACTCTGACAGCGACTGACTTAATCAGCAATTTATAAGTTATAAGCATTAAAAGAATAGTCGAATCATTGTCGAGGCTGGACGTTGTTTTTATGCCTTTTGATCTACAAGGATGTCCATTTGCGGCATTTGTACGAATTCTTTGAGTAAGAAATCCCCCGGAGTTCAATGCAGTGCATGTCGATTGTTTCTTCATACCAACGGCAGATGCTCGGATTTGTCAAAAAACCAAATTTCATTAATAACAAGTATGCCGGGTGGCAGGTGGGTCTGTATTGGATGTCGCGATGAAGAAGGATGACACCGATGACTCATATTCCATCTTCACCTAGTAAGTACCCGATGACTTCGGGGACCGGCGATGGTGCGGACACGATTGCTGGATCGGGCGACGAGATCGGCGCGACGCAACTGATGGTAGCTGTAAAAGCCAAGACATCGGCTATTGGGGGCGACTTGAGGGACCTGAGGAATTCTGTTACTTTGTTCGAATAAAATATCTGATTTTGAGAGTAAATTGAGTAAATTGAATGAAGTATTCAGAATCAACTAATAATGGAAAACGACCTTCTGAAAAAAGAGATGTCCGAACTATAGTCTAGATTAGATAAAGATGAACAGAATGAAAGATTAAACAATATTGAAATTACAGATATTACTGAAAAGAATAATGAAAATTTATTATACGTCATCAAAAGGATCGGCGTGTATGTGGGATGTGTATTTGCTCCAATACATCTATGCCAACGGCACTTCCAATTATCGAAACATTTTTTATAGGCGCTTTCCGGGATGGACTTTAGCTCTCGCGCCGAATTTTATTTTATGGCTTCGATCGACTCAAAACGGGTGCCACGAAGGGGCAATTTTAGTTTTGGGAAGAGGAAAAAGTCGCAGGGAGCCAAATCCGGCGAATACGGTGGTTGATGAAGCACGTTTGTTGAGTTTTTGGCGAGAAAGTCAGTCACAATCGTAGCTCGGTGAGAAGGCGCGTTATCCTCATGCAAAATCCATGAGTTGTTCGCCCACAAATTTGGCCGCTTCTTACGGATACGCTCACGCAAACGTTTCATAACACCTAGGTAATACTCCTTGTTTACCGTCTGACCGAACGAATTCGTAGTGCACCACGCCACGGATATCGAAGAAAACAATGAGCATCACCTTCATTTTCGAGCGGCCACTTCACGACCGTCCTTGAAGGCTCTGTACCACTGATATGCACGAGTTTTCGATAGAGCATTATCACCAAAGGCCTTTTGCAACATTTTCAATGCATCGGCACACGAAAATTCATTTGCAACACAAAACTTCAAACAAATTCTTTGCTCAACGTAATCACCCATAGTAAAAATCGGCACGCACTCTGACATCGACTGACTTAATCAGCTGTTGCAAACACACTAGTTGACAGATCCCGCTCAAGCTTGACATAGTAATTAAGGACAGTGGTACCAACCTAGGAAAAAATTTTTTTACCTGCCTCATTGCCCCGCCAGATTTAAATCGATAATTCCCGGTACTTTCTTGACAGAATGTATATTTTCAGGGTCGTCCGTTCGTTTGCTAAGGAGAATGGGTATAAGTATGTATGGGTCCAAAACGGTAATATTCTTATGCGAATTAATGATACATCTAAGATTAAACATACGAAGACCTAAGCAGAATTGACTAAAATTTCCTCATAAATATGAACTTTAATAATATTAACATCTAATTGAATAGTATTTAAGATTCTGTATCAAAATGTGCAAGGATTGCGCATAAAATTGTCAACTTTTAAACTGAACGTGATCAAGAACTCTTTCGATATATTGCTAATTACAGAATCTTAGTTGAACCACAACCTACTTGATGGTGAGTTGGTGAATGAAGATTATACTTTAGACGTGATAGAGACCTAACTAGTTCATCGAAAAAAGACGATGGTGGAGTGATAATTATCGTGCGAAATGAATTAAATGCTAAATTGGTTCCGGAGTTCAATAGTGAACAGAAAGACATTTGGGTGGTCATCAATTTGGCAGGGAGAAGCTTGTTCATCTGTTGTGTCTACATTGCACCTGGAGACGAGAGGGCTTGTGAGATATTCGGTGAGAAATTGGAGAACAATAGGAGAAACATTCGTGCTCGGGATGTAGTTCTAGTTTGCGGTGATTTCAATTGTTCATCCTAGAAATGGGTGAGTCAGGCATCAAACAGTGTCTTATGTGCTACTACCGTAGATAATAAATATGCTTGTTTTGTTGACACTTTGAATTTTTTAGAAATGGAACTATTTAATAGTACTACTCTGTCAAGAAAGTACCGGAAATTTTCAATTAAAAAAACATTTTTACATTTAATCGTCAAAATTTATTGGGTCGCCTTCAAAATAGGCTCCATTTGCTCCAATACATCTATGCCAACGGCACTTCCAATTATCGAAACATTTTTTATAGGTGCTTTCCGGGATGGACTTTAGCTCTCGCGCCGAATTTTGTTTTATGGCTTCAATCGTCTCAAAACAGGTGCCACGAAGGGGCAATTTTAGTTTTGGGAAGAGGAAAAAGTTTCAGGGAGCCAAATCCGGCGAATACGGTGGTTGCTGAAGCACGTTTGTTGAGTTTTTGGCGAGAAAGACAGTCACAATCGTAGCTCGGTGAGAAGGCGCGTTATCGTCATGCAAAATCCATGAGTTGTTCGACCACAAATTTGGCCGCTTCTTACGGATACGCTCACGCAAAGGTTTCATAACGCCTAGGTAATACTCCTTGTTTACCGTCTGATCCTCTGGAACGAATTCGTAGTGCACCACGCCACGGATATCGAAGAAAACAATGAGCATCACCTTAATTTTCGAGCGGCTTTGGCGTGGTTTTTTCGGTTTCGGCTCATTTTTTGCCACCCATTCCGATGATTGCTGGCTTGTTTGCATATCGTACTCGTAGACCCAGGTCTCATCACCAGTTATAATGCGTTCCATGAATGTAGAATCGGAATTACAGCGATCCAGCATGTCTGAAGCAACCTGTTCGCGATGACGTTTTTGAAGAAAATTCAGGTCTTTCGGTACGAGTCGTGCGGCCACCTTTCTCATGCCTAAAATATCAATCAAAATCGTACGTGCGGACTCGTGGGATATCTTAAGATCATGTGCTATCCCTTTCAAGCTGGTACGACGGTTTTCCAGCACCCTTTCCTTAATTTTATCGACGTTATCTTCGATCGAAGCCGTCGATGGGCGACCACTTCACGACCGTCCTTGAAGGCTCTGTACCACTGATATGCACGAGTTTTCGATAGAGCATTATCACCAAAGGCCTTTTGCAACATTTTCAATGCATCGGCACACGAAAATTCATTTGCAACACAAAACTTCAAACAAATTCTTTGCTCAACGTAATCACCCATAGTAAAAATCGGCACGCACTCTGACATCGACTGACTTAATCAGCTGTTGCAAACACACTAGTTGACAGATCCCGCTCAAGCTTGGCATAATAATTAAAGACAGTGGTACCAACCTAGGAAAAAAAATTTTACCTGCCTCATTGCCCCGCTAGATTTAAATCGATAATTCCCGGTACTTTCTTGACAGAATGTATATACATTATGAATAGTAAATTACTGGACCTGATTTTATCTAACAGGGAAAGGGTTAACAGAATTAGTAGATACGATACTCCTATGGTCGCTGAGGATGGGCATCATCCTGCAGTTGAGTTTTTCCTTGACATCAGTGTTCATGACTATTTAAGGGCCAGGTCTGTGCTTAGATATAGTTACAAGAGAGGAAATTATGATGCAATAAATGCAGAACTTTCAAATATTAATCGGGATCTTCTCTTCGAAGGTTTAGATATAAATGCTAGTTTGGATATATTATATGACAGAATCCAGGAACTAATAAGTAATTATATACCTAAAACTAAAAAAAATAAGAAATCTCCTGATTTTTTCTCTTGGGAGACAATACGAATCATTCGACAGAAGAATAGAGTCCACAAAAAACTTAAAATTTATAATACATACATCACCGTGTACGTTTGCATCACCTTCGAAAGCTCTCTAAGAAACTTATTTCGAGGGACTTCAGTTGTTATCTTGGGAGAATTGAGCGAGAGCTCCCACAGAATCCATCTAGTTTTTTTAAGCATATATCACATATGAAGGGTCACAGTGGAATTCTGTTGGTCATGGGGCAGGGAGATGTGGAGGCATCATCACCCTCAGATTTTCTAATGATGACTTGGAGTTTGTGGGTAATGTGTACACAAGTAATTATTTAGCCAATATAGATCTTTCTGTTCGGGTATTGAGGAGGCTATCCGTACGTTAGACCAGAGCAAAGGACCGGGCCCGGATGAGATTCCACCGTTTTTCTTGAAGAATTTCTCCAGTGCTTTAAAAATATCGCTACACATTTTATTCAACAGATCTTTGCATACTGGCGTGTTTCCGGATCGCCGGAAGATCTCGAGAGTCGTGCTGGTCCATAAGATGGGCGAAAAGACCCTTGTTAACAACTATCAACCAATCACTATTCCTCAGCCATTCCCAAGGTGTTTGAAGCACTTGTCTACAGATTTGTCAGGGGCAAAAATCTTGAGACTAACTTGTTAAGTTTTCTGGACTCACTTCATGTTGGACTCGAGTCCTATGATCAGGTTGACGTGGTCTACACTGACCTCACTAAGGCTTTCGATAAAATCAATCAGCGTGTTTTGTTGCATCGACCTACGGAGATGGGAAACTCTAGGGATTTGTTGAGATGGGTCAAATCATATATTTCCAACAGATCTCAATTTGTATGTGTTAGCGGACAAAAATCGAGAATATTTCTTAGCACTTATGGAGTCCCTCAGGGATCTCATCTGGGTCCCTTATTTTTATAATATATTGGAATAACGTCTTCAAATGTTTTCATCATGCCAAATTTCTGCTTTATGCAGATGATCTAAAGGTTTTCCTCCGGATAAAAATTATATATGGTTGCATGTTGCTACAAGAAGACCTGAATCGTTTTTCAGAATACTGTAGGGCAAATTATCTTTTTTTGAATTCAAATAAATGTAAAACAATAACATTCACAAGGAAAATAGATACCATTAATTTCCATTATGTAGAGGATCAGGTGCAGCTGCGAATGGTCCAGAGTGTTCGTGATCTGGGTGTGATCTTTGATTCTAAACTGAATTTCATTGAACATATTGAAAGCGTCATCTCATCTTCCAATAAGATGCTTAGATTCACACTACGTCAGGGAAAATCATTCAATAGTAATAGAGCACTCTTGTCGTTATATTGTGCTTTTGTTTTCAGCAAGTTGAATTTTACGACGCCTGTCCAAAATCCTTTCTACAGTGTCACATTAGACATATAGAGGGCGTGCAGCACAAGTTCTTGAGGCATTTGTCTTACAGGAGTTGAGTTAAAATTGTAAATCATGATTACAGAGAGGCTCAAGGTGTGTTTAATTTAGTCAGCTTGGAAGTGCGCAGGAAGATGAATGACATGTGCCTGCTAAACAAGATGTTGAACAACTTCGTTTCGGTTCCCTCAATGCTCCAGGCTGTGTCCTTCAGGGTCCCGGAGAGAAGATTAAGGTCAAAGGAGATGTTTGCTATACCATTCCGTCATCTGAAATGACTCAGAACTCTTTCATCTGTAGAATTCTGCCAGTGTTCGATGCCGAATTCTGCGATCTCGAATTATGTTCGGTTTCTCTTGCTCAGTTCAAGAGATGCTTGAGGGTGAGATTCACCTCTTAAGATAAGAGCTTAATTTGGTTTTCCTTTGTTTACTGATATTCTGGTTACTTGGGAATATCATTCATTACTTTTATTTTTGTTAAATTACAAATATTATGGTTAATATAGACATGATTGTATGTAATTAATATTAAGTTCTATAGATGTATGATTAAGTTAAAATTTCAATATGTGAGTACTGTGTTAGGTTGAAATACCTGTTAGTATTCCTGTGTTCAATAAATAAAAAAAAATAGAAGTTAAAATTTGTTAAATTTTGACACTTGAAATACTTTACGGATGAAAAGCAAGACCTCCACTGTTCTGTTTAACATGAAACATACATCAAAATGTAGTTTTAAAAATAATCTTATTTTCAACAGTAATTTCAAGCCAAGAAATATTGTAAATTTTGTAAAATCATCGAAAACATCATTTTTCAATAATTTTGACAGAAGCTAGTAAGCTTTGAAATTCAATTTTTCGTGAAAACTTTAAATAGGAAAGACAGAAGAAATGGATCAGTCTTAAAATTACGAGAGCAGACTTCACATTGTCTGTGTCAAAATAGGACATTTCTTTCTTCAATAATCCAGTTTCAAAACCTAAAAATAAATTAATATTATTATTATGACTGAAATTGTGATTAGAAATTACGTTACCTGAGTGTAATGAATGGAAAAATCCCAAATATCAATTAAGAATTCAACAACTGGGGCTGGGAGATCCGAACATTCCGGAAATATTCTTCAGGAACAAAAACAAAACCCTGAAATAGAGCAAAGCCAACATCAAAGAAACATTGTTAATGGATGATTAAACTTACCAAAGGCAGAAATAAGTTTATTTATGTAAAGTTTTGGAATTTAAATTTCAAAAAACAGATCATTGCTTATTTACGTTAGAATTACGTTACGGTATTCAATTAGAGTTAGATTAGAATATAGAATGGGAATTTAGATTATTAATCACTCAGTATTATATTTCAAATTACTTTGATATAATATATATTTTTAAGAATTAACTTATTGGAAATTCAAATTGAAAAAGATCAAATCAAATTTAATAATATTTAAATTTCAATTATTCAATAACAAAATTATGATCTTAAGAGCTAGCAGGCAACATTGAATACAAGTAACTAGATGCAAGGCTGATCCAACTAGTGTTCATTCTGAAATCATATATTTAAACCATATCAAATTCGATCCCCTACAGTACGGTAGAAAAAGTAAGAGTAAATTAAAAATTTAATTAATATAATTCATAACAATATATATATTTATAATAAAAATAATAAAAAATAAAAATAAAATGAAATATATATAAATATATAATATATATATATATATATATATATATATATATATATATATATATTTATATTATATATATATATATACATATATATATATATATATATATATATATATATATATATATCTTCTAGACCTCTTTTCCATCTTACATGATCTTGACAATCTGCATCTGTGAGGTTTTTCCCTGTCATGGTTTTCCGAATCACTTCTTTCCACGCCTTCTTAGGTTTTCCTTTCTTTCGTCGTTCGTTGGGGACCCATTCTAATGCTATCTTTGGAAGTCTTTCGTCTGACATTCGTTGGACGTGGCCGTACCACGTTTGTTTTTTCATGATATCTTCTATAATTATTTTCTTGATGTCTGCTATTTGTAACACTCTTTCGTTTGATATTTGTTATCTCCGAGAGATTCCGCGTGATCTTCTGGGGACATCTGATGACATGGTATGTTGATATATATACCTTTTCGAATTCTTCAATAATGACTGAACGTTAATCATTAGTATACAAAGTCCAGGAAAAGCAGACATCGAGAGAAATATAAAGATAATAAGAGACTAGCTCTTGTTTATTCACAGTCTTTTTATTACACAATACATTATATACCTCTAGGTTGTTTAACCGAAAGTACAAGAAATATTTCGATGGAATTTGTATCCACAAAAAGCACAATATTTCATAGAGAATAGTGGATTTTTGTGCTCTTTTACTGTTGTACATTTATGTTCATTTGGTTCACTTCACAAATTCACTAACCTTAATAATAAGTGTAAATGTCTAATGAAATCACTTTCAGGCTTTTTAACTACGATATTTTTATTATAACTAGAGGATGAACGAGAATGTTCCTGGAGATATAATTTCAGAAATTACAAATGAATGCGAGCATAGTTAATTCTTTGAGTACATAATAAAATTGTTTTTTGTTATTTCAAGAAGTACCTCTCCAACTTACTGAGGTGAAATGAAGAATGTTAAAGAAACGGGTTTTCGACTTAATGGGGAGACTTCTTTCTGGTTGAAGCATAGGGAGACGATTTTCAATTGATTGGTGTTCCATTAGTAGGAGAGGTACATTCAACTCAACGTTGTGTTACTCAGTCGAAGTGGTATTTATTGTCTAACTGTTCTAGCTAGTTTAGAGACCGGTATATTCAAAAAGTGATGTCATTGTAACAGAGAGAAGGCCCCCGCAGCATGGGTTCGTTTACATGCGAAGAAAGGTGGACAATATCTTGTTCATTTTCGAAGGATTCAAACAAGCCTTATGGATTTTTAAAAAGTAGTTTTGGAGAAATAAATAGCCTTTGGCCAATTGCACATTTTTTTTTCATTTGTTATATGAATTTTATTCCGAGAATATTAGAGGGATAAAATATTTTTCTTCTTCAACAGAATACCATATTTGGGAAAGGCTTGTTTGACATGCATTTGTGAATCCATTCAACTCCGTTGACATTGGCACAATTATTCAATCTTTCAAATCATTTCGTCTAATTAACAGTAACAATTAATCTGTTAAACTATTCTAAATCTATAGTTTTCTTTATTATGTGCATGTGATGAAACTATATAAAACTGAAGAATAATAAATTATTTTATCTGAAGTAAAATCCAATGGTTAATTCTTGAATTGAAAAAACGCATGCCTAGAAGGCTAAGACCTCCAAATTGACATATTTCAATTATCACTATCATATAATTGAAAGGATTCATGAATTAAAAGGAAAATATCCTACTTACTCATTATTTTATTTAGAAAATTGGGGATATAAACAGGTTTGGAACACAGAAACAGTATCCACAATAGAAAACATGAGGAAAACAGGTCTTACACGTAAGAACTTAAAAAGCATCAAAACATTGAATCTTAACTAAGTAGCAAACAAGTATCAAGACTTATACGGAACATAATAAAATTCAATGTTGGATTCAATCACATAGAACTATAAAAGTACAAACCAACCTATAAAACTCAAATAATCAAAAAGAAGAGAAAAAAATGATTCAATTTCGGACAAGAATGGTTTCAGATTTGTGAATTATCATCAGTGAAATTGATATGTATATCAATTTAAAAATTTATCATTAGTTATAATTTGCAGAGAAAAATTTTCGATTTTTCAGCTTTATTAAAAAAACTTCTCATATTTACTGTAACTGCAACTTGTGCACTTTCATTAACGACGACGCCACATGAAATATTTCTCAGTTCAAAGAAAAACCAATTGAGAATAGTTTTTACTCTTATGACGATAATTTTACTTGCTAATGAAGTATACTTAATGCCATGGATTTTATAAATGAAACCTTGTAAATCAAATGTAATGGCTCATTAATAAACCTAATACTACTTAAATCAATGAAATGTCAACTAAAACTCTTACCCATGTATAGAAGTCGACCCGTTAGAAAGTAATCAGATCAAAATTATTTAAATATAATCAACTCTGATAAAAATATTGATAATTTAAATCATTAAAATGCTTACTAGCCAAAATTTGAAGAAAAAGCATATAATCGAGTCAAAATTCTTTAGATGTTAGTCAAATATCGGTTTTTCGAAAATTTTAGATGAAACTCATAGGGAGTATAAATTTCACAATTATTGAGTGTTTAAAATCGCCAAAGTTGCAATAAAGTGAACTTATTTAAATTTGATATTTATTCCGAAATTATTGAAGAAGAGAATGGAAAAATGTGTTAGTATCATGAAACCTATGTTGTTTTGTGCAGTTATTGACAAAAAGCAAGCTAAATCACATCTAGCTCATCAAAGTCATGCAATTCGTCCAAAATTAACTAAAATTCAATTAGTTTAAGGAAACACAGTGCCTACATAGATAAACGGAATGTACCATGCCTACTCAAATAGAAATCGACGTGAAGTTGGCTGGCTGAGCCAACACAATGTTGTATGTGTAAGTAGGTCGGTAGATCGGTTACATAAACAATTCCAGAAAATGATCATCAGAACTATCGTTACAGTTCAATAAATGTAGAACATCTGCATAAATAAATTAATTAATCTATTATACTGACCAAAAATACATTACAGTACAGAAAATAAATAAAAAGTAGATTAAACACGGTTCAAAACAAATTTGATGTAACTTAAATATATATAAGATATATCTTCGAAGATGCTTTAAGCACGAATGAAGTTGTAATTGTAAGCTGAAGAAATACTATAAATCTTATAGGTAATTTGAAGTAATTATAATATTATGTTAGAAGCATTAGAAGTCAAAAACTTTCGACACTTGGATTTTTTTTCCAAATGTTTATACCTTTAATCGATTGACATGAAACTAGTACCAAAAGTTAGTTAGTGAAAGCATAATTTTTCAAAAATTTTGACAAACTTTTCTAAAAGCTATAAAAGAAAGTGGCGGAAAAAACGTCATTGAGTATGAAATTCTCCAGAGTCGAGACCACGTCGTTATGTTCATAAAATTACTCCACTAAAGTATTCAGTTCCCATAACCATAAAAGAAAGAACACATCAAGAAAAGGAACTGAAATCAAGAAATACAATACTTGATGAAAAAACTGAAAATCTAAATCAAGTCGGAACCAGAATATTCAGTGAAGAGAATGGATATAGTAGGTTGGATCGTCTATGAAAAGTTTTAGAAAAAAATAATTGAAATACTGAAACTTGAGGAATTCAGACTTGATCCTGAAACCGAACAAGAAAACTATTTAATTATTTTCAAAAAGAAAATTAATAACGAGAAAGACATACTCACTAAAGTTACAAAATTATTTGAATACTGTAATTCTCGACTCCAAATTTATTTCATGTTTACTAGAACTTCAAGTAGATTTAAAGTTACATCATAGAGCTTTGGAGCAGGATAGTTTTATTATTTTTTTATTATCACAAATTGATGAGCATTTAGACTTTGTCTATAAACCCAAAAAAAAATAGTGCTCGAAGAGCAGAAATAAATCAAAATAAATGTTTTCAACCAACACATGCTGCCTCCCACGGCAAAGCCAGTTGTCGTAGCAATTCTTGAAATAATTCACCGACACTGAACTCACCACAGCTGAAGGTAAAGCGTTCCAGATACACGATTTGTCAAAAAGAATTGTTGTACTGCTTGAAAGTTTTTTTTTGAGCTTCAGGAATTGGGCACATAAACGCTCGTCTGAATTGATCCTAAATAAGTTAGGCAGACTAACAACAGAATTGTGATGAAGAGCACGGAACGTGATAAGACCTCCACGAGTCCTTTGGTGCGCGAACGTTGAAAGTTCATTAATGACAGTTTCTATGCATCAAGTTCGAGATACTTGGAATGCAGACACTGGACCACTCGCAAGCATCAATCGGTTTTCTCAATTTTTTTGAATCAGGCAGTTCGGTAATGATCGGGATACCGGACAAATACATATTGCCAATACAGGACTTCCCGCCCTCAATGTACGTTTAAGCACTTCACGTTATTTGCTCAGTTCACTGTTTTGAAGAGGGGTCGGTCTTTTCATCAGAAATGCCAATCTGGCACATTCAGGGTCGCATTTTGGTTCCTAAGGACTCTAGCAATAATCATTGGGTTGAAGAATGATACTTTCAATATTCTGTCACAGTTACTGGAAAAAGTACCAAATATTGCTTCTGACACGTTTGTTCAGCTAGAGCATAGTCAACATAAGCATCTACTGAAATATGATGACTTGCCTTTTTCTCCATATTGAAGTAAAATTCACCGCAAGAAACAATGTTATTTACACTTCAGCGAAATGACAGATACTGAAGAAAATCCTAATGATGTCACTTCAAAATTAAGTTGTTGCCAGATTCAATAATATAATAATAAATTATAAGCTACATCTCTTATCAACACCGCACGAAGATTCGTCTCAAAAGATTACTCTTATGAAAAATCAGTATTAATGTCGAGTTGCTTTTAAGAGCAATTAGTCTAGAGCTCAATCAGCAACAACATGATGTTTCTGTTTCCTCTCAAAAATACGCCACATTTGCATTCTTGAAAGACTAAGTTATTGGAAATGTTATATATCGTCATAAAAATTGATGGTCCTCCTATTCTCTGACACTTGCAGATCTGCTAGTGTGTAAAAGGACATTCTTTTCCAATTTTTCAATGATTCGGCATAAAAGTTGATTAAAAAGATAATTTTATGGAATATGATAAAGAAATAATTGTTGTGCTTCAAGTGATTAGACGTGTTTTGTTTCTGCTCTCTACTGAAGTGGTGCATTTTGCGCTCGAAAGTGAATGAAATTTGCGGAGATTTCTCGGGATATTGCATTAATCATCTGAGTTGGGGAATGTTTCCTGAATTATCAAATTTTTGTTTGACTGTTCCCAGGGATTGTATTTCTTTTTTTGAGAATTAGTCCTGTTATTGTTTGTTTTTGAAGGACGCTAATTCTCGTGTCCGCGCAGATCTGGTGCGTTCTGACTCCCACCTCTCGTGTTCGTTTGTTGTCGCGAGACTCGGTACCTCTGTGTGCTAACAACTAACAACTAGACAGTCGTTGCCCTGCAAGCTGCAGTGGACGTTATTAATTCAATTAGCTTCGCGGATCAGAGTTCGCTCATCGCAAACTCTACGCATAACAGACTTGAATTTCAGCAGGATACCTCATCGTTCACTAGTTTGTATATTTTTTCTTTCAGATTTTTATTTTTGTCTCACCCATCATTATCTTCTCTAAAATTCCCTGTCCCCTTCATGGCCTTCCCCCTTTTCCTTGTGAAGTCTCTTACAGGTCCAAGAGAGTGAAGTACGTCCTCCCTT
Source organism: Megalocaria dilatata (assembly GCA_034642435.1). Taxonomy (NCBI): domain Eukaryota; kingdom Metazoa; phylum Arthropoda; class Insecta; order Coleoptera; family Coccinellidae; genus Megalocaria; species Megalocaria dilatata. The sequence goes on along the minus strand of CM067854.1, from coordinate 97,312,959 downwards.
ACTCCTCTTCCTATATTTTTCATTCAAACACTATTGTTGTTGGCCAGGATGCCGAAGTGCCATTTATGTTCGAAGCAAACAGCTAATCAATGCTGCATCAACTGCACAAAGTGTAAGAATGTTTTGCATTTGGACTGCCTCAAATTGCCATCGGATGAATTGGACAAAGTGGACGAGGGATGGACTTGTGGATATTGCAGGAGAGACACTCGAGTACTTCGCAGTCAATCAGTCTCTTCGCCTTCCCCTTCGGAGGATTTACATGTTTTGGGTGGTGGCACTCAACCTTGTCCGCTTGACCCAATGAGTATTGACCAATTCGCTATACTCATGTCCAAACTTAACGAAATATCATCCGATATTTCCACCATCAAAGCCACCCAATTGACATAGCAGTCTTAATTGTCTGACTGCAAGTCGATTTTACAAAATCATTCGTCAAAGATTGAAAGCCATAGTAGAATTGTTAAGGATCATCCGGTGACCCTAGGTAAACACGATGGTGACATTCTGTCTTGCAATGACCAACTTCGTGAACTTGCTTCTGACCATAATATTCTCAAAACGAACCTGGATGCTGCCAGTTAACGATTGTCCAAGATGGAGGAAGCCTCTAGTTCAGTTGTTCATGACTCAGCAACGACAAGCTCTTCATTTAAGCCCGCTGAGATACTTGACCGCTTGCGGAGGTCGCACAACATTTTAATTCGTGGTGTTGCTGAGTCGGATTTGGTGAATGACACGGCACTTGTTTCACAGCTGATTGAATACGTGGCTCCGGAGGTGAGTGCCCATCGCATCTCTGTCGAAAGACTTGGCCGTGTCAGTGGCAACCGCCCCAGGATGCTGAAGGTTACGTTTACTAACCCGATGGTGGTCACTAAGTTGCTGCGGAATAGGAGAGTCATCAATAATGTATCAGCTTGGAAGAAATATAGCATTTCTGATGACAAAACACCTTTGCAAATTGAGGAATTGAATCACATACGTGAAGAACTTAAACGTAGACAAAGAGCGGGGGAGTCCAATATTGATATAAAGTATATTTCTGGTATTCCTTCGATAACAAAAATGTCTGTCTCTGAGAACCAGAAAAACTGAATAATCTTCGCGAGTGGTCGGTTGCGTACACCAACTCGCAGTCTCTTTTCTCAAAGCACTCAGAACTACTTGCTTTCACTAAAACTTATCAGCCTACTTTTATCCTTGTTGCTGAGTCCTGGTTACACTCTGGAGTCCCGGATAATTTAGTTTCGATACCTGGTTACTCCATTTACAGGTGCGATAATGTGACAACGATTGGTCATGGCGGGGTATGTATCTATGTAGTGAGTGAGATTTCTAGTTCTTTTTCTGTTCGACCCTTTACCCCAGGTTTACCTGGTATCGAGTGTATTCATTGACCTCTTCAGCGGGCCGTCTTCAAGCCTCACTATCGGATGTGTCTATAGACCTCGACCTTCTCAATCCGACATCAAGATGACAACTTTTCTGGGTAATTTGTCGACGACGAAACGGAACCTCTTTGTTGCGGGTGATTTCAACCTCCCAGATGTTGATTGGCCACTTACTCCTAGGATCTACAACTCGCCTTCCGGTCCTTATGTTGACGCTATTCGTGATTCTAACCTCCTTCAGTTAGTGGAGGGGCCTACACGTTTTTGAAACCTTCAGAAAGATCTAATATTAGTGACGATGCTGACTTAGTTTCCAAAGTTGAGCATCATCCTCCTCTGGGAAAATCAGACCATGTCCTTCTCCTCTCAAAACTACAGCTTCAGTTCTACAGCCCGAGTATAAAGTCTAAAAATCCATAAAAGTTATAAATTATGAACAGTTGAGGCTCAGGGTCGGTGGTGTTGATTGGGATGCTATGTTCGATTCCACCGTTGATGTTGAGACTATGTGGGATCGTTTCATGGAGGTGCTGAGGAGCCTAATTAATGAATGCTCGTCATTGAGAAATATTATCACGGTGGCTTCGAAATCTTGGATCTACCATGGCATCCTCAATATGATCAGACCCAAAAAGTCGATATGGCAGCGCTATATTCGGCGAAGACAACGAGACTACGACGCCCATCGCACATACTCAAATATTCTACTATTTCTGCTGCCAAGAGGGAGTTTGAGTCAAGATTGCTTCAGTCCAAAGATCGCAAACGTTTTTTCAAGTACGTTAGATCGTCGCTAAATTCTAAAGTCGATACAACACTGGTTTCTGACTCTAACAACCAACCTTGCGGAAACTCTGAAGCGTCTGCTAATGTTTTGGCAGACACTTCGCTGCAGATTTCACCGTCGAGACTGGTTTACCTCCCCAAATGCGCATAAATCGCGTCAACTCTGACTGAAGTATAAATTTTTCCCCTGCCATTGTGGAAAAGCATCTCTCAGCTCTCGACGCACATTCTGCCCCTGAAGGTGACGGTCTTCCATCCAAAGTACTTAAGGAGTGTGCTCAGTCCCTAGCCTCTCCTCTATCTAGAATTTTCACAAGATCTTTCGAAACATCGTCGCTACCTACATCCTGGCGGAATGCTCTTGTAACTCCAATATTTAAAAAAGGTGACAAGCTTGATGCGCCAAACTATCGTTCCATCAGCCTAGTTCCTATTGCAGCCAAAATTTGTGAGAGGATGATCCTAGATTGCGTCCTCAAATTTGCTTCAGACAACAAGATCATTCCCGATTGCCAACATGGTTTTCTTCCTGGTCGTTCGGTGATAACAAATCTCCTGGAGTGCGTCAATTATTGGTCGAAAGCACACGATAAGAAGGATCCTATGGACGTGATATACTTGGACTTTTCCCGTGCTTTTGATCGTGTACCCCACAAACGACTTTTGCACGTGCTTGATCATCTAGGCTTTCGAGGTGACCTTCTTGCGTGGATTGCACCATTTCTTCATGATCGTTCATTTCAGGTTAGAGGTGATAGCTCTCTCTCGTCTCCCAAACCGGTGACCAGTGGCGTACCACAGGGCTCCGTTTTGGGACCCCTACTTTTTCTCCTGTACATCTCCGACTTACCTACCTGTATTGATTCATGCTGCTCTCAGTTTGCCGATGACACGAAGTTGTACGGTGTTCCTTGGGATCAAACATTGCAGTGTGACTTGGACTCTATAGCACTCTGGTGTGAGGATTGGCAGCTTCCTCTCAATATCGAGAAGTGTGTAGTTTTGCACATGGGTGCCAATAACCCTCGTCTCCGGTACAATCTCTGTGGCCAAGGAATTTCCTCTACAAGTAGCCATTGTGATCTCGGTGTTGTTATAACAGACGATTTGTCCTGGTCGGAGCACATACTGTCTATTGTCGGCAAGGCCAGAAGGTCTCTTTTTTTAATACAGAAGGCATTTGGTGGGTGCGATCCAACTACGTGTAGTGCTCTCTATAAGATTTATATTCGTCCTGTCTTGGAGTTCGCCGGACCAGTTTGGAGTCCAGTGTTGTGTCGCGACGCCGCGGTACTTGAGAGATTGCAGAGGCAGGTTACGCGGTTGCCCCACGGTATAAGTCGACCCGATTACGACGCGAGGCTCGCGATAATGGACCTAACGTCGTTTGCTGACCGTAGAGTGCGCGGGGATCTTATTGTTACATTCCGGGCCCTTCGCGGAATGTTCGGTGTTGATATGCGTCACCTCTTCGTAATCAACCGGGACGAACGTTTGCGTGGTCATTCTTTCAAACTCAAGAAAGAGAATTTTTCGACGGTTCGTAGGCAACATTTTCTCTCTCACCGTGTGTTTGGTTCCTGGAATGGTTTGCCTGAGAGTGTTGTTTGTTCCGGTTCGGTGAACGCATTCAAAAACTTCTACGATGGATCGCTGAGGCAGCAGTGTTGTGATCGCGGCAGTCTGTCACTTTTTGACCACTTGTGAATAACACCTTTTTTTTTTGTTTTTTTCTCTTCGAAGCACTTTTTGTTTTTCAATATCGTGTATTTTTTTGTGAGTTTATAGGCTTTGCCTCAACTCTCATCATGGTATAATAATAATAATAATAATATTCATTCTGAAGATTACGATGATCACTTTGAACAGAAGAAGTATTCTTATGATATTTCTTAATTGCAGAAAAATATTGCCGAGGTGTGTATTGTGCCCTAATAGATTTGTTTGCGAGACTTAATACAGATAACAGGTAACATTTTATCTACTTCAAAGATAGATGTAATGTTTCAATAACATATTCGCTTCCTATTAGAGAATATTATGGCTTGATCACTCCTAAGGAATCTTGAACGAACACATTTTATTTTCTACCAGAATACTTTCGATAATTACAACCAGCACAAATGGCAAAAAGGGCCTTAAGAGAAATAAGTTTCAAATTACTTTCTCTGGCAAACATTGTTTTTTTTCCATAGCTCACGCAAATCAAATTCCATTTTTCTAGAATAAATAAATTTTTACACATCTCGTCGAAAGAAAGTAGAGATGAACAAATCCTACTTTTTGAGGGGATAAATTCTGAGGTAGGGCCTCAAGAGGATCCTCTTTCATTTCATGTTCCATTTTCGCGAAACAATATCTTCTGAGCAAATAAAACAAGGTATATGAAATTTTATGGCACGGTAGGTTTCAATATCCATAGATACCTGCAGATCGTAATTTATTTGGAAAATATGCGATTTTATTATCGTTACTGCAATGTGGTTTTTATTACACCAACACGGGTAAACAGTAGGTGGTTATTGGGCAGTAATATTTTTATAGTCCCCGTTCATAGGGCTGTTACATGCTTCACATTTATCAATGTTTTATATTTCAATTTCACCAGTTGATTGCGGTTGGGAGTAATTTCAGTGTATTGCGCACAATACAATATTCATCCACCGCTTCGAATTATTCGAAACATTAGAAATCATTCAGGATTCAACAATTGGGATCGAGTACGTACATACGAAATCGCAGTGGAAAATTTGCGTCCAAATATGCAAATTCCACTTTTCGTTAACAACTATGAACACATTGAATGAGCGCTTGCCTTACGGCTTTCTGATTTTCGCAAATATACAGGGTACCATTAGTTATGTTACTGTCACTGCCAGAAAAAATTTTTTATTTAACTTGATTTTTTGGCAAATAGATTGAAGCATGCTATAAGAACAAGATCAATGTTTCGGCTTTGATAATATTTAGGAAAAAAAGATTTCATCTCTTATTTTTTCTGTGAATAACCTAGTTTACCAAAGCAGACTAAAACAAACATTTTTAGTTATTGATGGTGAGCGAAATAAAATGACTCCAGTTCGGAGATATTGAAATGAGGACTACTACTCTGTCAAGAAAGTACCGAGAATTTTCAATTAAACAACATTTTTACATTTAATCGTCAAAATTTATTGGGTCGCCTTCAAAATAGGCTGCATTTGCTCCAATACATCTATGCCAACGGCACTTCCAATTATCGAAACATTTTTTATAGGCGCTTTCCGGGATGGACTTTAGCTCTCGCGCCGAATTTTGTTTTATGGCTTCAATCGACTCAAAACGGGTGCCACGAAGGGGCAATTTTAGTTTTGGGAAGAGGAAAAAGTCGCAGGGAGCCAAATCCGGCGAATACGGTGGTTGCTGAAGCACGTTTGTTGAGTTTTTGGCGAGAAAGTCAGTCACAATCGTAGCTCGGTGAGAAGGCGCGTTATCGTCATGCAAAATCCATGAGTTGTTCGCTCACAAATTTGGCCGCTTCTTACGGATACGCTCATGCAAACGTTTCATAACGCCTAGGTAATACTCCTTGTTTACCGTCTGACCCTCTGGAACGAATTCGTAGTGCACCACGCCACGGGTATCGAAGAAAACAATGAGCATCACCTTCATTTTCGAGCGGCTATGGAATGGTTTTTCTGGTTTCGGCTCATTTTTTGCCACCCATTCCGATGATTGCTGGCTTGTTTGCATATCGTACTCGTAGACCCAGGTCTCATCACCAGTTATAATGCGTTCCATGAATGTAGAATCGGAATTACAGCGATCCAGCATGTCTGAAGCAACCTGTTCGCGATGACGTTTTTGAAGAAAATTCAGGTCTTTCGGTACGAGTCGTGCGGCCACCTTTCTCATGCCCAAAATATCAATCAAAATCGTACGTGCGGACCCGTGGGATATCTTAAGATCATGTGCTATCTCTCTCAAGCTGGTACGACGGTTTTCCAGCACCCTTTCCTTAATTTTATCGACGTTATCTTCGATCGAAGCCGTCGATGGGCGACCACTTCACGACCGTCCTTGAAGGCTCTGTACCACTGATATGCACGAGTTTTCAATAGAGCATTATCACCAAAGGCCTTTTGCAACATTTTCAATGCATCGGCACACGAAAATTCATTTGCAACACAAAACTTTAAACAAATTCTTTGCTCAACGTAATCACCCATAGTAAAAATCGGCACGCACTCTGACATCGACTGACTTAATCAGCTGTTGCAAACACACTAGTTGACAGATCCCGCTCAAGCTTGGCATAGTAATTAAGGTCAGTGGTACCAACCTAGGAAAAAAAATTTTTACCTGCCTCATTGCCCCGCCAGATTTAAATCGATAATTCCCGGTACTTTCTTGACAGAATGTATATTAACGATTTTGACAGGTGAAAAATTGTCGCCAATCGGTATGTTATTTTGTTCTATCGCGAAATTGGTCGATGTATTAATTGTTGTGCAAAGACAGTAAGGTGTGTGTGTGTGTCATGTTTGGCTAGAAGAATGTAGAGGCTGGCCAACCAAAGTGTATCAGCGAAAGTGTAGATAGCCACTTCTAGGAAACTGTTTTGCTACTAAACGCAAACTCCCTACAATGAAAATCTATACTGTTACTGCGCGTATTCTAGGTTTTGGTCTTTTTTCATACCGTCCATGATTAATTCTTCCTTTGATATAACTATGGTCAACCTAGTGCGAAGAATTGAGAAACGGAGTCATACAATGTCGTCTTCAACGACAGATCATGCTCTAGCAAGGTAGGCTATATAGCTAAGGTGGGATCATACATTGTCGTGGAAAACGATGTGCGATAAAGTTTGCTCTTGAATAGCATATACGGAAGACTATGTCACTATATGTTTTAGCTTCCCGCCTCTCGGCTTCAGTAGTTGTCCGTGCTAGCAGCTGAGTGTTATGCTGCAGTTGTTTGTCTTTGTCGACTGAAATGTTTAGTCAGTATTGACTATTGGTTCTTCTGTTGACTCATTAGTTTTTTTCAATATCTGTTTCGTTCGATTTGCCATTCTTCCTTCATTTATGTGTAGTTCTATTGTACTTCCCCTACACAACTTGTTAGGATCTCGAAGAAGCATGCACAGTTGATGACTAATAAGATGTGTATGATGACAAGTTGATAAAGAATAGGGATACGTCCCAAACAAGACACGAGAAGAATGAATCAGGGGAAAAGAAGGAGTACAAGCGTTTGCGAAATAACTAGATAGAAATTACTGTATTTTCAGAATATTTAACATTGTGACTACTTCAAGTAGGAAATAATGGAAGGAATTCGAATCGTTGAGAGTTTCGAATGAATGGGAGTTTGATAATAATCTTAGTTTTCAGCCCTGACGTTGCTCCTAATGATTATCATATCTTCCGATGGATGCAACATGGCTTGGCTCCTGTTACGATAAAGTTGAAAGATGGATCGATGCATGGATAGCACCCAATGAGCCGGCCTCTTTTCACGGTGGGTTCCATCAATTGCCAGACAGATAAGAAAAAGTAGTAACGCGACGGACAGTACTTCAAATCTATAACGAAAATTCGCACGAACTTATTCACACTCCTTATATGGGGTATTATATATATATATATATATTTTTTTTTTTTTTTTTTTAATAATCACCATTATGGGAGTTTCCTCTAGAAGGTCCGGGTCTTAACGACCAAGGACCTTCTAGGCAGCTGTAAGGAACATTCTAACAATTCTTGTTGTCCAGAGGATCACCTCCTTCTGAGCTTTACTTATCAACTCCTGATCCAGTTCAAGGAGTTCCGTATTTTCTGCCAGGTGGCTCTCAACCAATCCATTCGTGGAGATTATCAGGGGCAGAATCTTCACCGTTCTTAGCTGGTGTATCTCTTTTATTTCAAAAGCCAGGTCGTGGTACTTTGTTAGTTTCTCCGTGTACGCTCTACTTATGTTATCATCTGCCGGGACGGTTATATCAATGATTGTTGCTTTGCGGTTTCCTTTATCAAAGATCACGATGTCGGGCCTGTTGTGCGGCACCGATCTATCCGTTATTATCGGGTTGTCCCAGTAGAGTTTGAACTGACTGTTTTCAAGTATCGGCTTGGGTAAGTATTCGTGTACCCTTCGAGAGGTAAGTATAAGTCCTACTTTCATGGCAATGGCTTGGTGAAAGATTTTTGCCATAGCATTATGCCGCTGGGTGTACTCCCTGGGTGCAAGAATGGGGCATGAGGATGTCACATGTTGTATAGACTCCAAGGCTTGGCAGCATTTCCGGCATCTGTCAGTCGGTATGTTCTTTTTGGCTATATGTTTCAGGTACGCTCTTGTTGGCACTACCTGATCTTGGATTGCGATGAGACGTCCCTCGGTTTCTGGGAATAAATAACCGGATTTAAGGTAAGTTAGTGACTGCTCTCTATTAACTCTATTTTCTTTCAGTGCCTCCGGATACCTGCCATGTAAGGGTTTGCCGTGCCATTCCTCCAGTAGTTGTTCAGATGATGGCGTCTGTGGTGGGTTATTTCTGCTTGCCAGATTTAAAGCCGTGATGTTGCGGTCTTCCTGGCATATTGATTGAAAGAACGGTAAGTTTTTTGAGTGGAAATATTCTCAGAGTTCAGTTACCGATTTATTGTAGGCCTTTTCAACATTTCGCAAACCCCTTCCTCCTTGGTGCCTAGGCATGTAAAGTCTGATCACCGATGCATGGGGATGGTGGATGCCGTATTTAGACATTAGGACTCGCACATGTGTGTCAATCGCCTTCAACTCTGTGCCCGACCACCTGATCACGCCGAAAGAGTAGGCTATACTTGGAATTGCCCATGTATTGATTGCCGTGAACATTGCCTTGGAGTTCAGTTTACTGCGGAGGGTTTTTTTATTCTAGCAAAAAATTTATTTTTGAAATCTTCTTTTTGTTTTGATGTTCTTATCTCCAATGCTTGTTGTATACCCAGGTACTTATATGATTCTTCTGGGCTTAGTTCTTGTATAGCCACCTCATCTTGAATAAGCATTTCTCCCCCTTGTGTCAACTTTCCTCTCTTGACGTGTAATGAGGCACATTTGTCCAGCCCCATCTCCATTCTGATGGTTTGTGTGAAAGATGTCACTATCCCAAGAAGGCTCCTCAGTTGCTCCTCATTCGCGGCATATAGCTTGAGGTCATCTATATACAGTTGATGAGTATATATATATATATATATATATATATATATATATATATATATAAATGTTTTGCTCCGTTATTCGCAGATTTTAATTCAATACATCAGAATTTCTCTGTATAAAACTTCTATTCATTTGACATATGATTGAAGTACAATTTTTGTATCTAGCGATTTGTGGCGTAGGACACCCAATACATGATGTCCCGGATAGATGGCGGTAATTTTACTACTTTTCCGGTCATTTCTAATCTCTAACTACGAGAATACTGCATAGATGATTGTGTGACAACGTTTTCAATTCTTTTCCACGATATTTAAATCAAAAGGTTAGTAGATCCTCAGTATTACACACAGCTTCAGTAATGACTGCATGATGTGATCGGTGCCGAAAGTTTTCAATTTTTTCAATCCTCTCTTTTCTTTTATCCGCCCCTCAAATCCGTCAAGATAGTATATATATATATATATATATATATATATGTATAATATATGTATAATATATATATATATATATATATATATATATATATATATATATATATAAGAATGTTATCAATTCATATTTTTATAATCGAAGAAATAGACGATTTGATGTCATGATTCTGGAAGAACTTATTTTCTTTAGTTTAAAATATACCAGAATAACATACACAAAATAAAATAATAACATATAAAGAAATAAAAAAAATAGCTTACTAACCTGGAAGAAATCAAAAACAATGCTATTTCTTAGGGTTTCTCAATTCACATTTCTAACAGCTAACTAAATATAACATGTGTCACTTTTAGGTTAAAATCTTAGACATAGAACATAGAAGATACAAAGTTGTTTTCCCTAAATATAACAGTTTTATTTTTACATCCTCCCACACAAAGTATGCACCCCTCATTACATGTTTGCGTTTTCACATGGGAGCAACTTAGTTACATGAAAATAGTTATTGTTCTTTCTTTTATTTTCAATATCTATCTCATATATAGTGTTAGAAATTTTTTTCCTATTGGAAAGGTCCTATTCTTATTTCATCAAGTTTTTTTCTATTCAATTCTTGATTTATTTTCAACATAAACATAGTCTCCAATTTTAAAATCATAATGTTTCCTATTCTTGTCGATCAGTCTTTCATTGTATTCGTGATTGCGTAAAAAATTTTATATGCTATTTCCTTATCTTTTGGTAAATTTCTCTCTTCAATAAGTTTTTCTGGAGTAATGGGATCAGTTCTGCCACAAAGTAAATATTCTGGGCTATATCCAGTTGTAGAATGGTCTGTTCTATTGTTTTCTTCGATACATTCATCGGCTATTTTCGTCCATGCCCTAGTTTTTTTTTTCGTTTTGTTTGCACCTAACTGTTCACTAATGTCTGATATAGTCGTTCATTCAGACCACTAGAAAAAGGACAATCTACTGTTGTGAAAATCAATTGTATATTCGAACTTCTCGTATGTTGTCTGAATTTTTCAGAATTTATTCCTGGGTATTGATCTGTTACTATTGTTTTCATTGGTCGTTTATCTCGAATTTTTTAAATTCATTTGATGAAAACTTCGGTTGCTTGGTGTTTTGAAGTGCTCGCAAATGCAGATCGAGTAAAATGATCCACTAGGAGATGAAGGTATCTCTTTGAAGAGCGGTTTCCAGCAAAACCTCCAATTGTGTCTAATGACCTTATTTCAAATGGTTCCTTTGCTGGGCCCAATTGAGAAAGGAGACCATACTTTTGGCCTACTCTCGTTTTATTTTTACAACATATGTCACATGATCCACAAACTTATGTTATCAGTGAATCCAAAATCTGAATGTAATAAAACTTCCTGATTTTATTATTTATCTTACTAGCACAAATGTGGCCATAATGCTTGTGCACTTTTCTGATTAACTCTTTTCCGAAATCATTGGATAAAATAATTTTTTTGTGAAATTTGTAATGTATCTCTTTCTGTACAACAGTTCTTCTCATATTATTTATCTTTAAGAGATTATTCAGTTGATCGTTTTTCATTTCATTTAATTCCACCAAATTAACTGTTCTTATATATTCGTTCATATTCTCCGTTTATTGAAAACCCAGCTCTGGAGAGCTGGGTTTCTAGAAAGGCAATCTGCTTCTACATTTCCTTTTCCTGTTTCATATATAATCTCAAAATCGAATTTTGATAGAAAATCCATCACTTCACTCCGCTCTTCATCTGGTCTTGTACGAAATTCTTTCCCTTCTAATGGCTTATGATCAGTAACAACAATAAATTTATGTCCTATTAGCCAATATTTCCAAAATTTAATTGCCTCTTTTATTGCCAGATATTCTAGGAATATTGCTTTCTTGTTCTTTTGATATTTATTTAGTTTTTTAGAAAATTACGCTACGGGTTTCATTTCACTATTAATCTCTTCTTGTTTAAGAACAGCTCCTACCCCTTGAATACAGGCAATGCAACATTGCAAGAATTGGCTCAGAACAAAGGATGTCTTCAACCTTTTTAAAAGCTTCCTGACAAGCCAATGACCAATTGAAGTTTACATCTTTTCTCAGTAAATTATGCAACGGTTCTAATAATCTAGCTGAATATTTTATATATTTGTTATAAAAATTAACTTTACCCAAAAATTGCCTTATCTTCTTTCGAGTATGGAGAAAAATTCCTAATGGATATTAAATTGTCATTTATAGGTCGTACTGTATTGTTTCCTACAATTTGTCCTAAATATTTGACTTCTTCTTCTGCAAAATTACACTTAATAAATTTAACTCTGATTCCTTCATTACATATTGCTTTCAAGAGTCTCTCCAAATGTTCTATATATTGGTCAAATCTTGAAGAAACTATTAGAATATAATCTATTTTTTATTTAGGCAGAATAAATTCAAGTTATATTTTCTGATAATATTATTCAAAATACGTTGAAATATGGCCGGGGATCTAAGTCCAAAAGGTAAACATTTCCATTGTCAGTGACCATTCTGTGTCACAAAAACAGTCATATCTATCTTTGATACGAATAGGAATCGTCTAAAAGGCACAATTTACATCTAATGTAGTGAAGAATTTTGCATTTCGGGTCTTGGCTAAGATTTCATCGATTAATGGGAAAGGTCGTGGTTCGGGAACAATTAATTTATTGAGTTCACGAAAATCGACACATAATCTGGTTTAAGACCGTTCATCTCTTTTATATGCTAAAGTGACTGGTGATGCAAAAGGTGAGGGGAGGACTCCTCAATCAGATTCGCTTTCAACAATCTTCCTATTTGGAATTCTATCTCTTTCTGATCATCCATTGAGCATGTGTATGGTGTTTTTCCTATAAATTTGTATTCTAAAAGTTTTATATGTGCCTCATTGTTTTGCACCTGACCAATATCAAACTATGTTGTGGTTTGCAAAAATATGGTCATATTTATTTATTGAAACTTTAATTTTATTTCTCTGATTCGTTTCCAAATGGTCTTATTTTGCTTCGAAAAGCTCTGTTGGTATCCCTTCATTGAAATTGATGATGTAATCATTGTTATCATTATTATTATAATGGACAAAATCGATCTTTCTCTCTTCATTCATATCTAATTTTTGATAAATATTCAAATCAAAATCTTGTTTTAATTTAAAATTTGAAATAGAATCTAGTCCGAGTAGAATATCATACTAGAAATTTTTCTCATTAACTACAAAAAGTACAACTTCTTTTTTGATATTATTGATTCTCATTATTGTAATTATTTTTCCTCAAAATTTTGCCCTGCCCCTGACTGTTTTGAATATGTTTCTATTATCTTGAATGCGTAGACATAACTTTTCTGCTACTGTGGAATTCAGAAGACTAACATTTGAGCCCGAATCATAACTTCCACATAATTCATCATTATTTATATACACCTTCAATTTTATCAATGGCAGCAGTCTTAGTTTTTTTGGTTTGAAATTACTTGATTCAATTCATCCTGTACCACAATATTGATTATAGTTTTTATGTTACCGGGTACGTTCTTTTGTTCAAAATTATTGGATTTATTTCTTAGCCGACATAAAGTCTCCGGATGAAATCTACCTGAAAAAACATTCTTCTCACAAATTGAGCATGGTTCCATCTTAACTGGTTTTCTATTTGTTTGTGAATAGGAAGGAATTTGTTCAGCAGATTTATTCATTCTATTATTTTCTTCATTTCGATCGTTGTCATATTTTTTCGAACTTTCTAGCTTTCGCAACTCACCCAATAATTTCTCGAAAGTTGTTACATTTGATTGATCAATTCTATTGTAAAATATTTGGAAAACTTGTTACAATAAAATCAATTGATATATCAGTTAGAAAATTATTTCGGAGATTTAACAACAAATTTTTTTCGTAAATGCGTAGTCAACTAAACTTTCTCCTATGTACCTAAATGAGTAGGCCTCTATATTTACGCCAACTCATTTCACAGAAACTATCGAAGCTGTTATCTTTCCATATTTGAAAACTTTTATCTGAACTTAATATAATTAATTAAGAATCAAACCATTCCTTCGCTATTCCATCCAGAAAAAACTTCTACTTCACAACTCGTGCATTCCGCCTCGAATTTTTCTAACCATAAATTCACTGAAACACTCTTACTATCAAAATTATTCAGCACAAAATCCTCCTTTATCCTCTTGAAATCGTTTTTATTCTCCTTGTTTTATCTTGAAAGTTCTACGTATCCTGTGGTTTTGGTGATTCTTGTCCAAATACTGTTCTCACGTATGCGGGTAAATAAATTAGTTGTAAATATCCATTCTTGAACATCACATCTTCTTCGGCATCAAAATACTACTCTGTCAAGAAAGTACCGGGAATTTTCAATTAAAACAACATTTTTACATTTAATCGTCAAAATTTATTGGGTCGCCTTAAAAATAGGCTCCATTTGCTCCAATACATCTATGCCAACGGCACTTCCAATTATCGAAACATTTTTAATAGGCGCTTTCCGGGATGGACTTTAGCTCTCGCGCCGAATTTTGTTTTATGGCTTCAATCGACTCAAAACGGGTGCCACGAAGGGGCAATTTTAGTTTTGGGAAGAGGAAAAAGTCGCAGGGAGCCAAATCCGGCGAATACGGTGGTTGCTGAAGCACGTTTGTTGAGTTTTTGGCGAGAAAGTCAGTCACAAGCGTAGCTCGGTGAGAAGGCGCGTTATCGTCATGTAAAATCCATGAGTTGTTCGCCCACAAATTTGGCCGCTTCTTACGGATACGCTCACGCAAACGTTTCATAACGCCTAGGTTATACTCCTTGTTTACCGTCTGACCCTCTGGAACGAATTCGTAGTGCACCAAGCCACGGATATCGAAGAAAACAATGAGCATCACCCTCATTTTTGGGCGGCTTTGGCGTGGTTTTTTCGGTTTCGGCTCATTTTTTGCCACCCATTCCGATGATTGCTGGCTTGTTTGCATATCGTACTCGTAGACCCAGGTCTCATCACCAGTTATAATGCGTTCCATGAATGTAGAATCGGAATTACAGCGATTCAGCATGTCTGAAGCAACCTGTTCGCGATGACTTTTTTGAAGAAAATTCAGGTCTTTCGGTACGAGTCATGCGGCCACCTTTCTCATGCCCAAAATATCAATCAAAATCGTACGTGCGGACTCGTGGGGTATCTTAAGATCATGTGCTATCTCTCTCAAGCTGGTACGACGGTTTTCCAGCACCCTTTCCTTAATTTTATCGACGTTATCTTCGATCGAAGCCGTCGATGGGCGACCACTTCACGACCGTCCTTGAAGGCTCTGTACCACTGATATGCACGAGTTTTCGATAGAGCATTATCACCAAAGGCCTTTTGCAACATTTTCAATGCATCAGCACACGAAAATTCATTTGCAACACAAAACTTTAAACAAATTCTTTGCTCAACGTAATCACCCATAGTAAAAATCGGCACGCACTCTGACCTCGACTGACTTAATCAGCTGTTGCAGACGCACTAGTTGACAGATCCCGCTCAAGCTTGGCATAGTAATTAAGGACAGTGGTAACAACCTAGGAAAAAAAATTTTTACCTGCCTCATTGCCCCGCCAGATTTAAATCGATAATTCCCGGTACTTTCTTGACAGAATGTATTAAATATTATACCTCAGTCTTTCGAGTGTCTCCTTTACGATCAGTTGTTGTCATTTCCAAAATATTACATTTTCCATACGACAAAAACCAAACGAGGTAGAAATGCAAGTTGAAAAAGTATATGTGATCCATCAACAAAAAAACAGAAAATTTTTCTCACTTACAGAATAATAAAATAAAAATATATATTTGTTTTGTATTGATTTTGAAATTGTATTGTAATATCGTAACTTCAGGCAACTCAAAAGGATTTTGTAATTGTAGTTCATGTTTTTCATTTCAGATAATGAAGGTTTTATAATAAAATCGGATATAGTTGGCCTTTTTCTGAAAAAGTTGGTACCATTATAACCCTGGACCTAAAACCTGTTAAAGAATTATTGAATTTCAATGCCATATATTCTCCCCCTGCAGCTTTCTTGCTTTTATTATTCTTCACATAAAGTGAAAATATTTTCGCTTCAGTGTAATGCATGTTCCAGAAAAAATTAATATCAATGTGTGTTATATTGTTGCAATATCGTTTGCTGATTTTTCACAGCCTATCACTTGACATCCGATTACCGAGCCTGCCAGGTGGTTCTTCGAATTTGAGACTCTGTAGCTCTCAAAATATGAGAGACACAGCAACAATGCATATATATTCGTAATCAAGAGAGAAACAGCTAGCCAAAAATAAGAAAATATATAGGCTGATCCATTTGAAAAATGGAGTAGCACTGAATATCTTGTCCATCCAGTATATATTCCATTTTGTCTGGAAATCTGTCTAGAACAAAACTATTTTCAATTTTATGATATTAAAATTCAAATGAATGTTCAGTTAATTATAATAAGTTTGATTTTGGCGAAAATCTCTATGGATAATTTAGAAAGAGAAATTCACGCAGAATCTCTGAGCAAATGCTTTCTTGGTTTTCTTGGTTAAGATACGTAGATGATATCATTTGTTGTTTTGAGGAAACCGATAAACAACTATGCACCTCTAATGTGTTCAATAATAAAATCCATTTCAACATTAAATTCTTTTTTGAGGAAGGAAAGAATTGAAGTGAACATTTCCTTGAACTTATGTTTTTGAGAAAGGTTGACCTGCTTGAATTTTGTATTTTTCCTAATCCCACGTACACAGATATCACTACAAAGTAACCTTTTATTTCTCAAATAAAAGTAATAACTGATGATATTGTTGAGCATTTCAAATTTAAAGTTTGACGCAAATGTAATTTTTAGAACGGTTAATAACTTCGGTATTCATATAAAAAAAATTTGTCAAAATATCACAAACAATGATAATAAATCTTGTGTTTATAAGATGATTTGCAGTGATTGCCTTATGGTCAAACAGGTACATTTTTAAAGAAAATGATTCATGAGCACCAGAGGAATGAACGTCGTGTATCTCGCACTCAACATATATCAGTGATTTGAAAGAATTTGGACAACAACTTCTACAACAGCTATGACATTACGCATGACGAGATTAAAAGTACCAGACTCACACTTTTGAAACCTGCATAAATTAGTTGGTACAAGAACCTCAAAATTTTTCAATGACCGAACAGCTGTCGTCAGATATCTCTTGTTAAGTATTCTTTACTTAAGGAAGAATTTCTGGGAATAAGTCTTAATATAATTGATGATTTTTTGTTTTTCTTTTTTTGCGTAGTTTTTCTTATCGGTAGTCCGAAAGTCCATGGCTATTATATATTTAATGCATATGTTTTATCATCTGTATTTAAGCTTTTCAACAAAAAATAGATTTCGATTCTTTTACTTATTTATCCCCAACTGAAAAAAGGGCCATTTTTTCTGGATTCGGCTATTGCTTCCTTTAGGAATCTAATAACGAAAACAATGTCACAAATATGTTGTCCTAACTGAAGCAGCCGATATAAAGCGAAATGCCCTTGTGTATCCTTTAAGTATTATAAATAAAAACGTTTTAACGTATGTGAACACTTCAACTAAATCCTACATATAGCGTGTTGAATTTTTTGTATCGCTTAAGAGATAAATTTGCACGAGAGTTTGGGTAGAAAAGAGTTATAATATTTTTTTGTCGCCGCAAATCGATTATCCCCCTCTTTGGGAAAAATCAAGGGGTGAGCTTATCAATTCAGGAATCAAGCAATTTCTACCCAGATTAACACGTAATTGAGAATTAAGTCTGGGTGCCACGTTATCGGGATTCAGGGCAATGTATTTCCAGGCCGAGTTTGAACGAGAACAGGCAAGAAATTCATGCTATGTTTAGCCACTAATTGTTGGCACAAGCGTGATATGACACACGCTTTATTACCATCACGTATGGTGCTCCTGAATAGAATTGAGTATTGATTAGTAGAATTAGTAGAGAAGTTCAATCATATTTCTGAAATTACAATCTGATATGAATTTAAAGGCTACGTAAACGAAATTGAGAATTACAAGTCTATATCTTCAACACCTATTATCCCCAAACAGATTAATAAAAATTTAAATATGAAAATGTAACATTTTATAACGTCTACATATTATCCAATTTGAAGAAAATCAAATCACAGTTAGTTAACTGAAATGTCGTTTGTGATATAAAATGGAATTCTCTACATATGGTGGAAATATCTAAATATCGTACAGGGTTCTCGAAAACCTGAATAAAATCTATGGAATAATTAGAATTCAAAAAAATTGCCTTGTCTATAGGAAGAAATTTATTATTCTCGAATATTTTTGGTTAAATTTCTTGACAATTATATGTTTTTTTAAGACAAAGATAGTTTACATACTGAACAACAGTTACTCAAAATGTTAAAAATCTGACAATGCTGCTCTTGTGGTGAAACAATTGTTATATTAATAATAATTATGTTGAAATTAGAGAAAATCCTTATTATAATATAATTTCGAACATATTTATATTAAGCAAAGGCATATTTAATTAAATATACGAGGATGGATCAAACATAAATCGACCTTCTTTACTGAGCATGTGTTACAAATCAGTTACGGCTGTGTGGGTTCCACGAAGTACTTGTATATAGCGCAAAATATTCATAATCAAATGCAAATAGTATTCTAATGATAATTTGAAATAAGGTTATTCTGATTTTCACAAATTTTTATTGTTAAACTCACAACAATTGTTTCGCTATCACACTGATGATGCTACTGTGATAGCGAAACAATTGTTGTGAATTTAACAATAAAAATTTGTGAAAATCAGAATAACCTTATTTCAAATTATTTAATATGGATTTTCACCAAGTAAGGACTGATAAAATTCAATATTCGAATGATATTTTGCAGAATGTAGACTTCGGTTTAAACTATTTGAATAGACAACAAACATTCAATTTTTAAACCGGCAATTCTAGACAAGTGGGAAGGGTATTTTAGAGAAAATAATAAAAATAAAATAACTTTTTCACATTTATGTATTTATTGCAATGAAATAAAAACAGATCAAATTATTTTTCTCGAAATCCTTTGATGTAACTATAAGAATAAAAGTAAATAAATGACAAAATAACAAGTATTTTTTTAATATTTCAATAGGTCACTCGGAAGAAACCAGCTCCTGTCCATAACCTGCTGAAAAAAATTGATCACTAAACCACATATAACACATTTTCATTATGAGTTTTCTTTAAGAGTATTCATTTCGAACAGTGCAACTCTCCTAGACTATTAGAAAATCTTGACAGGTTATCAAGACATTTGTAATGTAAACAGAAATACAAACTTGATTCGGATACAGTATTGAGTTTGTACTGCATCAATATGTAGCGTTTTGGTTCTTGGAGACGTATATTTTGCATCAAAATGACGATGACATACCAATATTTTTCGATAAACTTCCTCTGGCTGTATTGCGTTAAGAGTTGAGTTTTTCGAAATATTTTAAACCATTTCTGGAATCTGGACATGTCGAGCTTCTAGTTAGGGAGACGATACCTGGGAACAGGGTTGACTTCATATATTCGGATATTTTACACATTCATGTAACTCAAAATGGCCGCAGTGTAGATAAACTACATACCATAGCTAAATACTAATAAAGTAATTATTATTATTATTCTAACTAGTTTGTACATGGCACTTGCGCATGAGCGTCATGATGACCTAGGCACCATCAGAGACACGATACGTTACAAAAATTTTGCCTTAGTTAACAATCCATACTAATAGTTTGTCTATGGTATCAGTAGCTTCACGTATGAGCAAGGGGTATACACTTCTGTTGAGCAATGCAATATTATAAAAGTTTTATAGCAGGAAGGAGTAAAACCTCCTTGAAATTTGCATCGATTTTTTCTACAATTCACTTAGAAGACGCTTTCAAGAACTGAAGTCTATGAAAGGCACAAAAAACTTCAAGTGGCCGTGCAGCAGTAGAAAATGTGTGTCAAACCAGCTGACGCCAATAAGGTTTAGTGACACGAATATTCGTACGATCGATGAGTAGGTAGATTAAAGCTGACCAGCAACTTGAAGTACATGAAATTACTGCAGAATTAGGAATAACATCCGGGAGTACTCAATTAATTTCTTATGAAAATTTGAATATCAAAATTAATTAATAATTTCTTATGAGTTGGGCTATCGAAAACTTTCGTCAAGATGGGTTCCTCGCTAGGAAAATCACGAGGTCTTTCTATTTATGAAAGGCTTTTAACGCTATATCGAGAAGAGGGTGATGGTTTTTTGAGTCACCTGTGATGAAACATGGTGCCATCGTATTACTCCAGAGTCTGAACAAGCAAGTATGGAGAGGGATCAACTTATGAAAGCCCAACCTCGTTAATTCGAAGCCCGTCTGTCTGCAGGAAAAGTTCTTGCAACTGGTTTCTGGGAAAAAAAGTACTGCTGATTTATTTCCTTTATGAGCTACATAAGATCACTGCTGAATATTATTGCAGGCTCCTTGACTAGGCGGAACTGGTTTATCGAAGCAAGGGACGATCACATGTTTGATTCGTTCGAAGAAAATTTGGAAGGGCACCGTTTTCACGATGAGCAAGAAGTGAAATGAATCGAGAGCAATTGACTGAAGACTGGACTACATTAGTTGATAATGGCATCAGAAAACTTGATAATTGGTGAGAAAAATGCAGAGACTATGAGGAATAGTAAAATAAATCAAACTTATCTTGAAATTATGGATAAAAACAATATTCTATTCCGTTAATATTTTATTTCACAACAAATGTTTTGTCATACCATGACTTTATCAGGTGAGTATTACCAGATACTGATTATACTATGCTCGAAAATGTCTATATATGGTAAAATTCCGAAAACTTTCCAAATAGATGTTACTTATTTGAATAAGTAACATTATTTCTCAAATGTCCTTAAAATTATGTTTTGTATTTTTGAAAAGGAATTAGTTTTCATAATTGTGAGATCAGAAACAAAATTTCGTCTCCTTCAAATATTTATTTATTAATTTTATTTGACAATTTATATTTGTTGGGTTATTTATTCCATTTGATATTGTATATTGAGTTTTGATTTTATACGTCTATTAAATATAAGATGTGCTTATGAGACATTAATTTAATTCTACAAATTTTTGAATAAAATATTTTGAAATTAAAATTATAGGAGCCTAACAGATTAAATCTGTTTTTATATTCAAATTTTGTAATATTCCTTCCATCAACTAAAAAACCTCTCCTTATAATTTTACTGTTCATTTTATTATTATTCATTATATTATATTACTTACTATATTATATATCATGTTAATGTGTAGATGTTTCTTTGATTTAGATTCTATTGAAAAGGCTCCTAGTTATTCGTATGAACTGTTCCGTATGAATTGTTCCGCTTACGGATATTTACTTTGAAAGTTTGCTGATTTTGTTGTTATCTGGTCTAATTCTCAACTTTGAATATGCCACGAAATTATTACACATCACAGGAATAATGCAAATATGCACTTCATTTATAGTGAGTTCAGAGGTAATGCTAGTGAAGCTGTGGCCCTATATAGGAAAATTTATCCTAACATGCGTTACCCGGAGTACCGCGTATTCATCAGAATCCATGGGTGTTCCATGGTAGGTCGACTTCCTGGCAGTGGGTTTGGTGACTGAAGCACTGGACGAATGGCTAACATCGGTAGAGAAGATATAGTTCTTTAGGAAGTTGAGAGAGATCCATCTACCTGCACAGCTGACAAACTTTGAATCCTCATTTGATGAGAGAAGACAAGTCTATCACCAGTTTCAATTATTTGACCGGGATGTTGAATGGAAAAATAATTGCACTTTCGAACTGAGAGGCCACTTAACTGATGAAAACAATTTATAATTCCTTCGACATGAATTACTAACTTTATTGGAAGAGGTGCCCGAAGAAATGAGAGAATCTCATTGGTTCCAAAACGATGGGTGTCCAGCGTACTATGCAGTGAATACTTGGATGCTATCTACTCAGATAAATGGATTGACCGACTGGTCCAATTTTGTGGAATCCTCGTTCCCGGACTGAATGGTTTTTACTGGGTTTGCCTAAAAGACGGGGCCTACTTCGTGCCAATCGGAAATCTGGCAAGATTGCGTAGCTATGTTCAGCAAGCTGCCTCAAACATTAAACGATCAGTGTCATGCGCGACTTCTAAAGAGAGCGTTCATTCGTGAATGTCATGCATGTATCCCAGTAGGTGGCAGACAGTTTGAATATTCATTATAATAATGTGGACAGGGTACATACTAAATATCATATTAAAGTATTATTCTTCTTCTCGAATAATTACTCACTAAGTACTAAAAGCAGTATCAGAATCTATTCAATTTCAACTTCCATTTCCCGAGTAAATGGAATGAATGAGTTTTCATCAGTAGCGTTGTCACGTTGTTCTTTATGAAAAAGCCAGATATAGGTTGAGAGAAGAAATTATGAGAATTTTTTTTGCATTCACATAAGTTATGAAGATGGATTGTACCATTTTGAAATCTACATGAAAGACGCATATATTTTTTAAGGTGGTCACTTAGGCTTTTACACTTTTTTTCACCGTGAATTTCGAACTTTCACATAATGAAATATGTAACACATTGGATGATGAAATTTAAAGTTTGATTTTTTTCCCAAACAATGACAAAAGTTATTCATAGGCTCCTCTGCATACCTGTTGGCATTTCAATGAGGAATTTTTCACCTACGAATTCCAAATGTCAGTCGCAATTATATTAGAATGATAAGATGTTACGTTTTCTTAATATTAATGTATAGATGTGAGACCACTATATATTGAAACATGATTAGAAGCATTTGAAGTCAACATACTCATTCATTAAGTAGATAGAGTTACAAATGCAGAGAGAAGTATTTACTTAAATAAGCGAGCAGAAAAACCCTCCACAAACGGAAAAATTAGAAGGATACTGAAGATAACGCGAAAATAAGAATTTGAAATACCGATATTAGTAATAGAATGTAAAATAAAGTACACGCGTTGCAAGGTCAGTTGCAGTTCGGACGAAATTTTCAGACAGCGGTTTCCAAAATATGTCATCCTTTGTAGAGAAATGGCTAAGTAGGACTCTTCTGGCGGTATTATTATTATACAGGTTTGGAAAATCTCGTTTTAATGATAGGATATTCAAAGCATATGAGTAAGACAGAGAACTTCGAACGTCCAGTCGAATAATAGAAAGATATGCACCTTATAATAATGAATAATCCAGTCTATAACTTGAGAATAATACAGTGAACTCTCGATAAGTCGAGCAGCGATAAGTCGAACACTTAGATAAGTCGAACAGTTTCTCCGGTCCCAATTCATGCGTATCTTACCCCACGTATTTCCACCTCAATGAGTCGAACAGTGTTCTTGGGATTAGAGAGTCTAGTAAATGAGTCGAACTGCTGGAAGGACCCTCGCGAGAACCTCCACCTCTATTAGTCGTACTCCTAACCACTATCGCCTCTATGAGTCGAACTGTTTGATCTAACGAATGAAACCGAAAGTCCGAAAAGGATATGCCAATCGGCACGTGAACGAATCAGCACATGTGGTAGCCATTATTATGCAGTATGCATTTTTCAAGCGCTTACGACGGTTGTTCAATTTATTCTTCATTATTTGTTCATTGAGCCGTCGTGTACTGAAAGCGTTCTTAGTCATGGTTTCGCGAAAACTGAAAATTTTAACAGTGGCAGAAAAACTCAAACTCATTCAGGAAGTAGAGAAAGGAGAAAAAAGTAAAACCGTTATCGCTATCGAGTTCGGAATTCCCAAATCTATATTGTCAACAATTATGAAAAATAAAAGGAAAATCGTCGCTTCTAGTGCAGAAGGAAAATCAGTCCACCGGTATCGTCAGAAATTGCCTCAGCATTCAGATGTTGAAAAATGTCTTATAAAATGGTTCCAGGAAACTCGTAAAAACAATATTCCTGTTAATGGAACACTTCTCCAACAAAAAGCGAAGGAGTTCGCATTTTATCTTGGCCACGAATTTGCAGCGAGTAATGGTTGGCTGTCTCATTTCAAAAAAAGGTACGGAATTTCTGGAAGAACTTTGTCAGGTGAAAGTGCTGGCGTCAATGACGATACTTGTGCCGAATGGTTAGCTCATCTGTCCGATTTACTGGAGACTTACACACCAGATGAGATCTACATCGCAGACGAAACCGGGCTCTTTTATAGATGTTTACCCAACAAAACTTTAGATTTCAAGAATACAGATTGTCATGGTGGTAAGGAGAGTAAAGAACGTTTGACTGTTTTACTTGCTGTTAATATGAGTGGTTCAGTAAAACGAGTTCCATGCTTTATAGGAAAATCGCTGAAGCCCCGTTGCTTCATAAATGTTAAAACCTTTCCGACCGAGTATACTGCCAATTCTAGAGCATGGATGAATGGAATAATTTTCAGGGAGTGGTTGCAAAAGTGGGATAATGAGTTGACAAGAAAGAAAAAGAGAGCTCTAGTATTCATAGACAATTGTCCAGCTCATAATCCGTTGCCTTTCCTTCTATCTTTGAAAGTAGAATTTTTACCACCGAACACAACAGCAAAGCTACAACCCCTAGATTTGGGGATCATTAAAAATTTCAAGGTGAAAACCCGTACGGAAGTAGTGCATCATTTGCTTCGAGAAATACAAGAAAATCGTGCTATGATCCCAATCAATGTCTCGGAAGCTCTACATATCATTAAGAAAGCATGGGATGAAGTAAGCTCTCGAACAATTCAAAATTGTTTTTTTACATGCGGATTCGACGTGTACACAAACGATGAACCAGACATAGCACAGGACATCCTAGAAGAAGCAGAGGTTGCTGGATGGGGAGTTCTTTCATGTGTATTTGGTGTGGATGTAAACTTCAACGAATTTGTGGAGGTAGATTGCGATCTGCCGGTATGTTTCCCACCCACAGACGAAAATATCATCTCTGAAGTCTTACAAAGGGAAGGACAAAACGATGCAGGTGACGACGAGGAAGAGGGCCCTGAAAGTGAACCACCTGAGCCACCAACTGTACAAGATGCTAGAGAAGCTATTGACATGTTGCGACATTTTCTAGAAGCTTCTGATAATATTGAATATGACATCTTTACTAAAGTAAATGAAATAGCTTCTGTGGTTTCCAAATTGGAAAAAAAAATTCACAAACAAATGAGAATAAGCGATTATTTTAAATCAGCATGAAAAACCCATGTTCGAATTTCCATATATATACTATTATATTATTATATATTATATTATATTATATTATATTATTATATTATATATTCAAATTTTCGATATAAATATTTATTTTATATTTTTGTTGAATTACATGTAAGAATAAACGCTTGTTTCACATTAACCATAGATGACTACGTGATTACGAGTTTCCCCCTCAATGAGTCGAACACCCACCTCAATAACTCGAACGTTTGGTGAGCCGAACTATAGATAAGTCGAACAGTTTTTATGGTCCCTGGGAGTTCGACTTATCGAGAGTCCACTGTACTCTTTTCTCTCACATAGATGTTGCCCTTGTAGAGAGTGAGAAGTTGGATACCTCATCTCATTTCAGATGAACACATTAAGTCTGTACATAGAACTCAGAAGGAATGGCGTGTAGTCTATAATGATTGAAAATCAGATACAATACGATACAACATTCCTATTTCATTGCATATTACATGTGGAGAATTTATTTGCGACAATGACGACGCAGATAATTCCATCTCTGAAAATTAGTACATGGGTTTTTTATTCCTATAAATGTTTTGGAAATAAAATAACTTCTACAAAAGACAAAAAAACCAAAGGAATATAAAAACGAATTTTAAAAAAACACTCAACGCAAGTCGAAGGCTCACAAATTTAAATCAAGTGTGTAAATAGTCCATATTCTTGTGCCAAAGAGTATCCAAATCTATTATAAAGAGATAATCTCATATCACTGAGCAGATTAGGTATGCATTGTGGCATTGTTGACACCAAGTTGGATCATTCTTAACCTGAATTTAACAAGAGTTATAGCTCTATGGAGTCCATAAGTTTCTCAGATATCCTGAAATAAAAAATCATTGGGAGATAAATCCGGTGATCTTGGTGGCCATTTGATCGTGCCATTTGTAGAAATGACATGATCCGAAAAAGTGGTTCTGAGATATTGTGTGAATGCTCGTGTGTTTTGACTTGAACAACCATCCACTTGAAACCAAAAATCATCGAAATTGATTGAGAGTTATCGAATTGTAGGAATAATTTGGTTCTGTAACAACTCCAGATATTTGGCAGCGTTAAGGTTATCATCGATAAAGAACGGCCCTATCATGTAATTCCCCAGTCCCCAGTCCAAACATTAAGTTTTTGTGGATACTGGGTCACACAGAAATATTTTCATGTTTATTTCTCCTGGACCAATATCGTACCACTGATGTTTTCTGTTCAAGGAAAGCGATGACTCATCAGTGAAAAAGATATTTTTCAAAAATGAACTATTTTCATTTTGTTTTTCCATGTTTCACAAAATTCCATCCGTTTCATTTTGCCTTCGGAAAAAATTTCTTGGCTAGTCTACGTTTTATCACAATGGTAACAATTTTTTTTATATTCTGAACAGTTGTATCAGTCATATTAACTTGTTCAGCAATTTGTCTACTCGAATAAGGTGTACTGATTTCAACAGCAGCACATACATCTATCCCTCTATTCAGACGATTTTCACTCATGGATTTTGGTGGTTTAGCAAATTTGCAATTTTGCATGTTTACTTTTTAAAATAATAAGAATAGTGGAACTTGAAGGAATTGGCCGATTTTTAAATGCAACAATAATTAAATGTATTGTTTCTTCAATTGAGTTACCACCAAAGTACCAATTTTAAATTGGACTGTTTTCTTCTACAGTGAACTATTTACGATGAGTCTATTTGATTTTCAACTGTTATGGACTTACACGCCAATTCATCTGAGTTATATGTGCTAACTCAATTTGTTCATCCGAAACGAAATGAGGTTTCCAACTCCCTACAAGGGCTACATCTGTGTGAGAGAGAATAACATTCTTTTCGAGTTATACACTGAATTATTTATTGTCGTAACGCTCATGTCTTCCGATTGTTGCTATGTTCGACTAGATGGTCGAAGTTGTCTGTCTTATGCATTGAATATCATATCATATCATTAAAACGTGATTTTTCAAACCTGTATGAACAGACGACATAAACGTGTTTTTTGCTTGACAAATTTGGCTCAGAAACTGGTTTGATATCCCAAGGTTTCAATTGGTCCTGCAGAGTATGAATTCACACAAAAAGCGAAATTGTATATTTCATTTGGACGGAAACTGATTGCTTTGTTGCCGAACTTATTGGCAAATATATAGTGTAGAAACCACTTATGGAATTAAATTCTTTGTGTCCTTGTGTACCAAATTATGCTAAACACTGAAACACGTCAACTTTTAAATTTTTTGTTGCCCTTTTTAAGCATAAATTCAAATGTATGGGTGATTCACGCTAGTTCAACACAGTTCGTCCTCTTTTAAATAGAGCAGTATATTTTTATATTTTTCAAAGCTCCCTGATAATCTCATTTCAACAAACTATATCATGTATGGTCTATTATGAATAATAGCAGGTGAAATGATGGAATTAATAATTTATCACGCGTTAAATAATGGTATTTTTGAAATAACCTAAATACAGACTTATGAAATTTCTGAAAAAATGACCGCAATTTGTCAACAGACAAGGCAAAGTAATTTTACAGCATGATACATGTTGTGTCACCCGTTAAAACGTACTTAGAAACGCTCAAATGGGAGGTCGTGCCCCAACTGTCATACAAAACATTGCTTCTTCCGATTACCATCTTCTCCGATCGATGCAAAATGTCCTGGCTGACCAGCATTTCTCCAAATAAAATTAAATGGAATCGTGAAAATATCGGAGATACATTTCTTTGCTTAAATTGGCTCGCGAGGGTATGTGTTTTCATGCTGTAGATAGCGCTGGTGTGTGATTAACACCTTTGTGTTTCTTTGTATGTACAAATTTGTGGTCGGTGGCATTCATTGCACTGACGAGAACCAACAAGTTTGAAACGTGCGTATGTCTGCAAATATGCCCAATGCTCAGCGAAACCTAATCAGGTTTGTTTGAGTGTAGAATTGTTATACAGATGTATGTTACACTTGATTTGTAGAACTTTCTCTTAACACAGCTCACACTCCTTATTGATAGGATTGTCATTCACAAACCCAACAATTCTGGAGAAATAATTGAAAACAACGTTATTTTCAGTGCAAGTGAATTATTCCAATAGAGAAACTTTTATATGAAACACTGGGAGATTTCATATAAATGAGGCCATGTCTCTTCGAGAAGTTATAGAATTGACTGGAGCGATTACAATACAACCTACGTAGCATGAGGGGATACAAATTTAGAACAAGATGTAAGGGACATGTCTTTTTATCAATACCTTTCATCTGAAAATATAGATATCGATAGCCCACGGGTTCTCTTAAAATGCCATGATGTCAGAAAATATATTTTCTGTAATATTATCTGAAAAACTAAATGCATTATAACTGTTTGTATCATTGAATGAGCTGAAGATTGTCTAATCAATCAAATTTACTAATCAGTCCATCCCCAGATATGGGAATAATATGGATAATAATGTTATTATAGTAACAAATATTGTATCTCTCTCACTGTTTCCGAATAATTAATGATAATGATAATGAGTCTTGAATCAGCCATGCTCTCTACATATAATCCATAGAATGTAAATATAATAACATTAAATCAATATTAATGAAATATTGTTACCTTTTTCAGTATACAAATATTTCATTTAAATATTTTAATATTAGCCTTCTACATATTTAATTTAAAAAAATTATATTCAGTAATTATAACTTCGAGAATTAAATTAAAATAATGTCATATAAGTACCACTTATATCAAACGACATATAAAATAAACATTCAATATAAGACATCCAAATGATATAACAAAATCCAATAAATAAAAATTTGTTAACCAAAATTCTATAAATTGAATATTTTGAATAGATGAAATTTTGTTTCTGCTGATCAATCTTATGAAAACAAATATCTTTCAAAAATGTTTAACATAATCTTAAGAACTTCATCATAAAACTATCTTACTTAGAATATTCAATATTATTTAATATCTAGCTAAGTTACTCTGTATAAAATCTCAAGATATGTAAAAGCATTACTGAAAAACAAGTTTTAAGAGAGACTTGGCTTCGTCAGTATTCAAATAATTTATATTCAATAAAATACAACATCAATCAACAACAAATATTTACTCACCCTTCAACAATTTAGAGAACTTCTGGTAAATGAATACTGAAAAATTTAAATATAATGTAAGGTTAAGTTACACATAAATAATTCTGTGGTTTACCCTTGATATAAAAGATTGAAAGACAATTTAACGACCTCTGTTATAGCACAAGGACTGTCTGTATAAAAAATGTTAAGGAAACCAAATAATTATATATTATAAATAAAATAACATAAATAGAGGTTAATACTCGATGGAAGGTATATAAAATTTTTTGAATATTTTAATATTAGCCTTCTGCATATTTAATTTCAAAAAATTATATTTAATAATTATAACTTCGAGAATTGAATTAAAATAATGTCATATAAGTACCACTTATATCAAACGACATATAAAATGAACATTCATTATAAGACATCCAAATGATATAACAAAATCCAATAAATAAAAATTGTTAACCAAAATTTTATAAATTAAATATTTTGAATGGACAAAATTTTGTTTCTGCTGATCAATCTTATGAAAACAAATATAGTTCAAAAATGTTCAACATAATCTTAAGAATTTCATCATAAAATTAAAAATTTTCAATATTATTGAATATCTAACTAAGTTACTTTCTATAAAATCTCAAGCATCACTGAAAAACAAGTTTTAAGAGAGACTTTGCTTCGTCAGTATTATTTATGTGTAACTTAACCTTACATTACATTTAAATTTTTCAGTATTTATTTACCAAAAGTTTTCTAAATTGTTGAAGGGTGAGTCAATATTTGTTGTTGATTGATGTTATATTTTATTGAATATAACTTATTTGAATACTGACGAAGCAAAGTCTCTCTTAAAACTTGTTTTTCAGTAATGCTTTTACATATCTTGAGATTTTATAGAAAGTAACTTAGTTAGATATTCAATAATAATGAATATTTTAAGTAAGATGTAATTCTTAAGATTATGTTGAACATTTTTGAAAGATATTTGTTTTCATAAGATTGATCAGCAGAAACAAAATTTTGTCTATTCAAAATATTTAATTTATAGAATTTTCGTTAACAATTTTTATTTATTGGATTTTGTTATATCATTTGGATGTCTTATAATGAATGTTTATTTTATATGTCGTTTGATATAAGTGGTATTTATATGATATTATTTCAATTTAATTCCTGAAGTTATAATTATTAAATATAATTTTTTGAAATTAAATATGTAGAAGGCTAATATTAAAACACTTAAATAATTTTATATACCTTGCATCAAGTATTAAGCTCTATTTATGTTACAAATATTTTATATAATAATCTATCTAAACAATGGGTGTTTTGTCCTTTTTATTATCGAACATTTCATGCTATCACTGTTAGTAAAACTTACATTATTTCTGCAAGAAATAATTTTATCTGACACAGTGGATCCTAAGAAAATCTATATGAGTTATACATTATCAAGTGAAAGACGGATAGGGAACGCACTGATATCATCAACTAGGTGAATTTTATAATCTTTCAAAGAAATATGACTAAGACGAAAAAATCTCGACACAAGATTGTAGATGTTCATCAATCATGGTACTCAGATGCCGAATAACGATAGAAAGAGGTACTTCATGTCTCCATTGAATCAGCAAATGCAGAAATAGCCACATAAAATATTAATTATTGAGGACTCTATTACTTCTACAAGAGTGATCATGACAATATAGTTCACAGAATGTGGAAATTCCACTGGAATGCTTACCATTTATTGCAGAATACCTTTTAATTGTTCCCACGCATCGATCATTCCCATTTAGTGAAAGCTGTTACATCAAAACACTGACGTAACCGATTCAACAAGTGCAGAGAATGACTATACTGAAACAAGGAATATAATACTGTTGCCGTTAGTGAGGAATCTAGGTTCTGCCTGAGGGTCGACAATCATTTAAATGACGATTTGGTGAAAGGTATGATCCACACATCGAGGTGATACAAGATATCCTATCACATCCGGAACAAATCACTGCATGGTATGGATTAAGGTATAAAGGCTTCAATAGGCGATATGTTTATAAAAAAAAGAAAGGCCTAGCTCTGACTAGATAATTCTTTTTCTCCACCAACAAAATTATAAAAAATAATTCAAACATATCATAACTTGCCGCACACACATATATATATATATATATATATATATATATATTTATATATACATATATACATATATATATATATATATATATATAAAAATTAGGAGTACAAATAAGATTCCGCCGTTTTTTAACAAAAATTAAATATTTATTATAGAAGAACGATGTGAGAATGCTTGCCGAGTGACTTCTAATGTTAGAGCAAGTTCTTTTTGTGTATGAGATGAATCTTCCTCCAATTCTGCATTCTTGTAAATTTTTGGCCTCCCACTGCGATCTTTGTCTTCTACGTCGAAATCACCGTTTTTAAACTTTTGAAACCACTCTCGATACGTTCTCTCACTCAAAGCATCCTCACCGCCTCAGCAGCAGATTTCTTTAAATTAAAGAAGTAAACTAATATTTCTCGCAATATATATATATATATATATATATATATATATATATATATATATATATATATATATTAAAACTATCATCAACAAACATATCCTAATGAAACGATTTACACACTTCATGAAAATCTTCTATTGAGTAAATGGCATGCTGCAACAAATTGTCTTTCAACTTATGTTTGAAAACTTTATCTGTTGAAGATTTTATATGTACTGGAAGACTATTTATCATACAAGTCCGTGGCAAAAAATGAGGAACCCTTTGCGACCTGCTTAATCTAACAAAATTGTTTCTTATCAACATTTTATCTCTTGTATCTTGTATGACTGTAATGTATAACTACCCCTATTTGTGTGAACATATAGGATTCAACAACTAGAAGGGACGGAAAAGTTAGTATTCTGAAATCCCTGAAACTCTGCCTACAGTAATCGCGATAATTCAACCCAGCGAGAATTCTGACAGCTCTTATATGTAGCCAAAATATTTTATCTTTGAATGCACTATTTTCCCAAGCCATAATACAGTATTTTAAGCGTGATTCAACTATGGCAAAGTAAACTATTCTAATTATTTCACCAGGCAATGATGACGCTAGGGCCCGTAGGGTCAATGTATTCCAACTAATTCTGGTAGCCAAGCTGACTCACCCAAGTGAGACCCGTATCCAAGTGTACATCCGGGAAAATCACACTTTCAGTGGTTCGCTCCGGCACTGGATGAAAAGTAGACTCTGTGTCTTGTCCTCATTCAAACTAGGCTTATTAGCTGCATATCACTCAGAGGCCACCGACCCCGCCCTCTACCACTCCAAATGCCCCATTAAACTCACAAGATCACACCGAGATCGTGGTATCATCTGCGAACAGAACAGTGTGTGAACCCTTCACATACTCAGGCATAGAACATAGAATTCCTTGAATTTTAAAGGTCTCTAATTTTAGTGATTGTTCAAACAAGGATACCACGAGGTCTTAAGGGTAAGTTATCTATTGTTAATTGATATATTATATTTAAAATGTGAAGTTGAACTGAAGAAGACCTCATCTGAATTTTAATTGGTTTTTGAGGATGTGCTACGTGTGTTGTGAGATTTTTTAAGTAACTTATTTAAATATATTGAATATTTCGAATAAATTAGTTCTGAAGAAGTTCTTAAAATTATGTTTTGTGTTTTTGAAAAAGATTTAGTTTTCGTAAATATAAATCAGAAACAAAATTTTGTCTCCTACAAATATCTATTTATCAATTTTGATTAACAAATTATATTTGTTGGTTTTTTTCGTACCATTAGATATTATATAATAAGTTTTGATTTTATATGTCTATTAAATATAAGCATTAATTACATTAGTTCAATTCTGAAAGTTTTTGAATGAAATTTTTTCAAATTAAAATTATAGAAGGCTATATATCTATTTTAATATTAAAATTTTTTAATAATCCTTCTATCAAGTAAAAAACCTCTTTTTATTATTTTCAAAGTTGTTTAGTCCTTATTTCTCGAGTTTATGGAGCAGTACATCCTACGCCAAACAGTCAAATGCCCTCGACAGTTCTAAGATCTCCGCAATCGAATACTGACCCAGTTCGAAGCACTCCAAAGTCGATTCTACAAAATAAAGGATAGCTGATGCTGCATTCCGTACTCTTCTGAAACCAAATTGCCTTGTTGAGAATAAGTTATGCTTCTCAAAATACTCAAACAGCTGATGGCACATTACTTTTTCCACTATCTTAGAGAATACTGGAACCAGAGATCTTGGGTGATATCTGGAAATATGTCCCTCCTTTTATGGACTGGCATCACTTTAGATATTTTCAAACAGTAGGAGAAATTCTTTTGACGAGATATCTATTAATTAAACAGGTTAATGAAGAGATAATATCATTTAAATTTATTTTCACTAAGGCTATTGATAAACCATGGTAATCAGTTGAATTACTGTGTTTTAAATTTTTGACAACATCTCAAACTTCATTATATGGGACTTCTCTTTACTGAAAACTCAACTTATCAGGAACAGAAAGCCTGAAAGTATCATCTGGCTTTATATTGGTATAAGGTGAATTATTCATAATTGATGCAATTTATTCAGCAAAATTTCTGTTGAATTTCTTTACACCTAGCTACCATGCTTGGGATCTCCTGAAAACGACTTCGTTTTGCCAGATCACGAGTAATTCTCCAGACGAGCCTATTTGTTGACCCGATTATGATGTCTATATAAAGTTTTTCTTTAGCTTTCTTGAGCTCTAACCGATAAATTTCAATTAATTTTTTTTGACACATAAATTCTCAGTCTGACTAATTCATATCAACATATCAGTGACCAACTGAAGTCTTGAATTCATCTGATGGAGGTTCTGTGTGAACCAGGAGCCCCATAACCCCAGAGACTCAGAGTAATTTTTTTTCAGTGAAGGAATTATTAAAAACTTCAAGAAAAGTTTGGTGAAATATACAAAAAGCCGCGTTCGAATCTAATTGTTCATCTATGATGCTGTCCCAATTCAGTTTTTCAAGAGTTACATGCATATTATTGTAGCCCACCCTTGTCAATGGTCTGGTCGTTTTATATAAACTTTGTGGGGCCCCACCTACCAGATCGAATGTTACATATTGTGATCAGAAAACTCCACCCCAAGAAGCCCGGCCGCATCAGAACTGGGTGTAAAATTCATGAATATATTAGCCAAACAGTTTTTAAATCTAGTAGGTTGAAATATTTTCCGCTCGAAGCCAAAAGAACCAAGCAAACCGCACAAGACTCCAGCCTCCCTTTTTGAGAAAACATCAGCACTTGAAACCGTATTGAACTTTACATTAATTCCCACAGTACATAACCTTATCTAAAATATTCAAATGATTTACAATTTCCACTAAACAATTAACAGATTCATTAAAATCTCTGTAGGCGAAGAATAAACAGCAGACGTTACCATAAAGACATGTGAAAAAAGAATGAATTAATTTATAGCGAGTTGGAAATTTTAGTGAATCGGCTTTCTGAGACCACTCAAATCGTGTCACTTAATACTATTTGACTTTTCTCTGTGAGGCTATGTCAAATCCAAGAACATTGCCAATAAACCTCGAACTCTTAGTGAAATAGAAGCAGCGAAGCCGTAGGACAACTTCAGATGCAGAAGAAAATCACAAGAAATTAGCCTAGACGAAGCAGATAGTACAAACAAGAAGCAGTGACTCGAATTATATATAATATAATTATTTTTTATATTATAAAATTCATCATTTAAAAATAACGAAATGGAAATGTTTCATTTTGTTTTTAAAAAGATGTCGTTTATGAGCAACCCACTCAAGGTTATACTTACCAACTCAACAATTATTTTGAATGTCATATTAGCATAACTCCAATACCGGAGAATTTATCGTGGACAATGCCGAGTCATTTGGATTGTATGAATTTACAGAAAAGGAATAGGTGGTTTATTAAACAAGCACTAACCCGCTTCAATATAAAGTAAAAAGCGATTCTTACGCTAACGCTTCTTATTGTTTTAGGATTTTGAACGTATTGAAAATAGAGACTGAATGTGGAAACAGCGGCTACAATCGTTTGTTGCTCTACACTAAGATTTCACATTTCTACTGAAAATATTCTATGCGAAAGATAATGGAAAAGAAATATTGGGTTTGTAAATTTGACATTATATGATAATGAATAATGTACAGATCTCGCTACCGCCCAACACAAAATGAAAAATTACATTTTTGTTGGTTCTATGGTTTAGTTTGGACATTCTGATTACCATCTGATGCTACGCTATCAGAAATCATCATGGAATTTAATACAATTACCGACAAAATCTGCTACACTCATCATAAAATCAAAATTAAATCAAATTTTATTCATTCATTCTAACATTGACGAAATTGTTTGATTGTATCGGTCTCTACTTGTCGGTAATACATCTTGATTATAAGTAAAACAATTTAATTTCCGCTAATTTATTTAATTGTTTCGTCATGACAACATGACTTCGTCAGGTGAGTATGGTACTACCTACGTATTTGAGATCGACAAAGTTAACTAAATATCAACAATACATATGAAAATAATGTAATACAATCCTGCACAGAAATTACTTGAGCACAAAAGCGTTTAGTGCACAAGAAGAAGGAATGAATTTCATAATGTTAAAAAAATGCTAGGAGGATATTAGGAGAAATGCAATCCGACAAGGTGTACTCACTAAATCTCTATTGCACGCTCTATATCATGTAAAGTAAGAAAAATCCGAGTCCTCGGGCAATCTGATTTTTCATCTGATTTATGTGCCTCGACTTGATCAGCAGGCGTGTTATTTGGACCACCTTGCCAGTTGTTGAATTTATTATGTGTCAGGCAGGGTATGGTGTTTCCTACTTGACAAGGGCGGAAGGAATTTATATTTATTTAAATTGCTCGGAAATTCCGAACACCCAGCTAAAACACAAAGGAAATGTAAAATATAGTTCTGAATCCCAATACTAAGGGACGTAGGAAATTAATCATAATGAATAATTTACTAAATGAAGAGTATTTAAGTTGAAACGCCCCATTTTAAAATTGACATCACTCACGCATGGCAGCAATTGTTCATTTGTGACATTGTCAGTAGTTTTTGTCAATATCTGCCATTTAATTATGGAGAGTAACGTACTCCAAGAGCGTTTATGAATGATCCAAATTTATTATGAAAAATCGCGATCTGTTACTCTATCTTTACGTGCTTTAACCAATTTTTGATCGTTATAATCGTCGGAATAAAAGAACAGTTGAACGTTTAGTGATGAGGTTTTGAACAAAAATGAGGTTTTATACGTCTTGATGTTACAGTGCGAGTGAGACAAAGAAATGCAAGAACTGAAGACAATATTGCTGCCGTACGTGAAAGTGTTCATAAAGACCAAAATTTATCGATTTCTAGACGTTCAAAAGAACTAGGCATCTACCAGACGTCTTCGTGGCGAATTTTACGAAAAGACTTAGGTTTAGATCCAAACAATATTGTTTTAACCCAAGAACTCAAACTAACAGATCATTTAAAGCGTCGTGTATTCAGTATGTAGTGCTTAGAAAAAATCGGAGGAAATGGACCGATAAATTATTCGCCTCATTTCTGCGATTTAACTCCATTGGAGTAACATTAAGTCGTTGGTTTACAGCAATCATCCACCAAATTTAGACGATTTACAGATCAATATTGAACGAGTAATTGCTAACATACGACCTAATTTGTGTGATGGAGTCATGGAAAATTGGGTTCAACAACTTCATTCCTGCCTACATTTTCGTAATAGACATTTAAATGATGTTTTGTTTTATAAATAATACAGATTGAACTTCATATTGAAATAAAAATTTCAATAAGTTTCAAATATATAATGTGTTTATATACAAAACAAAATGGGGCGCTGTTAATGAAAGACCCTTCAGTATTTCAGTGATGCCAAAATATGGTGTATATATATATATATATATATATATATATATACTCTGTCAAGAAAGTACCGGGAATTTTCAATTAAAACAACATTTTTACATTTAATCGTCAAAATTTATTGGGTCGCCTTCAAAATAGGCTCCATTTGCTCCAATACATCTATGCCAATGGCACTTCCAATTATCGTAACATTTTTTATAGGCGCCTTCCGGGATGGACTTTAGCTCTCGCGCCGAATTTTGTTTTATGGCTTCGATCGACTCAAAACGGGTGCCACGAAGGGGCAATTTTAGTTTTGGGAAGGGGAAAAAGTCGCAGGGAGCCAAATCCGGCGAATACGGTGGTTGCTGAAGCACTTTTGTTGAGTTTTTGGCGAGAAAGTCAGTCACAATCGTAGCTCGGTGAGAAGGCGCGTTATCTTCATGCAAAATCCATGAGTTGTTCGCCCACAAATTTGGCCGCTTCTTACGGATACGCTCACGCAAACGTTTCATAACGCCTAGGTAATACTCCTTGTTTACCGTCTGACCCTCTGGAACGAATTCGTAGTGCACCACGCCACTGATATCGAAGAAAACAATGAGCATCACCTTCATTTTCGAGCGGCTTTGGCGTGGTTTTTTCGGTTTCGGCTCATTTTTCACCACCCATTCCGATGATTGCTGGCTTGTTTGCATATCGTACTCGTAGACCCAGGTCTCATCACCAGTTATAATGCGTTCCATGAATGTAGAATCGGAATTACAGCGATCCAGCATGTCTGAAGCAACCTGTTCGCGATGACGTTTTTGAAGAAAATTCAGGTCTTTCGGTACGAGTCGTGCGGCCACCTTTCTCATGCCCAAAATATCAATCAAAATCGTACGTGCGGACTCGTGGGATATCTTAAGATCATGTGCTATCTCTCTCAAGCTGGTACGACGGTTTTCCAGCACCCTTTCCTTAATTTTATCGATCGAAGCCGTCGATGGGCGTCCGGAACGATGCAAGTCTTCGACCACTTCACGACCGTCCTTGAAGGCTCTGTACCACTGAAATGCACGAGTTTTCGATAGAGCATTATCACCAAAGGCCTTTTGCAACATTTTCAATGCATCGGCACACGAAAATTCATTTGCAACACAAAACTTCAAACAAATTCTTTGCTCAACGTAATCACCCATAGTAAAAATCGGCACGCACTCTGATATCGACTGACTTAATCAGCTGTTGCGAACACACTAGTTGATAGATCCCGCTCAAGCTTGGCATAGTAATTGAGGACAGTGGTACCAACCTAGGAAAAAAAATTTACCTGCCTCATTGCCCCGCCAGATTTAAATCGATAATTCCCGGTACTTTCTTGACAGAATATATATATATATATATATATATATATATATATATATATATATATATATATATACTTTTATTCGCTGGAGTAACTATTATCATCCAAGTTGGGATTTAATGGCTGGAATTGATTATTTCATGATTGAGTTTTGAGAAAATTTTGAATTGAAACTTTATATTATTTATTAATGAATTCAATTACGAGTATTTCAGTCAAATACATATTCTTCAAATACAAGGTGACACGTTTGATTGAAGTATGGAGAAACCACTGTTCAGTTTTCCAGTTGGAAAAGAACACAAATCCATTGACCTCTCCAGGGAGTACCCAGACGTCTATCAGAATTACCTAATTGACATTCCGACGTATCCAAGTGATTCAATCCATCAGCCAATTAACAATCGAGAAGACTTCCCGAATTTCAACTGTAAGAACTCAAGCGATGGCGATAATGACTACAAGTTCAACCAATATTTTTTACTGAATTTCTAGATTTATAAAGTAACAGTTATATTTAAATAAATCACCTATATGTGTAATCTTATTCCTATTGTATCCCCGGAGACCTTCACGGTCCCATATATTATTTATCCATTTTTACTTGCCCGATCGTTTCAATGTTTTTAGAAAATTGAACTTATGGGAAATTTACGAAATAAATAGACATAAAAACAGCAATAACCTAGTAAATGAACAAATAGATTTTTATTACACCCCTCTATTCAATATTTACAAGGGATCGAGTGAACACGATTCTGAAGGGAATATTCTTTGAGAAAACCAACCCGACGAACAATTAAAAACACATGTACACCTTCTGTAAAAAATCTTATAAATTCATTGTACAACAACTGTTACTTCGTATTCTGATGAAGTCTTTCTAGCAAAGACGAAACGTACGTCAATACCAAAAATAAAGTAGAAAATGTAAACAAGTGTTTTATTTTATAATGACAATTACAACTGATTTCTACCAAGCAACGGCCCAATCTATCATAAACATAAGATACTCCTAAATAATATCACTTAGCCCAAAGTAGAACAAATTGGAATCAGTGGAAGAAGCCAATTAATGAGGAATTGAAGGTTTTAGAACTAGATGAAACATGGAAATTAGTTGAAAAACCTAAGGGTACGAAAATTCAACCGATGGGTTCTTGAAACGAAAGTTGATAGTGAAGGTGAGATATTATGAAGCCAGACTGGTCGCTCGAGGCTTTGAGCAGGAAATCAAAGAATGGTATACCCATGCCCCCGTCACTAAATTAGCAACATTCAGGATATTATTGTCAATTTGTGTCTTATGAATTACATCAGTAACCGCTAGATGTTAAGAATGCTGTTTTAAAGAGTTCGTTATCTGAAGAAATATATATGATGATGCCAGAAACTTTTGATAAAAATAATGAGAAGAAAGTATGTTTTTACAAGTCGATCAATGGTTTGAAACAAGCACCAAAGGTATGGAATAATCATTTCAATTCATATATGGAACAAATGGGTTTCAAACGCTCTAAATCAGATTTTGGCTTATTCATATTCATTAAGCAGAATCGAAGTTATTTTTAGCTCTACGTAGAAGATATTTTAGTAGCTTGTAACGATGAAAATTTTCTCACTTATATGAAAAATAAATTATGTAATAATTTCAAAATGAAAAATTTAGGTGAAGAACAGATCTTTCAGATATTCATGTTGAAAGAGATTTTCATGGAAAATCAATTACTATTAATCAAAGTTTAGCTATATGAGAAAATTTAATATTGCAAACTGTAATAATTATGAAACACCCATCGAAAA
This sequence comes from Megalocaria dilatata, assembly GCA_034642435.1. Lineage (NCBI taxonomy): Eukaryota > Metazoa > Arthropoda > Insecta > Coleoptera > Coccinellidae > Megalocaria > Megalocaria dilatata. Next base: position 97,272,609 of record CM067854.1, on the reverse strand, counting down.
GAATCTAAATTATGAAAAAAATTCATGATACTGCACTAAAAACAAAATTGCCTTATAGAGAATTATTAGGTTCGTTTATGTACATAATGGTGGGTAGTAGAAATGATACATATTATTGTGTTGGTTATTTTTCTAAAATTCATGGAAATGCCACAAATGAGCATTTCAATCATTTATCCAACACATGACAGTTATGACTGTCATTATTAATGTAATTTTAGACAAGTAAACTATCAAATAACACACTAGTGAGTTATGGATTATAACTCACGTTCATATTCAAAGTAGTATTCTATTTATTAATAACTATCACACGCAGAATTCACATTGATATTGAATTTAATGGAAAATTCTAACGGTTTATTCGAATTTGAAGTCATTATAAAATTCGTTGGTTCATTGGAACCAGACGCTTCCATATCGGTACAGCTGCTGAAAGTGCCGGAAGACGCCGACACATTAGAACCTTGTATTTTTTCTGCAATTTGTATTTTTTCATTCACCGATTCTTCTGTAAATTCTTCTGCTAGCGTCAAGGACTTCCATGTTTCGTGACACTTCAAAGTAGTCTGTTAGCCCCTGCATTGGCCAAAAGAGCCGCCGATGACCTTCTCAGGCAGTGACCGGTGAAGAGCATTGGTTCAAAAACATTGCAATTCTTGGAGATATCTTCGACAACGTATTTATTTCCACACAGTGGCTGGTACACCTCCCATTTTTGTAAAAAACAGAAAAGCGACTAGAACTTGTATTCTGTGGTCTCAAAGACATGTATTTTTTACACGAATTAATCGGGTTGACTGGAAATCCTTCAAGTATGATGAAACTTCTCGATTTCTTGGTTTTAGTGTCTGGCAAAGCTACGTGAAAATATTTCCCTTTGTCTTGAATATTTTCTATTGTCTATGACTTCTATGGTTTATATCCCTGTGCTTTGCCTTTCAAAAAGCTCATTAGTTTGCCATATTTTGAAATGTAGCTTTTTTTATAAAGGTGAATAGTGGAGTATTTGATCTATAGCGACGATGGGGCAAATTTCTTTTGCAAATGTGAAAAATAAGCCAATAAAACATTTTAAACGATACCTTTTATATTCCGGAACTCATGCAACACACAAAAATTTTGAAGTCCTTGTCGTAACTTTTTGGGTACTTTTTCAGCAAAATCTGCATCGCTGCTTTTTCCGCTTCCATAAGGAAATCCTCAGGAACGTAATTTTCATCGGTTTCCCCCATTTTCCATACGTTTTCTTCTTCAAAAAAGCTTACCTGTTCTGCAGGGAAAACTTAAAATGTAACAATTTATTTAAACAATTGCTAGCAATGTTTCATGCCCGTGGCAAACCAATTTGTCTTGGCCCAAATTTGATCACACAAATTATTAATTATAATCTCATAAAAAATTATTTCTGCCACTCGTTGGTTAAAACATTGTATGCCATTCGTCTGTTATGTTTCCTAAGTCACTTGAGAATTTATACCACTCGACCTAGCGGCCTCGTGGTATAAATCTTTCTAGCGTGAATTATTTGCAACATAACACACTAGTACACCATAAATAACTTTTATAGAGAGTCCTAAGATATTTGAAGTTTACTATTAGCTATAAATTGAAATTTCTTTAATTTATTCGTAAGTTGGATGGATATTCCGATGCTGATTGGGCTGACGATAATGAGGAAAAAAAGTCCATAATTGGTTATTGTTTTAAACTTTTTGATAATATGGTGTTTTGGACTTCGAAGAAGCAATCAATTGTTACTCTTTCAAGAACTGAATCCGAATTTGTCGCATTGTGTATAGCAAGTTGTGAACTCTTATATATTATATATAATATTCTTGATGATTCGCAAATTGTATATGATATACCAGTAACTCTATATGAAGATAATCAGAGTACTATCAAGTTGCTTCAAAATTTTGAAAACCATAAAAGATGTAAACATACTGAGGTAAAACATCACTTTCTAATAGATTTGATAGTTGAGAAACTCATAAATGTTACTTAAATCAATACTAATGAACAAATAGCAGATATTCTGACTAAAAATCTGGATCATGTCAAGTTTGATGATTTTGTTCAGATGTTGAATCTTTACAATAAGGTTTGAGGGAGGGTGTTAGTGTATGCTAGAGTTGGCAAACCTTCTTTCAATACTTTTCTATGGTTGACGTTGTAAGAATTGATTTTAAGGTTAAGCGAGTCTTTCAACAAAAATGCAACACGTAGCAAAAACAAACGAAAAAACTAAGAGTGTACAATTTATTTTTTTTTTTGTAATCGTAACAATCATTACATTAAAGATAGGTAAACGTTTTCTGGTAAAACTCTTGCAATCCTAACAGCTATCTCAGTTCAATACTTTATCTCCTAAAACAACTCAACTTTTTTCATTCACACAGTGGATAAATAGGAGGTTTTTGACGTAACAAAATCTTTCGAAAAGAAAACAGAATGGTTATATCTATTCTGTATCAGTTCGAATTTTTAGAAATTAATCTCTGAATATGATGCGAAACATTTCGCATTTCTGGTACTCTTCTGGTTTATTCCCTGTTTCCTTGAAACATGCAGTGGAACTTCCAATTCATAAGAGGAATGACTTCATAACTAGCGGCCCATATTTTTCTCAAGTATTTTCTCTAAAGTCATGGAAATAGTAGTTTTAAACCGTATGACTGATTAAGTCAGTACATTTAAACTCATCGCGTATTGTCAATATGGATTCAGACCAACCCAAACAACTGCCCTCCATTTCGTGGATTATGAATATCGTACTTCCTACTGCAGGTATAATTTTTTACCTTACAAGCGCCCTTGATTCTGTTTCATCTCAATTGATTGTAAGTGAAGTGTAGAATCTCAGTTTTATACGGATATTTCTCGACTGCGTTCATAGCTTTGTCTTAGATAGAACTATGTGTGTAAAAGACAGCAAATAATTTTTCATTACATATGAATAAGCTATTGCTCAGGTTCCTGTTCTGAAACCGTTGCTGTTTATTCTCTTTAATAACAACTTGTTCCAATACATTGCATGTAAGTGGCTTTTCAGTTTTACTGATTATACTCTGGTTGAGGTTTCGCCACCGAAATTATTTGGGCTCATGGAATGCTGCGAAGTTGTGATAGATAGTTTTGTTTGCTAGTTTCGGATTAACTCACTCATTGTAAATTTTGTTACAACATATTTGGTCACTTTTGGAATCAAGAAATATGTAAAAGAGTCGATTTCTATTCGGTACCTGAACAGTGGTTGCCTATCTAATGACTCGGTCAAATTTTTGGGTTCATGTTTTTATAAGAACTTGATAGAGAATCAACATTCAAATCATCTAGATTACAAACTGAGCTCATTGTTTATGCTATCCGACATATTAGATATTCTCTTCACATTGATCTTGTTATAGACATATATAACAGGTTATTGCTTATAAAATATAAAATGGATTTTTACTTGATAGAAGAAATTTTATATTGCTTATAAAAATATGGTATCGGGAGATTCTGTCGAATAATAGAGTTTTCATCTTGCAGAAAGCTCTCATTAGAATAATTTTTCCAGTTGGTTCTCGTGAACAATTCAACCATTATTTATAGATAATTGTGATTTGACTGTATCATGTATCTATTTAGGAAATTCTAGTCTTATGGGTTTATAATTCAGATACTTACTTCATACATTGTAATTTCCTTGACTAAAATCAAACAAATTGTAGAAATTACTATGTTTTACTAAATAAGAATATATATTACACATTTTCTGGTGACTCGAGTTTCGGGAAATGAAGTATCCCATCATCAGACAACTGAAGACCTAACAGTGGTACAGAAGTATTTAAACAAAAGTGATAAATATTTTGAATATTTCAATAGATTCTAGACAACACCTAAAAGTGGTACAGAGGTTTACAAGCGGAACGTGAAAAAACCGGGTTAAAAAAGAGGGGCCTTCTAACAGATATCGGAATGTCGGCAATCGACAAAGAAGGTTGTTAAACAGATGGTACATATTTGAATATCTCGAATAATTTTTGGGGTTACATAGCTCCGTACAGTCATTCATTATTTTTACATTATTTTGTTGTACATCTCAAATATTTGGATTTACATAGCTCCACACAGTCATTCATTATTTTTCAAATTATTTTTATTGGGAACGAATTTGAAAATTTCAATAATGGAGTTTTTTTCATTAGAATCTACATGTAAAATTTTCTTAAGATTTTCTTTTGTCGAAAGGAATTACTGTTTTCTAAATAATGAGTGGCAAAAATTGAATTTTTGTTTACTTCTCATTAAATTCATTTTATGTTCGTTGAAAAAGGTTTTAAACAGATGTTACTTTTTGAATATCTCGAATATTTTCGATTTACAGAGCTCCGTACAGTCATTTATTATTTTTACATTGTTGTTATTGTGAACTAATTTGAAAATTTCAACAGATTAAGATAAAATATATTTTTATTGGTAGTAAAACATAGTAATTTCTACAATTTGTTTTAATTATGATCAACTACCAAATAGTAACGGCTGAAAGAATTCAGTATTCCTTGACTGAGATAAACTCGCTCAATTTCCATTGTGAGAGCAGCCTATTCGTTTAATAAGGTATCTTCATATATCAGTAATAAAAGGAAGAAACAGACTCATCTTGGGTTGACTCAATTTAGAGATTTTGTTCAGAATCATTCCTGTCTGTTCGAAATGAAGTTGATTTTTGATGAGAAGATTTATTTCTCTGAAACGAAATTGGTGGTGACGGTATTGTGCCAGTTTTCATAAGAGCAGCAGTAATATTTAGGAGACTTTGGTTTCCACTTACCCCAAGGAAGGGATATCCGGAAGATCAATCAAGAAGTTTCAAGGTGAGCAGGAGCATGTCCTTTCACTTTGTTCCTTGAGTCCTGTAACTCAGTCATAATTTCAATAATTTTTTCACACTTTCTCATAAGTTCTCGATTGAGTACAATAAAATGAAATGGTTTCATCAAGGTTTATCCCAATAACAACTTAATTCATTCCTTATCTGAATTAGGTGGAAAATAAATCAAAAAGACTCAAACTCAAGAACCTAGTAATGTTTAGGAAAAAAATGAAATTAATTTATCTTTTTGCCCAGCTGTCTACTAAAATGCGAGCCAAACCCGAGAAAATTTCTGAATAAACTCAAACTTCATGGTCAGCATACTTCCCGTGCGGAAATACACGAGGTAATCGAAAACTAAAATTCGATTATACTTGCGATTGTCATACAGCTCACCTCTCGTCATAAATGCTCAAACTACATACCTATTCCACTATTACAGAAATCTTTTGATACCTGAGTCTTGGCCTGCGTCAGTTATATACTCATATATTTGTCTATATTTTACTATTGTTTTATATAAATTTGAATACTTAAGATTTTTATGCTTTTATATTTTTGTATATAACCAATCTCCAACTATTGTATGACTTTCAGGATTATTGCTCCGCCTGTGTGTATTCTTACACAAGGGCGCGGTTTGTCCTGCTTCGCAGGTATTTTTCAGTTTGTATTATATATGATTTGCTTGGTTTTCTATTATTCTTATTGTATTATTCCTGCTCATTACATTACTCTTTCATGCTCATACTCGTCTACTTTTTTCTAAACTTTTATACTACATGTTGTGTTCTGGAGTGTTGAGTTGTTCTAATTTTTATATATTATTTTAAATTATCTACTTATCTCTATCTACTATCTCTATCTATTCATAAAATTAAATTGTTTATCACGCACAGCTGTATTTACAGCAAATAGTCATTGTCTCTGTTTATTCATGGGATAGTGGTACATATCTCCATTTTTTTCCACTTTTGGTATATCATTATTGCTGAGTAAACATTATTATTAATATATTATAGTTGTTATATATAAATATATTTATATATATATAGATATATGTCTATATATTCAGTATTTTTTTTCATCACACACAAGTTGCTCTTGCAACTTCCGTGATTATTCGTTTATACACATATTGCGTTATTATGAAATTATGATGCATTGTACTGTATCTTTCTAATGTGAATCAACATAATTATTCTTAATTGTTCAATTTGATGGAAACACCGCAGATTTTATAGATTCATTAATCATTGCGATAGATTCAATACTTCTTTTAACAGTAGAACTTCAAATGTTTTTCTAAATTTTTTTCAAAATTTGAATATCAAAACAGATTAACTCTGTTAGTCTTCTACAATTTTAATTTCAAAAAAATTTTTATTCAAAAAACTTGTACAATTAAATTAATGTCTACAATAAGCACCGCCTATATTTAATAGACGTATTTAATCAAAACTCAATATATAATGTCAAGTGGAATAAATAAACCAACAGATATAAAAAAGTCATTAAAATTAATAAATAAATATTTAAAGGAGACAAAATTTTATTTCTGATCTTACCATTAAGAACACCAATTGCCTTTTAAAAACATGAATACAACTTAAGGACTTCTCAAAAAATATAATTTATTTGAAATTTTTAATATATTTAAATATTCAAGAAAGTTAATTCAGAAATCTCCCAAAACATGCACTATATCTTCAAAAAACAATTATAATTCTGGTAATCTCTTCATCGGTCCAAAATAATATTCCAAGTATCAAAATCAAATAACTATCACTATATCTCACCTCACACCTGTTTAACAGGATGATTGCTTCAAACAGACTAACTTTAAAATTCAAGATTTTACTGTGTTTTTAAAGTTATATTTAAATCATTGACATTCCATAATGAGATTTATTATAGCCTAAATATAACTATATATAATATATAAAATTGAATAGAAAAAGGCTTTTTACTTGATATAAACATAACAAAATTATATAAAAAGCCTTTTTCTATTTTATTTTATATTATTATTATTATTATTATCCTGATACTCCTAGATCTTCTGTGAAGATCCCTCAGAAGCTTCTTCAGCTTGTGCGAGTTAGGAGTTCAGTTGTGTTCTGTGTAGGCTTTGTTACTGCGATCTTGCGCCACTTTAGGTCACAGCACTGTTAATTTTTGACCCAACAGTGAAATGGTGGCAGACACCCGTCCAACTGAAAAATTTATTTTCCACCTGAACAGGATTCGAACCCGGACCTCCCGGTCACGAGTCCGATGCTCTCCCGCTGAGCTATCCACACACATATATAACATCTAATTATATTTAGGCTTTAATAAATCTTATTATGGAATGTCAATGATTTAAATATAACCTTAAAAACACCTTACACTTTTCTGTGATTTATTAAGAACATAGACCATCTTGAATTTTAAAGTAAGTCTGTTTGAAGCAATCATCCTGTTAAACACGTGTGAGGTGCGATATAGTGATAGTTATTTGATTTTGATATTTGGAATATTATTTTGGACCGATGAAGAGATTACCTGAGATATAGTTGTTCTTTGAAGATATAGTGCATGTTTTGAGAGATTTCTGAATTAACTTATTTGAATATTTAAATATATTGAATATTTCAAATAAATTATATTTTTCGAGAAGTCCTTAAGTTGTGTTCATGTTTTTAAAAGGCAATTGATGTTCTTAATGGTAAGATCAAAAACAAAATTTTGTCTGCTTTAAATATTTATTTATTAATTTCAATGACTTTTTTATATCTGTTGGTTTATTTATTCCATTTGACATTATATATTGAGTTTTGATTATATACGTCTATTAAATATAAGCGGTGCTTATTGTAGACATTAATTTAATTCTAAAAGTTTTTTGAATAAAAATTTTTTTGAAATTGAAATTCTAGAAGACTAACAGATCTGTTTTGATATTCAGATTTTGTTATATTTCTTCTATCAAGTAAAAAGACTTTTTCTATTTTAATTTTTTTTTACCGAGAACCGATAATTTTCCACACTTTTTTAAGTTATCGATTAAGTACAATAATACTTATAGATTCATTAATTTTTTTTTATTCAAAAAAATTCACACAGTTTTTGTGTTTCTTCTAGAGCTAATTGCATATTCCATTCATTTGATTCATTAATCATTGAGTAATGCATTGTTGAATGTAGCTGTAATGGATATTATAAATGCTAAAATGATAGGAAGCGCGGGTGAAATTGTTAATATTAACGAAAGATTATTATAGAAGGTATGACCTGTAGTAACAGAAAGTTCTTCGAATCAAAACAATGTAACATACATCTGTAATAGTTCAAAACTCAAAAGAGCGAGAGTAGGTTTTCGCTAGTTTATAAGTAGTAGACATGCACATGTTTCGAAGCTTACTGGCTTCAATCTTCGGTGCGTTGAAATTTCCAGTGAATACCAGTCAACCACGCACCTGAATTCGCCTTGTAGAGGAAAACTAATGTTTCATCACCCTTTAGCGCACTGATGATTGAAGCCAATAAGATTCGAAACATGTGCATGTCTGCTGCTCATGTCCCAGCGATCAACAGAATCTATTCGGTCTCATCAGAGTTTTGAACCCTTATAAAGATGTATGTTGCACTATCCTGAATCGGAGAACTTTCTGTTAGCATAGCTCATACTCCTAATTAATTATATTTGCAGACGATTATCAACCAAATAATTCATTCCAGTAAAGAAAGAATTACTTGTAACTGGAGAGACCGGAGGGACCCCAAGTAACAATTCGAAGAAGAGATCAGTCTTACAAGTTTTGTATTGAGGTTTTCAGAATGCACAGCGTATTGGAAAGATAAACGATCTATTGTAGATTACTGAAAACTGTTATCGACTCAAAAATAAATATGAAACAGAAAAAAACAGGAGAAAAATACTGACCCCAAGTTAAAATTAATAAAAAAAGATCAGTCTCAAAGATTTTGATTTGGGATTTTCAGAATGGACGGCGTAGTAAATATGAAAACGATCTATTATAGATTACTAATAATTCTATTGATTCAAAAATTAACATGATTATCAGGTAGAGAAATTCAATTTAAAAGTAACAGAAAGAGAGCAGGAGAAAAATATATTACTCAGAGTAGCGACAGAAGTTCTTTAGTACAATATTAATCCAAAATTAAGACCAGCACTCAGCAGTCCCGGTATAATGAATAACGTGTTGATTAAGATTTTCGTAACAACCAAGAAACCTTTCTACCTTGCAAAAATCAAATTGCACAAAAACTAAATACCTAGAATTATGAACGGCATTTCCCGAATGAGGCATTTCAAACTTTTGGGAACCACAAGCATTAAAATTATAATGATAATTTGACAATCAGAATAATTAATAAATCATCAGCCTGACACACAAAAAAAATTTACAGAGTTTTTTTTCAACCAATTCACCTCCAATAACGACAAGTTAACCGATTTTATCCGACCAAGTAACGAAAATTTTGTCCGAGCACAGCAAATCATGATGTCTTCAAACCAAATTCTAACCAGTGAATTCAGACACCACCAGAAAAATGGCGATTCAAATTCATTATAATCTCCAGAAACTTTGAGATAATTCTATGCAATATCAAATTGTTCCACACAAAAAATTTCTTAATTTTAATCAAAGCCATAATTAAAGAAATCTAAATTTTACATTCAAAGAATTAACGTTTGATTCATTTGATGTCAATAATATCGAACAGTGAAATTATAACAAACCAGATCAAAATCATGCAAATCAACAATTAAGTTCAGAAATTTGTCCTGAAGAAAATTTTCCAGAAACAGCCTCGAAGAATAAACATTAATACTGCATTTGACAATAAAAATCAATTAACTAACATTGAATTCCACAATTATCAATGTAAATTGTTAATCTTTGTATTAGGTGTATTATTTTCAACGAAACAACAAATTTGACGGCTTGGATGAATACAGAAATAGAGGTTTTCAAGTAGATGCTTTTCACTCTTCCATTTCCAAAAATTTCATAGAAATTTCGGTGGATTGAAAGTAACAGATTTCCTAAATAAATATGGAGTGAATTCAGATTTCAAAGTTGAATACTAATTAACGAATATTGTCAAATTCCTTTCATGCGTCAAAAAGTGTGTCAAAACCAACAGATGTCCCAACACATCTTAGTCATTAAGAACACAAAATTGAAAGCCAATGTATAAAAATCCTTCAAAACAATGAAGATATTTCACAACTACCTGACGTTAAATTTTCAAATTCAATTCAACTAAACACTAAATTTGAACTGATGAAATTCCAGTCCACTGTAACATTTATATACCTAGAAATTAAAAAAGAAGTTCGAAGACATATCGCTGAAAATAATTAGATCTATTGTTTCTCTATAAGAATTCTTTCAACTGTAATTCATCAAATTATTAATAATTAGTCTTGTGCCACTATTCAGCCAATATTTAATTTTTTTTGAACGTTTTTATATTTTTTTAGTTTTTCAGATGGTCGAGAACAATGTTTGAAATTTTTGTTGCAAAATGAGTGTAAAATATTTGTCCCATTCTCTTGTGATGTCTGGGTAGTTGGTAAGTATTACCTCCTCCTCTGGTTGCATATTCATGTTGTGATGTATCAACATGTATTTTCCTCGAAACGAAGTTTAAAAGAATTTTCCCAGCATATAATTGTCTCACATCTTGCAAATTTGCTACTTCAAATAACTGCTGACTCGAAAAATTACGTTTCTTTTGATTAATCAATTTAAAGAGCCATTTTTGTATGACCTTCAAGGGTTTTATGTGGGTTTGATAAGCATCACCCTTCCAAATATCCCATAGCCGATCTGTGATATCACCAAGGCTTGGTAGAATATTTGGTCGTGTTCAGATGTTTCCGTAAGTGTCTGAATTTAAAAGGCAAGCTTCTTATTTTGTTGACAAGATTTTTTATGTGCTTATCCCATTTTAATTGTTGGTCAATATTAATTCCGACATATTCGGTATCTCTTGTTTCTGCTATCGATGTCTCAACTGAAAGCCATATATTTAGTCTTATTTAAATTCATGGTGACTTCATTATTTTCCAGCCAGTTTGAAATTTTTTTAAATTTTATTTGCACTTTTTCCTCTCATTCTTTCCAAGAATATCTTCTATATTGAATTACCATATCGTCGACCAAACAAATGGCGTCTCTATTTCTTTCATTTTTAGCAGACTGTGTATATAAATGAACGGTCCAAGCACGATAACCTGTCGTACCCAATATATATAACAACCTCTCTTTAAAAAGCTCTTAAAAAAAATTTTTAAACATATGTAGCGCATCCTCAAAAAGGAGCTTGAGAAACTTACCGATGATCATCAGCCCACTTTTTTTGTTTTTATTAATGCCGGTATGAAAGAGTGCCGTTTCCACTGAATGTTTGTTGAGTAAGTTTGATCGATATTCCATATGTTCTTTGAATTATTTTATCTCCTTTTGATTCTGTATGATGAGTGTTAATGCCATATGTCTACTGAGAAAAAGAATTTCGAAGGCATTTTTTAATTTTTCAAAAATTTTTTATATAATTCAAATTTAATTTAAAAAATGTATATGAGACAGTAATTTATTTCCACAAAAATGTTTGTAGTACTACAACAATTGTTTCACAACGATGTGGCTTCTTCAGGTATTACATTGTACTGTCTGATGGTATTCAGTGTAACCGAGTTTAGATACATTTTTAGGTACGTGACCAAATAATGGAAGCACAAGTCATAAAAACTCTAGGTGTTTATTGGAGTTTGCCGCTAAAAATGTAATTGTTGTAGTAGTACACACATTTTTGTGGAAATAAATTACTGTCTCATATACATTTTATTAATTAAAATGAGTTTCTACCAAGTAAAGACCGAATCAATCGAATACTTCATTTAAATTTGTAGCGAGGTATAGCAGAATTACTCACTTTGATATTTAAGATATTGAAAAAACCTTTTATCAATTAAAAAATCCCCATTTTGTTTTTATGAAATTTATGAAAATTATGTTGAAAATCTGAACATCAGAATATTTGGAAGGAGGAAGACTTTTGAACGTTCAGAAGAGATTCAAGCAAGAGATGAATAGCCTTGTGTCAAAAACCAATCTTAAGGGTTCTTTTACATGAAAAGTAGGTCTAGCTTTCAGAAAATCTATGGTTTTGTAATTGATAAGAATCGTAGTCTAGTTGGAAAAAGAAATTTAATTACATTTACACGAGGAAAATTTTGAACGGTGAAAAAATCAGTTTCCAAATTTTGTTAAACATCCGAAATGGGTAGCTGTATTAAACTCCTCATGCTACCATCACACTTTCAATATCCCCCAAAATCATCCAAATCCAGTATAATACGAGGGGTGTTCAATGACACAACGATAAAGAAAATCGAGCATCGTATAAAGTACCTCATTAAGCAAGAAAAAAGTCAAAAATTCATTCATGAAGAGATGGTTGCTGTTAACCATGTCTGTGTCCTGTCGTTATCCACCGTTCAAAAGTGCTCAAGTGAATTCTGAAGGGGCAGAGAAAGCATTGAGGACAACCCTCGCTCAGGCGAGTCTGTTAGCGGCACCTCTGAAGAAAATGTGAGAAAAGTGGAAAAGCCGGTACTTGAAAATGCCAGAATAAAAATCAAAATGTTATCACGCATGACAAACCTATCCGTGGGTACCCTACATGCGATCCTTCATGTCCACCTTAATCTCTCAAAAGTCAGTGCAAAATGGATACCGATAATACTCCTCTTACTACAGAAGTAAGTGTTGTGAGGAGGCCCTGTGGAAAACACCTATTGACTATTTTCAACCAGATGGTAAATGAGATGAGATGTGGGTTGATCACTATGACCCTGAAAGTAAACAAGAGTCCACGCAGTGGATTTAACAGGGTGCACACGCCTCAAAGGAGTTTGAAGTCACCCCATCCGCTGGAAAAATAATGGGTACTCCTCAGAAGCAAGCGCGAGTCAAATGCTGTAAGGAGTTCTTAAGGCCCTGTGGAGAAGACCCATCGACTATTTTCAACCGGATGGTTACTGAGGATGAGACGTGGATTCATCACTATGACCGTGAGTGGATCAAACAGAGTGCACAGCCCCCAAAGGCATTTGAAGTCATCCCACCCACTGGAAAAATAATGGATGCTGTCTTTTCGCAATCTGAAAGTATTTTATTGAAAGAATACACAAAAAAGTGTGAAAGCATCACAGCAGCATTATACGCAACCACTTTGCGTAATATAAGAGAAGCTATTGAAGGAAAACTTAACATCAGGGAGTTGTTGCTTCACGACAACGTGCCGGTTCATAAGGCCTGCGTGGTAAAGGCTGCTGTGCGGAAATGTGCCTTCGATGAAATTAATTATCCTTCGTGCAATCCAGACTTGACTCCCAGTGACAACGAATTTCTCAAATGTGAATTATATCTTCCTGGAAAGCGATTTCCCGACAATGAAAAACAGAAGGTTGCAATTAATACCTGGTTTGAGGAGAAGCCAGAAGAATATTTTTTACAAGGTTTAGAGAAGCTTCTTTCTCGATCTAACGAAGGTTTGGAAGGTCTAAGGGATTTTTGTAAGTAGGAAATATAAAAAGTTTCACACAGTTACCTTTAATATATTGAGGGTGAAATCCTCACATATCAAGGGATACATACGACCCTGGGTGTGTTACAATGGTGACTGCGGTGGGATTGTTTCGTAGACAGAGAAAAGAAATTTTAAAAGTGAATGTTCAGATCGTTGTGAATGATTGCAGTTTTATTTACGAGCGAATTATGGATTCATTAGTTGTTTGCTTCTGAAGAGAGTGGAAAAATTAAAAAAAAAAATTTAATTAATTTATGGATAGAATGGATATAAAAATTTCGAGAAAATATTTGGAGATGTATAATTGATTAAGATAAGACCTATGTACTACTCTGTCAAGAAAGTACCGGGAATTTTCAATTAAAACAACAATTTTACATTTAATCGTCAAAATTTATCCGGTCGCCTTCAAAATAGGCTCCATTTGCTCCAATACATCTATGCCAACGGCACTTCCAATTATCGAAACATTTTTTATAGGCGCTTTCCGGGATGGACTTTAGTTCTCGCGCCGAATTTTGTTTTATGGCTTCAATCGACTCAAAACGGGTGCCATCAAGGGGCAATTTTAGTTTTGGGAAGAGGAACAAGTCGCAGGGAGCCAAATCCGGCGAATACGGTGGTTGCTGAAGCACGTTTGTTGAGTTTTTGGCGAGAAAGTCAGTCACAATCGTAGCTCGGTGAGAAGGCGCGTTATTGTCAAAATCCATGAGTTGTTCGCCGTTTCTTACGGATACGCTCACGCAAACGTTTCATAACGCCTAGGTAATACTCCTTGTTTACCGTCTGACCCTCTGAAACGAATTCGTAGTGCACCACGCCACGGATATCGAAGAAAACAATGAGTATCACCTTCATTTTCGAGCGGCTTTGGCGTGGTTTTTTCGGTTTCGGCTCATTTTTTGCCACCCATTCCGATGATTGCTGGCTTGTTTGCATATCGTACTCGTAGACCCAGGTCTCATCACCAGTTATAATGCGTTCCATGAATGTAGAATCGGAATTACAGCGATCCAGCATGTCTGAAGCAACCTGTTCGCGATGACGTTTTTGAAGAAAATTCAGGTCTTTCGGTACGAGTCGTGCGGCCACCTTTCTCATGCTCAAAATATCAATCAAAATCGTACATGCGGACTCGTGGGATATCTTAAGATCATGTACTATCTCTCACAAGCTGGTACGACGGTTTTCCAGCACCCTTTCCTTAATTTTATCGACGTTATCTTCGATCGAAGCCGTCGATGGGCGACCACTTCACGACCGTCCTTGAAGGCTCTATACCACTGATATGCACGAGTTTTCGATAGAGCGTTATCACCAAAGGCCTTTTTCAACATTGTCAATGCATCGGCACACGAAAATTCATTTGCAACACAAAACTTTAAACAAATTCTTTGCTCAACGTAATCACCCATAGTAAAAATCGGCACGCACTCTGACATCGACTGACTTAATCAGTTGTTGCAAACACACTAGTTGACAGATCCCGCTCAAGCTTGGCATAGTAATTAAGGACAGTCATTGCCCCGCCAGATTTAAATCGATAATTCCCGGTACTTTCTTGACAGAATGTATACAACAATTCAATAATTCTTTAACAGGTTCCAGGTCCGGGGTTATAATAATACCAACTTTTTAAGAGAACTAGTTTCGATTTTATTACAAAAATCATCATGAGGGCTCTGAAATGAAAAACGTGAACTACAGCTATGAAATCCTTTTGAGTTGTCTGAAGCTGCGATATTACAGTACAATTTTAAAATCAATAATAAACAAATATAAAAAAAAATTTTATAAGTGAGGAAAATTTTCTTTTTTTTGTTGATGGATCAAATAGACTTCTTCAACTTACATTTCTATCTTGTTTGATTTTTGTCGTATGGAAAATGTAAAATTTTGGGAATGACGACTACTGGCCGCATGAGAGACTGTCGAAAGACTGAGGTGGAATAATCTGCGGCTTTCGGAGGAAGCGTGTATAACGATGGCACGATGGAGCTGAAAAATAATGGGTTTGAAAAATTGTTTTATTTTTTTAATTTTTTTATTTTTATTTATGCCCTACATTTTCTATTAAATAACAGTATGCCGTATTTAGACTTTCAATGTCGGTTCTCGTATTAATTGAGATTGGGTCTTCTTCGATGGATATCATCTCCTGCTTTAAACGTTTTTTTAAATATTTTTGGTTACCTAAAATTTCGATAGATCCCGGATCGAAATTGAAGGAATGAAGGACCGTTTTTCACGTGTTCTGCTAAAGCGCTGTTTTTTTTTGTTTTCAGTCGATTTAGGATATTCAAGGAGTCTCTTTTGTGTTCAGACATCCTGTTCTTCAAATACCGACCAGTTTGACCAATGAATGTTGATTGCCAGTAGTTGCAGGATATTTTATATATGGTATCACTAATGAATTCTTTCGGAGTTGCATTTTTAGTTTTCGTGAAAAGTTGTTCAACTGTGTTGTCAAATTTGAATACTACGTTTATGATTATTTTGATGAATATTTTTTTAATTCTTTTTGCCGATATTTCTATGTAAATTATTTTGAAATATTTCTGGGCTTCCTTTTATTCTGGTTGTTGGCTTTGCGGAGTTACTTCTTGGTTAAGAATTTTCTTTATGATTTTGGTGGGATAGTCATTATCTAAGATTGATTGTATTTTAGTGATGTTATTTTGTGAAATTCGCTATCCGAAAGATTTAACGCTCTATGTATAAAATTATTTATGATGTTAATTTTTTGTGTCATATTATGATTTAAGAAAAATTCAGAATTCTTCCAGAAAATGTTGTTTTCTGGTACTCGTCTGTTATTATTTTGTCTTTTTTTCTTATTAGTAATGTATCTAGGAAATGTAGTAAGTTGTTCTGTGTTTCTAATTCAATAGTGAATTTTTTAGAACATGTCTTGCTTGGGGGTTATCTCTACAAGCTGGACATTAACTAAAGTAGTCTACAGACCGAAGGTGGAACGAACAGAACCGCACACCTCATCGTTCAAACCAATAAGTTTCACATCGTTGGTGACTGAAGAGTCTGGAAATGGCGATTGATTTTTATATCAGGGGAAAGGTACTAATCGACAGTCCTCCCACCCCTCATCAATATGCCTACCAAGCCGGAAAATCAGCATTACACAATTTGGTCGGAAAATTGAACCAATTTCTCGATAATCGAGAGATAGCACGAACAGCGTTTCTCGACATTGAAGGCACTTTTATAAATAGGCTGCCGGCCTCACTCGCTGAAGCTATCTCTGCAAGAGGAATCGATCCGTAGTTGAATACAGGCAATGCTGTGGAGCAGAATTATAATAACCTCATACCAGGATGAGGTCTTTGAGTTCACGGCTGCAAAAGCTCGCTCGGAATGATCTTATTCTTACTGTGAACCCTTCTCGTCGATGACCTGCTAGCGATCATCTCGCTGTGGGGAGTCGATGTGCAAGAATTTGCTGATGACCTGGCAATTATAGTGAAAGGTAAATCGGAGGTGAGGATATCGGCCGTTCTTCAAGGGATACTGTGCATTATCGACAACTGGTGCATAAGGTAAGGTATGTCTCTTAACCCACAAAAGATAGTTATAGTACCATTCAACAAGAAATGGAAGCTGGATGGATTAGAACCGCCGACAATCGGTGGTGAAACAATGCAATTCTCTAATGAGGCAAAATACCTGGGAATAGTCCTGGGCAGAACTCTCAATTGGAATGCACACCTGAACAAAGTTTGTCATAAAGCCAGAATGAGATTCTGGACCTGCAGGGGTATCTGCGGTACAACCTGGGATTTAAAGCCCAGGCAGATGCAGGCTTTACACTATGATAATTAGACCACAGATAACGTTTGGCGCTGTAGTGTGGTAGAATAACGTCTTATAAACGATTGACACGACTACAGAGACAGGCTTGCCTCACTTACAGGTGCGTTTCGCACCACGCCCACGGCAGCCATGGAAGTACTACTTAATCTACCACCCTTGCACTTGTTCGTGTAGAGGGAGGCAGAACCCACATTGCTCATAAAACCGATATTTTAGTCTCGGAAATAGAACGGATTATTTTGTATAACGACACGTCAAGGAAAAAAGAAAACCCGAGAATGGAAACGAAGCAAACCCAAGTTAGCCTGTTGGCACATCACATCGTGAAACAACAAAGATCTAATTTCTAACAGAGATCGCTAGTAATAATATCGATATTTGTACACAATCAGTATGTAAATTTCAACAAAAATGTTCATTATACAACAACTGTTTCACCACGATGTGGCTTCTTCAGGTATCTATATTCTATTGGCTAGTAGAATGTAGATACCTGAAGAATCCACATGGTGGTGAAGCAATTGTTGTATTATGAACAGTTTTGTGAAAATTGAAATACTGTCTCTTATATTTTGAAGGGTTCTTAGTTTGGCCCTACATAGACCTAACGCTAGGTCCGCGATCTTTTAGTTCGAAGATGTTCCAAGGAACACCTTCCAGCCGTCCAATGACCGATTGCTTTTGCTAGTAAAACGCTGAACGAAGCAGAATCTCGATATAGTACTTTAGAGAATGAGCTGATGGCCAATGTTTGGTCATCTTTGTGGTAGTAAATTCGTTTATTTATACAGATCACAAGCCTCTAACTTAGCTCTTCTCATTGAAAGAACCCAATTCTCGACTGATGCGTTTGAGAATTAAATTAGAAGAATTCGATTATGAAATTAAATATAAAAGAGGTTCAACTAATAATGCAGATGCTTCAAGCAGAATTAGTTTAGAATTGGTTAATAATACCAATGCAGAAGCTGAAATAAAACTAATTAAATTCTATTTTTTCCTTTTATGAGAAGTCATAGCTTCTCTCTTCGAAAACCAGCAGTAATCACTCATTTTGGCTCGATCCCATCTTGATAGCGAATTTCCATTGTCCCAATATTTTCGTGGAATCTTTAACCCTGATCGTCACTTACAGTTCTTAAATTTTCCGGAAAAAATGACAGATGTGAATGGAGGAAATGGATTTTTGATGACATTCGTGTACGAAGCCATTTGTAGGCATTATCATTAACTAGCTGTTGGTAGTTTGCATCCAATTGTTGCCCAAAAATCCTCTTACTACACTAACAAATGAGTTCCATGCTCTGAGTTCCTGCCTGGTAAGCTTCTCTGTAAAATTAACGTCATCCAGCAATTTTCTGACTTGAGGTCCAATAAAAATGGCTTCCTTTAATTTGGCATCACTTAACTTGGGAAAGACTTGTTTTAGGGTTTTGAATCCACCACCATCTTCATTCATAACTTTCACAAAGTTTTTCTTCAGCCCAAGTTTAATGTGAAGAGGAGGCGGAAGGACACTTTTGGGGTCTACAAGAGGTCTAAACTTGATATTTTGAGGTCAAGGTGGAAATACACTTTTTTCTGGCCCAATTTCTGTTATATAATGCTTATGTACTGCACGACTGTCCCATAGACAAGGAAAACACCAATATTTTGTAAATCCTTCTTGAAGTCCTACTAAAATACCCATAATTCCTAAGTACCCACATATCTGCCATTTGTACGTGTTGTTGTTAATTTTATCCAAAAGACTGCGCATATTTTCATAATTTCCTTTCATCGTCACTGAATGGGTAACTGGTTCAGAGGATTTTAAATTTCCATTATGCAGTAACACAGCCTTAAAACTGTATTTAATCGAATATTTAAATAAATGACACTCAGAGAGGGAAAGCTCAATATCAAGTTCCTGCATTAAACCATCATTATCAGTATACGCACACAACGAATTCTCCATACTGTAGAATGCGGAAAACGGAGCATTCATTTTCTGAGATTCGTAATTTTCATTTCAAAGCCTAATAAGTTCCATTTCTTAAGACGCGAACCAAGAAGTTCTGACTGTTGTTCGGATAACCCCAAATCACGTACTAAATCATTTAACTTACTTTGAACAATTGAATATGGCTCGCCGGATCTGGTACCTGGAGTAAAGGTAGAGTCGGTGCAGTGTTATTCACAGCTGCTTGATGATGCCTTGTGTTCAATAACTTCCACAACAACATTTTGCAGATCTAAAGATGCGATCGGCACTAGTAATCTGCATACTTGGTACAAGGTTTCTTCAATATCTTAATCATCAAACAGTGTTATTTTGTTATACCTCATCACAAATTTCAATTTTATGAAATTTCCTAAAAAAACTTTTCAGAATTAAATGAAATAAATGCTTTAGAGACACTGTTTCATTTTGAGAAGACATATAGAATCAACTTTCATTACATAGTATCAAAGAGAGATAGAAGAATGCAAAGAAACTATAGATCAAACTTCTTCAAAAACATTTAATGGAAACTGTTTCATAATGGTATTATGAAAACACAAATCCACTCTTAAAATGTCCAACATAAACATAAGAAATTCTTAGAAATCACCTATCTTTAAAAAGCTCATGCAAAAAACTCATAGAAAATTTGTAGCACATCCTCTAAAGGCGATTTGAAATTCTTACCGATAATCTTCTGTCCATTTTCATGCCAGCAAAATAAGAACAATTTCACTCATATGTAAGAAATTTTTTGGATATAACTGGGTCTAGAAAACTACTTTAGACAACCTCAATGTATTTTCTGTGGACGAACATTGAATGCAAATGACAACCATTAAGAAACCATCGTCGGTTGAGTATTATAGATAATTTTTATTGATTGCTTTTATTTTGCTGGCATGAAAGTGGACTGACGATCATCGATAAGAATCTCAAATCACCTTTATGAAGTTGTGCCACTTATTTTTGAAGAGTGTTTCGAAGGTGATCATGAAATATAGGTTTTTCAAAAGAATTCCTTGAGTTTAAGTTGGGAATTTTTAGAGTGCAATTTGGTTTTCTTAATACCGTTCTGGAACAGTTTCCACTAAACGTTTGTTGAGTGAGTTCGATCAATATTCTATGTTTTCGTTAGAATATTTTATCTCCTTTCCATACTGTGTAATGAGTGTTTGTTTTACATAATTTTTATTGATTACTTTTATTTTGCTGGCATGAAAGTGGACTGACGATCATCGATAAGAATCTCAAATCACCTTTATGAAGTTGTGCCACTTATTTTTGAAGAGTGTTTCGAAGGTAATCATGAAAGATAGGTTCTTCAAAAGAATTCCTTGAGTTTAAGTTGAGCATTTTTAGAGTGCAATTTGGTTTTCTTAATACCGTTCTGGAATAGTTTCCACTAAACGTTTGTTGAGTGAGTTCGATCAATATTCTAAGTTTTCGTTAGAATATTTTATCTCCTTTCCATACTGTGTAATGAGTGTTTGTTTTACATAATTTTTATTGATTACTTTTATTTTGCTGGCATGAAAGTGGACTGACGATCATCGATAAGAATCTCAAATCACCTTTATGAAGTTGTGCCACTTATTTTTGAAGAGTGTTTCGAAGGTGATCATGAAAGATAGGTTCTTCAAAAGAATTCCTTGAGTTTAAGTTGAGCATTTTTAGAGTGCAATTTGGTTTTCTTAATACCGTTCTGGAATAGTTTCCACTAAACGTTTGTTGAGTGAGTTCGATCAATATTCTAAGTTTTCGTTAGAATATTTTATCTCCTTTCCATACTGTGTAATGAGTGTTTGTTTTACATGATTTTTATTGATTACTTTTATTTTGCTGGCATGAAAGTGGACTGACGATCATCGATAAGAATCTCAAATCACCTTTATGAAGTTGTGCCACTTATTTTTGAAGAGTGTTTCGAAGGTGATCATGAAAGATAGGTTCTTCAAAAGAATTCCTTGAGTTTAAGTTGAGCATTTTTAGAGTGCAATTTGGTTTTCTTAATACCGTTCTGGAATAGTTTCCACTAAACGTTTGTTGAGTGAGTTCGATCAATATTCTAAGTTTTCGTTAGAATATTTTATCTCCTTTCCATACTGTGTAATGAGTGTTTGTTTTACATAATTTTTATTGATTACTTTTATTTTGCTGGCATGAAAGTGGACTGACGATCATCGATAAGAATCTCAAATCACCTTTATGAAGTTGTGTCACTTATTTTTGAAGAGTGTTTTGAAGGTGATCATGAAAGATAGGTTCTTCAAAAGAATTCCTTGAGTTTAAGTTGGGCATTTTTAGAGTGCAATTTGGTTTTCTAAAAACCGTTCTGGAACAGTTTCCACTAAACGTTTGTTGAGTGAGTTCGATCAATATTCTATGTTTTCGTTAGAATATTTTATCTCCTTTCCATACTGTGTTTGTTTTACATATCTACTAAAAATAAAGCAGTGTTTTCTAAGACACTCATTAAATTCAATTTCAAAATTTTTCTGAGAAATTTTATAAAATTCAAATTTGTAGCGAGATTCAACAGAATTATTCTGTATGATATTGAATGAAATATTCAGATAAATGAGTACAAATTTATAATAAAATTGTATGATATACCGTCCAAATGAATTCTATCGAGTGAATACCTAATGAGTTTTATTATAATGATTTTAACACGGCGTACTTTTGTACGATTTCGGAACTTAGGTCGGCTGCACAAACAGCTTGGTAACTAACCCTGAAGTGGGTTTGAGAGAAGACGATTTTTTAGATCAAATTCTACTAGTAACAGAACACTGAACAATGTGGGTACTACTTATCCAGCAGGTTAATGAAAATGCGAAACAACAGCAATAGATATACCATAGATACATGTAGCAAATAATTCAGTAATTTGACATCAGATGTTAGGTCGAGCAATTCAGGAGATCCTTTCTTTTAGAACCGTATCCCATAACATATCACTGTTCACTCGTTCACAAACTAAAACAATTTTAACCTATCATTTTCGGTGATTTCAAAAGTTGTCGCAGATTAATCGTTTCGCTCTAATAAAGATACAATTCTAATATTTGTTTATAAATGCTTAGAGAATAAGTGCTTGTGGAAATCCTTATATTATATAAAGCAATCCACATAATATTGAGGGGAAAACCATGATATTTTCGTGAACTCCAAGAATTTATTTAACATGTTTTGGATTATCCGATTTGGATCACATATACACCGGTTTGTCCAATAATCTCTTGCAATTTTAAAGGCACCTTCATAATGCTTCTCTGGTCCTTACTGGCGAAAAACTCTATTGATCGATTTTCACAATGTTCTCGTGATGCCAATTTCTTATTAGTTAGGAAGTTTTGCAATACTAGATAAAGATGGTAATCGCTTGATGCCAGATCCGAACTATATGGCGGATGCATCGAAACTTTCCAACCAAGCTCTGGGAGTTTCAGGCGTGTTATTACAGACGTATGTGACCTCGCGTTGTTTTGCTAGAACATTACACATCTTTTGTTGGTAAATTCTGGCCATGTCTGATCGATCACTAGCTTCAAATAGTCCAGTTGTTGACAGTAGAGATACGCATTCAATGATTGGCCATATAGAAGCAACTTGTAATAGATGATTCCTTTTCAGTGCAGATCCCTGGTCATTAGTCCTAGTTTGGCCACCGTTTGAACTGCTTCGCCGCACTTGGACCACGATCAATTTTGCATAATGTTGTCGTACGTGACCCATTTCTCATTCTCAGTTACCATATTTTCAAGAAATGGGTCGATTTAATTCCGTTTGTCCAAGGATTCGCAGATGGAAATTCGATCCAACGTGTTTTTCAGTGTTAATTATTGTGACACCCAAACATCGAGCTTCCTGTAGAAGATAAACATATTTCAATTTGTTTTATTATTCAAATCGAGCTTCTTTTTGAATCCCGCTTTACGAAAATGGTTTAAAACTGTATTATGGTCGATCTTTAGCTCCTAGCCTGGACTACTAACAGCCAATCAACTACGATTATTTCTGTGATTTTATCGATATTTTCGACAACAGGCCTTCCCGTGGGAGGTGCATATTTGACAAGATCGACGAAACCAAAATTTCACGTAATTAGCTGTATCGGTATCATAAACAACTCTCACAATTTAATCTGCTTGACTTACATTTTCGTCTTTATCAAAGAAAAGCTGTAAAATGTACCACATTTTCTCTTTGTTGACTTTTTTTAACACCCTGTAACTCAGAACTGAATGGACTAAACAAAAAACAGCGGCAGAAATTTTTCGATGTGCAATGTCACCTTGACGACAAGCATAACTCTGACATTGTTTGATCGATTCTTTACGAGATATTGATCACTTTAGTCATCTATCGAGAAAATAATGAATTTTTCCCCTAACTTTCATTTGAATTTAAAAAACTCAATAAGTATACCCACATTCGGAGAAAAGAAAATTTGGAACTAGCTGATTTTTTGTGATTATGAATATATGCAAGTGTATTATATCCAGAAAGTAGAAAATTGGTTTTTAATTTGTAATTGTCGAAACCACTAATCAAATTGATTTCCTTATGCTGAATTTCTCACTATTTTTTTATTAAAAGAGAATAGACACAATTTTCTCACATTTCAAAACCCTAGAAGTATTCGTTGGGATACTGAAATGCCTTCAGAAGACATATTTTAGCTCTTATTCCATCACTTCTGTTGATCCATTTTCGAAGCCAAACGTTTTTTCGCATCTCACCAATTTCCTCATCTTTCGCCTCTTGAAATTGACCATTAAAACAAAATTATTAATTGAAAACATATTGGAGACAGTAGTTTATTACCACAAAAATGTTTATACTAAACCAATTATTTCACCACGATGTGGATTCTTCAGGTATTCACATTGTACTGGCTGATGGTATTCAGTTCAACCATGTTTAAATACGTTGATAGGTACGTGATCAAATAATGGAAGCACAAGCCATAAAAACTCAAGGTGTTTGTTGGAGTTTGCCACTAAAAATGCCATTAACGAAAGATATTCAGTAATAGAGACATTTGTTTGTTCATTCAAAAAGATTTTACGGGCATTGTACCTGTTGATTTCAAGAAATTCTAAAAGTGTTAATCTAGAATTTTTGCTTTCAACGTGAAAAATTTCATAAATATTGTTGAAATTATGCCTGCATTCATTATGATGATTAGCATATGTCGAATGTACAGAATCGGATATATAACTCCTTTGGTGTTCTTGGACACGTTTCTTGAATGATCTACCTATCTGGCCAATGTATATTAAAGGGCAATCTTTGCGAGTCAACTTGTAGACTCCTGATTTATTTTCTTTATTTTTTCGATCTTTATTGTTTTTTATGTAGGTACTTAGGTTATTAATGGTCTCAAAAGCCGCGGTATAATTGAAACAATTTTTGAAATATTTAGCAATATACAAAATATTTCTGTGTATTGTCCTCCTTTATGATTGGGTACACGAGATTTAATGTCCTTTTCTTTTGTTTATTGGATACCATTTTGTGTATAAGAAAGGGGTTCCTGAACAATGGTTTCAGGAAAGATGGATTGGTATGCCGGTTGATATGCTTACCGATTAACGGATAATAATAAGCTTTGGATTATAATATGGAGTATGAGTTATAGTAACCGGGAAGTTTTTCGAATCGAGACAGTGCAATATACATCTGTGATTACAGTCAAAACTCAAAATACAGCCGAATAGGTTTTGTAGATCATCAGGCATTAGCAGAAGACATGCATATTTCATAGGTTCTTGGATGATCTTTAGTATAATGCTGGAATGCCGACAAATGCAATACATTTGTATTCCCCTGTATAGGGACACTAATTTTTGGCCAAACAACAGCGCCATCTGAACCACGCAAATACATATACGCAGCAAAATAAATCAGCATTGCAACCAAAAAGACTATGCATGTCTGCTGCTTATTACCGACGATCAACAAAACCTATTGGAGTGTATTTGGGGTTTAAATTGTAATCACAGATGCAAGTTGCACTGTCCCGATTCGGAAAACTTCTTGTTTATCATAGCTCATACTCCTCATAATTCGGAATAAATATCCGCCGTTTTAATCAACTCATCGGAAGCTTTGGACTGTTCTTATACTATATTTCTTTCGTGTTATCCATCACTCTTGAATACAAACGTAACCGACTGCCGTTGTAGAGAGATTGCGCATACTGCAAACAGGAGTTAAATATATGGCAAATGTGAACACTGGAATGTCCTCAAGCAGAGGTAAGCATACATTCTGTCAAGAAAGTACCGGGAATTATCGATTTAAATCTGGCGATGCAATGAGGCAGGTAAAAATTTTTTTTCCTAGGTTGGTACCACTGTCCTTAATTACTATGCCAAGCTTGAGCGGGATCTGTCAACTAGTGTGTTTGCAACAGCTGATTAAGTCAGTCGATGTCAGAGTGCGTGCCGATTTTTACCATGGGTGATTACGTTGAGCAAAGAATTTGTTAAAAGTTTTGTGTTGCGAATGAATTTTCGTGTGCCGATGCATTGAAAATGTTGCAAAAGGCCTTTGGTGATAATGCTCTATCGAAAATTCGTGCATATCAGTGGTACAGAGCCTTCAAGGACGGTCGTGAAGTGGTCGAATAAAATTCGATAAAATCAAGGAAAGGGTGCTGGAAAACCGTCGTACCAACTTGAGAGAGATAGCACATGATCTTAAGATATCCCACGAGTCCGCACGTACGATTTTGATTGATATTTTGGGCATGAGAAAGGTGGCCGCACGACTCGTACCGAAAGACCTGAATTTTCTTCAAAAACGTCATCGCGAACAGGTTGCTTCAGACATGCAGGATCGCTGTAATTACGATTCAACATTCATGGAACGCATTATAACTGGTGATGAGACCTGGGTCTACGAGTACGATATGCAAACAAGCCAGCAATCATCGGAATGGGTGGCAAAAAATGAGCCGAAACCGAAAAAACCACGCCAAAGCCGCTCGAAAATGAAGGTGATGCTCATTGTTTTCTTCGATATCCGTGGCGTGGTGCACTACGAATTCGTTCCAAAGGGTCAGACGGCAAACAAGGAGTATTACCTAGGCGTTATGAAACGTTTGCGTGAGCGTATCCGTAAGAAGCGGCCAAATTTGTGGGCGAACAACTCATGGATTTTGCATGACGATAACGCGCCTTCTCACCGAGCTACGATTGTGACTGACTTTCTCGCCAAAAAACTCAACAAACGTGCTTCAGCAACCACCGTATTCGCCGGATTTGGCTCCCTGCGACTTTTTCCTCTTCCCAAAACTAAAATTGCCCCTTCGTGGCACCCGTTTAGAATCGATTGAAGCCATAAAACAAAATTCGGCGCGAGAGCTAAAATCCAACCCGGAAAGCGCCTATAAAAAATGTTTCGATAATTGGAAGTGCCGTTGGCATAGATGTATTGGAGCAAATGGAGCCTATTTTGAAGGCGACCCAATAAATTTTGACGATTAAATGTAAAAATGTTGTTTTAATTGAAAATTCCCGGTACTTTCTTGACAGAGTAGTATATCATAGATATCTCCAATTTTCTGGAAAAGTACATATGAACTCTGTGATTTATAGTATAAGAAATGACTGTAGATGGATGTAGATTTCCTTCACTTTCCTTTATAGGAAATATAACTGACGAGCATTTTATGTAAGAATTAATAGCATCTCATTTGGATTCTCCAAAATCTACATTTTCAACAAAAAAACGCTCGATCATACCTATCTAAAATTACTTTCCTATCATATCAATTTGACTTAGCACCTCCGAAAGATTACCCAATTTACCCCTTTCTTCGCAGATTTAGTAGATCCTTGTTACCTTATTTCAGAATGAAATCAATCACTTCATTCCCATTGTCTAAAAGTGTAATGGAGACTCTGGGGATCATTGTGTCGAATAAATCATGGACTTCAACTGCCCATTTTCAATTTTCTCATCCTACGAAAGTTATATAGCAGAATAACTCGAAATATCCCAATTGGGTATAAGTAGTGAGTGTGAAAATATCAAAATCATTTTTGATTTCAGGCAAACTTTTTTACTTATATAGTTTACTTTTAGTTTGCTTACAGGTTCGGTAAAACGACTTCTTGAAATAGTAAATAACGATGCAGCATGCAGACAAATCTAATCAGGAAAACAAAGGTAGAACTACGCAGTTTTATATCAAGAAATTGAAGGTTCCTTCCTTAATTGCCTGATACTTCTAGATCTTCTGTATAGATCCCTGAGAAGCCTTTTCAGCTTGTGCGAGTTGTGTTCTGGGTAGGCTTTGTTACTGCGATCACTTTAGCTCACAGCACTGTTAATTTTTCACGAAACAGTGAAATGGTAACCGACACCCGTCCAACTAAAAAATTTCTTTCCCATCTGAACAGGATTCGAACTCGCAACCTTCCTGTTACGAGCGCTAAGCTCTACCACTGAGCCGCCGGCTTACATTTCACTGCACAATGTATTCAATTATGGGTTTCAGAACCCAGCACAAAATTTTTATCCAGCAATGTTGTCATGGACGTTTTTCGACTACGTAAATCGCTGTTCTAAAATTTAGTATAAATCTTTGTACCTTACTGCACACTGAAATACCAAACTTCATTTAGATCGATTCGGAAAATAAGAAAAAGTCTCAAATGTGAATAACTGCAGCTATAGGACCGACTTAGCCCTTTAAAGAACTTAATCCGATAAATGTATAGTATGTCCTAAGCATATACTGAAATCTCCAAGTCAATAGCTCTTCTGTTGAAAAGACTGTGTGCAGACAGACTTACTTTTGACCTCGGATTCTTTATCACTGAGTCGAACCTAGTCGCTTGAGACCATTTCTGAAATTCGAAAATAACGAATAACATTATGATCCCTGAAATAAAGAGTAAAAAATATATATTTGATTGATTCGGTCTTTACTTGGTGAAAACTCATTTTAATTGAAAAAATATATATGAGCCAAAACATTTTTTCAACAAAAATGTTTGAACTATTACAACAATTGTTTCACACAATGTGGCAGACCGTACAATGTAATACCTGAAGAAGCCACATCGTCGTGAAACAATTGTTATAGTAGTACAGTATAGGTAGGACAAACATTTTGTGGAAACAAATTTCTGTCTCATATATGTTTTTGAGAAAAAAATATGTTTTCCAGCACCAGATAGGCTTTAATAATAAATAGAATGAACAGACATGCTGGTACAGATATAAGGGAAGGTGAGGAAATGAAAGTAATTAAACATAGTAGGAAAAGTTATTGAAGCTCATCGCAGGTATTTCTAAATTAGGGTGAGATATTAAGAAAAAGTGATCTGTTACCATCTGTTTATTCGTTAGAGATAATGTTTTGGAAATTAAATCTCTAGAATGAACAAACACATATCAACAGATCACCGTTACAATATATCTTCCAGTCATTAAGAAATACCTTCAACAATTTCTAATAACTCTTATTACTTTGCTCAGTTAATTTTATCTTCTTATCTTATGTTCTTATAAACGGTGAACCCTAATAACTTTCATTGCAATATTCAGAGTTCCTTTTATCTTTTTCGCGTAGTTTAGAATACAAGTAATAAACCCCAATTGAGTCCCATTTGCTGCAGTATGTACTATCATGGATTTTATATGATAAAACCCTTCACACCAAATATAAAATTATGATACTTAATGAAAATCTAATGCTACATAGATCATTGAAATGTTAAATAAAATTCTTACTATTGTATATAATTTGACTCGGTGGGGAGGAATTTGATTAAAATCATTTAAATAAAATCAATTCTGGTAGGATTATTATTAATTTTACACGAGAAAACACACGTCAAAATTTGGGAGAAAAGTATATATCAACTATTCCATTCAAATTTTTTGAAACATTAGTGAAAAATTAGATAGTAGTCTAAGAAATTAAAACAGAACTGAAAGTGGATATTCACTTTATCATTACTCAATGTTCAAAAAAACAAAATCGAAGTGATTTGAATTTTAATATAATAAGAACTATAAGAAAAATCGATTCAAAAGTTCATCATTAACATGAACGTACTACTCTGTCAAGAAAGTACCGGGAATTTCCAATTAAAACAACATTTTTACATTTAATCGTCAAAATTTATTGGGTCGCCTTCAAAATAGGCTCCATTTGCTCCAATACATCTATGCCAACGGCACTTCCAATTATCGAAACATTTTTTATAGGCGCTTTCCAGGATGAACTTTAGCTCTCGCGCCGAATTTTGTTTTATGGCTTCAATCGACTCAAAACGGGTGCCACGAAGGGGCAATTTTAGTTTTGGGAAGAGGAAAAAGTCGCAGGGAGCCAAATCCGGCGAATACGGTGGTTGCTGAAGCACGTTTGTTGAGTTTTTGGCGAGAAAGTCAGTCACAATCGTAGCTCGGTGAGAAGGCGCGTTATCGTCATGCAAAATTCATGAGTTGTTCGCCCAAAAATTTGGCCGCTTCTTACAGATATGCTCACGCAAACATTTCATAACGCCTAGATAATACTCCTTGTTTACCGTCTGACCCTCTGGAACGAATTCGTAGTGCACCACGCCACGGATATCGAAGAAAACAATGAGCATCACCTTCATTTTCGAGCGGCTTTGGCGTGGTCCTTGAAGGCTCTGTACCACTGATATGCACGATTTTTCGATAGAGCATTATCACCAAAGGCCTTTTGCAACATTTTTAATGCATCGGCACACGAAAATTCATTTGCAATACAAAACTTTAAACACATTCTTTGCTCAACGTAATCACCCATAGTAAAAATCGGCACGCACTCTGACATCGACTGACTTAATCAGCTGTTGCAAACACACTAGTTGACAGATCCCGCTCAAGCTTGGCACAGTAATTAAGGACAGTGGTACCAACCTAGAAAAAAAATTTTACCTGCCTTATTGCCCCGCCAGATTTAAATCGATAATTCCTGGTACTTTCTTGACAGAATGTATATAACGTTTAATAATAATACCGGTGATAATTATCATCGGTATTATTTAACGCAAAGGACCCTACTCCAAACATACACAAATTGAGAGTTTATGAGTTATCTTGTTCTACGTGCAGTAATAAATATATAGGACAAACAGGACGTTCCTTCAAGACGAGGTTGAACGAATATAAAATGAGTTTCATAAAAAATAAACAAAATTCTACTTTTGCCACTCATTGTCTACAAAACGGTCATTCCTTTCCCACAATAGATAATCTTCAAATTTTACATGTAGAATCGAAAGGTTAGAAACTCGATTATCTAGAATCTGTTGAAATTTTCAAATTAGTTCACAATAACAATAATATAAAAATGATGAATGACAGAACGGAGCTCTGCAAATCGAAAATATTTGTGATATTCAAAATGCAACATATGTTTAAAACCTTTTTCAACGAACATAAAATGAATTTAATGAAAAGTAAACAAAAATTCAACTTTTGCCACTCATTCTTCAGAAAACAGTAATTCCTTTCGACAAAAGAAACTCTTAAGAAAATTTTACATGTAGATTCAACAGAAAAGAAACTTGATAATTGAAATTTTCAAATTTGTTCACAATAAAAATAATGTAGAAAATAATGAATGGCTGTACGGAGCTATGTGAATCCAAATATTTGAGATGTACAACAAAATAATGTAAAAATAATGAATGACTGTACGGAGCTATGTAACCCCAAAAATTATTTGAGATATTTAAATGAGTACCATCTGTTTAACAACCTTCTTTGTCGATTGCCGACATTCCGATATCTGTTAGAAGGCCCCTTTTTTAACCCGGTTTTTTATCACGTTCCGCTTGTAAACCTCTGTACCACTATTAGTTGTTACCTAGAATCTATTGAAATATTCAAAATATGTATCACTTTTGTTTAAATACCTCTGTACCACTGTTTGGTCTTCAGTTGTCTGATGATGGGATAGTTCATTTCCCGAAACTCGAGTCACAAGAAAATGTGTGATAATATATATTTTTATTGGTAGTAAAACATAGTAATTTTTACAATTTGTTTTAATCATCAAAGCAATGTTATTTTTCCAAACAAAAACAAAAGTCAATGAACTTAAAAAAGGAAATTGTCTACACACAGAAATGTTGAAATATTATTTAGAAAAAATATGATCTGAAATGTTTTTGGCATGGACAAACTTCTAATAAGAAATGAACTATAGAAATGTAATTACTTTTAGGAGTAATTACTAGAAATTATTGAGGTAGAAGTTGGAAACTTTGAAAAGCTCATTTAGATGAATCCAGTGAAGTGAAGCTGGAACCTTAATTTAAATAAATATGCAGGCTAATTTTCTAGAGTAGTTTCAGATCAGGAAATATTGTGATACTAATGTATATAATACATAATTGATAGTGAAATGAAAAAGCTAAGGAGGTTCAGAAAGCTTCATTCAGTATCAAAATCACCCGTGCCCAAACCATGTCAGTCTTTCCTCTGAAGTGATACTTCCCATAATCCAAAAAGAAGATAATATTATTCATTGTATTGGTATCAAGAAATATGTTTCCTGAAACAAGTGAACTAAGGATATGTTGCAGAAGTTGGGTGAAACAGATATTCAACAAAGGTTGGATTAAGTAAAACATAGAAATAGTTTATGATAGATTGGGCCGTTGCTTGGTAGAAATCAGTTGTAATTGTCATTATAAAATAAAACACTTGTTTACATTTTCTACTTTATTTTTGGTATTGACGTACGTTTCGTGTTTGCTAGAAAGACTTCATCAGAATACGAAGTAACAGTTGTTGTACAATGAATTTATAAGATTTTTTACAGAAGGTGTACATGTGTTTTTAATTGTTCGTCGGGTTGGTTTTCTCAAAGAATATTCCCTTCAGAATCGTGTTCACTCGATCCCTTGTAAATATTGAATAGAGGGGTGTAATAAAAATCTATTTGTTCATTTACTAGGTTATTGCTGTTTTTATGTTTATTTATTTCGTAAATTTCCCACAAGTTCAATTTTAGACCTCTATTTTCAACATGTAGAATTTCTATTTCTTTTGTGAAAGAATGGTTATTTTCAAGAAGGTGTTTAGCATAATGTGAATCTTTTTTATTTTTATCGAAACTTCTTTTATGTTCTGTTAGGCGTGTACCGAAATTTCTACCTGTTCTACCAATATAAATCTTTGGTATACAAACTCACTTGCCCAGATTGCCCAAAGATTTATATTGGTAGAACAGGTAGAAATTTCGGTACACGCCTAACAGAACATAAAAGAAGTTTCGATAAAAATAAAAAAGATTCACATTATGCTAAACACCTTCTTGAAAATAACCATTCTTTCACAAAAGAAATAGAAATTCTACATGTTGAAAATAGAGGTCTAAAATTGAACTTATGGGAAATTTACGAAATAAATAAACATAAAAACAGCAATAACCTAGTAAATGAACAAATAGATTTTTATTACACCCCTCTATTCAATATTTACAAGGGATCGAGTGAACACGATTCTGAAGGGAATATTCTTTGAGAAAACCAACCCGATGAACAATTAAAAACACATGTACACCTTCTGTAAAAAATCTTATAAATTCATTGTACAACAACTGTTACTTCGTATTCTGATGAAGTCTTTCTAGCAAAGACGAAACGTACGTCAATACCAAAAATAAAGTAGAAAATGTAAACAAGTGTTTTATTTTATAATGACATAGAGATAGTTCAGTGTGTTCACAGATTTTGTATCTCAAAATACTTCATTTTCAATAGTTTTCAGAAAATGAAATAGAAATTCAAATAAGAGCCCTCCCGTTATATCGAATCAAGAATAATGAAACTTAATAATTCAATTCGCAATTACAAAATGTGAAATACACTTGAAGTTATTTGGCATCCCTAGATTTTATACTAAAGTGAGCAGAAGTGAAAGTTTGGAACTGACAATTTTTATCCAAATAAATTCATAAGAAATATTAAAGATTCGTCAGTAAAATTCATAGCAGTGCTTACTCATATACAAGATCCCATGTAAATGCTCGCACCTAATCAGTTCAGATGTAGAGTCTGATGAAATCACAGTGTGGTCAAACAGTTGTTGTTCGTTAACAAAAAGGGAAATTGGATTTTATTTGCTATTTACTATAGTACGATAATCATAGCAGTTTTTTTATTATTCGTCCACTCATATCTTATAATACAATTTTAATAACCAACCCAATTCTATTATATTCCTACACGACGGCTTGATGCGTTCAGGCCAGAAAAATCTGAAAACTATTGAGCTCACTGAAAAACTCATATACTCGTAAGAGTCGACGTCTAAAAACTGATTTATGATTTACTGCGAAACCCCCTCATAAGTCTTAAATTTCCTAACTTAAATAATAAGAAATGGGCTAAAGGATGATTAAGGTTCGGTTACGCCTAAAGTTCAACCGGATCCATCTGTGACGCGAATGATGCATAACATTCCATCCCGAGGGTTATCAGCAAGTTCATTTATCCCAAATCAATAGGTGTCTAGAGACCGGGATATATGAAAATATTCATCCGAAGAGATTCCCCTGATTCATGGCGCCTCGGAACGATTTGACAAACGACTCTTCGAGAACTTTCGGGACTGGCCTTCGGAGTCACACTTCACAAATTAGGATTATGAATATTAATTATTCTGAGGGGTCCGCGGTCACGAGGGTCATTTTTTCCGCCAATGCATTTCAAAATAGTTCGGGAAGTAGAGATTAGTTTTAATTGGTTATTTATGTCTGGAAATTTCAATGAATCACACCGATTTGTGCGGTATTCCGCTTCTCGCGCTTTATCACCTATTCGGATCGAAGTAGGAATAGACTATGGACTAGCGATTGTTCTAGTAAGCCTATAATTTCTTCCAGAAGTATGTGGACCCATCAAACTTATATACATTCTGTCAAGAAAGTACCAGGAATTATCGATTTGAATCTGGCGGGGCAATGAGGCAGGTAAACATTTTTTTCTTAGCTTGGTACCACTGTCCTTAATTACTATGCCAAGCTTGAGCGGGATCTGTCAACTGGTGTGTTTGCAACAGCTGATTAAGTCAGTCGATGTCAGAGTGCGTGCCGATTTTTACTATGGGTGATTACGTTGAGCAAAGAATTTGTTT
Organism: Megalocaria dilatata; assembly: GCA_034642435.1. Lineage (NCBI taxonomy): Eukaryota > Metazoa > Arthropoda > Insecta > Coleoptera > Coccinellidae > Megalocaria > Megalocaria dilatata. The sequence continues at coordinate 97,238,164 of CM067854.1, read as the reverse complement.
AAAGTTTTGTGTTGCAAATGAATTTTCGTGTGCCGATGCATTGAAAATGTTGCAAAAGGCCTTTGGTGATAATGCTCTATCGAAAACTCGTGCATATCAGTGGTACAGAGCCTTCAAGGACGGTCGTGAAGTGGTCGCCCATCGACGGCTTCAATCGAAGATAACGTCGATAAAATTAAGGAAAGGGTGCTGGAAAACCGTCGTACCAGCTTGAGAGATAGCACATGATCTTAAGATATCCCACGAGTCCGCACGTACGATTTTGATTGATATTTTGGGCATGAGAAAGGTGGCCGCACGACTCGTACCGAAAGACCTGAATTTTCTTCAAAAACGTCAGGTTGCTTCAGACATGCTGGATCGCTGTAATTCCGATTCTACATTCATGGAACGCATTATAACTGGTGATGAGACCTGGGTCTACGAGTACGATATGCAAACAAGCCAGCAATCATCGGAATGGGTGGCAAAAAATGAGCCGAAACCGAAAAAACCACGCCAAAGCCGCTCGAAAATGAAGGTGATGCTCATTGTTTTCTTCGATATCCGTGGCGTGGTGCACTACGAATTCGTTCCAGAGGGTCAGACGGTAAACAAGGAGTATTACCTAGGCGTTATGAAACGTTTGCGTGAGCGTATCCGTAAGAAGCGGCCAAATTTGTGGGCGAACAACTCATGGATTTTGCATGACGATAACGCACCTTCTCACCGAGCTACGATTGTGATTGACTTTCTCGCCAAAAACTCAACAAACGTGCTTCAGCAACAACCGTATTCGCCGGATTTGGCTCCCTGCAACTTTTTCCTCTTCCCAAAACTAAAATTGCCCCGTCGTGGCACCCGTTTTGAGTCGATTGAAGCCATAAAACAAAATTCGGCGCGAGAGCTAAAGTTCATCCCGGAAAGCGCCTATAAAAAATGTTTCGATAATTGGAAGTGCCGTTGGCATAGATGTATTGTAGCAAATGGAGCCTATTTTGAAGGCGACCCAATAAATTTTGAAGATTAAATGTAATTATGTTGTTTTAATTGAAAATTTCCGGTATTTTCTTGACAGAGTAGTATATAGAAATACAGAAACGAAATATAAAAAAACTGATTCAACTTCTAAATTTTATTCTCTATTCTCTATTCATCATACCATGACTAAATCATGTCAATGTTTTGGAACAGAGTCAAAAACCTAAATCATTGTGAATTGAAAAAAATACCAAAGAATATTTCATCAATTTTCCACAATTAAATGGTCGAAGTAATCTTTATTATTCAATTTGATTTCAATGAATATTCATCATTTAAGAAACCATTCAATTAAAAAAAAATCACTAAACACTATTGAAATTCGAAAAATGTTTAACTGATAAAATGAAGTTGAATCACATTGAAATCACATAGAATAAAATCAAGTCAAAACAAGATAGGGAAGCCCTTATAGTAACTTTTGTTACATCTGCTGGTCGTGACATTGTAGTAAGAAATAAAGCAAAACTTAAAGGAACCGTTATATTAATTACTGAAGATCTCACGAAGGAAAGCTATGATTTCATCTGCTGTTAATCAAGTTCGGTTTTGGAATTTTTGGACATCCAATTGTAGAATTTTTATACGACATGGCACTTACGGGGATGTTGTGGCTGGAAGTCGCGACATAAGAGCAGGTTAATCAGTCTGAATCATCTTTGGTTTGATGAGCAGAACTATAGAATTCAGGTTCATTCTTTGTTATATTCAATTGAAAATATAATATTTTTTATTTTGCTCAATTTTGAGCTCGGAACAGCAATGTGTGAGTTGTAATGTGCTCTTTTGAATGTAAGAAATTTGATTTAAAATTTTGTTGAATTACGCTATTCCTTGAAAAAAATAATTTTTATATACTAGGAAAAACTGAAACTTTGAATATTAAAACAAATTGAAATATGCTTATCTTTTACAATTTTATTTCAAAAAAATTTTTTTTTTAAAAGGCAATTGGTGTTCTTAACGGTAAGACCAGAAACAAAATTTTGTCTCCTTCAAATATTTATTTATTAATTTTAATTACTTTCGTATATCTGTTGGGTTATTTATTCCATTTGACATTATATATTGAGTTTTGATTATATACGTCTATTAAATGTAAGCGGTGCTTGTTAGACATAAATTTATTTCTGAAAGTTTTTTGAATGAAAAAATTTTTTTGAAATTAAAATTGTAGAAGATAAACATATTTCAATTTGTTTTAATATTCAAATTTTATTATATTTCTTCTATCAAGTAAAAGGCCTTTCTATTTTATTTTATATATAATATATAATTATATTTCGGCTTCAATAAATCTCATTATAGAATGTCAATGAATTTAAATAAACCTTAAAATAACTCACACTGTTCTTTGATTTTTTTGGAACATAGATCAATCTTGAATTATATAGTTGATCTGTATTTCGAAGCTTAAGTCTTTTAACACGTGAGTGATATAGGTTATGTTTTTGATTTTGATATTTGGAATGTTAAAAGAGGACTGAAGACGGGATTGTCTAGAATTATATTTGTTTTTTGAAGATATAGTGCACATTTTTTTAGAGATTTTTGAAATAATTTATTCGAATATTTAAATATATTAAATATTTCTAATAAATTATATTCTTTGAGAAATCCTTTAAGAGTGTTTATATTTTTAAAAGGCAATTGGTGTTCTTAACGGTAGGATCAGAAACAAAATTTTGTCTCCTTTAAATATTTATTTATTAATTTTCATTACTTTCGTATATCTGTTGGGTTATTTATTCCATTTGACATTATATATTGAGTTTTGATTATATACGTCTATTAAATGTAAGCGGTGCTTGTTAGACATAAATTTATTTCTAAAAGTTTTTTGAATAAAAAAATTTTTTTGAAATCAAAATTGTAGAAGATAAACATATTTCAATTTGTTTTAATATTCAAATTTTGTTATATTTTTTCTATCAAGTGAAAGGCCTTTCTATTTTAAACTGAAACTTGTTTGAATAATAATCCAGATGAATTAATTTTTTTTGAAGGATATTTTCAAGATTCAAGAGAAATGATTGGTTAACCAAAGAGGGGGTTACAGGAATATATCTGGGGAATATATTATAATAGATTACGAGGCTCTGAATTTAAACTTTTGTTCGAAGAATACATCCATTTTAGTTTATATAGCCACAAACAATTTTTATCCTGCAGATTTACAGACCACCAAAAATTGGCAAGAAAGTTAAGCTGCAGTTTTTTTCAATGACTACTAAGGTAGTTATCCTAGAGAATAAGAATGTTGATTCGTTAAATAAAAATAGTTCTGACTGTCTTTCATTTATGAATACCTTGAATAACGTCGGTCTAACGCTAATTATAAGCCAGCCTACTCAGAAGCACGCCCTCGATCATGTAATGATCAACATTCCAGAGATCTTGCATTCGATGGAAATTGCTGACTATCATTGTAGAGATTATGGCTTAGTTAAGTTTTATGTTGCGATTTGAATTGTAGCTTTGCTATCACTATCTTTCAAGAATTTCAAAAGATTGTCACCTGATTCTTTTCAGAATGATACAGAGTTATCTCTCTCAGATGAAAATTTCAAAATGAATGATATTGATGAAAAAGTGAACTTCCTTAATGACATCTTATTAGAATTTGTTGATAAGGATTCCCCTATTGTTTCACGTCCTATAACCAAACTCCCAGCTCATGGTTTATCTAATTTTAAGGAAATTATGAAGTCTAGGGCTGAAGCTAAGGTGAAATAAATAAATTCAAAATAATTGCTTGAAAAAGCCACAATGTTGTGGGTACACTTGTCGTTCATTAATAAATTGTAGGAATAGTCTTTATAATTTAATTTACTTAAAATAAAGAAGTTCGCAGCGAGAATCTGATTGAATGGTGTCTAAGAAACTGCGTAATATGAACACAATGAAAATACGTAAAGGGAAGCAAAGGCATTTTCCAACACTCTCTGAACTCACAATAGAAAACACTTCGGAAACAACTTGAATATATTGATTCTGGTTGTAAAGGGAGGTTTCAAAAAATCTCTGACCATAATATATTTGATAAATTTGTTGACCATTTTCTATCTGGGGCCTAAATAGTATGTATATCTGAAAAAAATTTTTATTTGTATGCTTCTGAAACTCTGAATTCAAAGAAGCATTATTTATTATATATAATATTATTTATGTTATTATATATTATATATATTATTATATTGATTCTGACGATTTGAGCATTTGTATATCGAAATGGTGCTTTCTTTTCCTATAGAAATATCTTGTCAATATAATGAATAGCTGCATTTTAATTGGATATTATCCTACAGCTTGGAAGAATGCTATTATTCTACTCATGCCGAAATCTACGGAATGTAGAACAACTCAGTGATATGCACCCCATAAGCATTGTACCAGCAGTCTCTAAAGTACTTAAGAGGGTTCTGTTTAATCATATGGTTGAGCATTCAGATCAGTTTTGAGTGCTTCCTGAACTTCAGTCTGGTTTTCGTAGTGTTCACAGCTCTATAACTATCCTACTCAACATAACAGATAACAGTTCTGCAGCGTCGAATAATAACTTCGTTAAGGTGTTAATCTTACTCGACTATACCAAGGCTTCTGACAGGATGTCGCATGAATTGAAGTTAGCTTTATTAACCATCGACGATACATTGTTCGGAAGATACCTCTCTTGCAGAACAAGACCTTCTTTGTCAAATCCTTCACATGGTGTTCCAGGACTTCTGGGGCCCCGGATGTTCTTATTTATGCTCGTTATTTTTTGAAATTTTCAGAACTCTGTAAGGTAAATTTTTAGCCTGACGATAGGCAACTTTATTTTAGCTTTGATTCTGATGCTGTAGAGGAGGGAATAAAAAAATTAAATCAGGTGTTGCATCCCTTGAAGCAATATCGTTGATGGGCAAAATATGTTGATGAACGCCGCTAAATCCTGTGCAATCCTTTCTGGTAATGAGACCATGTGTAATGGGTTGGGTGAAACTGTGCAATTAGATATAGGTGCTGCTGAGATTCTTGTTGTTGAGTCTGTATGTAACCTTGGATTAATAGTGGACAACAGGTTTCGGCAGAGATCACACAATTCTTTACTCAAACAAACTCGACCAGGTTTTGTTGATCACAGAGGAGAATTTAAGCATGCGCATATCTGCAATTTGCCTCTGTGATCAACAAAACCTTGTGGAGTTTGTTTGAGTATAGAATTGTTATACAGATGTGTGTTACACTGTCTCGATTTCTAGAACTTTTTATATCCATAGCTCATACTCCTTATTTAAGCAATCACCTTGAATTTCAGTGCGTAATTTAATATCAAAATTACGTCGAGTATTTTGCATATGTTCAATTTTGTGTTTTGTTAATATTATATTCTTCATGTTCCCTGATTCCTCTTTGAAACGAAAGTTTTGTCTGTCTTATATATACAAGCTGACAAATAATAACAAGAATCATAATAATAGTGGAAGAAAAAGTAAGGAAAGATATATTATTATTTATTATTATTAAATGTCTTTAATACAAAGTTGAAGAAAACATATCTGCATAAATCTCTAGGTAAAATTCAGTTCAGCCAGGTGATGATAGATTGCTGCCAACACCACCACAGCAATCTGCTCAGCTAACCTAGGTAAAAAAAAAAAAGGGAATTGAAAGTTACAAACTTACGAGAAGGGGCACCGCAAGCAAATTTTACAAAGAGAAAAAAATACACTTTCGCAAAAAAGATAGTCTATCAGAGTGATTTCTCCCGGATTAAACCGCCACAGTATGCAAAATATGCTTCCTAAATTTTTCTGGTGACAAATACAATTCTTCAATAAACTCATTCTTCAAATGTGCAATGTAATACGAAAATGATCTCTCAAAGAGTTTAGTGAAATGACGAGGAATAGTGATGACATTTTTGGGTCTTAAATTTAAATTATGGACATCGGTTCCAAAAGTTATTTTATTAAAGAGATTTGGTGGTGATTTATTCTGTAGAATTGAATGAAAAAGACTCAGCGAAGGAATATACCTCCTCTGCCTCATGTTCAACCATCTGGACGTTCTGAACTTATGACTAATGACAAATTTTATAACTCCATAAATTAGTCGTTGGCAGGAGTTTTGAACCCTCTGTATCCTGCCACTATCTAGGACAGTTAGACAGGAACCATAAACGCAGTAACAAAAATTAAAATGGGAAAGCACGAGTGAGTCACAAAGCATAATTCTGAGAGGTACCGGCAGAACATGGCGATTTTGATAGATAACCCTCAAATTCATGTGTGCCTTTTGTAAATAACGACTTATATGCGTTGAGAAAAGTGGATCCTGATCGATAGTCAGGCCAAGATTTTTCACGTCGGACTCAAACCTCATTGAAGAACCAGCCAGGCATATGTGAGATATATAATCAGTATGAAACTGCTCTCTCCGCACCTTACTACCGAAAACCATTCCCACAGTCTTAGAGTTGTTAAGCCTCAAACAGTGCCTCCTTGAGTAGTAAAGAACTTGGTGCAAATCGAAATTTAAAGCTGCTATTGCCAGACTGATTTCATCCGGTTGAAAAGACATGTAAAATTGTATATCATCAGCAAAACCATGACTACATGATGAAGTAAAAATACTGAATTGTTTCAGCCGTTACTATTTGGTAGTTGATCCTAATTAAAACAAATTGTAGAAATCACTATGTTTTACTATCAAAAAATATATATTACACATTTTTTTGTGACTCGAGTTTCGGGAATTCGGATAGTTCATTTCCCGAAACTCGAGTCACAAGAAAATGTGTAATATATATTTTTGTTAGTAAAACATAGTAGTTTCTACAATTTGTTTGAATAATGAAGTAAAAATATTTAACAATCGCAGGATATAAATTTTAAATAGTTTCGGACCTAAAACAGATCCCTGCGTAACACCTTTTGTTATTTCGAGGAATGATGACATTACACCTCTCAAAAAAACCGCCTGTACCCTACTACCCTATAAGATTTCGCAGTAGTAAACTCTAACAACATGGAGAAAACCAGAATTCACAAAATAGCGGAGTAACAACAACTATCATATGAAATTAAAGCGCTCTGGAATGTAAATGAAGTCTACATCTTACCTATCATAATGTCCAGACTAGGATTGGTGCCCTTATACTTAACTGAAACACTTAGACTAATTATTCATCGAAACGTCATATGTAGACTCCAACATATTGTTCTTCTGTCTACAGCACATATAACAAGGAATTTCTTGATTATAAATTGGGCTCATTATCCAGAAGAATTTGTTGAAAACATACTACTGGAAATATCCAGACAAAGTTTGTAATAGAAAAACATAATTATAAAAATAACTTTATTTCTGAAGAATTTAATGGAAATATACTACTGGAAACATCCAATCAAAGTTTTAAATAGAAAAAAATAATTATAACTTTATTTCTGCAACATATACATATGAGTTTTCTTTATAGATATAAAGTTTATGATAGAGCCAAAAGCAAAGCAGCAAAAACTATGGAAGTGAATACACACTTGTTCTGAACTATTTGCTATACAATTTTACAATTTAACACAAGAAGATAAACTTTTTTTTATTTGAAAGTGAATTTAAACAAAGCTACTTATACATTACTAAACATTAGAGAAAATCCTTAAAATTACATCGAAAATAACGAATGAACTGAAACACGCATATGAGATATGAGAACGGGTGCAACTACACATTTAACAATGTAAAACGCCTAGTTTCTATCAGATCTCTCTCTGGACACCGACAATATAAATCTTTTTATTTCCCTTTTATAACCACATATATTTTTGTGCATTTTCGTTGATTTTAGAATTGACTTCTATATAGTTGGCGCAAGGAAATGGTAACTCCTTTGTGTAAGGCTCGTCAGCATCAAAGGAGCCCTATTATGGTTTCGTGTACAGTGGCATATTTTTCTACGATACCAGGAACTCTCGCCTGGTGGTATCTTACAGCAGCTTGTAAGTATTAGAGTTGTTTTAAATCCGACTCTCTCGCTTCTTCGAACAAAGCGTATCTTCCATAACGCTTGGGTCTCTTAAATATCAACTTTGAGATTTTTTTCTGCAGAATCTCAAGTGGCTCGGTGTGCGTTTTCATAGGAACTTCCCAACAAGTTATAGCATATCGGAGATGACTCTCTACGAGAGCGAAGTACAGCATTTTCAACAGTGGCGTAGGTAGTACCCTGGTAAGAAACCCAAACTTGTATGACAAAAGTGTTAATTAATTGGCCAAGTTATAAGTATTGACCATTTCAGATTTAAATCCATCGTGTCACCTAGATACTTAACCTCAGTTACACCTTCATTTGTGTAATTTTTCCCCATGCTAGAGATTTCGAGGTCAAATACTATAGGTTAATGAAAAAAACTCATGGTTTTCTCATTTTTGAAAGAACGTTTATGTTGTATTTCATCAGATTAATTTATAAATTTAACACTGGGAATTTACCTGCACATGGAAGGAATATTGTTCTTGATGTAGTAATAGTATAATTAATATATAGTTAAACAAGGTATTAGTGGGTTCATGAAAGAAGCAATAATTTAAATTTTCGTAGTGTAGATCTAGGATTTTAGATGTGTAGCATCGAAGATTTCTCGGTGAAATATTTTGAAACCAGTCGGAAAAAAGGCTTGGTGATCAGTAACTCTGCAGAACAAAACATATTTGCTTCAGTTTAGCAGAGTGTGTAGAAGAGAGTCACTATCGTTGTAGTTAATGTTTGAAAAAATGTAATTTAAAAATCTATGAAATTCTTAGGATAAGGAAATAAAAAAAAGGAAGAAGTTGCTGGTGAGTTATAACAGAGCAGCAAAGCTGTTCCGTTTCCTTGTCTCTCAAATGTCTGTAGTTTATTAATTTTGAGCCGAAAATAATATTGAACGACTAGTTTCGATTAACCGATGAAGAATAAGAGGTCAAACAAAAGTAACTCTTCGGCCGGCCATCCGTTAAAAGGCGCTGAAGTCTTGAAACGTTGATGGAAGGTTTGGGATCGAAATATTTTAAACTTAATTACCAGGATTAATCGGTTCGATAGCTTTTTCAGTCATTCATGTTGTAAAATTTAACATATTTTTTCCAATATTTTCAAAACTACATATTTGATCGATCTGAAATTCGGTAATAAGAAGTGGTGATAACGCACCTATCTGTGAAAAATCCCCTGAAAATCGTATGAATAAATGTTAAAAATAAATTTTGTGAGCGAAGGAGCTATCTTAAACCCTGTAACGTTCGAACGAAAAGAGATGAAGAATTTAAACTTTCGGGGTAGGGTTAACTCATATTGAGAGGTATTTCATTATACTCATATAATAGTGGACCGAGGTAAGTGAATATTCTCGGTCCTATGGTTTTTTCACGTGAAGTACTTTCAAAGCTCTTTTTCCCAAGTTGTATTCAGTCACTCTGCCACTTTCAAGTTGCATTCAGTCACTCTGCCACTTTCAAGTTGCTGTCTTATTCGTTTGAACTGATACAGAAGCAAAGTCCGAGCTGATGCAAAGAGAACACTCCTGCCTAATTGAATAGTTCTTCTGTTGGAAAGTAAGTTTTTTGCTGTAAATTATCTTAAGAACCCTTATTGAACGGTTTCTACGTGTACAGTAACTCTGCAGAACAAAACATATTTGCTTCAGTTTAGCAGAGTGTGTAGAAGAGACTCACTATCGTTGTAGTTAATGTTTGAAAAAATGTTATTTAAAAATCTATGAAATTCTTAGGATAAGGAAATAAAAAAAGGAAAAAGTTTCTGGTGAGTTATAACAGAGCAGCAAAGCTGTTTCGTTTCCTTGTCTCTCAAATGTCTATAGTTTATTAATTTTGAGCCGAAAATAATATTGAACGACTAGTTTCGATTAACCGATGAAGAATAAGAGGTCAAACAAAAGTAACTCTTCGGCCGGCCATTCGTTAAAAGGCGCTGAAGCCTTGAAACGTTGATGGAAGGTTTGGGATCGAAATATTTTAAACTTAATTACCAGGATTAATCGGTTCGATAGCTTTTTCAGTCATTCAGGTTTTAAAATTTTACATATTTTTTCCAATATTTTCAAAACTACATATTTGATCGATCTGAAATTCGATAATAAGAAGTGGTGATAACGCACCTATCTGTGAAAAATCCCCTGAAAATCGTATGAGTAAATGTTAAAAATAAATTTTGTGAGCGAAGGAGCTATCTTTAACCCTGTAACTTTCGAACGAAAAGAGATGAAAAATTTAAACTTTCGGGGTAGGTTTGGGTTATGAAAATCTCGATGGGGTTCGTTATTTGGTAGAATGAATCCAATGGTTTCACAGTTATTATTCATAATAGGCAGCTTCTTCAAGAAATAATTCACAAATTTAAATTTTTCAGGGAAAATGGATTACCGAACAAATACGCAATAGCTTTCGACTTCACGTCAGTGCTTTTCTCTATTTTTTTTCAAGGTGAAAGAGGTTTAAGAATTTGACTTGAATAAAACTCAATAGATCTGCAACATTAATTAGCATATATGTAAAGGGAGAAATCGTTTCATTAGAAATTGCTGGACATCCTAATGCCAGTTAGAGAATTGTTTACTATTATATCAATAAAACTTTAACAGCTAATCCAATGAAATGAAGTCAATATTTTAGTAATATAGAAAAAAGTTTCATTTCAAGAGGACTGACAAGTCAGTATTCTGAGAGTTCATCAAAAACAAAACATATTTACAGCTGCTCGCACAATTGTGAAACAAAAATTAACGGGATAAAGTGAAATTTTCGAGGGGGATCATGTTACAGAAAAGAATTCTCCTAACGCCCATGTAACGATTCAACGTGTATACGTATATGTGGTGCCCTCCCGGAATATGACTTTGAAGAGACTTTTCTATTTAGGCAAAATAATGCCTTCTCTTTGTTGTCAGTTGATGATATCATTTCGAGATTATAATTAGCCACTGGCAATATATTTCTAAAATTATATGAATGCTTTTTTTATTGGAAATCGTGATATATATTATCCTGACACTCCTAGATCTTCTGTGAAGATCCCTCATTTTAATTTCATTCCGCGAAGGTCTAATATGTCAAGTATGTTGGTATACTACATAAGTATCTGCTATTTTCTTAAATTCATTATGAAAAGGAAAACCTAAAAATACAACCGAACCGTTTCTTCTGTAGCGTATTCACTACCAACTTCCCCATTCCCTAGCAGCACAATGGATGGGACACATGGGTGGTCAAGGTCATAAATGATGAATGAATAAACTAACACACTTTGAGAAACAAGAAAATGGGTGAAAGATCAGCCAGGAGATGCTATCAGAATTGATGTAGGATCAAAATTATATCAGATGGCAGAAGACATAATGACGTGCAGCAATCAAGCGGGCTTGCATCTAGGAGTGAATAAGGTACTATTTAACCGCACTATTTTACTTACCAGTATTCCGACCTTGAGAGTTTGTAAGCCTACAGCAACTCTCTGAAGACCTCCTTCAGAAACAAATTACGTAGAAAGCATCCTTCCACAAATTCTTGCTTGCATTGAAGCAATAGGTTAAAATTTCGATAAGTTCTATTTAGATGCCTAAGGAGTCCACATTTAGTGATAAGTACTATTTGTGAAGGTGCTTCGTAAAGAAAACATCTCATCATATCTGAATCCTTTTCACTTTGATCAGTTTTCGTGATGACATTGAACTATATAATACCGTATTATTCAACGTCTTTTTCATTGAAAAAAGGTTCACTTTTTTCATTATTCCGATTTCTTACTTCAGACGAACTGAGGATTGAACAAATATGACAAGGTGTTTTAAACCAGGTATAAATTATAACTAGAGATAAATTATATTTTTGTTAAGCTGAAACCAGCTCCTTAGTTCTCAGGTATTTCAAGAATCCTTTCAAAAAGTAGGATAAGTACACATGATATTTGGTTATATACCAAATGCCTACATTTGACTTTAATTCCAAAGTACATTCGAAATGTTAACCAAGTGTTGGCGAAATAATTATCGTTTACTAAATAAATTGTGGAAATAATAATAATACTTTATTTATCCCAAACAAATTTTGTTACAACTTAATTCAAATTCTTATGTGAATAAATAATAACAGTAAATATATTAATCACAAAAGTATTCACTTGTTTGAGATATTATATAATATTAGTTATTTTAATTCCTTTTGTTTCCTTCTTCCTTTAACTCGTCATTCCATCCTACTTCCTCTACTATATCCATCCCAATGAGTCTCCTCAACAAAAATTCCTTCTATTTAAGAATTTCACAAATTTTGCTCTTCCTCGTTCCCATATCCAATGTCTAATCATTCTCTCAAATATAGGCAGTGATCTGCTACTTCTCATATTGAGAGGTATTTCATTATACTCATATAATAGTGGATCAAGGTAAGTGAATATTCTCGGTCCTATGGTTTTTTCACGTGAAGTACTTTCAAAGCTCTTTTTCCCAAGTTGTATTCAGTCACTCTGCCACTTTGAAGTTGCATTCAGTCACTCTGCCACTTTCAAGTTGCTGTCTTATTCGTTTGAACTGATACAGAAGCAAAGTCCGAGCTGATGCAAAGAGAACACTCCTGCCTAATTGAACAGTTCTTCTGTTGGAAACGTAAGTTTTCTGCTGTAAATTATCATAAGAAATTTAATAATTTGAAATAAGGTTATTCTGATTTTCACAAATTTTTATTGTTAAACTCACAACAATTGTTTCCCTATCACAGTAGCATCATCAGGCAAGATCACATTTTGAATAACTAAGCTTGTTTCCGAAATCCGTGGCTATTTATATTACAGTAAGTACAATAAATTTTTATTGAGCACTAAAACCCAAAAAAGGGTCCCTGCAAATTCCAGCTTATCTGAATATATTTAACAGAGGTGAGCTATTTAAATCTATTTGTTCGTTAAGTAATATTCCAATTTTATTATGTTTATTTATCTCTAGGGATTCTAACAGATTTAAGGCATAACTTTTGCTTTCTATGTGTAGAATTTCAAAGTTATGGTTGAAATTATGTCCTGTTTCTAACAAATGGTTGAAATATGCAGAATTGCTTTTATTATTGAGGAAACTCTTCAAATGTTCACACATCCTATGACGGAAAGTTCTTCCAGTCTGACCTATGTAAACTTTAGGGCAATTACCGCAGGTTAACTTATAAACCCCAGATTTATCATCTTTATGTGCGTAGTATTTATTATTTTTGATAAATTTACTCAAGTTGGAATTAGTTTTGAATGAAGTTCTCAAATTATATTTATTTTTGAGGTATGTAGCAATTTTCTCAGAAATACCTTTAGTGTATTTTAAGGAAATGTATTTAAAATTTTCTTTTATATTAGGAAACACCATATTTAAAGCTATTTTATTATTTTTATTCATCAACAATTTGTCTATCAACTTTGGATCATAGTCATTATTAATAGCTATTTGTTTAATTATGTTAAGTTCTGAAATATAATTTTCTCGATTCATGGAAATATTAACTAATCTATGGATCATTCAATTAAATGCTGATAATTTTTGATTTAGACGATGATTTGATTTATTATGTACAATAGAATCCGTATAGGTTGGTTTGTGAAATATTGAAAAATCATGTGAATTATTTATTTGAGTAACAGTTAAATCAAGAAAATAAATAGAATTATTAAGTTCGGTTTCCATAGTGAATTTAATTGAAGGATGTATTTCATTGATGACTAAAAAGAATTTTTTCAAAAGTCTGTCTGTACCTATGAAGCAACAGAAAATATCGTCAACATATCTATACCAATATAAAGAGTATTTCTTAAGGGGATTTTGGTGAATTTTAGTTTCAATATTTTCCATGAATATTTCTGCTAATAAGGGACTTGAGGGATTTCCCATAATCAAACCGTTTTCAGATTTATAAATTTTATTTTTAAATTGAAAATAATTTTGTTTAGTGCAAATATCTAGACATTCTGAAATATCTTCTTTGATAATTGTATTGCATCTGTTGTTGATTAATAGATTATCTACTAGTTTAATTGTTTCGTTTGGTGGTATACTTGGAAATAAATTTTGTACGTCAAATGAAATGAATTTAGCATTATGAGGTAAGTGGATATTCTTTATTTTGTTTATTAGGTGTAGTGAATTTTTTATCGAGTATTTAACACAATTAAACATAATTAACATAATTAAACAAATAGCTATTAATAATGACTATGATCCAAAGTTGATAGACAAATTATTAATGAATAAAAATAATAAAATACCTTTAAATATGGTGTTTCCTAAAATAAAAGAAAATTTTAAATACATTTCCTTAAAATACACTAAAGGTATTTCTGAGAAAATTGCTACATACCTCAAAAATAAATATAATTTGAGAACTTCGTTTAAAACTAATTCAAACTTGAGTAAATTTATCAAAAATAATAAAGACTACACACATAAAGATGATAAATCTGGGGTTTATAAGTTTATAATAGATTGCCCTAAAGTTTACATAGGTCAGACTGGAAGAACTTTCCGTCATAGGATGTGTGAACATTTGAAGAGTTTCCTCAATAATAAAAGCAATTCTACATATTCCAACCGTTTGTTAGAAACAGGACATAATTTCAACCATAAATTTGAAATTCTACATATAGAAAGCAAAAGTTATGCCTTAAATCTGTTAGAATCCCTAGAGATAAATAAACATAATAAAATTGGAATATTACTTAACGAACAAATAGATTTAAATAGCTCACCTCTGTTAAATATATTCAGATAAGTTGGAATTTGCAGGGATTATTTTTTGGGTTTTAGTGCTCAATAAAAATTTATTGTACTTACTGTAATATAAATAGCCACGGATTTCGGAAACAAGCTTAGTTATTCAAAATGTTATCTTGCCTGATGATGCTACTGTGATAGCGAAACAATTGTTGTGAGTTTAACAATAAAAATTTGTGAAAATCAGAATAACCTTATTTCAAATTATTTAATATGGATTTTCACCAAGTAAGGACTGATACAATTCAATTATCTTAAGAACCCATATTGAACGGTTTCTACGTGTTTGTGGTAACAATCAGATAGACTTCCCCATCCAAGTACTCTATATATCAAATGTGGCTCTACCAATCCGCAGTAATTTTTTTTAGTTCACTTTCCCCACATATATTTTTCAAGTTCTTCAATCTTCCCATCAAACACCTTATTTAGATATGACGTGTTCTAAATGTGCTACCCATCTCAAGTCTTGGTCTAGTATAACTTTCAAGTAATTAATCTTATCGGTTGAGGCAATGGTTAGAATGCTGTCATTAAATTCCATTTTAAGCTCATCATACTTTGGAAGTCCATCTCTGTAGCTGGTAAATTTCATGAATTTTGTTTTGTCCAGATTGATCTTTACCTTTTTCAGTGCAACAAATTGCACGACTTCTTTAAAGATCCCCCGTGATTTTATCTTCAATTTATCCCATGTTTCAGCTCTGGGGGTACTGCTGTTTTATCTGCGAAGCTGATAATTTCGGAGTCAAGGTCCACAGCAAATAGTTCATTGATATATAAAAAGAATGAAATGGGTCCAAGTACCGTGCTCTGTGGTATCCTACATGTAATGGTTTTTTCTGGACTAGTCAAATTTCCAACTTTGACAATTTATTTCCTTCCATCTAAATAGCTCTCAAAAAACTTATAAGCAATTCCTCTCAATCTCATACATTCCAATATTTTAAATAGTTCTTCATGGTTGACAGTATCGAACGCTTTAGATAAATCTATGAAAACTCCTAACATCGGTACATTTTTATCTATTGAGTATGATATTTCCGATATCAGAGCTGCGATAGCGACTTGGGTTGATCTGTTATATTTTTGGAACCCAAATTGCTTTTTGGATAGCAGCCTATATTTATCTAGGAAACTAATTATTTCCATTTTCAGGATTTTCTCAAATATTTTAGCCAACGTTGGTATCAAAGTTATTGGGCCTTTAGTTTGTGATATTCAGTTTATTAGCACATTTATAAATTGGAGTTATGCCTTTCTTCAATGTGTCTGGAATAATTCCGTTCTTGATACTATTATTTATGAGATAAGTAAGGGGAACCGAGAGATAACATGAATTAATTTCGAAAATTTTCATCTTCAGGCCATCATAGCCTGGGGATTTATTATTCTTGAGTTCTTTAATTACTTCCATAATTTCTACTCATCTGTTTCAAAAATTATGATGGCGTTTCTTATCCTTTGTTGGATAAACTTTAGTTTCCTATTTTCCTACATTCGATTTTTTCTGCCAATTCTTTACCTATATGCTACATGCTACATGCTACAATTACTTCACGAGTAAAGCTCAATCTTTTGAAGATGACTGAACAAACTTGCAGAACGATTGATGTGTTGAATATAGAAGCATTAAAGTCCAGATTGGCAGATGTGAGCTGGCGGGAAGTACTGGGAGACTCTTGTGATCCTAACACCGTTTGGAAACATTTTCTTGATGCCCTTGCTTTCCATAGGAATCAGTGTACCGTACAGAAAACCATTGTTCAGAATAAACTTAAGCCTTGGTTGAACAGCGAAATTCTTTCCATGGTAAAACATAAAAAGAAACTATGGTGTAAGTATAAACGATCTAAAAATGATAATGATTTCCATGCCCACAGGGAGTTTTCGAATATGTTGAAAAAGTGCATAAATTGTTCACGAGAAAGATATGAGGAATCCATTGCCACCTCCAACAACCCAAAAAAGCTGCACAAATATATCCGCTCAAATTTAATATCCAAGGTGGGCATTCCATTGTTGAAGAGCGGTGATGAGTTATGTCGGGATGGTCTGGATACCGCCAACCTGCTTGCTGATACTTTCTCATTGGTTTACACACTTGAGGATACTCCAACTCAATATCCAGAAATCAAGGGTTCAAGATTGCTGTCTTCCCTGGAAAAGATAGAGTTCACCCCAGATGATATAAGGCGACATCTAAATTTACTGAAGAAAAATTCTTCCCCTGGACCGGATCAGTTGTCACCACTACTCCTGAGGTCCTTGTCTGAATACTTGGCCTTTCCACTTTCTATTATATTGAATTTATCATTCAATGAGTCTACAGTGCCTGCTCTTTGGAGAAAAGCTTGCATCACACCAGTATTCAAGACAGGTAGTAAGCTGGACCCTAATAACTATCGCCCTATCAGTCTTACACCGGTTGTATGCAGAATAATGGAATCTATCATTGCTGAGAGAATTCGTAATTTTGCCAATGAACACAAATTGGTTCCAAAACAGCAACATGGCTTCGTCAAGGGTAAATCAACCATGACGAATCTACTGGGGTGCATCAACAGCTGGACTGCGGCTTTAGACAGGGGGGAGGCGATGGACGTTATTTATTTGGACTTCTCCAGGGCCTTTGATCGGGTGCCTAGGCAGAGGTTGTTTCATAAGTTGGAACATTGTGGGATTCGGGGAAAACTTCTCCTTTGGATAAAATCCTTTTTGTCTGACCGAGAGTTCTGCGTTCGCATCGGGAGTTCTTTTTCGACAGACAGAGTGGTACAGAGCGGCGTACCCCAGGGATCTGTTCTTGGGCCACTGTTGTTTATATTATATGCCAGTGACTTATCTCGTCACATCCGGTCTGACTGTGCTTTTTATGCCGACGACACGAAGATTTTTAATTACTCCACCCAACACAAAACTCTACAGGAAGATCTGGATTCAATATCTCAATGGTGCTCGGACTGGCTTTTGCCACTGAATATAGATAAATGTGTTGTTTTGCATCTCGGGGGCAATCATTCGCGTAGGACATATATGCTGGGTGAGCATCTTTTGGACACTGTACGATCCCATAACGATCTTGGTGTGACCGTTTGTGAGAATTTGTCGTGGTCAGAGCATATTACGAAAATTGTTAAAAAGGCGAATAGCAGGCTCTACATGTTAAAGAAATCGTTCCGAAAAATATCACTGAAATCATGGATAGGATTATACACCAGTTACGTAAGACCATTGTTGGAATATTGCGGGCCTGTGTGGAATGCTGATTTAGTGCGTGATCAACAGTGCTTGGAAAAACTGCAACGGAAGGCAACGCGACTTTGGTTTCGAGGTGCACGACCAAGCTATGAGGAAAGATAGAGTATGGTGGGTCTCAGCACCTTCGAAAGGCGCAGGCTACGAGGAGACTTGATTATCACTTTTCGTATATTGAGGTACAATTATGGCATGCTAAGGGACATATATAGTGTAGGCTCTGACACTCGTTTGAGAGGTCACCATTTAAAACTTAAGAAGGAAAACTTTTCTGTCAGGTGCCGCAAGAATTGTTTAGTGAATCGCGTGTTCACAGTGTGGAATTCCCTACCTGCGGGAATTGTCGGTGCGAGTTCGGTTGGAGTGTTTAAGAGTGGATTGGACGGGTGGTTTGGCTGAGACATTAATGAAAATTTGTTTTTTTTTGGCTTAGTTTGCTATCGGGTTTTCTATTGGACATTTAATGAGGTATGTTTACTACTGAGGCAACAAATTTTGTTAATTTTAGGGTTTATGGGTTCGCCCCTCCCTTTGTTTGTGTATTAATAATAATAATAATAATATATTTGTAAAATGTTTATCGAATTGTTCCGCTATTGACGCTTTCTCGTTCAAAATGACACCAGTTTCGTTTTCTATCCTAGTGAGGTTTAGAGCGATTTACCAAATTCCAAAGTCCTTTAAAGTGATTTTTATTTGTTTCAATTTCTTTCTTATATTTAAATTTTTTTGCATTATTTATCAACAAATGAAATTTATTTTTGTATCTTTTTACCTCGTTCAGAAATCAACACTTTACCTGGATTCTTAGACATCTTGTAATATAATCTATTATTTTTCGTGAACTCTGGGCATTTTGAAATCCAAAGATTTCGTTTACTGTCCAGTTTTTTTAATTTCACTGTGTTTGTACATACTTTGATCCTGTCTTGCAAATTTTCAATAAATGATTCTCATGCTTCATCAGTATCTTTTTATACAATTTCCCATTGTTCTTTGCCGAGCCTCTCAGTTGGTTTATCATAGTTGGTAACAAATAGTGCCTCTCCTGATTTTCAGGATTCAATGAAAATTGATCGATTTATCGATTCAATGAAAATCGAATGATGATTAGAAATAGTTGAGCGAATCATTGCTGAAACAAATGTTCCTTTTCTGAACCTGCAAAAATATGTGGTCTATATAGGATGAATATTTGGAAGTTACTATTGTCGAGCTATTAATCATTGATATGAACTCACTTTCCATCAAAGTTGAGAGGTATAGTTCCGATTAGTTGTTCTCACCGAAATATCAATATTTACATCTCCCAAAGAAAAACAATTTTAAACTTACCATTTTTGTTACAGCTCTCCTGGTAATCTACTAAGGCCTGTTGAAATTTTCAAATTAGTTGACAATAAAAATAATGGAAAAATAATGAATGACTGTAGGGATCTATGTAAATCCAAAATTTTTGAGATATTTAAATGAATAATATCTGTTTAGCAATCTTCTTTGACGTTCTAATAGTTGTTAAGCGTCTTCTCATTTCAAACCTTTTTCAACCTGTTCTTATTACCTTTTCTACCTCTGATATTCATAAATACCCTGTTCTGCTTGTTGAGTCTTCAGTTGTCTGAAGATAGGATAGTTAATTCCCGAAATTCGAGTCACAATTAACTGTGCAAAATATCAATTTATTGTTAGTGAAACGCAGTTATTTCTACAACTTGTTTTAATTTTGATCAACTACCAAATGATAACGACTGAAACAGTTCAGTATCTACTAAGTCCCCAATGAATTCTCTGGATGGCCGGCCAGCTTTGTGATCTGTATACAGTATTCACTTGGATTTTTCCCCCAAGAACTTCAATGTTGACCACAATCATTTTCACCACGCCAAGTTTAACAAATTCACGATTTAAATTTTCTCGAATAAATACCACAAGAACATCATTTTGATTTATTTTGCTGTAATTATAATTTGTTTTATATCCCGGTATATTGAACAACTCAATGTTTCCAACGGTTCCGAAAGAACTATACAGTCAATATCGCATTCTAACTGAGCCAGTAAAGTCTGAAATTCATCAAAGTTTTTGAATAAACTTCTCACATCGTTGAATAGAATTCTAAAATTTTCATATTTATCCTTATTTATTAATGCTTCAAGTTCACTCAAATTCTGGATATTCATTGTAATGACTTGCTTGCATTTAAAGTCTCTAACGAATTGATCTATGAACCCATTTAGTAGAGTTAAAAACTAGTAAAAAAAATTCCCGAGAAAAAATAACCTATTACCAACAGAAACCGATTTTTTTTGAGTAAATCGACTTGCTCACACTTGCATTACTTCAGAATTTTTAGTTTTTCTGCAGAGCGCTTTCCCCTCATTAACCCATATCCTATATTCTTCAACTTTTTTGCCTTTTTAAATCCTCCCCGAGTCACCTTTGGCAAGACCTCATTAATGCTAATGTGGCGTTTTTCTCCTTTTAGTGCCATATTTTCCAAATTCAGTATCCCCTTGGCCCTACTCCTTATCAGAACTTCATTTCTAATACTTCAATTTGAAAGTGTAACTGCGAATGATCTTATGTGACTGTTTGAAAATATCACTCAAGTTTTAATTTGTTCCTCCTCAATGTTCATTTCTTGATTATTCAACACCTTCACAATTTCAGTTTTCTCTGTCACTCCAATTGAAACAAATTTTTTATTACCATGTCTTACTACCAACAATTTTTAGATGTTTTACAATATGTAAGGTTTACATTCTAGCAACTTGTTTCGAACTTTCGTTCATCTTCAGGCCTGAAATAGTTCGAAACTGGTTGCAAAAATGTGAACCTCACATATTGTAAAACATCTTAAAATTGTTGGTAGTAAAACACAATAATAACAAATTTGTTTTAATTAGTATCAACTACCAACTAGTAAAGGCTGAAATAGTTCAATATGTATCTTCTTCAACATCTCCTCTACAGTGAGTACATTTCCTTGACTAATTTTTTTATAGCCATTCACATGTCTCTTCTAATGATATTTCTTCTCCTCGGGAATTTTCATCAGAACTATGTGCCTGGTTGTCACAAACAATACATGTCCATTCCGACTTTTTTCCTTGTAAATTTTCTTCCTCTTTGATACTGACACAAGCCAAATGCGCCAAGCCACCACATTTTTTAGCACATCTTATCTTGTACCCATTTTTCCAATGGACTTTTGACATACGATGCATTGAATAGCACCCGCCATTATATCGGGAAACTGAGAATTAAACAGCACCGTAAATCTCCTCGCCGATTATATGTTTATTTACTCTTTTATCAGGGATCCTGAATATATGTCAGATTTTCATATCTTAAAATCAATATATCAATACATATTTGATAGATTCGGTCTTTACTTGGTGGAAACTCATTTTAACTAAAAAAATGTATATAAGACAGTAATTTATTTCCACAAAAATGTTTGTACTAATACAACAATTGTTTCACCACGATGTGGCTTCTTTTAGCTGAAATATTCATGGATGATCTGGAATCAAAAATACACCTGAATCCTATAAGCAAATATTTTCTTTATTGGTACAGATATGTAGATGACATTTTTTGTTGTTTGAAAGGCACCGACCGACAACTACATATCTTCACGAATTTCAATAATAAACTCCTCCCAAAAATCAAATTCACAATCGAAGAAGAAAAGAATCAGAATATTAATTTTCTTGACCTCACTATAACAAGATTAAATAATTTACATGATTTTAGTATTTTTCACAAACCAACACATACAGACATCACAATACATAAAACTTCAAACCACCCCACTAACCAAAATATGTCAGCATATAATAGTTTTATTCATAGATTATTGAATGTCCCTTTAAATTCAGAAAGCTTTATGAAAGAATTGAATATTATTAAACAAATAGCGTCAAACAACGGTTACAATCCCTTTCTTATAGACAAAATGGTATCCAATAAACAAAAGGAAATGGCATTAAATCTCGTGTACCCAATCATAAAAGAGGACAATACACAGAAATATTTTTCGTTGTCTTATGTCAATGGATTATCTGAAAATATTGCTAAATATTTCAGAAGTTGTTTCAATTATAATGCGGCTTTTAAGACAATTAATAACCTTAGTACCTACATAAAAAACAATAAAGATCGTACAAATAAAGAAAATAAATCCGGAGTCTACAAGTTAACTTGCAAAGATTGCCCTTCAGTATACATTGGCCAGACTGGTAGATCATTCAAGAAACGTATCCAAGAACACCAAAGGGGTTATATATACAATTCTGTACATTCGACATATGCTAATCATCTTAAGGAATTCGGGCATAATTTCAACAATAATTATGAAATTATCCACGTTGAAAGCAAAAGTTCTAGATTAACACTTTTAGAATTTCTTGAAATCAACAGGTATAATGCCCGTAAAATCCTTTTGAACGAACAAGCAGATGTCGATCATTCTCCATTACTGAATATTTTTCCTTAATGGCATTTTTAGCGGCAAACTCCAATAAACACCTGAAGTTTTTATGACTTGTGATTCTATTATTTGGTCACGTACCTTAAAATGTATATAAACTCGGTTACACTCAATACCATCAGACAGTACAATGTAATACCTGAAGAAGCCACATCGTGGTGAAACAATTGTTGTATTAGTACAAACATTTTTGTGGAAATAAATTACTGTCTTATATACATTCTTTTAATATATCAATACCACTAAAAAATTTCTCTCACGTACGGTACTTAACGTAATATGTTTTCTTCTATTTTCTGTATCAACTGTATTTCATCCTTCGTATCGTAATAATTTTTCCATTTAATATGCTTTTAGTTTCATTGTGGATAATTTCACAATCGTTATTAAAAGTATGTCCATATTATTCCACATAACTGGCATATGTTGAATTTGAGGTGTTTGACGTTAAACTCAAGTAATATTCGTAAATTTTTCTCTTAAACAATCTACCAGTCTGACCAAAACATACCGTAGAAAAAAATCATGACAAGTTATCTTTTAAATTCCAAATTCGTTATATGTTTTTTCCAAGATTACTCTGGATCTTGAAATTTTGACAGAAATCATTCACATAATTTCATTATTTTCTGCAAACTCACGTTTATATTTTTTCTCATCAAAAATCAAACAATCCTATTAACCACAAAATGGCAGCATATCACAGTTGATCTCTAAATAAGTTGAACGTAGCTATGAATCTCGATACTTTATTAATTGAATTGAAGATAAACGAAAAGTTGAATTCTATAAAAACTTCAACCCCATCACTGTAGATGAAAAATTGAGCAAAACAAAAAAAATGGCATTCCATCTTATGTTCTCTGTTATAAAAGATTCAACTGAAATATACATTTGTATTCCTTATGTGAGGAGGAAATTCCTCACTAATTTATAGAAAAATTGAACAATCATTTAACTTTTAAATCGATTAATAATTTGGGAATTCATATTTAATCTACAAAGATAAAACTGAGAAAGACGATGAATCTGGAGCTAACATATTCACTTGTAGTGATTGCTCTATGAAATACGAGTATATTAGTGATACTGATAGATCCTTCAAGATAAGAATATAGGAACACCAGAGGAGTTAGACAACTTACACTTGACGATTATTTGGAAGAATTTGAATATCATTTCAACAAGAACTATGAAATTATCCATGAAGAGAGTAAAAGTAGCAGACAAACACAAATATAAAGCAATTATTTAATGAAATTAATTAGTCCTTACTTGATGAACATCCATTTAAGATATAACACGTACCTGACGTTACTACTGTGTTTGCGAAACGATGGTTATGTCATAATGAAATATGTGAAAATTCAATCAAACTTATGAAATTACTATTAGAATCTCTCGATTAAAACAAAATGTAGAAATTACTATGTTTTACTACTAATAAGAAGATATATTACACATTTTTGAGTCTCGGAAAATGAACTATCCCATCTTCAGACACGCCTGATTGTTGTCTGATGATGGGATAGTTCATTTCCCGAAACTCGAGTCACAAGAAAATGTGTAATATATCTTTTTATTGGTAGTAAAACATAGTTATTTCTACATTTTGTTTTAATTATGATCAACTACCAAATATAAACGGCTGAAACAATTCAGAATCTCTCGAGATTAACAGGTGAAATACATACTGAATGAGTAAATCGATATCGATGAATCTTCTTTTTTGAATATTTTTATTTAGTTCAGGAATGTAGTTAACAGTACTATACTCGAGTCACTGTATATTCAATTAATGAAAATGATAAAAAACTAAGTAGTTCCTTATTTCATCCCATTCAAAAAAGAACTAACACAAAGTAACGGAGTACACGGGGTGTGGTAGATTGACCTCCAAGTGGTGCACCCTGGGCAACGTTATACTGTAACGGCGAACAATCCACGCCCCTACCCAGATGTAGTGTCGTGGCCAAGAGTATTGCACAGGGGCAACGATGCCAGTTGAATATCTCAACTGTTATACCGCTGATCGGATGTTGTCAGTTGTCATGTGTAGCGGACATCCCCTCGGTGGGGATCTTGGCTTAATTGTCTGGATCAAGTGCTTGGTAAACACAATAAAATTTCCCCCAAGACAAGGTGGAACAGCCTATGCCGAAGTCTGCATGTCTGATGGGTAGATCAGTCCTTTATAGGCGAACTCCAGACACAGGGCAACCTCTGGTTTCATTAGCCTTACCCCAGCACCGCGGGGCTCTACTGGGGTGGACATCTTATATCACTTGCTACTCGTGGGACCATATATGGAAACACAAATAAATAAAAATAACCCTGACAAGGAGGGACAATTCCTTGTTCCTCAGGCGACTGAGGGGCTCATGGAAGTGATTACTCAGACCACTTCAGCCCATTCAGACAAGGAATCCGATAGGACGGAATCCCCAGTGGCAAACCAAAAAGGAAGGCGAGACCGACTGGGTCGAAGAGAAAACGACTCCACAGACTCCTCAAGAGCGGTACACCGTATGATGCCGCCTTGAAAATGATCCTATGCGAAGAGTCTAAGCTGCCGATTGTTTAAGAGGGGGATAAATCCATCTCAGTAACAGAGATCGGTGGCAAAAGGCTCAGATCTGAGGGTTACACACCAGAGCGGATTCCAAAGCGACCTAAAACCTCCTACGTTGTTGCGGCGGGGGGAATCAGGGTTGGCTTGCTGTGTTCTGGTTACCCCGCGGTCTCAATGTTGGGGGACCAGCTGGTGCTATTGCAGAGGGCGGTTCTAAGAGCCGTTGCAAGCACACCCGATGAGGGTCCACAGGTGAGATTCCAAGGCTGTTCACATCGGCCTGGATGGTTGAAAATTACCTGTGTCGACGAGGAAAGTGTGAGGTGGCTCGAGGAGACGACTCCCTCACTCAAACCATGGGAAGGAGCGGATCTCAAGCTCGTAAAGCGCGGGGACCTTCCCAAACCCCCAAACTGTTCACTCTTCATTGTGGATAAAGACCCAGAAAACAGATTTCAGTCTGAGGACTCG
This sequence comes from Megalocaria dilatata, assembly GCA_034642435.1. Lineage (NCBI taxonomy): Eukaryota > Metazoa > Arthropoda > Insecta > Coleoptera > Coccinellidae > Megalocaria > Megalocaria dilatata. The sequence goes on along the minus strand of CM067854.1, from coordinate 97,212,564 downwards.
TGAGTGGAGTATTCTACGTAGCGAATTGTCAAGGCCAGGCCAAGTCTGGACAGTGGCCATGGATTATATTTCTATGAAAGCTCTGAAGGACCTGCACTACAAACCCCATTTTGGGTTCGGAAGAGTCCAGTTTCGGACGACAAAGGCTACTAAGGTGGCACAAAAAACTGGCTCGGAGCAGGCAGAGGGGGAGAAGGGGCGCCTCTCAGAGCCCTCGTCTGGAGTACGAATTGCCTCGGTCAGGGTGGGGAGGGGAAGCCGCGTCTTCCTCAAAACCAGTGCCCGAGTCGGTAAGAGTAAAAATCAAAACGGACTCAAAGGAGGGCGGGGTAAACCCCACATTCAGGGTCCTGAAACAAGATATGAAAGGTTTCCAGGGAAAGGGTAAATCCATCCCTGGAAAACCCCTCCTCAAGAAGTCGGCCAGCGGCCAAGGGGAAGGTGGCAAAAAGTCGCCCCCCTAGGACATACCGAAGCCGGCGTAGAAAAAGAGGCCATACGCTGTATACAGGCCAATCTCCAACATGCTAAGGCTGCATCGTTTATCCTTGGCAAGAGATTCATAGAGGAGCAGATAGATATTGCACTAATCCAGGAACCCTGGATATCATCCTCGGGTAAGGAAAGCAGGAGGCTTAGATCCTGTATAGTTGTAAGGACTAAGATAAATTATTTCATTTTTTCAGAGTTCTGCACGGGGGACATGACATCCATTCCGCTATCAGGGGGTTAGGAATGCGACGGAGTTTATCGTTTGTTCTGCGTACTTTCCTGGAGACAGAGCTGCTGAAGGACCCCACCTACAGCCGTGCGGGATTTAGTCCGCCACTGTAGAAAGAAAAATATCCAGCTGATAATTGGATGTGATGCTAATGCTCACCACACAGTTTGGGGCAGCACGGACATCAACCATAGAGGTGAGTCACTTCTAGATTACTTACTTCAAGAGGGCTTAACAATGTTAAATAAGGGTGACAAACCAACGTTTGTTACCCCTTATAGACAGGAGGTTTTAGACCTCACTATAAGTACTAAGTTCATTAATTATAAGATTTCCGATTGGACGATTTCCACTGAACCATCATGTTCAGACCATAGGCATATACTCTTCAGTATAAAAACAGGTTCTGGACCATTAGAATACTACAGAAATGCTAAGGAAACAGACTGGATTGGTTATGTAGAAACCCTCCGGGCAAACCTAAGCACGTGTATATCTAAAATATTCAAACAGAATCACTTGGAGATATTGGCGGAGCAAATCAAAACCGCCATGGTCTCCGCTTATCACGAAAACTGCCCACTAAGATGTAAAAAGGATAACCGAAATTCATCTTGGTGGAATAACAACCTAAATAAACAAAGAAAGGAGGTTCGGAGATTATTCAACCCAGCCAAAGTGACCGGTCAATGGGACAAATACAAGGAAGCTCTAACCTTCTACAATAAGAGCATTAGGAGGATCAAGAGGGACTTGTGGGGAAAGTTCTGTGAGGGTATAAATGATGCCCCTGGAACTGCCAGAATACACAAGATTCTCTCCAGAGAGCCAGTGAGAACAACTAGTTCGCTCAAACGTCCGGAGGGTGGTTTCACTGGTTCCAGAAAAGAAACATTGGAGCTCCTTGCGAACAAACACTTCCCTGGATGTCAAATCTCGGAAGATACAAACGCCAGATCCAACCCTGACCACCTAATCTGGCCAGGAAGGGGCAAATGGCGAATATCCAAAAATATAGTCACTGCACAAGCGGTCAGAGACGCAATTAGGTCTTTCAAACCTTTCAAAATACCGGGGGTAGACGGAATCTTTCCAGCCCTTCTTCAAAAGGGCATGGATGTGTTTATTCCGTATCTGCCAAAATTATTTAGAACAAGTCTGGCTTAGGGGATTATCCCTACAAGCTGGACACTAACTAAAGTGATATATATATACCAAAGGTGGGACGAACAGAATCGGAACCCTCTTCGTTCAGACCAATAAGCTTGACATCGTTCCTGCTGAACAGTCTGGAAAAGGTGATTGATGTCCATATCAGGATGAAGGTGCTAATTGACAGTCCCCCTAGCCCTTATCAATACGCCTACCAGGCTGGCAAGTCGGCAGAACTTGCATTGCATAATCCGGCCGGAAAATTGAACCAATCTCTCGATAATCGAAAGATAGCACTAACAGCGTTTCTGGACATTGCAGGTGCTTTTAACAATACGCTGCCGGCTCCTATCGCTGAGGCTATCGCTGCGAGAGGAATCGACCCACTAATCTGTAGATGGATACAGGCAATGCTATGCGGCAGAACAATAATGACCTCATACGATGAGGTCTTCGAGTTCAAGGCTGCGAAGGGCTGTCTGCAGGGAGGTATTCTCTCACCCTTACTGTGGACCCTTCTCGTTGATGACCTGCTAGCGATCATTTCGCTGTGGGGAATCGACGTTCAAGCTTTTGCTGATGACCTGGCAATCATAGTGAAAGGTAAATCGGAGTTGACGATATCGGCCGTCCTTCAAAGAGATACTGAACACTATTGACAAATGGTGTATAAGAGAAGACATGTCTCTTAACCCGAAAGAGGTAGTTATATTACCATTCACTAAAAAACGGAATTGAATGGTTTAGAACCGCCGACTATCTGTAGTCAAATATTACAATTCTCATTTGAGGCAAAATACCTGGGAATAGTCCTGGACAAGACCCTCACCTGGAATGCACACCTGGATAAAGTGTGTCACAAAGCCAGAATGGGTTTCTGAACTTGCAGGCGGATTTGTGGTAAAACCTTGGGCCTAAAGCCCAGGCAGATGTACTGGCTATACACTATGGTAATTAGACCACGGATAGTGTATGACGCTGTAGCATGGTGGAAGAAAGGACAACAAACGGTTGGCGGACAAAAGCTCACCCGACTACAGAGACAGGCTTGCCTTGCAATTACAGGTGCGTTTCGCACCACACCCACGGAAGCCATGGAGGTCCTACTAAGTCTACCACCCCTGCACCTACTCGTTCAGAGGGAGGCGGAACGGACCACATACAAACTATATCAACTGGCGATTGACAGGCCAGAGGCAATAGTGATGGGAGGCTCAGCACTGCTGGACGAGCTTTTAACGAACAGTATCCTATCGATGCCCTCGGATCTAATGTCAAAAATCACGAGCCAGGAACGGAATATCAATTTAATCGTCCCCAGCCGGGACGAATGGACCCAGCATGCTGAGGTTCTATTGAAAACCGACCTCGGCTTGTTCACAGATGGCTCGCGAACGACGAACGGAACAGGAGCGGGAGTCTATGGGAGTAAACCGAGAATCAACTTCTCATTGAGTCTCTGTCAAAACGCAACCATATTCCAGGCAGATATATTTGCCATTGAGACCGCGGCGCAACTGCTGATAAAACGGCAAATCCACCACGGTAAAATCAAAATATTTACTGATAGTCAGTCAGTACTAAAAGCTCTGGAATCCAGCTGTTTCACATCCAAAACAGTCTGGAGTTGCCGCACGGCTTCAAACAGGCTCGGTATGTATAACGGAGTCACTCTGGTTTGGAAACCGAGCCACTCAAATTATTTGGGTAACGAGGAGGCGTATCGGCTGGCATTTGCTGGAGCTGTGCTGCCTCTGGTAGGACCGGAACCATTCCTGGGAATGCCACATGACGTGGCTAACGAGGCGATAACAGGCAGAATGAACTCAAGGCTAGAGTCTTTCTGGCGGAGCCATTCTGGCCTGAAACACTCGAAGTTGTTCCTTGGAACAGCTTCCAACAAAAAGATGGCGAACCTAGCGCTAGGTCTGGATAGGGCCAAACTAAGAACACTTGTCGGAATTATGATAGGTCACTGCAGACTGAAGAGCATTTGCACAAAATCGGTCTGGCTGAAGACAATGAATGCAGGCTGTGTCTTGAGGACACTGAAATAGCCATGCACATCGTCTCAAAGTGCCCAGCGGTGAGTCGCATCAGATTCGAGACTTTGGCCAGGCTTTCATAGCCCACAGTGAACTGAAAAAATTACCCCTGAACAAGATTATCCAAAAACTGGATTTCGTCGGGGAGATATACATTAGGGGTGAACGCAGTGGTAGGGTGGACAGACGCCCGCTCGCCATAAATGATAATAATAATAGCGGAGTACACCATCTAATATTTGTTATTTTATTTCTTTAGAGTTAGTTCAGAGTATAAACAATATTGACGAAGCAATTGTTACTTATTAAATAGATTGCTAGCCATTTTTGAAATTTTTTTTATCTAATTGAAATGAATTTCTTTCAAGCTGATTCGATTGAAATCACCACTGTGTTAACGTTTTAGTGAGGAAAATACTGTTGGTATATAGCCTGGTTATTGAAATCATAATACCCCCGAAGAAGGCACCGTATGATTTGACAACATTTGTAATGAATAATTAGATATTTTTACCATACCATATTTTTGGAATTTTTATCAAGTTAAAACCGATTCAGCTGATCAATAAAAAAATATTGATAATCGAGAAATATAGTTCTAATCCAATGTGTTAAAATTCTCCAACAATCTACTCACTGAGTATATTGACTCTAAGTATTGCAAGATATATATATATATATATATATATATATATATATATATATATATATATATATATATATATATATATATATAATAATAATAATAATAATAATAATAATAGAGCTTTATTGGTTCGAAAACTACAAATAAAGTCTGGATAGAAGACTGTGAGTTATAAAAAGATAACTGTTTACAGTCTTTTCAACTTAAAATATTTTTTTTTAATGAACTGAAAATAACATGAACTCTTCCACTCCTAAAACCACCCCATGGAACATCTCACTTTTGTGTCCTCTTCTTCGCCTGTTCATTGGGTTATATATGTCCTCATCGGGTTATGTAATACCAAGTCTTCATCGGGCTATATATGCCTCCACCGGGTTATGTAATATTAGGTCCCCATCGAGTCATATACGCCCCCATCGGGTTACACATGTCATCATCGGGTTATATATGTCATCATCGGGTTATATATGTCTACATCGGTGTTAATTGTACAATGATAATTTACCGGAGGATGTTCCTTTTATATTTTATCTACTAGTATATCAACTTTCATATATTTTTTCTCATATAGAATTTATGATCCTATGGATCTTTGTACGGTCCTCGTATAAGAGCCATCTTTTGACTTCTTTCTTGAATTTATTCACGTTTTTTATGTCCTTGACTTCCCTTGGTACAATCGGGAGTATTCTCGATGCTAAGTATGTGCAACATCGTTGACCAATTTTTTTTATAGCTCTTGTTCTTTTGTAGTTGTTTTTCTTTGCCCTAGTATTATGGGTGTGTTCTATTTTCTTGATCAATATTTTATTTTGGTAAACATTCAGGATTATTTTATGGGCATATATTTGTCTTATATCGTGTACCTTGGAAATTTGGTATATCTCACTGCTCGAAAAAGACATCTTTCTTCCATACATCACTTTGAGTATGCATTTTTGTAGAGTATCCAGTCTTCTTTTGTGAACGTCGAGAACGCCTCCCCACCCTATTATTCCGTACGAAAGTTGCGATTGTACCCATGCGTTGTATAGAATATGTAAATGTTTTTCGGAACTTATGTTTTTCCTCAAATATCTAAATTTGAATAGGCTGCCTCTAAGTTTTCTTGCCAGGTAAGTTGCATGTACGTCCCATTTCAAGTTTTCATCAATAAAAATTCCTAGATATTTAGCTGATGTCGTTGCTGGAATGTGTAATTCATTACTAATTTGTAGACTTCCTAATTCTGTTTGTCCTGACTTATTTGAAGAAAAATTTAGGTATCTTGTCTTTTCGCGATTTAAGGTAAGCCCATTCGATTCAAACCATTTCGTCAGCTTCACTAAGTCCTCTATTGCTTTCTGTCTTAAACCATGCCATGTTGCATCCTCATATAGAACTATGGTGTCATCATCAAAACTTATTATTTCTCCTGTATTTTTCATTTCGAGTAAACCGTTTATATACAGAATGAACAACAGAGGTCCCAGGACAGTGCCCTGGGGCACGCCATAGGTAAGTTTTCTCTTTTCACTGTACTTTCCGTTCAATGCTACGATTTGATAACGATTCGTCAAGTAGTCCCGAATGAGATCGTATATTTTCCCTCGGAAGCCATAGTTCGCGAGTTTTTCAAGTAATCTCTCATGGTTCACGGTGTCGAATGCTTTTGCCAAATCTATTACCACAGCCATAGATGGAGTTTTTTTTATCAATGTTCTCATAAATGATATCCGTCACCCTCTTAATTGCATACTCCGTTGACATACCCTTTCGGAATCCAAATTGGTTCTTTGATAACAGTTGATGTTTAACGGCAAACGTATCCATGCGGACTTGGATCTGCTTTTCTATGATCTTAGCGAGATTTGTTACCAGGGTAATTGGCCTATATATATATATATATATATATATATACATATAAACAATTCCAAATATAAGTTTTATGCGTATTTTATGGTTGCTGCGAATCTTCGGATGGACCTAATATTTAGAACTAAAATTGTATGCAATGTCATAAGGAGAAATAGGATCTTTCAGACCAAATTGAACCAAATTGAACAAATGTATATTTTTTATATGAGTTTTTCAGATTTCTGCTATTTATTTTTCATTCTATATATTATTACAATATACGTGTAATAAAGGTTCAAAAGGTTCATAATTATCGTGTGCTTTTTGATAAGATTCATACAAAATATTGAAAATTAATGTGAATAAAAGGAATACGTCATATGAGGGCAAAATTCGATTCGTCAAAAATTTTTGAGGAATAATTATGTTTTTAGGATATTGAAAATTATGTGCACTGCTGAGATTGCGCTTAGAAAAGGAAATCAAGGAAAAACTACGAAAATATTTTCAACTATTCTTTTGACTCACTTTTCCAGCTCCTCGACTTTCGGATATACCCTAGTATTAAATTTGTATGCTAATGTTTTTTTCTGTGGAAATTTCGATTAATTGGACTGCACCCCGATTATTTACAAGAGCGATTAAAATACCTTTTGTTAACTGATATAGTTGAGAGAAAAGAATATTTCCGATAGCCTCGATAATTTATCTTTTGAAGGTGCTAGAAAAGCTGGAATTCCTTCGTGAAAGAGAAAACCATTTGCTCTCTGTTTGAGTTTCAGGTTTCTAGAGGACAATTGTCTCCAAATTATCGTTATTTATGAGGCTTTTTGTGCTACCTACAAACAACCGAAATAAGAGAAGCTGAGAAGAAAAGAAACGTAACAAGATCTAATGGAATTTCATGGACATTCTCCGTCTACTACTCGTAATCAGGGAAGGAAATGCTCACCTTTTTACTTGCAATATATTGCTTACGATCGTCAACTGAATACAATTGAGGATTTTCACAAGAAACTATGGAGTGCGTTTGCGAATTTCGTTGTTTCAGTATTACAAAGTAAGACATAATAGATTTTTTTTCCATACTGTAAAGCTGATTATGAAAAACCAGTCCTTGATATTCTTTGTATATTTTAAATTATTACAATGGTATTCTACAAGGTGATTCTTGAATAGTTGATCGAAGTTCGAGAGTATATAGAGCGGGTAAAAAAATGAAGAACACCTCAGTGACATTTTTCTCCTTATTGCCTATCAATTAGGGTGGTAGATAGTAGAAATGATTCTAACTCTTTTGCACAGAGGATTTCTGCTATTCGGACATGAAGTCATGAAATTTAGAGATTTATTTTATGAGAAAGGTACTCTTGTTGAAATTCCTTAAATGCACCATTTCTGAATAATATCAGTTTTTACAAAATTTGAAAATCAAAACAGATTCAATCTGTTGTCTTCTACAATTTTAATTTCAAAAAATTCTTTGAAGAAACTTTAAGAATTGAATTAATGTCTTTATAAGCACTGCTCATATTTAATAGACGTCAAAATTCATCATACAATATCAAACGGAATTAAGAAAAACCAACCAATATAAACTGTCAATTAAAATTAAAATATAAATAAGCAAACATTTTTTGTTTCGTTCCAGGCATGCGTAATGAACTCTTCAGACAAACTTACGAAGCCCTGTTTGTTACAATGCACTGTTTTCCGATCCCATATGAATGAAAAATAACCCTTTCTCAAAAATATAAAACATAATTTCAAGAACTTCTCAAAAACTAATTTATTTGAAATATTCAATATATTTAAATAAATTACTTCAAAAAATCTCAAAACATGTAGCACATTCTCAAAAAATAATTAAAGTTACGATAAGATCAGTTCAACATTACATATAAAAAATAATAAAATCAATTAAACAATGTATAGACTTACTCAGTGAATCTTAGGAATACACGGTCCTCAATAGAAATAAAAGTAAACACTTTTATAAATCCAAGGTACTTATGTTCCACGTTCACAGAAAAACATACAAAGCTTATAAGGCACTTGGCCTCAGTTAAAACCGTTCAACACTGCATAATGAATTTCTTTATTTAAAAAACCTAATATAATTATATATTATATATAAAATAAAATAAGAAGGAACGGTTTTTTACTTGATAGAAGGATTATTACAAAATTTGAAAATCAAAACAGATTCAATCTGTTGTCTTCTACAATTTTAATTTCAAAAAATTCTTTGAAGAAACTTTAAGAATTAAATTAATGTCTTTATAAGCACTGCTCATATTTAATAGACGTCAAAATTCATCATGCAATATCAAACGGAATTAAGAAAAACCAACCAATATAAACTGTCAATTAAAATTAAAATATAAATAAGCAAACATTTTTTGTTTCGTTCCAGGCATGCGTAATGAACTCTTCAGACAAACTTACGAAGCCCTGTTTGTTACAATGCACTGTTTTCCGATCCCATATGAATGAAAAATAACCCTTTCTCAAAAATATAAAACATAATTTCAAGAACTTCTCAAAAACTAATTTATTTGAAATATTCAATATATTTAAATAAATTACTTCAAAAAATCTCAAAACATGTAGCACATTCTCAAGAAATAATTAAAGTTACGATAAGATCAGTTCAACATTACATATAAAAAATAATAAAATCAATTAAACAATGTATAGACTTACTCAGTGAATCTTATGAATACACGGTCCTCAATAGAAATAAAAGTAAACACTTTTATAAATCCAAGGTACTTATGTTCCACGTTCACAGAAAAACATACAAAGCTTATAAGGCACTTGGCCTCAGTTAAAACCGTTCAACACTGCATAATGAATTTCTTTATTTAAAAAACCTAATATAATTATATATTATATATAAAATAAAATAAGAAGGAACGGTTTTTTACTTGATAGAAGGATTATTACAAAATTTGAAAATCAAAACAGATTCAATCTGTTGTCTTCTACAATTTTAATTTCAAAAAATTCTTTGAAGAAACTTTAAGAATTAAATTAATGTCTTTATAAGCACTGCTCATATTTAATAGACGTCAAAATTCATCATACAATATCAAACGGAATTAAGAAAAACCAACCAATATAAACTGTCAATTAAAATTAAAATATAAATAAGCAAACATTTTTTGTTTCGTTCCAGGCATGCGTAATGAACTCTTCAGACAAACTTACGAAGCCCTGTTTGTTACAATGCACTGTTTTCCGATCCCATATGAATGAAAAATAACCCTTTCTCAAAAATATAAAACATAATTTCAAGAACTTCTCAAAAACTAATTTATTTGAAATATTCAATATATTTAAATAAATTACTTCAAAAAATCTCAAAACATGTAGCACATTCTCAAGAAATAATTAAAGTTACGATAAGATCAGTTCAACATTACATATAAAAAATAATAAAATCAATTAAACAATGTATAGACTTACTCAGTGAATCTTAGGAATACACGGTCCTCAATAGAAATAAAAGTAAACACTTTTATAAATCCAAGGTACTTATGTTCCACGTTCACAGAAAAACATACAAAGCTTATAAGGCACTTGGCCTCAGTTAAAACCGTTCAACACTGCATAATGAATTTCTTTATTTAAAAAACCTAATATAATTATATATTATATATAAAATAAAATAAGAAGGAACGGTTTTTTACTTGATAGAAGGATTATTACAAAATTTGAAAATCAAAACAGATTCAATCTGTTGTCTTCTACAATCTTAATTGCAAAAAATTCTTTGAAGAAACTTTAAGAATTAAATTAATGTGCTTATAAAGACATTAATTTAATTCTTAAAGTTTCTTCAAAGAATTTTTTGAAATTAAAATTGTAGAAGACAACAGATTGAATCTGTTTTGATTTTCAAATTTTGTAATAATCCTTCTATCAAGTAAAAAACCGTTCCTTCTTATTTTATATCAGTTTTTATATTTCAATTTACTATAAAATTGATTTTTTTCAATGATATGATTTGAAAAAATTTTACCAAATTCTGTACACATTTTCCGAGAGCGTTGATATGTTGTTAATATTAGGCATATGTACGGAATGGCACGGGCTCCTGTGAGCACGATCAGTGAAGAATATCATGAATAAATCAACCACATTACAAAACATTCCTTTCAATTGAAATATGAGAATGTGCAACTCTGAAACCCTAAATTACTAACAGGGGCCGATGAAGAAGCCCGGGAACAATTGCAAATGTGGAGAAAATTATAAACACTACTTCTTTTTAATGTCTCATCTGCAGTCATGTCGAGGAATCTTTAGATCTAAAAAAATACTTCAATATATGCGTTATATATATTAGAAAAAATTTTATCTGTATTCAAAAATAAGCAAAAGTTATTTAAAATTTCGCATCATAGGTATGATATGCGAAGAAACCATATCTTATTCCCAATACATCGTTTAAACCTCTTTGAAAAGAGTCCTTACTATATGGGCATTAGACTTTATAAAAGGCTGAATAATGATATAAAAAATATAATGTTTGAAAAACAGTTCAAGCATGAGTTTAAACAATTCCATATAAATCTAGAAACCTACAGTATCGAAGAATATATGAGTTATAATTCTGAGTAGTCTGTACTGAGTTAGTTGTTCCGTTACCCTGTGCCCAGTTAGTTGGTCCGAGTTGAGATAAATATTTGCTGTTATTATTGTGACGTCATTTCATTTTATATAAATTTCGCATTTTTGTGAAATGTATTCAATTTGAAATAAAGAAAAATTCAATTGAATTGAACTATTCAACATACTACCAATTATTATTAATTAATGGTGGGTGTTTGTTACTGCAAACTAATGTGACGCGAATTGCTGTCTGAGGGATTACAAAATAACAACAATTACATCCTTATTGTTACCGTCAATTCCAGGTTATTTTGTCAGGAAATAGACCTCTAAGCAAACAATTTTGTAATAAAATGAAATGAAATAGAAAGGCTTTTCACTTGATAGAAGAAATATAACAAAATTTGAATATCAAAACAAATTAAAATATGTTTGTCTTCTACAATTTTGATTTCAGAAAAATTTTTATTCAAAAAACTTTTAGAATTAAATTAATGTCTAAAATAAGCACCGCTTACATTTAATAGACGTATATAATCAAAACTCAATATATAATATCAAATGTAATAAATATACCAACAGATATACGAAAGTCATTGAAATTGATGAATAAATATTTGAAGGAGACAAAATTTTGTTTCTGGTCTTACCTTTAAGAACACCAATTGCCTTTTAAAAACATAAACACACCTTAAGGTCTTCTCAAAGAATATGATTTATTTGAAATATTTAATATATTTAAATATTCGAATAAGTTCATTCAGAAATCTCTCAAAACATGCATTATATCTTCAAAAAACAAATATAATTCTAAGCAATCCCTTCTTCGGTCCTAAATAATATTTCAAATATCAAAATAAAAAAACTAACCTATATGAACATCGCACACAATTTGTTTTGATATTCAAACAATTTTGTGATTGGATACTGAATAGGCGTGAACCTTATATTCAGAGATGGGGTAGTTTCACCAAAAGCTGAGTATTTAACATTCACAATAGAACATGCTTGGCTCTATAAAAATCCTCATGCTATAAAGATCACTCATGATTACCATTCATTCGAAATTAATTTTTGAGTTGCAGCACTTGATAATGAGCTTCAAGGATGGCATATTATTTTAGTTAATTTCGTAAGAGATAGGTTCCATGACTTTCTACATTTGATTTTATGACTTTTGGAAGAAATCCCCATAGAAAAGAGGCATTCTCTTTGGAACATGCATGATAGCGCTTCTTCCCATTTCAGCTGACTGTGGCTAGCCAAAAATTTTCTGAACCGATGGATAGACCGTGAGATCGATGCTCCCGTAAAGTATTCCTGGAGGTCGCTAGATTTCAATCCTGATTTCACTGTTTGGAGACAAATAAAACATAAATTCTACACTCGGCTAGATGAAATAATTGAAGAAGTAAGCTGAAGTATTGTTTTCAGTGAATTGCAAAATTTCAATCGAATAATATTTTCTCTCGAAAAAAGAAATTTACTCTTTACATGTACTACTTAAATGTTCTTAGCTCAAAACAGAAAGAATCACGAAAAAATACTCTTGATTGCGTTAGGAGAATTGAAATGAAAAAATCATTGTATCCAAAAATGGTGCCTCTTAACGAATTAAATTACCTTTGCAATGCAAAAACCCTAAATTTTTATAATTTAATGTTGAAAGAGCAAATATCTGATGAACAAAACATTTTGCTTATTTTTATTACCTAGGTACCACTTCATTTTATAACACCTCAAATTAAACTGTGGGCTGATTTCTATTCCATGTAATCAAGTATCAAATAGCTAGGGTAAATGAGTATTGTAGCGATCTACACGTCGAATTTATTCGATGGTATCTCACCTTTACCGAGAAGACCGGTAAATAAAGAAACTGGGATATCTGTCCGTCAATGTGTAGTCATATGCGCGTTGATACGAAAGAATTATTTCTTTTCCGGTTCACGATTGCAGAGTAAAGTTGTTTACAATCTGAATATTATAAAATTTATTTTCTCATAAATTAATTTTTCTTGAAGATTAGAAGTGAAAACACTCAAAGAAGCGTTTTTTTGGACTATCTTCTCCTGGACTTTTTTTTGGATTATCTTTTTCTGGATTTTTTCTTTGGAATATTTTTCCTGGATTTCTCTTGGATTATTTTCCTGTGATTTGTTCCTGGAGTTTGGAAGTTTTCTTGGTGAGGAATAGTTACATGTTGCCCGAAGACGTTGAAGCTATTAAGTTCAAAGAACTACATAACAGCCTGCTTGAGATGAACTACAAAACCACCACCTGTTTGGCAAAACATCAGCCTGTATCCTAAACCAACCAGGGAAGTTACATTGAGAAATTTTGTATATATTCATATCACATTAAGGAACTTTAAATTTTGTATATATTAATAATAACATTCCCATTTTCTATATATTTTTTTACTTTTATCGGTAATAATATTATTGAAACTTACTCTAGTGCTAGATAGTAAATTGTATACTTCTTCTAAATGTATATATAATTAATTTGTAAGAAAAATTACTTGTGGTAAGAAAAACGAGTAACTTGTTTGTCAGGGAGTTGTGTCTTTTCATTTTGTGAAATTGTGAGATCAGGCTCGCGACCCAGTCAAACCGACTGTGCTCGGGCATCTTAAAATATAATTGTAGCGGAATTGTTGCATAAATTTTGTCGCCCAACGTAAAGGGCACTTGAATTCCTTTTTCGGATTTCAAATAAACTTGATTTCACTCTTTCCGGGTGGAAGTGACTTTGGTTTCCTGGTCAACCAAGGTACTCGTTTCGGGTAGTAAGTTTCTTTGGGTCATTGTTTGCGAGGTTTTTCAAACGGGCGTCATTTTTCATTTTTCTTTTCCGTAATATATAGAGTCATTAAAATTTGTCTTCATTTTTGGCATAATGGCGATTAATCCACACTTTCTAAAGCAAAATGAACTTGTTTATGAGATTGCGATGAGAGGAATTGAAGTTCCGTCATCAGTAGATGACAAACGTAAAATTTTGAGGGGTTTGCTATCCCAAGAATCCTCTGATCGTAGTTTCATCATCTTATCTGATCCTTTCTCTTTTGAAAAAAATATCGGTGGCATTAAGGAAAGTTTGACAGATTTGAGGGAGATTTGTGCCAAGTTCTACTCGGGTTCCTCTCAGGTAGATCACAGGCGTATACTCACTCGCCTAACTCATGTGACTGGTAGAATTCAACGGTTATCTGTTGACAAAGATGGTGAGTCTGCTATCAGACAGAGTCTTTATAAGGAGGTCCTCATGTTGGAATCCGATATTGCGGAAAAGATGTCCTCTCCTGAGGCTCTTTCTCCTTGTACCTCAACTCCTGTGAAATCTACAGGTTTGCACAATCCTCTATCTCCTGTCAATATGGGAACTAATTCTAAATGTATACCTGTGTACAAGTGGGGTTTGAAGAAATTTTCCGGAAGGGAAACATTAATCCCATTTTTGGAGTTAGTTGAGTCCCTAAAAGTTTCGAGGGGTTGTAAAGATTCAGACCTATTCGAATCTGCTGGGGATTTATTCGAGAATGATGCATGGACTTGGTGGCATAACAAATACATCAAAAATCGTTTCCTGAATTGGAACGAACTTGCTTTGAAGCTTTGAAGTTCACATTTTTGCATAGTAATTATGACTCAGTTTTACTTCATGAAATCAAATCTAGTAAACAGAATCCTCGAGAGTCTGTTGCCCTGTATATCAATTCTATGGAGGGACAATTTTATAGGTTAAATAATTGTCCTTCAGAGCTTGAAATGGTCAATATTATAAGAAATAATTTACTTCCTGACCATGTAAAAGCCCTCGTTCTACAGGATATTTTGTCAATATCTCAGTTGGTAGCTCTTTGCAGGAGAGTGGAGGATGCTCTTTGTCTGAGCATTTCCAATCAGTTGGGAGAACTGCGGGTGTCTGATACTCGTTCTGGTGCCAGATGTTGGAACTGTGGTGAAGGAAACCACCACTATAACGAGTGCCGTAAGCTACGCACACGTTTCTGTTTTGGTTGCGATCAGAAGAGCGTGATCAAGTCCAATTGTCCCCTGTGCTCAAAAAAGGAGAAGAAGGTCCACAATCCCGCAGGTATTGGAGGTCCTTCAGGTCAAAATCCTGCTCAAAAACGGAAAGGGAAATCAAGCCAGATGAAAAACTGACCAATTTATCACCCACAACCGCGAACAACTTCGATTTATCTGATGGTCATCACAGTTTGTCTTCTGATAATGCTCGAAAAATAGTCAAAAGGAAAGAATGTCTCTTGAGGGAAACCAATCCCCTATCGGCAGAAGGACAATCGTCTTTATATAACAGGTGTTGTTGGAGGTGAGCCTATATCCTCCTTAATAGATAGTGGGAGCAATGTTACAATTTTGGGTTCCTTTTCTATTCATCTTCTGCGAAAGTTGAATCTCTGCCTACACTATGACGTATCGGTTAATCTCACTACGGCTGATGGAAGGCATCAGGATACTTTAGGCTATGTCAACCTTCCCATAAATTTGAACGATATGATCAAGCTTCTCAAGCTTCTTGTTGTACCCTCGATTAATCACGGTCTTATTTTGGGTATGGATTTCATTCATGCATTTAACTTAACTCTTGATTTTAAGGATTTTACGTATGGTTCCTCCTACCTATCTTTAGGTAACGCCTCACTTGGATCTGAGTCATTGACAGATTCGCAAAAGTGCGAACTGGATTTTGTTATCGGCCTATTCAATCAAATTGCGCCGTCTGATAAGTTGAGTAAGACGAATTTATATGAGCATCATATTGATACAGGAGATGCCAAGTCGATTAGGCAAAGACAATATCCGCTTTCTCCAGCAATGCAGAGAGTTTTGAACGAGGAGATTGATAAGATGTTGGGGCTCAACATTATCAAACCTGTCTCCGGGTGCAGCCCATGGTTGTCTCCACTTTGGTTGGTCCCCAATAAAGATGGTACCTATACGGTTGTCTTCAATGCCAGGAAGTTGAATTCCATTACTCTTCCTGATAGTTATTCAATGCCTCCCATTGATTCTATTTTGAGCCAAGTGCGGGATGCAAGTTATCTTAGTTCAATAGATTTGAAACAGGCATTCTTCCAGATTATTTTGGACGAGGAATCCAGGATAAAAACAACCTTTGCTATTCCAGGCAGAGGACTGTTCTGTTTCAATGTATTACCGTTTGGTTTGAATTGTGCTTGTCAGGCAATGGTAAGACTTATGGATATGGTCATTGGTCCATCGTTAGAGCCTTATGTATTTTATTATATCGATGACATAATCGTTTGCACCCCTATCTTTGAAATGCACCTTGCTGTTCTCAGAAAGCTGTTTCATTGTCTGAAAGAGGCGAATCTGAAAGTTAACTTCGAAAAATGTAAGTTTTGTAGAACTTCATTGAACTTTTTGGGATTTGTAGTAGATGCAAATGGTTTAAGAACGGATCCATCCAAAGTTCAAGATATTTTGGATTATCCTATTCCAGAAAATACCACACAGATCCGTCGGTTGATCGGTTTGATTGATTATTACCGTAGGTTTTTGAGAGATTTTGCTTCAGTATGTAGTCCAATTACTGATTTGTTGAAGGGAAGAAATAAAGGACAACCCATTGCATGGACGGATGATGCAAATGAAGCATTCCTCAAGATAAAATCGTTGTTGACAACAGCTCCCATTTTGGCAAGTCCAGATTTTTTTAAACCATTTTATCTTGCATGCGATGCTAGTGATAATGGTGTTGGAGCGGTTTTGTTTCAGGAGGAGGATGGTTTGGAATATCCGGTTTCATATTACAGTAAGATTTTGAATAAAAGCCAACGCAACTATTCTACTACAGAAAAAGAACTTCTGGCTATAGTGATGTCTATTGAAAAATTTAGACCATATATCGAAGGTATTGAGTTCACATAACGGATCACTCTTCTCTAGTATGACTCAACTCGATGAAGAATCCCAATCAACGGATATCTAGATGGATTACGAGATTATCTTCATATCATTTCAAAATTGTTCATCGAAGTGGATCCCTCAACACTGTGGCTGATTCACTCTCTCATTTGTCAACTGACACTTTACAAGTTTCAGTTTTGAATCTCTCTCAATTAAGAGTTGATAAATGGTATAGTAATTTGTTGACTAAAGTAAGCGACCGTCCAGATCTATATCCAGAATTTAGAGTAAGCAATGGTGTTTTATATAAACATATTTTGCCCTGGTACCGACTAATAAATGACTCTCCGGAATGGAAAATTGTTGTGCCCACTTCTCACAGGCTGAAAGTTATGAAGGAGTCCCACGACGAGCCAGTTGCTGGACATTTTGGTGTCTACAAGACCTTGCACCGTATCTCCTCTTTATATTACTGGCCCAGGATGAAGAACTCAATTATTAAGTATGTAAGATGTTGTCAGGTATGTGCTTCTTGTAAACCAGGAAATCTACCCTAGGCTGGTTTAATGGGCAAGTATCGAAATATTAACTTCCCATTTCAATTCTTGAGTGCTGATTTGCTGGGACCTTATACACGGTCAAAAACAGGTAACCAGTATCTTTTAGTGGTGATTGACTGGTTCACCAAATTTGTTTTCGTACAGCCACTTTCTAAGGCTACTAGTAGGGCCATTGTGAAATTTATGGAGAATCGAATTTTCTTGATTTTCGGAGTTCCTCAAATTCTTGCCGTGGATAACGGATCACAATTTGTTTTTGCTGAATTCAAGAATCTGATGACAAAATATGGTGTCCAAAAAATCTTTTATAACGCTCGATTCCATCCCCAAATAAATCCAACAGAGCGTGTAAACAAGACAATCGTCACTGCCATCAGATCATACATCGATGGTGATCACAAACTTTGGGACTTTGGGGGGGGTGGGGAAAGGAGGGTAGTGTAGCGATATACACGTCGAATTTATTCGCTGGTATCTCACCTTTATCGAGAAGACCGGTACATGAAGAAACTGGGATATCTGTCCGTCAATGTGTCGTCATATGCGCGTTGATACGAAAGAATTATTCCTTTTCCGGTTGACGATTGCAGAGTAAAGCTGTTTACAATCTGAATATTATAAAATTTATTTTCTCGTAAATTAATTTTTCTTGAAGATTAAAAATAAAAAACCCTCAAAGAAGGGTTTTTTTGGACTATCTTCTCCTGGACTTTTTTTTGGATTATCTTTTTCTGGATTTTTTCTTTGGAATATTTTTCCTGGATTTCTCTTGGATTATTTTCCTGTGATTTGTTCCTGGAGTTTGGAAGTTTTCTTGGTGAGGAATAGTTACACGTTGCCCGAAGACGTTGAAGCTATTAAGTTCAAAGAACTACATAACAGCCTGCTTGAGACGACCTACAAAACCACCACCTGTTTGGCAAAACATCAGCCTGTATCCTAAACCAACCAGGGAAGTTACATTGAGAAATTTTGTATATATTCATATCACATAAAGGAACTTTAAATTTTGTATATATTAATAATAACATTCCCATTTTCTATATATTTTTCTACTTTTATCGGTAATAATATTATTGAAACTTACTCTAGTGCTAGATAGTAAATTGTATACTTCTTCTAAATGTATATATGTAATTTGTAAGAAAAATTACTTGTGGTAAATAAAACGAGTGACTTGTTTGTCAGGGAGTTGTGTCTTTTCATTTTGTGGAATTGTGAGATCAGGCTCACGACCCAGTTAAACCGACTGTGCTCGGGCGTCTTAAAATATAATCGTAGCTGAATTGTTGCAGTAAACAAATTGAAAGATTTTCATTTTAAAATTTGGATAAAAATAATCAAAAACCATTCTTCGAGACCCACACTTGAGAGGATACATCTTTTTTGGAAGGCAAAATTTTACTGGGGTTTTCTCCACTTTCTTTAACTCGCAGTATAAATTCTCAAGTTTTGAACAACTATATAAGAATCACCTTGTATTATTTTTCCCCATGTGCCTAGTCAGCTGCATCCGACGTTGCCGATCACCATAGAGACGGCATCTCCATCCTCTGCTATTCTAGTCCACTCGAATATTTTTAAGCCAGGAAATTGTCTTCGTCCTCAAACCCCCCGGACTTCATGTTATAATTAGCGTAAAACTGGATAACGACTTCCACTCAGTACATGGCCCAGATAAGACATCTTTGTACACTTGACAACCTTAAGTAATTCTCTATCTTTATTGACTTTTATTGGCACTTCTTCGGTAGTCTTGTCAGTTCAGGAAATTTTAAACATTCGTCAATGTATCCACATTTCTAATGTTTCAATGCGGTTTATTATCGATAACTTCAATGTCCACGCTTCCACTCCATACAAAAGCACCTTCCAAACATAGCACTTTACCAATATTTATCTTAATTCTAAGTTGAGGTGATGATAACGAATAAATGTTTTCATTTTCATACAAGTTGTTTTAATCATTGCCATCCTGCTTTTGATCTTTCGATCAGAATTCAGTGGGTCCGTTACCATGGAATCCAGATATACAAATGTGGACACCCTTTCAACTGACATCCTAGTCAATCAAATTGTATCATCCATATGTGAGCTACGGCTACAGACTAAGAATTTAGTTTTATTTATGTTCATTGCCTATTTCTTCTTCTACTTCTTGAATACGACCAGGCATGATCTGGAGGCCTTGACAGCAGTCTGATAGAATCACATCCGCATATCTCAGAACATTTATATCACATTTATTTTCATTAAATGTGCTTGGTCTTGCAATGTTTTTTTTTAAATAATCGATTTGAATGTATATTGAATAAAGTCAGAGATAGAATACAACCTTGACTTACTCCTCGTTGTATAAAATTTTCTCTGGCAAGATTATTTCCAATTTTTACTTTTACGGTTGGATTTCAATAAAAATTCTTAATTACACGTATGTGTTTGCCATCAATACCTTTATGTTTCAGTATTTTCATCAATTTCACATGTTGCATCCTATCAAATGCCTTCTCAATATCCACGAAGCGCATAAAAATTTTTTATCTGGTCACGGCACTTCTGTAACAGGACATTTATCGCATGTCTCTTCATTTTCTTCGTATTTGAGCCGATTCTGTTGTGAAGTACTCTGAGGAAAATTTTGAGAGTGTGGCGCAAAAAGCTTATTAGTCGATATTCTGATCATTTTCTTGCTCTGGGGTTCTTTGGAATTGCCACAAATGTAGACCTTAGCCAGTTCGAGAAAATCTTTCCAGTATCGTAAACCGCATTGAAAAGTTTCAAGTATTTCGTTATTTTCGACAACTATTTTTGCAATTCGGCAGGTATTTAATTTAGCACAACAGCTCACTTCGTATTATTGCGAAAATTCTATGCCTATGTCTCAGTTAATTCACACAAACATAATATATGCCTAATAAAATAAATTAAGGACCCACTATACGGTTATGCTATTACGAATACTGTAAAAATGAAGTAATTTATTCCCCCTCACTTTATTGATCCAACGTGTCGTTTCTACATACATCTGCTCTCAATTGAACAGTTTCAAATGCATAGAGTTCAGAACATAACACCTCAAAAATCTCAAAAGGTGTTTAAAAACTTTCGAAGAGAATATACATTTATTTTATACTGATTTTTCATATAATCTATATGAATCCAACTGAATGAAACCTCACCTTTGGTTTAGACTCAAGACATAAAATATTTTCGTCATCTGAAAATAGAGCGAAATACTTCATTCTCAGATATTCAAGAATCTCTTTCAGATATTGATATCTTATCGAGTTAGAATAAAAATGTTCCAATAGTTTTCAATTGAATGTGAGTTAGCATCTTCCTCAATTTTTATACCGTGTTTCGATGTCTTCATTAATTTCGTAGAGATGTTTTTTGAAATTAGTGAAAAGGGGTGGGCCATTTAAAATTTTCATTCTTGATCGGCTGTAAATGAAAAACCAATGGACATTTTTTCAGTAGGACCTTGACATTTACGAATGAACAACAATATCATTCAAATGGCCTACACAACTGGTTACAGCACTCCCATCCAATCAATCCATTTTTTCAATGCATTGTCGATTGCTTGGGAACCCAATCTCATGAATGGAAACTGCGATTCCGTATTTCAAGGCATTAATCGTTTCTAGATGGTAAGCGTAATACTTATCCTTAACGAATCCTCAGAAAAAAATTCTTCTATTCCCCCGAGATGAAAATCAGCTTCATCGTTAAAGATGATTTTTCAGGGAGAATGCTCATCTTCGGCCATGCAATCATTGAGCTAAGTGGAAACGCATCGATTGGCCAAGAAGCTTCACGTCTTGTTGAACATTGTAAGCCTTCATACCTAGGTCTTCATGTAAAATTTCTCTCAAAGAAGTGCGAGAAATTTTCAGTTCTTAAGCACGATAACAAGTTGATGTTGATGGATGTTCAGCCACATTCTCGGATACAGCAGCAATGTTTTCAGCTGTGCTCATTGGACGAGAACGTTAACGAGTTGTTTTATCAAATAACTATTCAGTTTTCACGTGAGGACCTATTATTTCTTTCAAATTTTACACGTAAATTCCTTACAGTTTGGATAGACGATTCACTCCTTTGGAACAAAATTTCTGATATATCACAGTTTTGTTCAAGCGCAAATCGACCTCATTTCGTTAATGTCAAATATTAAACTAACTTTATGTTAAAACTCGAATGACAGAAGTGTTGCCAGACTCTAAATAAGCATAATAATGCGAACTTTAGTTGGCCGACCTTTATTTATACCTTCGATTTCATGCAAGTTACATAACCATTGTACATTCTCTTTGATCAA
Organism: Megalocaria dilatata; assembly: GCA_034642435.1. Classification (NCBI taxonomy): domain Eukaryota; kingdom Metazoa; phylum Arthropoda; class Insecta; order Coleoptera; family Coccinellidae; genus Megalocaria; species Megalocaria dilatata. The sequence continues at coordinate 97,190,754 of CM067854.1, read as the reverse complement.
CTTTAGTACGTTTTTGACTTCAAAATATTTTTCTGTTTACACCTAATTCTTCACTAGGTACTATTTCCGTAGTTTTTTCATTCATTGCAGGTAAAGTACTGAAACCATTAATCTCATTATAAGGTATTGAGAAACGCAACACCTAAATATTATTGGTCCTGCATTCCTCGAATTATCTAATACATATAATTTTACCATTGAAGTGAAATCTTCACAAAACGAAATATGACAGGCTCAACTTATGATGATATGTAGGAAAAATTAAATTCTCTTCTCTTTCGAGGAGAAAACTTTTAAATTAGTTCGGATTATAATTTTTACAGGTGGATTTTCGTGTTTTTATCTACTCAAAGAATTTTATATTTCTTGAAAAATTATTTTCAACCAATGTTTCACAGATAATTCAAAATAACATACAAACTTGAACGATTATATATATGGTCTCTCACACACACACGGTTATGGCTTGAAATTAAATATTCTCGCTCTGAAAATTTTGCTCATTTCAAGCTTCATGAGAGTATAAGATCTTTGACTGTATCGCACCATACTCACCTGACGAAGTCATGTTGTCATGACGAAACAATTGTTGTGAAATTAAATAAATTAGCGGAAATTAAGTTGTTTTACTTTAATCATCGAGTATAAGATCATTCAACAGGAATTCGTGGATGTATCCTTAGATCCTACAGGTTCGTCCTCATGGTCCTTCCGATTACATCATAATTTGTTCAGCCAAAAAGCAGTGCGGAAGCAATGTACTTCAGCTCGGAAAAATATTATTCGGATGTAGAATACGCGTATATTCGTACAATTGGTAATTTGCATTTCAAATGCGAGATATAACTCGAAACGGGCGATACAATCGTTACGAATGGTTTACTTCCCATTATACTTCCACCATTTTACCGAGCAATAAAAACTGTAATTTTATGCCTTTACCAGAAAAACCCTCGTACAAGAACTATAAAAAAATGTTGTTTTAAACGGAAAGATATAAATTTCCGGGGCACTAAATTTTTTATCTTATTGGTCGTTCAACAATTCGTTCTGACTCGTTGGAGTGTATTGACTTACGATAGTTGATTATGGTAAAACGCATGTACTCTAAAGAATTATATGCCTAATAAATAATGTGCAATTCAACAAATATAGAATGAATTAATCTAAAATATATTTTATTAACTTAGGGGTAGAGATTTAGTTGAGAAACGCTATAAAATTCACATATGGGTTGAATTTCCTTTTCGACATAATTAAACTGGATTACGATTTTTTTCATGTATTTTTTCACTGACGAATTTAGTACACTACCTGATAACTTTGAGCAATTATGAAGTTCTATGTTTAACGATGTCTACCTTCTCTAAATGAAGAACATTTAAGTCAATCTATGTATGCTCATCTTCAGCAGCCATTGTTTCATGCTTTTTCTGAGCATTTAGAATGAAATTTTCAGTACTTGATGTTTTATTTCTTCATTATAACTTGTTCACAGACAACTTTCAAGGGAGATTCTACTGGGAGTAGGATGGAAAAATTCATTCTCATAAACCAATTCGCCAAATTAGCATCAGGACTGAAAGTTTCAAACAAAGACTTTGAAAAAACGTGTTCGTGCAATCTCATTACGGTTCTGAATTACCTGAAAGCATATTCGATCGATATCTGTATGTAATTAATATAAAGTTATTATGAGATTATTTCATTAAATCTCAAATTGTATTGTTAACTTAAGTTTAGAAGTAGCCTAAAATTAGTTATCAATAACCTTGATTGTAAAAATAATAAAATTTGAATATCAAAACAGATTTAATCTGTTAGTGTTCTACAATTCTAATTTCAAAAAATGTACTCAAGAAACTTTACGAATTAAATTAATGTCTTTATATGCATTGCTCATATTTAATAGTTATATAAAATCGAAATTTCGATTTTTTAATTTTGTGAATGAAAATTACAATTTTACTAATTATAGTTTACTGTAATAGTAAAATTTCTATTTCATATACCTAATATAAACATGCAATGTTAGATTTGAATTAGAAAATCTTACAGAATCAAACTATTTCTACATATGGCAAGTTTGTTTATCACTGTTAATTTTCCTTCTAATGATGTTCTTTTTCTGTTTCAGGAATTTTATTAGATTCTTGAAGAACGATATTTCTGGAAACGTTTTACAACAATAATGTTATCTTCTTTTTAGTTTATGGAATTGTATACTTCGGAAGAGTATATTTTTTAAAAACAACAGAGCGATGCGTTTTCAAGTTTGGAGTAATGCTTACTGAATGACGTTTTTCATGCCACTTCGTTTTATAGTTTTCTCGAAAAATTTAATTCCAAAGCTTACCAGCTCTTGTCAAAATTCTTGAAAAATAATGCTTTCAATGATTATATAAAATTCAAACTATTGCCTGGTTTCAAAATATTCTATAAAATTAAAGTAAATTTTTATCAAAACTATGATACCAGATTTTTATGATGATAAAAGTTAAAGTATTGCTTTTTTATCATAAAGTATTTCAAGTGTCACAAGTTTAACTTCGAACTTGAAATTACAAATATACCTATGAAATTCATTACATTTCTTTACCTTATATGTTATTACAACTTTATCCATGCTTAAGCATCTTCGAGGATGTTTCTAACATACAAATTTTCAGCTTTTTGACGTAGGTTCTTGAATTAATTGAACGGCCTTTTTACATATTTTTTGTGAGTTAGATTTGATTTAACTTGTTCATTGACAATGATTTCACTAAAGTTAAAAGAGACATGATAATAACAAATCGTTTCATCGTTTTCTTCACCAATTTCAAACTAAATATCTAAATTCAAATTACTTCTATTTCTTGCAACGTTGGTTGCTTTTTACATTGAAAAATATGAACTTAATTCTCCTTGTGAGTTCTATTGAAATTTTTCAACAAGATTTCTGATTCTTGACCAAAGTTTTGAAAATTTTCACTCGACTAGAGGTTGTACATTCCGAATAAGCTTTTTCTTCAAAATTTTGACTTGTGAGTATCTTTATTGGTTGACTTATTAATATTTATGTCAAAATTCATCTCATTCAATTGTTTTTAATTTAAGCACTCTCCAACGCGTCTACTTATATACATCGGTGAGTAATTTCCTTGATATTTTTGTATAATTGCTTATTTTACTTGTGAATTCCAATAAATATATATATATATATATATAGATATATGTATATATATATATATATATATATATATATATAGACATTTAGATATATGTATATATATATATATATATAAATACTAAATATACTAAAACCATATATATATATATATATATATATATGGTTTTACTATATGAAATTTTATTATTTAGTTTTAATATATGATTGAAATGATCAGTTATTAGCCTTACGTGATGGCCAATTTGTTATGAAATAAAAACATGATTTTCTATTTCAATTATTGATTGAATTTTTAATTATTGAATATTATTTATCAAGAATTAATGAGAAAAATTTACTCTTGAATGGGTTAGACTCATCATCATGGAATTTTACTTTATCACCCTTGTATCTAGTTTAGGGTGGGTCAAAACAATTGAATAATTTATTTTTGACTTTATACTCTGAAAAATAAGTTTGTAGACACCTAAAAAGAATTCTCTCCAAATATGAGCTCTTAATTATAACGGGAAGGTCTTCCGCTTTGCGGGTTTCTATTTTTTTCGAATTATCAGATAAAAAAATTCATATCTCGCTTCCACCTGCTTAAAAAAATTTTCCGTGGCATAGACTTTGTGAGAAATTGAATGCCTTACAAAAAAGGTTTCCTATGATTTTTTCAAAAACTCAACCGATTAAAAGATATTCATAGTGGAAGTTTGGCTATTTTAAGGAAAATATTCGTTTTTATTATAAATTTTATAAGTCGATGAAAAAAAATTATTTCGAATTACGGAATCTCAAGATTTTGTAGAAAATTTACTGCTCTACAAAAATGATATCCTATGATTTTTCGATTAAGTGAAGCCGTTACGAGATATCCATCGTCAAACATTAACGAATATCAATATTTCCAGTTTTTGATCAATAATTCGATAAATTTCAATTCAAATTATTAGTTTCAGGAAAATTTAGATAAATTTGAGTTTTGATGGATAAAGAAATGTTAAAAACAATTTTTTCAATTTTCAGTCTTGAGCTTGTTTGATTGCATTAAAACAAGAAATTAGATTTCGTTATTCATTGTAGAATTATTGATAATAAATAAATTTATATGATGAGAAAATGACTTATTTCGAAAAAATTGTTTTTATCATGTATACAAAATGATGAGTTTTTGGAGCACTGAAAATGTAGTGATAAACGAGTAGACAACGAAGATAGTTAAGAAAAAAAAACATAGGTGGCGTTCGCTTTAGAGTACCAACAGAAGAAGTAATGTAATTCAGAACAAAAAGCCTCTCACAAAAAAATTTATGTATAATTGGTAGAATAAAATTTGAAAATACATACTAAACAACCGTAATAATATGAAATGCCAATGCAAATGACATTTTAAATTATTACAATTTAAATTATTACATTACGAGCTTACAAAAAATATCATTAGAACAAAAACTTCTTAATGAATTTTTGAACAAATAACTCCTGAAGGAGTTACTTTTATGACATAAATTTAGATTTATGTAAATTTTTCTGAAACTAATAATTTAAATTGAAATTTATCGAATTATTGATCAAAAACTGGAAATATTGATATTCGTTAATGTTTGACGATGGATATCTCGTAACGGCTTCACTTAATCGAAAAATCATAGGAGACCATTTTTGTAGAGCAGTAAATTTCCTAGAAAATTATTAATGCCGCAATTCGAACTAATTTTTTTTCGTCGACTTATAAAATTTATAATAAAAACGAATATTTTCCTTAAAATAGTCAAACTTCAACTTTGAATATCTTTTAATCGGTTGAGTTTTTGAAAAAATCATAGGAGACCTTTTTGGTAAAGTATTCAATTTCTTACAAAGTTTTTGCCACGAAATATCTTTCCAAGCTGTTGTAAGCGAGATATAATTTTTTTTATTTGATTATTCGAAAAAAATAGAAACCCGCAAAGCGGAGGACCTTCCCGTTATAATTAAGAGCTCATACTTGGAGAGAATTCTTTTTAGGTGTCTACGAACCTATTTTGCAGAGTATAAAGTCAAAAATAAATCGTTCGATTTTTTTGACCCACCGTAATCTAGTTGCTTGTATTGAGTATTGCCAGCTAGCTCTTAATACTATATTTTTGTTGTTGAATAATTGAAATTTATATATTTTTAATTTTGATTTGAACTATTAGGGAGGGTTCAATTTAAATTTTTAATAAGTTTATTTTTAAAATATATATTTAAAAGAAGTAATTTGATATATATAAATCATTGACTAATAATCTAAATGTCTAATTCTAAGCTCTATCTATGTTCTAACTTAACTTTATCTCTAAATATTGTAATACTAGCGTAAACAATCAATGATTTGAATTGATATTGAAGTATTTACATGAATAAACTTATTTCTTTTTTTGGAAAGTTTAATCATCCATCATCAATGTTACTTTTATGTTGGCTTTGCTCTGGTTTCCTTGGAGAATGTTTCTGAAATGTTCGCATTTTCCAGCCCACATTTTTGATTGCTTCTTTTGGTTTTTATATATTGAATACTTGATTTATATGTGGGATATTTTCATTCACAGCACTTAGGTTACGTATTTGTTGATCACATTTCCATTCACAATAATTTAATTAATTTATTCTTAGGTATTGGATCTGTATTATTGAAGATAATTCTACTTCGAAACAAAACGACGTTAATCTCTGCTATCTGAAAAAAAAAATACTGATCGACATTTCAGCAGTCTTGCCTTTTTAGTGTTTTCTCGATAAATTGAATTTCAAAGCTTACTAGCTCCTGTGAAAAATATTGAAAAATGATGCTTTCGATGATTTCACAAAATTTACAGTATTTCATGGCTTTAAACTATTTTAAATAGTTAATCCAAATTTCTGTGAATAATTTGATAAAAATTTTATGTAAATTGGTTGAGTTAAAATACTTATTTTCATACGAAGAGTTTTCCAAATGTCAAAAAGTTTACATAATTCAACTTCTAATGCTTTTTACTGAATAATTACTGAATACTACTCATGAAATTGATTAAATTTCTTTAGCTCAGATGCTATTACAATTCTATTGATGCCTAAGCATCTTCAAGGATATCTCTTAATTAATAATTTCAGAATTTCTGACGTCGATGCTATCCCTACTTAATTGAATTTTGATCGAATTTGTCCTATTCAAATAATTCTGGTACGTTTGATCTGATTTGGCCTATTTTTTGGCAATAATTTCACTTAAGTTTATATATAATTCATGACAGTAACAAATCTTTACAACATTTTTCTTCATAAGTTCAAACTAGATACATAAATTCAAATTAATTCTATTTATTGCAACTTTGGCTTTCTTAAACATTTTACATTTATCAATTGAATGCTTCCTGTGAGTTCTGTTTGAGATTATCAAAAGGATTAATTTATTTTTTACTATCGTTCAAATTGTTCAAATTGTATTGTTCATATTTCTGGCTAACTCTTTATTACAAGTTTTTTTTATTGGAATTATTAATTGTAATTTTTTATTATGATTCAATTACTCATTAGCGCCAATTTTTATGAATTTATTAAATGTAATATTGGTTTATTATTAATTATTACCTATAATAATTAATTAGAGAAGATAATTATGTGCGCAGACACCTCAGTGGTAGAACATTGGAATCGTGACGGAAGATCCGGGTTTGACTCCTATTCAGGTCAAAAAGAAATTTTCTAGATGGACGGATGTCGGCCACCACTTCACTGTTGGGTAAAAAATTAAGAGTGCTGTGACCCCAAGTGGTGCAAGATCGCAGCAACAAAGCGTACCCAGAACACAACTGAAATCTTAACTCGCTCAAGCTGGAAAAAGCTTCTGAGAAATCTTCACAAAAGATCTAGGAGTATCAGAATATTACAAAAAAATTATTATGGAATTTACTTTTGATTTAGTTTGAGTATAAAAACTTGTTAGATCACCCTTTTATCTGGTTGCATGTATTGAGTGTTGCCAGCATACTCTTAATATTATAATATTTTAAATGAAATTTGAAATTCTATTAATTTGTACACACTTTTTATAGGGAAGGTTCTATTTGAATTTAAGAAATAGAAGTTTAAAAATTTATATTGAATTAAAGTTATATGAAATATAAATCTGTGACAACTAAACTAATCTCCTTATCTTCAATATAAGAAAAACAAATGTTAACTTCCGCTATTTCATTGATTTTCACAACAATTGTTTCGTCATACCATGACTTCATCAGGTGAGTATTCAAACTGTTTAACTGTTTAAATGTCACCTGACTTCATCAGGTGACAGTTCACAATTGTTGTAAAAATCAATAAAATAGCGGAAGGTAACATTTGTTTTTCTTATATTGAAGATGAATTTTCGTCAAGTAAAGACCGAGACAATCAAAAATTTAATCTCCTTATCTCTAAATGTCTCAATACTAATGTAAGAAATGATTTTCTACGAAATTAAATCAAAAAGCTCTACAGTAAAACACTAATTTCTACCTGTGGTAACTTTGTTTATGTTTCCTGTTTTGTTTGCTTTGCTCTGTTTCAGGAATTTGTTCTGGTTCTTGGAGAATGTTTCTGGAATGTTCTGATTTTCCAGCCCAATTCGTTCATTTCTTTCGTTGGAGATATATTATTGTATACTTGATTTATATGTAGGATATTTCCATTTAAAACACTTAGGTAATAGAATAATAAATAAAAATAAATAAATAAATCTTATGAAAACATTCAGACTAAAATTTTAAAACATGTCCTCAATACACTGTATCAATTTATATATATATATATATATATATATATATATATATATATATATATATATATATATATATATATATATATATAAGATGGAGATGGAGAATGTGCTATATATTCTTTATATAGAATATATAGCACATTTAGATGGAGAATGTGCTATATATTCTTTATATAGAATATATAGCACATTCTCCAGAGAAAGAACCTGATAAATTCAGACCCAAAATTCTTCAGTAAGGAGTTATTTGATTAAACAAAATAATCATCTAAAAATATATAAAATACTTTCTTCAAAACAAAAGATTTCTGCAACAACTAAGTAATTTTGGGATAAGCATGTCCTATTGTGATTCTTAAACATCCAATCGAAACATATATCTGTATAAGGGACTTCTGAATAATTTGTTCATTATTTTATATATTTTTGGAATCTTTATTAGGTAATTTCAACCATGATGATAATATGTAAGTCTATGAAGTGATACAGTGTAGTTAGGATATATTTTAAAATATAATTCTAAATGTTTTCATGAGATTTATTTAGATTAAAATCTGTAGAGGTTCTGGTGATTAATTTCCAGCTATTATTCTGTAATATGCAAATTCTTCTTCATAGTAACTTTCAATTTATATAATTTAATAACTGAGAAATGAGAAATTTCTTTGTATTACATCACATGCACGTATCGGTTATCCAATGCAGAGTTTAAGTCGTATCTTCTTTCATTGTATATTTCTGTGATATAACCTTATTTTAGTATAGTCGATGCTTATCCCAAAATTGGTTAGTTGTTGCAGAAATGTCTTGTGTTAAAGAAGGTACTTTGACATATTTTTAATGATTATTTTGTTTATTCAAAGAATCCTTATTGAAGAGATTTTGAGTCAGAATTTATCCGGTTAGTTCTCTGGAGAATGTGCTATATATTTATGATAGATTGGGCCGTTGCTTGGTAGAAATCAGTTGTAATTGTCATTATAAAATAAAACACTTGTTTACATTTTCTACTTTATTTTTGGTATTGACGTACGTTTCGTCTTTGCTAGAAAGACTTCATCAGAATACGAAGTAACAGTTGTTGTACAATGAATTTATAAGATTTTTTACAGAAGGTGTACATGTGTTTTTAATTGTTCGTCGGGTTGGTTTTCTCAAAGAATATTCCCTTCAGAATCGTGTTCACTCGATCCGTTGTAAATATTGAATAGAGGGGTGTAATAAAAATCTATTTGTTCATTTACTAGGTTATTGCTGTTTTTATGTTTATTTATTTCGTAAATTTCCCATAAGTTCAATTTTAGACCTCTATTTTCAACATGTAGAATTTCTATTTCTTTTGTGAAAGAATGGTTATTTTCAAGAAGGTGTTTAGCATAATGTGAATCTTTTTTATTTTTATCGAAACTTCTTTTATGTTCGGTTAGGCGTGTACCGAAATTTCTACCTGTTCTACCAATATAAATCTTTGGGCAATCTGGGCAAGTGAGTTTGTATACACCTGATAATTGAAGTTTATCCATACTGTTTTTATTGTTTTTGATGTATTTGCTAATAGGATTGTTTGTCTTGAAAGAGACTTTAATATTTTCTTTTTTGAGTAGGTTTTTTAGTTGAATACTAATGTTTCCGAGATATGTGAGGCTAACGTATTTGTGTTCAGATAGATCAGATGTTACTGGATAAATTTCTTTTATTGTGTTTATGTGTATACGTTGGTTAATTAAATTATCTATTAGAGATGTATTATATCCATTGTTGTAAGCTATTTGTTTAATTATACATTTTTCTTTTTGGAAATTGACTTGGTTTAGTGGAATGTTCAATAAACGGTATATCATACTATGGAGAGCTGCTAGTTTGTGTTGGAATGGATGAAAAGAATTACGGTGTATAATGTATCTGTTTGTGATGGTTTATGATAAATTGCGAAGTTATGTTTATTGTTTTCTCTAGTTATCGTGAGGTCAAGAAAGTTGATGGATTCATTATGTTCTATTTCTGAAGTGAAAACTATTTTTGGGTGGAGATTATTTATAAAATTCTCAAATGTTGATATTTGTCTGTTAGTACCTACGAAACATGCAATTATATCATCCACATACCTATACCAATAAAGGATGTATTTTTTGAACGGATGTTTATGAATTTTGTTTTCTAGGAAATCCATGAAGATTTCCGCGAGTAAAGAGCTTAGTGGATTTCCCATGATTAAACCTTCTTCGCTAGTATATAAAGTATTGTTAAATTTGAAGAAATTTTGGTTTATACAAATATTTAATAAGTCTATTATTTCTGATTTTATGACGGGGTTTACTTTGTTATAATTTAAAAGTTCTTCTATCAGTTTTAATGTTTCCATTGGGGGGACACTAGGAAAAAGGTTTCTAAAATTGAACTTATGGGAAATTTACGAAATAAATAAACATAAAAACAGCAATAACCTAGTAAATGAACAAATAGATTTTTATTACACCCCTCTATTCAATATTTACAAGGGATCGAGTGAACACGATTCTGAAGGGAATATTCTTTGAGAAAACCAACCCGACGAACAATTAAAAACACATGTACACCTTCTGTAAAAAATCTTATAAATTCATTGTACAACAACTGTTACTTCGTATTCTGATGAAGTCTTTCTAGCAAAGACGAAACGTACGTCAATACCAAAAATAAAGTAGAAAATGTAAACAAGTGTTTTATTTTATAATGCTATATATTCTTTGAAAAGGTAAAATAAAAAAAGGCCTTTTCGAATTATATGTTGAAAATTTTCCTGGTGATGGAACTTGGGATTCTTCAACATCCAATAGAAACATACATATGTATAAGGTGAGGTCTAAATAATTTGTTCATTATTTTATATTTCTTATGGATCTTAATTAGGTAATTTTCACCACATTTTATGATAATATATATGTCTATAAAATGATAAAGTGTATTTGGGACATGTTTTGAAATTTAATTCTAATTGTTTTCATGAGATTTATTCAGATTAAACTCTGTAAAGGTTCTGGTGATTTAATTCTAGCTATTATTCTGTAATATGAAAATAATTCTACAGTGCGAATTTCAGTTTATATATTTCAATAATTGAGAAATTTCTTTGCATTACATCACATGTACGTGGCGGTTATCTAAGTCTAAGTTGTATCTTCTTTCATTGTATACTTCTGTGTTATAACCAAATTTTCGTATAAGCCATGCTCATCCCAAAATTGGTTAGTTGTTGCAGAAATGTCTATTTTTTTAAAATTATTTTTGAATGATTATTTTGTTTATTTAAATAATTCCTTACTGGAGAGATTTTGGGTCCATATTTATCAGGTTGTTGCTCTAGAGAATGTACTATATATTACTTAAAAGGGGAAAATAAAAAAGGCCTTTTTGGATTATATGTTGAACATGTTTTGTTGATGGAACTTGTAATTATTCAACTTTCAATCGAAATATATATATATATATATATATATATATATATATATATATATATATATATATATATATATCTGAGAAGAAATATAAAATAATGAATGAACAAATTATTTTACATATATATATATATATATGTAAAATAATTTGTTCATTATTTTATATTTCTTTTGAATTTTTATTAGGTCATTTCCACCACATGTAATGATAATATATATATATATATATATATATATATATATATATATATATATCTATAAAGTGATACAGTGTATTTAGGACATGTTTTAAAATTTTATTCTAAATGTTTTTATGAAATTCATTGAGATTAAAACCTGTCAAGGTTCGGGTGATTTAATTGCAACTATTATTCTATAATATGCAAATACTTCTTCATTGTAACTTTCAATTAATATATTTTACTTAGGTACTTCTTGATCACATTTCCATTCACAAGAACAATATCAATTTCTTTTTAGGTTGTGGATTTGGATATTTGGGGTAATTTATTCTGAGCGACGTGAATTGGCCCTGAAACATTTTCATACTTTTTTTTTAATTCACACAGTTTTTATGTTTTATAATTTATTCAGAATCCTGACACGTGTTTCGGTCTTTCGACCATCTTAAAAGGCCTACATAAAGGAAGGAATTCTTTTGTGTACTCCTTTGAATATGGTAGAAACACGTGTTAGGATTCTGAATAAAATGTGAAACATAAAAACTGTGAATTAGTTTGAATAAAATAGTTATAATGTTTCACCTTGTGCAAACCGCATACCCTATTCATGTTATTGTCATATTAATTTGGAATTTCAGCTGCCTTATATAGTTTTCTCGAAAAATTTAATTCCAAAGCTTACTATACTACTTTGTCAAGACAGTACCGGGAATTTTCAATTAAAACAACATTTTTACATCTAATCGTCAAAATTTAGTGGGTCGCCTTCAAAATAGGCTCCATTTGCTCCAATACATCTATGTCAACGGCACTTTCAATTATCGAAACATTTTTTATATGCGCTTTCCGGAATGGACTTTAGGTCTCGCGCCGAATTTTGTTTAATGGCTTCAATCGACTCAAAACGGGTGCCACGAAGAAACAATTTTAGTTTCGGGAAGAGGAAAAAGTCGCAGGGAGCCAAATCCGGCGAATACGGTGGTTGCTGAAGCACGTTTGTTGAGTTTTTGGCGAGAAAGTCAGTCACAATCGTAGCTCGGTGAGAAGGCGCGTTATCGTCATGCAAAATCCATGAGTTGTTCGCCCACAAATTTGGCCGCTTCTTACGGATACGCTCACGCAAACGTTTCATAACGCCTAGGTAATACTCCTTGTTGTTTACCGTCTGACCCTCTGGAACGAATTCGTAGTGCACCACGCCACGGATATCGAAGAAAACAATGAGCATCAACTTCATCATTTGAATGATCAATATTTCTGTCTGAATGGATCTAATTTAATTAATTTGTTTTTGATTACACTCTAACGAGTAAATATGTATACATATATAATAATTTTTATTATCTGAGTTTTTCAATAATGATTATTTATATCTCGTTTGCAAGGTGTAGTTCACAAAATCCATGACAATTCCCCTAAAATTTGTAGAGATTTGGATAAATTGCTAAAATGTATGCAAATGGAAATAAATTCTACCTTTTCTGCATTCTATATATTTATGAATCTTTGTTAAAATTGTAGAATTATTTTCAATTTTGAAATATTTTAGTGATGAACTTTGACATATAATCATGTAATTTCTTAATGTATTGATAAAATTTTAAAGGTCACTTCTGAAATTTATTTTGCTACTTACAGATTTGATACCGCTATGTAAAATTCATTAATTTGCGTATGCACCATTTTGTTTCATTGTTTTAACTAAAAGTTTGAATATTAAAACAAATTGAAATATGTTTATCTTCTACAATTTTAATTTCAAAAAAAATTTTATTCAAAAAACTTTCAGAAATAAATTTATGTCTAACAAGCACCGCTTACATTTAATAGACGTATATAATCAAAACTCAATATATAATGTCAAATGGAATAAATAACCCAACAGATATACGAAAGTAATTAAAATTAATAAATAAATATTTGAAGGAGACAAAATTTTGTTTCTGGTCTTACCTTTAAGAACACCAATTGCCTTTTAAAAACATGAACACACTTAAAGGACTTCTCAAAGAATATAATTTATTTGAAATATTTAATATATTTAAATATTTGAATAAATTATTTCAAAAATCTCTAAAAAAATGTGCACTATATCTTCAAAAAACAAATATCATTCTAGACAATCCCGTCTTCAGTCCTCTTTTAATATTCCAAATATCAAAATCAAAAACATAACCTATATCACTCACGTGTTAAAAGACTTAAACTTCGAAATACAGATCAACTATATAATTCAAGATTGATCTATGTTCTAACAAAATCAAAGAACACTGTGAGTTATTTTAAGGTTTATTTAAATTCATTGACATTCTATAATGAGATTTATTGAAGCCAAAATATAATTATATATTATATATAAAATAAAATAGAAAGGCCTTTTACTTGATAGAAGAAATATAATAAAATTTGAATATTAAAAAAAATTGAAATATGTTTATCTTCTACACTTTTAATTTCAAAAAAATTTTTATTCAAAAAATTATTGGAAATAAATTTATGTCTAACAAGCACCGCTTACATTTAATAGACGTATATAATCAAAACTCAATATATAATGTCAAATGGAATAAATAACCCAACAGATATACGAAAGTAATTAAAATTAATGAATAAATATTTAAAGGAGACAAAATTTTGTTTCTGGTCTTACCTTTAAGAACACCAATTGCCTTTTAAAAACATGAACACACTTAAAGGACTTCTCAAAGAATATAATTTATTTGAAATATTAAATATATTTAAATAGTCGAATAAATTATTTCAAAAATGTGAGTATTACAAGATACTGAGTGTACCGTGAACAAGAACTTCATTTTATAGTACATGGATATAACAAAAATAGAAGAGGGGGTGAAGAGAGTTTTACAATACTTTTGGGAAACTGAAAAATGGTTCAAAAAAGATTCAACAAAGGGGAGTTACTTAATTCAGTTTGGTCATTCAATAATATTTTTCTTTTGTGATATCTATTAATTTCTAAAGTTTCTAATAAGTTTAATCTAAAACTTTTGTTTTCTAAGTGTAAAATTTCAAAGTTACTATTAAAACTATTTCAAAAATCTCTAGAAAAAATGTGCACTATATCTTCAAAAAACAAATATAATTCTAGACAATCCCGTCTCCAGTCCTCTTTTGATATCATGTTTTTAAAAGGCAATTGGTGTTCTTAAAGGTAAGACCAGAAACAAAATTTTGTCTCCTTTAAATATTTATTTCTCCTTTAAATATTTATTTATTAATTTTAATTACTTTCGTATATCTGTTGGGTTATTTATTCCATTTGACATTATATATTGAGTTTTGATTATATACGTCTATTAAATGTAAGCGGTACTTGTCAGACCTAAATTTATTTCTAAAAGTTTTTTGAATAAAAATTTTTTTGAAATTAAAATTGGAGAAGATAAACATATTTCAATTTGTTTTAATATTCAAATTTTGTTATATTTCTTCTATCAAGTAAAAGGCCTTTCTATTTTATATTAATTGAAAGTGGTAATAAATTCGGATGTTTTATTTAAACTGTTTGCAATTTCTGTTGTATAAGTTGCATTTTATGGAGGTTCCATTTTTGTGCTTTGATTTTTATCCTTTAGTAACCCTATAAGCTGTGTTGGGATCACGTCTCCTTTTAATCTGAAATATTTCCTTCCGATCTTTCTACTCATTTTTTCCCATTTTGCCTGCATTTTCTCTTTACCTTTTGTATATTATGATCATGTTTCATTGTATGGAAATGCCTGTTTGATTTTTCTCTTTTCATTAAATGCATGAAAGAATTCTTTCTGCTTGTATTTAGTTTAATTTTAATAACATTCGTCTAAACATTAAATTTTCGACTATCCGTTTTTTAATTATTCTTAGTAATTTCATTGGTTCAGGTTCATTTTAGTCAATAAGATTTGCTCTTATTTCTCTCATATCAATATTTTTTAATTTAAATTTTTTATTCTTGTAATGTTGTTTTAAATCATAATTTTGATGGTTTATTTACTGCTTACTGTATTCTAGTGTTTGTGCAGTGTACAACATACAATCGGTGCGGTAAGATATCTTTTTTAATAATTTTCATTTTTCAAATATGAAATCGAGCAGAAGATTTCCGTTCTTATAATTATAAATTGTTTTCTAGGTTTTAGGAATTTGCTTTAAGGGACTTATTTTGAGCAAGTTAATTTTGAAGAAATTCTTGATATTATGTTATGCATTTTGAATTGACAATTCGTATTTCTTTCATTCCCTTTGTTGTTGTGTAATAAGTATTAATAATATATGTCTACTTAATTGACACGGTGTGTTCCGAAGACATTTATTTTATTTAATTTAAAAAAATTTTGATTAAAAAATTTATTTGAAATTAAAATTCCTAGAAGGTTTACAGAAGAAATCTCTATGATATTTAAAATTTGGTTATAATCCTTCTATCAAGGAGAAAGCCCTATTTTATTTAATTCAATAAATTATCTTGCTCTTAAACTTTTGAGAAAAGATGCTCTATAAGAATTTAGCATTTTCTGTTAACTGACGTATACACATATCACAATGCATCAAACATCAAACCACCCTATTAATCAGAAAATGCCAGCACATATCGCAGTATGATTGGTTAATGTACCATGTGAATCGCGATTACTTTTTATAGAATTGAATATTATTAGGAAAATTGCATTCAATAACGGCTATAGTTCAATTAAAATGGATAAAATTTTAAATGAAAAACAAAGGAAAATTGTATTGAATTTAATTTACCTTGTTAAAAATGATTTGACTAAAGGATATATTTCCATTCCTTACGTGAATAAAATATCAGATAACATTGCCAATTATTTTAAAATTAAATTTGACTTGAATGTGGCTTTCAGAACGGTTAATAATTTAGGAATTCATATAAAAAATAATAAAGGAAAAAAAAATGAAGGCAATAAATTTAGAGTCTATAAGTTGACTTGTAGTGATTGCCTCAGGTAATATATTGGTCAAAAAGAAAGATCTTTCAAGGAAATAATTCACGAACATCAGCCAAGTTATACGTCAGACATTTCTTATTCAACATATGCTAGTCATTGAAAGAATTGGGATATAATTTCAACAATAACTACGAAATTATTCATTATAAAAAGAAAAGAATCAGTCAAAACTAGTTGGTACAAGAACCTCAAACTTCTTCTTAACGACCAAATTGATGTTACGAAATCCCCATTTTTTTTACTTATTGAGGTAATTCAGATAATTGACTCCAATATATTTTATGGTTTTTATATCCTTTTTATTCGCATATTTATCTTTATCGGTATTTCTGTGAACTGATGGTAATTTTTATTTTTTTTATAATGTTTCTTTCAACTTTATTCCCAAAAATTATCAGTTAGTTGTACTGCTACCTTTTTCAAATTTTGAGCTATATAAGTAGTGTTGTGTAATGTTTAGAGTTAGTTCAAGATGAAAACTTGACAAAGATACAATGTTAGCGAAACAATTGTCGTTTATTTAATTAAAATGAATTTCTAAAAAGTACGGATCGATTCATTAATTTTTTTTTACTGGTCTTATTGGATTATTTCTTTCCTTATATTTGTTTCCGAAAGTTGTTTGTTAGTTGTACCGCCACCTTTTCATGTTTTCAGCTACATAAGCTATATATGAATGTTCAATGTTATTATCGTATATCTCGCGTATGCGTGGAGTAAATTGCTCCGAATGTTCGGAACAAATCGATAGATTCAATGAATCAATCAAGTGTTTATACTACTTTGTCAAGAAAGTACCGGGAATTTTCAACTAAAACAACATTTTTACATTTAATCGTCAAAATTTATTGGGTCGCCTTCAAAATAGGCTCCATTTGCTCCAATACATCTATGCCAACGGGACTTCCAATTATCGAAACATTTTTTATAGGCGCTTTTCGGGATGGACTTTAGCTCTCGCGCCGAATTTTGTTTTATGGCTTCAATCGACTCAAAACGGGTGCCACGAAGGGGCAATTTTAGTTTTGGGAAGAGAAAAAAGTCGCAGGGAGCCAAATCCGGCGAATACGGTGGTTGCTGAAGCTTGTTTGTTGAGTTTTTGGCGAGAAAGTCAGTCACAATCGTAGCTCGGTGAGAAGGCGCGTTATCGTCATGCAAAGTCCATGAGTTGTTCGCCCATAAATTTGGCCGCTTCTTACGGATACGCTCACGCAAAGGTTTTATAACGCCTAGGTAATACTCCTTGTTTACCGTCTGACCCTCTGGAACGAATTCGTAGTGCACCACGCCACGGATATCGAAGAAAACAATGAGCATCACCTTCATTTTCGAGCGGCTTTGGCGTGGTATTTTCGGTTTCGGCTCATTTTTTGCCACCCATTCCGATGATTGCTGGCTTGTTTGCATATCCTACTCGTAGACCCAGATCTCATGACCAGTTATAATGCGTTCCATGAATGTAGAATCGGAATTACAGCGATCCAGCATGTCTGAAGCAACCTGTTCGCGATGACGTTTTTGAAGAAAATTCAGGTCTTTCGGTACGAGTCGTGCGGCCACCTTTCTCATGCCCAAAATATCAATCAAAATCGTACGTGCGGACTCGTGGGATATCTTAAGATCATGTGCTATCTCTCTCAAGCTGGTACGACGGTTTTCCAGCACCCTTTCCTAAATTTTATCGACGTTATCTTCGATCGAAGCCGTCGATGGGCGACCACTTCACGACCGTCCTTGAAGGCTCTGTACCACTGAAATGCACAAGTTTTTGATAGAGCTTTATCACCAAAGGCCTTTTGCAACATTTTCAATGCATCGGCACACGAAAATTCATTTGCAACACAAAACTTTAAACAAATCTCTTGATCAACGTAATCACCCATAGTAAAAATCGGCACGCACTCTGACATCGACTGACTTAATCAGCTGTTGCAAACACACTAGTTGACAGATCTCGCTCAAGCTTGGCATAGTAATTAAGGACAGTGGTACCAAGCTAGAAAAAAAAATTTTTACCTGCCTCATTGCCCCGCCTGATTTAAATCGATAATTCCCGGTACTTTCTTGACAGAATGTATATACACAATGAGAATTCATTTCATATTAGTTGCAAAAACATTTGAATTAATCCATTCATTGAATTGCGTGAAATTGTGGAAACTGCCTGTCATCTAATTCTCCGGGTACCCTGTAGTTTTATGGGAAGACCTAGTAGAAAGTAAGGACCCCGTTGTCGTGGCTATTCAAGCGGCAGTAAGTCGAATAGTGTCTCCTCTAAAATCTGAAATTTGTCAACTGATAGATCTTATTGAATCTAAAAAAAAAACTACTGCTAACAAAACATCTTTACGGAATTCCCCTGACATTGAAGCGACACATCTTGCGAAGACTACGTCGTGATCCAATGTGCCTTCTATGGACAAAGAATATACGCTTCTTCCACCTGCTGCGGACCGAGTATCTGCAAACAATCGGAATGTCTCTGATTCTGTTGTGGTCGCGGTCGTGGAGAGTGAGTCACCCCAACCTGTTACCGATACTGAGGAATAAAATGTAGTTGTTAACAGAAAGAACAAGTATGTGTACAAATGAGTTAAGACGTGTTTCTTGTGCTCCTTTAGTTTTTCAAATTTTTCCGACTGTTTTCTTCAAGATTGTTCTTGAGATTTGCATCATTGTGATGCAGATTTTCTGCGCTTTCTGACACTGTACGGCTTTTTCCGGGGCGACTTGTAGTTTAGGAGTAATCATTATTCTCAACTGCGCTTACCATTTTCTGCAAAACATGCCGGTCAATTGTTTATCGTGTGACACCCGGCAGCAGGAATAGACCAGCTGTACGATGTTTTTCGTGCGTAAGTGAGATACATCTCGCCTGCCTGGGAGTTTCGGTCGTTGTTCTGAAGACAGTTAGAGATGCAGGGGAAATGAAATGGATTTGCAAGAAGTGTTCGTCGAATGGGAAAGGTTCCAGCAGTGTCAGCATAGCTGAAAGACTTGACAATATCGTTTCAGATTTGGCTACCATCACTAGTCAACAGGCCGAATTAATGAAATCCCTAAATTTCTATGGGAATGAAATAGACGATTTTGTGTCTAAATTGGTGGAGTTGGAAGGTGTAGACATAAGGATGAGTAAATTTGAAAATCGTGTACTGGCCTTGAAGAATGAAAATGCTGTACTCAAGCAAGAAATTAACAAGCTTCAGCTTGTTAATTGTTATCAAAATCGGATAATCTGGGTATTATTGGAGGTCGTGAGGAAAAAATGAGAATGTGCTGAGCATTGTTGAGAAAATTTGCGCTCAAGCTCAATGTTCCTAATGTACGAGAATGTGTTCAGGGTTGCCACAGGATTAATTTCATGCCGAGAAGGATTATTAGGAACAGGCCCATTGTTGTGGATTTCAGAAACAATTATTATCGAGATAGTACGTGCATACAAGGATAAAAAAGGTATTAAGTCGAGCGATATATTTACGAAAGTCTTTCTCTAAGTAACAGAAGGATCTTTAACACAACAAGATAGTTTTCTAGAGATAACAACTTCAAGTACTGTGGGATTCAGGATGGAAGAATACTGGTGAGGAAGAATTAAGATGCCAAAATTTTTCACCTTTCTACGGAGGAAGATTTAACCAAGCTGCTTATTCAATATTATTATTATTTTTTATATATTATTATTATCCTGATACTCCTAGATCTTCTGTGAAGATCCCTCAGAAGCTTTTTCAGCTTGTGCGAGTTAGGAGTTCAGTTGTGTTCTGTGTAGGCTTTGTTACTGCGATCTTGCGCCACTTTAGGTCACAGCACTGTTAATTTTTGACCCAACAGTGAAATGGTGGCAGATACCCGTCCAACTAGAAAGTTTCTTTTCTACCTGAATAGGATTCGAACCCTGGACCTCCCGGTCACGAGTCCGATGCTCTCCCGCTGAGCTATCCACACTCACTTTTCACTTAATCAGACTTTCTTTTTTTAGTCTGTTTCTGGTTCGTCTTGATGGTATTTGTATTACCTGAATTGTCGAGGTTTGCGAACCAAGACAACCGAGTTTTTGACATCCACCTGGAAAAGTAATGCAGATGTGATATGTGTGACGGAATCATGGCTGAAGCCAACAGTAAAAACTTCAGATTACAAGGTGTTTTGAAGGGATCGTTTCGATACCTGTAGTTGCAAGAAAGATGGAGGGGGTGTTTTCATTGGCGTTTCGAAATACCTACAGTGTGTCCAGGTTTCGGATTGTCGTCATTCCACCCGAGTTGAAGTATGGATCAAAGCAAAGCTTGGACATTCAATAAATCTGTTTGTTGGTGTGTCTTATTTCCCATCCGGTATATCTTCGAACGATTATTTAAGTTATTTCGATGCAGTGACAGCTCTTATAGAGAGTCATGGTGATGACGAGATCATTTTGATTGGGGATTTCAACCCTCCGGTTTTGTTTTGGAGGACTCCGCTAAGCCTGTTATCGAGAAAGTCAACGTAGAAAATATAGGAAATTCGTCATGTGTTCGTATGGATTATATCAGTTTAGATGAAATCCTCAAGAAGGTCGATGAACTGAAAGTAAATAAAAGCGCAGGTCCAGATTTGATACCGTTGATGTTTATTAAGTCCTCAGCTGCTTCACTTGTTTTACCACTTCACATAATATTTAACCAGTTCTTAGGTGCTGGTGTTTTCCTGATAGATAGAAATTCGCGAAGATTATCCTGATTCACAAATGTGGAAAAATGATGACATCTCTAATTACCGACCTGTTTCTATTCTGAGCTATTTTGGGAAATTTTTTGAATCAATTATAACAGACTTTTTATTGAGTTCATTCAAGTCCAAGATATGCGGAAGACAGCACGGCTTTTTAAGGGGTAGATCCGTCTTGACCAATTTAACACCATACATTAATTTTATATCTCAACATATGGATCAGGGTATCCAAGCGGATGCCGTTTACACAGACTTTTCTAAGACTTTTGACAGGGTTAATCATGCGACGCTGATGAAGTTCCTGTCGGAATACGGTGTGGAGGGTAATCTGTTGGAATGGATTGGATCTTACTTGTCTATTTGTTGTTTTTTCTTTTCTTTTTCTTTCATTTGCGCGATTTAGTCTGGAGTGCCTCAGGGCTCACATTTGGGTCCGGTTCTCTTCCTGCTATATGTAAATGATGTTTGCAAGTGTTTTTCATATGTAGATTTCGAACTTTTTGCGGATGATCTTAAAATTTACTAGGCTCTGAGGAGTATGGAGGATGCACTAGGGTTTCAGGACGATCTTGATGGATTTTCGGCTTTTGTGCTAATCGGTACATATACTCGAATTTTGAGAAGTGCAAACATTTTATATATTTGATAGATTCGGTCTTTACTGGGTGGAAACTCATTTTAATTAAAAAAATGTATGTGGGACAGTAATTTATTTCAATACATGAAGAAGCCACATCGTGGTGAAACAATTGTTGTAGTAGTACATACATTTTTGTGGAAATAAATTACTGTCCCATATACATTTTTTAAGTAAACATATTATATTCGCCAGAAACCAGAATATTTTGTGGACTCCTCTGTCACTGAACGGCTCAATTATTGAGGAGGTGAATAACGTTAAGGATCTTGGAATTTGTCCCGATTTGAAACTATCATTTGAGCATCACATAGACGATATTGTTTCCAGGAGTTTGAGGATACTCGGTTTTATTTTGAGAATTTCACGGCAGTTCAACTGAAAGTTTTGTACTCTACATTGGTGCGTACTATCCTGAAATATGCCATACCGATTTGGAATCCTTTTTATTATGAATATATTGATCGAGTGAAGAGAGTTTAAAAAAAAGTCACCAAGACCCTGAATTATAGATTCGGAATCGACAGGTTGAGTGTCCCTATAACGCAAGACTCAGCTTGTATAATATGATAAGTTTAAAACATAGGAGGATAATTTTGGATCAAACTCTGTTATACCGAATTGTTAATGCCCACTTTGATTTTCCATTGATCAGAGAACTGTTTTTCATACCTAGAGCTTGTACATCCTTGTTTTATCACTCAATTTTTTTTGAGAAGAAAGCGCGTTTATAATTGGCATCTTTATAACATCGGAATCTTCAATTTATCAATGTCTATGTTCTGGAGTAAACTAGGTCAATATCTATGTAGGAATTACTGAATGTATTTCATTTTTTCTTGGCCAAGATATTTTGCAGATGAAATTAGAAAGTGTTTAGGATTTAGTTCACATCATGTTTGAATTTTTGTATTATTTAGTGAATCTCTGAAATTCGGTTTCCTGTTTATATAAAAAAAGGCTCAAGTCCGGAGGGGTATCAACAAGCCCAGGAATGAAAAATCATAAACTACTGAGCAAGCCCATAATTGGCACATCGCCATCAACTATACTTATGAGTGTGTCAAAGAGACATTTAACTCATACCCATGTGTAAAGGCTCAGCCCCAAAACAACTATTAAGGATATTAAAAGATTTTCAATGATGCTATTCCGAACCTTGACTGCGAAAAGCTGAATTCTAGGAGAACGGAAATATACTCTTCATTCAAATTATCTTTACCATCTGAGGTACAGTCCCAGGTTATGGATCTATCATTTTGGCTAGAAGGTTTTACGGTTAACAATTTTTTTAAACCTCATCAACCTTTAATCAAGCCAACCTGATCGAAAAACTGAAGATCATGTTTTTGTCCAGCCTAAAAATAAGTTGAGAATTGTACATTTGAATGTCCAAAGTATGGTTAACAAACCTATGAGTCTAGAGATTTATCTTGGTGTAATTTCTGCAGACTTTGTTGATGTGGCGGAGCACTGGTGCGCATCTGAAAGGATTGGTTTTTTGACTCTGAGTTGATATAAAATTGATAGGTTTTACTGCAGACCTGAGCGATAGCATGAAGGATATGCCATATATGTGAGAAGTGATTATGAAGTGCAAAGCCTAAATGTTGATAAGTTTTCGGTTCCGAAGATCTGCGGAACCAGAATAAAGTTACGAGAGGTAATGTTCTGCATTTTGAGTGTTTACAGACCGCCTCAGGTAATATTTCTCTATTCATTAATATCTTAGAATATGTTCTGAATTACTGTACTTCTATATCCAATATTGCGTTTTTATATGTGTAAACTACCTGAATGTTAGTGAGCCGCGAAGGAGGCTTCTTGACGATTTGTTCACGGGACATAATCTTATTGTAGATTCCTGTGAACCGACACGTATTTTCATCAATAAAAATGGTATAACCTTTTCTATCAAGATAGACTACATAGTCACAAACGGTACGAAAAGTTTTACTAAGGTTTCTGTTTCTGAACCTCACATGTATGACCATGAGGCAGTTGTTCTAGATTATGAATTACCTGAGATTGGTGAGATTGATTCTTTGGAGCCAAGATTTCGTAGAATTTTTTCTCAAGAAAATTTGAGTAATCTCTCTAATCTTCTTTCCCGAACCAACTTTCTCTTTCTCTATCGATGTCATTCCATTGGTCAAAATTTTCTATTTCGTCAATGTTTTCAAATCTTCAATTAATGTTGCATATCCCTTAAGTAGAGTGCGTTATTCTCTTGAATTACATTAGGTGGGTTAATTTTCAGATTGTCGAGGCTAAAGAACATTTGAAGAATTCACATTGGTTGGTTAAAAATTTTCAAGCACCTGAAGCACTCAATTAATACAAAACCGCAAAGATCGAATATTCTCCTCTCATAAATATTACAGAGTTGAACTATAATAAAAAAATCGATACATCTGACAACGTCGACAATTCTGTCTGGAAATTTGTGGACGAAGAACTAGGTAATTCATCAAAGAAAAAAAAATCGATATCTCTCAAGGTTAATGATTCTGTTATCTCTAATCCCGAAATTGTAGTTGAGACGTTTGGTAGTTATTTCACAGAAGTCTTTGAAGAGTTTCTATAGACAATTTATCTCGAAATCCTGCACCACCCAGAGATTGTTGGGACGTAACTTCTTTTTCTTCCCTAAAACGCCAGATGAAATATTGTCGGTGATTCGTTGTTTGAAGAATAGTGGCAGTACAGATCCAGACTTGGTTTCAGCAGATATCCTTAAGTCCGTTGCATCTATCATAGTAGATCACCTATTTCATCTGATCAACTCCTCAATTTCATCTGGCAGCTATCCATCAATATTTAAGATGGATAAAGTGATAGCATTGACGCAGCAAATGAAATATCGAATTACCGCCCTATTTCAGTACTCAGTGTTATATCGAAAGTGTTTGAGAAAATTGTTTTTCAGAGAATGTATCAATTCTTGAGCAAATTTCCCATCTTGTCGGTTCATCAGCATGGCTTTAATGTTGCAAAATCAACGCAGACTGCTTGTATGGAGTTCATGAACTTTTTTTCTTGTTCTATGGATGAGGGTGATCACGTAGTTGGCATATTTTGTCAGGGGATTTTGATTGCCTCCAGCATAATTTTATTTTCGAAAATTTATATCAGTTTGGATTCACGGGTATCTTCCTTTACTGGATTGAGTGTTTCCTGTCGCAAGGTTCTCTATTTTATTTGTTGAACCCGGTGGTTTAACGTCACGTGAGTACTATAATAATCTAGGTGTCCCTCAGGGATCAGTCTCTGGACCTCTTCTTTTTTTTAAATTTTATCAACGATTTGCCTAATTTCCCGACGCCCTGTATCATCGTTATGTTTGTTGATGACACATCATTAGCGGTGATAGTAAGTAGTGAGTAGTCTTCAGGAGATGACGGGGATTTGTGAGAGACTAATCCAATGTTTTTTTGATGACTGTAGGGTAAACTCATTAATTCTCAACTTAAACAAGCCTCAAATTGTAAAATTCTAGTTTCAATATTCTGTTCAGGCTTCAACATTTCCGAATCTGTTCAGACTGCTAATTTCCTTGGTCTATACGTCGATAAGAATCTGCGGTGGCACTGTAATGTCTATAAGTTGTGCAAAAATTTTCCACCTATTTCACAACGTTGTTCTTTGGGGTTCATCATCTGAAACAAGTCGAGTGTTCATTGCACAAAAGAAAATTTTTCGCCTTATATTCAGTTTGATGCCCCGAGAATCGTGTCGAGATATCTTCAGAAAATCAGGAATTTCAACATTTCCCTGTATATATGTTGAATTTCTTGTTACTTGTTCGATCTAACCTAGATGGCTTGATGATGTGCTCAGGTTTTCATAATCATGAAACTAGATACCAAAATATTACTTGCATAGCACAAAACCAGCAAGTATGAGTCGTCACCACGACTAGCTGGTATTTAATCACCTGCCAAATAGCTACAAAGTATTGAACATTAGGGAATTTAAAAGAAGTTTAAAAAGTCTGTTCATTGAAACAGCACAGATGAATTTCCTTTTAGTTTATTATAAGTTATCATGGCAAATTGATTTTATGAAACATTTGTCTTTTGTTTGGTCTTATTTCTTGTTGTTTTTCTTTCTTATTATTCTATTCTGTATTGTATTGCTAGCTTTGAGTTTATATGGAATTGAACATTATATGACACAACCTATGCTTCACTGCTATGTCTTTAGGAAAGAATAAAGATTTATTCTTATTTATTTATTATTTTTATTAAGAGTTAGTTCAAAATGTAAACTTGACAAGGCACCGGTTTTGACGAAACGATTTTCGTTAACTTAATAAATTGTGTAAATCTATATCATTTTATTTAATCCATAATTCATAGATTCCCGCCGAAATATACTGCGTGGAGTATGTGAGAATTACGCACCCCTCGCTGTGGCAACATGCCCGAAATATTACTCGAATATTAATACCATAAAATAATTAATTGAATGAAATTTAACTCATGGATCCTGAAATGACATTTTATCGTATTTATGTTCATTAAAAATTTTTCCCTCAAGAAGAAATTCATTTTACGGTTTTTTGTTCTAGGGAACATCCATGCTATGGTTTTGTCCAAATGCTGGTCCAGCCGTGAGCACTCTAATTTTCGAACACAAAGGACTAGAGACTTGAAACTTTCATGGTTTGTTTGCAGCATAAGTGTATTGGTTGAGTATGTTAATAGGCAAAATCGGTTTAATGGTTCCACGCCCATTCAAATTTGCAATTCTACCTATTTCCCCAATAGTTCGGAAATGAATTTAGGTGTTTTGGTGAATAATAACATTACGAAAATATGTGTCAAATTCCGTGAAGACGTACAGGGCTAAATAAAATAATGCTCATTTCAAATAATAAACTGGAATAAAAGATATCCATTATTTTTTCGGTAGACAGCTATAGTGATGGTTATCTTGTAAAGTATCGAAAAACAAATTTCAGGCTTATGCTCGTTGTCAAGGTGACATTTCACACAAAAATATTCGTTCGCTGCTTTTTGTTTGGTCCATTCAGTTTTGAGTTACAGGGTGTTAAAAATCGCAGTAGGCAAAAAATTCGTTCTGCTTTATAGTTCAAAAAATCCCTTCGTAGTGAATTTTAAATATTTATTGTTTGAGATTTTTTATAATTTGTATAAATTCACATGCCGGTGGCAGTTTTTTAATGTGAAGTCTATGTCATATCTTCTTTTCCCATGATAGTCCAGGAGGAATCGGCGCATGAGTACCGAAAACTATTCCACCTCAATTTTTTTATGCGATGCCCTTCAAATTACCCTACTAATTATATAAATGCATGTTGTCATGGGGCAACCCCGTGCCATATTGTTTAAACCGAAATTGTTTAAACAATTACAAGGAATTGTTATTTTTCAACCGGACAAATTTTTTTGTATTCTTTGTTGAAATACAATTAAAAAAAGTCCTATGGCTTATTACGATAAAGTTATTATTTTTCGAGATATGAATTTTTAAAGGTCGATGAAATCTCAAATTTGGATACTTTTGACCCATGAAAAATATATTAAAAAAAAAATTAAATATGAATTATATTTTTTTTTTATTCTTTATGTGATAGTTAATAATATCCTTAATTACGATTTCGAGAAATTTAATTGTTTACAACTGTTTTTTAATCGTTAATTCCGCGCGCTCAAAAGTTTACTCGCTTACCTATAAGTATCGCCGTCTCTCTCTGACTCATACGCTGCGTCGGCCTCTCGGTGTTAAATGAATATACTTTCAATATTAGTGATTTTTCGTTGCAATTATCGTGAGTGCCATGTCATTTTTAGTTATTCCCAAGAAAAGAAAATATTCTGAAGATACTCTACCCTGTATTTTTTGTGTTGATCCAAACAATACAGTGAAGAATCCGAAGCCTGATACATATATAACTGTACAACGTGCAGCTCATCGACGAAACGATGACACCGCTATCCGTTTTGCAAATTTGTTTAATTCTTCTCTTGACAAACAAACGTTCTCATGGCATAGAACTTGTTATGCCAGTTATACAAGTGAAGAAAAAATCAGACGAAGAGAAATACTACTTCACAAACAAGGCGAAAATCTTCAGGAAATCAATTCAACAGAACCCTCAACTTCAAGTATAATTCATACTCCTCGTCGGTCTAGCAGAAATCCAGAAAACGACGGTGATCTGTGCATAATATGTGGTCAGTTAAAAAAAAAATCAGGTAAAAGCAACTTTTGTACTATCTGATCACGATGCAGCCGAAAATTTCTTAGCTGTAGCACGTCTAAAAATGGATGATGTTTTTAAAAAAATATGCACGTTCGATTCGGTTGACAGTCTTCTTGCTCAGGAAGTTAAGTATCACAAATTATGTTATAGAAGCTATTTATATATTCCTGAAAACTCAAATAATAAAGATGGTCGACCGAGTGTCAAGATTTCTGATGATACTGTTAATAAAGCATTTGAAGATTTACTTAAATAGATTGAAATCCCTTTATTCAACCCGACGGCTTACGAATTAAGCTTTTTAACTAAACGTCTTAATAGTTATATCGAGAATGAAGAATTATCTGCTATGATAATATTGCTCTCTTAAAATATTCTTATAAAATTGATAGTTTAAAAGATAAATGATAAATAATAATTCAGGACACCGAGAGGCCGACGCAGCGTATGAGTCAGAGAGAGACGGCGTTACTTATAGGTAAGCGAGTAAACTTTTGAGCGCGCGGAATTAACGATTAAAAAACAGTTGTAAACAATTAAATTTCTTGAAATCGTAATTAAGGATATTGTTAACTATCATATAAAGAATTAAAAAAAAAATATAATTTATATTTTATTTTTTTTTTAATATATTTTTCATGGGTCAAAATTATCCAAATTTGAGATTTCATCGACCTTTAAAAATTCATATCTCGAAAAATAAAAACTTTATCGTAATAAGCCATAGGACTTTTTTTAATTGTATTTCAACAAAGAATACAAAAAAAAATTGTCCGGTTGAAAAATAACAATTCCTTGTAATTGTTTAAACAATTTCGGTTTAAACAATATGGCACGGGGTTGCCCCATGGCAACATGCATTTATATCATTAGTAGGGTAATTTGAAGAGAATCCCATAAAGAAATTGAGGTGGAATAGTTTTCGGTACTCATGCGCCGATTCCTCCTGGACTATGATGCTCGGTTTCATCTGGAAATTATTTCTTTGGACAGAATGTTTGATGAATGAAGGTATGCATAGATATTTCATTGATTGTTTTCATTTAGCATCCAAATAATTACCAACTGACTAGAAGGGTCAGAATTTTTCAGGTTTGATTTTGAGAATGTGCTATCTAATTTTTAAAAAAGGGAAAGAAAGAAGACCTTTTTGAATTATATGTGGAAGATTTTTTGTTGATTGCATTTTTTATTCGTTAACATTCACACTCAAATCGAATTTGTATTGGGTAATGGATTTAGATAATTTTGGTAAATATTTTATATTTTCTTCTGATTTTCTATAAGTTGGTTACCATCCACATGTGTTGATAATGTATATGTCTATACAGTGATTAACTATGGTCTAAGGCATGGTATTAAATTTAATTCTGAAAGTTTTCAAAAGAATTTTTCAGATAAAATCTGTAAGATGAATATCAAAACAGATTTAATAAATGTCTTCTACAATTTTAATTTCAAGAAAAAAATTTTCATTAATTTTCAGAATTAAATTAATGTCTTATAAGAAGCACTGCT
Organism: Megalocaria dilatata; assembly: GCA_034642435.1. Taxonomy (NCBI): domain Eukaryota; kingdom Metazoa; phylum Arthropoda; class Insecta; order Coleoptera; family Coccinellidae; genus Megalocaria; species Megalocaria dilatata. Next base: position 97,161,152 of record CM067854.1, on the reverse strand, counting down.
CATAATTAATAGACGTGTGAAATCAAAATTTATTATACATATCAAATGGAATAAAAAACCCAACAAAAAGAAATTGTAAATTGAAATTAAAAATTGAAAAATAAGTAATATTGAATGTTTCGTTCCAAACAGGCGCACCTGAACTTGTCAGACAGGCGTGGTACGTATGTTTCCTTCTATCAAGAAAAAAACCGCTTCGTATTATTTTAAATATGGAAGATTTCGGAAAATGAATCAAGCTACCATCTGTAACATGAATGTTGCTTGTTGTGATAGGGTTTTATCTACACCTTATATCAGATATCTTTTTTCATATGCTAAGGCTGCGATTTCCCTCTAGAATTAACGAAACTTAAATTATTCTTAGTCTTACATTTCGATAATAATTTCTCTAGAAATCATGAACGGTTCTTGCGGAATTATGAACTTGATCTTTTCGTTAGGGTTTCATAAAAAGATCTGGGACATCCGTCATAGTTCACCTGTTATAAAATTTTAAGCGATTTAAAGTTCTCAAACCACACACGTGGTTGCTCGAGTGGTCAAGGCAACTGATTTATATTGAATTTCGCTTGTATAATTTATTCGACCGCGCCGTCAACTGGAATAACCGTTCCCCCTTGTGGAGACCACGCGTAAATAATATCATATGAAATTCAAATCTGTTGAAATCGCCGTCATATGATTCGGCCAGGCGATACCAATTCATCCTCCGAACATCAATATAGCCTGCTGGTAATTCCATTTTATCAACATCAGCATTTCGGAGAAGATTAATTGCAGAGTGATCGGGAGAGCGTTCCAAAAATAGTCTCCAATTAGGGTTGATCCAATGAGCGATTAAAAGATATGATTTGCAGAATACCATTATCGGATACATTCCAGAGATGACGCCAATAGGTATTATCATTCTAATGAACGATGTGGATCATGCAGTTTCAAGAACTCAATACGGGCATATCTTCAGATAAAAAAACATGAGAGATGTTAAGGGACACCCGGATGGAACGAAGTTCATTTCGATTAATTAGTGAAGGAATTGTAATAAAATTAAATTTTTTCAAGTTATAATAATATTTTTTTTATTATTAACAAATATAATGTACAGTGGACTCTCGATAAGTCGAACTCCCAGGGACCATAAAAACTGTTCGACTTATCTATAGTTCGGCTCACCAAACGTTCGAGTTATTGAGGTGGGTGTTCGACTCATTGAGGGGGAAACTCGTAATCACGTAGTCATCTATGGTTAATGTGAAACAAGCATTTATTCTTACATGTAATTCAACAAAAATATAAAATAAATATTTATATCGAAAATTTGAATATATATATGGAAATTCGTACATGGATTTTTCATGCTGATTTAAAATAATCGCTTATTCTCATTTGTTTGTAAATTTTTTTTTCAATTTGGAAACCACAGAAGCTATTTCATTTACTTTAGTAAAGATGTCATATTCAATATTATCAGAAGCTTCTAGAAAATGTCGCAACGTGTCAATAGCTTTTCTAGCGTCTTGTACAGTTGGTGGCTCAGGTGGTTCACTTTCAGGGCCCTCTTCCTCGTCGTCACCTGCATCGTTTTGTCCTTCCCTTTGTAAGACTTCAGAGATGATATTTTCGTCTGTGGGTGGGAAACATACCGGCAGATCGCAATCTACCTCCACAAATTCGTTGAAGTTTACATCCACACCAAATACACATGAAAGAACTCCCCATCCAGCAACCTCTGCTTCTTCTAGGATGTCCTGTGCTATGTCTGGTTCATCGTTTGTATACACGTCGAATCCGCATGTAAAAAAAAACAATTTTGAATTGTTCGAGAGCTTACTTCATCCCATGCTTTCTTAATGAAATGTAGAGCTTTCAAGACATTGATTGGGATCATAGCACGATTTTCTTGTATTTCTCGAAGCAAATGATGCACTACTTCCGTACGGTATTTCACCTTGAAATTTTTAATGATCCCCAAATCTAGGGGTTGTAGCTTTGCTGTTGTGTTCGGTGGTAAAAATTCTACTTTCAAAGATAGAAGGAAAGGCAACGGATTATGAGCTGGACAATCGTCTATGAATAGTAGAGCTCTCTTTTTCTTTCTTGTAAACTCATTATCCCACTTTTGCAACCACTCCCTGAAAATTATTCTATTCATCCATGCTCTAGAATTGGCAGTATACTCGGTCGGCAAGGTTTTTACATTTTTGAAGCAACGGGGCTTCAGCGATTTTCCTATAACGCATGGAACTCGTTTTACTGAACCGCTCATATTAACAGCAAGTAAAACAATCAAACGTTCGTTACTCTCCTTACCACCATGACAATCTGTATTCTTGAAATCTAAAGTTTTGTTGGGTAAACATCTATAAAAGAGCCCGGTTTCGTCTGCGTTGTAGATCTCATCTGGTGTGTAAGTCTCCAGTAAATCGGACAGATGAGCTAACCATTCGGCACAAGTATCGTCATTGACGCCAGCACTTTCACCTGACAAAGTTCTTCCAGAAATTCCGTAACTTTTTTTTAAATTAGACAGCCAACCACTAATTGCTGCAAATTCGTGGCCAAGAGAAGATGCGAACTCCTTCGCTTTTTGTTGGAGAAGTGGTCCATTAACAGGAATATTGTTTTTACGAGTTTCCTGGAACCATTTTGTAAGACATTTTTCAACATCTGAATGCTGAGGCAATTTCTGACGATACCGGTGGACTGATTTTTCCTTCTGCACTAGAAGCGACGATTTTCCTTTTATTTTTCAGAATTGTTGACAATGTAGATTTAGGAATTCCGAACTCGATAGCGATAACGGTTTTACTTTTTTCTCTTTTCTCTACTTCCTGAAATGAGTTTGAGTTTTTCTGCCACTCTTAAAATTTTCAGTTTTCGCGGAACCATGACTAAGAACGCTTTCAGTACACGACGGCTCAATGAACAAATAATGAAGAATAAATTGAACAAACGTCGTAAGCGCTTGAAAAATGGATACTGCATAATAATGGCTACCACATGTGCTGATTTGTTCACGTGCCGATTGGCATATCCTTTTCGGACTTTCGGTTTCATTCGTTAGATCAAACAGTTCGACTCATAGAGGCGATAGTGGTTACGAGTACGACTAATAGAGGTGGAGGTTCTCGCGAGGGTGCTTCCAGCAGTTCGACTCATCTACTAGACTCTCTAATCTCAAGAACACTGTTCGACTCATTGAGGTGGAAATACGTGGGGTAAGATACGCATGAATTGAGACCGGAGAAACTGTTCGACTTATCTAAGTGTTTGACTTATCGCTGTTCGATTTATCGAGAGTTCACTGTAATATAAACTTAATTAGTAGGCTCAATTTTAGTAATAATTGGCTTGTGGTAACTGAAGTAGGAAACATATGTTTGGGATTCTATTTTATTTAAATGTCTTGAAAAAACTCAATCGATGGTAGTATTATATTTTGTTGTTCATTCTGCTGTATTATTGTTTATTCTTAAATTGAATTCTTCCTTTAGAAACCGTAGCAATGGTTTTGATTTTTCAATACTGAAGTTGATGTTAAAATCACCGGCCAAAATGAGTGGACGTTTATCTTAATTTCTGTTGTATCTACTAAGCGTTTGAGATACAACTTTAGAATACTCTAGCAGTGCTCGATGAATGAACTCCTGAATATCTATTAATTTGTTATTTGGTGAGATATATATGACTGCCATGATTAAAGTAACGCCGTTTTCCATCACACACTCTGCTGCACATAAATCTGCAACACTTGTACGTCTTACGTGCAAGTCCTGAATATTGTTCATAATGACCGACATATTTGGTGTTACAAGATTTGTCGTATCATTTGTGTTGTGATAAATCACAACTCCACCGGAACGAACAAAATCACGTTTGAAGTGATTACATACAATTAAAATTCGGTATATCAAATTCTTCTTGATTGTCCAGCCATGTCTCTGATAATAACAAAATGTTCGTTCTTTCTGTAGCAGAGTCGATTAAATCAACTGAATGTTCACGAAGGCTTTGGGCGTTGAACGTACACAATGAAATGCATTTATCTCTAGCAACGAAATCAATGACTGATTTTGCCTTCGTTTCAAGCTCATTTAATGACAATCTCTGAAACTCTTGTACTAAAGATATTGTTGATGAAGCTTGTACTCGATTATGATTAAATCTAAATTTAGTTTCATCATCATTAAATGTAACGATAAATAAACCTAACACACTCAACAAAAATAATCGTCGCGACACCACACTGTTTAATGCGAAATAGAAAGATGAAACGAAAACAAATGGCTTGCTTTCTACGAGAGAGAGAGAGACCGACAGAGAAACACGTGCACGCCGCACGGCTTGAAACTATAGCAAAAGGTGTCATTACAACTTTTGGTCTTAATTTTCCCCGTCTAGCCCCCTTTCGCAACGCGCGATAAAGAACTTCGTTCCAAAAATTGAATTCATACAAGGGGATAAGTATAACATTTGAATTGCAAACCGAATTAAACAGTTCTACTGAAGCACAATATCATAAGTTTAAGTTACTCCAAGCTTTCAAATGCAGAATACTTCCAGAGAAAGAATTTTGCTTCTAACAAGAAGCCGAACTTGTCTCCTCATTATATTCCATTTGTGATATTCGAAAATTCCGAGAATTTGCGACTGTGAATTCCTCACAAATACTCTGTATATTCCATAAAGAATATTCCACGTTTATTTAAAATCGCTTCACTCCACACCATCTGTATAATCCACAAGCGTTACTAGAGAAGGATAACATCTATTGGGATCCGACTCTAGCGACCGACACGGGAATGGAGCATAAGCGGCCAGATATGGTAGTATGGATAGAAGACAAAAAACCGCTCTGCTCATTGATTTCACTGTGCCCCTAGACAATAACATGGAGTAAGCGTATGGGAAAAAATAACGAAATACGAAGCTCTTGCGCGGCATACGAGAAACATGTGGAAGTTAACATCTGTCAGAATAATACATACCCCTTATTATAAGTGCCAATGGAATGGTTCACCGGAAAAGCTCTGCACATATTGAACAACTAAACCTGCCTCCAAACACAATAACGTGGATGAGAAAGCCATAATACTGGGAACAGTTAGCATATGCAGATTATCTTTCCATACTAACTCACAGATTGACCTTGGCTTACAGGCCCGAGCGACCTAGTAAAACCTACGAAAGTGTGAATTATATACATAATTAGAGGAAGATATTTATCCATTTCTATGGAAAAACTCTCGCACTTCCTGGTGAAAAACGTATACATGTTACGTATACGTATTAAGGATCAAATATCCCGTTACTTTATATAGCTCATACGCAAGACTCTTGCGTTTGCACACTGTATTGTATTTGAGTGTCATTGTATAGAGTCTAAAATATATACCCTGGTTGTTTTCAAAAGAAATGAGTTATTCTATAAACGAAGAGTTATCACAGAACCAATGTCATGTTATTTTACCAGACTCAATCAGATCAACACAAAAAATTCATTCAGTTACAACAACAGTACAATGGAAGAAGTCTACTCTAAGGAAGTTCTTTTACTCTCTCTCAAATATTTGTTCATTTATGAAAAATAATTGTACCTATGTCATATTTTAATTTATTTTCTAGAATTGTTCTCGTCTCGTATTCTTTGAATCCCTGACAAGAGGTGCATCTTACATACAGTCCACTCTATTTAGGTACTGGCTAGATCTTAGAGAATGCATTGAAATGTTGATTCCAAAAAAACACAGGATATATAAGTAATATTCATAATCGTCCTTTTACTGTCCCGACAATTTGGATCTCAGCGGAATTTCTTTTTCAATAAACTTATTAGAAATTTATACATAACTATGTATAAATATTCCTTATTTCTGTAATGTAGTAAGAAATACAAAATAGATGCACAGGTTATACGCCAAACCGAAAGTGGGTGACGGGACAAGTCATACTGGTTATCAAAAAAATATAAAAAATCTATATGGTATGCTTTCAAAATGATAGGCATTTAGAAAAAATTCTTTAAATTCTACACCCTGTGACGGTCTTCTTACTCTTGTTGCCATAAATCTTCATTTTTCCGAATGTTTTGTTATGCAACCTTGAATAATGCTTCTCTAAACTGTTATCAGAAGTTCAGAACCAGCTGCTCAAACTTGGATGAAAAAGGGACATTATCTCAAAAAATATTATTAAAAAGAAAATTTTGCCCAGTTTAAAATGAATGTGATGACAAAACATTGTGCTACGCTAGTTTGGAAAGAGACGTCAAAATTTTGCGAATTTAGTGAGGATTCCAAAATGGTATAACAACACTTGCTAGATTGTTACTGAAATTGCACACAATTTTTTCTATGGAAATAATCCCGTTTTTAACAAATTTATCTACCTTACTTGAAAATTTTACTAAGATGCCATTTTGAGGTGTGTTTGGAATATGTTCCAACAAGATGGCTGCCCAGCGCATTATGCTGGCACAGCAAGAGAATTCTCATAGCAAATGTTCGAAATGTTTACCATCAGCTGCAGTGCTAGCACTTCATCTCCTCAAAAATGATCTCGTAATAAAACGAACGTATCTTCTTGATGCGATGTCTTCATCGGCTTCTGCAAGTCTTCGCTGCAGCTCGTCCAAATCTTGGATCAGTTTGGGTTACACTTTCTCCTTTATCGTACTCCAGTAAAAGAAGTCTATTGGATCCAAATCATGTGAACGGGCAGGCCACGAAATCGTACCACCCCGGTACGGTAAGGGGTGTTCTTGAGTGAGGAATTTTCTTACTGTGGCAGCATAATGTGCTGGGCAGCCATCTTGTTTGTAACACATGCGGCCGTAAATGTTCAGTGGAATTCCCTTTTAAATATTGATTTAATTAAAAACTTAAGGAATCCAATGAATTTTATTTTAAACGCACCTTGAAATGACACATTAGAATAATTTTTAACTAAGGTAGATAAATGAATAAACTTAAACATGACTAATGTGTTGGGGATACTAGGATGATGACCTGCAAAAATTCACAACCAATGTACACTCCGAAACAGAAAATACAAAATCAGATGCAATTCCTTCCGAACAATATCCAATAAACGAAATAAAAATATCAAGAATTTCAAAACTAATACATTATTAGGGAATTTGTTTTTGTAGATATGAAATTATATACTTCCTTGTGATGAGCTTTCGGGTGAATAAATGAGAAAACCTTGATATAAGGCGTGAAAAAACTCAAGATATTGGCCCTAAGACAACCTTAATGAACCAAGTTAGGATCTCGACACTAAGCGCGAATGATCGACACAAAAATCTGGGGATGAAGCAGGTAATTGACATTGAAACCTCGGATATGAAAAAACTATACAGGTAAATGCTTCCAGAGAGTCAATATTCTATTCGAATCAAAATTGAATTCTATTCACTGCGATCAAAATTTGGGCCATACCAATAAAAAATTACTCTCTCGGCATTCTAATTTGTTCGATAAGTGAACTGGACAGAGATTTAAGTCCTCTGCTGAGAAGATGTGGCATGCATCTACTCCAATCATCAATAGTACGCCTTTACTCAACACGACTTAGAGGATTGAGGTTTGCTTAACTTTAAGACTGCATGCCAAGAAAATATTGTCGCACTGAAAAATAACGTTCTCAACAAAAACTTTCTATTCTTTTGAGTGATTCGTGAAGGCGATCTGAACGTTGCGCTTTCAGCATACTAGTCACACAATGGAACAACTCATTGATTGTCTTCATCCCCCGATATCTATTCCTTACCTTTATTTTAGAGAACAAAATGTGACTTTAGTAAATCATTGACAATTTAAGATATAGTATGTATCTTTCCTCTATTTATCTTTTTGTTATATCTATATACCTTATCGAGAATGAATCATATTTTTCTTGACAAGGCCTGTTGAACATTAGAGGTTTTTATTTGAAAAGAACTTTATTTTATTAAATTGCCTGTGAATTTTCTGAATTTATTACTATTATAAAATTTCTTGATATAAATCTCTTCGTAACTTTCAATTTACTTTGGAGTTTTTCAAGCAGGAGTATTTTGAGGAGTAGGTTATTACCTTTTTTCATTCATTTATTTTATTAATAATTAAATTTCTGGATGCAGTATAATTTTGTACACTATAATCACTTAGCTTATTATTATGAATAAAATAAAACAAATGGAGGTTGATGAAGGTATATAAAACTATTTAAATATTTTAATATTAGCTTTACATATTCAATTTCAAAAAATTATATTTAATAATTGTAAATTGAGGAATTTAACTAAATAAATATCATATATTTACCACTTATATCAAACGACATATAAAATAAACATTCATTACAAGACATCCAAATTATATAACAAAATCCAATAAATAAAAATTGTTAAGCAAAATCCTATAAATTCAATACTTTGAGTAGACAAAATTTTGTTTCTGCTTATCAATCTTATGAAAACAGATATCTTTCAAAAATGTTTAACATAATCTTAAAAATTGCATCATAAAACTATCTAACTTAGAAAATTCAATCTTATTGGATATCTAAGTAACTTTTTATAAAATCTCAAGATATATAAAAACATTACTTAAAAACAAGTTTTAAGAGGGACTTTGCCCCGTCAGTGCTCAAATATATTCATATCCATTGAATATGAGTATAAATATGTAGAAGGCTTATATTTAAATAATTTTATATACCTTCTATCAAGTATTAACCTTTTTATCCATAATATATATTTATTTGGTTTCCTTAACATTCTTTATACAGATAGTACTTGTGCTATAAACAGAGGCAGTTAAATTGCCTTTCAATATTTTAGATCAATGGTAAACCACAAAATCATTTATTTGAGTTAACATTACACTCCATTTAAATTTTTCAGTGTTCATTTACCAGAAGCTTTCTGAATTGATAAAAGGTGAGTAAATATTTGTTGTTGACTGTGTTATATTTTATGGAATATGAATATAATTGAGTACTGACGAAGCAAAGTCTCTCTTAAAATTCGTTTTTTAGTAACTCTTTTAAATACCTTGCGATTTTATAAAAAGTAACTTAGTTAGATATCCAATAATATTGAATAATCTAGGGACGAGAGTTTTATGATGAAATTCTTAAAATTATGTGAAACATTTCTGAAAGATATTTTTTTTCATAAGATTGATAAGCAGAAACAAAATTTTGACTACTCAAAATATTTCATATGTGAGATTTTGGTTAACAATATTTATTTATTGAATTTTGTTATATCATTCGGATGTCTTATAATGAATGTTTATTTTGTTAGTCGTTTGATAGAAGTGGTACTTATATGACATTAATTTAATTTGATTCCTGAAGTTATAATTATTAAATATAATTTTTTGAAATTAAATATGTAGAAGTCTAATATTAAAATATTTAAATAATCACTTAACTTCATCTTGTAAGATGAAGTTAGACAGTACAATGTAATACCTGAAGAAGCCATATCGTGGTGAAACAATTGTTGTATTAGTACAAAAATTTTTTTGGAAATAAATTACTGTCTTATATGCATTTTTTTGATTAAAATGAGTTTCCACGAAGTAAAGACCGAATCTATCGGATATCATTTGACTTAATTAGGATCACTGTTTATATTTGAGAGGGCAACAGCTGTATATTTCCCATAGAAAACTCTTGATTTTATTATACATATATCATAAAATATCGCAAAATTTTTACTTTTCAATCAATTACTTTTTTGAAATGTAAAATTATTCTGAAGTAAATTAGTTATTTTCTTTCGAATTATTATATATATATATATATATATATATATATATAGTAGGGTAATTTCAAGAGAATCCACCTCAATTTCTTTATGGGATTCTCTTGAAATTACCCTACTAATGATATGAATGCATGTTGCCATGGGGCAACCCCGTGCCATATTGTTCAAACCGAAATTCTTCAAACAATTGCCAGGAATTGTTATTTTTCAACCGGACAAATTTTTTTTGTATTCTCTGTTGAAAAACAATTTGAAAAGTCCTATGGCTTATTACGATAAAGTAATTATTTTTAGAGATATGAATTTTTAAAGGTTGCAGAAATCTTAAATTTGGATACTTTTGATTCATGATATATATATAAAAAAAACATAAATTATATTTTCTTTAATTCTTTATACAATAGTTAACAAAATTCTCAATTACGATTTCAAGAAATGTAATTGTTTATAACTGTTTTTTAATCGTTAATTCCGTGCGCTCAAAAGCTTACTCGCTCACCTATAAGTATGGCCGTCTCTTTCTGACTCATACGCTGCGTCGGTCTCTCGGTGTTCTGGATCATTATTCATCATTTATATTTTAAACTATCAATTTAATCAGAATTTTTTCGGAGAGCAATGTTATCAATGATTAAATGCTCTACAATTTGTTCTCAACAAATTATTTTGTAAAATTAGATTTACAAAAGTTTTTTAAGGATAAAGGGAAACATAAAATTAAAATTACTTATTACGGGTTTATATGGCTTTTTTGTCATTAAAACAGAAAGTAGTTACATTCGATAACTTCTTCAAACAAAGGTTATACGTGTAGAAGTATAAAATAATGTAACAAGATTTAAAAACGATTATTTATTTATTGTCTATATCATTTTCATATATTATATTCTTACGTTCTTCTGAATCACAACCACATGAAAGTATACAACTAATATTATTTTTTTACAATAACATGCTTTGGTTTTACAAGCTTTCTTGCAATTGCACGGTTTCTTAAGATCAGTTGAAAACGAGCTTAGGTTCATGAATAAAGGTAGCAAAGTGTTATTTTCTGTTTTGTAACCAAACTGAGTAAAATCTTATATTTTATATTGGGGATTTAAAGCTTGTTTCCAAACGTTTGTTTGAGCTGAAGCCCTAAGTGCGTGCAAATGCAAGGAATCTGAGGTACAAGAAATTTCCAACTGATCTTAAGAAACCGTGCAATTGCAAGAAAGCTTGTAAAATCAAAGCATGTTATTGTAAAAAAAATTATATTAGTTGTATACTTTTATGTGGTTGTGATTCAGAAAAATGTAAGAATATAATATATAAAAACGATATAGACAATAAATAAATACTCGTTTTTAAATCTTGTTACATTATTTTATACTTCTACACGTATTACCTCTGTTTGAAGAAGTTATCGGATGTAAGTACTTTCTGTTTTAATGACCCCTTTATCCTAAAATAATTTTTGTAAATCTAATTTCATAAAACAATTTGTTGAGAACAAATTGTAGAACATTTAATTATTGATAACATTGTTCTTAAAATATTCTGATTAAATTGATAGTTTAAAAGATAAATGATAAATCATGATTTAGGACACCGAGAGACCGACGCAGCGTATGAGTCAGAGAGAGACGGCGATACTTATAAGTAAGCGAGTAAACTTTTGAGCGCGAGGAATTAACGATTACAAAACAGTTATAAACAATTAAATTTCTTAAAATCGTAACTAGGGATATTGTTAACTATTGTATAAAGAATAAAAAACTATACAATTTATATTTTTTTTTCAATATATTTTTCATGGGTCAAAAGTATCCAAATTTAAGATTGCTTCAACCATTAAAAATTCATATCTCGAAAAATAATTACTTTATCCTAATAAGCCATATAACTTTTTTAATTGTATTTCAACAAAGAATACAAAAAAAATTTGTCCGGTTGAAAAATAACAATTCCTTGTAATTGTTTGAAGTATTTCGGTTTAAACAATATAGCACGGGTTGCCCCATGGCAACATGCATTTATATGCTTAGTAGGGTAATTTGAAGAGAATAGAATGTAAAAAAAATATATATAGTTCACAAAAACATCCCACCAATTATCCTTGTCGGATTATTCCACTGATGATGAGAACGTTTACAACCATAACGGACTTTGATAATCTTTCTTCTTCTCGGACATAATTGATTTTTGTTCCAACTAAGGGTTTGAAAATCGTAGATTATCGAAGCAGTTTCGAGTTTGTGTTTGGAATGTTGATATTTTTTGTTGTCATATATTATTCAGGCGTTGTTATTTGAATCAGTTGCTTCAATTTCAGAAGTATTACATTCTGTCAAGAAAGTACCGGGAATTATCGATTTAAATCTGGCGGGGCAATGAGGCAGGTAAAATTTTTTTTTCCTGGGTTGGTACCACTGTCCTTAATTACTATGCCAAGCTTGAGCGGGATCTGTCAACTAGTGTGTTTGCAACAGCTGATTAAGTCAGTCGATGTCAGAGTGCGTGCCGATTTTTACTATGGGTGATTACTATGGGACGATAACACGCCTTCTCACCGAGCTACTATTGTGACTGACTTTCTCGCCAAAAACTCAACAAACGTGCTTCAGCAACCACCGTATTCGCCGGATTTGGCACCCTGCGACTTTTTCCACTTCCGAAAACTAAAATTGCCCCTTCGTGGCACCCGTTTTGAGTCGATTGAAGCCATAAAACAAAATTCGTCGCGAGAGCTAAAGTCCATCCCGGAAAGCGCCTATAAAAAATGTTTCGATAATTGGAAGTGCCGTTGGCATAGATGTATTGAAGCAAATGGAGCCTATTTTGAAGGCGACCCAATAAATTTTGACGATTAAATGTAAAAATGTTGTTTTAATTGAAAATTCCCGGTACTTTCTTGACAGAGTAGTATAATATTTAATTGATCAATTTCTTCACTTCTCTTAGCATGCCCTCATGCAGTCTGTGTAATCTTTGAGAAAGTCTATAGTATGTACCTCCTGAGATGATTAAGTATTTTGTATAGCTAATATATTCGTGTTGTTGAAAAGGCCCTCACGAAGATATATTTTTTCTTTTTTCCTCTTTGGTTTTGAATTGTCAAATAATCTCCCACAATATAAAATCTCCGGGAGCTTCTTTTTGACAAAATAAACCAGTGTGGCGACATACGAATATCATAAATGAAATAATAATGTCATTGAATAATTTCCTTTCAGTAGCGAAAAAACTTGATTATTTGACTGGGCCAAGAATTTCAATGAAAATAATGTAACGGATTTTATTTTGCGTATTGCTGTATAGAAAAATATTCAGTTCTATTATCATTGTGTTGTTGAAAAGGCCCTCACGAAGATATATTTTTTCTTGTTTCCTCTTTGGTTTTGAATTGTCAAATAATCTCCCACAATCTAAAATCTCCGGGAGTTTCTTTTTGACAAAATAAACCAGTGTGGCGACATACGAATATCATAAATGAAATAATAATGTCATTGAATAATTTCCTTTCAGTAGCGAAAAAACTTGATTATTTGACTGGGCCAAGAATTTCAATGAAAATAATGTAATGGATTTTATTTTGCGTATTGCTGTATAGAAAAATATTCAGTTCTATTATCATTGTGTTGTTGAAAAGGCCCTCACGAAGATATATTTTTTCTTGTTTCCTCTTTAGTTTTGAATTGTCAAATAATCTCCCACAATCTAAAATCTCCGGGAGCTTCTTTTTGACAAAATAAACCAGTGTGGCGACATACGAATTTCATAAATGAAATAATAATGTCATTGAATAATTTCCTTTCAGTAGCGAAAAAACTTGATTATTTGACTGGGCCAAGAATTTCAATGAAAATAATGTAATGGATTTTATTTTGCGTATTGCTGTATAGAAAAATATTCAGTTCTATTATCATTCTATGGTAATAGAATATGCAAATTGCACATGTGATAAATCTTAAGTAATTCATTCCGACCTTTGAATTGGATAATATTCAATGAAATGAATATACATGAGATTTCCGCATAATTATCACAATTTGTAAAAAAAAATGTTAAAATGTGTAAAATTCTTTTTCCACTTTTTGACAAGAAATTGGTGAATTACGGCTGTGGCATCATGCATCCTTCTCATTGAAAATTACCTCGTTTCATACTTGTTGCATAAATCATTATCTTTTCATCAATACAAGAACGATATATTAAATATTTCATTTAAAATTATATTTATCAACACAAAACCGACTCAATCAATTTACAGAATATTGTTACTTTTATGGTATGGACAATTGCATCATATTTCTGTAAGTTTGTATGATTTGGAGTTGGAAGAGTTTATGGAACAGTTGAGATTGGATTTTAAAATACGCACCAAAGAGCGTAACGCTGTTTTACCGTGAACGCTTGAGGAGAAAACGGCGATTAACAGAAATCAATCCCCGGAAATCCTGCAGTATGCGGGCCGATGTTCAGTGAACCACCAATCGTCTGCTGTCCAGAACTCGGGGGCAAGGGAATTTGCAGTATATCTCGCAACGGAGATGAACGCTCTGGTTCGTCGTGATGGAAAATTTTCCGCAGTTGGAACGAATAGGTTTCGAACTTCCTTTCCGAACCAATAAAATTTTGGAGCATATACCGTGATACTTCAATAAATATATTCTGGAAGGATTTCATATTCATTTTCAGAATTGGAGATCAGCCAGTGACTGTGTACACGTAAAGGAGCAGTTGAAATTTATTTAGCACATAAAGTCAATCTGACATTTGCTAACAGGACATGTTTGCGTATTAATTAAACCTTATGTTTTCATTATGCACTATATACAGCCAAACTTATATATGTTGTCAGCGAGTGTTCGATCAAAATATGGTATATATGACTAAAGGTTAAACAACTTAATTTCCCACAATTTATCCAATTTCACAACAATTTTTTCGCCATAATAACATGACTTCTTAAATACTTGAAATGTACAAAAAGGTGGTTCGATTTTAGCCGTAATTTGGGGATTTTAAGGTTTTATTTGAAAAAATATTCAGTAGGGGCTATTTATTCAGGTGCACTTGGTCTGTTTTTCATTTGACCTATTGATTTTAAGTACTTCCAGGTAGTTTAATTTCAGTTTCTTGTTTTATATGTATAAAATTTCGGAGTTGTTGAAATCAAGTTCTGTCACCAATAGATTTTGGGCATAGGATGAATTTTGATTTTTATTAATGTTTGCTTTCTCGGCTTCCCGTGACCTCGTACCCAATGATCTTTCTGTTTGACCAATGTGTACATATGAGCAAGCAAGTGTCTTTAGACACTATCTTCATTTTTTGACTGAATCCTAACGATTGTTCCATTTTAAATATCGGCTGCTGAAAAACAACGTTTCAATATTTTCGGAGCTAATTCTAGACCTCAAAATAAAAAAAAATTATTATAAACAGGAGTCCGTAAATGAGTTGTTTTGGAGATATGAGCAATTTTCGGTTTTCAAAATATTAACTACTAGCGCAACCAGATAGATAGATAAATTACATTTGACTTCTAGTGTTCTACAGAAGATATTCCGTTTCAATGCAGGCGGCATATAGTCGCATGAAGGAATTACGTACTCTTACGTACGTGGTCGGATCGTTTGATAGGATAGTTCAATCCGATGTTGCAACTCTTCGATGTTATTCACTGACGTTGCATACACTAAACTCTTCAAATAACCCCAAATACAAATGTGCAAAGGATTCAAATCGGGAGATCTAGCGGGCCATGGCGCTGGACCTCCTCGTCGTATCCATCTTCTTTGAAATGTTTGATCTGAATATTTCCTACCAGCAAGTGTGTAATGTGAGGGCGCTCCATCTTGCATAAACCATTGGCATGTGGATTTTCATCCACCCAAATATAGCTTTTATGAAAGTTGAATTCCATCTTTGGTAAGGCCGGCTTCATCAGTGAAAAAGATATTAGAAGTAAAATGCGAATGTTCAGCAATCTTTGTTAAAACCCATTGACAGAATGTCCTTCTGGCTTGATGATCAGGAATATTAAGAGCTTGCACGCGTTGAGTATGGAATGGATAGAGCATCAGTAGCTGGTTCTGAATTTACTTATATATTTGCCAATTTTTCGTGAAATTCAATTAATTATCCTAGATGTAATAGGTCTGAGATAAAATGTTAAGTTTTGAAAGCACTACGTGTGCCATAATCAATTTTTTTTCATTCTGAAAGTTTTTTACTAGAATAATCCATATTTTGCAACATTTCGATAGGCCACCTTGAATGTGTGATGCATGTTTTCAACCCTTTGGTGTATTATTCAAATATTTTAATATTAGCCTTCTACATATTTAATTTCAAAAAATTAATTTTAATAATTATAACTTCAGGAATTAAATTGAAATAATGTCATATAAGTAACACTTATACTAAATGACATACTACTCTGTCAAGAAAGTACCGGGAATTTTCAATTAAAACAACATTCTTACATTTAATCGTCAAAATTTATTGGGTCCCCTTCAAAACAGGCTCCATTTGCTCCAATACATCTATGCCAACGGCACTTCCAATTATCGAAATATTTTTTTATACGCGCTTTCCAGGATGGACTTTAGCTCTCGCGCCGAATTTTGTTTTATGGCTTCAATCGACTTAAAACGGGTGCCACGAAGGGGCAATTTTAGTTTTGGGAAGAGGAAAAAGTCGCAGGGAGCCAAATCCGGCGAATACGGTGGTTGCTGAAGCACGTTTGTTGAGTTTTTGGCGAGAAAGTCAGTCACAATCGTAGCTCGGTGAGAAGGCGCGTTATCGTCATGCAAAATCCATGAGTTGTTCGCCCACAAATTTGGCCGCTTCTTACGGATACGCTCACGCAAACGTTTCATAACGCCTAGGTAATACTCCTTGTTTACCGTCTGACCCTCTGGAACGAATTCGTAGTGCACCACGCCACGGATATCGAAGAAAACAATGAGAATCACCTTCATTTTCGAGCGGCTTTGGCGTGGTTTTTTCGGTTTCGGCTCATTTTTTGCCACCCATTCCGATGATTGCTGGCTTGTTTGCATATCGTACTCGTAGACCCAGGTCTCATCACCAGTTATAATGCGTTCCATGAATGTAGAATCGGAATTACAGCGATCCAGCATGTCTGAAGCAACCTGTTCGCGATGACGTTTTTGAAGAAAATTCAGGTCTTTCAGTACGAGTCGTGCGGCCACCTTTCTCATGCCCAAAATATCAATCAAAATCGTACGTGCGGACTCGTGGGATATCTTAAGATCATGTGCTATCTCTCTCAAGCTGGTACGACGGTTTTCCAGCACCCTTTCCTTAATTTTATCGACGTTATCTTCGATCGAAGCCGTCGATGGGCGACCACTTCACGACCGTCCTTGAAGGCTCTGCACCACTGATATGCACGAGTTTTCGATAGAGCATTATCACCAAAGGAGTTTTGCAACATTTTCAATGCATAGGCACACGAAAATTCATTTGCAACACAAAACTTTAAACAAATTCTTTGCTCAACGTAATCACCCATAGTAAAAATCGGCACGCATTCTGACATCGACTGACTTAATCAGCTGTTGCAAACGCACTAGTTGATAGATCCCGCTCAAGCTTGGCATAGTAATTAAGGACAGTGGTACCAACCTAGGAAAAAAAATTTTTACCTGCCTCATTGCCCCGCCAGATTTAAATCGATAATTCCCGGTACTTTCTTGTCATTTGATATAAGTGGTACTTATATGATATTATTTCAATTTAATTCCTGAAGTTATGACTATTAAATGAAATTTTTTGTAAATTGAATATGTAAAAGGCTAATTTTAAAATATTTAAATAATTTTATATACCTTATATCAAGAATTAACCCCTATTTATGTTACCTTTGGTGTATATTCTGTTATATTTTCTGTCTAAAACAACGACGAGAAAAGTGAATTTAAAACATTTAGTTTATTCTTATAACATTTTTTCATCAATTAAGTTGCATGATAGCATTATGTATGTACAGATTATCCTCCTGTAATTACACCCTTGGGGATAGTGTGTTTTGATTTAAATTCTTCGTATTTTTCCATGGTATTGCTTGAAGTTGTTTGATTTTTTCAAACAATTTTTTTTTCACACTACTTTATTAATTTACTGGTTTCCCTCCACTGATGAACTGATCGCCACTAATTAATCAAACTGTCTTATGATCTGTTTTTCTTCAGTTGAAGATTTTAACTCTCAGAGACTGGTTTGAAGTAGGTGATTTAGGACAAAATCAATCTTTAATACAATAACAGTATACAGGTTGTCCCGGGAAGATTGCGACAAACGGATACCATAAACAAGCGTCATCAGGCTGGACTCGTATCAAGAGATTTCAATCGCCAAAATTTTAAACATTTCTATTTCCGTGAATGTTGGATCAACCTGTATGTAACCATTATGATTTTTTTCCGTTTCTGTAACCTCAGAGAATTAATTCAAAATGAAAATTCTAAATCTCTGCTTGTTATTGTCATACAGGATGATTAATAAACATTCCCTTATGGGTGAAATTTCATCGTTCATAAATCTTGAACTTATCGGTAGAATTATTTCAAATTTTGCAGTTTTTCAACCTATATGACTGCCATCCTAAAATTTTTCCATAATTGAAAAGACAAATCATTGTTTTCAAATTTTCATAGCCCATAGGTCAAATATTACGGTAATTGTTGAGTCCATCGTCAGCAAATTGCGATTCATCGTTTTTCTATGATATGTGATCCACTGAAAAAAGCCAATTTAACAATCAAATTTGACATCAAACCCTCTCGATTTGGCGATTTGTTCTGTTAAGGAATTTCGAAATGCCTTTTGAATACTCTCGATAAGAATATACAGATATGATTCTCATGTTTGGTTTTTGTGAGTGCAATTACAGGAAATCAATAAGAGAAAACGTAAGAAATAAAGTTAACAGGAGAAATTAGAACAAATTGTAGAAATTACTATGTTTTACTACCAATAAAACTATATTTTACCCATTTTCTTGTGACTCGAGTTTCGGGTAATGAACTATCCCATCATCAGACAACTGAAGACCTAACAGGGGTACAGAGGTATTTAAACAAAACTGATAAATATTTTGAATATTTCAATAGATTCTAACACCTTATAGTGGTACAGAGGTTAACAAGTGGAACGTGATAAAAACCCAGTTAAAAAAGAGGGACCTTCTAACAGATATCGGAATGTCGGCAATCGACAAAAGGTTATTAAACAGATGGTACCCATTTAAATATCTCAAATAATTTTTGGGGTTACATAGCTCTGTACAGTCATTCATTATTTTTACGGTATTTTGTTGTACATCTCAAATATTTGAATTTACACAGCTCCATACAGTCATTCATTATTTTTTAAATTATTTTTATTGTGAACGAATTTGAAAATTTCAATAATCAAGTTTCATTTCATTTGAATCTACATGTAAAATTTTCTTAAGATTTTCTTTTGTTGAAATGAATTACTATTTTCTAAAGAATGAGTGGCAAAAGTTGAATTTTTGTTTACTTTTCATTAAATTCATTTTATGTTCGTTGAAAAGGGTTTTAAACAGATGTTACTTTTTGAATATCTCAAATATCTTCGATTTACATAGCTCCGTACAGTCATTCATTATTTTTACATTATTGTTATTGTCAACTAATCTGAAAATTTCAACAGATTCTGAATAATCGAGTTTCTTCCCTGTTGATTCTACATGTAAAATTTTAAGATTATCTATTGAGGGATAGGAATGACCGTTTTCTAGACAATGAGTAGCAAAAGTAGAATTTTGTTTATTTTTATGAAACTCATTTTATGTTCGTTGAACCTTGTCTTGAAGGGACGTCCTGTTTGTCCTATATATTTATTACTACACGTAGAACAAGATAATTCATAAACTCCTGATTTGTGTATGTTTGGAGTAGGGTCCTTTGCGTTAAATAATACCGATGAAAACTTGTTTTGCGTTTTGAAGGCAATATTGACATCTGATTTTGAAAAACTATTGGCCACTTTTTGACTGATGCTACCAAAGTACGATAGAGAAATGAATTTTTTATAATCCTCAGTTTTTATGATGGGATAAATTTGGCTCATAGCTATTTTAGATAGTTTCTGTCGAATTAGATTATCTATTATATTGGGGTTGAAACCGTTGTTCGCGGCTATTGATTTTATAATTTAGACTTCAGCTTCGCGGTCATTTTTTTGATAAGGGTAATGCGAAGGCTCTCTGGATCATCGATTGATACGCTGATATTTTTTGTAAAAATGGGTGATTGGAATCAATAGGAATACATATATCAGTGGATGTGGGTTTTCTGAACACGTTGAATTCTATTCTTCTGTTTGAGTGTGATATCGAGAGGTCTAAAAATGTAATACTGTTCTTCGATTCTTTTTCTAATTTGAATTTAATTTTTTGGTGAATATTATTCAAGAAATTCAAAAATAGACTGAGTTGTATGGATGTTCCGGAGATACACGTGAGAATATCGTCTACGTATCTATACCAGAAATGAATATTTACAGGTAGTTTCAAATTGAATATTTTATTTTCTATTTCTGACATGAATATGTGGAAAGAGTGGACTCAGTAGTGAGCCCATAGCTAGGTCGTTTAATTGTTCGTATATTTTATTATTAAATTGAAAATAGTTTTTGTGCAGGCATTGTTCTAAAAGGGCAATGAAATTACCGTGTATCACGGGATATACATGTGATTTTTCAAGAATTTCTGAAGCTAAATGAATGCTATCCTTTCTCGGTATATTTGGAAACATATTATTCAACTGAAACAATTCAGTAACAGGAGAAAATTATGAGAATTTTTTGGGACAAACTGTAATAAAGGGCCTATGTTTCACTAAAAAATAGGGAAATAAATTTTGATCCAAAGAATTCTATTATAATAAAGCTCGAGGACCGACAAGCGGTGTTAATTATTTCAGATCGAAATGTAGCCTAAACAACGGGCGATAATTCTAAAAGCAACAATGTATTGATCAATAGATCGATTCATTTAAATTTCAACAATGAGGTCTTTGGAACGGAAGTTTGCGATTATGATTTTAGTGCAGACGATTCGAAGGAATTCAAGGCTAAGATTGGGAATTCTCAGTAGAGTCGAGATAAGAAATCGACAAGTCAAACTATCTGGATGGTCTAGACGTGTGTAGGCGTTAAAACGATGGGAACTTAGAAAAAGAAGAAAAAAATTTCGGTTGGAGGATAGAAGCCAACGTTTTGGAAGTTCGAAAAAAAGAGAGTAGTCGTCGTTAGGCATTGGTGACAGACAGTCACTAATCGGTTCGTGGTCGGGATAGTTTAGTTTAATTCAGGTTGAAAAATAAAGGGCTAAATTATAGTGTTTGTTCTTGAAGGGGTGTTGTGCCTTTGGGCTAAGGCCAACACCCCTGTGTAGAGGGTTCAGCTATTGAACGTGGTATCCGGTTTTGTGGACCGGTGTCTCGAAAAAGGTAGGATTTTTTTTTGTAACTTCAATAAAATCTCTTTATTGGTTTTCAATATAAATTGTTCATAAGCGAGAACGAAAGTATGACTTATTAAAATTGATAGTCCAGGGTCCTGAAGTCTTCCAAAATAATTGATATTACAATGATTTGATTTTAGAATTTCGTTTTACAACAATTGCTTTTCAAAAGACTTAATATTTTTGAATATTGAAATTTCTATTGATTGACACCATAATAGTTCATTATATGTGATATCTCATTTAAACGTGTTATCTTTGCTCTATCCATCTCCTCAGAAAATACTTTTAAAACAAAAGACTTGTCCTTCGTGCGACGAGCACGAATCCAAGTTCTTTCCAAAAAGAGAGTTTAGTGAAGTAAGTATATGATTTTATATATTTTCGAGTTGGGAACTAGATTCAGGAATTATGAGTAAAATGTAGATAGTAAATGGTGATAGTGGTAAGGGTTAATAGTCAGAAATAGTTTTATTTAGGTATTATTTCGTTTATTTTGCTTGTTTCATTATTTTAAAATTGGAATTTACTTTATTTTTATTAAAAGTAGGAAATATAAAAAGTTTCACACATATTACCCTTTTTTATAATGAGATAAACACACTTTTACATTGAGGGAAACGACTCTGGGTTTTAGATAAAGTGGTATATTACAATAGTTTTCCTGGTTTGTTAGAAAAAATTTCAATGGAAACATTGTAGTTGCAACATGACGGAGCTCCTGCGCACTATTCAAGAGGAGCGCGCGAATATTTGACTAACACTTTTGAAAACAGATGGATTGGCAAAGGTGGACCTGTGGCTTGGCCTTCTCTATCCCCTGATCTGACAACCTTGGAATATTTTTTATGGATAATTAAAAAAATTATTTAAATAAAAGGTCCTTGCGGTGCAGATTAATAGTAGGCAGCAACTGCTAAAAAGAATTTTTGATGCTTGCGACATTATTAAATCTCAACCGAATTCGATAGCGAAATCAGTGAAACTATATCAACGTGCTCAAAATGTGTAGAAATGGAGGGATACCATTTTAAACAATTTCCGAACTGAAAATTTCTCCATTTATTGGGTTTTTGAGTTGAAATTTTTTCAATTAATTGGCTGTTTTTTGTTCTATTCATAATCCAGTTTATCGATTGAAAGTTTTCTCGAATAAATTCATTTCTTTTTTAAGTATTTTAATATTCACAAATTTATTCTGTTAGCCTTCTACATATTTAATTTCAAAAAATTATATTTAATATTATAGTTTCAGGAATTAAATTAATGTCATATAAGCTTATATCAAACAACATATAAAATAAACATTCATTATGAGACATAAATGTTAAATATGTAGAAGGCTAACAGAAATTATCTATAAATATTAAAATAGGTGAAAAATTTTATAAACCTTCTATCAGGTATAAACCTCCATTTATTTTATTAAATTCATTTCATTTATGAACACTTTTATATGATTTGATATGTAATCTGAACCTATTCAAGTGAATTGTTGAGTTCACATTAATAAGCCTTTCAATATTGAAATAATAATTTGTCTTTTTAGTAGAAATAAACTTTATTGATAGTTATCAAATGGCAACCGACCAAAGCCTTCCTGCCAGTTACATTCATAATCAATATTATATAAGGTTTCTTGGATAGCTAAAAAAAAGTTTAACAGTTGTTCAAAAATTAGTGACACTGGTAGTTGGTGTGCTTTATGTCATAATTATGTATCAATGGTTCCATATTAGCCGTATTAGTATGCTTCTTCACACATTTTCAGCTCAGTTCTTGTAGTCTTGGCCAATATTGTTGTAGATTCGTATAAAAGTTGTTTTGGGTTTATACAACGAGTTTCTAGGGTGTCTAATTTTAGTAACTGTTCTTTCGGTTACTTCTAAATTATAGAGCATATATCCAGAAAAGTTCAGAAAAATTGCATGCCCGTACTTCAGAAGGGGCCTGCATATCATCTTATAAATTGAAGTAGCAATCTTCACATTAATGCCCCACTTTTTATACTACTCTGTCAAGAAAGTACCGGGAATTTTCAATTAAAACAACATTTTTACATCTAATCGTCAAAATTTATTGGGTCGCCTTCAAAATAGGCTCCATTTGCTCCAATTCATCTATGCCAACGGCACTTCCAATTATCGAAACATTTTTTATAGGCGCTTTCCGGGATGGACTTTAGCTCTCGCGCCGAATTTTGTTTTATGGCTTCAATCGACTCAAAACGGGTGCCACGAAGGGGCAATTTTAGTTTTGGGAAGAGGAAAAAGTCGCAGGGAGCCAAATCTGGCGAATACGGTGGTTGATGAAGCACGTTTGTTGAGTTTTTGGCGAGAAAGTCAGTCACAATCGTAGCTCGGTGAGAAGGCGCGTTATCGTCATGCAAAATCCATGAGTTGTTCGCCCACAAATTTGGCCGCTTCTTACGGATACGCTCACGCAAACGTTTCATAACGCCTTGTTTACCGTCTGACCCTCTGGAACGAATTTGTAGTGCACCACGCCACGGATATCGAAGAAAACAATGAGCATCACCTTCATTTTCGAGCGGCTTTGGCGTGGTTTTTTTAAGGCTCTGTACCACTGATATGCACGAGTTTTCGATAGAGCATTATCACCAAAGGCTTTTTGCAACATTTTCAATGCATCGGCACACGAAAATTCATTTGCAACACAAAACTTTAAACAAATTCTTTGCTCAACGTAATCACCCATAGTAAAAAGCGGCACGCACTCTGACATCGACTGACTTAATCAGCTGTTGCAAACACACTAGTTGGCAGATCCCACTCAAGCTTAGCATAGTAATTAAGGACAGTGGTACCAACCTAGGAAAAAATTTTTTTACCTGCCTCATTGCTCCGCCAGATTTAAATCGATAATTCCCGGTACTTTCTTGACAGAATGGTCAGGGATCTGCAACGAACCCGGTCGTAAAATGTCTTTTGAATTTCATGAGCATTTCAATATTTCAATTAATATATTACCTAATTGATTAGATATTATCTAATTGAATTTCAAATAATATATAATATAATATATTACCCAATTGAATTATGTTAAGGAAATTGAGGCTACGTATTTTTCGTCACAGCTGAAAATTCACTGAATAATTATACCAATGTTCTACAGGGTAAAATATCAATCAAGCCAATTAATATAATTGAAATTTTTTTTTTCTTCAGAAATAATATTTATTGATATGACGGTGCCAAGCAGAGTTGTGATTTTTTTTCAAAAGTTTCTCCTCTGTGGTTTAGAAAACGAAAAAATTTCATAATTTTCACGTAAGGGCTGATTTAGGAAAATAGAGAAAGTTCAAAATTTTCTTAGTCCGGATTTGATTTATTCTATTCCAGAAATATTAAATTCTACCAATAAGGTCAAGATTCATTGAACTATCAAATTTCACTCATAAGGGAATGTTTATTGATCAACCTGTATGACGGTGCCAAGCAGAGATTTAGAATTTTCATTATGTATATATGTAATATTTCACAAACCAACGTATACGGATTCTATTATACACAATAAATCAAATCATCCTCTAAATCAAAAATTATCAGCATTTAATTGTATGATCCATAGATTAGTTAATATTCCCATGAATCGAGGAAATTATATTTCAGAACTTAACATAATTAAGCAAATAGCTATTAATAATGACTATGATCCAAAGTTGATAGACAAATTATTGATGAATAAAAATAATAAAATAGCTTTAAATATGGTGTTTCCTAATATGAAAGAAAATTTTAAATACATTTCCTTAAAATACACTAAAGGTATTTCTGAGAAAATTGCTACATACCTCAAAACTAAATATAATTTGAGAACTTCATTTAAAACTAATTCAAACTTGAGTAAATTTATCAAAAATAATAAAGACTACACACATAAAGATGATAAATCTGGGGTTTATAAGTTAACCTGCGGTGATTGCCCTAAAGTTTACATAGGTCAGACTGGAAGAACTTTTCGTCATAGGATGTCTGAACATTTGAAAAGTTTCCTCAATAACAAAAGCAATTCTACATATTCCAACCATTTGTTAGAAACAGGACATACTTTCAACCATAACTTTGAAATTCTACATATAGAAAGCAAAAGTTATGCCTTAAATATGTTAGAATCCTAGAGATAAATAAACATAATAAAATTGGAATATTACTTAATGAACAAATAGATTTAAATAGCTCACCTCTGTTAAATATATTCAGATAAGCTGGAATTTGCAGGGACCCTTTTTTGGGTTTTAGTGCTCAATAAAAATTTATTGTACTTACTGTAATATAAATAGCCATGGATTTCGGAAACAAGCTTCGTTATTCAAAATGTGATCTTGCCTGATGATGCTACTGTGATAGCGAAACAATTGTTGTGAGTTTAACAATAAAAAATTTGTGAAAATCAGAATAACCTTATTTCAAATTATTTCATTATGTGGTTACGAAAACGAAAAACATCATAATGTTTACTTACAGGTGGTCCGATATTCAAGAAAATATAAATGTGTCTGGATCTGATTCATTCGGTTTTAGAAACATTGGAAGAAGGTGATAGTGAAGGGTGAAAATATTTCAAAATTTGAAATCATTCGGTCGACTAGTTCAAGAGTTAACTGTGAACTTTCACCCCATAAGATGAACACCACCCTGTATATCCCAAAGAAAGGCACTCAGGCGAACAAAACCTCTTGATACGAGTGCAGCCTGACGTTAATTCATGATATCCGTTTGTCGCATTCTTCCCGGAAAACCCTGTGTAGTTTCATTAGCACTTTCTCCTTAATGGACGGCTCAATCTTTGTCTTATTTGCATTGATTTATAAATCAACTTTAAACAGATGAACATCTACGACAGTTGAGGTGAATCGCTTAGTATTTAATTTCGTTTGAACTTAATTTCTGAAACTACTTGAATCGTTAACGATCAATCGGAAAATAGGCTAACTGTCTTGTTTTGACAAGATAGGATAAATTTTGTCATTGAGTTTTCACATAAAATAATGCAATGACAATGTGGCTAAAGCAAAAGGTAGAAAAATAATACTAGTATCTGTAAGCAGCCTTTAAAACAAGATTAAAGCAACTAGTGCGTTTGAATGTTGTTTTTGGTAGCAACCATTGCGTTTTAACCTTGTAGAACACAAAAAGCATAAAATAACGGATTTTCAAATTTTCTGGTATTTAGTTGGAGTTTGATTGATGAATTAATAGTTGTCTGAAGATGGGATAGTTAATTCCTGAAACTCGAATCACAATGAAATGTGTAAAATATCAATTTATTGGTAGTAAAACATAGTACTTTCTACAACTTGTTTTACTTGAGTCATGAAGTTTTGAAATGATTCACGAGTAGTTCTAATTTTTTACTGGATAAACTGTCCTTTTAAAATTCATGAAATCAACATTGAGTGCAATGATAATACGGAATAGTTCATTATTTTATCATATTATAGTATCAAATACTTATGTTGTATCTATTAAATTTTGAATAAAATGTATACCCTACACATAATGAATGAAACTGATGCGAGTGTATAAAGCTGAACTAAATAAATATTCGGTACGGTGATTCCATCACGAAAGATTTTCTGTATCATGATACCTTTACGCTTCACATGACTAACCAGGATATTGCCTCTGCACACACATTCAGTTTTGATTGATGGGTTTCAATAGGTCGCAATCAGAACAGTCGATAGTTTGTATTGCTACTGATGATTGATTTTCTATTTGCACATCGAATAGAAGGAAATTAATTCATGAGATAGCATTAAATTCTTCAGGTTATCCATTCGATGAATTAATTGTGGACAACAACTTTTAAGAAATAATTTATTGTTTGTTTCGGTCTCTAGGTTGAGGGAAATTCATCGTATATGATTTTAAGTAAAACACTTTATTTCCGCTTATATAAACGGAAATAAAAAATAATGAAAGGTTCATCGAAAAAATTTCTTCATTTCAGACAACACATTTCATTTTACCCCTAGAATTTAGTATTTGGCCCATAATCTTTAATAGTTACTGATTATTCAATTCGCAAATATATAATCTTTGATAAATGTATTGTTATGGTTTTTGATAATATAATTTTGGAAATGTTAATGTTGTATCAGAAAATATCCACAACGTTCAAAATAATAGTTGATTTTTAACTTATTTAGAATAAATAATGAATTGTCACCAGTTTTATGCAGAAAACCTAAATATAAATTTATTTTCTGAAAACGAAACAGGTATATGGACATGGAAGCTCTTTTTGCGCACAATTGTTAATGAAATATTTGATGGATTCGGTCTTTACTTGATGGAAATTTATTTTCAACTAATAATAAATAAAATTCAATTTCCACAAATTTTTTATTGTTGAATGACAATTGTTTCGCCTTACTGTGGCTTAATCATAATCTATATTTGAACTGATACTGAATGAAAACTTACATAGGTTCTTATACAGGATTATCCATTTTCCTAATACTACAGGGTGATCAATTTTGTGCTTCCGAAAGTAAACGTAAATCAAACACTCTTCCATGTAGAATATCGATGAAATTTTTATCTTAATGTAATGCCTTGCCATTATGTGTGGAAAACAACATCAAGCACTCGATTCTTGTGAGGTAATTTTCGATGACTCGCCGGCATATTTCGGGAAATATCTCACCAATAACTTGACGGATGTTGGTGTTCAGATCCTCAATAGTCTAAGGATTATCGGCATAAACACGTTCCTTCGCATAACCCCACAAAAAATCCAAAGGCGATAAATCACAAGATCTTGGTGACCAATTCACATCGCCCAAAATGAGAAATTGAGCGTCCTGGGAATGTTTCTTGCAATTAAGCCAAAACGGGTCGTGTTGTGTGGCTTCCAATTCCGAATAATTAATTTCAGGCCAAAAGAATTGGTAATCATATGGCTATAGCGACGAGAATTGAGTTCTTGAGTGACACCTTCTTTGTTTTCAAAGAGTTAGGGGCCAATCATTCCACCAGACCAAATTGCACACCATACCGTGACTTTTTGTGGATGTAATGGTCTCTGAGCGTTTACATGAGGATTTTAACTGCCCCAGATGCTATAATTTTGCTTGAACGATTTGCCGGTCTGACCAATATAAACCATTGGCAATCCTCACAAGTCAACTTATAAACTCCTGATTTATTATCTATGTTTGATTTGTCTTGATTATTTTCAATATATTCATCAATGTTATTAATGGTTCTGAAAGCTGATATGTAATTAAAATTTTTCTCAATATAATTGACAATGTCTTCGAATATGTAATTTGTATGCATATCTTCGGAATGAGGTAGGTATTTTGTGGTAGGATAAACATAAGTTATTATCATCTTTTTCTGTTTATTGTTTATCATTTTATCTATGAGGGTTGGGTTGAAACCATTATAAAATGATATTTGATTGCTTATATTGAGTTCTTTGGAAAAATTTTGAGGGTTCATCGGTACTTTTAATAATCTGTGGATAAAGGTATTATAGGCTGACATTTTTTTATTGAAGGAATGATTAGAAGTTTTATGTATGGTGATATCTGTGTTTGTGTAGGTTTATGAAATATGCCAAATACATGTGATTTATTTAATCTTGTGAAATTTAAGTGTGGAAATTGGCACGTTTGTTCTCTGCTCCATAGGTGAATTTAACAGATGTAGATTGTTAATGAAATTTTGAAAGGTGTTTAGTTATCTATTTGTTCTTTTGAGGCAACTTAGAATGTTGTGTACAAATCTGAACCAATAGAGAAAATATTTATTTTTACTATCCTAATACTCCTAGATCTTTTGTGAAGATCCCTCAGAAGCTTTTTAAGCTTGTGCGAGTTATGAGTTCTGGGTAGGCGTTGTTACTGCGATCTTGCACCACTTTTAACACTGTTAATTGACCGACACCCGTCCATGTAGAAAATTTCTTTCTCACCTGAACAGGATTCGAACCCGCTAAAATGGAGCTAAGTGGATTTCTCATGATAAGTCATTCATTGGAAATATCATTTATAATATTGGAAGTAATACTATTCAAGACATATTTCAACACAATATATGTCATTAATTCTGATAGGATTAGTATTATTGTTTATCAAAAATTTTTAATATTCTGTACGCTTTCAATTGGGGGATGCTGGGAAATAAATTCTGCGGTTCAAACGAAACTAATTTCGAATTTTCAGATAAATGAATTGATTTGATGTTAATAAATTGGAAACAATTTTGTATTGCATATTTGGCTTTAAAGTTTATTTCAGTTTGAATTATTGATACTAAATTTTCGATATTTTTATGCTATGGGATGTCATGAACGAAACGACTGGTCTTATTGGATTATTAATTCGAGCAAACTGTTTCTGTTGATTCGCAAATGATCTAAGGATGATGTGTCAATTTGCGAGATCAGTGAAGTATATGAATGGCCACTCAGTCTCATAACCCTGTGATGACTAGATGTTTGTGTCTTATTTGGGAAGAATTTTCTGAACCTGTGAACTTGCCGAGAGTGCAAAGTTACCAGCTCAATCGATCGTCCTCTTATTTTTCGTGGTAGTCATTCGGAGATTTAAAGGTACTGGGTGATGCGCTCTACACTTCGTCATCATTGTGCGAGTAGTTCGTTGTATTTCTTCCTACTCGGTATTTGCTAGCAATCACACGATGCACGTACTGATCCTTCATCTGGGTTTTTCCCGGTTCATCTTGAAGCATTCTGGCTTGTTGAAATCCTAGATATTTGCAGGTTTCTTCTTGGCTCACGCCATAATGATTTTTCCATCAAAAAGAGCTACGTCCTCGTTGACAGCTTCGCCTTTTACGATGATCAAGGTTTTACATTTTTTCATTCCCAATTCCATGGGGATGTCTTTCAAGAAGATGTAGATCGCGTCGATCAGATTTTGAGTTGATCAGGGTTTCCACCATAGAGCTCGAATTCATCCATGTATAGAGGATGAGATAAGGTTTGGCTGTCCTTTGTTGTTCTCACTGGTAGTAAGAGACTGATATTTGCTGAATATTCTAAGGTGAGTTTTTACTATTATTATTATTTCTCATATTTCTCGGATTTTCCATCTGGTTTTCAGCATTTGACCACCGGTGCTACGCACGAGGTGTCAAGCCTTTAGGTGTTTTCTACATCGCCATGAACCCTTCTGTTGCATGTCTTAAGCAGTATGGCTTTGTCATTGGCAAGTACATTTTTTTCCTGATACCCGTTTCAACTAAATGTTCAATGTATTTTGCCCGTGACAGCAGCCATAATAGAAACAACATTTACCCTATTCGTCTCCCACAATTCTTTCACCTCACCAGTGGTAAGTATTTTCTTTTTTTCTCAGACTGAGTCTTGCAGACATTTAAGGGGAGTTGTACGGCTATGTCAATTATGTAGAATACTTTTCTATTTTTTTATATAATCTGCCTAGAAAGTATCCGGAATTCATTATTTTTCAAAATTTTAATATAATTCTTTTGTGTAACATCCTAAGACAAAAGTAATAGTTTGTGCAGATAGTCGGCTAAGGCCAAAGTTGCATGGAAACACCATTTGTCGAATATTGTTGATTGTCAACAGGTATACAACTTATAAAATAATGTCGCAACGAGAAAAAAAACAGGTTGGATATTGGCGTGGTAAAGGTTTTCGAAACGTTGAAAAATTAGTGCAATTGACGGAACTGAGAAAAAGTGCTGTATATGAGACAATAAAGAGAATGAAAATTGGTATGGATATGAGGCATAGACCAGTTTCAGTAAGACCGTGTAAGTTTTAAAGAAACAATTTATACGCTTTATTGGCCCTAAGACAACACAATCCTGGAGTTTCGCAAATTGCACAGCAGATTTGGGAATCAACGAAATATAAAAGTATGTCCAGAAACCATCCTCATGTCACTGAAAATACAAGGCTATTATACTAAATAATTACAATTGAGCTTTGCTTTTCCGGATACTTTTAAGACGGACTATAGTCAACATGATGTCCGGGATATTATTTGAAATCGTTTTATCAATGATGATTGGTCTGGTCCAGTACAAGCATGTTTCTCCGTCTTTATATATTGCCGGTGGATCGTTGTTCCAGTCCTTTTCTACTATTAGAAAATACTTTTAAATTTTCCATATACCGTAAATGATTCATATTCCTAAATGCCTTATTCCGCTTTTATCCTTTTTTCTTGCAATTAAGACAGGTAAGTGTTATGTTTTTGAATTATCATTTCCATTATTTTTCAGATTTTTCATCTGGTTTTCAGTATTTTATTTAACCAGTGATGTCTCAAGCCTTCACGTTGTTATTATTAAAATTATAATTATTACCTTTTTAATTCAGTAATTTTGATTATCTCGGTGGTTTTTTCAGGTATTCATCGGCTTTAAACAGCAGGATGAATATGCTGCGTTAAATCTATAGAAACGACCGGACGATGTGTATTGTATCCAAGATGACCGATTTTTGCATAACTTGGTACGTCTTTTCTGGTACGGTTTCTAGAAAGTCAAATCCGTGGCTGACACCATAAGAGGCTAGGTCTACGCACTTTCCAAGTTCCACGTCTCTTTTATTTTCCAGGAAAGCGGTGCAATCATTTATTTTCAAATCAATATTATTGTTGTAAGGGATTACCACGTCGACATATTATTATATTTTTTATAACTTCATTATTGATTTAATTATTCATTCATTTATTTTTTAACTATCACTATTCATAGTGTAGCAGATAGAATCAGGGTGTCGACCAGTAACGATTAAATCCCTTACCAGTTTCCTTCTAATTGTTGAGCGGGTAGACAGTATCACTGCCTTTTGCGCAAGGCTTTTTATTTTTTGATGTTCTCTTATCCCAAGTAGCTTCAAGCCACCAGGCAGCTCTCTATCGATCAAGATTATTGACACAATAGCAACCTTTTCCAGTTCGTAAATATTTTTCAGTTCACTAACCAAATCTGTGTATTTGCTGATCTTCTCCAATCTAGCTTTTCTGATATTTTCATCGAGGGGTACGTTCTTGCCTATAATGAAGGCAATATTATGTTTCTTATTCCTGATCCGAATATCAGGCCAGGCTTGTTATGTCTCATTTCTTTATCTGTGATAAGCCTTACATCCCAATATATCTTTATTGAATAATTCTTCACAAAATCAACTTCCTTATACTAATGGAAGGGTTGAATTTCTTTCCGCAGTTCTAAGTTCCTGCTGATTTCTTGGTGTACTACTTCTACTACTTTGTTTTACCTGTACATATAATCTTTAGAAGCCAGATAAGTACAAGCCGGGGTAAGGTCTTGTATTTTTTCTTGTGTGGAGTTATAAAGTCTGCATATATCGTCTGCTAAATATTGTTTCAGGATGTGCTTGCGGTAGCTCCTGATAGATATGACTCGATCTTGAATCGCATGGATTAATCCCTCGGTCTCCGGCATGAGGAATACTTGTCTAAGGTGTATGATTGCGTGTCTGCATCCTGACTGTGCAGTGCAGCAGCATACCTTCCATGCATGACTCCATTCTTCCTTCCCTGCTCCATTGAATTGATACTCTTATGTTTTCTAGGAACGACTCGATCAGCCAAGTTGAGAGGTGAGAGATAAACATCAGCCAAATTTAGTGCTCTATGAATCATCTTCAGATCTCTAGAGATAAGTATATAGCTTTTGTAATTGATTTGCGTGAATTATTTTCAGATTTAGAAGTCCTCGCCCTCGCCTTTCCATGGAAGATGAAATTGGATGGTCATTTCTGTATTCAGTCATTGTTCTTGTTGCGCCATCTACGGGCTTTAAATATGTTTATGTCCATTTAGTGACTCCACAGGTGTGACCGACAATAGGCATTGCCCAACTATTGATTGCAGATATGAAGATATTCTCTTCAACATTCGTTTTTGTCGTTTTTTGATCGATATTAAGACTCTGTTGCGCACCTGAATATTTATATGTGTACTCTTGTTGGAGAGGGGTAAATTTGGACCCATTCGCTAGTGTTATCTTCAGATTTCAATGGGTTCTGTACTATGAACTCGTTTAAGGCGTGAGTTTCAACTCATCCATTTGAAAGTGGTGTATAAATTTTGTTCTGGTTGATCTATTGATGACATATCCACGATCTTTCTTCTTAAGAATAAAATTCATAGTATTGATAACCAGATAGAAAAGCACGGGAATCGAAATATTTCCCTGAAAAATTTCTATGTTGGGGGACATGGGGCTTGTGTCATTACATTCATGATTTACGCGGGCGGTGAGTGAAGTTCTGCTAGATCTCATACTCACCGTGAGGAAATTAATTATTTATCGTAGGGTCGACTTTGTAGGCGATCAGTATTTTTCTTATCCACGTATGAGGCATGGGATCAAATACCTTCTGATAATCCATCCACGCAATTGAAACATTTTTTTCATTTTTTATTACCTGTTTTGTCATAATCATGTCGACACTCATTACTTGCCGTTCCGCCTTTTTTATATCCATTTTGTTCTGGAAGTAATATACTATTATTTAGCAGATGTTCAGAGATTTTTTCTTCTAGTATCTTTGTGATGATTTTGTAAATAATAGGCTATCATGTATTGGGTCGGAAATTTTTAAAATTATCTGTGTTCTTGATTTTAGGTTACATGTAAGTTATACCTTCTGTTAGAATGTTGAGCATTTTATATGGGTCTCTTTGATGATTTCGGTGACCTTTTTTCAGTATCTTGTGCGTGGAATGTAAATACTTCCACCAATAGGCTTCGATCCCATCAATCTCTGTGGTCTTCCCTTTACTCTGTCTAGACATAGTGATTTCAACATCAACTTGAGAATTTCAATTGGTTCCATCTCTGGTATGTCCAGAACTCGTTCCTTTTATTGTTTGATTCAATGATTATCCTCACGATAATCTACAGATGATGACCAGATATTTTTAAACAACATGCCTTCTTCATCTCAATCTCGTTA
Source organism: Megalocaria dilatata (assembly GCA_034642435.1). Classification (NCBI taxonomy): domain Eukaryota; kingdom Metazoa; phylum Arthropoda; class Insecta; order Coleoptera; family Coccinellidae; genus Megalocaria; species Megalocaria dilatata. Next base: position 97,126,911 of record CM067854.1, on the reverse strand, counting down.
ACCATGTAGTGGTTTTTCCGCCTTCGGGTCAGCTTCCTAACACCAGGATAATGAAATTCTCTTTCTCTTCTCAGCTGTTCCACCTGTAGCTGTTGGCTGACAAGAGGGGATTGTTTATACTGGAAATCACTTGGTCGACAGAGCCTCGTTGGTTATCCAGCAGGGTGCACTACAAGCAGGTGAGGATGTCGGTTGGGTCGGCTTTAGGTACTGTTGCCATTAGCCCTTACACCCTTTTTTTTGCAGTAATCTCGATTAACTCGGTGGTGCTTACAGGTATTCATCGGTTGGCAGCAGCAAGATGAATATTCTGCATTACATCTCTAGAAAAGACCGGTTGATGAAAAGACCGGTTGATGTGCGTTGTATACAAGATGACCGACTTTTGCATTAGTTGGTGTGGAATCTTTAACTTTTCTTTATTCTTTTTCAGGTTTATAGGAGTCAATCCCGTGGCTCACACAATAAGAGGCAAGGTCTCCAAACTTTCCGAGTTCCACATCTCTTTTATTTCCCTGGCAAGTGGTGCATAATTCTCAATTATTTCTTTTATTTTCAAATCAATGGTACTGTTGTTGGGAATTGCTACGTCGACAAAATAGGCCTTCTTTTGTACCTTATACTCTATGGTAATATCTGGCTGTTGTTCACTATAGTTGTATCAGTAAGATGTGTTGTATCCCAAAAAATGTTTGTATTATTATTATTGTTCTTATCATCAATAATATTATTATTGGCAATTAATTTTTCATAACATAAGTAGAGGTTAATACTTGAAACTAGAGAAGGTATATAAAATTATTTTAATATTTAATATTAGCCTTCTACATATTTAATTTCAAAAAAATTACATTTAATTATTAGAACTTCAGGAATTAAATTCAAATAATATCATAAAAGGCTATTTTAAAAATATTTAAATAATTATAATAATTTCTCAACAGCTATTAGTACTTGAATACATCCCGCCTGCACGCATCAGAAGAAGTGATGATGTTTGCTGGAGTTACGTAATGTCTGGTAGTAATTTTCTCACTATGTGGCAGGTACTTAGATGAAATACCTCCTCGAGGTCAATAAAGGAGTTGCTATGAAATCCAATTATTTTCAGGTTGTGCTCGAATGTTTTTTTGTATGAGTCTTGTAGATGATACGATGATCAGTGTAACATGAACCTTATCTAGTTGACACATCTGCTGTATCTCAATGGCCAACTGCCGTATTTGCCCAAGATACTCCACTGGTCACTAGGTGAGAGGATAAATAAGAGATGCCAACACGTGCGCGAAATCAACGGCTAGTCAGAAAGGGGGAAGCGTATGGTTCCGGGTGCCAGCATGCTCGAGCTTTCGATCTCGAAACACGCTCGAAAGCCTTAGAGCCTTCCACGCATCCCCCGTCATCAACAGAAGAAGTCCAATGGTTCACACGCTGCACAAAATTGTTTATTTCTGATCGACCAGGAACAAACCCACGCCGTTCTTCGGAATCAAATTGTGCTGCAGGGAAAATTCCCTCATGAAATGACAGATAATTGATTCCATAAGCTTCCATACTGAGTAAAAAGGACTAATAGCGGGTTGAACTCGTCACCTCTGGTGTAAATTGAAGTTACGTTAGCCGTTAACCAAAGCTTGAACCCCTCTGCATTGATATAGTCATTATTTTACTTAGAGGTATTGCCAGTGAGGAACCGCAGTTCCGGAGAAATGAGCATATTAAAAATTTACAACGCCAGTTTTGAAAATTAATTATCCATGACCTTCACTCAATTTTGCCTATTTGTCGTTAATTTACACTTAAGTACTTAATTTAAATTTTAATCTTACGAAAGTGTTATGCTTTCCTTGTCGCTCAATACTGTACTGTACACAAACATTTTTTTAAATCTTCTAATTATAGCATCTTCATGAAATTGCGCAGTAATATTTGTCTGGTTATTTTACACCTAACTGTTTAGTTTAAACTCGATCATAGGACTATTTCTAGGTTTCGTAGCACTCAACGTCGCTACATTTCCAATAACACAATACAGACTAAATTGTGATAAAAAATGGGCATTTTTATTTTACTGTTAAATATTGAATTTCAGAGTGATCAGATGTGTAACTAAAAAATTTTCAGAAAAATTTGAGAAAATTTCAAATAAAAATAACTGCGAAACTATCAAACCGATATTCTCCATTAATGAACTCAACTTAGATATTCAGACCCTAAATCTACCCTGAAAGTTTCGCGTTTTTACTTTTTTCTATTCAAAAATAAACGTGGGTACGGACGGCCAGCCGGACATGGTTACTTTTAACCTCGGATTCTTCATTAGTGACTTCAAAACCAGTCGCTTCAAGCTAGTTTTAACATAAAATTAGATAATAACATAATAGACATTCGGGCGAAATAATACTGCTCCTTGGAACAAGTCCGCAAAAAAGTTTTGTATTGTTTGCAAAAAGGGGGATAGTCTGACTGAATCGTAATATTTCAATTCAATGATTTTCCTTAGCGAAACATGTTTTTTATTGTGAGATGAGTAAGTTAAGACTTCGTGTCGTATCGTTACAATTGATTGTTTCGCTATTCCCTTCTTACGAAATAATCACGGTAGAAAAAATTAGCGGTAGAAAAAATTTATGGCAAAATACTCTATCAATTTCAGCGAATTTGATGAAGCTGCAATATTGTGTTGGGAAACGTTTGGTTTATAGCAGAATACGAAGCTTTACACTGTTAACATATCATCCTTGTGTAACCTCTCATTCCAATACACCGATATATAACACACTTGTTGCAAGGTACACAGAAAAATAACGATGGAACCAGCAACAGAATACGATAGTCATTACTGACAAATTAAGATTCTGCTTGGGGATGAATGGTAGTCAAGCAATGATAATAACATGACGTGGTAAAAATCTTGCACCTCTAATGGAATAATGGTGCTTTGGTATCCTTGGAGTTCCATGTGAGAAGATATTACCGTCAGTTTTATGAGCACAAAGTAGTAGCATCAATGGTTTTTATCTACATTCGGGTCGTCCGCAATTCACATTTTGACAAGATAATGAATATGTTACAAGAGTTATTTTGTGTTGTATCAAACTAATAGCATTTGTTAGTGTGGTACTTCGATTTCCGTATGAGCCATACATTCATTATGTCTGAGATATTATGAGTAGAAAATTTCCGAAATATGCCTATTGAATTTGGCAGCTCTTCGTCTTGAGATAGTAGATAGACGTATACTGAACCTTTAACAATAACTTCTGCGAAGCTATGCCCAGATGTATAATTTAGTGCATAACGAGTTGTATAAACCCAACACATAATTAATTTTTCTTATACTCTTACTGTCCCATATTTGGCTGTTCACTCAGCTACAGAAATATTTAAACGAAATGTTAATCAAATATTCCAACCCTAACTTGGTGTTTTAGTTTTATTATCATATTATAATAAAATTTTGTTCCATGTTAGAGGTGATATCAAATAACTGAATAAAATTAATCAAAGCAATTTGAATTTTTTTTTTCAAAACAGGTGCTTTGTTATGGAATTCCCTAATCAGTCCATCAAGTCATATTGAAACTACATCAAACTGAGTACTTTTGCTTGTTTTCTTCTAATATAGCTTGGATTGTAAATCTATCGCTAGATGAATAGTGGATACAATAATACGCGTTACATTGTGAAAATCTATTTCAAATAATGAGAGAAGAATGACTGTGTTCTATCACTCACGTTGACCCGAGCTTCACAACAATAGTTTTTGAAAAACACTAAGAACCGTAAATCACTTTAGAGAAATACAAAAATGTTAATAACCCCAGTAATATTCAAATAAATTAATTCGGCTGACAATTTGTATCAAATATCATTAATAAGGAGTATGCGCTATAGTTATAGAATGTACAACAAATCGAGACAGTGCAACTTACATCTATATAACAATTCTGAACTCAAACAAGACATAAATAATAGACAGGCGCACGTTTCGAAACATGTTGGTTACTCGTCAGTGCCCTGTAATATCCAATGACTACAAATCTGCCACTCACCTGTATTCGTTCTGCACAGGAACACCATGGTATGGAGCATACACTAGCGCCATCTAGTGCACGCAAATAAACATACCCGATTTATTTTCATTAGCCAATTCAAGAAAAAAACTGTACTCCTGATATTTTCAAGCGCTACATACGCAGAAAAATTTCCTCATGCTCAAGGCAGATCCTGTTACGCCGTTAGGCTCATAATTAGCATATTTATATTTAAATAAATTATTTCACGCTGATCTGTCCAAATATTATTGATAACTTTCTATTACCATAGCTCTTACCCCGTACTGATGAAATTTGGTAAAAATCAGCCAAATTAATTCAGTAGACAATTACTAGCCCATTTCCTATAACGGTTATACAAATTTTCCTCCCTCCAGTGAGCAGAGTCACATTTGGATCTTGTTTTATTACCATTAAATCGCATGCACAAAATCTGATATCACATCGGCAGTCATAAGAAAAAGAGGCTTCATGTACAGCAAGAATAAAGATGAAAATTCCGCAAAGTAGGAGAATGATCTTCATCTAGAGTTTCAGATCGTTTAGGTAATTCTTTCATATATATTCGATATACTGCTACATGAAATGGAGGCTTAGATACTCTTCATTGTCCTCCGATCATTGTGTTTGGAGAGTGGAAAAAATATTATATCTCAGGAGCAGGGATTTTAAAATCAACATTCTTTTTCGTGGCAGAAATATTGAGAATTCTCATTTTGAGGTTAGTTTGGTTTGGACATTCATCATGAAGGACATACGTCGTGGAAGCGTTTGGAAATTATCCAAATTTATTCGGAAAAATATGTGTCAGATAAATTCATCAGTTATTACTTATGTGCAATTTTACAGTGCTTAGAATGGCCCATCAGAGCGATAAATTGGAAAGCCTATACATTTATTTTGCAAATTATTCTCTCTAAATATTATTTTGGAGGACATTTAATTGTATACGCATCTTTGGGAGTAGGCGTGGATTCATCCCAAAAATATCCCTACCGTTAAAATATTTAATACTATATTGTCGATTGATCAGAACTTTCACATTATTACTTAATATTCCCAGTGATTTTGGATTGAAATAATGTCTATGTGTACAAATTATGATTAGTAAATACGAAACAGAAACTTAGAAATCAGCTGTAGGTACTAGTTTCACACAAGGGTGGCATCGACGCATAACGTTGCAAATAATGCGTGACTAATTCCAAAGGACTTCACTCACTTGATTGGATGACTGAGTGAGGAGGTGAAAGATTTGAGGGGCTCCGTTAATTTTTTTTCCGACAAAATTAGCGATTTTGATCAGCTCCTTAAATTTATTGAGGTGATCGCAAACTGTCTCAAAGATTGAAAAGGAGATCGAAAGACTTACTAAGGAGGTATCTGTCCAGTAGGATAAATACATGGAAAGACAAAATCGGCAAGAAAATATTGAAGTGGAGAAGATCCCCGTAAAATCTGGTGAAAATCTAATCGACATTGTGTCAAATATTAGTTTCTACATGAAGAATCAGACTGATCATAGCACGATTGATTACGTTACGAGAGTAACCGCGGCCTTGAAGATAAAACTAAGAACATAGAACTCAGACTCATGTCTAAAACTAAACGTGATTTTCTCGCTGCCTATCGTAAGAAACGCATTTCTGGTAAAGTCTTGGTGGCTGGTTTAGCGGTGAAAGGTTTAGCTGATAGGCTCTTCATTCACGAACACCTAACATTAGCCAATAAAATAAACTTCAAAGAAACCCGTGCTTTTGGGAAAATGAAGAAATACAAGTACCTCTGGATACGAAACGAAACGTGCTCATTCGGAGGGATGACGTCCCCAAAATTGTTCATATCTCCCCAGATTCAGACTAAAGACGGTTATCAAATTTTTTTTATTCGAGTGAAAGAAACTGTATTTATTGGCTGGGACACACAGTGTTTACTATTAAAATGTTTGCGGACTGAAAAAAATTGAATTACTTCAAATTAAATTGCTGCACCTTGGCTAAACTGTAATGTGTTTGATAGTGAAGAGTATTCAATTTTTTCAAGAAATCGATGTGCAACTTCAAGCACTCGGAAGACTGTCGAATTGTATTGAAACCATCTATAGTTCAAGATTTTCAGAGTGAAGCTAAAGATGTTTGTGTGAAAATTTCTTTTAACGATAAGACAGGTTTGCTGTGTTACATATCCCTCATTCAAAATCAAGTGATCATAGTGTTTTTATTATGGGCGCTTAATTTTCCTGGTTTAACGTGAGTGAAAACCTCACTGACAATGATTATATAGCTATCTATGTTGAGAGCAGGAGTGAAGAAATTTTGGACACACTATCTTTCTTGAGTTATAAAGTTCAATGCAATTAAAAATTGTAATAATAGAAATCCAGATCTAATCTTTTGTAATGGTCATACAGTAATCAATGTTCACAAATGTGACTCATCTGCTGTCAATGAAAATAAATACATTACAATATAGGGTTTATTGGTCTACAGACATCTGTTGAAACAGCTTCCAGTAAAAATGTTGCCTTGTGTTTTCCTAAAATTGCCTAAAATCCTAAAAGGTTTCTGATAGTGTTTTCTTTGAAGACAAACATAACAGAGTATTTTAATTGGGTACTTTGATGAGTGACCGATTATTCGATGCCATAAGTCTTGAAAGGTTCAGTTAAATTTGCTATTGGATGTAAGTTTTAGAATGTATAAACTACCAAATAGTTTTCCTTCAACCATAGTTCCTCTTGTAGAGTTTATTTTGAAAATTCTACTCTTAAATATTGGATGGAGTAGTCCATCACTTTGTGATAGTTCATTTTAATTTGAATGAAATGATCAATTACTTTGTTTTCTATAACCCATAATTGGACAAACTTAAAGTATTGCACGTGGAAGCGAAAGGAAAAGTACTAGACATCCTGGAGTCCATAGAAAACCACAAATACAAAAAGCACGTACCGATAATAAAACTATTGAATGAATAGACGGACATATTTCGCATCAATATTTTATGAGCTATTGAATATCTGGAAATTTCGATTCATAGTAAAAGCAGACCTGTGTTTCTCCGAATAATGCGTTAAATCGTATTGAATGAATTTAATTTCTCAGTATCATGACTTAATGCAGCATTTCTAACCTGTGTGGGTGCGAGCATTCCAAAGGGAAAAATTTTAGATATTTAAAAAAATTAATAACTGACTGAAATCAGACACACGCATGCAAAACGAAATACTTTTTGACATCTTATTAACACTTTCGCAAATAAATCCTCTTATACCCCTTCCCCTATCAATTTTATTATGTGATTTGTTCTTGAAAATTTCCCTATTTCTTTTTGACACCTGCAAGCTCTTGTATTGAATGTTATGCAGCTTTCTTAGCCTTTCTTTCTGGTCCACTATTCATCTTCTCACATGCTGCTTGAATCGATCTTAAGATGCTTAAGATATCATTTATTTTCAATGCTATGTGAAAGAACACAGAAGAAATTCGTTTACTCTTAGATTTAACTCGTTTCAAAATCTAAGTGGCTCATGCTAAGAATTTTGACATTTCAAACCATTGTCGGGTAATTATTGAAATAGAAAAATTCGCCAGTGGTAGATTGTTGAGCTTTCATAAGTTGAGATATAAATCGTTTATTCAGTTCGAAAATGAAGTAACACTACGAAACTCGAGGCTCTGTATAATCAGTAAATAAAAGTAATAGAAAACAAAGTAAGTAGTCTTCTATTATACAAATTTAATTTCAAAAAAAATTTTTATTCAAAAAACTTTTAGAATTAAATTAATGTCTAAATAAGCACCGCTTATATTTAATAGACATATATACATCTCAAATGGAATAAATAAACCAACAAATAAAAAAAAGCAATTAAAATTAATAAATAAATATATGAAGGAGACAAAATTTTGTTTCTGATCTTATCATAATGAACACCAATTCTTTTTCAAAAACATAAAGCACAACCTAAGGACTTCTCAAAAAATAAATTATTTGCAATATTTAATATATTTAAATATTCAAATAAGTTAATTCAAAAATCTCTCAAAACATGCACCATATCCTCAAAAAACAATTAGAATTCGGATAATCTCTTTATCGGCCCTGGATAATATTTAAAATATCAAAATCAGCTAACTATCAGTATATCATACCTTAAAGTGTACCGCAACTTGCTCAAACAGACTAACTTTAAAAATCCAGGTAGTCAATATTCGTCACAAAATCACAGAAAACTTTAAGGTTTTATAAGGTTTTCTTTAAACCATAGACATTCCATAATGAGATTTATTCAAGCCTAAATATAATTATATATTATGTATAAAATAAAATAGATAAAGGCTTTTTACTTCATAAAAGAAATATAACAAAATTTGAATATCAAAACAGATTTAATTTAATTTGTTATATTTATTTTTGAATGAGCTTCTGTGAAATGAATACATAGGCGATATAATAACTGATATTATTGATAGGATTACCTATGAAATTCTGATTTTGAAAACAGGCAAGTAAATTGAATGGTTAGGTACTGTCAAAGGCGACCTTATTACTAATATTCACCCCTAAGGTGATTTGAAAATAGTTCCAAACTGTCATTTATTATGAAGAAAGAACAAAATCAATACTGATTCTAAATTATCCACATACATATATCACTTCAAATATATTAAATGGAAATGGACTATAACTGCATTCCTCTTGCTCTGTTGATCATTTTCAACCTTAAATTTGACTACAGAATTTTGACATTTATTAGCTTTAAATAAATATTTATACACTAGTTGATCTAGTTCCCTGTATTTTCTGCTGGATTTTGTAGTTATGACCTTGCTTTTTCGTTCAACACTCGTACAAGAGTAGACAATAGTGCAATAGTACATTTTTAAGTCTCATCGCTTAGGTTGACAACCGTTCTGTATACCTCTATTTCTCTACTTTCAGCTGAAAATTGAAGGACACATACATTGCGAAGAATTGATACGTATACTGGAATGAGCCCGTAAAGAGTGTTTTCATTTTGAATTCGGCACACCTATTTTCATTACAAATGGCATAGGCTTAAGCAATATTTCTTCAAGATAGAAGAATATATCAAGCATAAGGAAACTTCAAGAGAAATACTTAAAGATATAATTTCCAAAAAAACAGCTAGATTCAATTAAATTAGGGAATACTGATCAGAGTCCCTCTGAATAAAGAAAATAGGGAGAAAATATGGTCAGTAGTTAGAGCCTTGGGCTGGGAACAGAAATGTCCCGTGTTGAGGTCCCGTCCTAAGTGGGAAATGAATCTTGTATTAAGATAAGTTTCGATCACCATTTCACTGTCGAAAGACTGTGGCGTACCCAGAAATGAGACTTGGGAGGGGATATAAAAGTTATAAACGAAAAAAAAATATTTATTCGGAGGATATACTTTTATAAAACAAAATCTAGTCGCCTAGGTCTTTTTGAAAGTTCATCAATAATTTCATCTTCGGAAATAGGCAACTTCCTATGAATAGACATCATTGATACACCGTTGAGCCTGATTTGAGTATTAGAATTTGGGAAGTAGTTCTTTATTCTTTTCAATGTTGACAAAGATTTCTCTAGAGTGGCTGTAGAAACTGGTATTGTAAAGAATATTAGTAATAGCTTGACCACATTAGGAAAAGCTTGCGGATTACATATATCCAGATGAGCCAGAGCTGGAATATTACTTTTGATATCTGGATGATCACTCAGATGAATATGCCATAATTTAATTTTTTTATGATTTTCAGGCAAGAAATAGTATTTTTCGTCATAGTAACAATTTCTCTCAGGTCTATTCTAGATTTTTGTAGGAATTGTCAAAGGGGTAAGGCATAAAAAAATATTTGATTCACGACCGGAAGTGCGACCAGATAGTCAGAATCATTCAGTGTGTTTCGCAACATATTCGCATCTCCAGAATCTTTCCAGTTTGATATCTCCTCTAAACTTTCAACGAAGTAATCAAATAATTCCAAAAAATATTGTACTCCTTCATACTTAGATGTCCACCGAGTTGCACATAATCTTTTGACAGTTTTTGCGGGAGGACTTTTATTAGACTCATCAATATTTTTCAGAAGAACAGTTTGTCTATTTGGAGTGTTGAAGAAATCATACAATTTTCTTTGGTATTAAGGCAGTTTCTAATTTGTGGAATTTCGCAAGCGTTTGATATAGCCAAATTCAAAGAATGGGTAGCACAGTGCACACGTAAATCGCCTTAGGGTAGTTACGACGAATAATCGCTTGAACGCCATTGAATTTGCCTGACATATTACTTGCCATCATACCCTTGTCCGACAAGATTCTTGAGTTCTATTCCAAATTTTTCGAAACTAGTTAATACTATATTAGATATATTTTCGGCAGTTATACTTTCTGCTGGAACGAACTGTAAGAAATCCTCGTGGATTTTGATTTCATCGACATATCTTACACATAAAGTAACTTGCTCAATTGTCGATATATCGTTCGTTTCAGAATAGAAAACGCTCCTGCCTCATTAATTCTTGCTACTAATTTATTCAGCATGACAGTATTTATACTGTTAATAATTTAATTTTGTATTCTGGCGCTTATATAAGTCTCCCTTTTACTTGATTTTTCAAGAGTCTCCCTTAGCTCAGTGTCACCACTAGCTCTATATTTCAGTATTGCACGAAATTTTTCCTCATTTACGGAACTATCATCTATTTTTAGTTCTCCAGAATCTTCATGTCCTCTAAGTGATATTTACTCTCTACCGCATGCTTGTACAGCTTCTACAATGGGTTTAATTCAAGCTCTATTTTCTGGTACCTGTCTTTTTCGATTTTCGTCTATCAAGTCTATTATACTCTTTTGAACTTCCGTTTTTATTTTAACTGATTTATCGTATGCACATATGGATTCTTTATGAAATAGAGTATTCTGATGTGAATTGAATATCTACAAAAATGAATCATAGCTTATCTTACAGTTATAAAATAAAATTTAATGAAAATTTACTTCCTTTGCCTTTTTCCAGTTATACATTTTGCTTTTCAACAAAGCACCTAACGCCTGGCTATAAGAACCGCCTGTTGTGGCGAAAAATACACAAAATTTGCAGAACACTCCGTTTTCTTTTGCTGAGTATGAGACCCAATGGAACTCTATGAGCCACTTATGTTGAAAACGAAGTTTAACTCTTTTACCACTGTATTTTTCGAGTAAAGGAAAATTGTATGTCGGTGGTGAAACCCAAAGTGATCTAATGACATATTTTATATCGCTGACATGTTGACCCACAACGTTTCCAATGTCCTTTGAAATTACAGACACTTCTTGAGATTTATTTTCATCTGTCGAAGTGTCAGCTGTTGTATTCAAACGCGAAAAACTTGAAGATTCGCCTGCATCAAATTTCCTCCTTTTGAAGAAGTTTGCTTATTCATAATAAGATTTTGATTATTTTGCAGATCACGGAACACACATTAAAATTTAAATACTGAATATAATAGAAAAATTTGACGTAATCCACCTCAAATAGAATATACTGAAGAATTAAACCTACTGACCTATCGCCCTATCATTGTGAGTGAAAATGTTGAAGCGGTAAGTAATGGAATCCAAAGTACCGTCAAAGATATTCTCCGCGACAAAGAGATAATTAGGTATTTTATGATATTATTTATTTACTTAAGGGAAAACTTGCTCTGAAGGGTGCCGCCAATTCAATTAGAGTAATTCGGAGCTTTTACTTCAGAATCTCAATAATTTTTACGAGATTGTTTTTCATCAATTGGGCATTTTTAGTCCGTGTGTAAATAATGATTGTGCCGAGGACATCGAATCGGATCGAGCCCTTTGAAATAACCGCTGGTTGATGAATTCGTTGATTCAATTTTTGCACGATTAAATTATTGAGGTTTGTGACTTATAATGGATATTCCTCCTGAGGGGGGATATATTCCCCCATTAGGTATGCCACCGTAATCAGAATACAACTTAACTGCTAACTCACACAAACTAACGAAAACTTCTAAGGGATCTTTGCAGAAGATCTAGGATCATAAGAATATCAAAAGATTTGATATATATATATATATATATATATATATATATATATATCTATAAGGCTATTTGTAGTATTTTGAGAATACTTCACTACTAAGAATCATTTTGGACTCTACCAAAAACTACAATTACGGAATCCCTTACCTTTACAGTATAGTCTTAAACAATCAGTTTGGTGTATGAACCAATTATAAATCAATTATTTACAGGTACTCTTTTCAGATACTGAATTGTTTCAGCCGTTACTATTTGGTACTTGATCATAATTAAAACAAATTGTAGAAATTACTATGTTTTACTACCAAAAAAATATATATTACACATTTTCTTGTGACTCGAGTATCGGGAAATGAACTATCCCATCATCAGACAGCAGTTGTCTGATAAATAATAATAATAATATGGTTTATTCACAATTAAGTTTACATTGATAGCTTTTGACAAAAAAGTAATGTACATACTGGAAAACTGAACAAAATAATAAGCCAATACAACACAAAAAAAAGACTGTTGCTGAATAAACATAGATTTCCCCTAAAAACCGAAGGTTGCACGGAGGATAAATATCTTCTCAATATATGCATCTGTTTTGTGACCATGGCATTGAAGCAGTTTTATGAGCAAGGTACGACTTTATACGTTGGACATCGCTATCTCTGATTGATCATGTCTGCTACTTTAGCTCCACCAATTTGTCCCAAATAGTTTTTAATATACTTGCTGAATCATTTGCAGGAGTTTAGTGAATAAAATTTAGTTCTCAGTTCACCCTCCAGCAAGTTGAAAATACGTGGCATGATGTAAGTATATGTACGTTGTCCTACAGTCTTCTTAGTTCTATGGGTCTGTACTTTCGGCTTTTCTGTTCTACGAGTATTATATCCGTGATTGAGGTACTCCATCGAATTTCGATTTTTAAAGTTTTGCATAAGTAGGGTGTGGCAGTACATCCCTCTCATATCAAGAACTTTTGCTTCCAAAAAAAGATTATCTGTTGGATACAATCTCTCCCTACGTAGCATGATTCTCAAGAAGTAATTCTGTAGAACCTGTAATCCTTTTAGATGTGTATCATACAGGCCACCCCAGGCCAGAATACCATATTGAAGCCGGGATTCTACGAGTGCATGGTATAATATTTTCATCTGCTTGAATCCCAATATTTGGTTAAGAGAGCGAAATCGATGGAGAAATCGTCGCAGTGTATTTATTACATTACGGCAGTGAACATCCCACCGGAGATGCCGGTCGATATGTATACCTAAGTACCTAATGGAACTCACTTGGCCAATTCTGAATGTTGTTTCTCCGTCACATATCAATAGATCATCAAAACGTGGTAGCCCTCTTGCGCAAAGTGAAAAAGGTAAGTATTTAGTTTTTTCCTCATTTACTGTCAAGTATCTGCATTTAATAGCATTCAAAACATTTTTCATGTCTTTCTCGACTAGCACCTTTAAACTACTCCATTTCAAGTCCTTATAGAGAATGGCTATATCATCTGCGAAACAGATTATCTTTCCCATACAATTAATACCTAGTATGTCATTTATATACAACGTGAATGAAACAGGTCCCAGTAACGTGCCTTGAGGCACCCCACACTGTATTTCCAACACATCACTCAACACTTCACCAATCTGCACCCTCTGTGACCTATTTTTTAAATACGTACTAAATAGTTGAAGGGGTATTCCACGCACTCCAATATTTTCCAAGACATTCAGCATCTCATTATGATTTACCGTGTCAAATGCCTTTGAGAGGTCCAAGAACACACACACTGCCGCCTCATCAGCATCCAAGATCCTATACACCATATCAGACAGGTACGATACAGCATCCGTCGTAGACTTCCCCTCACGAAAGCCAAACTGATTATGTGATATGATCTCATATTTTTCCAGGTAGCTGTTTAACCTCGTTCCGACAATCTTCTCAAATACCTTGGCAAAAGAGGTAATCAGCGATATAGGCCTATAATTTGAAGGTGATTCCCCTGTTCCCTTCTTATATATTGGTCTCACAATTGATAATTTAAATTCCTTGGGACAACAACCAGACTGCAACACATTATTTAGTATATGCGCCAACGGGACAGATATTTCGTCTTTAATTTTCCCCAAGGTTTCACCTGTAATGCCATCGTATCCCGGAGATTTATTCCTCTTTAAGTTATTAATCGTTGACTCAACTTCTGCTGGGGTCGTTGGGTTAAGAAAAAAAGAATGTTTAATTTTTCCCGGCTTGAATGGTTTTGTGTCTGCAACAGTTAGGGTACTTGCAAGGTCCGATGCAGCATTTATAAAATAGCCATTAAAAATATCAGCAACCTCCCTTTCATCCTCTGTTCTCGAACCATCTCCTCCTCGAATCCCCTTCACTCCGACCTGATTTCCACACTTATAATTCTCCTTTAGTATACTCCATAAATTCCTTGAGCTACCCCCATTCTTCTCTATCTTCTCGCTGTAATAGCTGCACTTGGCTGCCCTAATTATTCGGTTTAGGTGGTTTCGATATCTGACAAATTCCTGTCTATATTTGTCTGGTTCTCTAATGTATTTCTTATAGAGCTCGTTTTTACGATTTACAGATTCAACAACACCCGCAGTTATCCAGTCCCTTCTCCCCGTATTCCTCCTCCCCATCCTAATCCTCCTAGTATTCCTCTCTACCATGTCCATTATCGTCTGAAGAAAATACGTGGTCTTCAACTGAGCGGTCCCCAACGAGTACAGACACCCCCATTCAAATTTCGACATCTCAGATTTGAGAGTATCATAGTCTATAATACAATGGTATCTCTGCTTCCTATGGTTTTTCCCCCCTCTTTTCATGGGGAGGTTTATGGCTGTAGCACGATGGTCTGTTATGTATGTCTGCAATGTTGCCGCCCAAACCAAAGACTCGTCATCCGGAGACCCACTTCTCAGAAATATATGATCTAAGCAAGATCTGTTTCGTGTTTCCTTGTTTATCATAGACCTATAATCGTATTCACTCATGACGTTCATATAATTTGATACTATTTCATTAGATTCATTCAAAATATTGATATTTAAATCTCCCACGATTACATGACTTTCAGCCACTGCGGACTTTTTCTGTTTCAGATATTTCTCGAGTGACACAATGAAGTCATCAACATCTGTTGATGGAGGTCTATAAACACCAGTGACGAGTAATTTCCTACCTTGTGGAAGAGTGATCGTGACCTCAAGTACCTTCAATGGTTTAATATGTACAATATCGTGCTGGAAGGTGTAACATGTCTTCAAATAAACAATTACTCCATCGTTCTTATTTATCTCGCCCTGATTATAAACCATATCATACCCCGCAATACCAAAGCTCTCTTCATCTAACAAATTGAAGGTTTCTGTTAAAATCAAGCAATCTGGCAGAGTATCAAGTTTCCTGAGGAGTACCATCAATTCATCAAAATTCTTATGGAGACTCCTAATGTTCTGATGCAGTATTTTGAAGGTAACTTCACCCGAGCGCTGAGACCACCTGTATTGATCAACATCAAGACACTCAACTGTAGCTGTAGGCGAAAAATGGACATCTCTTATACTAGGATCCATCCAACTAGTGAGATTCAAAACAACAACAAAAAGAAAACAATGAGGAAACAGTGGACCAACGCACAGTGTGACGACAACCCAACAAGAAAAAAAGAAACAAGCAAAGAAACAACAATAAGGGTACGCTTTTATTTATTTTTTCGAGCGCGTCTTCATCTTCTCCCTAGCGATATATGGTAAAGAACCTCGCAGTTGAGTCCCCGAAGTCCCCGCTGAGAAGGACTCTTGTCGACCTTTATCTGTCGGTCCTGCAGCTGCTCTCAACACTGCCTCATTCCTGCCCTGGACAGATTTCGAAACCAGTTGGCTATCCTGCTGGAGCGCACGCTGTTCGTTTGGAGTTTTCTGTGTCCGCTCCTGATATTTTTCAACGTTGGGAGTGGGTGGAGCGCTATTTGTGCGTTTAAAAGGAACCTTTTGTAGTTCGCTGAGTTCTTCCAGAGTATAAGCTGTGTTTTCTATATACAGTCTATTTCCTCTAATCTGACAATTTGATATATTTTGGTCCCTCAGATTAGAAAGATAACCCCGAAGCTGATTGTACTCCTCACGCTGATGTTTCGTCAAATCGTGAGCGAAGTATACTTCTTTTCCCTTAAGCATTCGCAGATTTTGAAATATTTCCCTTTTTATCCGGTATGATAACAACTCAACTTTAATTGGGCTGTTTTTCGATCTTCCTAGGTGGTAAACATCATTGATATCTGATTCAACGAGTTTGAGCCCCAACAGTTTATTTATTTCGTGGCAGATAGAGTTTGCACTCAGTGTCTCTGGTACGTCTGAGTTAAGGCATTATATTACAAGGTTATTCTTCCTCACTCTACCCTCCAAAATTTGAACAGCCCCCCTGAGATCAGCGTTTTCCTCTTCCAAAATTGAAATCTTTTTTCTGAGAGTCTCTACTTCTAATATGATATTCGCCTCGACCGCTTGCATTCCACGCTTCAATTCATCTCTACTTTTTAATATTTCATCATGCAGACTCTTTAGAGTGATCTCAGACTCGGACATTGCTCAGTAATGAACGGAAAATATGAGGATAGGAAAGGGTTCTACGCTCTTCACTCCAATGGGCCAGTAATGAAGGCTTCTCGATGAATATGGAGGGCCACGGATTGATCGGAAAATTGATCGGGTTTAGAAGAATCAGGATGTGAACAATTTAACAAGCGATAGTTTTCACAATACGCATACAGGAAAACAACCGTGACCGCAACTCTCACACATGAACAAGCAGCCGATAATAAAATAATGATAATCAAAAGAAAAGATATTAATTTTCAGCAGACAATATGTTTACACGTGCAACTTTTATGGTTTAGAATTTATTTGTTTACGAACTACAAACAGTTTCAGCTGCACTCAAGTCTATTTCAGTGAAATTCAACTTAAGAAAATTGGGCTCACGTGAATCCTGTAAGCAACGATATCTCGACTCACAAATTTTCTGCAAATTTCTACCTTCTGAACATCCGATTTAACACAACCAATGATGGGATAGTTCATTTCCCGAAACTCGAGTCACAAGAAAATGTAAAATAGAAAGGCTTTTTACTTGATAGAAGAAATATAACAAAATTTGAATATCAAAACAAATTGAAATATGTTTATCTTCTACAATTTTAATTTCCAAAAGAATTTTTTTATTCAAAAAACTTTTAGAATTAAATTAATGTCTAAAACAAGCACCGCTTACATTTAATAGACGTATATAATCAAAACTCAATATACAAAAACAAGAAAATGTGTAATATATATTTTTTTGGTAGTAAAACATAGTAATTTCTACAATTTATTTAAATATTTTAATATTATCCTTCTATATATTTAATTCCAAAAAATTATATTTAATGATTATAACTTCTGAAAATAAATTAAAATAATGTCATATAAGTACCACTTATATCAATTGACATATAAAATAAACATTCATTATAAGACATCCGAATGGTATAAGAAAATTCAATAAATAAAAATTATCAACCAAAATCCTATAAATTAAATATTTTAAATAGACTAAATTTTGTTTCTGCTGATCAATCTTGTGAAAACCAATATCTTTCAAAAATATCCAACATAATCTTAAGAATTTCATCATGAAACTATCTTACTTAGACTATTCAATATTATTGGATATCTAACTAAGGTACTTCATATAAAAACTCAAGATATGTGAAACATTACTGAAAAACAAGTTTTAAGAAGGACTTTGCTTCTTCAATATTCAAATAATTCATATTCAATAAATATAACATCAATTAACAACAAATATTTACTTACCCTTCAATCTTCTAGAAATAGTTCTGCCGAAATGAAACCTTTAAATGTAGTGAGGACGGTTCACTACACACAAAAATATATCTGTGGTTTACCCTTGATCTAAAAGATTGAAAGACAATTTAACGGCCTCTGCTATAGCACAAGAACTATCTGTATAAAGAATATTAAGGAAACCAAATAATTATATATTATGAATAAAATAACATAAATAGAGGTTAATTCTTGATAGAAGGTATATAAAATTATTTAAATATTTTAATATTAGCATTCGACATATTTAATTCCGAAAAATTATATTTAATGATTATAACTTCTGAAAATAAATTAAAATAATGTCATATAAGTACCACTTATATCAATTGGCATATAAAATAAACATTCATTATAAGACATCCGAATGGTATAAGAAAATTCAATAAATAAAAATTATCAACCAAAATCCTATAAATTAAATATTTTAAATAGACAAAATTTTGTTTCTGCTGATCAATCTTATGAAAACCAATATCTTTCAAAAATATCTAACATAATCTTAAGAATTTCATCATAAAACTATCTTACTTAGACTATTCAATATTATTGGATATCTAACTAAGGTACTTCATATAAAAACTCAAGATATGTAAAACATTACTGAAAAACAAGTTTTAAAAAAGACTTTGCTTCTTCAGTGTTCGAATAATTCATACTCAATAAATATAACATCAATTAACAACAAATATTTACTTACCCTTCAATCTTCTAGAAATAGTTCTGCCGAAATGAAACCTTTAAATGTAGTGAGGACGGTTCACTACACACAAAAATATATCTGTGGTTTACCCTTGATCTAGAAGATTGAAAGACAATTTAACGGCCTCTGCTACAGCACAAGGACTATCTGTATAAAGAATGTTAAGGAAACCAAATAATTATATATTATGAATAAAATGACATAAATAGAGGTTAATTCTTGATAGAAGGTATATAAAATTATTTAAATATTTTAATATTAGCATTCTACATATTTAATTCCGAAAAATTATATTAAATGATTATAACTTCTGAAAATAAATTAAAATAATGTCATATAAGTACTACTTATATCAATGGACATATAAAATAAAAATTCATTATAAGACAACCGAATGGTAGAACATAATCCAATAAATAAAAATTATTAACCAAAATCCTATAAATTAAATATTTTGAATAGACAAAATTTTGTTTCTGCTGATCAATCTTATGAAAACCAATATCTTTGAAAAATATCCAACATAATCTTAAGAATTTCATCATAAAACTATCTTTCCTAGACCATTCAATATTATTGGATATCTAACTAATGTACTTTATATAAAAACTCAAGATATGTAAAACATCACTGAAAAACAAGTTTTAAGAAGGAATGTTTATTTTATATGTCAATTGACATAAGTGGTACTTATATGACATTATTTTAATTTATTTTCAGAAGTTATAATCATTAAATATAATTTTTTGGAATTAAATATGTAGAAGGCTAATATTAAAATATTTAAATAATTTTATATACCTTCTATCAAGAATTAACCTCTATTTATTTTATTTTATTCATAATATATAATTATTTGGTTTCCTTAACATTCTTTATACAGATAGTCCTTGTGCTATAGCAGAGGCCGTTAAATTGTCTTTCAATCTTCTAGATCAAGGGTAAACCACAAATATATTTTTGTGTGTAGTGAACCGTGCTCACTACATTTAAAGGTTTCATTTCGGCAGAACTATTTCTAGAAGATTGAAGGGTAAGTAAATATTGGTGTTAATTGATGTTATATTTATTGAATATGAATTATTTGAATACTGAAGAAGCAAAGTCCTTCTTAAAACTTGTTTTTCAGTAATGTTTTACATATCTTGAGTTTTTATATGAAGTACCTTAGTTAGATATCCAATAATATTGAATAGTCTAAGTAAGATAGTTTTATGATGAAATTCTTAAGATTATGTTAGATATTTTTGAAAGATATTGGTTTTCATAAGATTGATCAGCAGAAACAAAATTTTGTCTATTTAAAATATTTAATTTATAGGATTTTGGTTGATAATTTTTATTTATTGAATTTTCTTATACCATTCGGATGTCTTATAATGAATGTTTATTTTATATGCCAATTGATATAAGTGGTACTTATATGACATTATTTTAATTTATTTTCAGAAGTTATAATCATTAAATATAATTTTTTGGAATTAAATATATAGAAGGCTAATATTTAAATATTTAAATAATTTTATATACCTTCTATCAAGAATTAACCTCTGTTTATGTTATTCTACAATTTGTTTTAATTACAGGTACTCTTAAAATCCTGACGTGAAGTGAGTGTTGATATAGATATTGATCCATTTGGACCAAACATAAATTATTATTCGAAGCAAGTTTGTCACACTAAAAAATGGTATTTTAACCTACCTATTGGCTGAAATTTTGCACTCATCGGAAGTGAATTATTATTGACTCAGTATTGGGAAGGGAATTGGATACGCTTCGAATGTTTCCGCTATCTCCGATATCAGCCATTTCCACAGACTATCCCTGGACCCGCATCATTGCGAGGCGTAATTTTCTTTCTTCTATTTTTTATCCGACTGAAAATCCCATTATATATTTATTGGCCAGTCGGCTTGCGTTTCTGAAACTCAGGTGCCACTTTATCGAAAACTTCCGAGATGCATTCGCTAAAGTTACGGAACTCTAGGGATTATAACATGGAGGCAACTCAAATATCCATACAATGTAGATCCACACAAGAACAATTTTTAAGTTTGGTAGATAGAATAAACACGATGTAGTATTTTCTATAACGAGTTAGTGAACTCGGAAAACCAATTTGAAAAAGTACATCTGTGAACTTGAGAGTCAAATAATCATAAAACTTTCCTCAAGTTTCACCATTCGGAGAATATTCAGAGATGAAATATGTTCCCATTTTCTAGTGGTCGAGAAAAACTTTCACACTTAAATACAAAGAGGAGGGAAATCATTCGTGTTTCGCTGACACCAGTTGCGAATTTGAAGGAGCTCCGATAGTGTAAGATACATAAACGTAGATTGGATAAAATTTAGTTTCAAGCAGCGTCCTCCTTATGTTATACTGAGTTAAATGAAATAAGAATAATATGTACTTATTTGGGTATTTTTTTTCAATGAACATATTTTATATGAATAAGGTAAGTTTATAACAAATTTCTGATTTATACGCTGATATATTGATTACAGTACTTTTCGTGAATTTATCACAGTAGGTAAGACGGATGTTTTATTTTCAAGAGTCCAGTGATTATCATAGAGTGCATTGTTAGAAAGTTTTTTCATGTTATTCATTATATTTAAAGCGAGAAATTTCTATAAAATAAACGAGTTTGGTGTAGGTAGAATATATAAATTTAAGGTGACTTTACACGGTTAATATAATTGAAGGGATATTGATCAATATAATATGGACTGAATAAATCTTGGAGACAATCTGAACTTTTTTAATCTTATTGAAGACTCAACAATATTTTGACATTGTCAATAATGATTTTGCCGGGAGAAAATTCTATTCAATATTCACGTCATTGAATCTTCAGACGTTATATAGAGAATTTGAGTTTACAGGTGTTTCGAGATGAAAAACAGAATACAACTTGTATATAAATTATGAAGAGAAGAATATTTATTACGGAGTCTTTAGTGAAATTCATATTTAATGATTCAGAATGTGTCAAACTGAACATAGACCTTAGACCAGTATCCAATCTGAACAATTTGTTAAATAAATATTCTTCTTCTTCTTTCTCAGTCATTGTTCATCCATTCCTGGACGTAGGCCTCCTTCAGCTGTCTCCATTCAGAACTTTCTTGTGCCATCCGCTGCCATCCATTTTCCACCTGAGCCCTAATATTGTCGAGCCATCTACTTTGCGGTCTTCCAAAAGTGCGTTTTGTTTGTCTTGGTCGCCAGTACGTAAGTTTATTTGTCCACCTGTTAGCATCGCACGTTCCATAGCTCTCTGCAGTTTACTTGTCGACTTTTTTGTCAGTGCCATTGTTTCAAGGCCATATGTCGCCACTGGCAGTATACAGGTGTCAAAATCTCTTTATTTTTCAGGTTTATGGGGATGGATTTGTTCTTGAATATATTTTAGTTTTCCAAAAGCCATCCATGTCAATCTTATTCGCCTGCTCAACTCCGCTTAAAAACTAAATATTAATAATTGATAATTCCTTCATTTCGTTAGGATTGAAGTCGATGAAAATTTTTTTTTGAACCACTAGTACACATTATTTTGATGAGTAATATGCCATAAGCGATCAGTTAACTAGTTAATGAATAATAAATCATTTCCTCCGAACGAACCGCATCTTGACCTGAAGCTCAATCATAACTGGTTACATTGATGCAATATTTTTGAACCAAGTGGTTAATGGCTTTCGGCAAATATAGAGTCAATAATACTATTCCATTAATTAAAACAAATTGTAGAAATTACCATGTTTTAATACCAAAAAATATATATTACACATTTTCTTGTGACTCGAGTTTCGGGAAATGAACTATCCCATCATCAGACAACTGAAGACCTAACAGTGGTACAGCGATATTTAAACAAAAGTGATAAATATTTTGAATATTTCAACAGATTCTCGGTAACACCTAATAGTGGTACAGAGGTTTACAATCGGAACGTGATGAAAAACCGGGTTGAAAAAGAGGGGCCTTCTTGCAGATATCGGAATGTCGGCAATCGACAAAGGAGGTTGTTAAACAGATGGTACCCGCGCATCTTGTTGCCGTCTTCGCTGAATGGGAACGGGAGCTTGCTTTTACTTGGACGTAATTAGGAATCACTTTTCTTCTTAGACACTCTTGGTTGAACCAAATATTCTGCCAGCATACCCTGTATTTTGTGCTAAGTCTTCTATATTAACCGGCTTGTTTGGCTAGACTAGCACTTTTCAGATACTGAATTGTTTCAGCCGTTACTATTTCGTAATTGATCATAATCAAAACAAATTGTAGGAATTACTATGTTTTACTACCAGCGAAGACGGCAACAAGATGCGCAGGTACCATCCGTTTAACAACTTTGTTTATCGATTGCCGACATTCCGATATCCGTTAGAAGCCCCCTCTTTTTTAACCCGATTTTTTATCACGTTCCGATAGTAAACCTCTGTACCACTATTGGGTGTTGCCAAGAATCTGTTGAAATATTCAAAATATTTATCATTTTTGTTTAAATACCACTGTACCACTGTTAGGTCTTCAGTTGTCTTATGATGGGATAGTTAATTTCCCGAAATTCGAGTCACAAGAAAATGTGTAATATATATTTTTTTGGTAGTAAAACATAGTAATTTCTACAATTTCGTTCAATTATGATCAACTATTAAATAGTAACGGCTGAAACAATTCAGTATCTATTCCATTAATATTGACCGTGTGATCTTTAACTGCACTAGCATTTTTATTCTAAAATTATAACGACAAATTATTCATGGTTCACTAGGCGCTTACCATAGAAATCGTTTGCTTTGTGGAGTTTACGAATATCATTCACGATTGGTGGATTTGATGGGTACCAAAAACAAAAGTATTATTTATAAACAGTACTATCCGTTCCTATAAAAACAAGCATTCAAAAGGAAAACACCTCTTTTATCATTTATACAACAACATATATTAAAAATTACTACGAAAATTTTTTTTGATATTACAGATAACAGCTGCATTAATTCTCCGAAAACTCTTTAGCATTAATCTAACAAATCTCTAAAAATTTAATTCAATAACATGCCTTTGCCAACACTATTATATAACTTTATAGACATATATATTATCAACACATGTAGGTGGCAACCAACTGATAGAGAATCAAAAGAAAACATAAAGTATTGACTAAAATTATCTCAATCCATCACCCAATACAAATTTGTTTCGAATGGATGTTAAGGGATAACAAGCTGAATCACCAAAAAATCTTTTACATAGTATTCAGAAACTCCTCTTTCATTTCCATTTTTTGAAAAATAGATAACACATTGTCCAGAAAAAGAACCTGAAAAATTCTGACCCAGCTTCTCGTCAGTTGGGAGTTATTCGGTCGCTGAATAGAAACAATCAATAAAATATATATACATTCTGTCAAGAAAGTACCGGGATTTATCGATTTAAATCTGGCGGGGCAATGAGGCAGGCAAAATTTTTTTTCCTAGGTTGGTACCACTCTCCTTAATTACTATGCCAAGCTTAAGCGGGATCTGTCAACTAGTGTGTTTGCAACAGCTGATTAAGTCAGTCGATGTCAGAGTGCGTGCCGATTTTTACTATGGGTGATTACGTTGAGCAAAGAATTTGTTTAAAGTTTTGTGTTGCAAATGAATTTTCGTGTGCCGATGCATTGAAAATGTTGGAAAAGGCCTTTAGTGATAATGCTCTATCGAAAACTCGTGCATATCAGTGGTACAGAGCCTTCAAGGACGGTCGTGAAGTGGTCGCCCATCGACGGCTTCGATCGAAGATAACGTCGATAAAATTAAGGAAAGGGTGCTGGAAAACCGTCGTACCAGCTTGAGAGAGATAGCACATGATCTAAAGATATCCCACTAGTCCGCACGTATGATTTTGATTGATATTTTGGGCATGAGAAAGGTGACCGCACGACTCGTACCGAAAGACCTGAATTTTCTACAAAAACGTCATCGCGAACAGGTTGCTTCAGACATGCTGGATCGCTGTAATTCCGATTCTACATTCATGGAACGCATTATAACTGGTGATGAGACCTGGGTCTACGAGTACGATATGCAAACAAGCCAGCAATCATCGGAATGGGTGGCAAAAAATGAGCCGAAACCGAAAAAACCACGCTAAAGCCGCTCGAAAATGAAGGTGATGCTCATTGTTTTCTTTGATATCCGTGGCGTGGTGCACTACGAATTCGTTCCAGAGGGTCAGACGGTAAACAAGGAGTATTACCTAGGCGTTATGAAACGTTTGCGTGAGCGTATCCGCCTTCTCACCGAGCTACGATTGTGACTGACTTTCTCGCCAAAAACTCAACAAACGTGCTTCAGCAACCACCGTATTCGCCGGATTTGGCTCCCTGCGACTTTTTCCTCTTCCCAAAACTAAAATTGCCCCTTCGTGGCACCCGTTTTGAGTCGATTGAAGCCATAAAACAAAATTCGGCGCGAGAGCTAAAGTCCATCCCGGAAAGCGCCTATAAAAAATGTTTCGATAATTGGAAGTGCCGTTGGCATAGATGTATTGGAGCAAATGGAGCCTATTTTGAAGGCGACCCAATAAATTTTGACGATTAAATGTAAAAATGTTGTTTTAATTGAAAATTCCCGGTACTTTCTTGACAGAGTAGTACATACCTTCATTCATCAAACCTTCCGTCCAAAGGAATAATTTCCAGATTATGCTGAACATCATGTAACAATTATTCTATTTCACAGAAATATTCAATGAAAACAAGATACGACATAGACTCCACATCAAAAAACTGCCATACACATGTGTGATAATACAAATTATAAAAAATTCCAAACAATATATATTGAAAATTTACTATGAATAGTATTTTGAGTACTGTATGCTCGATGAATTATTCAGTGTCAATCTAAAAAATCTCTCGAAAACTTTTAGAATTAAATTCAATAACATGCCCTAGACAGTAACTAATAAAGAATCCAAAGAAAACGTATTGACAGAAATTATCTGAATCCATTACCGAATACAAATTTTTTTCGAGTGGATATTAGGGAATAACAAATCCAATCACCAAAAATGTTCAACATAAAATTTAAATGGGCTCTTTCATTTTTCGTTTTGAAAAATAGATAGCACATTCTCCAGAAAAAGAACCTGAAAAATTCTGGCCCAGCTTCTCATCAGTTGGGAGTTATTTGGATGCTAAATAGAAACAATCAATCAAATGTATAATACATACCTTCATTAATCGAACATTCGGTCCGAAGGAATTATTTTTCGATGACGCCAGCATCATGCCAAAATTAGGCTATTTCAAAGAAGTCTACAATGAAAAAAAATATTATATGGGTCATACCTAGGCACCACAAGATTTCCATCATTCCACGAGATAGGTCAGATGTTATCCCTTATCAACCTGATACAATGTTCCTAAAAAAATTGTAATTGAGTATCTTTACACAAATTGCTCTTTATTGTAGAGGCTCGAGTTCGCTACATTATCGAAAGGCATTTTCTCAGCTCCGTGGCGATACGCCCTGTCCCAATAAGCTCGAGGACTGTTCTTGGTGGTTGTAGGTGTGCCCTTT
This sequence comes from Megalocaria dilatata, assembly GCA_034642435.1. Taxonomy (NCBI): domain Eukaryota; kingdom Metazoa; phylum Arthropoda; class Insecta; order Coleoptera; family Coccinellidae; genus Megalocaria; species Megalocaria dilatata. The sequence continues at coordinate 97,100,606 of CM067854.1, read as the reverse complement.
GCATATTATGCAATATTTTGATCATAACGTGTCGAGCAAAGTCTGCAGATACCGAGTGGTCCACGCGGAACATTCTAGCCGGATATTTCCGTGAGTATAAATTTTTCCGGAAAACACCGAGAAAAGTCAACTTCGATTTGAATGCAAATTTCTGGGTGTACGAATATCCATCCAAGAGGAGTGGCAACCTACTCCAAGAATCTTAAAAGGCAATATATTATCATTTTGAAGGTTCTGCTATTCTATTTATTAGGAGTACAAATAAGTTTCCGCCGTTTTTTAACACAAATTAAATATTTATTATAGTAGAATGATTTTAAACGATGTGAGACTGCTTGCTGAGTGACTTCTAATGTTAGAGCAAGTTCTTTTTGTGTTTAAGATGAATCTTCCTCCAATTCTGCATCCTCGTAAATTTTTGGCCTTCCACTGCGATCTCTGTCTTCTACGTCGAAATCAGCGTTTTTAGACTTCTGAAACCCCTCTCGACACGTTCTCTCACTCAAAGCACCCTCTCACCATATGCTTCTACGAGCAATTGATGCGCCTCAGCAGCAGATTTCTTTAAATTAAAGAAGTAAACGAATATTTCCCGCAAATGACGCTTACTTGGCTCAAATTTTGACATTTTCAACTTATGAAAATTAAATTTTACCAATATAAAATTAATTATATTAATAGGTTATGTTGTTCTTGAATCTCCAAACTATTTTTTAAGCTGGTTATCATCTGCGAAAGCTAACCGAAACTCCGTGCCGCGCCGTCTACAATAAAACGGCGGAAACTTATTTGTACTCCTAATATTATTATGCTCGTTGGAATTGAGGGGTGAAATGCAGCAAATGCTAATGTTTCTGAACGAATTTCATTAAGATGTTCAAATTTCAACCGTCCATTCCTGAACGGTAATAGTATGTTTGTTCAACATTTTCCCTTTTATTCTGCAACCCTCTTCTAAAGAAGATCTAAGCCCGCGAATAGTGTCAGCATGTTATTTGACAGAATGCTTTGATGAAACTGACTTTGATGATAAGCAAGATTAGTTCAATCTTGGTGCAATCAAACTTGATATGAGTGATGTGAGAAAAGCTTAAATACATGGAATGTAAACATGAGGGTAGTATGTTATTCATTTTTCATTCGTGCCTCTACGCATCTCTTCCTTCTAGCTGTCAAAGCTGAATGGTGATATGAGACAATAGTACCACCAGAGGAATATTTATAAATATATACGTAAAGGTGCATTAATTATGAGGTAGCTTGAAGACTACATTCAGTTGAATTTGAAATTATTATAGAGTTGCTATGCAAGGCGAATATAGGAGCGTGGCTGTGTTGCATTCATTGGACTTAGAAAAATGCACTGATGACTAGCCAAGAAGCTATGAAACTAGCATGTCTGCTGCTTATGTACGACAATCAACAAAACCTATTCGGCTTTATTTAAGTTGAGAACTGGTACACAGATATAAGTTGCATTATCCGTTTCTATTTATCATTCTATTGCAATTTACGATTCTTGAGGGTGTTGTCAGCACGCTTAGGGATGGTCGTACACTTATGAATCAGAAGATGTGTCCCTCCGAATAAAATTTACCTATCCGAGTGATTGGCATACTGTCCTCTCCACAGCAACTCCCTATTCTATATGTACTGTACTAGTCAAAAACATGCCTTTGCCTATAATAACTCTGTATTATTCCGATGATAGCAAAATTTATAGATCAGTTTTTTTTTAAGTGTCAAAATTGTAATCCTAATATTTAAATGAACTTCAATTCGTATCACTTACGTTTAAAACATCAGTGAATTTTTTTCAACTATTGATGTATGAACGCAGCTCTTAGCCTGAAGCATTTTATAAAATTTTCAAGAATAGTTTGTGTTCAGAAGAACCATTATTTAAAAACTGAAAATAATTACTGTTATATTTCACATACTTGTAGTTGAGGCTTTGACGTTTAACATTTCAAATGGTTCTTTTTACTATACAACTAATAGTATGTCAAAAGTAAACGTGATCCTTGCAGCCTTTGACATAATTAAGTCTCCTTTTTTTCCCCTGAATTCCTTTCTACTGCGATTCGAAAAGTTTTCATATTAACATTGAAAGGAAAATTCCAACTATAGAGAGAAACTGTTGAAAATTCAAGGGCGCGAGTTGAGCAAAATCCTCCAATGTCTCTGAAGAGATAATCATTACAATCTAGGATATTCCGGCTACGTGACATGAAGTGCTAAAATGATGCATATGCTCTCTTACAAGATAACAATCTCGCATAGCTAGAATAAATCGATGAATGGAAGTAATTTGTGAACACTTTGGTTATACTTGGTTTGTTCAATTCCCTGTGTATGAAACTGTCATAATGCCGTAAATGTAGTTTGCGAACTGATCTAAAATCAATCGAATTATTTCAGTCATATGCTCGATTCTGTAGTTGGTGAAGATTTTACAGACTGACAGATCACCAGAAGATATATTGAGTGTGAACCCATTCCGAGAAATTTCGACATATTAATCATACTATTTTAATGTAGTGACGAATTCATTTTCTTTGATTTCAACATTTGAAATTCTGTAGGTATTGGTTTGTATCTGGCATTTCAATATTTCAGTAACTTAACAAAGTCACATTACTATTTTCAGATCCAAGTCACTTGAGCTTAGTAGCCTATCCTAAACTGCTTCGTCTTTGATTCCTAAGACTATCCTTTATTAGATTATCAATTAGGTCTTCAAATTCGCATAATCCACCTAACTGACGAAGAGAAGTGTCGACTGTTTCATTTTTCTAGTTAGGAAAATATGTCTTTCATATGTTACGTTTTTTGTAGGCTCAAAATCAAATTTTCTCAGAAACACTGATATCTGTTGGAATTTGAAGGTTCAGCAAATTGAAATGTACTATATATTTATCATCCTTTTTTTCCAGATATGCTTGAGAAACAGGGTTCATTTGAATCCTTATTTCTAAATTAAAATATTATGGCTCTGTTGAGTCTGCTTGTACTGTTATAGATTCTTACATCTGGGTAGAACCCAAATAATTTCTAATGATGGAAAATACTTCTCTGATATGAGTGTTCAAGCAGGTGTATCCCAGGGTTCGTTTTTAGGTCCATTGATCCTTTATAGTTTATACTGCAGATATCCTCAGTTTGGTTGATTATTGTAGCGTCCAAGCATATGCTGATGACATCTAACTTTATACCAGTTTTAATTCTAGTACTTTCAACATTGTCAATGATCGCCTTAACGCTGGACTTGTGAACATATCACGAATCTCTAGACAGCATGCACTCAAAATTAACGCTCAAAAATCAAAACTTATATGTTTTCATCTAACATGGTCAGGGATGATCTCAATCGAGAATTGAGTATTCAGATTGGTGATATCAAACTTTCTGTCAGCAGTGTAGTAAAAAAATTGGGTTTTAATTTGAGACTGAGAAAAAAGCTATACGAGACCTTAGTTCTTTCGCATTTCACTTATTGCGATTTTTTGTATGGATCATGTTTGCGACAAATGGAAAAAATCGTGTTCAAAAAGTTTAGAACAGCTGTTGTCGTTTGGTTTTTGGGTTGCTATCTCGTGCTATGGTGGATACAGGATGGCTCAACATGGGCAACAGGATAAAACTTCACCCACCGATTATTTGGGTCTACTGATTCATCCCGCTATCTCAGAAATAATTTTCCCTGTGGATTCCAGACACGGCAGATATGCAAGGTTCGGAGGTCGATTTTTTATTCCACGTCATCGGACATCAATGTTCTGCAGGTCGTTTATTTGTTATGCAGTGTCACCTTATAATTCGCTTTCTGAAGAGTTCAGGATGATGAATAAATTAAAATTTGAATATAGATCATATTTGCTAAGCGAACATAACTTAAGGATTGTGTTAGTGGATATTTGTTGTGAGTAAGTACCACTGTACCTAATATTGAGGGTTTTCAGTATGCAGTTTATTTTTCTCATTTTTTTTTGAACATAATTCAAACAATTGCAGTTTTATTTGTTTCTGCTGTGTCGTGTTAGAGTAAGAATAGCTGTGCTAGACTTCGCCACGATATAGTAGTTTGGTTTAATTAATATACTTATTCTTATGTTGATTTATGAACTGATAAAGGCGATTTATTATTATTATTTCATCTCTTCTTCTTTCTCAAATTTTGATGCTTTCAGGAACAAAAGGAATAGTAACCTGAAGAAACGCCATGTTCCCACAGAGTACTTGTTGCCTTCCATTTGTCCAGGTACCACGTCTTTATTCATGTTTGTTGAAGTATAAATTTAAAGGATTTTCACTTTTTTTGAAGTATTTTAGAGGAAGACAGTGCCCCTACTGTCGTCTGATGAGTCAGTGTCCTCTACTGCTGCCTGGTGAGCGAACAATATCTTGCTTGAGGCTCGGTGAAATGCACAAAAATAATTGTGGTTATATTTCGAAGGTTGGCAGATGATTCGGTTTCAAATGGATTTCTTTTGTTTCATTCAAGACGTCGTTTCTAAGTATACAATATTCCAAAGGTTCCGGCGGAAGCTATCCCTAAAAGCACAGTTTGCAGATTCTTATACCTCTAATCCTCCGGCCGTTCCAACTAGGAATGCAACACGAAGTAATAACGGGTTCATCGTCGAATCGTATAAAATAAGGTGACTGGGCTTCAATAGTGTGAACATAGATCGTGCTCATCAACATTTGCAATACAACAAACCAAAACACTTATCCTTACCGAAATCCAGATGAAACTAACTACAAACAATGACGGCGTATGTGTATATTCGCGATCAGATCTAGCTTGAACGAGAGAGAAAGCGATTGATCTCAGCAACCTGGATATCACGTAGCTCCAATTTCTGCCATGTGGCCAATTTTTATTTGTTGCATCTATCGGTCTCCGAATAACAAGAACACAGCAAGATTCTTTGAACATCTCTCCAGCAAGGTCGACTGGATTCACATCAACCAAGCAAATGTCAAAGTTATCGTATTGGGCGACTTCAATGCTCATAATTCGGACCGCTTCAAACACTCAAACAAAACTGATTAGGCTGGCAGGCAAGCAGAAGCCCTTGCCATAAACCGTAATCCCACCCAACTAGTCAAAGAGTCTACAATAGTTCCTGATTACCCAGGAGATAGGGCAAATACTATAGACCCTTTCTTGACAAATGAAGCAGAGCGCCACAAGATTACTATTTCAGCAGCATTAGGTAATTTCGATCACTGAAAGCATCGTATCTACCTTCAAAAGGATCGAGCCAGTTTTAGTTGATGTCATTCAAGTATTTCCCCTCTAATAGAAGAGGATGGTTCATTTACAACTTCGCCAAAAGCTGAAACCCATCTCTTCGCGCGGATATTTGCTGCAAAATCGTCAATCGAAACATTTGAACGGGAATCTGCACAACTTCAACAGTCTCCTTGGGGATAAGGTATATATAGTTCAGACCACGGATCATTCGTCGGGTGCTTGGTGGATTCAATTAATAGAAAGCAACTGGATCACTTAAGATTTTTGCCATTCTATTCAGAAACTGTGCACCAGATAATACACTTGTTATCTCTAGGATCGTTACTACGTCATACAGGGAAGGAACATTTCCTGATTCGTGCATGAGTGAAGTAAATGCAAAAGAAGGGAAGAAAGAATTTTCCATCAAACTACAGCCCAATAGCAATAACTATTGTAACTCTGTCGTAAGTCATGGAGGCTGCTATCAATCTAGAAATGGTTAGATACCTGGAGAGCAAAGGTCTTATCAGCGATAGACAATATGATTTTCGCCAATATCGATCAATAATTGGCCTCCTTATTTGTCGCAAATGTGGACAGTGGCAATTGAGCGTTATGGAGGATCTCTGTGTCGATTCCCATGGTCTCAACTTGAACGCTGGAGTGCCCTAGGGCTCAGTTTTGTCGCCCACCTTCTTCCTTATCTACATAAACTGCACCACACAATGTGTATTTCGGAATGCAGATCTTTACGCAGTTTTCTCCTATTTGCTTTCTGATGAGCTCTAGTTGTTACGATCGTCGAGAAATCGACAAATTTGGCTCATCGACAACACTGGCCACTGAAGTTGCAATGATCTCCCCACTTCAGACGTTTTGACGTCTTGTAAAATTAACTCACGTGCAAATTTTTTCCTAGTGCGGCGTATAAATTTTGCAGAGTACCGATGCCAAAGAACTAATTGTCCATTGAATAAACGTTGATTACACATAGCTGAGCTATCACGTTGGTAGTATTTTTTATTATTTCCAACCAATCGAGAAAATCCAAGCACTGCATCATGAAATTGCACACTATATAAAATATAGTAACACAATTCAGAAAAATGTATCAGAAACCGAGAAATCTCTAATTGAAAAATTATCACACATAGTGAAAGATGTGTATCACCAGAAGTAATCTATATTTGCCTAAATATACAATTTTTATCTGCTTTCTTTGAAAACTATTTAAAACTAAGAACATCGGTGTCATGTGAAACATCTCTATAATTCAATGCAGGGTTCATTCGAAACCATGAATTTCTTCACTTAGTAGAACAAACTGGCGGCAAAGAAAAAATCAGGAGCAATTAAGTCTTGGGTGTGTTGAATGTTTATCATCCGACATAACCTCGAAAGCGTATACTGAAAAAAAGCATTCATCTGATATGAAATAATTTTCTATTGAATCTATCCATGGTATTCAGGAACTTATTATCAAATCCTTCAAAGATCTGTTCCTGACTGGGATAGAGAATTTAAAATTTGAGATTTCTAATCTTAAATATGGGATCCCAAACTAGGGAGAAGAAAACACAAAATTGATAGAATACATTGAAAAGGGTGAAGCTAATCAATTAAAATCTAAAGTCAAAAAGTTTTCGGACGTGGCTGAAACAGATATCAGCCTCGATGAAAAATCTAACAAGTCTTCTGCAAGTTACGGAAGATCAATGTTCGATAATAATTCTGATGAAAACAAAAAAAAATCAAAAATGAATATTTCAGATAATGATGAAACAAGAACTAATAGCAATGTTGGAGATAATTTAGTGATGAAGTCTTCGTGAAATTCATGGTTCACATAATCTTCCATCAGAGCAGCTTATTCGTCGAACTGTCGATAGATTTCGGAATAAACATTTTTTCTATTCGATACAACAAGACAAAAAATTGTACGTACAGAAGAAAATATCGCTGCTGTAGGTCAAAGTGTTGATGATGATCTAGATTTGTCTATTCGTCGACGTTCACAACAAGTTGGACTCTGTGCATCCACCACATGGAAAATTTTGCGTAAAGATCTGGATATACACCCATACAAGATCTAACTGGTTCAAGAACCAAAGCCACTTGACCATAATAAGCGTCGTTTGTTTGCTGATTGGGCCCCACAACAGCTTGATCCACTTTTTTATCGTAAAATTGTGTTTATTGATGAAGCTCATTTTTGGTTGAATGGCTATGTAAACAAGCAAAATTGCCGTATATGGAGTGAAATCGTGAAAATGCACTGTATATTGTGCTTGACACGCTGGAGGCATCATCGGTCCATATTTCTTTAAAAATGATGCTTAAGCTAAAGTAACAGTGAATGGTGCTCGTTACAGATCGATGATCAATGATTATTTGTTTCAAAATTTTAATGGTATCGACCCAGAAGTGTTTTGGTTCTAACAAGATGGTGCTACACCTCATGCTTCTACCGTTACAATTGATTTATTGAAATAAAGATTTGGCGATAACATTATTTCGAGAAATGGTCCATTTAATTGGCCTCCAGGATCATGCGACATAACTCTACTGGATTATTTTCTTTGGGGTTATGTCAAGTCATTGGTGTATGCTGATAAACCAGAAACAATAGACGGTTTGGAAGCCAACATAACTGGTCGAATGCGGTTCCTCAGAGCTAATCGTATTAGACATATGCCGGAAATTCTTTTTAAAACACATATGTCATAAAATTATCTTTCAAATAATAGAAATATGGCTTCAATCTTAATTTAAGTGTGTTTTATTTCAATTCAAAGTTCTATCACTCTGAAAAAAACACCTGATATTTGTGAGAAAACATCCCCAATATTTCAATGATATTTCGAATGAAAACAACACAAACTATAAAATGCTAAAAATTGTTTTTTCTCTTGATAGAAGAATTATCACAAATTTTCAAAAATCATACAGATTTATTCTGTTAACCTCCTACAAATTTTAATTTCAAAAATATTCTTTTTCTGAAACTTTTAGAATTGAATTAAAAATATGTCTTTAGAATACACTGTGTCAATTTAGTAGACATATAGAATTAATACCTACTTCACAGTACCAAAGGGAATGAAATAAATTCAAAGAAATATAAATTGTCAACTAAAAATTATTAAATAAATAATTGAAGAGTACAAAATTTTTGCCATTTTTTAAATATGAAGTTGAGCTGATGAGTTACCGTAGTAAAAATTCTTAATTGTTTTTCAAAGATGTTCTGCATTTTTCAAGCATTTTTCTAAAGGAACTTATTTTGAGAAAGTTGTTTTTGAAGAAGTTCTTGATGCTGTTTTGCATTTTTAGAACGGAGGAATTCAGTCTTCATAAAATGAGGAAAGAAACAAAATTTTGCACTCTTCAAGTATTTATTCAATAATTTATAGTTGACAATTTATATTTCTCTCATTCCTTTTGGTACTGTGTAATAAGTATTAATTCTATATGTCTACTAAATTGATACAGTGTGTCCCAAAGACATGTATTCAATTCAATTCCAGGAGTTTTTGAATAAAAATTCTTTTCGAAATTAAAATTTGTAGGAGATTAACAAAATCTATATGATATTTAAAATTTTTTAACAGGACGTACTGTTTTATACCACATTCCGAGGCATTCCTTGCCACTTACTGAAAGAAACACAAAATATATGTATCCAAAATTATTCCATGTACTACTTAAGGGTTCACCAATATCAATATATCTAATATAAGAAAATTCAAAATCGAAATAAGTAAGATTATTGTAGATATAGAAGTATATTCGATCAAGGAATTTATAGAAGATTCTTTCAGATCTTCTTGAAGTTGTGATATGTTTTGATTCCTATTTTTATTTGTAGAATTGCATTGATTGTGAGAATATAGTTTGTGTTATGTTATATTAAGTTATGTTTTCCTCTTTGTCTTCAATGAATGGATCTTGGTATGTATTTAAATTTCCCTTATCAAGGTGGTGCCATTGATATAGGGAAAAAGTCATCACAGTCTAAGAATACTTCTTATACACTATGATCTTTTTGAACCACAATCACGTACCTATGAGCGCTCAAAGTATCATTTTGGATAAAGAATAACTCCGTACAGAATCAAAAGATATGCCATACTATGACGAATTAAGACGCCGCAACACAGTCGAGCATATCCCTCGCTTTGTCACGCCACACTCTTACGCATCTGTCTGAGCCCAGAAGAACAAATCGACGTTTATCGGAAGACAAAACCTGACTCCAATCACACAGCAAATATCACTCGGATAATTTCTTAGGGAAATTGTCAATATCAGTCGATTTTTCGAACCACAAGAAACGAGAAAGTGTTCGTTTTAAGCCGATGAAGTCCTATCCCTTAGAGAACGAGATCTGCTTGTGAGCAGGCCAGACGTAATGTTGAAATACCCGCTCCACACTCAGAGTTTTTCGCAGTTTCATGCTGATTGCGGTCATCTACAGTCGGAACATTTTGTACCGCAACAACAGTATTTACAGCCATTTCAACATTCACGATGTCAAGATAACTCAATCAAATAATTACCAATAGTAATACCACTGAAATAAAAGATATCCTGATTCTTATTAGGAATGTAGGTGGGAGACTTTTTTGTGAAAGACTTATCGAAACAAGAACAACTTTTTTATTCAATCAATTGTGATGAAATTTTTGAATATAGTAGTTTCATCGTTACAACTGATAAAATAAAGTACTTCTAACATGAACAGAAATAACGGTATGACTCTAATTTTATAGTTCATAGTGTATTTTTTCGAAATGACAATGATCCAATTCAGTTGGATGCAATGATCCAATGATTTGAAATGGTGATATCTCAAAGAAGGGAGCTTTTGCTGGAAACAAACTCAGTGTAGTATCAGAAAAACTACACTTGTAACATTTTAATATGGTAACATTTCGTTGAGAGAAATTTTCATTAAATACAAAATATTCCTTATGCTTAAGCAAAGTCATATATTGTTGAACGTACTGTGGACAATTTTCAACAACGAAATAGTTGGATATTGTAACATAAAGAGATCAGAATACTTGGAATATAAGCAATAGATTATCTCAGTAAAGTATACATTCACGTGATCATATTTTTTTCCGATAAGATTAGGAAAATGGAGATCTATTGGACAACCGCTTCTTTTTCCTAAGGCAATGGGCTGGTAGGGAACTACTGAGCAACTCTATCAAGGATCCCAATTTGAATAGGCCTACAGAGGACACAAATCGTAAGATTACAAAATCCCATTATTTTCATAGTTACTTGAGCCGGATGCCTAATACATATTGGTCTGAGAGAACGAAGGAAACCAAAATATAAAATATGTGGTAACATGAGAGAGCTGTTAAATGAAATGTCATATAAAAGAACCATCTACCAATTTCGTAAGCTACCTAAAAATATCATATTTTCATATCGGGTGTTTTTTTTTAGAGTGATGGAATTTTAAATTAAAATGAAATACATTCAAATTAAGATTGAAGCCAATTATTCTTTATTTGAAAGATAATTTTATGACATTTAAGTTTTAAAAATAATTTCCAGCATATGTCCACCAGGACTAGCTCTGAGGAACCGCATTCGACAAGACCAATTCTGGACCACTTTTTCGAGTAATTCAGGCCCTATTTCATCAATAACACGAGTTATGTTGGCTTCCAAAGCGTCTATTGTTTGTGGTTTATCAGCATAAACCAATGACTTGACATAACCCCAAATGAAATAATCCAGTGGAGTTATGTCGCATGATCGTGGAGACCAATTAATGGGACCATTTCTCGAAATAATATTATCGCCAAATCATTCTTTCAATAAATCAATTGTTACGGTAGCAGCATGAGGTGTAGCGTTATCTTGTTGGAACTAAAATCCTTCTGGGTCGATACCATTCAAATTTTGAAACAAATAATCGTTAATCATGGATTTATAACGAGCACCATTCACTGTAACATTAGCTCCAGCATCGTGTTTGAAGAAATATGGAGCGATGATGCTTCCAGCGTACACGTACACCATAGAGTGCATTTTCAGGATGCAATCCTGCAAAACTTCTTGAGGATTGTTTTCACTTCATATACGGCAATTTTGCTTGTTTACGAAGCCATTTAACCAGAAATGAGCTTCATCACTTAACACAATTTTACCATAAAAAAGTGGATCAAGCTGTTCTAGGGCCCAATCAGCAAAAAAACGACGCTTATTATGCTCAGGTGGCTTTAGTTCTGGAACCAGTTGGATCTTGTATGGGTGTAGACCAAGATCTTTACGCAAAATTTTCCATGAGGTAGATGCACAGAATCCAACTTGTTGTGAACGTCGACGAATAGACAAATCTGGATCATCATTAGCACTATGACTTACAGCAGCGATATTTTCTTCTGTACGTACAATTTTTGGTCTTTTTGTTGTTGTTGCATCGAGTAGACACAATGTTGTCTTAAATCTATCGAAAGTTCGACGAATAACCTGCTCTGATGGACGATTATGTAAACCATAAGTTTCACGAAGTGCTCTATAAGTTTGGCGAACAGAACACTGATTTTAAAAATGAATTCAAACAATTTGTAAACGTTTTTGCGGCGTGAGTCCTTCCATAATAATTTGTCAATGTTTACTGAATTAAAAAGTCGAAACAACATGGCTTCTACCTTCTGTCAAATCACAGTTATCCCTATCGAAAGTTTTATCACTGTTAAAAAACCTCCGATATATTGATTTTTAGAAAGGAGGGGCCCAAAAAATAAAATATGTGGTAATATGAGAAACCTACCTGGAAAAATCATATCTCTTTACAACAATATATTGCGTAATATAACGAAGAGATTTCTGGATCAATTATTGATATCAGTATTTGCTTCGTTGGTTAGATATAACCTAACCTAACCTAACCTGACAGTTATAAATCGGACAAGAATCAGCAAGAATTGATACTACTATCGAGTAATCAAGTCACTACGGTCATGATTTTAGCTGTTAGCATTTAACAAAATCAGCCACCGAGTGAATAGTTGCAAAATTTCTATAACAAAACAATGAAATGCATGAAACTCACCAACTAGATATTAAGTAGGTAAAAGAAAGAAGATGATAGTAAATTGAGTATTCTCCTCTTGATTACATATGAGATAGGAAAGAATTTCATTACTAAGATTATCCATTTTTATCCGAAATTGCGTCAAGCGACGTTGAAAGTTCGTTTTAAAGCATGTCGCAAGAAAGATGGGAGAAGAATGACTTTCAGTAATGTGCTACCAATATCGAAATATTTACTTCCATTATTAGACAAGAATGTTGGAATAGATGCCGAATATATCTAGGTTTTGGGTAATTGCAGAAATGACGAACTGTATTCTGCTGAAAATTTCGATTTCTTTACGAACAGCCAATCATTCCAATTAGTTGGTAGAGATGAAATTATAGGTGAAGAATATTACTCTTTACTATCTGTATGTTGAAAACTAGTAAATCATAAATAACCATTCAATTCCAGTTTAAATATGTAATTTTTTTTATATAGCATTCAGAATTCATGTCCATATCATAAAGAATAATTCCACTTGGTCTCCAAATGAGGAATATCATAAAACAGAATATAATTCCTGAAATGAAGAAAAAATAGAAAATTGTATAACTTATGGGTCAATATTTTGTGTTTAACTGTAGTGCAGTGAAAGAGTTGTTATTAGAAACATGCTAAGACATTACTGTAGGTTTGTTCATTAATGGCCTAGGGGTTTGTTGATCGTCAAATGCCTTACACTTTTATATTCTCGCTTCTATCAATTGAAAAAATGCCTGATGTACTTTAAACAGGTATATTTGTAGGTCTTTACACAAAAACAAACGTCTTAACTGTCAAATACAATCAGTGGTACGATTACTAACTTCAAGAACTTTAGTCCCGGCAGTTCCGCCTTCAACGTCTTAACATTCTATGTATCGTGTAACATCTTTTTCAGCTATCACGTCTTAACCACCACATTCAGCTGATTGGTCTCGTCTCTAGCACCACTCTTGGCTCGCTGGACCTTAATTATTGCCGCTATTTGTTAGCTATGTTAACAAAACACGTTATGTGAGCAGCTCGAAATAATAAATAAAAATCTTGCTCTGCTTGACCAATTAGAGTGTGAAGGAGGCGTTCGCCTCCCTTAAGTAGGAGGATGGAACTCGTGGACTTCGGAACACAGGGTGAGAAGCGGCAATAATTAACCAAGAGTGGTGCTAGAGACGAGACCAATCAGCTGAATGTGGCGGTTAAGACGTGAGTAGCTGAAAGTGACGTTACACGATACATAGAATGTTTTGACGTTGAAGGCGGAACTGCCGAAACCAAAGTTCTTGAAATTCAGTAATCGTACCACTTATTGTATTTGAGAGTTAAGACGTTTGTCTTTGTGTAAAGACCTATAAATATACCTGTTTAAAGTACATCAGCCATTTTTTAATTGATAGAAGCGAGAATAAAAAAGTGTAAGGCATTTGACGATCCTCAACCCCCTAGACTTAAGGGAGGCGAACGCCCCCTTTACACTCTAATTGGTCAAGCAATAGACAACATTTCAGCTAAGTGAAACACATGTACTCGTGTGTAGATTTCATTTATTATCTTGAGCTGCTCACATAACGTGTTTTGTTAACATAGCTAACTTCTTAGCGGTAGTCAGTATTTCAGTTAGATGAAACACATGTACTCGTATGTAGATTTTAATTCATTGTCTTAAGCTGCTCACATAACGTGTTTCGTTAACATAGCTACCTTTTTCAGATGATTTGAAAAAAATAGTGTGAAATTTTGTAACATGCAGTATATAAATATTTTCTGCTTATAGTTTAAGGTACAATGAAGTACTTTTATTACTATCGGTAAAACCACCCAGTGCCTAGTTGAATGGATCCAATAAATGTGAATTAGATAACTGAGTTTGTTCGTTCAATAAATTTCCCGAATTTCTAAGTCGGTTTTTTCCATACTGTCCAACATATTCAGTTTTAGACCCCTATTTTTTTTATGGATGATCTTTATACTTGACTAGCAGAGGACATATCGATGTGATTGTTCATCAAAATTGACCTTGCATTGTTTTAATTAAAACCACACGAGTAATGCCATCAGTGCCAGAGTGAACATCCACAATTCCTCCCAGATTCTAACATAAAGGAGAAAGACTATTATCCTTGACAAACACAAGAGTACCTATATCTCAATGTTGTTACTTTGTGTACGCTACTTTAGCGTTTTTGTAGTTCGCCAATATATCCTTCGGGTCATTGCTTCCATATATGTTGCTGGAATCTTTGGAGTTTCTGAAAACGATCTGATAGATTCTCCAGTATATCCTTCAGAACTGGTTCTGGCAAAACAGTAAGAAGGCTACCAATACGGAAGTGAGAGCCAGTGATAGGGTTTAGGTCAGTTGGATCTGCTGATAGGGTCTAGAATTCAAAATTGCTTCAGTTTGCGCCAAAACTGTTTGAAAATCTTCATAAACAAGATTTGAATTACCTATGAATGAGAATAATTCGCGGGATTTAGCTTTCAGTCTATATTCTCATTACAATAATCGGACTTGAAATCGTTCATTAGCGATTTCAATTTTTGAAGAACGTCGGCATTGGATCTGAGAAACGTAAAAGGTTCCTAGAGAGTTGGTAACTCTTTTGACTATTTGAGAGCTTCTCAATCGCGGATAGTTTGCTAGTAATAATGAATATTATCATGGTGTCCCACATATCTGTTGGCTGACCTAGTGAATTTAGACATCTTAAATGATTTCAGACATTATCAACAATGTGTCTGAATTGATCTGAAGACTCCTTGTAAATTTTCTTCATGTTAAATAATGCCTTCGTATGAATATGAATAAGAATTGATGAACACTTAAGGGAAAATTTTTTTTTGATTGTCTCGGTCTTTACTTGACGGAAATTCATCTTCAATATAAGAAAAACAAATGTTAACTTCCGCTATTTTATTGATTTTCACAACAATTGTTTCGTCATACCATGACTTCATCAGGTGAGTATTTAAACTGAGGTATACAATGCAAAACATGACCTTAAATACACAGCTCTGGTACAAAAATAGAGGAGTGGAAAGAGAGGTATACAATTAATGAAAAATATTAGCTATTTAAATCTATGTGATCATTCAATAAAATTTGTCTTTTATTATATCTATTGATTTCTAAAGTTTCTAACAGATTTGGTTTCTGACTTTTGTTTTCAATATGTAATATTTCATAGTTCATATTAAAATTATGGCCAGTCTCTAACAAATGGTTGGCATAAGTTGAATTCGGTTTATTATTAATGTAACATTTTTCATGTTCTCGTATCCTTGTTTAGAATGAACGGCCTGTCTGTCCCACATATACACATGGGCAATCACTACATGTTAACTTGTAAACTCCTGATTTTTTGTTTTTAGAAACAATTATTAATTATGATCAACTACCAAATAGTAACGGCTGAAACAACTAGTATTTGAATTACGAAACTCTCGTTATGGAATCTTCAGGACGATTTGATATCGAAACAAAATAAGATTGATTATATAACTCATGTGTTAAAGAACCTAAATAATCCGGGAATATCCCTTAGTTACGGCGTATTGTTGAGTGAATATACTCTTGACGGCGTGGTATAATCGTTTTGGTGTTTCGCCTCCCGTCATATTGTGATCGTTTCCATAGTTACGTTCTTGGATGTTCACCAAATAAAATAAAAGTCGAGCTCAAAGAAATATCATTGAATTTTGCAAAATTCATCGCTTTGGTTCTAGTTCTAGTGTTGAAACACTATTCTTTATATAACCGTAACGAATACCACCTCGATCATAGACAATATATTTCGATTATACGAACCTCTTCACTCGACGTGTTTTGCGAAACACCACTCGAGCTGCGCTCTTGTGATGTTTCGCGAATTACGTCTCGTGACTCGGTGTATAATCGTATATTATAACTGAATATTATCGCTTGACTTTACCTAAGGATTTAAAAATGCTTTTTCAAATTTGTAAAACATTTGATTATGAATATATAAGGTACATATTGTCTGGGAAAAATTACGGCGATCTTGTTGTAAGGGGGGCAAACGCGCCATAAGTGTTTACAATCACACATTTCACATCCTAGCCCACTACGGCTAATGAAAACTTCAGCAAGGTGGTCCCGAAAAGGTGTTCAGGCACTGATTTACGTGGGGTATGGGCCCTTATAACCAGATTTGGATCATGCTCACAACACAATCTTAAAGCCGACTCAATATGCGGCTTTGCATAAAGAAATCGATTCGTTGAAACCCAACGAAAATATCAATGATAAATCTCGTCTGGATTTCCCCGACCCCTTCAGAAATGAGTAATTCATAACAAGTTATAAATAAAATTCAATTTATACAAAATTTTTATTGTTGAATGTTATGTGTTCCGCCACACTATGGCTTAATCATATACTACATTTGAACTGTAGTTGATTAAGCCACTGTATGACGAAACAATTGTCATTCGATAATGAAAAGTTTGTGGAAATTGAATTTCATTCATTAGAAAATGAAAATGAATTTTCATCAACTAAAGACTGAATCCATCAAATATGAGTAATTCATAGGTAAAAAAGATGGTGCATTATCTCACACCTTGTTAGCTGAGGGACAACGATAGCCCATTCTGTACCCTCCCGATCATGCTGTACTTCGCTTTGTCATTCGCATAGAACAATTGTGATTTCAATATACAGGTATGAATTCAAGGCGGTTGTGGCACAGCCACATAATGAACATAAACCTAGAGTTATACCTGTACAATTATTAAAATTCTGATAAATTATTACTTCAGAAATTCATCCAAGTATTCACTATTATCGTTAATCGAATTTTTCGCGATAGATAAAATACTACCTGTTTTGAATATCAAAACAGATTAAATATGTTAGTCTTCTACAATTTTAATTTCAAAAAAATTTCATTCAAAAAACTTTTAAAATTGAATTAATGTCTAAAATAAGCACCGCTTACGTTTAATAGACGTATATAATCAAAACTCAATATATAATGTCAAATGGAATAAATAGACCAACAGATATAGGAAAGTCATTAAAATTAATAAATAAATATTTAAAGGAGACTTAATGACTTTCTTATATCTGTTGGTTTATTTATTCCATTTGACATTCTATATTGAGTTTTGATTATATACGTCTATTAAACGTAACCGGTGCTTATTTTAGACATTAATTTAAATCTAAAAGTTTTTTAGATAACATATTTTTAAATTGAAATTGTAGGAGACTAACATATTTAATCTGTTTTGATATTCAAATTTTATTATATTTCTTCTATCAAGTAAAGAGCCTTTTTCTATTTTACTACGTGTTTTGTTTTGATGATTCTATCAAACTTTGTACTTGTCGATGGATTATATATTTTATTCAGTTTTTCGCAATCGTATGAATCACAACATTAATTAGTTCGAGTCGTTAGTATTGCAATACAAATATTCGTGCAATTGAAAATGTACACAATTGAAATAGACATAACAAAATTTGAATATCAAAACATATTGAAATATGTTTGTCTTCTACAATTTTAATTTCAAAAAAGTTTTATTCAAAAACTTTTAGAATTAAATTTATGTCTACAACAAGCACTGCTTACATTTACTAGACGTATATAATCAAAACTCAATATATAATGTCAAATGGAATAAATAACCCAACAGATATACGAAAGTAATTAAAATTAATGAATAAATATTTAAAGGAGACAAAATTTTGTTTGTGGTCTTACCCTTAAGAACACCAATTGCCTTTTAAAAACATGAACACACTTAAAGGACTTCTCAAAGAATATAATTTATTTGAAATATTTAATATATTTAAATATTCGAATAAGTTATTTCAAAAATCTCTAAAAAATGTGCACTATATCTTCAAAAAACAAATATAATTCTAAGCAATCCCGCCTTCAGTGCTCATTTAATATTCCAAATATCAAAATCAAAAAACTAACCTATATCTCTCATGTGTTAAAAGACTACAGCTTCGAAACACAGATCAACTATATAATTCAAGATTGATCTATGTTCTAACAAAATCGAAGAACAGTGTGAGTTATTTTAAGGTTTATTTAAATTCATTGACATTCCATAATGAGATTTATTGAAGCCAAAATATAATTATATATTATATGTAAAAAAAATTGAATAGAAAGGCCTTTTACTTGATAGAAGAAATATAACAAACTTTGAATATTAAAACATATTGAAATATGCTTGTCTTCTTCAATTTTAATTTCAAAAAACTTTTATTCAAAAACTTTTAGAATTAAATTTATGTCTACAACAAGCACTGCTTACATTTAATAGACGTATATAATCAAAACTCAATATATAATGTCAAATGGAATAATTAACCCAACAGATATACGAAAGTAATTAAAATTAATAAATAAATATTTAAAGGAGACAAAATTTTGTTTCTGGTCTTACCTTTAAGAACACCAATTGCCTTTTAAAAACATTAACACACTTAAAGGACTTCTCAAAGAATATAATTTATTTGAAATATTCAATATATTTAAATATTCGAATAAATTATTTCATAAATTTCATAATTCATAAATCATAAATTTAATATTCCAAATATCAAAATCAAAAAACTAACCTATATCTCTCACGTCTTAAAAGACTAAAGCTTCGAAACACAGATCAACTATATAATTCAAGATTGATCTATGTTCTAACAAAATCAAAGAACAGTGTGAGTTATTTTAAGGTTTATTTAAATTCATTGATATTCCATAATGAGATTTATTATATATAAATATAAATATAATTATATATTATATGTAAAATAAAATAGACATAATGTTCAATTCGTGTTTCCTATAACCTAGGTCTTTTGAATCAAATGAGCACCATTATATTAATTGTTTTTTACTTATCGGTGTTATATTGACATATTTTTACACAAATGGATCTTCTATACATATGACAATGGTTCAAAAAATGTGTTATCAAATATTGTTCTCTTTACCTTGTATAATAAACTATTGTCTCACAGTCATTTATGTATTTCATTCCATTTGTTCTACTTTATCGATTGTAATCCTTTAATTTTACTATCATTTAAGTAATTCAAGGTAATGTTATGCCATTTTATGTAGCATGTGTGTTTCTACATTTGAGTATTTCATGTATTGATCAATTTTCTTCGTAGTAACTGTTTCGTTTGGCTATTGTTTATGAGAAATCATCACCTCTTTAGTTTTTGAACGTGATCGCGAGGATATGTTCCGTCTCATTAGAGTTGGCTCTGTCTACGCTAAACATAATTCATTATTTTCTTGTCGATACTTGGATCTTTTCATGTTGATATCTCGATCTATCAGTTTTTTCAGCTATGCCATACGAAGTGTTATTCTACACTCTAGCGTTTTTGCTCTCTTATGATCATATATAGCCTTAGAAAACATGGAAAGTCTTTAAGAGTATTCTGATATATTTATTGGTTATAAACTCACATAGACTTCCACATGACGTAGCATTCGGAATTATAAACTGTTTCATTCTATCCTTATCTACTAGCATTGATCTCATCATTTTTCTGTAACCGAAAAAAAGGTTTATCTGATTCATTCAGTCCAACTATATATGGGCCTTCCAAACAATTTCGCAAATTCACCTCTTTTTGTTAAAAGGTATGCATTGAGTACCTCTTATATTCAGTATTTGAACAGACTGTAAAATTATTTTCATCCCGGTAGTCAAACTTGTCGTATGTAGCTTCTGTTACACGTGAATTCTACCAGGTTTTCGTATTGGCATGACGAGCATAGCTCTTTCTCCAAGTGACTACTCAGTAGTCTCCACAGTCCACCCCAAAAGGTAGAAAGTGTGATGAACCCCTCCCAAGAGATGAACCCACCAGCTTCCAGTTTAGGACCCGACTCGAGAGCAATAATAATACATTACAATTATAAATTTTAAATACCAGAGAGTGCCTTGAGCATTACAACATAAAAAATGCTACAGAATTGAATTTTTCTTGATTACCTATATAGTCCCAATGTACTACTCTGTCAAGAAAGTACCGGGAATTTTCAATTAAAACAACATTTTTACATTTAATCGTCAAAATTTATTGGGTCGCCTTCAAAATAGGCTCCATTTGCTCCAATACATCTATGCCAACGGCACTTCCAATTATCGAAACATTTTTTATAGGCACTTTCCGGGATGGACTTTAGCTCTCGTGCCGAATTTTATTTAATGGCTTCAATCGACTCAAAACTGGTGCCACGAAGGGGCAATTTTAGTTTTGGGAAGAGGAAAAAGTCGCAGGGAGCCAAATCCGGCGAATACGGTGGTTGCTGAAGCACGTTTGTTGAGTTTTTGGCGAGAAAGTCAGTCACAATCGTAGCTCGGTGAGAAGGCGCGTTATCGTCATGCAAAATCCATGAGTTGTTCGCCCACAAATTTGGCCGCTTCTTATGGATACGCTCACGCAAACGTTTTATAACGCCTAGGTAATACTCCTTGTTTACCGTCTGACCCTCTGGAATGAATTCGTAGTGCACCACGCCACGGATATCGAAGAAAACAATGAGCATCACCCTCATTTTCGAGCGGCTTTGGCTTGGTTTTTTCGGTTTCGGCTCATTTTTTGCCACCCATTCCGATGATTGCTGGCTTGTTTGCATATCGTACTCGTAGACCCAGGTCTCATCACCAGTTATAATGCGTTCCATGAATGTAGAATTGGAATTACAGCGATCCATCATGTCTGAAGCAACCTGTTCGCGATGACGTTTTTGAAGAAAATTCAGGTCTTTCGGTACGAGTCGTGCGGCCACCTTTCTCATGCCCAAAATATCAATCAAAATCGTACGTGCGGACTCGTGGGATATCTTAAGATCATGTGCTATCTCTCTCAAGCTGGTGCGACGGTTTTCCAGCACCCTTTCCTTAATTTTATCGACGTTATCTTCGATCGAAGCCGTCGATGGGCGACCACTTCACGACCGTCCTTGAAGGATCTGTACCACTGATGCATATCAGTGCATATGTTCTATCGAAAACTCGTGCATACGAGTTTTCGATAGAACATTATCACCAAAGGCCTTTTGCAACATTTTCAATGCATCGGCACACGAAAATTCATTTGCAACACAAAACTTTAAACAAATTCTTTGCTGAACGTAATCACCCATAGTAAAAATCGGCACGCACTCTGACATCGACTGACTTAATCAGCTGTTGCAAACACACTAGTTGACAGATCCCGCTCAAGCTTGGCATAGTAATTAAGGACAGTGGTACCAACCTAGGAAAAAAATTTTTTACCCGCCTCATTGCCCCGCCAGATTTAAATCGATAATTCCCGGCACTTTCTTGACAGAATGTATACTCCCCAGATCGTTTAATGATAATTATATTTACTACTATCTTCTTCAAATCTGCCATTTGATAATCATACTGTGTGAAATTCGATTCTGAATCTTTGTAATAAACTGAAACATCAATGCTGGAGTGTAGAGCCAGATGATGGAAATCATAATTCACCAACTCATATCTCGAAAATAGAAACCCTACTGATGTGAAGTTGAAGTTGAGTAGACTTTATTAGTGTATGTCACCTTGTTAATACAAATCAATACCTGTATCATCATCATTATCATCTTGTCTTTTCTATCCACTACCGGACATAGATCTCACCCATGGCTTTTCTCATTTCTATTTTTTGTCCGATTTGGATCCAGTTGTTTGTTATCCTCTTTCAATTCATCGGTCCTGCGCTTATTCGGTCTTCCGCTCCTTCGTTTACCTGTGCGACTTCTCTACTTTAGTAGCCGCTTCGTCTATCTCTAATGGCCAGTTTCATAAACGAAATTAAAGCCTCCTTTTTCCCAAAAAGTCTCCTTCAACGATAAAATATGTTTCATAAGCTAATTTTAAGGTTAAAGGGAACTTAATATCGTCCTTTATCTTAAAGTGAGAAAATCTGCCCTTTACGGCTGGAAAAGGATCCTTTAAAGAGAAGCTCGACACTGCGCAGGTGCTCGATAAACCCGAAAACAGTGGACATAACCTTCCTCTGTCACATTTGCCCATTTTGTTTGATTTTAGCGTACTACGAAATATGTTGCACCAAATGTTGACTGCTGATTCAAGTTCTAGTTCTTCATCAAATGATGAAGAAATAAGTGTGAGAAGACCAAAAGTTTACAGAAGGAGATACATTTTTCCATGTAAGATCTAGATTTCTTCGATCGCCTGACAAAATCAACTGTTTTATCTTTGCTTCCAAAAATTGCAGATCAATTGTACTTCCCATCTAGCAGGTAAACAAATTTCGATTTATTATTTTGTTATAATTTTCTGTATACCAAATCATTAAATTGACAATATTCAGAGGCAGCTGTATTGAACCGATGATCCACCTACTTTTGACATTGAGATTCTATGGAACTGGAAATATGATATCAAACAGCCGGAGATTGGAATTTCTAAACCTTCTGCTTCTAGAATTATTCGAAGAGTTTCTTTTGCAATCGCATCCCTGTGTCCACAATATATAAAGATGTGTTAAGGTGATCATAAAAAAATTTGAATATTAAAACAAATTGAAATATGTTTATCTTCTACAATTTTAATTTCAAAAAAATTTTATTCAAAAAACTTTTAGAAATAAATTTATGTCTAACAAGCACCGCTTACATTTAATAGACGTATATAATCAAATCTCAATATATAATGTCAAATGAAATAAATAACCCAACAGATATACGAAAGTAATTAAAATTAATAAATAAATATTCAAAGGAGACAAAATTTTGTTTCTGGTTTTACCTTTAAGAAATAACACTTGCCTCATAAAAACATGAACACACTTAAAGGACTTCTCAAAGAATATAATTTATTTGAAATATTTAATCTATTTAAATATTCGAACAAATTATTTCAAAAATCTCTAAAAAAAATGTGCACTATATCTTCAAAAAACAAATATAATTCTAGATAATCCCGTCTTAAGTCCTTTTTCAACATTCCAAATATCGAAATTAAAAACATAACCTACATCACTCACGTGTTAAAAGACTTAAGCTTCGAACTACAGATCAACTATATCATTCAAGATTGATCTATGTTCTAACAAAATCAAAGAGCAGTGTGAGTTATTTTAAGGTTTATTTAAATTCATTGACATTCTAATGAGATTTATTGAAGCCAAAATATAATTACATATTATATATAAAATAAAATAGAAAGGCCTTTTACGTGATAGAAGAAATATAACAAAATTTGAATATTAAAACAAATTTAAATATGTTTATCTTCTTCAATTTTAATTTCAAAAAATTTTCATTCAAAAACTTTCAGAATTGAATTTATGTCTACAACAAGCACTGCTTACATTTAATAGACGTATATAATCAAAACTCAATATATAATGTCAAATGGAATGAATAACCCAACAGATATACGAAAGTAATTAAAATTAATAAATAAATATTTAAAGGAGACAAAATTTTGTTTCTGGTTTTACCTTTAAGAACACCAATTGCCTTTTAAAAACATGAACACACATAAAGGACTTCTCAAAGAATATAATTTATTTGAAATATTTAATATATTTAAATATTCGAACAAATTATATTAATTAATTAATAAAATAAAATTAAATTATATTTTATATGTAGGTTATGTTTTTAATTTTGATATTTGGAATGTTGAAAAAGGACTGAAGACGGGATTATCTAGAATTATATTTGTTTTTTGAAGATATAGTGCACATTTTTTTAGAGATTTTTGAAATAATTTGCTCGAATATTTAAATATATTAAATATTTCAAATAAATTATATTCCTTGAGAAGTCCTTTAAGTGTGTTCATGTTTTTATGAGGCAAGTGTTATTTCTTGAAGGTAAAACCAGAAACAAAATTTTGTCTCCTTTGAATATTTATTTATTAATTTTAATTACTTTCGTATATCTGTTGGGTTATTTATTTCATTTGACATTATATATTGAGTTTTGATTATATACGTCTATTAAATGTAAGCGGTGCTTGTTAGACATAAATTTATTTCTAAAAGTTTTTTGAATAAAATTTTTTTGAAATTAAAATTGTAGAAGATAAACATATTTCAATTTGTTTTTATATTCAAATTTTGTTATATTTCTTCTATCAAATAAAAGGCCTTTCTATTTTATTTTATGTGATCATAAAATAAAAGCAGCAGAAAAGTTTTATGCAATTGCTAGTTTTCCACGTGTTATTGGTGCTATAGACTGCACATTAATTAAAATCACTTCTCCGGGTGGTGATGATGCAGAGATCTTTCGATGTCGAAAACATTATTTTGCCCTTAACGTTCAAACCGTGTGTGATTCAGGCTTGAGAATTAGAATTATTGTAGCTAGATACCGTGGCTCACCACATAATCAAACCATCTTTAATAAAAGTGTCTTGAAGAGACAATTTGGGAGTGGTAAATTTGGACAGTATTTGTCACTTGGTAATAGTGGTTATAGTGTGCAGACTAATCTTATGACAAAGTTACCGGAAACTATAAATGCAGCTGAAAATTTATATAAGCAGTCAATTATACGAACTAGAAATGTGGTGGAGAGAAAGTATGGAGTTTGGAAACGTCGGTTTCCTATCCTTTCTAAAGGAATAAGTGTTGAGTCAACGACCATAAGGGCAATAATTGTTAGTACCGCTGTTTTGCATAATATAGCTGTAGATATCAACGAAATATTTTCAACATGAATGATTGCAGGAGGAAGAGGACTTTCAAACAAATTTAACTAATGTTAGTACAGCTCGTCAGGTGAGATAGTCTATTATTAATGAACATTTTGCTAATTTACAATTTATATTTGTGTGATAATTTAAAATGAATTTGCTTGTCACTTGTGAAACTATTCTTCATATTCAATTTGTGTCTTCAACATGACAAGATTTCAAATAATTTTTATAAAATTTTACAAGGTATGTTTTTAGATAGGCTTCTATGTTTGTATTTCTGATTCATTGTATCACTTAAGGTAACATCTGAAAAAGTTTCAAGTGAGAATAAAGAAATAAAAATATTATGTGTTAACGAAATTTCTGTTTTCAATTCAAATTTAAGGGGATTTTATAGTCTGCAGCATTATTGATAGAATTCTAATACCGCTTCTCCCAGAAAGTGCTTTCAAAATAAAAAAGATTTAATTATTGTTATTTAATTTTCTCTTCATCTCCATAATTTGCAAATCTAATATTTCAAGCTTCGAATGCTCCTCTTCTTTTCATCTATTCTCTTCCTTGATAGCCACTATCTGAGCTTCTACTAGAGCTGTTTTTTTATAATAGATCTCTTTCGCTTTGGCAAGCGGGTTCCTGGTAGTTGGGCTCAAATGTTTGGAAATTGGCTCCCTCAATTTCGATGGAGCCTCACCACCATTTCCTTTAATATGACTGCGTTGAGCAGCTACCACCTTTCTAAATTTTCTTATTGTTATATTTGGATTTGAGCTGGTCCCCATTTCTCCAATGTAGAACTGTTGCATTGAAAGCAGTTGCTGTTCTCTGCCAGACTTTATCCTATAACATTAAAATTCTCTTTTTGAATCAATTCCAAGAGACGTAGTTCCTCCTCATGTTTTAAACTAATACTTTTTTCTATTTTCTTCCAAATTCATTCATATAACTCACGTTTAATAAAATATAGCAATTCGCACGTAATAATGATATAAATTCCAATATACTGTCTTCTGTACATAACCATGTTTATGCTGAGACTGATTTATGCTTCTTTTCTTTTTCTTTTGACAAGTTCCGACGCATAATTCACAATTTTTACAGAATATCACCAACTATATTCGTAAAATCACTATTTCTCAGGATAGCCAACAGTCGGAAACATATGACCGGGTCATTAAAGCTTCAAGTAAAGGACGATCGATGTGCATTTATGAAACTGAGGGTCCCATTTAAAGGATCCTTTTTCATAAAGGGACTTTATCATAAAGGGGCCTTTTGATGTTGTTTATGATACTGGCCATAAGAAGCGTACGCAATGTTTAATTTGGAAAGATCCGATTGACAGTGTTTGATTTCATAACAGATTATTAGGTGAATAATAGGTGAACTGGTTTGCTTCGTTTGACTTTCGTCAATGAAAATGTTGTTTAGAATTATGGTGGTTTTGGAGTTTAAATAATTTACACAAAGTTTTTGGCCGCCATGTTATGTGTGAAGATTGCTTGCTTGCAGTCGACAATCAAAAGTAAAAACGAATTGAGGTCGCTCAAAATGAAAAATAAGTGATAAGAGAGGAATATGCTGTATACGCTTATTGATGTGTTTTATTAGCATACATAAACTTGGTTTTAGAAGTTCCGAAGAAACAATCTCAACTTCAATAAAAGGCAACTACATAGATCTTGTTTATCCGCAAATGAAAAAATGTTATGAAAGAGTTTGCGAAAAAGGATTGAAGGATCCAATTACACCAAGTGTAGGTGAATTTTTCTAAATGGTTTCCATTCTATCACATACCACCGGACGCCGCTGATATCGACAAAAGATATTAATCTTCTAAATTTATTGATCTATGGCCATCAAGTCTCAAAATTTGTGGAAAAACTTATTTACACTTGCCCCAAAATAGCTGTATTATAAATCTTTGAGTGACTAATAGATACCAAATAGCCAGTTAAATATAAAGAATAAAATAGAAAGGTTTTTTACTTGATAGAAGAAATATAACAAAATTTGAATATCCAAACAAATTGAAATATGTTTATCTTCTACAATTTTAATTTCCAAAAGAATTTTTTATTCAAAAAACTTTTAGAATTAAATTAATGTCTAAAACAAGCACCGCTTACATTTAATAGACGTTTATGATCAAAACTCAATATACAATGTCAAATGAAATAAATAACCCAACAGATATACGAAAGTAATTAAAATTAAT
Organism: Megalocaria dilatata; assembly: GCA_034642435.1. Lineage (NCBI taxonomy): Eukaryota > Metazoa > Arthropoda > Insecta > Coleoptera > Coccinellidae > Megalocaria > Megalocaria dilatata. The sequence goes on along the minus strand of CM067854.1, from coordinate 97,073,357 downwards.
AAATAAATATTCAAAGGAGACAAAATTTTGTTTCTGGTTTTATCTTTAAAAAATACTACTTGCCTTATAAAAACATGAACACACTTAAAGGACTTCCCAAAGAATATAATTTATTTGAAATATTTAATATATTTAAATATTCGAACAAATTATTTCAAAAATCTCTAAAAAATGTGCACTATATCTTCAAAAAACAAATATAATTCTAGATAATCCCGTCTTAAGCCCTTTTCCAATATTACAAATATCAAAATCAAAAACATAACCTACATCACTCACGTGTTAAAAGACTTAAGCTTCGAACTACAGATCAACTATATATTCAAGATTGATCTATGTTCTAACAAAATCAAAGAACAAAGTGAGTTATTTTAAGGTTTACTTAAATTCATTGACATTCTATAATGAGATTTATTGAAGCCAAAATATAATTATATATTATATGTAAAATAAAATAGAAAGGCTTTTTACTTGATAGAAGAAATATAACAAAATTTGAATATCAAAACAAATTGAAATATGTTTATCTTCTACAATTTTAATTTCCAAAAGAATTTTTTATTCAAAAAACTTTTAGAATTAAATTAATGTCTAAAACAAGCACCGCTCACATTTAATAGACGTTTATAATCAAAACTCAATATACAATGTCAAATGAAATAAATAACCCAACAGATATACGAAAGTAATTAAAATTAATAAATAAATATTCAAAGGAGACAAAATTTTGTTTCTGGTTTTATCTTTAAAAAATACTACTTGCCTTATAAAAACATGAACACACTTAAAGGACTTCCCAAAGAATATAATTTATTTGAAATATTTAATATATTTAAATATTCGAACAAATTATTTCAAAAATCTCAAAAAAATGTGCACTATATCTTCAAAAAACAAATATAATTCTAGATAATCCCGTCTTCAGCCCTTTTTCAATATTACAAATATCAAAATCAAAAACATAACCTACATCACTCACGTGTTAAAAGACTTAAGCTTCGAACTACAGATCAACTATATATTCAAGATTGATCTATGTTCTAACAAAATCAAAGAAAAAAGTGAGTTATTTAAAGGTTTACTTAAATTCATTGACATTCTATAATGAGATTTATTGAAGCCAAAATATAATTATATATTATATGTAAAATAAAATAGAAAGGCTTTTTACTTGATAGAAGAAATATAACAAAATGTGAATATCAAAACAAATTGAATTATGTTTATCTTCTACAATTTTAATTTCCAAAAGAATTTTTTATTCAAAAAACTTTTAGAATTAAATTAATGTCTAAAACAAGCACCGCTCACATTTAATAGACGTTTATAATCAAAACTCAATATACAATGTCAAATGAAATAAATAACCCAACAGATATACGAAAGTAATTAAAATTAATAAATAAATATTCAAAGGAGACAAAATTTTGTTTCTGGTTTTATATTTAAAAAATACTACTTGCCTTATAAAAACATGAACACACTTAAAGGACTTCCCAAAGAATATAATTTATTTGAAATATTTAATATATTTAAATATTCGAACAAATTATTTCAAAAATCTCTAAAAAATGTGCACTATATCTTCAAAAACAAATATAATTCTAGATAATCCCGTCTTCAGCCCTTTTTCAATATTACAAATATCAAAATCAAAAACATAACCTACATCACTCACGTGTTAAAAGACTTAAGCTTCGAACTACAGATCAACTATATATTCAAGATTGATCTATGTTCTAACAAAATCAAAGAAAAAAGTGAGTTATTTAAAGGTTTACTTAAATTCATTGACATTCTATAATGAGATTTATTGAAGCCAAAATATAATTATATATTATATATAAAATAAAATAGAAAGGCTTTTTACTTGATAGAAGAAATATAACAAAATTTGAATATCAAAACAAATTGAAATATGTTTATCTTCTACAATTTTAATTTCCAAAAGAATTTTTTATTCAAAAAACTTTTAGAATTAAATTAATGTCTAAAACAAGCACCGCTCACATTTAATAGACGTTTATAATCAAAACTCAATATACAATGTCAAATGAAATAAATAACCCAACAGATATACGAAAGTAATTAAAATTAATAAATAAATATTCAAAGGAGACAAGATTTTGTTTCTGGTTTTATCTTTAAAAAATACTACTTGCCTTATAAAAACATGAACACACTTAAAGGACTTCCCAAAGAATATAATTTATTTGAAATATTTAATATATTTAAATATTCGAACAAATTATTTCAAAAATCTCTAAAAAATGTGCACTATTTCTTCAAAAAACAAATATAATTCTAGATAATCCCGTCTTCAGCCCTTTTTCAATATTACAAATATCAAAATCAAAAACATAACCTACATCACTCACGTGTTAAAAGACTTAAGCTTCGAACTACAGATCAACTATATATTCAAGATTGATCTATGTTCTAACAAAATCAAAGAACAAAGTGAGTTATTTTAAGGTTTACTTAAATTCATTGACATTCTATAATGAGATTTATTGAAGCCAAAATATAATTATATATTATATATAAAATAAAATAGAAAGGCCTTTCACTTGATAGAAGAAATATAACAAAATTTGAATATCAAAACAAATTGAAATATGTTTATCTTCTACAATTTTAATTTCCAAAAGAATTTTTTATTCAAAAAACTTTTAGAATTAAATTAATGTCTAAAACAAGCACCGCTTACATTTAATAGACGTTTATAATCAAAACTCAATATACAATGTCAAATGAAATAAATAACCCAACAGATATACGAAAGTAATTAAAATTAATAAATAAATATTCAAAGGAGACAAAATTTTGTTTCTGGTTTTATCTTTAAAAAATACTACTTGCCTTATAAAAACATGAACACACTTAAAGGACTTCCCAAAGAATATAATTTATTTGAAATATTTAATATATTTAAATATTCGAACAAATTATTTCAAAAATCTCTAAAAAATGTGCACTATTTCTTCAAAAAACAAATATAATTCTAGATAATCCCGTCTTCAGCCCTTTTTCAATATTACAAATATCAAAATCAAAAACATAACCTACATCACTCACGTGTTAAAAGTCTTAAGCTTCGAACTACAGATCAACTATATATTCAAGATTGATCTATGTTCTAACAAAATCAAAGAACAAAGTGAGTTATTTTAAGGTTTACTTAAATTCATTGACATTCTATAATGAGATTTATTGAAGCCAAAATATAATTATATATTATATATAAAATAAAATAGAAAGGCTTTTTACTTGATAGAAGAAATATAACAAAATTCGAATATCAAAACAAATTGAAATATGTTTATCTTCTACAATTTTAATTTCCAAAAGAATTTTTTATTCAAAAAACTTTTAGAATTAAATTAATGTCCAAAACAAGCACCGCTTACATTTAATAGACACTAATAGACACACAATAAAATAACTCACTTTTTTCTTTGATTTTGTTAGAACATAGATCAATCTTGAATATATAGTTGATCTGTAGTTCGAAGCTTAAGTCTTTTAACACGTGAGTGATGTAGGTTATGTTTTTGCTTTTGATATTTGTAATATTGAAAAAGGGCTGAAGACGGGATTATCTAGAATTATATTTGTTTTTTGAAGATATAGTGCACATTTTTTAGAGATTTTTGAAATAATTTGTTCGAATATTTAAATATATTAAATATTTCAAATAAATTATATTCTTTGGGAAGTCCTTTAAGTGTGTTCATGTTTTTATAAGGCAAGTAGTATTTTTTAAAGATAAAACCAGAAACAAAATCTTGTCTCCTTTGAATATTTATTTATTAATTTTAATTACTTTCGTATATCTGTTGGGTTATTTATTTCATTTGACATTGTATATTGAGTTTTGATTATAAACGTCTATTAAATGTAAGCGGTGCTTGTTTTAGACATTAATTTAATTCTAAAAGTTTTTTGAATGAAAAATTCTTTTGGAAATTAAAATTGTAGAAGATAAACATATTTCAATTTGTTTTGATATTCAAATTTTGTTATATTTCTTCTATCAAGTAAAAAGCCTTTCTATTTTATTTTAAATATAATATATAATTATATTTTGGCTTCAATAAATCTCATTATAGAATGTCAATGAATTTAAGTAAACCTTAAAATAACTCACTTTGTTCTTTGATTTTGTTAGAACATAGATCAATCTTGAATATATAGTTGATCTGTAGTTCGAAGCTTAAGTCTTTTAACACGTGAGTGATGTAGGTTATGTTTTTGATTTTGATATTTGTAATATTGAAAAAGGGCTGAAGACGGGATTATCTAGAATTTTATTTGTTTTTTGAAGATATAGTGCACATTTTTTAGAGATTTTTGAAATAATTTGTTCGAATATTTAAATATATTAAATATTTCAAATAAATTATATTCTTTGGGAAGTCCTTTAAGTGTGTTCATGTTTTTATAAGGCAAGTAGTATTTTTTAAAGATAAAACCAGAAACAAAATTTTGTCTCCTTTGAATATTTATTTATTAATTTTAATTACTTTCGTATATCTGTTGGGTTATTTATTTCATTTGACATTGTATATTGAGTTTTGATTATAAACGTCTATTAAATGTAAGCGGTGCTTGTTTTAGACATTAATTTAATTCTAAAAGTTTTTTGAATAAAAAATTCTTTTGGAAATTAAAATTGTAGAAGATAAACATATTTCAATTTGTTTTGATATTCAAATTTTTTTTTTTTTTTTAAATATAAAGAATGATATTGGGAAAAGGAAAAAGGTATTTCTCTATTTTGTGTGGTCTGATTCTCACTCTTATCTTTTTAAACTTCATGTTCAATACTACAAAATTATGAGAAGAAATTTCTTTCTCTATTTCATGCTTGAAAATTCTCTTGTGTAAAGTCAATCAGCGTAACAATTTCCCATAAAATCCAATTTCATTCAGTTACATCCAATCTGCACCTTCATGTGAATTGAAAAATTTAAAAATTCTGAAATAATATTGGTATGAATAATTCAGCAAGATTAGGAGAAATCATAATGAAAGAGCGAACGCAAAAAGTGTCAAACTGAATGCAACAGTTGGTTTGTTCTTCTTCTCTTCTTCTTCTTCCCCTTACGTTAGGACTAAGATCCTGTGTTTGCATTAATTGTTCGTTATTTTGAAATAAAGAGTTGATTTCTTTCACAAGAAAAAGGTACAACGTTTCAATTTTTCGAAGTATTTCTTTTTCTCAGAACTGGATATCTCGAAACCTTAGTGACAAAAAATGCAAACTTTAGATTTTTTCGTAGTAATATCTAGTTAATTTAAATTATAATTATTTTTGATCAGCTACTAAATAGTAACGGAAAAAACAGTTTAATAACTCACTTAATTAGTAATCAAAGAAAAACAATCTTCAGTAATTAACTTCGCGGTCTTTCGTAACAGTAAGGAAAACTGAGAAAAAATTTGAATGAAGAACAGATGGTAATGTTCTCATGAGAGGAGGAAGAAGACCTTTGGCTCTGTGTATATGTGCAATTAGTGTTCATTCTCTTCCATATATCTTATACAATAATTCATATGAGGAATTCATGCAGAAAAAAACATTTTTGCTAAAGAGAGATTCTATCTTTTTGTGGTCATGTATATATTCATATGTAAATTTTTATCTGACTGACTTCTTTGCGCTTTCATCCATCATTCCTAATCGATGTCTGCGATATCTCACGGAATCATTCCTATTCCCAGTTTCAATGAATCGAAAACCTGGGGGTAGTTATTTCTGTTGGGAAATCTCCATCTGCAATCAAGCGAAAATCACTCAATAACGAAACGAGACGGTTCACGGAAAAGATTCAATTTTTATTGAATGTGTTTCAATTTACAAAATCGAATTTATTTTCTTTAGTTTGCTCTTACTCTAATGTTATATTGAAGACGTTCATTGCGAGACATGGAAATAGATCTTTCTATGTGGGGGAGGGGCTTTTGAAAAAATCATATGATGTTTGATTTGAATGATATGTAAATGTTTCAGATATGGGGGTCTCTTCGGTGGAATGAGAGAGGATTGATTTAAATGTTGATGACGAAGTATTCTGATTATTATTATTTATATTAGGTTGTTCAGCCTTCGATTGCCTGAATTATTTCTGTATACATTATTCCTTAATGTGGACAAGAAAAAACGTGAAACAAAAGTCTTCAAAGAAAGAAGTGTTAATAAATGTGAAATGGAATACAAAAATTAAAAATTAATCCTGAGATGAAAACAATTATTGTGGATTGAATATGATCACAGAAGAAATAGATTATATGTTTTTTTTTCAATCAAATATGTTATATTCACTAAGAATTCTGGAGGTATTTTTTAGGTGAGTTCGTAATAGAGGTTGTTAAAATAGGAATCGTATTGTATGTTTCACGACGTTTCGGTCACTCAGATATCTCTGACCGTTTTCAAGTGAATAATGAATTCACTACCAATAAGAGAAACCTGACTGACCAAAGCGTCGTAAAACTCACAATAAAATTCTTTTTTGACAACTTCTACTACCAACTTCTATGAAAAACTAAATTCAAGAACTTATTCAAAAATAATTTGCTCAAACTAAGTTAATTTTTGAAAAAATTCCCAAAATATTATTATTATAATATTAATTCTGTGCTTATAAGTTCACTTCAGCATGCAGTCTTTGTTAATTATTTTTATTTTTTAAATATGAAGTCGAGCTGAAGATTTACCGTTTGTTAGAATTCTAATTTGTTTTTTAGAGGTGTTCTACATGTTTCAGGAATTTTTTCAGAAAGGAACTTGGTTTGAGAAAATTATTGAGGATATCGAGTCGTGCATTTTTGAAAGAATTCTGTTTTTCATAAAACAAGGAATTCTTCCAATTGGTCGGCTGACTTCCTAGAGATATTTGGGTGTTAGGTTGAATTTCCTTGATTTTGACAATAAAATTTATCTATTAGTCACAGATTATCATTCTAGATTCATTTAAGTAGCTTTATTAGATAAAGGCTATTCAGCTCAAAAAGTCATTATAAGTCTAAAGTCAATATTTGCACGTCATGGTATTCCTATGCAACTAATTCCGGATTGTGGACCACCTTTTAATTCACTGGAATTTAAATCTTTTTTATTCGACTGGGATATTGAACATATCTTTTCAAGTCCATATCCCCCTCAATCGAATGGTCAGTCTGAAAGTTCGGTCAAAATTATTAGACAAATTCTCAGAAAGTCTGAAGAAACGAAAACTGATCCCTATTTGTCTTTATTGCACTACAGATCTACTCCAAAATCGAATTTGCCTTCACCTGCTCAACTACTAATGTCGCGAAACATAAGAAATAATTTACCAATTTTAACGAAAAAATTAAAACCTAAAATAGTCACGTTCAAAACATACAAAAATAAAATTGAACATTCTCAAAATAGTCAAAAATATTACTATGATAAAAATGAAAAATCATTACCTCTTCTTCACCCCAATGATCATGTATATCTTAAGAAAAATAAAAAATCTGACTGGTGCCCAGCCACAGTCGAACAAAGATTGAAATGTCAGAGATCTTTTATAATTCAAGATACAAACGGGATGAAATACCGCAGAAACAGAATACATTTGAAATTCAGATCAAATGACACCTGCCATAGATATGATGTCCATCCTCAAAATTCAACAGATAATTTGTTGAAATCTGAAGAAAATAATGACGGTATATAAAGAACTAGATATGGCAGGGCAGTGAGACCTCCTGATCGACTGTGTATACAAGGTAAGTGATATGTAGATAGCTATGTAAAATATATATATATATATATATTTATGTATAAATAAATAAATAAAAAATTAAAAGAAGGGAGGATAGAATAAGTATAAATTCAAAATGTACTTAAAATTTCATAAATAGAATAAGTATAAATTCAAAATGTACATAAAATTATATAAGTAGAATAAGTGGAAATTTGAAATAAGCTTATACTTAAAAAGGGGGATGTTATATTGTATTGTTGGTTGCTATCGTATGATATTCATTATGATTAATTATTTGGTACTCGTGCGTATGCAGGAAGTCATACATGCCCACGACAATTATGTATAAAGAACGCAGAGTGTTTGTAGAGGTCTGGTAAAACTAGTATTATAATTCATTATTCCATTCGTTCCTAACCATCCTAATAAGTAATAATAATAATGATAACAATATATAAACTTATAACAGCTACCAATAAGAGAAACCTGACTGACCAAAACGTCCTAAAACTCACAATAAAAGTCTTTTTTGACAACTACCAACTTTTATGAAAAACTAAATTCCCTTTCAAAAATGCACAATATAACCTCAAGACTTATTCAAAAATAATTTGCTCAAACTAAGTTCATCTTTAAAAAAATTCCTAGAATATTATTATTATTACTTCTGTGTTTATAAGTTCACTTCAGCATGCAGTCGGTCTGGTAAGATATCTTTGTTAATTATTTTTATTTTTTTAAAATGAAGTCGAGCTGAAGATTTATCGTTTGTTAGAATTCTAATTTGTTTTTTAGAGATGTTCTACATGTTTTAGGAATTTTTTTAGAAAGGAACTTAGTTTGAGCAAATTATTGAGGTTATCGAGTTGTGCATTTTTGAAAGAATTCTGTTTTTCATAAAACAAGGAAGTCTTCCAATTTGTCGGCGGACTTGCTAGAGATATTTGGCAGCTAGCTCTGGCTTTTTGGATCTGACTAATATTGCTGTGTCGTCTGCGAAGACGGCCAGAGAAGAACGGTCGGTTTTGGGAATATCCGCTGTGTAAAGACTGTATAGAAATGGGGAGAGTACACTGCCCTGGGGCACACCGGCTTCGAAATCTTTAGGTTGAGAGATCGCGTTGAAAATTTTCGCTTGTAAGGAGCGATTTTGTAAGAAGGATTGAATGAGTTGACACAAATGATTTGGTACTTTCGCTTCATGGAGTTTGAAGAAGAGGTAATGGTGTCAAACTGTGTCTAAAGCTTTCGAGATGCCGAGAAATACTGGACCGGTTACTTGTTTCCATTCGAAACTAGTGCAAGCATGATCTACGACTTCTAGTAGTTGATGAGTGATAGAGTGTGGGGGTCAAAACCCGAATTAATCATCGGGAAGAATATTGTTTCTAGTCGCGAAGTCAGATAAGCGGGAATGAATAAGTCTTTCGACAATTTTCCTGATAGACGACAGTAGACTAATGGGTCGGTGATTTTGTGTGAATTTATGATCTTCACCTGGTTTAGAAATGAAGTTCACGGTCGCTTGTTTCTATCTGGCTGAGAAATGACAGTTTGAACAGTGCATTACAGGTGTCTGCCTGGGCAAATACTGCCTTTTCCGATTAATTCTTCAGCATCTTGTTAGATACACAATCAGGTCTTGGTGCTTTTCTCAAGTTGAAGCTGGAAATTATCTGGTAGATTTCCGACGGTGCAATCTTCTCGATCAAATATACATCTGCTGGTTCGAATTCGATAATTTCACTCACAGCTTGTTCGACTCATTCCATGTGGTCAAAATCAGCATCGGTTATCTTGGATCTACATTGGAGCTGTAGGCTGTCGGCAATTTCTACAGCTTTTTCCTCTTCCGTGTACACAATTCGACCAGCTGAACCGTGTATGGGTGGGAGTGGTTTCCTGCCGGACTTCAGGACTTTTGACTTCTTCCACAGTGTGAAGACCCTGAAGTTTAAGCAGCCATTGTCCTTGCCTAAACGCTTACAGTGCTTTCCGTACTTTCCATTGGAGTTTGTTTATTATCGTTTTGTCGGACTGCAGACCATGCCGGTGGAAATTTCTTCTCGCTCGGTTGTTCTCCCTGATTAGATTTACGATTTCTTGGAGAATCGTGCTTCGTTTCGACGTTTTGTTCTGGTTCGGTTTTTTAATTGTGGTTGAAACTGAGTCCGTGAGGTTTTCTTCGAATCTTGCAACAGCTCGTTCGAGCTCCCCTTCATTCGTGATCTCCGTAGTATTTTGGATTTTTTTCTGAATAATGTTTGAGAATTTCTTCCAGCTGACGGTGTCTTGCCGCTTTGTTTCTATATTCAAAGCGTTGTCTCATACTTGTATTAGTATAGGGTGGTTGTCTCAACTCAGTGCGTTGATTGCGGTTAATCGAACACCTTGATTAATGTGCTTCATGATGGCGATGTCCAGAGTATCGGGTTAGCCGGTTGCGTAATTATGGTGGGTTGGTTCGACCAGAGCTATAACTAATACGTCTGGGTTTTGGTGGGTGAAAGCCACCAGTTCACGGCCTTTTTGATTCCTTCTTTGATTGTTCTTTTCCGTGCTTTTCGCATTGAAATCTGCGGCCGCGATTGTGGGAACAGAGTCGGTGAAAATTGGGTCCGTTCGTCGTGGAAACAATTATTCCGCTGGCTTAAAGCTGTTGCAGAGTCGGTGTTGGAGCGGCGTGGTGTCTGATTGTATCTCTAACGTAGATAAATGGTCCTCCGCCAGAACCGTTGATGCGGTCAGATCTGTACATACTGTAGCCCTGGATGCGAGAGTCCGGGATGGTTTGAGCTTGGTCTCAATAACCAGGATGACTTCCAGATCCTCGTTGTGCGTGAATTGCTCCACTTCGTTCCTGCCTGCCTGTAGACCGTTTGCATTCCAGAAGGCGATCTGTAATGATAAAGGTAATAAGTAATGTGTTAGTCATTACTTACGGATACATTATGACTTAGACATAAATGTCAATGAAAATTTGCAGCATTCTCGCTATCTCACTTGCTGATGTACAATTCTTCTTTGCCTGGTTCACTCTCTTTATGATGTCGGCCTTAGATTTGTTGGTCGGATCAGGTTTGTCCTTCTTCGATGTCTTGGGCGGTTTCTTGGCAGATTTATGGGTGCTTTTACCGGCAGCCTTTTTGGGGTTGTGGTCTGGCTTTTATGGGGCAGGGCCTGACTTCTTCTTCGCCGGGCGAGGATTCCAATTGGACCTGGGCTTCGGATACTTCGGGCATCTCTTGTAGTTCGCCGTATGTGCCCCTTCGCAGCTGGCACTTTTTTTTTTGGTGTAGTGGAAGGTTTTTGCACTCACTAGCTCGGTGGATTTCGCCGCACTTGACGCACCGTGGAGTGACGTGGCAATCACTTGAAGTCTTGGCATCTATGGCACTGAGTGGGTTATTTGTGTCACAATCAGTTTCAGAGTTACAGTATGACCGACTAGCTCGTTATAAATGGGAGCCACCTTCTTTAAGCAGGATGTCAAAGAGACATACTTAACTCAGGGTGTGGGAAATTTGCAATTTGAAAAAGGAAAGATAACCACAAATGATTTATTCAAATATTTCAAACTGTATGGGGATATGGAATGAATGTGTGCTTTTACGAATATGTTCAGTATCGCTATCAATGTCGATAATACAAGATGGTATTTAATTTCTTCAAATGGATGATCTTTTAGAACTGCAATAAGTAAATAATAATAATAACAAAAAAAAATAGAATCCCAGGTATAGGTTCACATAAATTTGTACAATAATAAATAACTAAATAGATTATTCAACAGCTGTTATTTATTCTTCCGTATATTGGTTTAAAATGAAAAACACACTGACCTTGATTTCAAAAGTGATCAAACCTCGAATATAGTCTGAATTATATAAATCCAAAATGCTGATGTAATCATGAACGGGAATTTGTTCAGATTCTTGCTTCTCGCTGATAGAGGTCCAAGCTGTATCTTGAAATTTCAAATCCTTTTATCAAAGGTACGTCGTCAACCTGGTATCAGTTTCCAATTTCTGAATGCAATCAATTATCAAAAAGCTGTTAAATACATGTGGTGTTTTGAAAGTATACAAAAGTATACTGACCTTCAATTGAAATATCAGGAAAGTAAAAGAATATGGCCTCCTGGTTAATCCGAAAACATCGACCTCAGTGGCCCTATATAACTCCAAAATTAAAATCAAAGACACCAATAATTATTTCCAGGTATAAACAATCTTCAGAGTAATACGAAATAAATTGAAACTCCACTAACTCATCAGTTCATCAATAAGACTCAACCAAAAATGTTTAAAAATAGACGTTATCCCTTGAACAAAACACAATTATGCCGTAATTCTGCGCAAATTAGCGTAAGTAGGGAGTCCCGCAATTAACACTTGACAAACTGCACCACAGATGGATCTGTACGTCAATATTTCGTAATGCTTGAATTTTAATGGCGACATTAAAGAGTGACAGTTGGCTGGTTCCATAATCACCTCAAGGCACCTGGACTAAGGAAGTTGTTTGCCTCTTCTCTTCATCTTGGACACCTGTCGTACTTGAATTCCTTGGCATCTCGGTTCTGCTCGATTTGTCAGAATTCACCTGATGACCTCCCTCATAGGTGTGTCCTCTGGGAGATGTGGGTGGAAGAAGTCCACCTCCATTTGTTGTAAGAGCTTGAGGACTGCTGCGGAATCGACGTTGATTTGGATTCTGCCATTGTTCATCAACGTAGATTATGCCTGGATGTTCATTCTCTGCATTAGATGTTGGACCTGCTTCCACTTTTCGGTTTTCACAAGTATGGAATGCGGATTTTCGGCACCTTCTTTTCCGCCGCTGGAACGGACGGTTCTGTCATGACTTCGGTGAATTCCATCGGTTCGTCCGATGTGGCTTCCACCAGTTTGAGCTTAACAATGCGGCAGCCCTCTCTTGGTCGGTGACGTTCAGATGGCTGGCTTCTTGGGTGGCTCCTTCGTTGGCTTCTTTGCGAGGTCGTATCTTCTCAGAGTTGTCCCTGCTAGGTAACCGCTGTCGTTTACGCTTCTGTTCCACTTCTTTTCCTGTTTGAGCTTGAGCTCACTGACTCGCCTCCGAAGATCTGTTATTGCACAGAAGATGGATTCCATCTGCTTCTGTAGATTCTGTACGGTCTGCTGGAAGGCTACGATGCAGGCTTCGAATTTTTCTGCCATCTTGGTGTGTAATCGGAGATGCTTGAACTTTTTCCTGTGAAAAAATGCGGTAAAACCACAATTTGAATCTTTCTAGGCGTAAAATAAACGTTTTCTCGTATAAAATCCGGTAAAAACCGCAATAAACGGTGAAAACAACAGTTTTTTGAGAGTCCTGACTCTATTAACCGGTTACGGTCGAATTTCACTTTCCAAGTCGACGAAACGCTAATTGTCTTGAACACCGCGACGGTTAGACTTCACGCTCCAAGTTGACTGAACGCTAAATGCCTTGACTGCTTGAGTTATCAACCGGGTATGTTTGAAATTCACGTCCTAAGTAGGTGGAAAGCTAATAGTCTGTTAATGAGCGGAGCCTTGGTCTTGTGCGGCTGTTCTGGTAGAAGTCGGGTGGTATCGACGATAATTTTTCTATGATCGATCGGAGAAGAAGTGTGTTTCAAATTGGGTTCCCTTATTTACTCGAATCGGAGATATTTTCCTTGATGAAATAGATTTCGCCTCTGGTGCGCCCTGAAAGTTAATTTTTTTCTCTAGGCAATTTCGCTATACAGATAAAAACAAACTTTTGAACTTTTTTATTTTGATGTTCAAATTAAGGCAATTTGATTTGTTTCATCATCCAAGCACTTGCTTACCGATTGCTTTCATCCCAATTTTCAATAATTCTTTTCGAAAAAAGTATAATTTCATTTTCTGCAGACTTCCGTATTCAATTTCAAAACATTCATGGTTGTAAGCACTGCTATTACTCAGGTAAAACATTTTCCCAAAAAAAACTGAATTTATTAGATATAAATTTCTTCGTAGATGTTCGTTTGCGATATATTAAGTATTACAATACTAAACTCCGAATAACACTACAGTGACATCGGCAAAATATGGCGATGAACTCAAAGTACAACCACAAGTAGAAGTCAAGAAATTTGTGAACAACGGCAGGGAGTCCTACGTCATACGATATACATTCTGTCAAGAAAGTACCGGGAATTTTCAATTAAAACAACATTTTTACATTTAATCGTCAAAATTTATTGGGTCGCCTTCAAAATAGGCTCCATTTGCTCCAATACATCTATGCCAACGGCACTTCCAATTATCGAAACATTTTTTATAGGCGCTTTCCGGGATGGACTTTAGCTCTCGCGCCGAATTTTGTTTTATGGCTTCAATCGACTCAAAACGGGTGCCACGAAGGGGCAATTTTAGTTTTGGGAAGAGGAAAAAGTCGCAGGGAGCCAAATCCGGCGAATACGGTGGTTGCTGAAGCACGTTTGTTGAGTTTTTGGCGAGAAAGTCAGTCACAATCGTAGCTCGGTGAGAAGGCGCGTTATCGTCATGCAAAATCCATGAGTTGTTCGCCCACAAATTTGGCCGCTTCTTACGGATACGCTCACGCAAACGTTTTATAACGCCTAGGTAATACTACTTGTTTACCGTCTGACCCTCTGGAACGAATTCGTAGTGCACCACGCCACGGATATCGAAGAAAACAATGAGCATCACCTTCATTTTCGAGCGGCTTTGGCGTGGTTTTTTCGGTTTCGGCTCATTTTTTGCCACCCATTCCGATGATTGCTGGCTTGTTTGCATATCGTACTTGTAGACCCAGGTCTCATCACCAGTTATAATGCGTTCCATGAATGTAGAATCGGAATTACGGCGATCCAGCATGTCTGAAGCAACCTGTTCGCGATGACGTTTTTGAAGAAAATTCAGGTCTTTCGGTACGAGTCGTGCGGCCACCTTTCTCATGCCCAAAATATCAATCAAAATCGTACGTGCGGACTCGTGGGATATCTTAAGATCATGTGCTATCTCTCTCAAGCTGGTACGACGGTTTTCCAGCACCCTTTCCTTAATTTTATCGACGTTATTTTCGATCGAAGCCGTCGATGGGCGACCACTTCACGACCGTCCTTGAAGGCTCTGTACCACTGATATGCACGAGTTTTCGATAGAGCATTATCACCAAAGGCCTTTTGCAACATTTTCAATGCATCAGCACACGAAAATTCATTTGCAACACAAAACTTTAAACAAATTCTTTGCTCAACGTAATCACCCATAGTAAAAATCGGCACGCACTCTGACATCGACTGACTTAATCAGCTGTTGCAAACACACTAGTTGACAGATCCCGCTCAAGCTTGGCATAGTAATTAAGGACAGTGGTACCAACCTAGGAAAAAAAATTTTTATCTGCCTCATTGCCCCGCCAGATTTAAATCGATAATTCCCGGTACTTTCTTGACAGAATGTATAGTATATAGTGTAGTAGTATATAGTATATATATATAGTATATAGTATATATATAGTATATAGTGTATAGTATTATTCAAGATGTTACAAGTTATAAGAATTTTCGCCCTGTTTTTACATGTTAGCAGTTTTCTGTGTATTCTTGAGGGAATATGAATGAGCTTTTAGAGTGTACAAGTGCTAATATTCCAATTGTTATTTTTGATGAACTGCAAGTACGGTGAATAAGTAGTTCTAGCTGTTGTAAAATAGTCATTTACTGCCCCATCATTCCACTTAATACTCAAAATGTCTGGGCGATATTGTTTTTCGATTTCTTCGAAATTGAACAGGATTTTGTACCTCACTTTCCCCGGACCTATGATGTCATCAAGGACTCCTATCTACAGTAAACCTTTGAAAATACTTCTACATAGAAACATCAATAAGATAGAATCGATAGAAAAAGTCGTTTCGACATTAGGCAGTAGAATTTTACCTGAATCACCAACAATATCTCGAGTGTCGTTGGTTGTATCTCCACCAAGCGCTTTCGGCAATGAAAAGTACCAAATTCCATTTCGAATGAATCAGTAGTTTCTAAAATATTGAGAAAATTATACGATTCCATAAATCAAATACAATATGAAAAAAAAATATAAAGTTATCGACCAATCACAAAATATAGTTTCGAATTTGTCGCACAGCCAATGAGGCAGTTGCTAGATCTGTCGGTTTTCTTCTACGTGTATTTTTTATTATTATTATTGAACTACAATGAAGTTGGATGTTATAGTACAAGCATTCAAGAAAGTAACGAAAAATAATTATACTGTCAGTTTTTGATGTTTTGAATATTCATTACTCACCATCCTCACGAAATATCACATTAGCCGTGTTCTCTTTATCTTATTTATTGATTTAAACTTTTATGCTTAAATTCAACTCAATCGTAGTATCATTGTTGCTATGATTTCGGTAGCTGAAAAAGTATATTCTTCTTAATCTCTTCACTATACGATCCTCACAAATTTTTTATTAACTGATGTGTGTTTATTTCACATCAGAGTGCTTAATGGTTTCAATATCGCTGAACAATGCTCCGCTAATAAAATGTTCAATTCTATTTTGAATCTTGTAATCCTACGATCCTCATGAAATTGTGAACAAATCTATGAGTCATAGATCTATTTCTAAAAGCCTAATTTCAGATCTATCATATCAATTTAGAAAACTATTGATAAAAATGAGGGAAAATTTCAAATGTGAATAACTGCGGAAACATCAACTCAGTTCTGCCCAATAACAAACTAAGCTGGGATATTGAGGCTATCAACGTACCCTCAAGAACTATCTGAAGACTTCAGGTTCTCCACTCCTCTGATTCAATTAAAACATTAATATATTTTGAAAGTCTATTCCTATGATCCTCACCAATTTTTGTATGCATAGGCACGTTATTATTCTACTTCCACATGCCTAATCTCAGATCAATCGGATTCATAGTTCAAAAAATATTGACAAAAATGAAAGAAATTTTTAAATTGGAATAACTATGATATTATTAAATTAATGTTTCCTATTAACATACTTAGCCAAGTTATTCATACCCCAAACCTTCCATGGAAGTTCCAAGATTCTTTTTGTTCGATAGTTAGGTTGTTTACGGACGGACCGACCGGACAGATTTACTTTTGATGTCGGATTCTTCATCAGTGAGTTCAACTTAGTCGTTTGAGATCAAATGCGACTTGAAATTCGAAAACTTTAGACATGTGGGCGGAAAGACAGAATAGTGTTCCCTACTACAAGCGCTCAAAAAAATAGCAAATCACACCGGTTGTTATAGAAGCTTACTTTCATTTCACTTTTCAGTTATAGAAACTTGAAATGATACTTCAGAGGAATTTCAATTTCCTTTTGGAATATTAGATGAAATACATGGTTTCCTATTTGAGAACACGCACCTTTCGCCAGTTTTGTATCTCTCGGTACAATCAATTTAGAACAATCTTGCTGAATGACAAACCAATCTAACCAATACACAAGACTTTGGTGAAATACTTTAAAAAGTTGAGCTATCTTTGATTCTAAATTTCACAGTAATCAATATTCAATTGAAGATTGATTTTGTTTAAAAAAAGGATACCATTCAATTCCTCAAAAACATAGGTATAGATAAGTATTATACAAACATATTTAGAAAGTAATGATTAAGAGAAAAATTAAATTGAAATATCAAAGTTGTTCCCATTTTTCGATAAAACCGGTAACTCAGCAGCGCTAAAAATATTTTAGATCAATAGTTATTACACAGGAACACAATTTTCAATATAACGAATTGAAAGCGTATCCAAATTCCACATTTTCAATATAAATAAAACAATTGTTTCGATATACCAGTAGCATCGTCAGATTTCCAAAGTTTCAATAACAAAACTTATTCCGGAAATGCATTACTTTTTCATTCAATTTTTATCAAAATATGGTATATAGCTATTCTTTCGGGAGTACACATATAAGTTCGTGCGGTTTTTTTCGAAAATAGAAGCTTTATTGTGAAAAACTGGTTAAGCATTCAAAATTCAGAGTATTGTCTGTCGCTAGCTACTACTTTTTCCCATCTTTGTGGTAATTGACGGATACCATCGCAAAAAAAGGCTGGCTCTTTTGCCGCTTTGTATACATCAATCCTTTTTTCTGACTTCATCATAATTGAAGAAGTGCTAGTGTTAGTCAGGCCATGTTGCATCGATCGGAAGAGATGGCAATCGGGAGGAGCAATGTCTGGAATGTACGGCGGGGGGATAGGACTTCCCATTTGAGCATTTCTAAATGCGTTTAAACCGGCGAGTCAACATATGGCCGCGCATTGTCATGCTGAAAAATAACTTTGTCGTATCTGTTGGTGTATTGTGGCAGTTTTTCTCGCAATTCTCGGCTGAAATGAATCAACTGTTGTTGGTAGATTTCCCCTTTGGTCATTTCTTTTGGTTGTAGCAGCCCATACATAAAACACCAGACCTAGCTGCTCCCACCAAATACAGCATGACCTTCTTGCCATGAATATTTGGCTTGACAGTTGATGAAGAGGTATCACCGGGGTATCCGTATGTTGACGTTTTGGATTATTGTATTTTAGAAACTTTGCTGTGTACACTTGAAATGACAGATACTGAAAAGAAAGCCTAATGTTTACATTTCAAAATGAAGGTATTGCCATTTGTAATAATGGAATGATAAACCAGTAGTGACATCTGTTATCAAAACCTTACGAAGTTATTTATATTCCTAATAAAATAAGGGGTTTACTAGGAATTGGACGCTGTTTATTCATTGAGTATAGTTCCGATTATATTATGTTTATCTATTTCAAGTGCTTCTAACAAAGTGAGAGGAGACTTTTATCTTCAACATGCAAAATTTCGGAATTCTGGGTAAAGTCATGTCTCGCTTCCGATAAATGGTTAGAATAAGTGGGATTATTGTAAAATAGAAAAAGGCTTTTTACTTGATAGAAGAAATATAACAAAATTTGAATATCAAAACAGATTTGATCTGTTGTTTATTTATTAATTTTGATGTCTTTTTTATATCTGTTGGTTTATTTATTCCATTTGACATTATATATTGAGTTTTGATTATATACGTCTATTAAATATAAGCGGCGCTTATCTTAGATATTAATTTTATTCTAAAAGTTTTTTGAATAAAATTTTTTTTTAAATTAAAATTGTAGAAGACTAACAGATTAAATCTGTTTTGATATTCAAATTTTGGGATTATTGTTTCCATTCGGGAAATATTCATGAATTCTTTTTGTCGAGTTCTACCTGTTTCTCCTCTGTGAATTTTTTGGATATTAGACGACAAATTCACTTATAATCTCTCAAATTATCATCTTTGGATTCGATATCTTCATTGTATTCAACGAATTTACTGAGGCTTCAATATGTTTTAAATGAGATTCTTAAATCAAATAAATTTTTGAAAAAACTGTTTTTGAATATTGAAACATATTGAATTATGTTTGTCTTCTACAATTTTAATTTCAAAAATTTTTATTCAAAAACTTTTAGAATTAAATTTATGTCTAAAACAAGCACTGCTCACATTTAATAGACGTATATAATCAAAACTCAATATATAATGTCAAATTGAATAAATAACCCAACAGATATACGAAAGTAACTAAAATTAATAAATAAATATTTAAAGGAGACAAAATTTTGTTTCTGGTCTAAACTTTAAGAATACCAATTGCCTTTTAAAAACATGAACACACTTAAAGGACTTCTCAAAGAATATATTTCATTTGAAATATTCAATATATTTAAATATTCGAATGAGTTATTCAAAAAATCTCTAAAAAATGTGCACTATATCTTCAAAAAACAAATATAATTCTAAGCAATCCCGTCTTCAGTCCTCATTTAATATTCCAAATATCAAAATCAAAAATCTAACCTATATCTCTCACGTGTTAAAAGCCTAAAGCTTCGAAACACAGATCAACTATATAATTAAAGATTGATCTATGTTCTAACAAAATCAAAGAACAGTGTGAGTTATTTTAAGGTTTATTTAAATTCATTGACATTCCATAATGAGATTTATTGAAGCCAAAATAAAATTATATATTATATGTAAAATAAAATAGAATAGAAAGTCCTCTTACTTGATAGAAGAAATATAACAAAATTTGAATATTAAAACATATTGAAATATGTTTGTCTTCTACAATTTTAATTCCAAAAAATTTTTATTCAAAAACTTTTAGAATTAAATTTATGTCTAGAACAAGCACTGCTCACATTTAATAGACGTATAAAATCAAAACTCAATATATAATGTCAAAAGGAATAAATAACCCAACAGATATACGAAAGTAACTAAAATTAATAAATAAATATTTAAAGGAGACAAAATTTTGTTTCTGGTCTTACCTTTAAAAACAGCAATTGCCTTTTAGAAAGATGAACACACTTAAAGGACTTCTGAAAGAATATAATTTATTTGAAATATTTAATATATTTAAACATTCGAATAAGTTATTTCAAAAATCTCTAAAAAATGTGCACTATATCTTCAAAAAACAAACATAATTCTAAGCAATCCCGTCTTCAGTCCTCATTTAATATTCCAAATATCAAAATCAAGAATCTAACCTATATCTGTCACGTGTTAAAAGTCTAAGTCTTCAAAACACAGATCAACTATATAATTCAAGATTGATCTATGTTCTAACAAAATCAAAGAACAGTGTGAGTTATTTCAAGGTTTATTTAAATTCATTGACATTCCATAATGAGATTTGTTGAAGCCAAAATAAAATTATATATTATATGTAAAATAAAATAGAATAGAAAAGCCTTTTACTTGATAGAAGAAATATAACAAAATTTGAATATTAAAACATATTGAAATATGTTTGTCTTCTACAATTTTAATTTCAAAAAATTTTTATTCAAAAACTTTTAGAATTAAATTTATGTCTAGAACAAGCACTGCTCACATTAAATAGACGTATATAATCAAAACTCAATATATAATGTCAAATGGAATAAATAACCCAACAGATATACGAAAGTAATTAAAATTAATAAATAAATATTTAAAGGAGACAAAATTTTGTTTCTGGTCTTACCTTTAAGAACACCAATTGCCTTTTAGAAACATGAACACACTTAAAGGACTTCTCAAAGAATATAATTTATATGAAATATTTAATATATTTAAATATTCGAATAAGTTATTTCAAAAATCTCTAAAAAATGTGCACTATATCTTCAAAAAACAAACATAATTCTAAGCAATCCCGTCTTCAGTCCTCATTTAATATTCCAAATATCAAAATCAAGAATCTAACCTATATCTCTCACGTGTTAAAAGTCTAAGGCTTCGAAACACAGATCAACTATATAATTCAAGATTGATCTATGTTCTAACAAAATCAAAGAACAGTGTGAGTTATTTTAAGGTTTATTTAAATTCATTGACATTCCATAATGAGATTTATTGAAGCCAAAATAAAATTATATATTATATGTAAAATAAAATAGAATAGAAAGGCCTTTTACTTGATAGAAGAAATATAACAAAATTTGAATATTAAAACATATTGAAATATGTTTGTCTTCTACAATTTTAATTTCAAAAAATTTTTATTCAAAAACTTTTAGAATTGAATTTATGTCTAGAACAAGCACTGCTCACATTTAATAGACGTATATAATCAAAACTCAATATATAATGTCAAATGGAATAAATAACCCAACAGATATACGAAAGTAATTAAAATTAATAAATAAATATTTAAAGGAGACAAAATTTTGTTTCTGGTCTTACCTTTAAGAACACCAATTGCCTTTTAGAAACATGAACACACTTAAAGGACTTCTCAAAGAATATAATTTATTTGAAATATTTAATATATTTAAATATTCGAATAAACTATTTCAAAAATCTCTAAATAATGTGCACTATATCTTCAAAAAACAAACATAATTCTAAGCAATCCCGTCTTCAGTCCTCATTTAATATTCCAAATATCAAAATCAAGAATCTAACCTATATCTCTCACGTGTTAAAAGTCTAAGGCTTCGAAACACAGATCAACTATATAATTCAAGATTGATCTATGTTCTAACAAAATCAAAGAACAGTGTGATTTATTTTAAGGTTTATTTAAATTCATTGACATTCCATAATGAGATTTATGGAAGCCAAAATATAATTATATATTATATGTAGAATAAAATAGAATAGAAAGGCCTTTTACTTCATAGAAGAAATATAACAAAATTTGAATATTAAAACATATTGAAATATGTTTGTCTTCTACAATTTTAATTTCAAAAAATTTTTATTCAAAAACTTTTAGAATTAAATTTATGTCTAGAACAAGCACTGCTCACATTGAATAGACGTATATAATCAAAACTCAATATATAATGTCAAATGGAATAAATAACCCAACAGATATACGAAAGTAATTAAAATTAATAAATAAATATTTAATGGAGAAAAAATTTTGTTTCTGGTCTTACCTTTAAGAACACCAATTGCCTGTTAAAAACATGAACACACTTAAAGGACTTCTCAAAGAATATAATTTATTTGAAATATTTAATATATTTAAATATTCGAATAAGTTATTTCAAAAATCTCTAAAAAATGTGCAACTCAATATTGGATTGTAGTAACTTTGAATGGCTATTCATTTAATAATATTTCTTCTTTAGTATTATCTTTTAATATATGTAAATCAATCATAAATGATTTATAGAGGGGAAAATTAAATATTATTTCCATTTTGCACAATATATTTAATATACTCAGTCTTCATATAGCTGGCAGTTATTTCCATAACGGTGCCATAATAATAACACACATTTATTTCAAAAATTATCACATATATACATAATACAGTGATGAAACTGAAACAAGTCAAACCGATTCAATTAGTCACTAGTTGACCGACAATAATTATAAAATTCCTCTACACTGTAGGGTTCCATATTAAGTATAAACTTGCGTACCTTTATTTTAAATAACCGCATATTGTTGGTCTTTTGAAGTGATCTCGGTAGAGCATTAAAAAATCTCATACAGCTATATTGGCAACTTTGCTGCGTAAGAGTAAGTGAGCATTTGGGTAGGAGGTAAGGCATCGTCCTTCTCGTATTGTTGGAATTAGAGAACCGTGCAAAGAGATCAGGATTCTTGCGATTAAAACACAATGTCCTAAATACAAACAAACCTGGCAGTGTCAGGATGTTGTTCTTTCTGAATAAACCTCTACATGATTCTCTGTATGGAAGTCGCAAGATGGATCTTAAAGTCATTTTCTGGATGATGAAAAGACGTCGTGCATGTGGGCTGCTTCCCCAAAAGATAATACCATATGAGATCAATGTTTCGAAATTTGCAAAGTAAACCACCTTCAAAACGTCGATTGTTACCTGACGTTTCAAAACATTTATGGAATACAGCACGGAGAGTAATTTCTTACTCAAATATTCTACCTGAAGATCCCATTTTAGGGAGGCATCCAGGTAGATACCTAAGAACTTGGTTGATTCACCCACGGAAAGGGCAGTGTTACCGACTCTGATCGACTCTGGGAATGAGAGGCGTGATCGATCAGTGTGGAAGAAAACTAGGTCGGTCTTGTTCACGTTCAATCGGAGATGGTTATTATTACACCAAGAGGTAATGGATTCGAACGCAATGTTTACTTTTTGAATGACTGTAGCTATGGAAGGATCAGAGACAATGACATTAGTATCATCTGCAAAGAGAATAATCCTGAAAAGAAGACTGATCAGATCTGGCATGTCGTTAATATAAACTAAAAAGAGCAGGGGCCCCAAGATGCTACCCTGCGGAATGCCCATCAAAACTAAGAGGTCCTCAGAGTAGAAGACATCGCCATCCTTCACCAATTCAACTCTCTGCTTGCGACCACTCAAATAGCTCTGGATGAGTTTGAGCTGGTTATCACGAATGCCGCATGTCTCCAATTTTGACAGCAGTCTTTCATGATTGATACTGTCAAAGGCCTTCGATAGGTCAAGAAACATTCCTATGGGAATATTGCCGTTTTCAAAGGCTATAAGAATTTCATTTATCGCTTCAAATATGGCTGTCTCAGTGGATTTGTGTGGTACGAACCCATGCTGACATTTACTGAATATTTCAAACCTAGAAAAGAAAGAGATCAGTCGAACAGATAAAACCTTTTCAAAAATTTTAGAGAACGATGTTAACAAGGTAATAGGACGGTAATTTTCCAATTGTTCATGAGATCCTTTTTTATAAATTGGTTTCACTATTGATATTTTCAGCGAATCGGGAAATAAGCCTGATGTGAATGAATTGTTCATTATGAAACTTAAGGGCTCAGCAATTTCATGTATACACTTTTTCAGGATCTTCATAGGAATTTCATCATAACCGTGAGATAACGAGTTATTTAGTTTTGACACAATATTCAATAATTCAGAAGGAGTTACTTCAAACATGAAGAATGACCTTGGGCACCTGGTCAAAACATGAAAAGTATCATCATTGATCGGCGTGACAGATCTGCTTCCAGCATTAACAAAGTAGTTGTTAAATTTGTCAGTTAATATTTTAGGATTGCCAGTAGGAAACTTTGATACCTTAGCGCCTCCACCACCGTTAAGTTCTCTTATCAGTGACCAAGTAGTCTTAGATTTATTTGCAGAGGTTGAGATTAAATTACCATAATGTCCTTGTCTAAGTTTAGTTATTAGTTTGTCATATTCATGTTTTTTTGATCTATAGAGCAGTAAGTGTTGCGCGTTCGTTCTAGACATGATATACAAGATATCCAACTCATTTTTGATCTTCAAAAGTTGGGGATCATTCCGAAGGGTTCCAACTGATTTCCTATATCTATTCAGAACTTTAGGAAAAGAATTCTTAACAGTATTTCAAAATTATGAAAAAAATAGTTCCACATATCATCAATCTCATCCCCGTCAAATGAGTACAATGTAGACCAATCCATATCAGAAAGCAAAGCAACAAATTTCCTAATATTACATAGACTAAAATTACGGTGCTTTACAACTCCTCTTGGACAATTGTTGATGGATCCACACACACTGAAACCAAACGAGATGGCCTTGTGATCCGAGAGATGGGGTTGAAACATCTCCCCCCTCCCATCTACTATATTAGTGAAAACATTATCCAAACAGGAAGAAGAATTGTGAGTTACACGAGTAGGTCGATGAAATATGACCTCGGCTCCAAACGCTCCTAAAATATTCAACAAATTTTGACAGACACTAACTTGCGGTTCGAGAAAATCAACATTGAAATCCCCAATTATTATATATTTGCTCTTTTTCTCTCTGGTGAGAATATCAAGCAGGGCTGTCATCTTCTCGAAGAATAAGTCCACATCACTTAGAGTAGGATGATTAGATCTATATACACAAATTAGATTTAATTTAACATTATCACCAATAGGATATTGGACTGCACAGCATTCAAATGCATACTGAATACATAGGTTGTTAATATCTGTTCTAATAATACAGTTTTCAATATTTTTTCGAACATAGAGTACACTCCCCCCATGTCTATTAATTGGACGACAGAAACTTGTAATCTGAGTAAAATCAAGAATAGAGTAAAAAGATAATTGTTCAGTACTTTGCCAGTGCTCTGTGAAAGCCATGAAGTCATAATCTCCATCTGCAGCAAGTTGTTGTAGACCGTTGAAAGAAGTAGAGATACTTTGTAGATTAATGTGAAGTATGCTGATTACATTACTACTGTCCCTACATTCATATCTTTTTGCTTTGGGCCACCATCCAACTGGGGAGGTTCCTTCTTGAATAAAAAAATATCGTGAAACTAGAGCTCCATCCGGCCATATATCCCTGCACCACGCTTTTTCAAAACTTTCCTGATGGATGGAAACCTTGATTGACGAGTAAATGTGAGGGTGTTTAGATTGCAGTAATTCGCACTGCACTTCTGGAAACGTTGTCACCAACAACCCCTGCAGATCGGCTGGTTTAGTACTGGGATGAAGTCTTGATACATGAAGATACGTATATTTAGGGACTGTTTTGACTTCCGAATTAGTCCCACCACTACCCATAACGAATTTTCTATTTCTGGGTTTGTTTCGTTCTCAGTTCAGTTTATAAATCTCTCAGATGA
Source organism: Megalocaria dilatata (assembly GCA_034642435.1). NCBI lineage: Eukaryota > Metazoa > Arthropoda > Insecta > Coleoptera > Coccinellidae > Megalocaria > Megalocaria dilatata. The sequence goes on along the minus strand of CM067854.1, from coordinate 97,047,465 downwards.
TGGCACCGTGTGACGAAACACGGAAATACAAAGACTAATTATACTGAATAGGTGATGTACATTTAAAATTATATTCTATTTTGGCCCCTATTCAATATTAATGATATTTAGTTCGGAAATGTAATATTTCTTGATTTATTGGAATGTTATAATAACTAGTCTGTAAATCATGTTGTTGAAGCTAATAATTTTTGGTTAATATATTGGCTTGACTTATCATGTATAGATGTACCTGGACATGTAGATTTGTGACAAATTGATAGTTGATGTGAATTGATAAATTTGCTGATTATTGAGTCAAGAAAATTAATAATTTTGTCAGATTCAGTTTCCATGGTGAATAATACTAACGGATGTTAATTATTGAGGAACAGAAGAAGCCTATTCAATTGTCTATCTGAACCTATAAAGCAAAATTTAATATTGTCAACATATCTATACTTACATAAGAACTGTTTAATTGAAGGATGATGATGGCTTTCTAATTTGATATTCTTCATATATATTTTAGATAACAAAAGGCTAATAGGATTTCCTATTGCCCGTGTTATACAAAGTTTTCTAAAATATCTATTAATCATCGAGTTCTCTCACTTAAATTTTTCATGAAATTCTATACAAAGATTCATTCTATATGAACATGTGAATGGCTGTTTCGAATCATTTATCTCGTTAATTCAAGAAACATTAGAAACTTACTGCCCATTGACAAAATGTGAAAATTTCACCAACAGCAATAATGGAAGGGTGATATATGCTCAAACACTTCAGCTAAGCAAGAACAAAAAAATCTTCATTTGCTATTGAAAAACTTGTCATGTCATGCAAACTAATATAGCTATAAGCAAGCGAAAAATAATATAACATACTAATAAAGAATATCGAATCGAAATATTATATTATAGTATATTGATACAAAATTCTTATAATAAAAAAAGAATGTTTGGAATCGAGTCCATGCTAAAATTGCCAGAAAGAATAGATTAAGTCGACCTATTGAGCCTCGTACTGATAATATTTTATACACTGATGCCGAAGATTTTGCAACAATTTTTGTAGGTTATATTTCTACAACAACTGAGGTAAAACTCCATTCTTATTATAATAATTCAATTTCTTCCTCGGGTGACATATCTTGAATACTAAATTCAAATATTTTCTTTTATCCTGTTTTTGAGTATAAAATAAGCGACACTATAAGGTCATTTAACATTCATTAGAGCAGTGGAATTGAAACAGATAGGTGTTGACATTGCTTCACATTCAGCCTACGTGATTAATTTTTCTAAGAATTGTGGAGTTTTTCCTCATCTTCCTAGGAGGACTGCTGTGGTTCCTATTTATAAAAAAAATGTTATTTATAATATAGTGAACTACAGAACTATTTCTATCCCAAGTGTCTTTTCGAAGAAAAGCCAGAACGAGCCAGTTTTCTTCAATAGAATTATGAACTACTCAGATATATATGATATATCTGAGACTGCACAGCATGGGTTTGAATCAGGTCGTTCAACTCAGTCAGATGCTCTTTATTTTGTCGTACTGTACGAGTCTTTCTACATTGGCCAGTTTGTCGCGAGGTTCACCTTTCTCTTAAAGTTCTTGTTGATAATGTTATGATCTGGATGAAAGGAGTGTATTTCTGAGCTAGCATTCCAGTCACCTGAAGGGTAGACAATATCTGTCAAAGTTGACGACTTTATTTCCAATGAACAGAAATTGAACCTTGGAGTCCCACAAGGTTCTGTTATTGGAGCACTTCTGTTCCTACTGTTCATCAATGATTTACCTATTAGTAGAAGAAAAATGATGAGTTATATTCCTGATAACTTCTCTTTAATCAATTCAATCAGAATACTTATTTTTGCTGACAATACCTTGATGTTGGTCAGTGCTCGGACCTTTGATGACCTGCAGAAGCTATGCTGGTAATTGGTGCAGTACTTCATGGACTGGTGTCGTTCCAATTCTCTCATGATGAATATTGAGAAAACCTAGTGTGTTCACTTCGTGAGCGAAAGCTTGGTATTGCCATTTGAATAACATAATTTCGTTATCAGAGTATTTCAAATTTCTCGGAATCTATATCGATTCTAATTTAAAATGGGTAACACATATTGATTCTATATGTAAGAAACTTAGTAGGTCTTACTGTGCAATAAGTAGGGTCGAAAACTCGCTTCTCTGGAATGATGTTAACAATGTATACTTTAGTGAATATAATAGGTATTAAAAATCACACTAGTTTTATTCTATGTAATACTTTGGCGATCGATTTCGGTTCAATTTAGAACCATCATCAGGCCAGCTGAAAGCACATACAATAGATTTACACGATTCAGGAAATTAAAAAATATATAATATGAGGCAAAAGTACGTGTTAATATTAATTTAAGGTTGGACTATGCAATCAACGACCTACCGTTATAGGGGCAATTTCAGTATAATCTTTTTATTCATTTATTGTTTTAATTCTTAGACTTTTATTTATATACAAACTATTTTCTCCAATGTCGAGAAATTCTTCCGAATTATCTTCGTGATTAACAGCGTATGATAACTACAACAAACGTAAACAGCGGGAGAAGGATAAAGTTGTCAGCTGTCGTTTGCCATATTGGGGTGACGGGAAGTTTGAAGGATCTGTCTCATTGGCGGGAGTATATGAGTTTGAACGGACTATCTTTATGTCTTAAAATCTCCTGTTGTTAAAGCAATTTTATGGTAATTATGTTCTCTATGTAAAATCGTCACATTGTCAAAGTTGGTGTTATGATTTGATTCGTTCAGATGATATCCTAGCGTAGATTTAGGTTGGTTTCTTTGATATTCTTCGAACCGTTTCATAACATTGCGTGTAGTCATGGACAATGTAAAAAGAGGGATAATCAGAACAATCTATTCTGTAAATCACTTAATTGATCTTGCGGGGTCTTTGTTTTATTATTTATTAATGTGCCTTCCAATTTGAGATGTCGTTTATTTGTCAAAGTATAATTGTATTTTTTCACAATTTGGTCTATATTATCGTGTAGTTTTTCATAATAGGATATAGTTAAGAAATGTTTTTCAACTGAAATATATGGGTAGACTTTCTTTAAGAGCATTTTTCTTTTTATATTCCATTTGAAATTTCGTTTTATATTTCAGTTGAAAAACATTTCTCAACTATTCCCTACTATGAAAAATTACACGATAATATAGACCAAATTGTGAAAAAATACAAACTATACATTGACAAATAAACGAAGCATTTATTGGAAAGAAAAAGTATAATTGAATCTTCAGCCCCTTATCTTATAATAACATGCCCTGGAGGAGCTACATTGATGTTGGTAAGTTATTTTTGATCCAGAAAAGAATCTTGCGGATGATTTTCAATTGCTCCGAGGTTCTTTTGTCCTCCGGCTTTTAAAGAAAATTGTATTCTAACAGTGGCATGTTTTCATATCTTCATGTGCTCGGTTTACGTAAGGGCGAATGAAATAAGTCTGATAAGACTTTCTAGCTATAAAAGAAGAAATAGGAAATTTTTTAAATACCCAACTGTAATATTTGTTTTCAATACGAGTTCATTATTATGTTTTTCTCTTTCCTTCTAACCTTTTCTATACATGTATCTGGTGTTTTTCACAGTGATAGAATTTGGATATCAAAACAGATTAAATCTGTTAGTCTTCTACAATTTTAATTTCAAAAAAATTTTATTGAAAAAACTTTTATCAAAACTCAATATATAATGTCAAATGGAATAAATAAACCAACAGATAGAAAAAAGTCATTAAAATTAATGAATAAATATTTAAAGGAGACAAAATTTTGTTTCTGATCTTACCTTTCAGAACACCAATTGCCTTTTAAAAACATGAACACAACTTGAGGACTTCTCAAAGGATATAATTTATTTGAATTATTTAATATATTTGAATATTCGAATAAGTTAATTCAGAAATCTCTCAAAACATGTACTATATTTCCAAAAAACAAATACAATCCTAAGTAATCCCTTCTTCAGTCCTAGATAATATTCCAAATATCAAAATCAAAAAACTACAACTATATCACAACGTATACGAGTGATAGAACTTTGAATTGAAATAAAACACATTTAAATTAAGATTGAATCCAATTTTTTTAAATTGAAAGATGATTTTATGACATTCATGTTTTAAAAATAATTTCCGGCATATGTCCACCACGACTAGCTCTGAGGAACCGCACGACCAGGCCGATGTTGGACCACTTTTTGAGTAATTCCTGCCTTATTTCATCAATAACACGAGTTATGTTGGCTTTCAAAGCATCTATTGTTTCTGGTTTATCAGCATAAACCAATGACTTGACATAACCCCAAAGAAAAAAATCCAGTGGAGTTATGTGATTATGATTTTGGAGGCGAATTAATTGGACCATTTCTCGAAATAGTTTTATCGCCAAATCTTTCTTTCAATTAATCAATGGTTACAGTAGCTGCATGAGGTGTAAAACCATATTCTTGAAACCAAAACACTTCTGGATCGATATCATTCAAACTTTGAAACAAATAGTCATGGATCATCGATCTGTAACGAGCCCCATTTACTGTAACAGTAGATCCAGCATCGTTTTTGAAGAAATATGGACCGATGATGCCTCCAGCGCGTAAAGCACACCATAGAGTGCATTTTTCAGGATGCAATGGAACCTGCAGAACTTCTTGAGGATTGTTTTCACTCCATATACGGCAATTTTGCTTGTTTACATAGCCGCCGTACAACCAGAAATGAGCTTCATGACTAAACACAATTTAGCGATGAAAAAGTGAATCAATTCCAAACTGTTCTAGGGCCCAATCAGCAAAGAAACGACGCTTATTATAGTCAAGTGGCTTTATTTCTTGAACCAGTTCGATCTTGTATGGGTATTGACCAAGATCATTATGCAAAATTTTCCATGTGGTGGATGCACAGATTCCAACTTTTTGTGGGTCACCATTAACACTATGACTTACAGTAGCGATATTAACTTCTGTACGTACAGTTCTTTGTCTTGTTGTTTTTGTTGCATCGAGTAGAGAAAATGTTGTCCGAAATTATCTACTATGTATCGATAGTTCGAAGAATAAGATATGCTCTGATGGACTATTAAAAAACATAAATTTCACGAAGTGCTCTATAAGTTTGGCGAATAGAACACTAAATTTGAAAATAAATATCAACAATTTGTAAACGTTGGTGCGGCGTGACTCTTTCCATGATGCTTTGTCAATGCTTACTGAACTATAACACCTTCTGTCAAATCACAGTTATCCCTCTCGAAAGTTTTATCACTCTTAAAAAACACCTCGATTTTCCGGCTTTAAAATGAAAATGTGGAAAATCGATCAGACCCGTCTATTTGTGATTCGAGAGGGAACAACCTTCCCGCTCTTCGCACCCCCGTAACTGCAACTCCCTAACGGGGGTGAGTAATCAAGGGGGTAACCCCTTGATTTTGAATAGGAATGAAAGGTGTTGCGATACCTCATTTTGAAGAGTTTGTCGAGTACTATCTGCTCCTGGAATTTCACTTCAAAATTTCCATCGATAACGAAATGAGAGGTAAAATAGTTGAAGTGTACTTATTTTTGTGATTAGTTTTTTAAATGCTGGAATTGAGCACCATTCATTTTCATGCAGTAATGTAAGTTTTGCTGGAAACGTTCACGTACGTTACTCAAGATTTCTGGTGTAATTTGACGGCATTCATTAATGATCAGAGTTCGCAAATCAACCAGTGACTCAAGGTGAGTAGCGTAAATCTTGGATTTCAGGTGACTCCATAGAAAATGGTCCAGTGTAGCCAGATCAGGTGATCTGGGTGGCCACCCAATATTTCCCTTTCCTCCAATCTAGGCCTGAGGAAAATTTTCATCTTTGAACTGACGCACTGGTTGAACGAAATGAGGTGGTGCGCCATCTTGTTGGAAAATGATCGTTTGATGGTCCTCTGCATTCTCCAATACTTGCACGGGAGCTGGCTAAATAGCGTTCTTCGAAAGATCTAAATAAATTTGGCCAGTAAGATTACGGGATAAAAAAAACCGCCGATTATGTGAGTTCTATAAATACCCGCCCAAATGTTTAATTTTTGGGGACGCTGAGTATGTACCTCACGAAATAATCTCGGATTTTCATCTGACCAATACCGACAATTATGCCGGTTTACAATGCCGTTAAGGTAAAATTAACACTCGTCGGAAAAACAGATATCGAACATGTAGTTTTGATTATCGTTAATCATTTCACTGATCACTTCACAGAACTGTAGCTTATTTTATCTAATAAGGATAGAATTTGTGTTGTTTTAGGACTTCTATAACTGTCGTGCGTGAAACACCAGATACATCGGGCATCATGACCTAAGACAGCCACGTCCCTTGCTTCTTCTCTTTCATGCACCCTCGTTTTGTTTCCGACTGAACCATTAGCGTCAAACTTGGCAACCAATTGCGCAACGTAAGCAGCGGATACATTTTTTCCACGATGTCGTTCGTTAAATAACGCTGCTGTTATTCGCGCAGAGTCGTTATTTCTAAGAAATAATTTTATCATTTCCACCCTTTCTTCTACGGAATGCACCATTTTAATTTTACTACAAATTTACAATCGCTTTGACACAATGTCCTCAAAAATTCACAACAGACCAAGGCAAATCAAAAACATAGTCTGTCTATTTTTTGGACAGGAAATTAAATTAATACTGTTTTGCACAAAAAATTAACAACATAACTACTAAATACCTTTGAAATGTGTCGGATACGAATAATATTCTCGAGATAAATTCCACATTGCTTCTTCTACTATTTTCGCTGTGATTTAATTATCGATTGATATTTTGATGCAAAATTTTAAGGTCAAATAGTACTCGATACGATCCTCAAAACCAGTTATCGCAAATACCTCTCATCCCTATTCAAAATCAAGCTCACCCCCGTTAGAGGGTTGAAGTAAGGGGGATGAAAAAAGTGGAAAACCAGAAATTGACAGTTCTGAGCAATTTTCCACATTCTCATTTTAAATTTGGAAAATCGAGGTTTTAAGTTTTTGTTGGACCAGCCTGTATATATTATTATCTTAATATGTCAGACCAACTTTTTTTTATATTTCATCTCATGATAGTATAATATATTTTTTTTTCAATCGGCGTTTAACGGGCAGGTACGTGAGATAACCGGGCCAATTGGCTCAGCCAAGGTTACTGTCATGAGCTTGTTAAAAATTTTATGACCATACATTAGTGGCCAGTATAACTTGACTTGTCAAGTCAGTGTCCAGTTATAGCCTTTTGGTGTTTTCTATCATGTGCGGCTCTACTAAGCCATTTACTGATATTATGAGCGGCAGTATGAATATTTTCTTGAGGCCATAGATCTCTTTGGGTTCGAACGCGAGGTCGTGATATTTGGTGACCTTCTCCGTATAAGCCTTAGCAATGTTCTTGTCGGCCGGGGCTGTTACGTCTATTATCTGGACTGACTTTTCAATTTTGACCTATCTGTAACCATGGTCGTGTCCCAATACAGTTTGAAGACCTCATTTTTCAGGATTTTGTGTGACTGGTACGTCACACAACAGATCAGCAGATCTGCTTTTGCAACGAGTTACCTTGGCCATGGCGTTATGGCGTTCCATGTTGTCTCTAGGAGCCAGTATAGGGCACGAGAATGTAATGTGCTGTATTGTTTCTAGGGCCTTGAAGCATAAATCGGAATATACTACTCTGTCAAGAAAGTACCGGGAATTTTCAATTAAAACAACATTTTTACATTTAATCGTCAAAATTTATTGGGTCGCCTTCAAAATAGGCTCCATTTGCTCCAATACATCTATGCCAACGGCACTTCCAATTATCGAAACATTTTTTATAGGCGCTTTCCGGGATGGACTTTAGCTCTCGCGCCGAATTTTGTTTTATGGCTTCAATCGACTCAAAACTGGTGCCACGAAGGGGCAATTTTAGTTTTGGGAAGAGGAAAAAGTCGCAGGTAGCCAAATCCGGCGAATACGGTGGTTGCTGAAGCACGTTTGTTGAGTTTTTGGCAAGAAAGTCAGTCACAATCGTAGCTCGGTGAGAAGGCGCGTTATCGTCATGCAAAATCCCTGAGTTGTTCGCCCACAAATTTGGCCGCTTCCTACGGATACGCTCACGCAAACGTTTCATAACGCCTAGGTAATACTCCTTGTTTACCGTCTGACCCTCTGGAACGAATTCGTAGTGCACCACGCCACGGATATCGAAGAAAACAATGAGCATCACCTTCATTTTCGAGCGGCTTTGGCGTGGTTTTTTCGGTTTCGGCTCATGTTTTGTCACCTATTCCGATGATTGCTGGCTTGTTTGCATATCGTACTCGTAGACCCAGGTCTCATCACCAGTTATAATGCGTTCCATGAATGTAGAATCGGAATTACAGCGATCCAGCATGTCTGAAGCAACCTGTTCGCGATGACGTTTTTGAAGAAAATTCAGGTCTTTCGGTACGAGTCGTGCGGCCACCTTTCTCATGCCCAAAATATCAATCAAAATCGTACGTGCGGACTCGTGGGATATCTTAAGATCATGTGCTATCTCTCTCAAGCTGGTACGACGGTTTTCCAGCACCCTTTCCTTAATTTTATCGACGTTATCTTAGATCGAAGCCGTCGATGAGCGACCATTTCACGACCGTCCTTGAAGGCTCTGTACCACTGATATGCACGAGTTTTCGATAGAGCATTATCACCAAAGGCTTTTTGCAACATTTTCAATGCATCGGCACACGAAAATTCATTTGCAACACAAAACTTTAAACAAATTCTTTGCTCAACGTAATCACCCATAGTAAAAATTGGCACGCACTCTGACATCGACTGACTTAATCAGCTGTTGCAAAACACACTAGTTGACAGATCCCGCTCAAGCTTGGCATAGTAATTAAGGACAGTGGTACCAACCTAGGAAAAAAAATTTTTACCTGCCTCATTGCCCCGCCAGATTTAAATCGATAATTCCCGGTACTTTCTTGACAGAATGTATGTTGCGGTTTTTTTTTTTATAAAGGCGCGAGTTGTAACTACCTGATCCTGGATGGCTACCATTCTCCCCTGGGTCTGAGGAAACAGATACACTGTCTTCAGGTAAGTCAACGATTCAGTTCTTATTTTATTGTTTGATTTCAAATTTCCCCGGTACCTGCCAGGAAGCGCTTTACTGTGCCACTCTTCCGAGAGTTGTTCGAGTGACAGATCCCTCAGACTTATCGCCAGCTGCATGGTTGAATACTTATCTGCCTGGCATACGGATTTAAAAAGTGGAAGTTCTCTTGAACGGAAATATTCTCTCATTTGTGATATTAATTTGTTATGAGTTATTTGGGCATTTTGAGTCCTCTGCCACCATCATGACTACTTATGTACAGCATGTTCACTGAGGAATGGGGGTGATGGATTTTATAACTAGTGAGGAGTTTTATCGTTTGGATGTCTATCGCATTAAGCTCTGCCGTTGTCCAGTGCACCATTCCAAAGGATTAAGCAATGCAAGGTAAGGCTCAACTATTAATCGCCGTAAAGTGTGCCTTAGTGGTAAGTTTCGCTTTCAACAAACTCCTTAGCCTGGCAAAATATTTTATTCTAAAGTTCTCTTTCACTTCTGCCGTTTTGATGTTTAGGGCGTGCTGTATGCCAAGGTATTTGTATGATTCTTTCGGTTTTAGATATGATATTATTGATTCGTCCCATAGTTTGATCTCCTGATCTTCCGTGACTCGGACTCTCTTCACATTCAGAACCGCGCACTTATCGAGACCCAGCTCGATACCGATTGTTTGGCTATAAGAGGCTACTATCTCTGATAATCTTTTCATCTGATCTTCACTATCTGCAAAAAGCTCCAGATCATCCAAATAGATTTGGTGATTGATTTTTATGTTTCTAATCTTGTTTATGATGTATCCATGTTATGCTGTTATTGAGGAGTTTGCTTAAGATATTTGAGGCCAGGCAGAACCAGAGCGGACTGAGATTGTCTCCTTGAAATATTACGCATTTGATAGCTATCTCTTCTGTTTTACTAGCTCCATCCTTTCCTTCTATCGATAAAGTTGTACGCCAAGTGGCCATGAGGTGTTCCAACAGCTTGATTACTTTTTCCGACACTCCGTACAACTGTAGAACTTTCAACAGCCAGGAGTGTGGAACTGAATCTAACGCCTTGTTGCAATCGATCCAGGTTATAGAGATAATTCGCTGCCATGCATAACAACCTGCAACTACGTAGACGATATTGCGTACCAGGGAAAGATAAATTATTTTTTTACCACTTGACTACGGGATAATAATTATTTTCTGCTTAGACTTGTCAAGTGACTGGAAAATTTTAATTTGTTTGCTGATTAAATTTAGAATGTCCTCAATCAAGGACGACACGTCTTTTCAATAAAAATAGTAATAGTAGGATATATATATATATATATATATATATATATATATATATATATATATATATATATATATAATAAAATAGAAAAAGGCTTCTTACTTGATAGAAGAAATATAACAATATTTGACTATCAAAACAGATTTAATCTGTTAGTCTTCTACAATTTTAATTAAAAAAAAAAATTAACTTTGTTGAATATTAAAATATATTGAATATTTCAAATAAATCGTATTTTTTGAGAAGTCCCTAAGTTGTGTTCATGGTTTTGAAAGGCAATTGGTGTTCTAAATGGTAAGATCAGAAACAAAATTTTGTGTCCTTTAAATATTCATTTATTAATTTTAATGACTCTTTTAATATCTGTTGGCTTATTTATTCCATTTGACATTATATATTCAGTTTTGATCATTTACGTCTATTAAATATAAGCGGTGCTTATTGAAGACATTGATTTAACTCTAAAAGTTTTTTTCATATAATTTTTTTGAAATTAAAATTGTAGAAGACTAACAGACTAAATCTGTTTCGATATTCAAATTTTGATACATATATATATATATATATATATATATATATATACACATATTTTTTCTGCTATCCTATTTCCAAAGATGAAGTTGTTGCAGTTATTAAAATGTTGAAAAACAATAAAAGTACGGGAACGGATTGCATTTCCTCAAGAATTTTGAAAGTAATTGGTGAATCAATTTCCGAGCACTTTGCCCACTTGATCAATGTCTCCATATCTTCTGGTAGATTTCCGCGAATCTTAAAAGAGGCAACCGTTGTTCCTGTTCCGAAGAAGGGTGATCCTCACAATATAGTCAATTACCGACCAATATCCCTCCTTAGTTGTTTCTCCAAAGTATTCGAACGAATAGTCTTAAACAGAATGCTAAGTTTTCTGGGAAAATTCGATGTCATTACTTCATCACAACATGGTTTCAGGCCCAAGTATTCTACTGAAACGGCGGCTTTTTCGTTCGTTCAGACAGTCTATAAAAAGTTGGATGAAGGTTATCATGTTGCGGGAATATTTTTCGACCTGTCCAGGGCCTTTGATTCATTAAATTTCTCATTTATGTCTAATAAACTATATAACTTAGGTTTTAGGGGTATATTTTTGGATTGGTTGATGAGCTATACAACTAATCGCAGAATGACTGTCAAGGTCGGTGGTGTATTTTCGGACGTGTATGACCCGGGTCTAGGGGTCCCTCAGGGCTCTGTGTTGGGACCTTTGTTGTTCGTTTTGTTCATTAATGATTTGCCGGAACATGTTATTGCTAATTTGATTATACTTTTCGCGGATGATTCGTCATTCTTGGTAACGGCTAGGAGCCTTGAGGAGCTCTCTGATGCGATAGCTTTACTCTTTCGGATGTTTACCACTTGGTGTCGTAGTAATAATTTAATAGTTAACAAGGAGAAAACAGTGTGCATTCATTTCAAACTTAAAAATTCCAATGAAAAACGACCTGTCTTCACTTGTGAGAGCTCATCGATCACTACAGGTGACTCCACTAGATTTCTTGGAGTTCGAATTGACGAATACTTACGTTGGAACCAACATGTTGATATGGTTTGTAAAAAACTAAACAGCTCGTACTTTGCAATGAACAAGATAAAAAATTTGTTTTCCCTAAGTTCACTCTTGGATGTGTATTATTGTATAGCATACCCTCACATGGCGTATAATATTCTAATCTGGGGAAGTTCTACCGAACTTGAAAGGGTGTTGATATGTCAAAAAAGGATAATCCGAGTAATTTTCAATTTGTCACCTTTATCTTCTTGCCGTCCATATTTTATAGCAAATAGTATTATGACTGTATCATGTATTTATATATTTAAGTGTCTCCTTTATGTTAAGAATAATGAAAGCTCTATGCAGAAACTGTCGAGTCATCATCATTATTCTACAAGAAATTACAATGTTTTGGAAGTGCCAGTTCATGCAACATCTAAATATGAGCGCTCTCCCTTATATAAGAGTGTACGTCTTTTCAATCATCTTCCAACAAATTTGAAGATGTTGGGTGAACTTCATTTCAAAAAAGCCATAAAGCAACTGTTGTGTCATAAATGTTATTACTCGGTTGCAGAATTCATGAATGATACTATGTTAGATTTGTGAGATTCAATTTTATTTCCATCTCTTGTAACATTTTCACTGACCTATCCCATACTTTTGTAGTCCTAAGGGATGAATAAAGATTATGATTATGATTATGATTATGATCATATATATATATATATAAACATATATATATATATATATATATATATATATATATACATATATATATATATATATATATATATATATATATATATATATATATTGTCATGGAATTAACAGTTAAATTAAATAATCCTACAAATGTATTGAGGAAAGGACTCACCGTTGTATATAAGTTGACTCGTTAGAGTGTAAACAACCAAATTAGATTGAATAATATCCATTATGATAGAAATATTAATAATTCAATACATTCAAATACTCACAAGCCAAAATTATGAAGAAAAGGCATATTCAGAGTACCTAACGACTAGTCGAGTGAAAATTCTTTGAACGGTGATTAAAAATCATTAATCCTATTGACATTTTATGAATAGAATTCACAGGGAGATTTCAATTCACAATTATTCAATGTAAAAACAGCCAAAGTTGCAAGAAATAGAAGTAATTTGAATTTAGATATCTAGTTTGAAATTGATGAAGAAATTGTTGAAAAGATTTGTTACTATTAGGAATCACATATAAACGTCAGTGAAGTTACTGACAACTCACCAGAATTATGTAAATAGGACAAATTCAATCAAAATTCAATTAATTAAGGAAAACATAGAGCCTACGTCAGATATTCTGAAATTATGAATGTAAGAAATATCCTTGAAGATGTTCATGCACCCATCAATTTGTAATAGCATCTGAGCTTAAGAAATTCAATCAATTTCAAAGGTAATTTTAAATAATTTATAAGTTATGCGCATTAGAAGTTAAACTTTGGTGAATTTTGACCCTTGAAATACTTTACAGATGAAAAGCAAGATTTTCACTGTTCTGTTCAACATGAAACATACATTAAAATGTAGTTAAATAAATAGGTTAATTTTCAGCAGTAATTTGAAACCAAGAAATATTGTAAATTTTGTAAAATCAATGAAAGTATCATTTTTTCAATAATTTTGATAGAAGCTAGTAAACTTTGAAATTCAATTTTTCGTGAAAACCATAAATACGGAAAACACGAAAAAAGTCTCAGTCTGAAAAATACGAAAGCAGAATTCACATAAGTTCATCCCAAAATAGCACATTTCTCTCTTGAATAATCTAGTTTCAAAACCTAAACATAAATTATTATTATTACGAATGGAAATGTGATAAATATCACATTTCCATTCACAAATTATCTGAGTGTTGTGAATGGAAAAATCCCAAATATCAATCAAGAATTCAACAATTTAAATTCAAAAGAAGCAATCAAAGAAGTGGGCTGAGAAATCCGATAATTTTAGAAACATTCTTCAAGAACCAAAATAAAATCCTGAAACGGAAGAAGAACATTAAAAAGAACATAGAAAAATCGATGATCAAACGTACCAAAGGTAGAATTAAGTTTATTCATGTAAAACTTGCCAATTGAAATCAAAATATTCATTGTTCACGTTAGAGTTACGATTCTTAGAAGTAGTGTTAGGTTAGTACAGAACATAGATAGGATTATTCCTAACATTTTTCAGTTGTCACAGATTAATATTTCGAATTACTTTGATCCAAAATACATATTAAAAATTAACTTATTAAAATTCAAATTGAACTCCTCCCATTGAAACAAATCAAATTAATGGTATTAAAATTTCAATTTCGATTATAAAATTATAATCTTAAGAGTTAGCTGGCGCACACAAAAATCATTTACTTAGATACAAAGGTGATTCAACAATTATTAATACACAAACCTGAAAAAGGTGAAATTCCATGATAAGTTAATTTAACCCAGTCAAAAGTAAACTTTGCTAAATAATTTATTTCATAATAAATTGGCACCCAAAAGGTGAAAATAATAATTAATTACAATTATAATTTATTTATTATATTGATTTCATAACAATATATATATATATATATATAAATAATATAATAATAAAAATATATATATATATATTATTCATATATACATATATACATATATGTTGTGTGAAATTTAATAATTCTATATTTCCAGTTGAATAAAAATATTTTTGGACATTTTAATATAATAATTTTCAATTTCTCACTAATATTTTCTCAAATGAACTTTTGTATAGTTTTTACAGAATTATATATATATATATATATATATATATATATATATATATATATATATATATATATATATAATTCTGTAAAAACTATACAAAAGTTCATTTGAGAAAATATTAGTGAGGAATTGAAAATTATTATATTAAAATGTCCAAAAATATTTTTATTCAACTGAAAATATAGGATTATTAAATTTCACACAACACTTCATAACATAAAAGAATGTATGGAAAATGTAGAATATTTAAACAATACTATTTTTGAAATTAAATTTTGTAGAGATTATTTAGGTTTATTCCAATATTTAAAATTTGTATATAGAAATACTCTTCTTTTTCAGACATGCCCACAACAGCTCTCTGATATAATTAAAGGTGGACCAACTTTTTCTTCCTTGGGTACATTCTGTGGACGAACATAAAATCGGATGAATTTGTAAATTGAATAAATGTCTTTAGAAAACATGGTTTTAAATTAGTAGAAATGCAGACAGTACGAAAAAGAATGAACTAAGAGAAAGAAACTATAAAATATTAATTGAAAATATTGAATAAATAGTTTTAGCATGAAAAATTTTCTTCCGTATAATTGTATAATGGAAACCATTTTCCTTTCCAATAATGCAAGGCATAAGCTCAAGAATTTCTTCAAAAATAACTTTCTTTAAAAAAAATTCCTTCGAATAAACTTCAAGAACATGCAGCACGCCTTCAAAAATGCCATTTGGAATTACCACATCGATTACTACGTTTGGGTTAAGAATAGAATTATTCGCTGCAGGAAAACTTGATGTATCTAAGATCCTTGTTTTGAAAGATGAAGACTCTGTAGATAAAATGTTATGCGCATTAACCCTATATATAGAATTATTAATTCCAGTTTTTACGGAAGGGTTGTCAGCTTTTTGACAGAATGTCAATGGCTTAGGAAGTGATGCTGAGGTGTTTCAAATGTCACTCTGTAATCTTTTTCGACGTGATTACGGGAGTACTTTTTGTTCTGTCAATAAAAGGTCTGGCCCTGGCGTGATAATTAGTGCTAGAAATGATATTAGTTGAACATCAAGCTCAATTTCAAAGTGAGGCAGAAGATAACTCTTCAGATATGGGATATTCCAAAATATCAGTTTTTTATTAGCCGCCAAGAAACGATAGATCGAGGATGTGCTTCACTGAGGAACTTCAGATGAATCTAGACTCTCTCACAGGTGATCCTTATGTAGTTTATGAAGATTTGAATTTTCCAAATACTGTTTGGACTTCTACTGAATGTAATCCTCAATTCATTCCAACTAAAATTGGTAATTCGAATTTTCTTCCCGTTGGACTTTCCCTTTTTGGGGAGTTTTCTCAGTATAACTCCATTAGAAATCTAGATGGTAAAATACTTGAGATTATCTTTGCTTCAGAAGTACTCCATCTGAATTAAACGATTCTTTGTCTAGTGATCAAGCACAAGTTGTTTTTCATAGAATATTGAAGAAAGGTGAATGTTTCATATTTCCATAGTTTGAGTAGAAAATAAAACGAATCCTACATATGTCTCTATTCGAACCATAAATTGTATCAAACACAAAAAACAAATCCACAAGAATGGAAGAAATTAGATCAAAAATATTATTATGACAAATTCAGGTCTTCAGACGAAAAAGTAAAATCATCGTCATAGATAATATAATACAATTTTTTTCCAGAGTGGAATAATGTACTCCGTTTCAAAAATTAAACGACAAAATGAATTGAAATAAGTAGCCAGAAATTCTTGTTGTTGGGGTGCCATCATCTCCTATTTTTCTGAAATTCAGAGAAATTCTGAAATTCGAAAAACAAATGAATAAACTTCTAAGAAAATATATTCTCAACTTTTCACTTGATAAATATAATGAGAAATAATCAGTTTCCATTTGAAAAAATGAGCAAATAAACAAGAGTGCTAGTTAAAACAAATTGTAGAAATTACTATGTTTTACTATCCATCATCATCTATGTTTTACTATCCCATCATCATCAGACAACTTCAGTTGTCTGATGATGATGATTGATTGATTGATGATTGTGTAATGTGTAATATATATTTTTATTGACACTAAAACATAGTAATTTCTACAATTTGTTTTAATTATGATCATTTACCAACTAGTAACGGCTGAAACAATTCAGTATCTGAAGAGTGCTAGTTTCACGTAAGGTTTCCACACAATGCAATATCTCAATCAAATTGTAGAAATTACTATGTTTTACTATCCATCATCATCTATGTTTTACTATCCCATCATCATCAGACAACTTCAGTTGTCTGATGATGGGATAGTTCATTTCCCGAAACTCGAGTCACAAGAAAATGTGTAATATATATTTTTATTGACACTAAAACATAGTAATTTCTACAATTTGTTTTAATTATGATCATTTACCAACTAGTAACGGCTGAAACAATTCAGTATCTGAAGAGTGCTAGTTTCACGTAAGGTTTCCACACAATGCAATATCTCAATCAAATTGTAGAAATTACTATGTTTTACTATCCATCATCATCTATGTTTTACTATCCCATCATCAGACAACTGCAGTTGTCTGATGATGGGATAGTTCATTTCCCGAAACTCGAGTCACAAGAAAATGTGTAATATATATTTTTATTGGTAGTAAAACATAGTAATTTCTACAATTTGTTTTAATTATGATCAACTACCAAATAGTAACGGCTGAAACAATTCAGTATCTGAAGAGTGCTAGTTTCGAGTAAGGTTTCCACACAATGCAATATCCCAAACCTTTTAATCAGTAAAAGATAAATAACCCGAGTCATTCTGTCTGGATTGAAAATCATTTCTTATTAGTAGATACATTGAAACTTTGGAGGAAAGAAAAGTTTTATGACTTCCCTAACTTTTTATCACCTTTCGTTTGTAGATTCTGGGGAAATTGTGGTTGCAAATTAGTTCCTTGTGAGCCAGGTGTATGCAGTAGGAACTGTAATATTCGAAAGTTCGTGCGCAAGTTAGAATTTAATATCACCGAGTTTCACGACGCTGAATTCTCATTTCAATGATACGTCATTATACTGGATTTTAGAAACTAGTCCTTGATGTCAGACTTCAGAAATTTTGAATGTGTCATTAATATTTGTAAATATTTTCAATCATCTATTACTTCTTATATGCTCATGCACCAGACATTAATCTAAAACTTTCAGTTATACGGAGATTGTATGGAATGAGAAGACACAACGAATGCACACAACCTTAATTCTATAGAATCACCCAGTATTTTATATATTGGTTGTTTTTTTAAAGTGATAGAACTTTATATTGAAATAAAACACATTTAAATTAAGATTGAAGCCAATTTTTTTTTAATTGAAAGATAATTTTATGACATTTATGTTTTAAAAATAATTTCCGGCATATGTCCACCACGACTAGCTCTGAGGAACCGCATTCGACCAGACCAATTGTGGACCACTTTTTCGAGTAATTCAGGCCTCATTTCATCAATTACACAAGTTACGTTGGCTTCTAAAGCATCCATTGTTTCTGGTTTATCAGTATAAACCAATGACTTGACATAACCCCAAAGAAAATGATCCAGTGGAGTTATGTCGCATGATCTTGAAGGCCAATTAATTGGACCATTTCTCGAAATAATGTTATCGGCAAATCTTTTTTTTAATAAATCAATTGTTACGGTAGCAGCATGAGGTGAGGCACATTCTTGTTGGAACCAAAATACTTCTGGGTCCATACCATTCAAATTTTGAAACAAATAATCATTGATCATCGATCTGAACGAGCACCATTCACTGTAACATTAGCTTCAGCATCGTTTTTAAAGAAATATAGACCGATGATGCCTCCAGCGTGTAATGCATACGATATAGTGCATTTTTCGGGATGCAATGGAACCTGCAGAACTTCTTGAGGGTCGTTTTCACTCCATATATGGCAACTTTGCTTGTTTACGTAGCCGTTCACCCTAAAAAAATATATATATTGTTATGGATTCATTTATATTTTTTATTTAAATTATGATATGTTCTTTATTAATCCATAATTCCACTTGAGATTATGCAATTTAGTTTTAAAATTTCTCAGTTTCGAATGAATCTTAGATCACCCCTGTATATAAGTTGTCTGTTCGAGGGTTCCCAGCTAGCTCTATAATTCATATAATTTTTATTGAAAATTTGTAATATAATTAAATTTTGATTTGTTTTCAATGGGAAGGTTCAAATTTAAGTTCTCTGATTGAATTTTAAAATATTTATATTGAATATAAAGTGAAATTAATATTTCATATGTAAACTACCTAAATAATCCAACTTCTATGGTCTTATGATCTTACTAACCTTAATTCTAACGTAAACAAGCAATGATTTGTTTTTTATATTTAACTTGGAAAACTTTACATAAATAAACTCATTTCTACCTTTGGTAAGTTCAATTATCCATTAACAATGTTCCTTTGATGTTGGCTTTGCTCTATTTCAGGATTTTGTTTTTGTTCCTGTAGAATATTTCCGGAATGTTCGGTTTTCCCAGCCCACTTAGTTGATTGCTTCTTATGGATATAAATTGTTGAATTCTTGATTGTTATTGGTGATGTTTCCATTCACAATACTCAGATAACGAAATTTGTATCTTATTTATATTCACATTGATAATATTAATTTATTTTTAGGTTTTGGAACTGGATTTTTGAAGAGAGAAATGTTCTATTTTGAGATAGACTGGTATGAATGTTGCTCTCGTGATTTTTAGACTGATTGATTTTTTCCGTGTCTTCCTTATTTATAGTTTTCACGAAAAATTTCATTCCAAAGCTTACTAGCTTCTGTTAAAATTATTGAAAAATTATGCTTTCGATGATTTTACAAAATTTACAGAAATTCTTGGCTTGATATTACTGTTGAAAATTAGCCTATTTTTTTAAACTACATTTTGATGTATGTTTTATATTAAACAGAACAGTGAAAGTCTTGCTTTTCATCCGTAAAGTATTTCAAGTGTCAAAATTTAACAAAGTTTAACTTCTAATGCTTATTTATAACTTAAAAATTATTTGAAATAACTTACGAAATCAATAAAACTTCTTTAGCTTAGATGCTATTACAATTCTATTGATGCCTAAATATCTTTAAGGATATCTCTTACATTAATCATTTGAAAATATCTGACGTAGGCACTATGTTTTCCTTAATTAATTGAATTTTGATTAAATTTGTCCTATTTACATAATTCTGGTGAGTTATATTTAATTTAGCTTGTTCTTTGTCAATAATTTCACTGAAGTTTATATGTGATTCATGATAGTAACAAATCTTTTCGACAATTTTTTCATCAATTTCAAATTAGATATCTAAATTCAAATTACTTCTATTTATTGCAACTTTGGCTGTTCTAAACATTTTATATTTATGAATTGAATGCTCCCTGTGAGTTCTATCTAAAATTTTCAAAAGGATGGATGAATATTGTTAGAAACAGTTAGAAAATACAGTACTCAATATATGAAATGATAAAACAGAAAATGACACAAACAAACAGAATAAAAATGATATTGATAATCGTACAGAAGTTGAAGAAAATTAAACAGAAATGATGAATGAAAATAATAGTATAAATGAATATGAAAATAAATACCGATAATGAATAATAATAACATAAATGAAAAAAACCATATAAATAAATCCATAACAAATGTCGCCCTACGCGTGGCTGTTTAATTGAAATTATATAGCCCATTACATAATAAAATTCAAAATAATTTTATTGAAATCATTAAATTTCAATGTCCAATCACGTGGTTCGACAATTTGAATGTTCAGAATAATTACATATTAATTAAAATTGCAAGTAGTCATATCTTATGAACAAAAATGGAGACAAGAAGTAAAACTTTGATTTTTGACTAGCAAGGAACAAGAGAAAGAAGAATTGAATAAGGAAATATTATTAAATGTCATAAATAAGCTTTCCGAAAGAATGGATCAATATACGGAAGATATGAATCAAAATGAGAGAGATATAAATAACAAATTGGAATATACGAATCAAGATATGAATCAAAATAAGAATGATATGGATGAAAAAATTGGAAGATATGGATCAAAATATGAAAGATATTAAACAAGAAATGAAGGAAAGTATAGAAAGGAAAATGTACGAAAATTCAAAAGTTCTTAATGATAATTTCATGGCAAGAAGAAATAAAGTCGGAGAATATTGTCAGAAACAATTAGAAAATACAGAACTCAATATATCAAATGATAAAACAGAAAATGACACAAACAAACAGAATAAAAATGATATTAATAATCGTACAGAAGTTAAAGAGAATAAAACAGAAATGATAAATGATAATAATAATAGTATCAATGAATATGAAAATAAATTACTGATAGAGAATAATAATAATACAAATATTATATTATATTATATATATATATATATATATATATATATATATGTAACTTAAATTTTCTTGAATACTGTTATAGATAATAATGTTGGAGTTCCTTAGGAGATTGGATTCCACAAACAAAGCAGAAAAGTACTATTTATATTGAAAAGACGTTTCTTCCTCAGTTAAGGACATTCTCAATTTCATTAGCATACAAATTAAAATTGTCCGGTCATCTGACAAGTCGAAGCAGAAAATTATCATTATCTCGAAGTCAAATAGTAAAACAATGATATATTTTCACTGGTACGCAGTATCGCCTGTTGTTTTACTATTTGATTTCGAGATAATAACAATTTTCTGCTTAGACTTGTCAGATGACTGGAAAGTTTCAATTTGTGTGATAATGAAATTGAGAATATCGTCAGGTAGTTCTATATTTCGAACACATAGGTACTGTTTTTCATCAGAAATAATCTGACAAAAGTCAATAAACTAGCAAAAACGGCAAGAGGAACAATGTAGCTGTTATAATTAACAACGGCAAATCAGTAAAAGAAATTATTGAAACCACATCGATAATGCGTCGGAATTGTCAATTATTTATGATTAATAAAAAATTAATTAGTGTCCTGAATAGCCTAATCCATACAATGGAAAAAACTTTTGCTTTGAAATTTTGGATACACAAGTGATTTTGGATATACAAGAGGGCAATATCACTTGTATATCCAAAACTTCAAAATTCAAACGAAACCAAATTTATTTCATTAACTTACATAGGCCAAAAATCTGAAAAGATTGCTAAATATTTAAAGAAAAAAGAAAAATATAACATTTCTTTTAAAACTATGAATTCTTTAGGCATCTTAATAAAAATAATAAAGACTTCATTCCTAAAAACAAAAAATAAGGAGTTAACATGTAGTGATTCCCCATATGTATATGTGGGACAGATAGGCCGTTCATTCCAAACAAGGATACGAGAACATAAAAAATGTTACATTAATAATAAACCGAATTCAACTTATGCCAACCATTTGTTAGAGACTGGCCATAATTTTAATATGAACTATGAAATATTACATATCCAAAACAAAAGTCAGAAACTAAATCTGTTAGAAACTTTAGAGATCAATAGATATAATAAAAGACAAATTTTACTGAATGATCAAATAGATTTAAACAGAACCCCTCTACTTAATAATTTTCATTAATTGTATACCATTTCTTTTCACCCCTCGATTTTTTTGTACCAGAGCTGTGTATTTAAGGTCATGTTTTGCATTGTATACCTTAGTTTAAATACTCACCTGATGAAGTAATGGTATGACGAAACAATTGTCGTGGAAATCAATAAAATATCGGAAGTTAACATTTGTTTTTCTTATATTGAAGATGAATTTCCGTCAAGTAAAGACCGAGACAATCAAAACTATAACTGTTTGGCTGTGTGCATTCGAGAGATGGCGGATGAGAGTGATGACGCGTCTCAAACTGGCTCTCTGAATGTTTATTATATCAATAGTAATAATGAGAAGAAAAGTAATAAAATTTTGCCTCTTGTACCAAAATGTGCGTTGTATTCGTCTCCGCTTATCTTCACAAAATATATTTGAACGAATGGATAATGATCGAGTCATTAGCAGGGGAAAGAAACACCGTGCGGTCTGAACACATACGTATATTTGATGAATTGTTGAATTATAGCCATACGGTGTTCTGATCAGATAGTTAAATAACAGAAACACTCCGCCAAAGTATAACGTCACATTTTGTGTGGTTTATGTTTTTTTCGATCTTCATCTCTGATCCATAGTACCTACATTCAGTATTCTTCAATATGTCAGTGACGCACATAATGTTGATTTTTTAGCAGTTAACAAACATTGGAAAAAACTAATTTGCAGCGCAACTACTACAAACTTCAACGTTTTAACAGTGCATCAAGCTTGTGCAGGAATGACGGTGAACATGATGAAAGAGCTTAATTCTTCAGGGGCCACATCATCTTCAGGAAAATAGTAGATATCAGCAAATAAAGTTTTCTATTTATTAACCTTAATAAAGAGAAAGTATCCTGATATGTGATTGTACACCTGATTCATCTGCTGCTGATTTCGATCATTTCGTTGAATAGCTATCATAAACTTTGTCATGTTGTGCAAACGACAGATCTTAAATAATATCAACTGGTGTTTTTAACATGAATTTATTATCTACACATCTAAAGCACAGACCTTCAATATGCGTTTAGGAGGTTTTGGACTAGTCACTATTCTAGTTCTAGTTTTTTTGTAACTTCGACAACATGTTTCGATAACATTATAACTTGAAGTGTAGATACTTCTGTTGTGAATAAGGAAAACCTTCTGGTGAGCACACAACAGGAGTATCAGATATAAAATAAATAATTAGCATTAATCAGGAAATAAATATGAGTAAATTATATTATATATATTATATTATATAATATTTATATATTATTATTTTATATAATATAATTATATAATATATATATTATATTTTATATATTATATAATGAGTAAATTATATGGAGCAATTTTCGGAATTCAGTTGAACAAAAATACATGCATATAAGATAGAAGAGCAAGTAGGATTTCGCACTGGACGAATAAAAGTAGATCGCATATTCAGTTCAGTTCATCTAAATGAGAAGAAAGTCGCTACAAATAGAGAAGTGCATCTTTTTTCTGTCGATCTTACAAAAGCCTATGATAATGTTCCTATTCGGAGGCTCTGGCAACTTTTACATGAATCATCAATAATTTATCATAATAGCAGTAAAACAGCTCTATAATCAGCAACATCAAGAATAAAACTAAGTATGTCCGAAAGTTTTGCAGTATCTAAAGGCCTACGACAGGCATGCTATTTGTCTCCAACGCTATTCAAGTTATATCTGAACGAAGCACTCCGGAAATAGACAAGATTATGCAATGGAATAGAAATGCAACTGAATAACGAGAAATTTTTATAGGCCGTCCATTTTGCAGATGCTCAAGTTGTAGAGTTTATGACAACAAGACTTTCGGACTAATACGAAAAGTGGGAACTGTCAGTCAATAAATGAAAGAATAATATTTATTTACAGTACAGGAAGAGGGTAGCTTAAATTCAGAAAACGATGAAGAAATAGGAGAATGCACTAAATATACCCACCAAAATAGATAATACCAGTAGAATATAAACGAATACTAAAATGTAGCAAGGTAATTGATTGTCTGAACTGTGGTCTGAAAATATCTCGCGTGAAAAGAAGCAGCAAATATATAATTCCATCTTTGAAAGTATAGTACTGTATGGATGAGAAACATGGCAACTAATCAAAAATATGGAGCGCCGAGTTTCGGCTCTGGAAATAGATTTCTGAAAACGATCTGCAGCTGGAAAATCGAAGAAGGAAAGAATAAGAAACGATCGAATCAGAGATGCCATGCATGTTGACAAAACAATTATCAGAAGGCAACTAATTTGGTACGGGCATGTAGAGAGAATGAGCGACGAATATCTGCCAAAAATTTTACTGAAATGGACACCACCAGAAAGAGAGAAAAGAGGAAGACCTAAAGCAATATGGCTTAGTGGAATAAAAAAGGACACGTGCGAGCGAAATCTACGTCCAGGAGACTGGAAAGATAGGAAGAACTGGAGATTGGGAACCAGAAGACGTAGGACGCTATGAACCTGGATTTATATATATATATATATATATATATATATATATATATATATATATATATATTGTTATGGTATTAAATCAATGAAATTTTGTGAATGAATACTAATTAGATCACCCTTGTATGTAAGTGATGTATTATTCTATGTTTCCGGTTAGCTCTTAATATTATAATTTTGAATAATTGAAATTAAAATATTATTAAATTTGATTAATATTTGAGGGAGGGTTCAATTTGAATTTTCTAAAAAGATTGAATTTTTAAATTATATTTTATGAAAGTAATTTGAAATATTATAATCAGTGATGAATAACCTAAATCTAATTCTATGTAAACCTAACCTTATCTAAATATCCTAACGTAATTGTAATGTAAACAGTGATTATCATTTCTCAACTTCTTTGTGGAAAGATTAACAGGATTGAATTTTAATACCTTTGGTAAGTTTGTTCTTCAAGTTAAGATTGTTCCTTTAATTGTCTTCTTTGTTTCAGGAGTAACACTCGTTTCGTTGGAAACAACACTTCTAGAACGTTCTGAAATTCACAGGCTACTTTGTTGATTTTCTTCAATATATCCAATTCGTTTGAAACTTGATTTCTATGTGATATTTTTCCATTCACATTCAGGTAATGTATTTTCTGGATTCACTTTCCATTCACAATAACCAAATAATCTTCTTTTTTCAGATGATGATACTTTTTTGGCACTTTTTTAATTATGGACCGACAAGGATTCTGCTCTGCTATTAATTGGAGACTGCCGACTTTTTCTGTGTCTGCCCTATTTATAGTTTTCAAGAAAAGTTGAATTTCTAAGCTTACTAGCTTCTGTCAAAATTATATAAAAATGATGCTTTTGAGGATTTTACAAAATTTACAATATTTCCTGGTTTGAAATTACTTTTGAAAATTAGCTTATTTTTTTAACTACATTTTGATGTATGTTTCATGTTAAACAGAACAGTAAAAGTCTTGCTTTTCCTTCGTAAAGTATTTCAAGTGTCAAAATTTAACAAATTTTAACTTCTAATGCTTATAACTTATAAAATACTTAATATTACTTATGAAATTGATTAAATTTCTTTAGCTTAGATGCTATTACAATTCTATTGATGCCTAAACATCTTGAAGGATCTCTCTTACATTAATCATTTGAAAATATCTGACGTAGATGCTATCTTTCATTGAATTAATTGATTTTTGATCAAATTTGTCCTATTTACATCATTCTGGTGAGTTATATTTAATTTAGCTTGTTCTTTGTCAACAATTTCACTAAAGTTTATATGTGATTCATTATAATAACAAATCTTTTCAACAAATTCTTCATCAATTTCAAATTTGATGTTCTAAATTCAAATTACTTCTTTCTATTGCAACTTTGGCTGGTTTTATATTGAATAATTGTGAATTGAAATCTCCCTGTGAACTTTATTTATAAACTGTCAACAAGAGTACTGTTTTTTGATTACCGTTCAAAGAATTTTCAATCGACTAGTCGTTATGTATCCTGAATATGCTTTTTCTTCATAATTTTTAGCTTGTGAGTATTTAAATGAATTGAATTATTAATATTTCTGTCAGAATGGATATTATTTAATGAATTTTGCTCTAGTTATACTCTAACGAGTCAAATTATATACAAAGGTGAGTCTTTTCCTTAATATATTTATGTAATTATTTATTTTAACTGTAAATACCATGACAATATATATATATATATATATATATATATATATATATACTAGCTAACCCGGTAGATTTCGTACTGCCTCAATCGATAAATAAAAGACCTAAACTTTTGTATAATATAATCTTAAAACAAACAAAACGAATCCGTATTTAATGAAAAAGCATTTTTTGAACGAAGCTGAAGTTTTATTATTATTTTCAACACATCATGTTGCTTACTTACAAAACAGATTTTTTCTGAAATACTGGCTTATAAGGTTTAAATTTGTTATTGATATGATATGATACAGTTTGTTAATCAATTTAAAGCTTTTCTATAAACTATATTTTTTTGTTTTGTTTTGTGGTGCGTAAATAATCAAAGAAACAAATAATCAAAGAAGACGGTTTTCTGACGCGCGAACACGTGACGTATAATTGTCCATGCGCGAAAGAGGGAAACTCCAAGTTGATTCCACAAACTTCTAATGACTGTCCTTGCGATTTATTCATGGTCATCGCAAAGGCGAGACGTACTGGAAATTGTAAGCGTTTAAAATCGAATGGTAAATCCGTTGGAATCATCGGTATCCGCGGGATCAAGACATTCCCTCCTTTGTATTTTCCTTTTATGATTGATGCCTCAATGACGTTATTCATCAGCTTTTTCACAGCCAGTCTTGTTTCATTGCACAGTTGAGGCTTATTAATGTTACGTAGCATAATGACAACTGATCCTACTTTTAAGTGTAAATTGTGAGGTGGTAATCCACACAATTCCAGTGAATTTAAAAACTCCATGAGATAGTTGACTACATCATCCTGGTTCATAACGGTGTCGACTGATTTGAAGGAAACCAACTGTTCTGGAAGAAAATTCTGAATGGTCGCATTGAGATCCTTGACATCTTTATTTTTCGCCGCCAACATTGCTCGTTCACCCAGCCAATTATGGTTATTGAACTTTTGCGCTATATCAGGGAAAACGCTGAATAACCTCCTCTTTTGAGTCTGTGATGTGACAGAAATCTGTGGGTAATGTGATGAATCCGGTCGAGGTGTCCACTGCAATTTTATTATTTCCAATGTCTAACAACTGCTTCGCAAACACATTTGTAGAACGTTGAAAGATCTTCGTGACAACCAAAATATTTTTGGTAGGGCCATGATTCTGTTGTCAGGTGATTTTCGTCAGACCTTCCAGTTATTCTCCGATCAACTGCTGCTGATGAGCTAAATGCATGCCTAAAATCATCGAATTTGTGGCAGTATGTAAAGACACTCCAATTAACAACTAACATGCGAGTATTTCTGCAATACTTTGCCTCCAGCACAACATAATCCAGTAGATTCACCAGTGTATTTTAACGCCTTACAATATTTACAACTTATTTTCATTTACCCAATTGTTACCGATTTGTCGGTACAATAACCAATTGCCGGATCATAGTGGAATGCGGCTCGTTCAAGAATCAAGAATCACAGGAGCACTGCGTCTGCGGATTCGTTCAATTTCATTATGTCGTGCTTGCTGTTGTGTTTGATGTGCACGAACTCGTTGCATTCTAAGCCTATTTACTTCTTTGTCACTCACTCAATAACGCAATTCTGACATAGCGACTATTTTCTTGATCTGTCTCTCTCTGGTCATCAGTGCGGTTAGCACGCGAGGTAGCTCTTCAAACATTTGATTGACTGCGACGACCCTAGTCAGGTCGTCTTCTCCTCGGCATCGTAAATTGTAATTAATCAAAGGGAGAAAATTTCTCACCCACTTAGCAGTAAAGTGTCACTATCACAAAATATAAAAAAAAGAGCACAATACTTGGAATGTCACTATCACAAAGAATCCCCAAAGTAAAGAAAGTTCTAGCGCACTCATAGATATCGTAACACATTATCGTTATACTTTTTTCCGTGTTCTGAAGTGTGACAGGATGGATTGATATATTAGTTGGTTGTCAAATCTAATATTTTGGTTGCGTTCAGAAATTTAATTTGTGACAAAACTTAATATTTATTAATCTAAAACAAAATAATCTGATAGATTAACAACTGAAGTTAGATGAAATGATAACAATAATTGTTTAATTTACACTTTTATTGAGTAGCTGATGACGCGTTTCGTTACATTGTAACTTCTTCAGATCATACAGACTACTGATTTCGAAACAAACTGTCTTGCCTTCAAATACATTTATCAACTTATTATCAAGTATTTGAACAAAACGGGGAGAATTTTTGAAATTACAAAACTATTACTTTATCATTTAAATGTAATTGATAACTTGAATTGATATTATAAGATGTTTCTTATCTCATCAATTACCAACTAAACTAATTAAGATACCATTATACCCCACATAAGATATGAGCAAATGAAGAAATTCCCAGATACTAATGCCCAATAAAATTAACATAAAATTACCAAGAAATCTGTTTAAGTAACCGATTTCTTTGTGATTTTATGTTGATTATTTTATTGGGCATGAGTATCTGTTTAAATAACCGATTTCTTGGTAATTTTATGTTATTTATTTCATTGGGTATTAGTATAATACTGGGAATTTCTACATTCGGGATTTTGTTCATATCTTAATTGGGGTATAATGGTATCTTAATTACTTCAACTACGT
Organism: Megalocaria dilatata; assembly: GCA_034642435.1. Taxonomy (NCBI): domain Eukaryota; kingdom Metazoa; phylum Arthropoda; class Insecta; order Coleoptera; family Coccinellidae; genus Megalocaria; species Megalocaria dilatata. The sequence goes on along the minus strand of CM067854.1, from coordinate 97,018,305 downwards.
TAAAAAACGTTTGTACGGGAAACAGAAAGGGCATGTTTTTGGGATTTTTTTGTAAATTATTCGAATTTTTGTCACCTTTTAAACCTTCCCTAGACCTCCACGATCATTTCAAGACCATGATAAGAAAAATCCGTTCAGCCGTTCTCGAGTTTTAGCGAGACTAACGAACAGCAATTGATTTTTATATATATATATATATATATATATATATATATATATATATATATATATATATATATATATATATATATATATATATGATAATCTCCACGAATGGATTGGTTGAGAGCCACCTGGCAGAAAATACGGAACTCCTTGAACTGGATCAGGAGTTGATAAGTAAAGCTCAGAAGGAGGTGATCCTCTGGACAACAAGAATTGTTAGAATGTTCCTTACAGCTGCCTAGAAGGTCCTTGGTCGTTAAGACCCGGACCTTCTAGAGGAAACTCCCATAATGGTGATTATTAAAAAAAAAAAAAAAAAAAAAAAAAAAAAAAAAATATATATATATATATATATATATATATATATATATATATATCTATATATATATCTATATATAGTTACTCCGTCTATAAACTATCCGGAATTTATTATTTTTCATGACTTCAATATACTTCTTTTCTGTAACATTCTAAGACAAATGTAATGTATAAAATAGGTTGTGCATATAAAAAAAATCTTATAATGAAGGCAGAAATCGATCTTCCCTATTATAAAGCAACAGATAAAGTACCAAAAATACTATCAGGAATCAATTAATACAAATTCAGGAAATGCTTGATAGGAAATGTAGGGTAACATTCAAATAGATGATCCAACTAAGGCTTTAACACTAACAAAAAAAACTCTACAGTGACATTTCGTAAAAAGGTGTTAAATAACAATTTATGGTTCTAATAATCTCCAAGATTATAGAAAAAATAATAAAGAGTAGATTGGGTGACTTTTTCTGTTTGACCCGAGAACAGTATGGTTTTCAATATATAGTTCAACGCTAGGACCAGTAGCTAAACAGGTAGAAAATATAATTGAAAAATCTGCTGTTGGTTATTTTGTAGCTACATTATTCAAAGGTCTTATGATTTGATATAGTCGATCATCTAAAGCTAATCGAAAAATTGAAGCAACTTTGAATACAAGGACTGGCATTGAATCTTATAAATCCATTTCTACTAGGCAGACATCAGTATGTTACACAGTAAATGGAACAAGAAGTGTAAAAAGAAAAGTCAAAACCAGTATATCTCAAGGATCAGTTCTTGAACCTCTGTTACACCTGCTGTATGTTGAGGGTTTATCAAAGGTGACACTACTAGGAAAATATTATGTGTTTGCAGACGATACAGCTTGAATATTTTTTTAAAAAGAACTGCAGGAATTCAAAAATATGGCAGATAATTCTTTGCTTACTTTCTATAAATATGTTATGTTGCAACAAACCCATAATTATTGAAGATTAGATAGTCTACATGTTTAGTTCAATAAAAAAAAAGAAAACCAACAGACGATATGTCACTGAGGATAAATAAAAGTTCAATCAAGCGTGTGAACTCTTACAAATATGTAGTAGGGGGTTGGTTGTTGACGATTAACTTGAATGAAAAAATTACATTGACACTGTAATAAATAAAATCAGCAAATACGTAATTATCTGACAAATAACGAAAAACTTATTTTCTATAACTCACATATAAACAGTATATTAACTCACCTACTTGTCCATCTGGGGCAATATCGCCAAATTCAAGATAAATAGAATACAACGATAACAAAACAAAGTAGTGAAATTTCAATTCAGATTGCCATTTCATACCTCTTCATCATTGCTGTATGTTGTGTTTTTCCTATACACAAGCTCTATTCAAGAGAATCGTACATATTCGTTTATAAGATCACAAATAATCTCTTGAAAAACGGCCGAACTGTGAGCGGGCTGTTGCTATGGGAAGACGAAATATTAAAGGTTTTCATGTGTCAGGTAGGCGTTTTCTGTCATCACGTTTGTTGAGGCAGTTTGGTCTCTTCTCAATTCTGAGGGCTTCACGAATAATGCGACTTGGTATTCATATGCTCTGTTGGCCACTCGTTTATTATTATCAATTGATCAATTGATATCAACTGATCAATTGATATCAGAATGGCGCCGCGTAGTATAAATAACACGGAAAAATACTAGCTGTGTGCTGAAAATTAGTGGAATGTATGTGGGAACTGATAGAGAAATTATTTGTTGTTATAACATAACCTCAAAGAAGCATCAGTTCGAGGAAAGGGATTTTGAAATACAGAATATGAAAACTCGTATAGCAGACTTAAATGAAGTATGCTTCGTACAATCAGTAAGCCTAAATCAAACATCTATCAACAACAGTAAAAATTCTATATGTTGCAACGATGAGATCCTAGAGAAGAATTCAGTGAGTATATTCATAAATGACGAATACGGCAAAGAATCTGAAATAATATATTCACACACGATAATTGAAGGAAAGAATGATTTGATTAATGAGTTGACAGACAAAATAATAATTTTGAAAACGTACACGACTCCAATTGAATCGAATGTAAATAAACGTGGTCCACCATCTATAAAGTCGAAATAAAGTGAACTGTTTCTTAAGCAGATTGATCCACCTGATGTGGAACATGTAAACCCTAATGATCTCGTAAAGCAACCTTTATTACCGACTTCAAGAGACGATGTGGTTGAATCATCAGGGGAGAAAACTTTCAGTAAAGAAAAGAAAAAACTATGAATAGTAAATCCATCGATGACAATAAAAAAGGAATTAAAATCATTTCCAAAAATTAGGAAGGAAGAGTGTAATACCAGAGAGGGGGCCTTCTAATAACAGAAACGAACGTTGATTGGTCCACTTTTGCGGGCGCACCAAAGCATGCTTGGGTGTATGTCGGTAGAATGGGTGAGAAAGTTCAGGAATCGCAGGTTAAGCATTTTTTAGTGGTGAAGCTTCCTACTCGTGCTGGCGCGGGGAGTATAGCATTCAGAATTTGCGCTGACATATCTTAATTGAAGATCTTTATAAACCCCAAGGTTGGCCACTGGGTGTACTAGTAAAGAGATTTCGGTTTTTTCGGGAGAGAAATGTCAGGGATTAAAAACGACATTAATATGAAAGATAAAAAGTTATACATCAAGAATATGAGTCAATTTTAAACCAGAACATTCATTGACTGACTAATAAATTAGACATGGGGAATTTTACGTTGATTGCTTCAAAATATAAACTGGCCTGCATTGGATGAGTGACGAAAAACTGAAAAGTATAAATATTTCAGGTTATAAAGTGGCGGGATTTTTTACTCGAAAATATTCGGGACGTGGTGGTAGACTTATACTTACAAGAGATGATGTAGTTAACAAACCAATCAATGAAATAGAGGAATCGTCAGTCGAGAGACACATTTAAATGTGCGGAGTATTCGAAAAGTCCACGAATACGTATTTTTTCATGTATTTATAGACTTCCTCGGGGAGATTTTGATATTCTAATGGATAAAATGGACGAGGCTCTGAGCTTCATTTCGAGCGGTTTGCATTGCAGAGTCGTGCTTGCAGGCGATTTTAATATAGATTTCAACGGCATTTCAAACGAAAACATAAAAGCACGGGAATTTGTAATATCATATGGTCTGCACATTGTTCTTAATGAGGCATCTCGCATAACGCCATCCTCGAGTAGATGTATTGATAACATATTCACAAACATAATGTGTGCTGAATATAATACATACAAGTATACAATGAATCACCATTTATCGGACTATCTGGGGAAGAGACTGGACATTGCACAGACAGATTTCACTAGTAAAACAGAATATAAAATAATTCGATCAATAAACAAGGACTATACTTACCTTTTCTGTGAATAACTATATGAGCTAGATTGGATTTTTATATTTAATATATTTGATGATTCTATTCGTAACTCATACAAATTGTTCCATAATAAAATTTCCTCCACAATTGTTTCACTGAAAAAATAATTAAGGTTGAAAATCGAAGCATAAAAAACGACTGGGAAAATTCTGAAATTGTTGACTTCAGAAAAAAGGTAGATGCGGCACATACAACATTCGAAGTAAAAAGGGAGGAAAATATTTTGACATTATACAAAACCTTAAAGATGGAACTTAGAAATTTAATTAATGACACTATTGAGAGAAGAAATATGACATTCATACATGAATCAGAAAACAGGAGTCGCGGTATTTGGAAGCTAATAAACTTCAGAATTAAAGTTTTCCACCATAGCAGAAAAACTCAGTGTGCGTAGTGGTGACTCGGATATAAGTAAATGTCTATTGAAGAACAAAACGGTAAATACAACAAAATCATTTTTTCTCTCTCCGACAACACCTGAGTAAGTAAAGAAAGCAGTCCCATTTTTGTAAAACAAGCCATCACGTGATATTTACGGCTTTTCCGTGAGACTGCTGAAAGAAGTTATTCGTTGCCTGGCCAATCCACTCTCACATCTGATAAACAGATATTTTGAGGAGGGTATCTTCCCATAGAAGCTCCAACTTGCCAGGGTGATACCGATGTACAAGAAGTGTGACCAAGATCTATATGAAAATTATAGACCAATCTCTGTCCTACCAGTTGTCTCAAAGGTCTTCGAATCCCCCATCAAGTCTAGGTTGATATCGTTCCTGGAAACAAACTCGTTCTTGAGTGATCGCCAGCATGGTTTCAGGAGAGAAAAATCAACAACGACTGCCCTATTTCACATCGTCGAGTTCATAATGGAGGCATTGGATGATTCTAAAGAGGTGACTTTGACCTGTATGGACTTAAGAAAGGCATTTGATTGTGTCTATCATGGGGAGCTTTTGTTCAAGCTGGAGTATATTCGCATGAGAGGGCCAGCGCTAAACCTGTTCAGGTCATATCTACAAGGTCGTTACCAGATTGTGGATTTTGGGGGAAAACTATCAGTAAAAAGAAGAAACACCGTGGGTGTGCCTCAGGGATCGGTGCTCGGACCTATTCTATTTTTAGTATATATTAACAATTTGATATATAACGTTTATGCGGATGATCAAATTCTATTTTCCGATGATATAACATTTTTGAACAGGGCTGGCACTAACATTGTACTCAAGGAGAAATCAGCGGCAACAATAAAGGACGAAGTGAAATGGTTTGAAGGAAATTGAATAAAAGTTAATAACGAAAAGACATAGGAGATAGTTATCATCACGAAACGTCGCAATAAGGACAGAATCTCCTTACTTGGGGAACAATTGGTGCAAATCTAACCTGGGAACATCACTTAACCGGATTAGGTAAACGACTTTCCACAGCAATGTTCGGAATAACGCAAAAAAATACACTTACGGAAAACGAATCACTCGTTGTATATCATGCACATTTTCATGGAAGGATGACCTACAGCATTATCCTATGGGGTGATGAAGTTGTCGACCACTGTTCAGGAAATATGATATACTCACAGCTCCGTCATGTTATATACTCGAGTGTCCTATGTGCATCTTTGAAAATAAGGACAAATTCCATAAACATCAAGAAGTTCACGACCACCGCACCAGAACAAAGGATAAATACATACCACCATTCCACCGTCTGAAGAAAACCTAAGCTGTGCACATATATAACGGTTTGAAAATGTTCAACATACTGCCCGAGCATTTGAAAACACTATCTAGAGTGCGCTTCAAGGATGAGATCAAAAACATTCTGGTAGAAGGTGCATTCTACTCAGTGGAAGAATTTATGCTTCAAGTTTTAACAAACCCTTTATTAATTTATTGCACATTAAATTTCAGCATGTTTGTCAATATACGTGAATATATTTATATTTTCGTCAAATGTGATTTATTAGAGAAACTTTTTTGATGTGAAACATTTTTTTTTGTTCATACACTTTTTTGACATCTTCTATAAATTTTGAGGAAATAAGTGAATATGAATATGAATATAAGTTTGACCTATGAATGATCTGGGATATTCCGAGCATGGTATTTCATATATACGTTGAGATTGGTTTGAAATTGAACCTTTGGGAGATCGAAGAAAGGTGGATATTTTATTGCTTGCTGTGAAGATGGTCTTTATATCTTGGTTTCGTAAGATACGTCTTATTTCATCACTAACACCTCGGATGAAATGAAGAAAGGCTTTGTGAGGGTTATTCTCTGCGGTCCCTTGGGAATCTTGAGGGTGTATCTAGTTTATTATTATCATTATCGTTATCGTTATCGTCGTTATCGTTATCGTTATAGTTATCGTTATCGTTATCATTATCATTATCGTTATCGTTATAATTACCATCACCATTACCATTATCATTACCATTATCATTATCATCATTATCATCATTATCATTATCATCATTATTTTTATCATTATTGTCAATATTATTTTTATTATTATTATTTTTTTTTATCACAATTAAATTGGTGAAAATGATGATAAACCGAGGTGTTCAACACCAATGATTTAATCTCTAGCCATTATTCTCCTTATTGTGGAGCAGGTGAACAAAATCACAGCCTTTTGCATAAGGCTTATTATTTTCAAATACTCCTTAACCCCTATCAACATCAAAGACCCAGGCAGTTCTTTATCAACAAGGCCGTAAGCTATCCTCACACTGTCCTCCGTAGTTATTATCCGTAATTTTTTAGATTAATTTGCGCTCAACAATATTCCTTCTAGTGCTGTCATCGTTAAGTGATTCTGTGTTGAATTTTGTAATGTGATATGATTTTTTCCTTATCTTGGTATGTTGTAATCGGTATTCACATAGTACTAATCCATGTTGAATTCTCATGATGGCGGAGTTCAAAGTTCTTGCGTATTGCTTGAGTATTCGTCTATTTGTGAATACATAGTCCATCACAGATTTTTGGCCTCTTATGTTGAAAAACGTAAAAACGTGTTGTTCTTTGTAATCAAAAAATGTGTCGTTAATCCTGCGCTCGTTATGTGTGCACATTTCCAGCAGAATGTTTGCATTATCATTTGCTATTTCTTCATTGTATCTTTGTGTAACTCCTGGCATGACATCATTTCCAATTCTGGAATTGAAATCCCCCATTATAAAGATCTTATCGCTGTGTTCGGTAATCTGTTCATAACCTCTTGGAGTGTACTGAAAACTTGCTCTCGTTCTTCTCTATTTTGATGCCTGGGGCATATACACTGATAAAGTGATTATACTCACTATCTATCTTCATTGTTACATACATCATATTCTGGTTCACATACCTTACGTCCACCAGACACTCCTCAAACCTACGGTGCACGCATTTGTGCAAAATTTGGTGAGAAACTTATAATCAAAAGACCCAAAAATATATTTTGTGTGTATGGTGGGTACTATGAATGCAAAAGCTCCTGACTTCACGTCATTGCTCTTTATCCTTTTTATCAACAACCTAACAGTTACCCTAGTAGAATGTGTTCAGATCAATCGGTAACTGAATTCTCAGACACCTGCTGACAACGGCATTTTTCATCTGAATTTCGAAACAGTTTCATTCTATAGTTGACGACTAACACGTATTTTTATTATGTCATGTTTACACGCTACGATAAAGCTTAAGAGGTGTAATTGACAAATTTATTGTTCCAATAAAACGAAAGAGTGAATACTGTTTACACAGTATAATAAATCCAACGATTTCTTGTCCAATATTCATTTTCGGTCGTTTAATCACTCACTTGCCCTAAAAGAACGAATGCTATTATATCATTTTATATCGGTTGTTCAGAGAGAAGTGCGAAAAACAAGAAGAAAGTGGAGCTGCCAGTGGTTGAGTGATAAAAACGAATTATCTCATGACAAATTTTTGGAAATATTGAGAAATTAACCAAATGACTGACTGAATTATTTAAAACTGAGCGGAGAAACGTAGGTTGTGTTATTAAATTTAGTTGTAACATATCCTTTCGATTCAAAGAATGTGATGCATCCTGCCGTATAATCCAATTCCAATCTCCTCATTGTTAGCATTTATCGAGCGCGTAAACCAGCAGATAGACTCCAGTACCACGTTCGTTGACGTACTACTCTGTCAATAAAGTACCGGGAATTTTCAATTAAAACAACATTTTTACATTCAATCGTCAAAATTTATTGGGTCGCCTTCAAAATAGGCTCCATTTGCTCCAATACATCTATGCCAACGGCACTTTCAATTATCGAAACATTTTTTATAGGCGCTTTCCGGGATGGACTTTAGCTCTCGCGCCGAATTTTGTTTTATGGCTTCAATCGACTCAAAACGGGTGCCACGAAGGGGCAATTTTAGTTTTGGGAAGAGGAAAAAGTCGCAGGAAGCCAAATCCGGCGAATACGGTGGTTGCTGAAGCACGTTTGTTGAGTTTTTGGCGAGAAAGTCAGTCACAATCGTAGCTCGGTGAGAAGGCGCGTTATCGTCATGCAAAATCCATGAGTTGTTCTCCCACAAATTTGGCCGCTTCTTACGGATACGCTCACGCAAACGTTTCATAACGCCTAGGTAATACTCCTTGTTTACCGTCTGACCCTCTGGAACGAATTCGTAGTGCACCACGCCACGGATATCGAAGAAAACAATGAGCATCACCTTCATTTTCGAGCGGCTTTGGCGTGGTTTTTTCGGTTTCGGCTCATTTTTTGCCACCCATTCCGATGATTGCTGGCTTGTTTGCATATCGTACTCATAGACCCAGGTCTCATCACCAGTTATAATGCGTTCCATGAATGTAGAATCGGAATTACAGCGATCCAGCATGTCTGAAGCAACCTGTCCGCGATGACGTTTTTGAAGAAAATTCAGGTCTTTCGGTACGAGTCGTGCGGCCACCTTTCTCATCCCCAAAATATCAATCAAAATCGTACGTGCGGACTCGTGGGATATCTTAAGATCATTTGCTATCTCTCTCAAGCTGGTACGACGGTTTTCCAGCACCCTTTCCTTAATTTTATCGACGTTATCTTCGATCGAAGCCGTCGATGGGCGACCACTTCACGACCGTCCTTGAAGTCTCTGTACCACTGATATGCACGAGTTTTCGATAGAGCATTATCACCAAAGGCCTTTTGTAACATTTTCAATGCATCGGCACACGAAAATTCATTTGCAACACAAAACTTTAAACAAATTCTTTGCTCAACGTAATCACCCATAGTAAAATTCGGCACGCACTCTGACATCGACTGACTTAATCAGCTGTTGCAAACACACTAGTTGACAGATCCCGCTCAAGCTTGGCATAGTAATTAAGGAGAGTGGTACCAACCTAGGAAAAAAATGTTTACCTGCCTCATTGCCCCGCCAGATTTAAATCGATAATTCCCGGTACTTTCTTGACAGAATGTACATGGACTTCTTCTTTATAACAATGCTATGTATAAAATTTCGAACAAATCTCAAAACAAATTGTAAATCCATATTTTCGTTTCATTGTATTCTTTTTTATTTGTAGGTCCTTAGTTATACATGGGTTCGTCTTCAAAACTTATGAATAAAAAATATAATAAAATTTAAAACATTTTTCTGAAAGCAAATTTACGATTACGAAATCTTTATTTTCCTATCATTTGTTAAATCTCATCATCATCAATTTTCAGTTGTGCTGAATCCTGCTTATGTAAAATTTCAAGATCTTCCTTGCTAGTGACACTGTATTTACTGAAATTTGTGAGAGTTTTTCTTATTGTTTTATTTTCTGCTGATTAGTTAAAGTTTGGTGTTATAAGAGCGTTTTTGAAGAATAGTGATACTGAATACCATATTACTACCTGATTCTCACTAGTATCCTGGGCGGATTACTAACTTGCCTCATGTTAAGTTATTCATTTTGAAACCACAAATGTATTATCATTATCATTCTTTCTGCATGTATCGTTGTGATTAGACGCTAATACAACGCTCCGATAAGTTAAGTTTAAGTTTCGAGCTCAGTCATTAGAAATCATTGAAAAATGGGTTTAACTCGTGAAAATAAGGCTGAAATAAAAGAAATTGTCAGGGAAACTGTTATTGCAGTACTCGATAGTTACCTGGATAAGTTGACTGATCAGATTATGCTGAAAATCAAGGACAGAATGGAGGATGTATATGAACAACTTACATCTAGACTACAAGATACTGAATTCATGCCCATTCAAGACAATTTTGAAAAATTAAATTTGAAACTGCAAGAGACTGAATCAAAGTTAGAACAATTACAACAGGAATTTAAAAAAACAAATGTAGTTATATTTGGAATTCACGAATGTGATAATACGGAACTGAGGGAGAATCTTATCGCCATCTGTCAAGATGAGAATGTAAACATCAATGCACAGTCAATAAGAGCCTGTAACCGTTTCGGAAGAAGAATTCAAAATAAAGCACGTCCGATCATCGTCAAATTCACATACGAATATCATCGTAATGATTTTTTTTCAGCGAGAAAACTTTTTCTGGGATGCAAGATTTTTGTGAAAGATGATTTAACAAAGAAGCGAATCGAACTGTTCAAATATGCTAGAGGAAGATTTCATAAAAATGTGTGGACTATTGACGGTGTCATTAAGGTTAGAACTGAAAAGGGACTTTAAGGACAAACAGGACGTGGATTCCATATTTTTATCAGTGGGTAATTAGATATTATGATGTATACTGTATTGATAATTTCTGGTTATGTAAATTATTGTATAACTTGTCGGCGGTATATACATTCATTTTGCAGACAAACGCTACAGTAGGTTGTAAAATTATATTTTCTGTTTCCTTTTATTTTTACAAATATAGAATGGAATGTTTCGAATCAGAATTGAACGAAGAAACGAACGCGTATTTTGATATTGATGGTGCTAAGGAGAAGATTAAATTTGATAAACATGGTACATTTCAACATACGGAGTATACGAAAAAATTATAATAATTTATTGTTATATTTGAATGCTTTGAACTTGGATAATTTGGATGTAATTGTACTGTCTGAGTGTTGGGATTTGCATGAGCAATCAAATTATGTTATTCCTGGTTTTGATATATTTTATAATGAGTCAAAATATAATAAAAATGATGGCTTATTAGTTTATGTGAAGTTGTCAATAAATCCGAGTGTTCAAGTTGTTCAGCTTTCGGAGACGAATTTGTTGCATTTATCTTTCGACATGAGCGGTAAAAGCTATTAGTCTAAGAGCCCGTGAACCCCAGACCTTCGTTATTTTATAAAAGCTGAAAGTTTGTCAGCGCATGCTCCCAACACAGGTAAGAACGAAGGCCCATTATGAAATTCGGGTTGTAGTGGCTTTGGCAGGTAAACGGTACTAAAGGTGTGTAAAATACTAATATAGTTTCGTCAAATTATACAGAGCGATTTTTTGGTATTACCTTTAGAATACTATTAAAAATCACATTATCCATTGCCAGACACTTAACATCGTGGTAACCCCTTGCCAGACACCCTTAATGTTCAGGTCATAATAATTCTACTTACGTTATAGTATAAAGGCTGGTTTTTAAACATGATACTTGGGTAATGAGTAGATGATGTTTTCTCAATAGCCAGACATTTTTGATAGCTCCAACCCCTTGCCAGACAAGCATATAGGGTAGCTGTAGAAACGAGCCCGAGGTACTCTACGTATGTGAGTGCGAGTGAGATGCGCTTGTATTGTTTAGTACTTTGTACATGCGTATATCAGTAAAAATAATATATGCTATTTTTTACGATAAATTTAGTATTCATTATTAATTATAAGAAAAATATTAATAATACTATTACTTACGTTATAATGAAATCGTTGATTTTTTATATGATACTTAGGTAGTTATTAGATGATGTTTTCTCCTTAGTCAGATATTTTTTTGCTATTTTCAACCTCTTTGCCGCACAATCTATGTAAATGTTAAAAAGAGATTCGTGATTAGAATGACTTATCCAAATAAACTTTTTGGCCAATTTATGTGACTAATAATTGATGTGAATTTTAAAAATATCTGCACAAATGACATTCCTTGCTACAACTACTCGAAATTGTTAAAAAGTTCAATTTAATCTGTCAGTAACTGGTTAAATAGAAAAGCCAAATAGAAATATTTTTCAAAAATTTTATTAAAGATAGATTAGTGACACTATAAGTTATAATGAAGGGTAAAAAAATAGATCGGTAATATGACATAGTATCATAATGTATAAGAAATACTGTTAATTTATTGATAATCATAATAATCATCATTGTCATCATTTTCTTCGTCACTGTTGGTCCATTCGATATTGTGGTCTTCTTCTTCTTCGTCAGTTTCTGAGAAAATTTGAAAAATTTTATTGGATTAAAAGTAAAAAAAAAATGTTGAATGGTTAGAAGTAATATTTATACCTGAGACAGTTTTCAATGAATCTCTGACGAAATTTGGTAACTGATCACCTTCGAACCATTTAAAATGATACTGATTGTCTTCGAGTACCCAACCATTTTCTTCAGGTTGATAAATTGATGGAATTTGATGGTTTGCATGATTCCAAATGCTAGATACATAGTTGGCTCGCAGAAATTGTTGTAGCAGTTCAGATTTACAGGGTGGCAGACTACTAGCGTCAAAATTTCGTAGCTTTTTACGACTAAATGCTTCATTAATATCTGAGACCTGATATGTATTGATGAATAATTGAAGCCGTGCTGCATCAACATCAATTATCAATCCGACATTCTTTTCAGAATTTTTTGGTTCTGCGGTAAAATATTTTTTCATTAACCCTGTAAATGATTTGTAACATTCCCTATGATAGCCACCCTCTGTATATTCACGTGGAAGAATGATATTATTATATTTCAGGTTATGTTTTTTTCGCAATATTAAAATTAATTCACATTTTTTCAATGTCTCGTCAGAAAATAATATTATTTTTTCGCTACTTTTGTTGCAAAAAACACAAATTAATGTATCACCCATGATTTTTTTTTAATACAAATTCACTTTTATTTAATTAGTCACATAAACAAATCGTAAACATATATTTTACTTATCATACACTACGTATCATCTACTAATAATATTGAATTCACTTAATTCTTTTGATATATTCGGAATATCCAATGTTATTAATTAATAATAAACATTAAATTATTAAAACTTCAAGATAACATATAATGTTATTTTTGTTGATGAAAACATATACTGAGCACTAAACAATACATGCGCAGTAGAAATAACAGCTGCACGTTACGGGATCGCAATAGACCTAACTCGCCATCTCACTCGCACTCACATACGTATAGTACCTCGGGCTCGTTTCTACAGCTACCCTATATGCTTGTCTGGCAAGGGGTTGGAACTATCAAAAATGTCTGGCTATTGAGAAAACATCATCTACTCATTACCCAAGTATCATGTATAAAAACCAGCCTTTATACTATAACGTAAGTAGAATTATTATGACCTGAACATTAAGGGTGTCTGGCAAGGGGTTACCACGATGTTAAGTGTCTGGCAATGGATAATGTGATTTTTAATAGTATTCTAAAGGTAATACCAAAAAATCGCTCTTTATAATTTGACGAAACTATATTAGTATTTTACACACCTTTAGTACCGTTTACCTGCCAAAGCCACTACAACCCGAATTTCATAATGGGCCTTCGTTCTTACCTGTGTTGGGAGCATGCGCCGACAAACTTTCAGCTTTTATAAAATAACGAAGGTCTGGGGTTCACGGGCTCTTGCTCTATATGGCTTAACTGCATCGTATAGACCACAAGTATGAGCCTTTATGTTGAGGAATTGAATGAATATTTAATGAACTTGAGCTATGGGGATGTTGAGGTTTTTTTGGGTGATAAAAACATAAATATTGGTGATATAGACAATATGAATGTTTTGGAATATCAGTTTTGTATGGGACAGAATGGATTCGTTTCTGAGATAAATGATTTCACTAGGGTAACAAATGATTCGTCCACTATCATTGACCACATTTATGTGAAGCTCAAGGCTAATTCTCGACAAGGCATTTTCTTGTGTCCTGGTATTATAAAAACTTCAATAACGGATCATTGATCGATTTTTCTGTCGGTCAAATCAAGGTCTAGCGAAGGACATACCTTGCATGCCTCTCCATCAAAACAAACTTTTCTAAATAAGGATAGACTTGTCTCCTTCTTGAGGAGTGAAGATTGGCACCAAGTCTTAGATGAGTCAAATCCCCAGATGGCGTATACCGCCTTTTTGAAATGTTTGAAGAAACATATGCGGAAATCATCGTATACAAAAAGTATTAAGGTGAAAAGATATAAAAAGAAACAAGCTTGGATTATGTTTGGGCTGATAACATCTATAAAACGGCGAGATAAAATGAAAGTTTGGTTAAGGAGGAATTTCAATTCGGAGAACAATCGCAGATACAATGAATATAGGAATTTACTAAATAGTCTGATAAGAAAAACTAAATAATCTTATTTCATAAAACAGTTTGAACTTGCAGGTTATAATGCTAGAAAATTTTGAAAGACGTTGAATCAGATTAATAATAATTGCAACATTAAATCCAATATCCCTGGTGAAATAGTTGATGAGGATGGTTGTTCTGTCACGGAAATAAAAGAGAAAGCAGATAAATTCAATTGTTTTTTTGTTAATATCGGTAAACGTTTAGCACAGGGTATAAATAGATCGACCATTGTTGATGCTTTGAATGTCCCTGCGAATAAGTCCTCTATATTCCTCGAGCCTGTTGATGAGAATGAGATTGTGAGCACCATTGTTTCATTGAAGAATGGTGCTAGCCCTGGTCCTGATGGTATGGCTTCATCCTTTATTAAGCACATTCATTCATTCATGTTGAAACCTCTAGTTCATATCTTTAATTTAAGTTTTTTAAATGGTATAGTTCCAACAGAATGGAAAGAGTCGCATGTAAGTTGCGTTTATAAGGGTGGAAATAGATCTGAAATGACAAATTATCGCCCAATCTCTGTGATCAATAATTTTGCGAAGATCTTCGAAAAGTGTCTCAAGAGGAGACTGATCTTATTCCTCGAAAAAAATAATTCCTTAAGTGGCAGACAATTTGGGTTTAGGGATAATACTTCTACCACGGATGCGATTCAGGAACTTGTTAATGGCGTCGTCCACTCTATAGCAGTATTTTTGGATTTGGCTAAGGCCTTTGATACCGTTGACCATACTCTACTTCTTGATAGACTGGAAAAGGTTGGTGTCAGAGGAGTTAGTTTGAAGTTGCTTCAGAGTTATTTGGATGGTCGGATTCAGTGGGTCAAGATAGAAAGCGTCTTGAGTCGGCCATTGAAGGTTGATATCGGCATCCCACAGGGGACTGTACTTGGTCCGATCCTCTTTTTGGTTTTTATTGACTGGTTGCTTCGTGTTACGAGTCTTGAGGTGATCGCGTATGCTGATGATTCTGTTTTAACTTTCAGGGGGGATACATGGGAGGAAGCTTATCAGATTGCGGTTAAGGGTGTTAATACTATTTTTCAATTGTTATCACATTGTTTGTTAAGTTTGAATATATTTAAATCAAAGTTCATTACATTTTCACTTAGAGCATCTGATCACCCGGAGTTTAAGTGGATACATCTGCATATAATTTAGTAAAACTTCGTAGAATTCACTGTAAAAAGATTTATTTCACAAGTTTGCAAATATGATTACTCTCTAGTATGGAACTAATAAGATGACTGCTTTCAATAATACATGAACCAAGTATTTATAATTCTTACAAGTTAAAATGATAAAAGTAATCTAATGAATTGTATATAGGGGTTGATGATAATGGTAGCGTTATCTATTATTTGATGTGAAAGTCTAAGAATAAGAACAAAGTGATATCTAAAGTAAATGAATCTGAATTTAATTTAAAGTAAACAAGATGTAATATCATTATGATGACAGCATTAATGAATTGTATATTTGGGAATGAAGGTGTGTTGAATCGTTAGGAAGTTAGTCATACATTCATGTAATTCTTCCCCCCTTTAAGACAAAACGTCCTCGTTTTGTCGTGCCGTTGGTATTTTGGGGTAAAAAGAATGAATCTCTTGAAGTTGTACTGCGTCTTTTGGGTTTTCATTCTCTTTCAACCAAAAGGCGATATTTTGAAAATTGTTCCTTTGCAATACGACAGTTACAATTATAATAATGCAAAATGAGATTGAAGACAATGTAAATGTCAATGAAATATGATTAACCTGAGGCAAAGTGTCTAAGTTATCTTGATGGTTCAGGTCTTCTGCTTCAGCTTTCAGGGATTTTACATCTTCGAGGTGTTTCTGCTCTAGGTGGATGGATTTTGATGATTCGAACTCTTGTACTTTGATAATAGGCATGTCGTAGGTGAAATTATTAAATACGTTTTCGAAAATTGTATCATCTATTATGATTCTGCAGTTTTGTTTTGAAGATATTATAGAACTTCCATTTGCGGTCTCGTACTGGATTTGATTTCCACATTCTTCTAAAATTTTTTGCGGTTCCTTGCAGGATAGGAGGATGTTGTTGTTTTCTAATTGTATTTTGACCTTGTAGTTATTTGTTGCTTCTACGAAGGTGCATGTGGTGAGATTATTGAGCGAGCATCGGCTTTGTACTTGGGTTTTGGAGCAAATGATTTGATCTTTTATCGTCGGGCAAAGTTCTTCTGTCAAGTTTCTTTCCTTGATCCATATAATCTATATCTTGCAGGTGGTAGAATGATTTTCTTCCAGCGATTAGAAATAGGATAGATTCTTTGATACATGAATGGGTAAGGGTGTAATATTGGGATGTATAATATACATGCTATGATATTATCAACAGATACAATTCTGAATTTTGAGAATTCAATTATTTTGAATAAATGAAGATTGTCCAATTCCAATAATTCTCCCTTTTGATAAATGAGTTTGAGATGATTAATTATATCTTTTAATTCTTTGAATGAAATTACTTCCAAATTTGTTATATCATTAAAGGCTAAAGTTATGGTTCTTTGGATAGTTTTTATTAAAGATAATAATTTTTGTGATGATAAATATTGTAATGAATTAATTGTTGTTTATTTACTCCTTCAGTCATTTGATTAATAGCTTCAGATGTAACGTTCATATTATTTTGAATGGTTTTGATATCATTTATGTATCTATCAGTAATGTGGTTAGCAAAAGATGTAAATTTACCACTTTGCGTTAAGATTTTATTCTGGTTTTTGAAGAGTACTTTTAATTGATTGTTAATATCTTTCAAGTCCTTTTGATCAAGGTTTCCAGTGATAAATCGAATAGTAGATCCAAGAAATTCTATTGCACGTTTACTTCTTGAATTAAATTTGGAGAGTTCATTCTCGATATCTAGGCAATTGTCTATTAATGTGTTTATTAATGGGCACGAACCGTTGCATTTTTGTTGGAGTAAATAAGCATTTGTCCAAAGATGAGAGAAATTTATCTCTATATTACTCATATTGAAATAAAAATAAAATTTGTGATAATGGTTGAGTATGTGAGAAATTCCCAAGTTCTCGATGAAGTATCCATTATGTTGAAATTCTTTGATTTAAAGGGCCAGGCTCGTTGTAGCGAGGATCCCTCTGTGATGATACATTATTTCTAAGTCTTTTGAGATTTTTAGGATGTGAGTTTGCTTTTTGACCTGTTTTGTCTCTTATTCCTATTATTTTATTTTTGCTAGTAGATGTTACATTTATTTTATCAAAACATGGGTCTGATTTTCGAATTCTTGCTTTTTCGAAATAAACAGTGGATTCTGTGATATTTGGAGCATTTTCTTTATTAGTGTTCCGTTTTTCAATAACTTTTGTCTCTTTATTCAACTGTTTTTGATATATTACTTCAAAAAATGGTGAAACTTTACTCTTCAAGAATGTTTAACTAACGCAGAGAATGGTACTTGCATAATACCAACAAGTGAAGAACGGAAATTAGAAATTTATTTTCACGAACAAATCGATGTAGAACTTCTTACGAACATAGAATGCATCGAAACACCCCAATGCTCAACGAGTCAAAATTTTTGCGATATCAATAAATCAATCCGAACAGAACATTTAAATCAAGAAGAGAAAAAAGTTATTATTCCTTTGTGCAAGAAATATAAAAACATTTTTTATAATGAAAATAATGATTTGACTTTCACCAGTGCAGTGAAGCATCACATAAAAACAACTGATAACGAACCAGTATACACTAAATCGTATAGATATCCATATCATTTAAAAGAAGAGATACAAGCTGAAATAAAGAAACTTCTTGATAATAAAATCATTAGACCATCAATATCTCCGTACAGTAGTCCAGTGTGGATAGTTCCAAAAAAGATCGATTCATCAGGTAAAAAGAAATGGCGATTAGTAATCGATTATAGAAAATTGAACGACAAAACAGTAGAAGAAAAATATCCCCTACCAAGAATTGACGAAATCTTGGAAAATCTAGGAAGATGTACTTATTTTTCAACGTTAGATTTAGCTCAAGGTTTTCATCAAATTGAAATGGCATCAGAAAGCATTGAAAAAACCGCATTTTCCGTAAACAATGGTCATTACGAGTACGTACGAATGCCTTTCGGATTAAAAAATGCACCCAGAACCTTTCAACGAACCATGGATAATGTCTTAAGAGAATATCTTCACAAATTCTGCTTTGTTTACATGGATGATATCGTCATATTCTCAAGATCACTACAAGAACATTTACACCATATTAAACTCATTTTCGAAAAACTACAAGAATACAATTTGAAAGTCCAACTAGATAAATCAGAATTTCTTCGAAAAGAAGTAGCATTTTTAGGACACGTTATAACCCCAGAAGGTATTAAACCAAACCCTTCAAAAATTAGAGCCATACAGGTGTACCCTTTGCCTAAAACAACTAAAGAAATAAAAGCTTTCCTAGGACTTGTAGGTTATTACAGAAGGTTTATACAAAATTTCGCAAAAATCGTAACCCCATTTACGCGTTGTCTTAAGAAAGGCACAAAAATCGATGTAAATAACACAAGTTATTTAGAAGCTTTCAATACGTGTAAAGAATTAATAACCAATGCTCCAATTTTAACGTACCCCGATTTTAGTAAAACATTTTGTGTTACGACGGATGCAAGTAATGTCGCCATTGGAGGAGTTCTCTCACAAAGAAACAAGCCCATCTCATTTTATTCGCGCACATTAAATTCTGCTGAACGAAACTATTCTACTATTGAAAAGGAACTATAAGCTATTGTAGAGATAACTAAACATTTTCGCCCATACCTTTTTGGTCGACAATTCTTAATCGAAACAGATCATAAACCTCTTGTGTGGTTATTTTCCTTGAAAGATACGAATCAACGATTGATCAAATGGAGACTTCGATTAGAAGAATTTGACTTCAAAATTCAATACAAAAAAGAAAAGGAAAATTTAGTTGCCGATGCTCTATCGAGAATAGAACTAAAGGCAGTAGAAGAAAACATAGATGATGATCTATTATCAATATTGCCACAAATTAATGAAACCGAAATACTTTTACCAGAAGAGGCAGATGAAAAATCTTGATACAATTAGAAATCAATCTGATAATACACAACACACTGCCATAGAAAACCCAGTTTTCGGTATCCCAATTTCTGAAAAACCTCATAATAATTACATGAATCGAATCGAATTGAAATTAGGTGACCAATACAAAGTCGAATACAAGAGACCTTTCAAGAAACATCATTATATAGTCACAATAAGATCTGGTCAAGAAAATAAAAACATAAAAAAATTCCTGAAAGAAACTATCGATCCCAAACTATTATACGCAGTATATTTTCATCATTCAAAACTCGAATCATTATTTTTAAATTTATGCAAGTCGAATTTTGATACAAATATAAAAATAGTAAAAAGTAACATTTTCTGTAGAGATATAGAAAAATCAGATCAACAAAATGAAGTTGTACTAGAGTATCACCTTCAAAATCATAATGGAATTATTGAAACACATAATAAACTGAAATCAAAATTTTATTGGCCAGACATGCGAACGAAAATTAATAAAATAATAAATGAGTGAAATATGCTTACAAAGCAAATATGAAAGAAACCCATACAATGTGAAATTATCTGGACCACTCTTAGCGTTATACACATTGATACATTCATCTTTGATAATGCAAAATTCGTAACATTCCTAGATCTATTTTCCAAATACGCATAAGCATATTACGTAGAAGATTTAACAGGTTTAACAGTGCTAAAGAAAATCTGACATTTATTTTCACATCATAACTACCCAAAGAAAATGGTTTGTGACGAAGGAAAAGAGTTCAAAAACAAAGTGTTCGAGTAATATTGCAAAATTTTCAAAATAAATCTGCATTTCACCACACATTATAATTCTAATTCAAACTCCCCCGTAGAAAGATTGCATTCCATTATTAGAAAAAATAAGAACAACCAAATCACAGAATAAAAATGATCCACCTCAATCCTTAATTACTAATGCCATACTTATCTACAATCAGTCGATACATTCTAGTACAGGATTCACCCCATTCAGCCTTCTATACGGACATTATGACAATCTCAATATCCATGAAATTGATTTAGATACAACGGTATACGAAGCTTATAATGAGAAACGAAAAAACGAAGTTTTACCATTTTTTGAAGTAATATATCAAAAACAGTTGAATAAAGAGACAAAAGTCATTGAAAAACGGAACACTAATAAAGAAAATGCTCCAAATATCACATAATCCACTGTTTATTTCAAAAAAGCAAGAGTTCGAAAATCAGACCCATGTTTTGATGAAATAAATGTATCATCTACTAGCAAAAATAAAATAATAGGAATAAGAGACAAAACAGGTCAACAAGCAAACTCACATCCTCAAAATCTCAAAAGACTTAGAAATAATGTATAATTACAGAGGGATCCTGGCGACAACGAGCCTGGCTCTTCAAATCAAAGAATTTCAACATAATGTATACTTCATCGAGAACTTGGGAAGTTCTCACACACTCAACCATTATCACAAATTTCATTTTTATTTCAATATAAGTAATATAGAGATTTCTCTCATCTTTTGACAAATGCTTATTTACTCCAACAAAAATGCAACGGTTCGTGCCCATTAATAAACACATTAATAGACAATTGCCTAGATATCGAGAATGAACTCTCAGAATTTAATTCAAGAAGTAAACGTGCAATAGAATTTCTTGGATCTACTATTCGATTTATCACTGGAAACCTTGATCAAAAGGACTTGAAAGATATTAACAATCAATTAAAAGTACTCTTCAAAAACCAGAATAAAATCTTACGCAAAGTGATAAATTTACATCTTTTGCTAACCACATTACTGATAGATACATAAATGATATCAAAAACATTCAAAATAATATGAACGTTACATTTGAAGCTATTAATCAAATGACTGAAGGAGTAAATAAACAACAATTAATTCCTTACAATATTTATTCATCACAAAAATTATTATCTTTAATAAAAACTATCCAAAGAACCATAACGTTAGCCTTTAATGATATAACAAATTTGGAAGTAATTTCATTCAAAGAATTAAAAAATATAATTAATCATCTCAAACTCATTTATCAAAAGGAAGAATTATTGGAATTGGACAATCTTCATTTATTCAAAATAATTGAATTCTCAAAATTCAGAATTGTATCTGTTGATAATATCATAGCATGTATATTATACATCCCAATGTTACACCCTTACCCATACATGTATCAAAGAATCTATCCTATCCCTAATCGCTGGAAGAAAATCATTCTACCACCTGCGAGATATAGATTATATGGATCAAGGAAAGAAATCTGGACAGAAGAACTCTGCCCGACGATAGAAGATCAAATCATTTGCTCCAAAACCCAAGTACAAAGCCGATGCTCGCTCAATAATCTTACCACATGCACCTTCGTAAAAGCAACAAATAACTACAAGGTCCAAATACAATTAGAAAACAACAACATCCTCCTATCCTGCAAGGAACCGCAAAAAATTTTAGAAGAATGTGGAAATTAAATCCAGTACGAGACCGCAAATGGAAGTTCTATAATATCTTCAAAACAAAACTGCAGACTCATAACAGATGATACAATTTTCGAAAACGTATTTAATAATTTCACTTACGACATGCCTATTATCAAAGTACAAGAGTTCGAATCATCAAAATCCATCCACCTACAGCAGAAACACCTCCAAGATGTAAAATCCCTGAAAGCTGAAGCAGAAGACCTGAACCATCAAGATAACTTAGACACTTTGCCCCAGGTTAATCATATTTCATTGACATATACATTGTCTTCAATCTCATTTTGCATTATTATAATTGTAACTGTTGTATTGCGAAGAAACAATTTTCAAAAGATCTCCTTTTGGTTGAAACAGAATGAAAACCCAAAAGACGCAGTTCAACTTCAAGAGATTCATTCTATTTACCCCAAAATACCAACGGCACCACAAAACGAGGACGTTTTGTCTTAAAGGAGGGAAGAATTACATAAATGTATGACTAACTTCCTAACGATTCAACACACCTTCATTCCCAAATATACAATTCATTAATTAATGCTATCATCATAATGATATCACATCTTGTTTACTTTAAATTATATTCAGATTCATTTACTTTAGATATCACTTTGTTCTTATTCTTAGACTTTCACATCAAATAATAGATAACGCTACCATTATTATGAACCCCTATGTACAATTCATTAGATTACTTTTATCATTTTAACTTGTAAGAATTTTACATACTTGGTTCATGTATTATTGAAAGCAGTCATCTTATTAGTTCCATACTAGAGAGTACTCATATTTGTAAACTTGTGAAATAAATCTTTTTAAAGTGAATTCTACAAATTTTTACTTAATTATATACTGCGTATAATAGTTTGGGATCGATAGTTTCTTTCAGGAATTTTTAAAATGTTTTCATTTTCTTGACCAGATCTTATTGTGACTATAAAATTCTGATTTATCTAGTTGGACTTTCAAATTGTATTCTTGTAGTTTTTCGAAAATTAGTTTAATATAGTGTAAGTGTTCTTGTAGTGATATTGAGAATATAACGATATCATCCATGTAAACAAAGCAGAATTTGTAAAGATATTCTCTTAAGACATTATCCATGGTTCGTTGAAAGGTTCTGGGTGCATTTTTTAATCCGAAAGGCATTCGTACGTACTCGTAATGACCATTGTTTACGGAAAATGCGATTTTTTCAATGCTTTCTGATGCCATTTCAATTTGATGAAAACCCTGAGCTAAATCTAACGTTGAAAAATAAGTACATCATCCTAGATTTTCCAAGATTTCGTCAATTCTTGGTAGGGGATATTTTTCTTCTCTTGTTTTGTCGTTCAATTTTCTATAATCGATTACTAATCGCCATTTCTTTTCACCTGATGAATCGATCTTTTTTGGAACTATCCACACTGGACTACTGTACGGAGATATTGATGGTCTAATGATTTTATTATCAAGAAGTTTCTTTATTTCAGCTTGTATCTCTTTTTTCAAATGATATGGATATCTATACGATTTAGTGTATACTGGTTCGTTATCATTTGTTTTTATGTGATGCTTCACTGCACTGGTGAAAGACAAATCATTATTTTCATTATAAAAAATGTTTTTATATTTCTTGCACAAAGGAATAATAACTTCTTTCTCTTCCTGATTTAAATGTTCTGTTCGGATTGATTTATTGATATCGCAAAAATTTTGATTTGTTGAGCATTGGGGTGTTTCGATGCATTCTATGTTCGTAAGAGTTTCCACATCGATTTGTTCGTGAAAATAAATTTCTAATTTCCGTTCTTCACTTGTTGGTATTATGCAAGTACCATTCTCTGCGTTAGTTAAACATTCTTGAAGAGTAAAGTTTCCAATTTTTGTTTCTGGAATGAGAACCGTCTTCTATATTGACAGGACCGTTTATGGAGTTGTTTATGGTTTGTTTGAATGGGATGAAGTTCTGAGGCTTCAGTTCAATAAAAAATGGAATTTTATTATTTATTATTTCTAGAATATTTCTTGAATCATGGATTGTTGCACCTAGACGTTGCAAATCGTGATTACCTAAGAGTGCGTCAATTCTGTCGTGCCATTTTAAAACATGAAATTTGATGGAATTCCCAATTCCAAAATCTTTAAGTATAGGATAATTTATATTTTTATCGTCGCAAATTGTTTGAGTGATTGATTTTACTGAAAACTTTTCACAGAAAAACTTATCTTTGAAATATTTACATGCTGAATTTGGATTCATGATGCTGTTACTTGCACCTGAATCCATTAAAATTTTCAAATTGAAAGAAGGAATTGTAATGAAAGGCAATTTTGGTTTGCATGAAATTGCATTAACATCTATGGTTGTTGATGTTCGATGGCTTCTATCTGAAAATTTTGATCGTCATTTTCTCGTTTTCTAAATAAATACTTCTTCCGAAGTGAAAGTTGGGTTGGATCTAGGTATGAAGCTATTTTACTTTGTCTATTTTGTGAATTTCTGAATGCATTTCTAGTAGAAATACTCATCGGAGTTATATTTCTATTATCGGTTCTTCCAAATATTTGTGACCTTGAGGGAAAATGTGTATTTGTGACGGGTCTGGGGTTTAATTGTATCGGCTTGCTTGGAAATGGTTTTATAATATTTTGATTTTGCGGTGTATGCCCTTGTTGTTGAATTCCGTTAAAATAAGTGTTTTGATTATTATAATGTGTTACAATTTTTTGTTGGAATTTGTTACGATTAGTGGTTTTTGAACTATTTTTATTTTGATTTCTCATAATATTCATGAAATCAATTTGTGCCCTATTATTATCAAATTTTCTGCATTCTAGTAATGCTTGTTCAAGCGTATTGATTTGCAGGTTCATTAAATGTCTACAGTAAGGTTGTAAAATTCCCGCTTTAAATGTTGATAATGCTTGACTAAGATAACTATTTTCTTTGCAAATTCTAATATCATTGTTAAGCTCTCTTGTATTGATATGTTCTATGAGGACTTGCAATTTTTGCTTTATTTTTGCATGATACTGTTCATAAGATTCATTATGGGATTGAAATGAGGTAGTTAGATCGTGCAATAAAAGTTCCTCGGATCTTGGATCGCTGAATCCTTGTAGTAAAGTTTCTTTGATCTCTCCCCATCGAATGCATCGTGAGTTAATTTAGACATCTTGAGCTTCTCCAGTTAGTTTCATTTTAATCTGCTCGAGTAGAAGTTTATTAAAAATACAACTTTCATCTGGTTTTCTCAAAAGTGATAAACATTTGTCAGCCTGGCTTAGGAAGTAAGCGAGATTTTTAGAACCTCCTGAGTAGAATGGAACCATATCTTCTGCCATCATTATTTCAGTTTGAGTTGGTTCAGCCATGGTGGTAAAGTTAAAAGGAGAATTTGTTGGAATTACTGAATTTGAATCACGAATTCTTCGAATTGGAGATCTGTCTCTGATATAGGACATGTATTTATATTGGGAAAAAAAATTTTTAGGGAAAAATTTACAGGAAAATCGCTAATTTCATCCTCTGCAGTTGAAGATTCTCTTAATACGACTTTTTCTGTTGGTGAAGATTTCTTCCGTTGGTTGATGAATGCTTGCCCAGTGGAGTTTCTTCAGGGGTTGATGATTGTTAGTGAACAAGCTCTTTAAAGAGACCGGTGATTTCTGTATGAATTTACCGTTTCACAATCCTGTTCGCAGCGTCAATTAAGTAAAACTTTGTAGAATTCACTTTAAAAAGATTTATTTCACAAGTTTACAAATATGAGTACTCTCTAGTATTGAACTAATAAGATGACTGCTTTCAATAATACATGAACCAAGTGTTTATAATTCTTACAAGTTAAAATGATAAAAGTAATCTAATGAATTGTACATAGGGGTTGATGATAATGGTAGCGTTATCTATTATTTGATGTGAAAATCTAAGAATAAGAACAAAGTGATATCTAAAGTAAATGAATCTGAATATAATTTAAAGTAAACAAGATGTGATATCATTCTGATGATAGCATTAATGAATTGTATATTTGGGAATGAAGGTGTGTTGAATCGTTAGGAAGTTAGTCATACATTTATGTAATTATATGGATCAATGTAATTTGTTGACATGTCAGTGCCCGGCTGTTGAAAAGGCCGAGTCGATCAGGTATTTGGGAGTTATTATCGACCAACATCTGAGATGGGGCGAGCATGCACCTTACCTTGTGAAACGTATTAAGAAACTGTTTCATATTTTCTATAATGTCCGGAATATTCTTTCTGTGAAGGAATGTTTCCGAGTGTACGACGCTTTAGTTTTGTCTGCACTGAGATATGGAATTGTTATATGGGGTGGTATAAATGAAAATAACATGGGAGGTCTCGAAATAGTACATAAGACGATAATTGAAGATAATCTTGAAGTTGAGTAGAAGGTTCGGATCTGAAAGGCTGCATATGGAATCTGACCGGCTGAATATCAAACAGCTTTATATTTATGAAGTATTGTTGAATCAAATAAAGGGAGAGGCGAATTGGTGCATCACGCAGTCCTAACAAGACAGGTTGTGAATAGAACCCTTGTCATTCCGCGGTTCCATAGAAAACATCTGCAAGAAAGTTGGTTGTACTATGGTCCCAAATTTTATAATCTTCTTCCTTATGAGCTGAAGGTATCTTTCAATGTAAAGAGTAAAGTATGTAAAGATCGTCTCCGGAAATACATTATGTTGAATTCTAGTATATTCGAGACCATTATTTCTGCTTGATTTTGTTTTCCATTCGATGTTAATTTTTTTTTCTTTTTGCTGTTCACCTTTTCAAGTATGCAATGTTATTTGTTATTTGATCACATTAGAAAGGAGTTTTCATCGTTAGTATGTACAGAATATGACAGTATACAAGCTTGGCTTAGACTGTAATATTTCTGTGAACGAAATTGTTTATCTGTTATTTTGGTGTAATTTTTTTTATGAATAAATTGAATTTAATTGAATTGAATTATTGTCACAAGAAGCTTCTGCTGTAACAATTTTTTACATTCACGGTACGCATTCTTATGTTTATGTCAAGGTATATAAAATATGATTTCATTTTTTAATGGTGTGTTACAAGATTGATTACAGTAATTAGGTATATAATTCTTAATTATTCCAGTATTGTTCAGGATTCAAACGAGAAATTTATGATACACTGAGTCTAAGTCAAAGTACATAAAGGAATTTTTTAGTGTTTTGCTGAAAACTCCATATTCTTCATATATTTATGCATTCTGCTATCAATCTGTTAGACCTGAAGCCCAACTTAATACTCGGCAAAATATTGATTTTCTGCCACTTTCCAAAAGTATTCTACAAAAATATTATATTTTGAAATAATTTCAAGAATATGATTTCAATTGATATCGTATCATATACATTCTGTCAAGAAAGTACCGGGAATTATCGATTTGAATCTGGCGGGGCAATGAGGCAGGTAAATTTTTTTTTTCCTAGGTTGGTACCACTGTCTTTAATTACTATGCCAAGCTTGAGTGGGATCTGTCAACTAGTGTGTTTGCAATAGCTGATTAAGTCAGTCGATGTCAGAGTGCGTGCCGATTTTTACTATGGGTGATTACGTTGAGCAAATAATTTGTTTAAGGTTTTGTGTTGCAAATGAGTTTTCGTGTGCCGATGCGTTGAAAATATTGCAAAAGGCCTTTGGTGATAATGCTCTATCGAAAACTCGTGCATATCAGTGGTACAGAGCCTTCAAGGACGGTCGTGAAGTGGTCGCCCATCGACGGCTTCGATCGAAGATAACGTCGATAAAATTAAGGAAAGGGTGCTGGAAAACCATCGTACCAGCTTGAGAGAGATAGCACATGATCTTAAGATATCCCACGAGTCCGCACGTACGATTTTGATTGATATTTTGGGCATGAGAAAGGTGGCCGCACGACTCGTACCGAAAGACCTGAATTTTCTTCAAAAACGTCATCGCGAACAGGTTGCTTCAGACATGCTGGATCGCTGTAATTCCGATTCTACATTCATGGAACGCATTATAACTGGTGATGAGACCTGGGTCTACGAGTACGATATGCAAACAAGCCAGCAATCATCGGAATGGGTGGCAAAAAATGAGCCGAAACCGAAAAAACCACGCTAAAGCCGCTCGAAAATGAAAGTGATGCTCATTGTTTTCTTCGATATACGTGGCGTGGTGCACTATGAATTCGTTCCAGAGGGTCAGACGGTAAACAAGGAGTATTACCTAGGCGTTATGAAACGTTTGCGTGAGCGTATCCGTAAGAAGCGGCCAAATTTGTGGGCGAACAACTCATGGAGTTTGCATGACGATAACGCGCCTTCTCACCGAGCTACGATTGTGACTGACTTTCTCGCCAAAAACTCAACAAACGTGCTTCAGCAACCACCGTATTCGCCGGATTGGGCTCCCTGCGACTTTTTCCTCTTCCCAAAACTAAAATTTCCCCTTCGTGACACCCGTTTTGAGTCGATTAAAGCCATAAAACAAAATTCGGCGCGAGAGCTCAAGTCCACCCCGGAAAGCGCCTATAAAAAATGTTTCGATAATTGGAAGTGCCGTTGCCATAGATGTATTGGAGCAAATGGAGCCTATTTTGAAGGCGACTCAATAAATTTTGACGATTAAATGTAAAAATGTTGTTTTAATTGAAAATTCCCGGTACTTTCTCGACAGAGTAGTATATAAATATATATATATATATATATATATATATATATATATATATATATATATATATATATATATACATATATATATATATACATGCAAGTATAAGGCAGAGATATCGATGTTGTTTTTAAGTACTCTAGACATGAAAACTTCATTAACTTAAAAAATCTGATTTCAGAAGTTTCATTTCATTTCAAAAAACTGTATTATTTTATTGGTGGTTCTTATTTTACACTTCTCATCCAGTTATCAGTCTTGTGATAGAAAATTCATTTACACCGCAGACTTCCATAGTAATTGTGGTATTGTGTGTTGTAGTATATTCTTGTTGTGTCAAAAAAGCGATTTGAATTTCCCTCAAAATTTGTCGAACCAGAGCTTAAATAATATTGAACGAACAATTGATCACTACCTGCGTTCAAAATGATGGGTAATTTTAGCTCATCTGCATTCAAATTTCAAAAAGAATTAATAGTATTGACTAATATCGTTTTTGACAAGAATATTACCTTGAATTTGATATATGAAGACATAATAAAAATTTTCAAGGCTGAATTATTCAGATAATGACCAGGTCGAAATTTTTCCCCCATCACATATAATTCTTGATAAAAGAAGTGCACTCATCAGAATATTTATATTGAATATTTTCGATATTGTGAAATAGATTTGATATGTTTTCTCGTTTTATCGCGCACTCCTAACAATTTTCCATAAATAATTCAAAATTTATACTAATTTTTATTTGCCTGTGTTATTTTATTATTTAGGTACAAAACGAATGTAATTGAAAATATATAAAAATTGATTATTCACATGAAAATGAAAAATTTTCGTTTGTCCTAATTTTTCACTTTCACTTAATTCTGTCACAGATATCGACTTTCAGTGAAAGAAAGACAGCTTGATGAGGAATTATAAAGGTCTTTCTTAGGAATGATCAGATTTTAATTTTGAATAGAACGAAGAAGATTTCACATATCAACTGATTTCTTGTTATTTTGAGGTTTGAATAATGCAGTGATGTTTGGAATAAGATATCGTTCAAATGTCCACCATGGCTTCGTTGGCAATAATACACCCAATCATTACAATTTTTGTGATATACCCAATCAATATAATTTTTGTGCAATAATTCCGACTTTATTTCACCAAAAACTTGACGAATATTCTCTTCCAAGTGATCAGTTTGTGGTTTGTTGGTATAAAGCTATACTTCCATAGATTTGCAAAGAAAATAATCGAGAGGAGTCAAATCACATAACTATGGCGACCAATTCACAAATCCTCGTCCTCAGGTTATCCCATCGCTAAACCTTTCCCTCGGCATAGCGACGTAGTATGTTGGAACCACTTCTCATCAATATTTATGTGCTCAAGTTCTCGCCATAGAAATTCGAGTACCTACCGTGGTCCTCTAGCGGTCGTCATTCACAGTTACGGCTGTTTTATCCTCACCTTGAAAGAGAGAAGGTCTGATGACGCCACCATGCCATAAACACATCACAGAGTGAGTTTTCTGAAATACAAACAAATTTCATTTAACACTTCTGCGTTGTCCTCGCGCGGATAACGGCAATTTAGCTTATTACCAAGATCATCCAATCAAATATATGTCTCATCTGAAAATATATTTTATTCCAAATTTAGGATGGTGTTTCAAGTGCTTAGCGGCACAATCAGCAAACCCTCGATCTGTTATCATTTGACTTAAGTTCCTGAGTCAATACGATTTTGTTAAGTTGTAATCGCAGATATCCAAGTTGACGTCTGTGAAAGCCAGCTTTGTTGCGATCATCATGAAATTAACAAATTTAGCTCATCGACAACACTGGCCGCTGCAGTTGCAATGTGTTCCACACTTTGTCTTCTTTTGATAGCGTATTGCTTTGTCAAGGTAATTCACGTTCAAACGTTTTCACAGAGCGGCGTACAACCAGCGCAATGAGTGAGTAAACGTTGAGTACCCACAACTGAGCTACCACTCGAGAGAAGTCAAACGCTGCATCATTAAACTGTACACTATACTAAAAACCGGGAAATCTGTATTTGGAAATCTGTCTCTCATATTGAAAAACCCTTTAGAATTGAGGTTGAGTTGAGTTTTCTGGTGACATCATATACTGATTTCATCTAACTCATTTTCTGCCTTTGCATGTGGCATATTAGGGTATCCCGTAACTTGCGTTCATTGTAGAAATCCTTTGTTATTGCAGGGCTTTTCGGTTAATACACTTCACCATTTTGTGCGACGATTTAAACGTAATTGATTGAAAAAAATGTTGTTTGTTGTTTTGTTTGAAGTTTATTGAAAATTATGAAAATCAAAAATTTATCTTGACATACTTTCAGGCCGAAAAAATTCAGGAATGTCAGTGGAGAGCATTCCCGCTTCGAGCTTGCAAATGACAAGGCATGCTTCGAATCAGGTTTAGGATCACATACTGCAGAATATTGTTCCATTCCTGTACCAATTTATCGCGTAGCTCTCTAGAATTTCTGAAAGTCCCTAAAGGACTCTGTAAACGTCTTTCCTCAATCTCATACATTTAATATCAGATTTCAATCTGGACCTCAGGTAGACCAAACAAATCTTGTGATTTGATCTCAGTCCAGATAAGCAGTACCTATGGAGCGCCGTTCATCATCATGCATAAAGGTTAAGTCTTCTCTGAGATAACTATAATTTGTAGAACATGGTCCTTTAGAACCTCCCTCAGATACACATGAACAGTAATACTCCCGTTTCTCACTTTTTGCAAAGGATTTCGAAGATAAACTGCCGTGACTATTTGATTCTTCGAGTATTAGAAACGAAAGAGCTGTCGTCTTTAGCTGCTGTAATCCTTTTCCGTCCTCACCTTCTAGTGAGCAGAGTAGTCTCTTTGTAACATTGAAATACTCGTTGCACACTGAAATGACACCAAAATTCATCGCATTTTCGCGACCATCTTCTATAGCCGTCACAATTCGTGTCGCAACAACAGTATTTAAGGCCACTTCAAAAGTCATCATTGCAAAACATCGCTAGAAAATATTTTGCAATAGAAATAAAAAACAACTGAAATTAAACATGAGATGATAACGTTTTTAGGAATTCAAATGCGAAACCCTCTTTTATCGAACACTTATCGAAACCAAAACAATTTTTTTATACAATAATCAAAATAAAATCATCTCTGGCAGATACAAAACTACATGGAAAGTTACAAGATGAACCCAATTTTATGATCGACAGTGTATTACTCCTTTGGTTTTATTTACTTAAACCCAGTTCAATATACCTACTCAATAAACAATTCAGCAGATTGAGTAGAAATACTAATTTTCATTTTAAGGTTAGATTCTTTTGTCCAGCAATTAATTCACTTTCATTAATAAGTATGGTAATAGAATGTTCTAAAAATCGAGACAGTGTAACATACATCTGTATAACAATTCCATATTCAAACAAACTCGATAAGGTTTTGTTGATCAAAGGGGCAAATTGAAGACATGCTCAAGTTTCAAACTGGTTGATTTTCATCAGTACAATATATTTCAGTGACTACAAAACAGTCAAGTATCTATATTCGCTCTACTCAGAGATACTAATATATTAATCATACACTAGCGCCATCTAGAGTATGCAAATATATATATATATATATATATATATATATATATATATACATGTTTCAAGTTTATTGTATCATCAGTCACTGCTATAGACAACATTTCCGAGTCTCTTGTTATAGAGAGTAATTAAATACCATTATTGTCATTTTTGTTAGCATGTATAGACAAAGCACAAATTCGTAATTTTATGTTTGTATTTTTTTCCTATAAATTCGTATAAATTTAACCTCGGTGCGTACATAAGCATACATATACAGAAATAAAATCTATTATTCTTAATTATATACAAATTGTCCAAATAAGGGAAAGAATAATAAAAAGTTGAAGCAGAACACGGGTCTGACACACGCTTTGTAAATTCTCACTTTACTGGTTGTTGTCATGCAGTTGTTCTTCCAGATGATATTCCTTAGGGCTCCCGCTATTCTGGCTGCCTTATTCATCTGATGTCTTACACCATCTTTTAAGCTCCCATATGGCGATATCGTTATGCCTAGATAGTTAAAGGAGAATACTTGTTCGATGATGTTGTTATTTATCTCCAGCTTACATCGGCGGGGTTCCCTGGCAATTACCATGCTCTTAGTTTTGGGGATCGATATTACCATGTTGACTTTCAGAGCCTCCCTGTGAAATGCCTGCATCGACCATTGCAGCCCGTCTTCGCTATCCGCAAATAATGTTGCATCATCTGCATAACACAAGATCTTCAACAGTTCGTTCCCCATTCTGTATCCTTGGTTCACTTTTCGTACGTTATGTATTATCCTGTCCGTTATCAGATTAAATAACAGTGGGCTAAGACTATACCCCTGTCTCACCCCTAGGTTGATCTTTACTTTATAGGTTGTGGTTGCTCTTGTCTTGACTGTGGTAGTGTTGCCTGTGTTTAGTTGTTTGATCGTCTGCACAATGTTTGGGTGTATTCCTCTGTGCTTCTGTTCGTCAACAACATCCGTCAGTTGTATTCTGTCGAATGCCTTACTCAAGTCTATGAAGCACATGTACGTAGGTTTGTCATATTCAATGGCTTTCTCCATTACTTGTCTGACAACGAATACAGCGTCGACCGTGGAACGATTTTTGCGGAAACCCTGTTGTTCTTCACTTAACGTGGTGTGTTGCAATATATGTTATCCCAGTATGCGAGTGAACAGTTTCATGGAGGTGTTCAATAATGATATTCCTCTGTAGTTTGCTGGATCTGATGTTTTCTCCTTTTTGAATAGAGTTATTGTTATGCTCTGTTTCCATTCGTCTGGTATTACTACGCTCCATAGGATCTTATTAAAGAGTTTGGTGAGCTATTCGGCCAATTTTACTCCTCCTTGTTTCAACAGTTCATTAGGAATGTTGTCTGGACCGGGAGTTTTCTCGTTTTTGAGATGTTTCATTTCGTTCATCACTTCTTCTGTTGTAACCCGCTTGTCCTCTTCCAAGCTTAGTGCATATTCTCGCCGCAGATTTTTTCTCCTTTCTGGTCTCTGGTCGTTATTCTGGTGCAAACTTGTGAAGTACTCTTTCCATTTATCCGCGGTGATGTTATGTATTTGTACTGTCTCATTTACTTCCTTTTTCGCGGCTCTGAGCATTTTCCATATTCGCTTTCGAGTTCCATATAGGTTATTTTCCATCTCTCGACTAAAGTTCTCCCAGTGTTCTTTCTTTATCTCTCTAATTCTATTATTGACTCTGCTCCTAATTTCTGTGTACTTTAGATAGTTTCTCGGTGTCTTGTTATTTATGTAGGTTAGATGTGCTTCCTTCTTTTCTTGTGCCAGATTTTTTACGTCCGATGTGAACCAGGGCTTCTCTCTACGCTGATGTGAGGTTACCTTGATTGTTCTCTTCCCCAGCGCTTCTTCGGCTGCTTCATTTATGTTCTTTAGGAGTATTTTCCGTGCCTCGTTTACCGTATGTTGGTCACCGATTGATGTCTCCTCCATTTTGGCCGTCAATTGTCTCCTATATAAGTCAAGTATGCTCTCTGTTTTTAGGGATTCGATGTTGAACTTTGTTACTGAATCGTGTTGTTTGTCCTTTTTTGTTGGTCTTTTCATTCCAGATATTACACCTAGCACCAAACTGTGGTCAGACCCCATATTTGCCAATGTTAATGATCTAATATCTACTACTTGTTCCGGTACAATAGCTCTATTCGTTAGGATTTAGTCTATTGTAGAAGTTACACCCCTGCTTCCACGGAAAGTAATCTTATGTTGAGGTTTATGACGAAAATATGTGTTGTTGATTCTTAGCTCGTTGTAGGTGCAGAAGTCGATGAGCATCTCTTCCCAGTCATTTATGATTTCTTCGTTGAACACGTTATTTATTCCTGGAATTACCTCGTTACCCACTCTTCCGTTCATATCTCCCATGATGATAATTTGGTCTTGCTTGGGTATCTTATCAACTGTTAATTGCAATTGCTCATAGAAGTCAAGGGCCTCCAGTGTTGGCTTTCCAGTATCCGGTGCATAAACTGATATTATGTGTATGAAGTGGTTTTCCAGTTTCAGACTGATTTTTAGTATTCTATCGCTCCGGTATTCGATGTCATTGATGATGTTCTGATATTTGTGATCTATGAGTACTCCCACTCCCGACGTCGCTCTAGTTTCCTTTGGTCTCCTGGAATAGACCAGGATGTAGTCGCCATACTGTTCGGTTCCTTTTCCTCTCTACTTTGTCTCGGAGATTGCGCAGATGTCTATTTTCTTGTTTCGTAGTTCTAAAATGATTTCCTGGTCTCTTCCATTAAAAGATTTCACGTTCCAACATCCTATCCTCAGTTGTGTCCTCTTCCTTCTCCTTCTCATATTCGTGTTATCTCTCGTGTTCCTTATTCTCGCTTGGTCCGTCATCAGTATATCCGTCGTATTCCGAGGCTTGGTTTGGGTTCTGTGAGCAATGTTTCTTTTGATTACGTAGGGTAGGTCGCTAGCCTCGCCTTACAACCCACCTCCTTTATCCGGGCTTGGGACCGGCAGTGGTAGATATTGGGCTACTCAATCCACCCAACAACTACCACAGGCGGAATGGTACTTCAATTTCTATAATATACATTTTTGACCAAAAGAAAATCCGCGTTTGCTCCCAAGAAAACAAATATGCGGCACTTCGCGCTCCTCCTGTTATTACCGGTCACTGACTCGACAAAAGCCATTTTTTCTAGTTCATTTCATAAAAGCTCGAATCTTGAAGGCATACAAATTTTCGCTTGTTTTTTCATTCACTTAGAAAAAAAAAGGAAAGACCATCTTCAGAGAACGATATTTTACAACCTGTAAATGGGCGTCTCTCGGGTTATAGGTTCATATAAAGTTATCGTCCAATTTCTTGACGTGGAATATACTTCAATTGAACCCAATTTCGTTAACTTGCATATAAATATAACTCATGTTCAGATTTGGCAAAATCTGAATATATTTTGATAACAATACTTCTACAAATTGTTACCACAATTCTTGAGAATATTCTGGCGAAGTTGAAAGAACCTGCGGCTTTGAATGTTCCATAAGAAAAAATATCGTGGATTTATGTTTAAGAAACAAGTTTGCCGCTCAACAGTTTCTCTCTATCGATGTTTGAGGTCATTTTTTATTTAAGAATTAAATTTCTCAATTTTAAATATGAACACCGAATTATTCTCTATAATTTATATAATTTCGAAAAAAATTCAATCAGATTGTATTGGAAGAACTATTTTATGTTTAAGTAGACAAACTTAGTTCTCAGAATTCGTATGAAATTTCTTAAGAGAATTTATAGAAAATAAAAATCAATTGATAGAAAATTCTTTGAATCGGATATTGTGAAAAACAAATCTTGAACCAAAAAATGTCTTGAGCAAAATCACGTTTGAAGATACATCTTCAGCTAATCTTCAGAGTGAAGTCAATATATCTAATTGAAACAATCTTTTGTCAACCATGTTCATTTTTTATTTTCTTAAAGTTTATTTTTATTTTGGAGCGTTATACGAAATTTGAGAATTCTATAAGACTCTCAGATTGTTTCGGTCTTTACGTGACGGAAATTCATCTTGAAAATATGAATAAAAACAATATTCTAATTTCCCCTAATATTTCAATAACACTATGATCGTTACGTCATACCATGACTTCTTCAGGTGAGTATTACAAGATACTGTAAACTGCCGATTGATGTATGTTTGGAGTTCGGTCTTTTGCATTAAATAAAACGGATGATATGTAATAAATTATCATTTTTGAAAAACTATGTAAAATATTGTATATCAATATGAAATTCGCAGAACCTCAATGTTTGGAAAACGATTATTTTTGTTTTTACCCGAAATGCTTCAAGAATCATCTTGGCAGAATTAAGTCCTGCAGGAACTACCGTCGAGGATATTTTCACGCTTTATATTTCATTCCTAATGGAAAGATGCAAAGGATATATTGAGATAGAAATTAGATCGTAATCGATAGGTACCATAAATAAGTATTATTTAAATCTACATTCTAAATCATAAAATGAATAAAATATTGAATAACTAGAAAGAAATTAATGGAACTCTATAAATTGGCTATCCCTATTATTTCCCCCAGAAAAATTCTGCTAATTTTGCACTCCATTATTGAGACCGCAGAATTTGCAGAATAAAACGCGGTCACGTTTTATGATGAACATTCACGAGGACTTTAAAAAAAAACATAATTAACAATTCCGAACACAAAATCTAGAGAAGAAATCTTCGAGGAAAACATCTCTGTGAAAATAAATATAAGTAACGCATACAACTCTTTCCTATAAATAAATACAAAATATATTCAAGCCAAGTGTATCCTATCTTCTATTGGAATAGCCGTAAGAGAAACAGCAAACAAAACCTCGCAAGCAGAGTCAAACATACCATTCTCAAACACTGAAGTAATATCTGTAAACTCTGTGTCCTGCAACTTGAATTCGGAATCCGGCAGGTTTCTGATTCTAACACCAAACCTCTGCCAAATAAAGCGGTAGGTACGTTGTTAGAGAATAAACATTTTGAGTTTTCATTTACCTGAAAAAATACGTTATAAAGCCGATTATGATGTTAGACTAAACATGAAAAACATAATCAATACAGAGCTAATAAAAAAACATTTCATGGTAGTTATCTTCATAAAGATGCTACTCAGAAATTTTCATAATGCAAATTTTCATTGGAGACTCTGATTTCCTTGAAATTTACAATGTATACCTCTGTTAATTGGGGAAGTTTTTGTGAAACATGACGATATTATTTAGTCCAAGTGTGTGTTCTTTCCTATCTTAAAAATAGCCCCAGAGAATTCTGGCTGATTTTTGGATTATCTCGAAAGATGGGATTGAGTTCAGAAATATGTGCACTGGGTATTAGTTTACCGAAATCCACAATTCAAAAACGAAGTTAAAATGCATAGTTAGATGATAGATAACAATTTAAATGAGTTTTTAGAAGGAAACTCAGTTCTTCTTGCGAAACAAGTAACCAAATTAATTCAATTATGCTTTTTATTTATTGACCGCATTGTTCTCTTTTTATGTCTCAACATACATTTCGAATATTCTATTGAATGCCTATGATTTAAAATAATGAAAAGTTACCCGTATCAGGTTTTAATGTATTCTTTCGCAAGCATACTAAATATTGGTCAGAATAGTCCATTTCTTCGTGATAATTCATTTTAAAAAGAGAATAAATGGAAAATTACTTTCCATCACTGGTTTATTATTACCGATACAGTGAGCCCAATTTGTGTTGTCCTACATAAATGGAAGCATTTTTTCGGTTCCTTTCTCTTAAATATATAAAAACCTCTGAAATACAGCTTGTCATACACCAGTTGGAAAATGTACAATTATTACGAAACTTGGCTCACTTCTTCCTCAATAATAAAGATGTGACAGAAGATGAAGTAATTTCCTACTTATTTCATTTTTAAGCTTGGTACAGTTTGATTAAAAATAGTTCAGTTCCAATATTTATAATACATATTACTATATGTTACATGAGACCAAATAAGGTAGTTCCGAAAACTCCAATATTCGAGGCAATAACATAACATAACATAACATAACATTCTTTATTGATCCTGTAAGACACAATTAACAGTGTATAGGACATGTCATAAAAAGAAAAATGCATTTAGCAATTAGATACATATACATAGTTGTTCAAATCAAGAGATCGGAAAAATACTCACCCACCGAGTAGAAACATTTCGATGTGAGAATACCCTTAACCTCTCTCCTGAACTGAATTACATTCAACGACTTAACTGATGATGGTAAATGATTATACAATTTTATACTCTGATATAATGGAGAGCATTCAAATTTATGTGTTCTATGTTTGGGAATGAGAAAAATATCAGAGTTTCTTGTTTCATAATCGTGACAATTCGAAACAGACTTCCATTTTGATACATTTTCTTTAGCGTAATAATAATAGTGATCATCCTAATACCTATCCTAGCAGGTAAATTTCGAATCATGTCGAAGAACAAGGAGTTATAAGAAAGACCAGGATGGATGCAGGTCTGATTCACAGGTACGCAACGAACAACTACTAATAAAAAATATGAGCGAATGATGGTCTATGTAACAATATTGTAGTCGCTTGGATAGATTGCCGGAAAGCGTTTGATTCCGCACCCCATACATGGCTAATGGAGAACCTCAGGCTCTATGAGATCGACTACAATCTAATAGTTTCATTTGAAAGTAAGATGCAGTTTTGAAAGCTGAGACTAATATTGACTGATTGAACCAAAACAGTAAAATATAGAATAGCTAAAATGTATTCAAAAGTAACATATTTGCAGGTGGACGATACTTCTGCCTCATCACTTGCTATAGATGAATCTTGAGATATAAAAGACGCGGCACAAGTTCCACTTTTTGTCAGTTTTGCTATGCTTGAATGAAGTGAATACATTCCTCAAGGAAAAAGGCATAGATCACCCTCAATTAGAGAACGCCAAATGGTTGCCAAAATTTTACATAATTCATGGTGAACATCACAGCGAAATTAAATGAGTTGAATCTAAAACTGCAAGAAAAGGGCAACCTAGCCTACGTTTTGGTAAAAGGCGAAGAGATCCGTATCCTCTAAGGATCATACGAGTCACAGAGTCCCTCATATATATATAAATTCCACGCGTTATTTCTGTGTCAAATACTCTGTGGTACTGTAACTTGACACGTATCTGATTAGTGACAATAACAAAGAAGAACAATGTCCTTATAGCATCTCCATTGTATTTTAAAGCATTCGAGAGGAAGGTTCTTGGAAATAATCCTCCTGAGTAACTTAGTAACATACTTGAGATAATAGTACTCATGACAGTTTGGTAGCTTGGTAACTCTCAGTAAGTAAACTTCTTTCAAATGCTTCCGATTAATTACATACTTTACATTTTTTAATACAACCTTAGTGTTGATGTGAAATAAGGGACTGCCAGCTCGTTCATTGTATTTTTATTCATCTCTTTTCATTCTTGTATTTTTGCTTCAGTGTTATTTGATTATTTGCCTTTTTGTATAACTAAAGCGGCACGACCCTCACCAGTTATCAGTTTGTATTCCATACTTTCTCTCGGTGCCTGGTTGTTTTTTGCTGTATTTGTAAGTAGTGGTTCTTTATCTGCGTATTACTTGCTAATAGGGTTTTGGTATTATCTGTTCTTAATAATTGTGGCACTTGATATGTAACTGATTTGTATGTACTCTTGTTTGATCCCTCGATTACTATTTCTTTGTTTGTTCACATTGTAACGTTCATTAACACGCCTAGGTGATGGGGCACTGTATCTGTTTCATAATGTTCTAGTCAGTTTGTGTTTAGTATTAGTCATATGCACGTGCCCGCTTACTTTGAGAGATTGTATTCCTTATGAACCAGTGGCGTTCTTTAGGGTAAATCGCTGAGTAGTCCTGGTAGAGGACGGCATATCGTATAGAGACAGTAAATAGCTCCGGATATCCAACGTTATTGTGAGAATGTGTGAGTGATTGCCAGATAATTGTTCAGAAGTATTGTGATATCCCCAGGAATTAGTTTGCGTGACCCTTCAGGTAGTGTTCGGTTCGTTATTCAGTAATATCTGAGCCTTCCTGGGCCTTTGCTACCCCGAGATGGCCAGATACAGACCATTTTAATAGAAACTTCTCCGGTCGACTCGAATTAGGTTAGATCTCTCCTTCAAGGAGATCTCCTGGGCACACCACAGTTGCCTTTACCTTACTGTCCATTTAAACTCACCCCTTGTAACGGAAAGTTCTGCACTGGTTACCGGAAGTGCATTTGAGGGTGCATGCTGACTGTGTCCCATTTTCCTTCTAACCCCTTCCGCTGCATAAGAGTGATATCTAATTTGAGCGAGTTACCGACCGAATGATATGTAGTTATAAGTCATTTAGACCCGGGGCGCTATTAGATTCACTTGTGAACCACTGCGTAGAGTAGATTTAACCACAGGCTGATAAATGCATTTCCATTTGAGGGTTGTTGCTTTTAAATATTACTTATAGAAATATATTATTCTAGAATTACTGTGTTTCGAATTTTCGAACCTCCAGTCACTATTTCCTTGCTCTCGTTAGGTGAAATTTGGGTTATCTACACAACGTAACGTCCTTTGGCCCGCCACTTGACGATCACGATAAAAAGGTTAGCGCCCTTAAGAGTACTCCGTAAACCCCCGGATCTTTTAGAGTACTCCGTAAGTAACAGGATAGCTCAAAGGATTGGTTTGTTTCGAACAATCATTAAGTTTTTTCTGCAGAATATATTCAAAGCGGTAAATTACTTCATTTTCCATTTCTGAAGCAATATCGCGATGAAACCAGTGCAACTCTTGACACGAATTATTTCAGCACAGTTATAAAAAAAATTAAACATGATTTTGCTGACAGATTTGAGAAATTGAAAGCCAACAAAACTCTAGCATTCATATTAAATCATCTCAACACAACTTACTACTTGTTCGTTACTACAAAATCCACATTGAGACATATGGAATTGATACTGGATCTCTAGAGATGCAATTGATCGATTTGAAAAGTACAGCTTTGTGGAGTGGAAAATTTACAGAGTTGACAAGCAAGTTGGAAGAGTAGGAGGTCCAGAAATGTATGTACGAGTACACAGCTTTACAAAAGTGGACAGTTTTTAAAAAAAGCCGCGGTTGAGGCACTTACATTCTAGGCATGGAATAGTCTTCCAGATTACTACAGTGAGGTGAAGAAGGCATTTGGAGTGCTGAGTGTCCTCGAATCGACATATTCGTGGAAGCTAGCGTGCCCTTGCATCAATATAATTGAAAGTGAAGTAAGACGCCAACAAATGAAAATTCAGTGTCGTGTTTGAAACTTGAATCAACAAATTGTGAGCCAAATTTATCCAAACTTTCTAAAACCATGCATATTAACGCTCCCATGGAATGTATGTTATTGGTTTCTTAATTTTTAAATGCATTGTTTAGTAAAGTTAGATTTTTCTACTCGAATAACCATCGCCTCATTGAGTTTGTTTGCTCAATTGTTTGTTAAGTACAAGTTATTATTATGACTATTGTTATTGTTATTTACAGTCAGCGGACGTCTGTCCACCCTATCACTATTCTTGAAGTAAAAACGTTTAAAAACCCAAATTGTTCAGCCATTAAATAAACAAATTTGAAAATTTCAACTGCGATGTTTAGAGAACAGAAAGAACTCCTCAACTAAACCCCATTCAACATCTCCTTCCTCTTCAAAAAATGTTGGGGGTTGTTGCCATTTTCAGGTTTTTTTTTCAGAATAATATGTTCATAGGAATTCTTTCTCCCTAATAAAGAAGTTGAAAGTTATTTTTGGATTCTTCAAAACTTTTAGGTTCTTGAGTTTGGGCGGTTCAACTGTCTATTCAACCTTTTGACGGTAAGTTCAATATTACATTATTTCGTGAATAATGAACCGATTTTGATAGATTCGCTTTAAAACCGACTTAATAATTTTTTCCTAGGTTTCTTCAATCAAAAACCGAATAATAATAATTTTTATTAATATGTATCAATTAATTTAATAATATTGATTGATTTGTTTTATTGTTCAATTTTTACTATATTTAAAAAGTCAATATTACTTCAATTAAACAATTTGTTGGAAAGAAAGCCAAAAAACTTAATAAAGTGAAAATGGCAAATGAGGGTATTAATTTAAATACTGCTGAAAAATTTGGATTACTTCTACCAAAATTTTCGGGAATTGAAAATGAGTTACATTCCTTTATTAGAGGTGCTGAACAGTATCTTGGCATGTTCACAAATGAAAATGAATTGATTAAAACATATTGTTTCACTGTAGTAAAATCAAAATTGACAGATAGGGCACTAGCTGAAGTTTAAACGTCAGATTTACCTAACAATTGGGAAATATTAAAAAACTTTTTGTATTCAAAATTTGGTGATCAAATTACTTTAGATGTTTTAATACATCAGTTACAATTCTTATCTAAAAAACCAAATGAAGATTTGATAAATTTCATTGATAGAATTATATCTATGAAAATTAGAATTAATTATAGAATTGATGCAGATAGAATGGATGCTGCAGAAAAACAATTGTATAAATCTAATATTCTCAAAATTTGTAAAACTGTTTCGATATCGAACTCTCCCATTGAATTAAGGACCTATCTGATAACCAAGAATGCTTTCTCATTTGATGATACAGTGAACGCCGTGAAAGATTACCTTTCCAATATGGCACAATACGAATTGTTAGACAGAAGTAGAAAGAATAGAAATCCCCAAGTAAATTCTAATTATAAAAATTATTCGTACTTTAATCCTAGAAATAATACTCAAAATCCGAGAATGAATAACTTTTCCCATTTCAATCAGCGTCCTTATCAAGAATCCAGGAATTTCCCCTCTCAACCCATAAATTTTCAACAAAGAAAAGTTTATACGCATTATCCAACAAATGAACAAGTGTTTGGTCCGAGTACATCGAGACAAACAAATGTATTCAAACCCAATCCGAATCAAAAGATTCGAACTCCTCCAGAAAGAATGTCTATTCAAACTAGGAATTATCCACAAAAAAGAAAAACATATTCCACACAATATCAAAATAATCCCCAGAAAAAATATTATTTTAATAATCAACCCAATCAAAACTATAAATTTGAAGAATTGACGAATTTACAGTCAACTTCTAATTTCGAAATGAATGCGAACAATGATTCCCAACAAAATTTTCGGGAAACTGTCTACAAAGACAAATTGACTTGAATTCAACTCTAGGTCATATCACAACACCAGAAGGAATTGAGCCAAATCCTAATAAATTAAAAGACATTTGTGAATTTCCAATTCCTAAAACGCGAAAAGAAATTCAATCATTTCTAGGTTTAGTCGGATATTATCGAAAATTTATACCAAATTTTGCAAAAATTACCAAACCTTTCACGAGTTGTTTGAAAAAAGATTCCAAAATCAATATAAGCGATCCAAAATACGTTGAATCAATTGAAGTATGTAAAAGAAATTTATTAAATCATCCTATATTGCGATATCCCGATTTCAATG
Source organism: Megalocaria dilatata (assembly GCA_034642435.1). Classification (NCBI taxonomy): domain Eukaryota; kingdom Metazoa; phylum Arthropoda; class Insecta; order Coleoptera; family Coccinellidae; genus Megalocaria; species Megalocaria dilatata. Next base: position 96,974,419 of record CM067854.1, on the reverse strand, counting down.
AACCTTTTGTTTTAACTACTGATGCATCTGAATTTGCGGTAGGCTCCGTATTATCTCAAGGTCATCCACCTAATGATCTTTCTATTGCTTTCGCTTGTAGAACGCTGAATGAAGCGGAATCTCGATACAGTGTAATCGAAAAGGAATTGTTGTCGATTGTATGGTCATGCAAACATTTTAGGCCATATCTTTACGGTAGAAAATTCACAATTTATACTGATCATAAATCTTTAATTTGGCTATTTTCTTTGAAAGAACCTAATTCCAGACTAATGAGATGGAGAATTAAACTTGAAGAATTCGATTATGAAATTAAGTATAGAAGAGGCTCGCAGAACAATGCAGACGCATTAAGTAGAATCACTATAGACCCAACTAAAGAGTTAACATTTGAAAATTTCTCAACTATGTATAAAAATAATGCTATTGAAATTACTCCAAATATTAAAGAAGAAAATGGTGATCTATTTGAATCCCCCAAAAATTATGCGTTAGCGCATTGCGTGTCACATGATTTTGAAATGAGTGGAGGTATAGCGTTAGAATTTAAAAATAAATATGGTAATATTAAAGAATTGAAAAAACAAAATAAATTAATAAGCGAAGTTGCCTCAATCCGAAGAGACAGTAGAAATATTTATTATTTAATTACTAAAGAATTTTATTTTGAAAAACCCGAATATAAAACGGTGTTTCAACCACTTTTGCGTCTTAGAAAAATATGCGATATTAAACAAGAAAAATATTCAGCTTTACTACGAATTGCATGTGGATTAGACCGATTAGAATGGTCCATTATACTGAATATGTTGAGATATATTTTCAGAGGCTCAAATATCAACATAATTATTTATCATTTGTCAACAAATAGTGACAATTTAATGGAGTTTAATGGTATTGAAGACGATCTTATTTCGATTGCAAATCAAATAACTGTTGAAGAATTAGATGAATGCTTAAATCTGTTGAATTCCCAGGATGAAAATAATGAACAAATAGAAAATTATGTCGAGAATTATGTAGATAATCTTAATGAAATTTCAAAACATTTGGAAACTCGTAACCAGAAGAATGTAAATCGTTTAGAGAAAACTAATCAAAAAAGATCAGCAAAAAAAGGACCATCCTTTGAATGATAACCCAACTTATATAAAACCCATTAACTCGAAAATTAGATCCTGCTTTCAAAAGGATAAATATACGTGAAATCGATAAAATTCATATACAAGATAATAAAAACAAGCATATTTACCACAAAAAGATTTTGAAACAGAGAAAAAAGTAGTATTTTCTTTTGTTATAGGACCAAAATGGATTTGCCTATCATCATATTAATATTATTCAAGATGACGACACTAGTTAGGAGTTTAGAAATCATACCCCTAGAAAGTAGTATTCTACCAATATCTTTAGGAAAAGCATACGTAACGAATAAGAATTTACAATTTATTTATCACATAGATTTGAATTGGTTCAAAGATTTGATTCTGAATTGTCAGAAAGACAAAGATAACTTTAAAAACTCAAAATTGAGTTTTGCTCAAACAGCAAACTATAGATATTTAAAGCAAACGAACGAAATAAATTTCAATACTCTTGAAGAAATTCTGAATGAAAATATAAGAATGAAACGAGGTCTAGTTAACATTGGAGGAAAAATTTCGAAAATTCTTTTCGGAACTCTTGATTCCGATGATGAAGAACTCTACAAGAACTATTTCAAAAGCATAGAGAAAAATGAAAAAGTATTGATGAGAAATCAGAAGCAAGTAAATGACTTGAAAAATAAGTACATTGAAAATTTCCATAAATTGTCAGATAATCTCAAGTTATTTCAGATAGTACCCCAATTGGAGGAAGTAGAACAAATGCACTTTTTAACCTTTCAACTGAAAGGTGTAAAAAATCTATTAGACGAAATCCAAACAGCTGTAAGCTTTGCTAGACTACATTTATTACATGAGTCAATTCTACCCTATTCTAAGTTTTCAAAATTGGTTCAAAATTCAAGTATTATTCCATTACACCACATCAAAGATTATTATCAACTATGTAACACGAAAATAATTTTCAGAAACAAAATATTGTTATTCATAATATCAATTTCTTTAGTTCATAAAGATAATTTTGACTTGCATAAGTGTTACTATTTACCTCAAAACAATTTAACCCTTCCATATACCGATCCCTATTTGCTCTCTGAAAAAGAAGTTCTGAAATGGTCGACAAGACAATGTTATCAAGTGGAAGAAGACTACCTGTGTGATCAAGATTCTTTAGTTGAACCTCCTACATGTATGCTAAATATTTTAGAAAAACATATTGAAAATTGTTCTAGACGAGAAGTATTTCAACCCCGGGACCTCAAACTACTAGAAGATGGAAATATCGTTTCAATGGAAAATCAAAAACTTATGGAAATCTGTCCGCAACAAACAAAATATTATTTTGTTCCTTCGATGGCTATTCTTCGTACAAGATGTTTTGCTAGTAATGGCAGAAAAGACATCTTCCCAACCACTACAGTAGATGAAGAAAAATACATCGTACTACCCAAGATGACATCCTCTTCCAGTAAACACAATGGTACTGAATTACCGAAGATGGAAAACATCAATGACATCACTCTTGAGGAGTTAGATCAATGGAATCTTCAGCCCTCAAGATTCACCCTTGTATTCATTTTATTAATCATAATTTTTGTATTTTTTGCTCTGAAAAAATTTTAGTAAAAATATTTTTTATAAGGCTACACCTCATGAAGGTGATACCTTTAACTTAGGTGGGGAGGAATTACATAATCCGAACCCCATATTTTAGACATTGGCCCATAATCTTATCCTCATATACCATGAATATAACTCTGTTACTTTTTGCTTACTTTGTGAATTCTACTACGTAGTTGCACCGCCACGTGCGTTGAGTAATATTTTATTGAGATAAGACAATATTATAAATAGTTGATTCATTGTTTCTAACAGGGATTTTTGCATTAGAATTGAAGCTCATATTTACTGTATGATTTTCCTAAGAAATAGTTTTATTTTTTAAAAACAAGGTTTCCTAATCAAAATACATATTTGGCGACGAGTACGGGATTGTGCCGGTCTTGTTAGAAAAATAAATGCATCATTGTGTCCAGCCCCAGAAGAGGTTTCACTGGTCAACATAGTAGCAAAATCTTTCCAGGCCGTTGGTTTCAACTATTAAGCACAACAGGACGATCAGAAAACCTACCCGAAGCCCGATCACCTGAGTAGCGCCCCGTGACGACTTCGTTGGAAAACTCTACATTCTAGTAAGTGAGCAAATTCCTTTCTTTTTGTGAAATCCCCAGTAATCAACCTGGTCCAAAGTTGAAATCATTTTTTTTTCGCAGTTTTGTGTGTAAAACTTGTGTTAGTTTTTCTAGGTTCGTATTTGATAGATTCGGTCTTTACTTGATGGAAACTCATTTTAATTAGAAAAATGTATATGAGACAGTAATTTATTTCCACAAAAATATAATGGGAAATCCACTCACTATAATGGGAAATCCACTCCTAATAAATAGTTTTATTTTTTAAAAACAAGGTTTCCTAATCAAAATACATATTTATATATAAGAATGTAATCAATTCTTAATTTTATAATTGAAGAAATAGACGATTTCATGTCATGATTCTGGAAGCATTTATTTTCTTTTTTAGTTTAAAATATACCAGAACAACATACACAAAATAAAATGATACCATACAAAAAATACAAAGGAATAAAAAAAATAGCTTACTAACCTGGAAGAAATCAAAAGCAATGCTTTTTCTTCGGGTTTCTCAACTCACATTGCTAACAGCTAAATAAATATAACATGTGACAGTTTTAGGTTAAAATCTTAGACATAGAACATAGATCATAGAACATAGAAGTTACAAAGTTGTTTTCCCTAAAAATAACAGTTTTATTTTTACATATATATATATATATATATATATATATATATATATATATCGTTGACTTACCTGAAGACAGGGTATCTGCTTCCTGAGACCGAGGGGAAAATTGTAACCATCCTGAATCAGGTAGTTCCAACTCGCGCCCATATAAAAAGTATAACTGGCTACAACATACCCTCCTTTTTATGCAGAAGATGCTCCAAGGCCCTAGAAACAGTACAACACATTACATCCTCGTGCCCTATACTGGCTCCTAGAGAATACATGGAACGCCTAAACCCCATGGCCAAGGTTTACCTTAGGGAACTCGCTGCAAAAATAGGCCTGCTGCAAAGAAAAGAGAGTTTATATACTTACCAGCCACACAACATCCTAGAAAACGATGTCTTTAAACTGTATTGGGACACGGCTATGGTAACAGATAGGTCAATAGCTCATAACCGGCCGAATATAGTGGTTTTCAAGTCTGTCTAGATAATAGACCTAACTGTCCCGGCAGCAGAGAACATTGCTAAGGCTTACACGGAAAAGGTCACCAAATATCAAGACCTCGCGTTCGAATTCAAAGAGATCTATGGCCTCAAGAAAATATCCATACTGCCGCTCAAAATATCAGTGAATGGCTTAGTAGAGGCGCACATAATAATTATATTGATTCACCATAAAACCATTTACAAAAAGTTGAAACAGAGCAGTAGGTATATCCATATATATATGAACAAATAGACAATACCATATATTTGACAATCGAATGAATAAATAAATAAAGTAATGAAATATTGAATTTTCGAATGCCTGTAGGTACTCGTATGTGCACTGTCAGGATTGATGACGAGTGATGAAAACTGAAATCACAAATTTGTATCCCAATCACTATATTTCCCCCACACCTCCTTCAGAATCGAATTCTTCTCTTAAAATTTCCTCAACTGTATCACCCAAATTTAATTTAGCTCCAGTATTTTGGTACTGGATATAGTCCACCAAGAAATGTTGAACGGTAGGTATCTGGTCACATTTCCGGCATCATTCATTACCCGCAACATTTATAATGATGTTAAGTTTGTATGTCCTATTCCTTACCAAATTAAAGAAACATCATTCTTACGTCCTAGATTTGGGTTTCTCCTTCTTTGAATAACGGTCTGTGTGATTTGCCTCAATTTCGTGTAGCTCCGCTACCATTCATTCTGCCAATCCAACAAGAATTTCTCTTTATAATATTTTTCTTTTATCGTGCTCGAGAATCCTGTTACTATCGGAGGCTTACCTTATGGTAGCTATTCTTGCTACTCAATTTACAATTTCATTGACCAATGTACTCATATGTGCTAGTGTCGATACAAATACAACTGATTTCAATTGTCATCATAACCATGTGATTGATGCTTGAACTTGGCAAATGCGTCCATCAGAACCAAAGGGATTGCGGATTTTATTAAGAGAACTCAGTGAATCGGTGCAAATAACATATGACATGTTTCTTGTGAGATTTCCATATTTGAGCGCTTGACATAACATGTGCATTTCGGATGTAAAAATAGTCAATCCATTATTGAGAGTCCACGTGTTAGTTTTACTTTTCGCGATTATAGCGCTGGCAACACCTGTTTTTGTTAAAAACTGTAAATGAGATTCAACTGGGTGTAGAATGTAGATACCTGATGAAGTCACATCGTGGTGGAACAATTGTATTACAAACATTTCAGTGGAAATAAAATACTGTCTCTTATATATTTTTTAATTGAAATGAGTTTCCACCAAGTAAAGACCAAATCAATAAAACAACTGTTTTCGTCTTTGGGGCATCTGTGTGTATAATATTTGAGGTTTCTTGATATTCCAATTATTAACATGAAATAATTTCTGAGTAATATTTAATGGGTATCATCCTTCTTGTACTGAGAGTATTCTAGGTGTATGTTTAGGGATTCATATTTCCAGGTACTTGTCGAGAGGAAACACTCCTGGAATTTAATACTGTCCAAATATTGCTTGCAGTCGTTTTCTGATTCTTCGCCATTCTCCAAAGTTGTGTGTAACAAAGAATACATTATAAAGGGGATTTGATTTCGGTGCCCAAATGTTGCGGTGTAAGTACTCAGTAATTGTTTTCATCGAAATGGTAGCGAAAAATAACTACTTCCAACAAAAACCGATTAGATTGGGCTGGCTCGGAAGGTATCAATAACTTTTTTCAAGACCTTATAATGAGAAGCATCTAAATTTTTCAACCATTTTTTTCTCTGCAGATTCGTATATTACTGAACCATAATTAATCGGTGATAGCATTAGAGATCAATGAAAATTCAACTGAATATAACGGTCTGGATCCCAGTTTATACCCTATATACATATTGGTCTTTCTTGGGATTTTGGATTCCACAAATAAAATAAAAAATAACTATGAATATTAAAAAGACGTTTCTTCCTCGGTTGAGGACATTCTCAATTTTATTAGTAAACAAATTAAAATCATGTGACCATTCTGAAAGAAGATATTACAATCATAACCATATATAAAATAGGACTGAGAGATGACGTACCCAAGCAGAAAATTAGTATTATTTAGTAGCTCAACATTCAGAAACAATCTACCTTCCACTGGCATGCAGCATCGTCTACGTATTGGTTCACAATAATTCTCGAATGACGCGATCTGCGGTGAAATATCAGGTGTTTTTAATACTTTTGCTGGATATCTTCGTAAGCATTTCAAAGGAAAACATCATTAGTTATAGAGGATGGTCGCGAACATAACGATTGCTGATGGAATATTCTCAAAAAAATTATTAGGTCTTGTATCTACATTTAGAATTTTTTTCTATAGGATGGTGTGATATATTTGGCTAAGGTTTCCTATATCTGTTCTGTCGTTCATGGCGATTTTGTTTTTTTTATATAAATTATATCTTTTATTTTTCTCTTATCGTTATTAGTTTAAAAAGCATGGATCTTCGTATTTTGGAAGTCGGGGTTGTGGTCATCTGTTAAAATATGTTTGTTAAGTGCTGTGCTTGAGTTTTTCAAGTATTAGTGCCCATTCAGTCTATTGTTCAATAACTGTGATGTCATGCCTATATATACTTTCTCACAACCTTTACAGGGAATGCTGTATATCAAACTTGACCTTTTCATTGGTGGAATTTCACTTTTTAGCGGAGCAAACAGTTTTTTCAAATTATTATGCGTTTTATGGCATACCTTCAAATCATGTTCTTGCAGAATGTTAGCTATATTTTCCGATAGGTTTCCTACATACGGAATGGAGATGTATGTTTTATCTTGAATTTCTGTCCTGTTTCTTGTTCTGTTGTAACACCTGTGCGTTCTTTGTGTGATAATCTTGTTCAATAAATCAATAGGGTAGTTGTTGTCAATTAAAAGTTTCCTAACTCTGTTCAGTGTGTCTGCTCTCAAAGATGGGCTGGTTATGGCAATTGCACGGTCTGTAATGCCAATTATGACACTTTGTTTTTGGCTAAAAGGATGTTTGGATGAAAAGTTCAAATATATTCCTGACCCAGTTGTTTTCGTATACCATTATGTAAGTATGATATTGTTATTTCTGATAAGAGTTAAATCTAGGAAGTTTATTCTGTTATTTTCTTTCTTTTCTATTGTAAATTGAATTTTATCACGAAAAACATTAAACGCACTCAAGATTTCATCCGTCTTGCTTTGGGGTACAGCCATGATGCAATCGTCTACATATCTCTTGTAGAAGAGTAATTCGATGTTCAATTTTTCAATTATAAGTTCCTCAACCATTTCCATCACTAGTTGCGCAACAGGGCATGAGATTGGCGAGCCCATGGCACATCCATCTATTTGTTGGTAAAAATTACTTTCATATTGAAAATAATTTGTTGATAACGTTAGTTGACTAATTCTTCATAGGGTAAAGAGGTTTGTTCGCTCAGTTACGTCCATTTCTGTGCTTTTCTTGCGGAGACAGTCCGCCGCTGGGCTGGTCGCGGTGCTATCTCCAGCGGGGATCTGTGGAACGAAAGGAAAGGCTGCCTCGGATTGATGGATAGGGTTCAATTAGGCCCATCTAATGAATGGGTTGATTCGCTCTTGAAGCAAACCCCCAATCACGTCGGAATCACCAATGAAGCTCTCAAAGGCAAAGCGGATGTTGTGAGGGAGCTTCCACCTCTTAGTTAGGGAGACGGCATTTCGTTCGGAGTCTGCGCATCTGAAACTCATCAGACAGGCGTGGTGCGCAGCTCTGCCTATGACGCCGGTGACCATGCGTTCCGCTTGGAACGGTGATCGTCAAACGCTGTGCCTTGCCCTGCTTGAACCCGGCTGGGACGGTTTGTCACGAATCTTTAGACTGGTCGGGTTCCCTATTGGTACGCCGGTCAAGCTACGATAGAGCAAGGCAGGTTTCTGGACGAAGAGCGGAGAAGTTGTTCGCTACAGGAATATAATTATAAGATTTTGAGATTAATTAATTTCTTTTCATTCTTATAGTTCTGTGAGATCAAACTTCATGTTTGTTTTGAAGTTGATTTTATTTCTTTGTTGAATTATTCGGTTAGATCTTTTCCCAATGATCAAAATATCATATTTCTGATTAATTTCAATACAATATGCCAACAACTGTATAAGCAGAGAGAGTATTTAGCTCCATGCTAACTTGGAATTTAACCGTTTTTAGTGATTTAAATAATTTTTAAAATCATATACAAGTGTTCCTTGACCAGCAGTCAAATAAAAGTTAAAATTTGAATGACATTTTCCGAGTTGTTTATTGATCAGAAGTATGTGGATACCATCTTCAAGAAATTCAATGAGAAACTCGAGCAAAAAATACAAGATGTCAATAATACGATCTTAGACGTAACGACGTTACGAAAAATGGAGAAGATGAATAATACTTGCATGTTTGGAATGAAAGAGGAAAGAGATGAATGTCTTGAATTGAGGATAATGGAACATATAAATGAAATAACTAAATTGGAAATCCAAAACTTTGATGTGAATGCATGCTACAGAATCGGAAATACAAACAACCCACAACAGTCACTGCCGGTGGTGATAAAAATCTCAACATTTGATTGTAAACGGAAGCTTCTTAACAATGAGAAGAACATAAATAGAGGTTAATTCTTGATAGAAGGCATATAAAATTATTCAAATATTTTAATATTAGCCTTCTACATATTTAATTTCAAAAAATTATATTAATGATTATAACTTCTGAAAATAAATTAAAATAATGTCAAATAAGTACCACTTATATCAATTGACATATAAAATAAACATTCATTATAAGACATCCGAATGGTATAACAAAATCCAATAAATAAAAATTATTAACCAAAATTCTATAAATTAAATATTTTGAATAGACAAAATTTTGTTTCTGCTGATCAATCTTATGAAAACCAATATCTTTCAAAAATATCTAACATATTCTTCAGAATTTCATCATAAAACTATCTTACTTAGAATATTCAATATCATTGGATATCTAACTAAGTTATTTTATATAAAAAACTCAAGATATGTAAAACATTACTGAAAAACAAGTTTTAAGAAGGACTTTGCTTCATCAGTATTCAAATATTCATATTCAATAAATATAACATCAATCAACACCAAATATTTACTTACCCTTCAATCATTTGGAAAGACTTCTGGCAGACCAAAAAATCTTTAAATGTACTGTGACGGTTCACTACATATAAATATTTCTGTGGTTTACCCTTGATCTAAAATTGATTTAAAAGATTGAAAGACAATTTAACGGCCTCTGTAATAGCACAAGGACTATCTGTATAAAGAATGTTGAGGAAACCAAATAATTATATATTATGAATAAAATAACATGAATAGAGGTTAATTCTTAATTGAAGGTATATAAAATTATTTAAATAATTTAATGTTAGCCTTCTACATATTTAATTTCAAAAAATTATATTAATGATTATAACTTCTGAAAATAAATTAAAATAATGTCAAATAAGTACCACTTATATCAATTGACATATAAAATAAACATTCATTATAAGACATCCGAATGGTATAACAAAATCCAATAAATGAAAATTATCAACCAAAATCTTATAAATTAAATATTTTGAATAAACAAAATTTTGTTTCTGCTGATCAATCTTATGAAAACCAATATCTTTCAAAAATATCTAACATAATCTTAAGAATTTCATCATAAAACTATCTTACTTAGAATATTCAATATAATGGGATATCTAACTAAGTTGCTTTATATAAAAAAACTTAAGATATGTAAAACATTACCGGAAAACAAGTTTTAAGAGGGACTTTGCTTCATCAGTATTCAAATATTCATATTCAATAAATATAACATCAATCAACAACAAATATTTACTTACCCTTCAATCATTTGGAAAGACTTCTGGCAGACCAAAAAATCTTTAAATGTACTGTGACGGTTCACTACATATAAATATTTCTGTGATTTACCCTTGATCTAAAAGATTGAAAGACAATTTAACGGCCTCTGTTATGGCACAAGGACTATCTGTATAAAGAATGTTGAGGAAACCAAATAATTATATATTATGAATAAAATAACATAAATAGAGGTTATTTCTTGGTAGAAGGTATATAAAATTATTCAAATATTTTAATATTAGCCTTCTACATATTTAATTTATATATATTTATAAAGTAACATTTAGATATCCAATAGTATTGAATCTAAGTAAGATAGTTTTATGATGAAATTCTTAAGATTATGTTAGATATTTTTGAAAGATATTGGTTTTTATAAGATTGATCAGCAGAAACAAAATTTTGTCTATTCAAAATATTTAATTTATAGGATTTTGGTTAATAATTTTTATTTATTGGATTTTGTTATACCATTCGGATGTCTTATAATGAATGTTTATTTTATATGTCAATTGACATAAGTGGTACTTATATGACATTATTTTAATTTTTTTCAGAAGTTATAATCATTAATATATTTTTTTGAAATTAAATATGTAGAAGGCTAATATTAAAATATTTAAACAATAAGGAGAAATTTAAAAACACTGGAACATTTATTATGGCAGAGCTAACGAAGTCGAGGATTTCTCTTTTAAATTCAGCGAAGAATTTATTTGGATATAAAAACGTGTGGACGCATAGGGGATCTATACTTATTGAAATAAACGACGAAATTATAAAAATAAATGATCAAGAACATCTTCAGGAGCTGAATAGCAGGGGTTCGACATAATTGAATAGTGTATATTGATTACTTTTGATTTGGTACAATTTTTTTTAGTTAAAAAGATATTTTCATGCACGGTTATGCGAATTTGTTGCATTTTTGTCATTGGGGATTTGTTTCGGGAGGTTGGGAGAGAGGAGGTGAAAACGGTAGTTTATGATGAAATGAATAATTCGTTCAGGGACGGAATAGGTGGTGCTGATTCACGTTTAAACATAATCCACTATAATATACGTAGTAAATATAAGAATTGGGATGTGTTGAAAATATAGATGTTATAGTATTGTCTGAAACCTGGAAGGTTGGAGGGGTAAGTGATGTCTACATTCCTGGGAGAAATTAGCTGAAACAAAACTAATAAGAAAAATTATTACTTATAATAATTTAAGTTTCGGACTTATTGCCTCATACAGAGCATTTAGTACTAATCTTGTTCTTTACGTTCAAGAATTGGAAAACATACTTCAGAAAATGAAATTTCAAAACGTAGAATTGTTAACCTGCGATATAAATATTGATTTATTAAACAAAAAAGGTAACACAACGAATCAATATGTGTGAATGCTTGCGGAGAATGGATATGTTTCGTATATCGATAGACCTCCCCCTTTGTCTCTGTACCTTATCGTGGTGGGGGAGCTTGTCATAACGAGCGTCCTAGTTTTATTTATGAAATGGAGGATATGGTTATGATGCCTAAAGCAGATGACTCGCAATCCAAACTTCCTTACTTTCTTTCTTTCTTGCATAATACCATTCTGTCATGTTGTCTCACTCCATCCTTTTCCTACCGTAAGGTTTGGAATCGTACGGGTAAGCTGGCTCTGATTGACGACCAGAATCTGCCATTAGAGTTTTGTAAGCCTTTCATTGGCGAAGGGATACCCTGCTAAATCTCAACGTGGGTTTTCCAACCTTCGTCCTCTTATCTGCTGAAAGTTCTTAAATGGTTGCTGAAGGAAAATGGGAGACTACGACGTTTCGAACAAGTTACTGGAATTGGGATATTCGCTCTGCTCGCCCCCAAATTTGGCTCCATTTTTAGATCATGAAGCTTCCGCTGCGGGGTCCTGATTGGTCCGTTGGAGGACAAAGGGAGACTACGACGTTTTGAACAAGTTAGTGGCCTTGGGAAATTCGCTCTGCTCACCCCTAACTTCGGCCCGTTTGTGGATCCTTAAGCTTATCTTATCCGCTTCCGGGTCAGAAGTGGTCCGTTAGAGGGAAAGGTAGACTACGACGTTTCGACGAGATTTGAGGGTCCTGGGAGATACGCTCTACTCTCCCCCAACTCTGGCGGCCTTTTGATCCTAAAGCACAATCCTTCGATGCTTTGGAGCCTCGCTTTTAGCAGTAAACAGCAACAGCGGCCCTGTTGAGCAGGAGGTCCATGCTCTTATTTGTGTTGATTCGTTGCTTCAATCTTTCATAACCATAGAGACACTCTGCTCAAATGACTGAGTGTTGGGATCGGCACGGCGATCCTTCTCTTGGGAGAGCGGAGGTGACTTGTGGGGTCCCTCATGTAGTTATTCTGGCGCAAAGTTCTCGATAAAACTTCCTTCAAAATTCCTATCTTTCTCTTTCAGCTCATCGGGGGTCTGCTGGAGTGTCAAAACTTGAGCAGAAACCCGGGACAACGGTGATGACAATGGTACTTTAATGTTATTAGAGAGCTCTGCTCACATTTTAACTTGTACAATTCTGAGTATATCGATAGACCTACCAGAATGTCAGGAAATAAATATTCTGTACATGATCACATTTTTATTAGGACAAAACAAAAATACATAGATATATAGATATATATCCATCTGTAATTGTACTATCTCTAACTGACCATTACGCCAATTTCGTCTCTTTTGAATTTCGAATTTTTGAATGAGAAACCGAACAAAAAAGAAAGTGGAATTACTGAATTATGAAGAATTGATCAATCATTTGAGAAGAGAAGACTGGACAGAGCTGCTAGAAAAGAGAGATCCGGATCTCTGCTATAGCTTTTTTGTTATGAAAATTAAAACTCTCATTAAGAATTGTACCCATATGAAATGCGTTAATGATGCGAAGCAAAAACTGAAACCGTGGATTACCGCGGGTTTGATTAATTCAATTCAACATCGAGATCGTCTTAGGCGACAACTTTTGCGAGATGGTAATCCTGAGAAACAGGCAGAGTATAAATACTACCAAAATGAATTATGCAATTTAGTGAAAATAACAAACAATTCATATTATAAAAATAAAATATTAATATATTTATCAAAAAATTCAGGAAACTATTGGAGAAGTAACAAATAGGAGAAAACTCCATAATTCGCCATTGTATGAAATTGAAAAGTAATCTGGAGTGGAGATAACGAGTGATAAGGAAAGGGCTAATCTTTTCAATCAGTTTTTCACTAGTATCGGAAAAAATATGGCATCTAAAATAAACAAGGGAGCATTGCAAACATATAAGTGAAAAAGCTGTCCAAACTCTCTCTTTTTGCGACCCATAAGTGAGAAGGAGTTAATAATGGTGATTAACAGCTTGAAAAACGGTTCATCTTCCGGGCCAGATAATATATCAGTCAAAATCATTAAGAAATGTCATCATTACTTACTGAAACCTCTAAGTTATATAATAAATCGATCGATTTCAAACAAATAAGTCGACGGAGGATGAACTTACCAATTTCGTAAATGAAAATAGTAATAAAAATAAAAAAAGTCTTACAGTCTTCTCAGATCTGGCCAAGGCGTTTGATACCGTCAATCACGAAATTTTGTTCGAACGATTGGAAGCTGTCGGAGTCCGACACCACGTTTTAAAGATTTTCCAGAATTATTTGTATGCTCGCTATTCGACAGTTAAAATTAATGCCATAATGACAGTTAAAATTAGTGACTCATTGCCTATTTCGATGGGGGTCCTCAGGGTACGGTGTTAGGTCCTGTACTTTTCCTAGTATATATTCATGGGCTGGCACTTATTGGCGTAGGACGGGTGATATCGTATGCTGATGACACTGTGGTTTTATTCGGTGGAGAGACATGGAACACTACGTACAAAAAAAACGGAAATAGGAATGAAGGAGATTCTCTAGTGGCTTGATTGTAGACTTTTAAGCCTTTAGAAAACGTGTTTCATAACATTTTCTCCTACGATGGTTCGTCAACCTAGTCAAAAAGATCTAAAAATACATGCTAGCGATTGTTTCTGCGAAAACTGCCATTGTAAATCTATAAAAAAGGAGAAGCACACAAAGTACCTAGGTGTTATGGTTGATCCGCATTTAAGGTGGGAAGAACATATTGATTATATGTCAAAGAAACTGAAGATCTTGTTTTTCAGATTTTATCAACTTAGGGACATTTTGAGTGTTAAGGACCTGAAAACTACTTATGACGCATTGATCGGATCAATTATACGTTATTGTATAACAGGTTGGGGTAGCTGTTCTTCCAGTATCCTAAAAAAAACTTTAAGTTGTCCAGAATACGGTCATGAAAATAATGTTGAAAAAAATCGTAGATAACCAAATGAAATATTATATGAAGAGTCATTATAAAATAAAACACTTGTTTACATTTTCTACTTTATTTTTGGTATTGACGTACGTTTCGTCTTTGCTTGAAAGACTTCATCAGAATACGAAGTAACAGTTGTTGTACAATGAATTTATAAGATTTTTTACAGAAGGTGTACATGTGTTTTTAATTGTTCGTCGGGTTGGTTTTCTCAAAGAATATTCCCTTCCGAATCGTGTTCACTTGATCCCTTGTAAATATTGAATAGAGGGGTATAATAAAAATCTATTTGTTCATTTACTAGGTTATTGCTGTTTTTATGTTTATTTATTTCGTAAATTTCCCATAAGTTCAATTTTAGACCTCTATTTTCAACATGTAGAATTTCTATTTCTTTTGTGAAAGAATGGTCATTTTCAAGAAGGTGTTTAGCATGATGTGAATCTTTTTTATTTTTATCGAAACTTCTTTTATGTTCTGTTAGGCGTGTACCGAAATTTCTACCTGTTCTACCAATATAAATCTTTGGGCAATCTGGGCAAGTGAGTTTGTATACACCTGATAATTGAAGTTTATCCATACCGTTTTTATTTTTTTTTGATGTATTTGCTGATAGGATTGTTTGTCTTGAAAGAGACTTTAATATTTTCTTTTTCAAGTAGGTTTTTTAGTTGAATACTAATGTTTCCGAGATATGTGAGGCTAACGTATTTGTGTTCAGATAGATCAGATGTTACTGGATAAATTTCTTTTATTGTGTTTTTGTGTATACGTTGGTTAATTAAATTATCTATTAGAGATGTATTATATCCATTGTTGTGAGCTATTTGTTTAATTATACATTTTTCTTTATGGAAATTGACCTGGTTTAGTGGAATGTTCAATAAACGGTATATCATACTATGGAGAGCTGCTAGTTTGTGGTGGAATGGATGAAAAGAATTACGGTGTATAATGGTATCTGTTTGTGACGGTTTATGATAAATTGCGAAGTTATGTTTATTGTTTTCTCTAGTTATCGTGAGGTCAAGAAAGTTGATGGATTCATTATGTTCTATTTCTGAGGTGAAAACTATTTTTGGGTGGAGGTTATTTATAAAATTCTCAAATTTTGATATTTGTCTGTTAGTACCTATGAAACATGCAATTATATCATCCACATACCTATACCAATAAAGGATGTATTTTTTGAACGGATGTTTATGAATTTTGTTTTCTAGGAAATCCATGAAGATTTCTGCAAGTAAAGAGCTTAGTGGATTTCCCATGATTGAACCTTCTTCGCTAGTATATAAAGTATTGTTAAATTTGAAGAAATTTTGGTTTATGCAAATATTTAATAAGTTTATTATTTCTGATTTTATGACGGGGTTTACTTTGTTATAATTTAAAAGTTCTTCTATCAGTTTTAATGTTTCCAATGGGGGAACACTAGGAAAAAGGTTTTTAACATCACACGAAATCAATTTTGCATTGTTAGGTAAACCGAAAATTTTATTAATTCTGCCAAATATAACATCTTAAACAAAGACCCAACTCAAAAGTTTCAAAAAGCTATAAAAAATGCATTAAAAGATACACAAGTCATTATAACAGATAGAGAAAAATATAGATTGATTAATAGTAATCCCCAACCACCAGAATTATACTCTTTCATTAAATTGCATAAAGAAAATTATCCCATCAGACCCGTAGTTCCATACTGTACAGCACCGGCCTTCAAATTATCTAGACACCCCATTGAAATAATAAAAAAACACACCAAATTTTCATCTAAATACTCCATAAAAAACTCAGCAGAACTAACTGAAAAAATTAAAGATATAACTTTACCTAACAATGCAAAATTGATTTCGTGGGATGTTAAAAACCTTTTTCCTTGTGTCCCCCCAATGGAAACATTAAAACTGATAGAAGAACTTTTAAATTATAACAAAGTAAACCCCGTCATAAAATCAGAAATAATACACTTATTAAATATTTGCATAAACCAAAATTTCTTCAAATTTAACAATACTTTATATACTAGCGAAGAAGGTTTAATCATGGGAAATCCACTAAGCTCTTTACTCGCGGAAATCTTCATGGATTTCCTAGAAAACAAAATTCATAAACATCCGTTCAAAAAATACATCCTTTATTGGTATAGGTATGTGGATGATATAATTGCATGTTTCGTAGGTACTAACAGACAAATATCAACATTTGAGAATTTTATAAATAACCTCCACCCAAAAATAGTTTTTACCTCAGAAATAGAACATAATGAATCCATCAACTTTCTTGACCTCACGATAACTAGAGAAAACAATAAACATGACTTCACAATTTATCATAAACCACAAACAGATACCATTATACACCGTAATTCTTTTCATCCATTCCAACACAAACTAGCAGCTCTCCATAGTATGATATACCGTTTATTGAACATTCCACTAAACCAGGTCAATTTCCAAAAAGAAAAATGTATAATTAAACAAATAGCTTACAACAATGGATATAATACATCTCTAATAGATAATTTAATTAACCAACGTATACATAAAAACACAATAAAAGAAATTTATCCAGTAACATCTGATCTATCTGAACACAAATACGTTAGCCTCACATACTCGGAAACATTAGTATTCAACTAAAAAACCTACTTAAAAAAAGAAAATATTAAAGTCTCTTTCAAGACAAACAATCCTATTAGCAAATACATCAAAAACAATAAAAACAGTATGGATAAACTTCAATTATCTGGTGTATACAAACTCACTTGCCCAGATTGCTCAAAGATTTATATTGGTAGAACAGGTAGAAATTTCGGTACACGCCTAACAGAACATAAAAGAAGTTTCGATAAAAATAAAAAAGATTCACATTATGCTAAACATCTTCTTGAAAATAACCATTCTTTCACAAAAGAAATAGAAATTCTACATGTTGAAAATAGAGGTCTTAAATTGAACTTATGGGAAATTTACGAAATAAATAAACACAAAAACAGCAATAACCTAGTAAATGAACAAATAGATTTTTATTATACCCCTCTATTCAATATTTACAAGAGATCGAGTGAACACGATTCTGAAGGGAATATTCTTTGAGAAAACCAACCCGACGAACAATTAAAAACACATGTACACCTTCT
Organism: Megalocaria dilatata; assembly: GCA_034642435.1. Taxonomy (NCBI): domain Eukaryota; kingdom Metazoa; phylum Arthropoda; class Insecta; order Coleoptera; family Coccinellidae; genus Megalocaria; species Megalocaria dilatata. The sequence goes on along the minus strand of CM067854.1, from coordinate 96,956,613 downwards.
GTAAAAAATCTTATAAATTCATTGTACAACAACTGTTACTTCGTATTCTGATGAAGTCTTTCAAGCAAAGACGAAACGTACGTCAATACCAAAAATAAAGTAGAAAATGTAAACAAGTGTTTCATTTTATAATGACAATTACAACTGATTTCTACCAAGCAACGGCCCAATCTATCATAAATTATATGAAGAGGCCGATATTATGTCAGTCAGGCAGGTTTTCGCTTTGAGATCCGTTTTGTGGGCAAAACAATGGCGGTTCAAATTTGAAGAATGTGAGAAGGGAAGGTTGCAAGGAAATGTGGTGATGCCGTTTTTCGGGAAATCATTTACGCAAAACACTATCTTCTATCTAGGTCCAAGATTGTTCAACTTGCTACCGACAAGAATTGAATTAATTTCAGATAAGAGCAAATTCGAAACAGAAGCTAAGAAGTATATTAAATCCAATTTCAACTTGTTCTTGGAAGTATAAATTCAAAGTCGATAAGTCGTTTTGTTTTTGTAGGTTGCACTCGGTTTTTTTCCTTTGGGGTGTGACACCAGATGACCCTTTTTCGCCTCCTCGTCAACTTAGAGATTTCAGTTGTCTCTTCTATATGTATGTGAAATTTGAATTATATGGACTCTTTTTTTTTCTCATACTGAACTGATTACTGTAATGAAAGAAAAAATACCTTTTCTAGATCACAAACAAGCATAATGCTTAGGTGATAGAACAAACAAAAAACATAATAGAATTTATTTTTGTGTTATTGCATATTTGGTTTTTTTATAAATAAGAAAATTTGTCAAATATTTGTAATCAGTTTGGTGAAATGAATTATAGTGAAATTATACTATGGTTCATCAAATTTTACGTTCTTGTCTTCTAGCGTATTTGAGGCAAAAGCTAATTTTTAGACGTGATGTTCATTGCGTTAGGCATGGCTATAGGCTCATGTTGCCAAGATTTGGTTCAGCTATGTTTCAGCGCTCCTTCACCTTCAATGCGGTGAAGTTACATAATGAATTTTTAGTTTCTAAAGGCGTTTCTTTGGGCTCACTGAGAAAAATTTTGAAGTCAAAATTCTTGACGAGCCAATTATAAATAAGGATAATTTTATGAATATGAAATATGTTCTGTTTACTCACAATGTAACTGATTGGTTAATTTTATTTTTTTTTCGCTTATTTTTGTTCCTATCCTTTTGGTTTTTTTTTTTCCTTTCTGTTTTTTTTTTCAAGGTTGAGTGGACTAGCTTTAAGCTAGACTTCGCCCTATATTCATATATTGTAAATATATGAATAAAGGCACTATTATTATTATTATTAAATTATTTTTTCCGTATGATATGATTGACTTAATCGTATTCCTTTCATATAATCTTGAGAAAATAATATTATTCTGATCTTTTTTACTATTCAAATCAATTGGTATATTTTGCTTACACAAAATCCCTTTTAATAATTTATGTTAATTCAACTTTACTCTCTGAGGTACTCATAGAGTTTCTTAATGCTAATTTTGATTTTATTTTTTGAGTTTCTGCTTCTACAACTTGAACCCTTTTTTATGTTGATTCACAATTTTCTCCCCGAATTTTTTATTTTATTTCTGAAAGAACTATGTTAGGGAGATTAATAAATCTTCAAGATAGTTAGTTTGCAGAAAGTATTTCAGTTTGTTTCCTATTATTTCGTTTCATCAGTTCAAGTTTTTTCTTTTGTTTTGAGTTTATTAGGAATTATCCTATTCACCTTCACTTGAATTTGAAAATGCGGTTTTTGTGCTGCTGCGCTGTAATTGTCCGTTTTCAACTTCATGTGGCTTGGTATTGTTTCATTTATTGAGTAAGCATATGGTTTGGGTAGCTTCAGCACTTTTGAGAAGTATAATAGGGCCAAAACGCAAGCATTTTCTTCTTTTAAACATAGAGTTGTATTGACCTTTACTTGATAAGAATCCATTATACACATAATTGAAAAAAATGGAAATACTAAAAACTTAAAATATATAAATCGCAGTTATCGGTTATTTGCCCATTTTGATCTCCTCAAAAACTAAAAATTGAACAAAGTGGAATGTTCATCAATACTAAAATAAAAGCACATTAGTGGTCTTTCCTCTTCAATAAGTTAGAGTCTACATATGCAGAATGTCTAATAACAGGGAAACATTATTTTGATGGGACTTTTGGGATTTTACATAAAAAAATAGGGGTCCCTAGAAAAACTTCTTAGAAAGTTTTGAAATAAACCGTTTAAAACATTCCGGAAATTCATTGAATGACCCGATAAAATGATCTAGTTCTCCTCTATTGTGTTTATCCTCATAGGAATCTGGTCGGTTTCCCAAAAGTGGTCAAAACGTTTTTGAGCCCTCATCTCAGAACAGAAAGCATTTAAATATCGCATATTTCCAAATTTTTGACCACTTTTTCATAAACATTTGAAGAACTGAATTTGTAGAGAAACGCGTCATGTAAGCAACTCTTAAAAATAAATAGAAACCGACATATATGTGTATAATTTAAATAGGTGTTCAGTGGGTTCATATCAAGTAAAGGCCAACTTAATTCGAGGTTATAAGATTCATATGAAATATGCGGGGAATATAATTTCAAGAAAAAAATCAATACAGTTCAAAATGATTCAGATTAATAAACCAATTCTAGGTAACTTTACAGATTTTAATTAATTATTTCGAAAGGTTTATTTCTAAATCCAATATTATTGTTGTTATATATATATATATATATATATATATATATATATATATATATATATATATTGTTGTGCTTCAAGTGATTAGACGTGTTTTGTTTCTGCTCTCGACTAAAGTGGTGCATTTTGCGGTCAAAAGTGAATGAAATTTGCGGAGATTTCTCGGGATATTGCATTAATCATCTGAGTTGGGGAATGTTTCCTGAATTATCAAATTTTTGTTTGACTGTTCCCAGGGATTGTATTTCTTTTTTTTGAGAATTATTCCTGTTATTGTTTGTTTTTGAAGGACGCAAATTATCGTGTCGCGCAGATCTGGTGCGTTCTGACTTCCACCTCCCGTGTTCGTTTGTTGTTGCGAGACTCGGTACCTCTGTGTGCTAACAACTATCAACTAGACAGTCGTTGCCCTGCAAGCTGCAGTGGCTGTTATTAATACAATTAGCTTCCCGGATCAGAGTTCGCTCATCGCAAACACTACGCATAACAGACTTGAATTTCAGCAGGATACCTCATCGTTCACTAGTTTGTATGTTTTCGCTTTCAGATTTTTATTTTTGTCTCACCCATCATTATCTTCTATAAAATTCCCTGTCCCCTTCGTGGCCTTCCCCCTTCTCTGTGTGATGTCTCTCTTACAGGTCCAAGAGAGTGAAGTACGTCCTCCCTTACTCCTCTTCCTATATTTTTTATTCAAACACTATTGTCATTGGCCAGGATGCCGAAGTGCCATTTATGTTCAAAGCAAACAGCTAATCAACGCTGCATCAACTGCACGAAGTGTAAGAATGTTTTTCATTTGGACTGCCTCAAATTGCCATCGGATGAATTGGACAGAGTGGACGAGGGATGGACTTCTGGATATTGCAGGAAAGACACTCGAGGACTTTGCAGTCAATCAGTCTCTTCGCCTTCCCATTCGGAGAATTTACATGTTTTGGGTGGTGGCACTCAACCTTGTCCGCTTGACCCAATGAGTATTGATCAATGCGCTATACTCATGTCCAAATTTAACGAAATATCATCCGATATTTCCACCATTAAAGCCACCCAATTGACATTGCAGTCTGAATTTTCTGACTGCAAGTCGATTTTACAAAATCATTCGTCACAGATTAGAAGCCATAGTATAATTCTCAGGGATCATTCGATGACCCTAGGTAAACACGATGGTGACATTCTGTCTTGCAATGACCAACTTCGTGAACTTGCTTCTGACCATTATATTCTCAAAACGAACCTGGATGCTGCCAGTTTCGATTGTCCAAGGTGGAGGAAGCCTCCAGTTCAGTTGTTCATGATTCGGCAACGACAAGCTCTTCATTTAAGCCCGCTGAGATACTTGACCGCTTGCGGAGGTCGCACAACATTTCAATTCGTGGTGTTGCTGAGTCGGATTTGGTGAATGACGCGGCACTCGTTTCACAGCTGATTGAATACGTGGCTCCCGGAGGTGAGTGCCCATCGCATCTCTGTCGAAAGACTTGGCCGTGCCAGTGGTAACCGCCCCAGGATGCTGAAGGTTACGTTTACTAACCCGATGGTGGTCACTAAGTTGCTGCGGAACTGGAGAGTCATCAATAATTTATCAGCTTGGAAAAAATATAGCATTTCTCATGACAAAACACCTTTGCAAATTGAGGAATTGAATCACCTACGTGAAGAACTTAAACGTGTACAAAGAGCGGGGGAGTCCAATATTGATAAAAAGTATATTTCTGGCATTCCTTCGATAACAAAAATTTCTGTCCCTGAGAACCAGAAAAACTGAATAACCTTCGCGAGCGGTCGGTTGCGTACACCAACTCGCATTCTCTTTTCTCAAAGCACTCAGAACTACTTGCTTTCACTAAAACTTATCAGTCTACTTTCATCCTTGTTGATGAGTCCTGGTTACACTCTAGAGTCCCGGATAATTTAGTTTCGATACCTGGTTACTCCATTCACAGGTGCGATAGTGTGACAACGATTGGTCACGGAGGGGTATGTATCTATGAAGTGAGTGAGATTTCTAGTTCTTTTTCTGTTCGACCCTTTACCCCAGGTTTACCTGGTATCGACAGTGTATTCATTGACCTCTTCAGCGGGCCGTCTTCCAGCTTCACTATCGGATGTGCCTATAGACCTTGACCTTTTCAGTCCGACATCAAGATGACAACTTTTCTGGGTAATTTTTCGACGACGAAACGGAACCTCTTTGTTGCGGGTGATTTCAACCTCTCAGATGTTGATTGGCCACTTACTCCTAGGGTCTACAACTCGCCTTCCGGTCCTTACGTTGACGCAATTCGTGATTCTAACCTCCTTCAGTTAGTGGAGGGGCCTACACGTTTTCGAAACCTTCAAAAACCATCTTTCTTGGATCTTATATTAGTGAACGATGCTGACTTAGTTTCCAAAGTTGAGCATCATCCTCCTCTGGGAAAATCAGACCATGTCCTTCTCCTCTCAAAACTACAGGTCCAGTTCTACAGTCCGAGTATAAAGTCTAAAAAATCCATAAAAGTTATTAATTATGAACAGTTGAAGCTCAGGGTCGGTGGTGTTGATTGGGATGTTATGTTCGAGTCCACCGTTGATGTTGAGATTATGCGTGATCGTTTCGGGTAGGTTCTGAGGAGCCTAATTAATGAATGCTCGTCATTGAGAAATATCATCACGGTGGCTTCGAAACCTTGGATCGGCCTGGCATCCTCAAGATGATCAGACACAAAAAGTCGATATGGCAGCGCTATATTCGGCGAAGACAACAACGAGACTACGACGCCCATCGCACATACTCAAATATTCTCGCCAATACTATTTCTGCTGCCAAGAGGGAGTTTGAGTCGAGATTGCTTCAGTCCAAAGATCGCAAACGTTTTTTCAAGTACGTTAGATCGTCGCTAAATTCTAAAGTCGAAACCCCATTGGTTTCTAACTCTAACAACCAACCTTGCGGAAACCCTGAAGCGTATGCTAATGTAGTGGCAGACACTTTCGCTGCAGATTTCACCGACGAGACTGGTTTACCTCCCCAAATGCGCATAAATCGCGTCAACTCTGACTTAAGAAGTATAACTTTTTTCCCTGCCATTGTGGAAAAGCATCTCTCAGCTCTCGACGCACGTTCTGCCCCTGAAGGTGAAGGTGAAGGTCTTCCATCGAAAGTACTTAAGGCGTGTGCTCAGTTCCTAGCCTCTCCTCTATCTAGAATTTTCACAAGATCTTTCGAAACATCATCGCTACCTACATCCTGGCGGAATGCTCTTGTAACTCCAATATTAAAAAAAGGTGACAAGCTTGATGCGTCAAACTATCGTCCCATCAGACTATTTCCTATTGCAGCCAAAATTTGTGAAAGGATGATCCTAGATTGCGTCCTCAAATTTGCTTCAGACAACAAGATCATTCCCTATTGCCAACATGGTTTTCTTCCTGGTCGTTCAGTGATAACAAATCTTCTGGAGTGCGTCAATTATTGGTCGAAAGCACTCGATAAGAAAGATCCTGTGGACGTGATATACTTGGACTTTTCCCGTGCTTTTGATCGTGTACCCCACAAACGACTTTTGCACGTGCTTGATCATCTAGGCTTTCGAGGTGACCTTCTTGCGTGGATTGCAGCATTTCTTCATGATCGTTCATTTCAGGTTAGAGTTGGCAGCTCTCTCTCGTCTCCCAAGGCGGTGACCAGTGGCGTACCACAGGGCTCAGTTTTGGGACCCTTACTTTTTCTCCTGTACATCTCCGACTTACCTACCTGTATTGATTCATGCTGCTCTCAGTTTGCTGATGACACGAAGTTGTACGGTGTTCCTGGGGATCAAACATTGCAGCGTGACTTGGACTCTATGGCACTCTGGTGCGAGGACTGGCAGCTTTCTCCCAATATCGAGAAGTGTGTAGTTTTGCACATGGGTGCCAATAACCCTCGTCTCCAGTACAATCTCTGTGGCCAAGGAATTTCCTCTGCAAGTAGCCATTGTGATATCGGTGTTGTTATAACAGACGATTTGTCCTGGTCGGAGCACATACTGTCTATTGTCGGCAAGGCCAGAAGGTCTCTTTTTTTAATACAGAAGGCATTTGGTGGGTGCGATCCAACTACGTGTAGTGCTCTTTATTAGACTTATATTCGTCCCATCTTGGAGTTCGCCGGAATAGTTTGGAGTCCAGTGTTGTGTCGCGACGCTGCGGTACTTGAGAGATTGCAGAGGCAGGTTACGCGGTTGCCCTACGGTATAAGTCGACCCGATTACGACGCGAGGCTCGCGATAATGGACCTAACGTCGTTTGCTGACCGTAGAGTGCGCGGAGATCTTATTAAATTCCGGGCCCTTCGTGTAATGTTCGGTGTTGACATGCGTCACCTGTTCGTGATCAACCGGGACGAACGTTTGGGTGGTCACTCTTTCAAACTCAAGAAAGAGAATTTTTCGACGGTTGGTAGGCAACATTTTCTCTCTAACCATGTGTTTGGTTCCTGGAATGGTTTGCCTGAGGGTGTTGTTTGTTACGGTTCGGTGAACGCGTTCAAAAACTTCTACGATGGATCGCTGAGGCAGCAGTGTTGTGATCGCGGCAGTCTGTCACTTTTTTACTTGTGAATAACACCTTTTTGTGTTTTTTTTCTCTTCGAAGCACTTTTTGTTTTTCAATATCTTGTATATTTGTTTGTGAGTTTATAGGCTTTGCCTCAACTCTCATCATGGTATAATAATAATAATAATAATAAATACATTTTAATTTAGTATCTTTTTTCTTCCGGACTTTTAATAGTTTTCCAAAATACGGAAAGCTGAAAAGTCTTCGAAAGATTAAAAGTATACTGACATCGATTATACTCATTTGCATTTCTTACTTTTCAACTTTTTTTCTGTTTCAAGTGGTCGAAGCGAAATTTCAATTTGGAGATTTTAGTTTCTTCAGATATGAATTTGTGAAGATTACGAAATATTTCGAGATTTCATATTACTTTCAATATCTAAAAACAAATTACCTGTGAATGATTCAAAAGAATTCATGGATAAAAATAAAAATAAAATTCATAGTCATCAAATATTTAATGATAAGACAAAAACCACTTCATAAGTTAGAAGGATCCTTCACCAGAAGTTTGACAATTAAAATCATTTAAATGAATGCTGAATAAAAAAACACCCACTTTTGCAAGGTAAGTGACAGCTATCAAAAATAACTTATTTATTTTCGGGATCCCTGCTAATCAAAACGTTTCGGATGTAATGTATACACAAGTTCGTAGCAATTTGCGACCGGAAAAATAATATTCCCAGCGCCCCTTGCATAATCGGTTCAAAGCGATTCTTCTGAGATTTGGGTCATTCACGCTTCCTTGAATATGTTTGGACCCTCACATTTTGAATCAGAATTCCTCATGTGACAGGAATTTATATGGAGAAATGGAACCAACCATATCGGCGCAATTCTAGAAGATGCCATAACGTTGGTTCAACGAATTCACTCATGTTACGAAGAACAACGAAATAATCATGAAAGCACTAAGTTTATAAGAGGTTCAAGCGACCTCCAATTAAAACTATTCTGAACAATAGGAAAACTATGGTTTTGTTTCCACATCAAAAAACTGATAATTAAAGGACAGAGTTCAAATTGAGACCAAGCGAAATCTTTCATTTCACTAACTCAAAGAAAATTAAGTAACAAACTTCGAGAAATAAAAGAATGTGGAGATAACTACAGAAAAACATCGAACGTGAGATTCAAAAGTTTGAAATTACACGTAATCAGTGCTATATGTGAAGAAAAACATTGTAGCTACTTATAAGTAAGTAGTGATCACTAAAAATTCTTTAACTCCACTCCTGAAAGATTATATGAGAATATGTTCCAGAGAATCAACAATATATTTGTTGTAAAATTTGAATACGAAAATAATAAAGGATCTACAAAAAACAGATAACGTATGATGACGAGTTATGAGCCCTCTACTTCGAGGGTGAAGGCCACAAACATCAGACCTGAATGTTATTTTCGATAGAAATACGATGGTTTCTGAAACAACGAAATACGGTGATAAAACAACAGCTGCTGCCAGAGAACTATTCTACTTATTTAACCATGTGGTATCCACCAATCTGTGACCTATACGGTCAAATTTGCGAACACCAAAGATGAATCTCAAACATGCATTTTTAATTTTTTGTATTGAATTGATGGTTTCCTTTTCTAAGCCCGAATAAATCTCTTGTGAACAATAATTGTATCACAAATTGTTTTTCTGATCTGAATTAGCAAGTCACTACGGTGGGAATAGATAAGTCTTAAAGCATCCGAGGGATCATCACAGGGGATCTAGGAGTATCAGGATAATAATAATTATAATAAATAATATAGAAAACGTTTGATGAAACTCGCTATGTGTAATCTGTAACAGAAAGAGTTCATTCCCTGCATTGAAGAACTGAACCATTTCACTTAACCTATCACATAATGACCTAACAGGATTGCACAAGATTTTTTGGCATTTCTCAAGAAATTGTGCTCCACTGATATCATTTGAATGGTCACAAAATCCAAAAATTTATGTTCTAGACTCCCTCTTCAATACATCAGCGTTGAAACGAAGAAAAAACTGGGTATCATCGACCTTGCAGAATTTCAGGAATCTTCAGGATCTGTGATTATAAACGATGAGCAATAGAAAACCCAGAAGCGAACCCTGTTGCACACCTATCGATAAAGGTAAGAAGTAAGGACAACACATTCAACAATTATTCATGAGAAATACTATCGAAGGCCTTGGTGTCAAGTATAAGGAGTTCTGTCACAAGACCACTATCCAACTCCACCTAATCATCATCTGGAAATTTGAAAGAGCAATTGCACAACTGTGGCTACTGAAAAAACCTGATTAACATTCCGGGAGTATTCCAGATTTATCTGGAGGTGACAAGATGCTGATAGGACATTACCGAATTGTTCTACATTGCGTCATTTTGGAGTTGGCAAAATTAGGAGATTCTTTGAGACTACAGGACAATATCCAATTAGGTTGTAGCTACTTATTATATTTTCAAGATACCTCAATATAAAGGGGCAACAAAGATTAACGATGAAATGCTCCAGTTATCAGAACTAGAAGCATCCGACTTGATATCATTAACGTATTTATTAATCTTTGCTTCATCGATCAATGAGGAGGATCTTGCTTTCGAACCAAAGAAGAATGGGAAGAGTAATGTTTTCAAATTTTTCATATTGAGAGATATCCAAGGGCCTGGAAGTTTAGTTATACTACGAGAACCTGCTTCACGATCAAGTTTATCAGAACGCCATTGAGGAAGTTCACTTTTTCATCGATATTAAGTCTCAAAATCTTTTCTCTTGAAGACCACTCAAAGTCATTCTGAAAAGAATCAATATCAATATCTTTTGAAAGACCTGAAAGATATGAACTTGGGACTGCAGCTACAAACGCGCAGTGCAACAGAAAATTTGATGATATCATAATTGTTAAAATGATAATAGATAACTTCTGATATTATCTGGGGAAGGATGACTTACTATTTATGTTAGCGCAAAGATATTCATATAAAAGTGTTTATATAGGAAAAACAGTCAGGACTATTACATTTTAGGAAATCAACGTTCATATCTCGCAGTATAACAATTTCACCGGCAATCGACATAGATTGCAGCATCACATCTTCAATATGATTCAGCAGAATTATCAAATTCACCTTGTTATCAAGTTTCAGTTGTTTGTATATCACAAAATGAAAAATGTCAACTGCATTCACTGTAACTCAAACGAAGGTTTTCCTCAACTTCAAATGCACCCCGAAACTTCTTAATTAATTAATTTCTCAGATAACTCCTCTGGTTAATCTGTCATTTCTCAACAACTGATTTCCTTCAAAATAAATAGCTTCATCTGCATCACTATTCAACCAAGTTTCAGTTAGTCCCAGGAAGTCTAATTTATTGTATTCAACAGTATTATGCAACTCAGTAAAATTTTAAATTAATGAACTCACATTCAAATGAACACAAATTAAACCATTCATTATTTCTCTGTGCTATAGATTAAAAAATACACCTATCAAAATGTCAATTCGATACAATGACACTGATGATAAAAATGAAATTTAATTTTACAGTGAAATTTAATATTTAATGTAGTCCATAAAAAGGGAACGAAAAATGCAAAACTTTAATAAAACCGGATTACATAATAATGTGAATACCACCTCTTAAGTCACAAAATCTAGTACTGTATACGAGGAATATAAAAGATGCAAAAAAGAACCAATAAACTGCTTTGAAAAAGTCTCAGGGAGCCAAATCCGGCGAATACGGTGGTTGCTGAACCACGTTTGTTGAGTGTTTGGCGAGAAAGTCAGTCACAATCGTAGCTCGGTGAGAAGGCGCGTTATCGTCATGCAAAATCCATGAGTTGTTCGCCCACAAATTTGGCCGCTTCTTACGGATACGCTCACGCAAACGTTTCATAACGCCTAGGTAATACTCGTTGTTTACCGTCCGACCCTCTGGAACGAATTCGTAGTGCACCACGCCACGGATATCGAAGAAAACAATAAACATCACCTTCATTTTCGAGCGGCTTTGGCGTGGTTTTTTCGGTTTCGGCTCATTTTTTGCCACCCATTCCGATGATTGCTGGCTTGTTTGCATATCGTACTCGTAGACCCAGGTCTCATCACCAGTTATAATGCGTTCCATGAATGTAGAATCGGAATTACAGCGATCCAGCATGTCTGAAGCAACCTGTTCGCGATGACGTTTTTGAAGAAAATTCAGGTCTTTCGGTACGAGTCGTGCGGCCACATTTCTCATGCCCAAAATATCAATCAAAATCGTACGTGCGGACTCGTGGGATATCTTAAGATCATGTGCTATCTCTCTCAAGTTGGTACGACGGTTTTCCAGCACCCTTTCCTCAATTTTATCGACGTTATCTTCGATCGAAGCCGTCGCTGGGCGACCACTTCACGACCGTCCTTAAAGGCTCTGTACCACTGATATGCACGAGTTTTCGATAGAGCATTATCACCAAAGGCCTTTGCAACATTTTCAATGCATCGGCACACGAAAATTCATTTGCAACACAAAACTTTAAACAAATTCTTTGCTCAACGTAATCACCCATAGTAAAAATCGGCACGTACTCTGACATCGACTAACTTAATCAGCTGTTGCAAACACACTCGTTGACAGATCGCGCTCAAGCTTGGCACAGTAATTAAGGACAGTGGTACCAACCTAGAAAAAAAATTTTTTACCTGCTTCATTGCCCCGCCAGATTTAAATCGATAATTCCCGGTACTTTCTTGACAGAATGTATATTTAGGTTTTAAGATTCATTAGATAAATTTCATGTTGTTTTAACTAAAGCCATAAAATAACTTACAACCTTTGTGAGATTTTTGTGATTAACATAGAACATAGAATATCTTGGATTTTTAAAGGTCTTTAATTTTAGTGTTTGTTCAACAAGAATACCACGAGGTCTTACGGTCAAGTTATTTATTTTTAATTGATTGTATTTTTAAATGTGATGTTGGACTGTCGAAGACCATATTTGATTTCTTATTGTTTTTTGAGGATGTGCTACATGTTATGAGATATTTTTGGAGTAACTTAATCAAATATATCAAATATTTCAATCAAATAGGTTTTGGGGAAGTTCTTAAAATTATGTTTTGTATTTTTTAAAAAAATTTAGTTATCATGAATATGATGAGAGACAAATTTTTGTCTCCCTCGAATATTTATTTATTAATATTAATTGACAATTTATATTTTTTCGGTTGATTCATTCCATTCGATATCATATAATGAGTTCTGATTGTATATGTCTATTATATATAAGCAGTGCTTATAAGATATTGATTTAATTCTAAAAGTGTTCGAATAGAAATTTTTTTGAAATTCAAATTATTAGGAGACTAATAGATTTAATCTGCGTTGATATTTAAATTTTGTAATATTCCTTTCATCAAATAAAAAACCTATTCTCATTATTTCTCAATTATTTTTGATCGGTGGCTCAGCGAATGAGTGGTTATTTGGCTGGCAACAAAAATCTACAGTGCATAAACCTTGAGTTTCGGAAACAGATTAATCCTCACATGTGTGAATTACTCGAACTCAAGTATACTACTGAAATCGAAGTCATTAGCATCATCAAAGGTATTAAGGGAAAGAAAACACAAGATACATATGGCATGTCAACTACAATGACTTGTCGAAATATCGACCAGTATTTATCCTACCAGCCATATCAAAGATTCTAGAATAAATTGCCAAATCTAGAATCCTAGCACATTTTGAAGATAATGGAATGCTCGGCAGTCACCAACATGAATTCATTGTTTCTCGGCATTTATTGAAGGCTTTCGACATTGTAGACCACGATATCCTGCAGAGTAAACTACGGTATTACTGATTATGAGGTGCTGCTCTTAATATTATCTGTTCGTCTCTATCGAATAGGCAACAACATGTGCTATGAAATAACTTACTATCCAGGAGTAGGAACATAAAATCTGGAGTTCCTCAAGTATTGAATCTTATGGCCTTACTTTTCTCAATATTCGTTAACGACCTAAATATGACAAAAAAAAAGTTGAACATGCATTTAATAACGATTTTATTCGTATATGAAACCTCTTTTTTCCTAAAGGCCTTGGATGAGGATAATCCAATATAGGGCAGATAGGTGTTTTCAACATCTGTTGTCATAAATGAATTGAAAACACAAAACTTAAAAACAAGGAGCAACAAAAATTAGACCATCAAATTGCTCGGAGTTACATTAGATGGGGCACTTTCATGGGAGCCGCACATCGATTCAATAAAAAGAAAACTGGCAGTGTCAATCTACTCCATCCCTGTTATTAAAAGAGTTTCCTCTAGGAAGGCAGCAGTGATCTCCTATTTTGCCAGTTTCCATTCTTTGGCGACATAAGGAATCCACCTGGATAAAACAACTGTGGGAATGTGTTTCGGGAACATATTAACCATACCAGCAGGGTATATATTTTGTTCCACATATGTCTATAACTTAGACACCTTTCAAATCAATAGCACATTCCACAAATTTAATACACGAAGCCGAAACAAACTTATCATCCCATACCAGGAACGGAAGTATGCACAGCAGGGAGTGGACTACTGGGGACCTAAAGTCTACAATAGGCTTTCCAATTTCGTGAAACAACTGAATAAGAAAAAATTCAAGAAATGTCTAGAAGAACTTCTCCCAAAGGAAGCAATATATGCTGTTGAAGTATTCCTAAATGAATAATAATAATGTGAACTTTGAGGAAGCATGTGAGTTATTGATGCTGGATAAATTATTGTATTTTACTGTATTGTATTCTAGAATTTATTCAAGGATTGGCTGTTCTGTCAAATGCACCATTGGCCCTGAAAGCTCCTCCTCAGTTTTGCAAATTATCCACATTCCGAATTTTATTTTTCGAATTAACTTGTCTCATAGAAACTCTACCATCAGACGTCCATACATTTTTATATAAGAATCTTGATTTGTAGGCATTGCACAAATCATAGTTCTTCTTCGTAAGATCTTCAGTTATAAATACACCAGTTCCTGTAAGTTTTGATTCATTTTTATAAATATTATTGCTTTCAGTATATGTAGTGAAAGTCATCCCAGTTTTTCTTTCGGCTGTAAATAACTTAAAAAACCGATTAACTTCAAATATCCAACTCGATTATTTAAATTTATCAGTCAAAAATTTATCGACTAAAACTTTGGGATACTTCTTCCTTTCAGCTGAAATTTCATTTGACTGAAAAGACTTAGTTCAATTTGTTCTCAGCCATTTATGCGTTTCTTGAGTTTGTTGTTCTAATTTCTCATTTCAAGGACCTCGGCCTCTAGTTCAGTTGTTTTGGTATATAAACATTCAGTCTTTCCGACAAATGTTTTTCGATTACTTTATCCGCCACACATTCGGAGAAATTTGATGAGAAATTATCATCAGATAACATTTCTTTAGTGAAGTCACGAACGGCTGGGATATCAAGCCCATTTTGAAAGTTCCGAATTTGCAACAAATCAACTAATAACAATTTGTAATAAAGTCGAAGAAATATTTGTTTTCTTATCAATAAAAACACTAAAACTTCAACTTCGAAAATAAATTGGGAAATATCCACAAATTATCAAAGAGAGAGCCGGAGATAAAACTCGACTATGTCGAACCGTATTCCATAAGAATCCTATCGATTTAAAAACATTCGTCCGTCTGCAGTACTCTGTCCGTAGCTTTTCCTTGAAAATGTTAGGCAGAAATATATAAATCTTAGTAAAAAATCGGATTCTTTCTAACTCTAATCCCCCAAGTTTTCTAGCCCATCCATCCACTTTGAAGGTTGAAAACTGAATGTTGCAAACATTTCCCATAAACTGAATTCCGGACTCATTTATTACATTTGCTTCTGACGCAATCCAAAGTCGAAGCTCTACATGCTTAAGTTACAACACGTCAGGGTACTTCAGCTTCTCCTCAGAAATCTACCCTACTTCACAAAGGGCACAAGGGCACAAGGGCACAAAAGGCGGGAGTTTTATGTCACGCATACTTCCGGTTTTAAATAGAGCAGGAGCCGTAGCTACATAACTTTTATTTCCATTGGAAGAAGGCATACGTGCGTCATTGGCAGTCAACATAAATTTCCTAGAAGTTGAACTGAGTAAGTCAATTCGTTTTCGAGTTGGACGGGGTTCGGCCACCATGTCACTGTAGGGTCGAAAATTAACAATGTTGTGACCCAAAGTGGCGTAAGATCGCAGTAGCAAAGCCTTTTCATATCACAACTGAACTTCTAACATGCACAAGCTGAAGAAGCCTCTGAAAGATTTTCACAGAAGGTCCAGGTGTATCAGGATGATAAACACAAGAAAGCTTTAACCCTCTACAACAAGAGCATTAGTATGGTCAAGAGGGACTTGTGAGGCAAGTTCTGTATAAATGATGCCCTGGAACTGCCGTAATACACAAGGTTCTCTAAAGAGAGCCAGTGTGAACAACCGGTTCGCCCAAACGACCGGAGGGTGATTTCACTGGTACCAGAAAGGAAACATTGGAGCTCCTTGCGAACATACACTTCACTGAATGTCAATCCTTGGAAGGTACAAACGCTAGATTCAAACCGGACCATTCAATCTGGCCGGGGAGGGGCAACTGGCGAATTTCCAAAAACAGAGTCACGGCACAAGCGGTCAGAGACGCAATAAGGTCCTTCATACCTTTCAAAACAGCAAGGGAAAACAAAATCTTTTCAGCCCCACTCCAAAAAGGCATGGATGTGTTGATTCCGCATCTGCTTAAATTATTTAGAACAAGTGTCGCTTGGGAGGTTATCCCTACAAGCTGGACATTAACTCAAGTGGTATATATACCAAAGGTAGGATGAACACAACCGGAACCCTCATCGTTCAAACTAATAAGTTTGACATCGTTATTGCTGACGAGTCTGGAAAAGGTGACTGATGTCCATATCAGGGAAAAGTGCTACTTGACAGTCGCTCTAGCCCTCATCAATACGCCTAGCAGGTCGAAAAATCGGCAGAACTTGCTCTACATTATTTGGTCAGAAAATTAAACAAATCTTTCGATATTCGAGAGATGGCACTAACTGCGAGTCTAAACATTGAAGGTGCTTTTAACAATACGGCTGCCAGCTCCTCTTGCTGAGGCTATCTGTGCGAGAGAAATCGACCCGCTGATTTATAGATGGATACGGGCAATGCTATGCGGTAGAATAATAACGACCTCATACCAGGATGACGTCTTCGAGTGCAAGTCTGCGAAAGGCTGTACGCAGGGGAGAATTCTCTCACCCTTCTCGTTGATGACTTGCTAGCGATCATTTCTCTGTAGAGAGAGAATTGGCTGATGACCTGACAATCACAGTGAAACGTAAATCGGAGGTAACGATATCGGCCGTCCTTCAAGAGATACTGGACACTATCGACAAATGGTGTATAAGGAAAGATATGTCTCTGTACGCACAAAAGGTGATTAAAGCATTATTCAGCAAGAAACGGAAGTTAGATGGTCCAGAACCGCATACTTTTCGTGGCGAAACAATACAATTCATTTATTAAGCAAAATACCTGGAACTAGTGCTGGACAAAACTCTCAGTTAGAATGCACACCTAGACAAAGTGTGTCAAACACCCAGAATGGGAATCTGGACCTGCAGGCGAATCTGCGGTAAAACCTGGGGGTTAAAGCCCAGGCGGATATATTGGCTAAACACTATAGTAATCAGACCACAGATAGTGCTGTAGCGGGGTGGAAGAAAGGCCAACAAACGATCGGCCAACATATGCTCACCCGTCTACAGAGACAGGCTTGCCCTACAATTACAGGTGCCTTTTGTACCACACCCACGGAGATCCTACTACATCTGCCAACCCGGCACCTAATTCTGCAGAGGTAGGCGGAAAGGATCACATTCAAACTAAATCAACTGGCGATCGAAAAGCCAAAGGCAATAGTGATGGGAGGCTCAGGACTGTTGGACGAGCTTTTAACGAACAGGATTCTATCGGTACCCTCAGATCTAATGTCAAAAGTCATGAGCCAAGAACTGCATTTCAATGTTATCGTCCCCAGCCGGGACGAACGGACCCAGCATGCTGAGGTTCTATTGAGACCTTGGCGTATTCACAGACGGCTCGCGAACAACGAATGAAACGGAAGCGGTTGATGGACGCAAACCGAGAATCAACATCTCATTGAGTCTCGGTCAAAACGCAACTATATTCCAGGCAGAATTATTTGCTATTAAGACCGTGGCAGATCTGCTGATAAAACGGCAAATCCACCACGGCTAAATCAATATATTTACCGATAGTCAGTCAGTACTAAAAGCTCTAGAATCCAGCTGTTGTACATCGAAAATAGTCTGGAGTTACCGCTCTTGTTTGGATACCGAGCCACTTAAACTATTTGGGTAACGAAGAGGCAGATCAGCTGGCGTTTGCTGGAGCTGCGCTGTCTTTAGTATGCCCGGATGCATTCTTGGGAATACCACATCACGTGGCTAAGCGGACGATAACAGGAAGAATGAACTCAAGACTAGAGTCTTTCTGGCTGAGCCATCTTGGCTTGAAACATTCGAAGGTATTCCTTGGAACAGCTTCGAACAAAAAGATGGCGCACCTAGCGCCAGGTCTGGATAGGGCCAAACTAAGAACACTTGTCGCAATTATGACAGGTCATTGTCATCAGCGCATTTGCATAAAATCGGTCTGGCTGAGGACGATGAAAGGGGCTGTGTCTTAAGGACACTGAAACAGCACATCGTCTCAGAGTGCCCAGCGGTAAGTAGCATCAGATTCTAGGTCTTTGGTCAGGCGCTCGTTGACCTTAAGCCTTCCGGCGAGAAACATGAAGTGTTCCGGTTTGCAGGTTGACGAAATTTTAAGTTGGAAGTACCATGTTGATTCGGTGTGTAAGAGATTGAGCAGTGTATTTTTCGCCATGTGACGTTTAAGCATATTCTACCCGATGGAGTCCTTAATTTTCGTTTATTATTTTCCTGTTTACTCCCACCTTAACTATAACATTTTGTTTTGGGGAGATTCATCTTTGAGCAATCGTGCAGTTATTGCGCAGAAAAAAATTTATTCGTCTCATCTTCAACCTCACGCCGATGGAGTCCTGTAGACCTTTCCTTATCAATAACAGATTGCAAAGTTTTCCCTGTATATTCATCTCAATTGTTTTCTGTATACTAGAAAAAAATTTGAATCACTGAAGAAATTCTCGGATTATCATGTGTACAATACAAGAAATAAAGATGTCCTCTGTGTTCCAAAAGATAGAACAACTAAATTTCAGCACTCAGCATTGTATTGTGATATTGAATTATTTAATCATCTTCCTAAAAGACTGAAACTTTTGGACTATAGAAATTTTAAAAGAGACATTAGGGAGCTGATACTGACGAATTGTTAATACAGTGTAGAAGAATACTTGAATTGCTGTATAGTTTAGATTATCGGAACTTCGTGTTGCGTTTTTCCTTATTTTCGTTTTCTTTCTCCTCCATGAGCTACATTTTCTACAATTTTTTTTAACTGAAGTGTTCTATACGGATGTATTCGGTCATAAAGAATGAATAAAATATTATTATTTTCATTATGATCCAAGTAGTGATCACAGATCACAGAGATCACTAATGACCAATTACTGAAACTATTATAGTGTGTATTCGACAAAATTTATCATTAGGCACACATAGAGATGAGGGTCAGATTTTTCTTACTTCTTACCAAAGGTAATGTCATCTCCTCTTTGGAAAAAAATTTCCGGACTGTATTGAAATTTAGAATAGGTGCAGGTGACTCAGTTCTGGAACAACATTTATTACCAAATAAATCTGTAGCGACATCATTAATAAGCAGAACTTATAGATATTTGTAAAGAGAAGATCCAGCAAAATATCAAACGTAAGGAGAGCAAAGTGTTTCGATATTCTGTTAGCTTACAGAGCTGTTATTACTTATACCGAACAGTTATCATACAATTAAATTATTTGAATGATTGTATTATTGTAGTAAATTCTGTATACTTTTTCGACGCTTGTAAAATAATTCAAGTTGAAGAAGGTCAAGGACGGGATAACTCAAAGGATGCAAAAGTACTAAGATAAACAGCTATCGCCTTGACGAAAATAGTGGAGAAGCTTTGCCTTTGGATACGGATTTATCTCCCTATATAGGAATAGAAACTGACAGCTGTTCTAAGAACTTGCTTGTTTTGCCATTCAAAATATTTGTAGAACTAGTTGGATCGAACAACACGACGGTCATTTACAATTCTAGGGTGAAAATCTTATTAAAATTCATAAAGGCCTAGAAAGAATATCAACCTGGAAAACTCATAAAACGTTAAACGATGTTCTACATATACATTATATGATGTTCAGATTTCATCATGCTGTGCTGATTTCGTGTTTTAGGGTTTAGGCTCATAAAACCAAACAATGCCCATGTTTAAGAATGCGATGTACTGGTCGGCCGTCTGCAAATCTAATCGCAACTAGTTTATTTTAGGCTGACCATGATCATACGCCCTTTGGAATTCTAGATTCGCGCCTGTTTCGCCAACACTGTGGCTTCTTCAGATTTACATTATATTCAGAATATAGTTTGCAGGAGAATGTAAATCTGCAGAAGTATTGGCGAAACAATTGTTGTTGTTAATAATGAATTGATGATTAAGAGTAAAACAACTTAATTTTCGCTAATTTATTCAATTTCACAAGAATTGTTTCGTCGTGACAACATGACTTTGTCAGGTAAGTATGGTACTTAGTATATATTTGAAATTCAATTTTTTGAATATTGAAAATATACAGAAAATAAGGTAGTGGTAAGTCACAGTAATTTGTTTTTTATTATTACATAAAGTTTCCGAAAAGTTTAAGTAAGGGGGATTTATTGAGGTCCGTCTGGTCGTTTAGGAGAATCCCCCTTACTTAACCTTTTCTGAAACTTTGTGTAATAATAAAAAAACAAATCACTGTGAATTCCCACTACCTCC
The DNA here is from genome assembly GCA_034642435.1 of Megalocaria dilatata. Taxonomy (NCBI): domain Eukaryota; kingdom Metazoa; phylum Arthropoda; class Insecta; order Coleoptera; family Coccinellidae; genus Megalocaria; species Megalocaria dilatata. Next base: position 96,936,331 of record CM067854.1, on the reverse strand, counting down.
TTTTCTGTTTATTTTGAATATTTAAAGAACTTAATCTCAAATATATAGTAAGTATCATACTCACCTGACGAAGTCATGTTGTCATGACGAAACAGTTGTTATGAAATTAAATGAATTTGCGGAACTTAAGTTGTTTTACTTTTAATCATCAATATGTATTTCCGACAAGTAGAGACCGACACAATCAAACAATAATGAATTGTGAAATAATCTTCATTGTTTGATTTGATTGAAATGAATTTTCATTCAGTAAGAAACAATTGAATTAAATGTTCAAGACATTTTATCAAAATGAATCTTAACTTTATGCGACCGTTCATCTAAAAATTTCTTTTCTCTTTTCCACTTATCACATGTACTACTTTAAAAACATCTGTCAACTTCTTTATACCCAGCAATGTAATTTGCAGCTGATCATGTGTTAACAGAAATTACATTCTTATCGACTGCAAATTAATCATATTTCATCTCAAAGGAAAAGAAATAACAAAGTATCGTAATTTTTGACATTTTCACTAATTTACAACGTGAGGCTTCTCCCACTAGACTTTTTTGCTTTAAATATTATCTGGCTTAAACATTAACAGAATATATAAGAAAAACAAATGTTAACTTCCGCTATTTTATTGATTTTCACAACAATTGTTTCGTCATACCATGACTTCATCAGGTGAGTATTTAAACTGAGCTATACAATGCAAAACATGACCTTAAATACACAGCTCTGGTACAAAAAATAAAGGGGTGGAAAAAGTGGTATACACTTAATGAAAAATATAAAGTAGGGGGGATCTATTTATATCTATTTGATCTTTCAACAAAATTTGTCTTTTATTATATCTTTTCAATATGTAATATTTCATAGTTCATGTTAAAATTATGGCCAGTCTCTAACAAATGGTTGGCATAAGTTGAATTCGGTTTATTATTAATGTAACATTTTTCATGTTCTCGTATCCTTGTTTGGAATGAACGGCCTGTCTGTCCCACATATACACATGGGCAATCACTACATGTTAACTTGTAAACTCCTGATTTTTTGTTTTTACGAATGACGTCTTTATTATTTTTTATTAAGCTGCCTAACGAATTAATAGTTTTGAAAGAGATGTTATATTTTTCTTTTTTCTTTAAATATCTAGCAATTTTTTCAGAATTTTGGCCTATGTAAGTTAATGAAATAAATTTGGTTCCGCTTGAATTTTGAAATTTTGGATATACAAGTGATATTGCTCTCTTGTAATTTATTTTATCAAGTAAATTGTCTACAATTAACGGATTGAAATCATTATTTAAAGCTATTTGTTTAATCGTTTTATACTCTTTGTCAAAATTTTCTTTCGTCATAGGTATGTTATACAATCTATTGAGCATACTTTTATAAGCTCACAATTTTTGTGAAAATGGATGGTTTGAAGTATAATGAATCGTACCATCTGTATGTATATGGAAAAGTCATGTCTATTATTAATTTTAGTGATTTTTATTAAATCTAAGAAATTGATGCTATTATTTACTTCATCTTCCTGTGTGAATTCAATTGAATTCACACAATATTACATATTGAAAACAAAAGTCAGAAATTAAATCTGTTAGAAACTTTAGAAATCAATAGATATAATAAAAAACAAATTTTATTGAATGATCAAATAGATTTAAATAGAATCCCCCCTACTTAATATTTTTCATTAATTGTATACCTCGCTTTCTACCCCTCTATTTTTTGTACCAGAGCTGTGTATTTAAGGTCATGTTTTGCATTGTATACTTGAGTTTAAATACTCACCTGATGAAGTCATGGTATGACGAAACAATTGTCGTGAAAATCAATAAAATAGCGGAAGTAAACATTTGTTTTTCTTATATTGAAGATGAATTTTCGTCAAGTAAGGACCGAGACAATCAAAAAAAAATTAACGAATATCACGAAAGTTTTTCTACAGAGCTTGAAGAACTCATCTCATCTTTTTCCAGAAAGTCTGGCTTTCTCGTAAACGCTTTGCAGTTGTTTCTATCGACTTAGTATGATCAAAAAATATCGAACAGCTTCGAAGAGTTCCGCGACATACTTCATTTAATGCGCAATGGACAAAATGAGCTTGAAGAACAAAATTTTCTATTCTCTACTAAAAACCTCTTTTAACGAATGCGCGGTGATATTCTTGATCCCAATTTTCTATCATATCATAACACTTTTCTTCTATATCTTCTATAATAATTGATATGGAAGTGAAGAAGAGCAGTGAGCCGAAAGATGTCGAGGATAAGAGAAATGAACAATTGTCTACATTGAATGTTTCCTATCGGTTATAAATCTTTAGAACATTTCGTATGACATTGTATCGGCAAAATTGAAATGCATTGTAAGAAAGATATTTGCGTCATGCCGTCATTGCCTAATTCGTCAATAAGCCTGAAAATTCGCATCATTACAAAAAATTCGGGAAGACTCAGGTTTTCTGTTTATTGTCCATTTCCTTCAGATCGACAGACTATGGAATTTGTTTGGGCTGCTCCTCAGTAGTTGCGTCACTGATTTCACAAAGATTGGATTATTTATTAGGAAAACTTCTTGGGTTTCATCCGCAAAGATCATCTACTCGCATTAATATCATATACTACTCTGTCAAGAAAGTACCAGGAATTTTCAATTAAAACAACATTTTTACATTTAATCGTCAAAATTTATTGGGTCGCCTTCAAAATAGGCTCCATTTGCTCCAATACATCTATGCCAACGGCACTTCCAATTATCGAAACATTTTTTATAGGCGCTTTCTGAGATGGACTTTAGCTCTCGCGCCGAATTTTGTTTTATGGCTTCAATCGACTCAAAACGGGTGCCACGAAGGGGCAATTTTAGTTTTGGGAAGAGGAAAAAGTCGCAGGGAGCCAAATCCGGCGAATACGGTGGTTGCTGAAGCACGTTTGTTGAGTTTTTGGCGAGAAAGTCAGTCACAATTGTAGCTCGGTGAGAAGGCGCGTTATCGTCATGCAAAATCCATGAGTTGTTTGCCCACAAATTTGGCCGCTTCTTACGGATAAGCTCACGCAAACGTTTCATAACGCCTAGGTAATACTCCTTGTTTACCGTCTGACCCTCTGGAACGAATTCGTAGTGCACCACGCCACGGATATCGAAGAAAACAATGAGCATCACCTTCATTTTCGAGCGGCTTTGGCGTGGTTTTTTCGATTTCGGCTCATTTTTTGCCACCCATTCCGATGATTGCTGGCTTGTTTGCATATCGTACTCGTAGACCCAGGTCTCATCACCAGTTATAATGCGTTCCATGAATGTAGAATCGGAATTACAGCGATCCAGCATGTCTGAAGCAACTTGTTCGCGATGACGTTTTTGAAGAAAATTCAGGTCTTTCGGTACGAGTCGTGCGGCCACCTTTCTCATGCCCAAAATATCAATCAAAATCGTACGTGCGGACTCGTGGGATATCTTAAGATCATGTGCTATCTCTCTCAAGCTGGTACGACGGTTTTCCAGCACCCTTTCCTTAATTTTATCGACGTTATCTTCGATCGAAGCCGTCGATGGGCGACCACTTCACGACCGTCCTTGAAGGCTCTGTACCACTGATATGCACGAGTTTTCGATAGAGCATTATCACCGAAGGCCTTTTGCAACATTTTCAATGCATCGGCACACGAAAATTCATTTGCAACACAAAACTTTAAACAAATTCTTTGCTCAACGTAATCACCCATAGTAAAAATCGGCACGCACTCTGACATCGACTGACTTAATCAGCTGTTGCAAACACACTAGTTGACAGATCCCGCTCAAGCTTGGCATAGTAATTAAGGACAGTGGTACCAACCTAGGAAAAAAAAATTTTACCTACCTCATTGCCCCGCCAGATTTAAATCGATAATTCCCGGTACTTTCTTGACAGAATATATGTAGAGCTTGCATAGATTGAGTCATAATATATCTGATGATGACGAAAAGCTGTGGAAATGGAACTTCCCATTTCAATCAAAATTCGTTCGATAAATTATTAATGCAAGGTCTAAGTCTTTGTCTGCAGTAAGACTAATAATTTAAGTGATATGGAAACTATATTCTGTCTAGAAAGTATCCGGAACTTATTATTTTTCATAATTTGAATAAACTCTTTTTTGTAACGTTCTAAGACAAAAGTAGTATATGAAATAGGTTGATTATGGCCAAAATCGCATGGCAACCCTATTTGTCAAATATTGTTGATTGTCAACAGCTATACAATTCATGAAATAATGTTGCAACTAGAAAAAAGAAAACGGATATTTGTATAAAAAGGATTTCGAAACGTTGGAAATTCAGTACAATTAACTGAACTGGGAAAAAGTGCTTTATATGAGACAATAAAGAGGTTAAAAAATGGCATGAATATGAGGGATAGACCAGTTTCAGTAAGACCGCGTGAGATTAGAAGAAACAAAAGGGACTAATGAAGATTGAAGTTGCTCAACTTCAATCTTCATTAGTCCCAATATGTTTTTAATGAGACTAAGATCTGGTGAAGCTGCTGACCATTAAATGGTTGTGACGTGGCGCTGCTCGCTCGAGCAGCGCCACGAAATAAAGATGATTTAATTCAGGCAGTTTTACAGGCCTGAACTACCATCACCGAAAATTGTGGAGGTGATCTAGTTTCGGGTGTACCTCGATGTTAAATCAAGTGATTACAGTTAAATGGAGGTTGTATAAGTAAATAAAATGAATATTTTATTATAATTTTCTAATTCAAGAAATATATAGTAAATAATTATAATTGAGCTTTGTTTTTTCCGGATACTTTCTAGACGAACTCTAGTTAAGAATGCTTTTGACACGCGCTATATGGAAAGACATTAAATCTTCTGTATGTCTAGCATTGAATAAGTGACTCCTTTATCGAAACAACTATAAACAAATTGGCCGACGCCGTCATAAAGACTATTGGACCAGGTTATTGCAACTCGAATAAATAGTGACGAAATAAACTGAAGTCTAATTTCGAAAATTAAAGTTATCAAAAATGAAATAAATCAACGGAAATATATCGTGAAATATGAGATGGATAGAACGGATCAAAAATACAGAAGAAACAACTGAAGAAGATTCGGTTTCGAGGAAAATTATATAGAAAATGTAACCACTTAATGCCTAAATTCTAATATTTCCATGAATTTATCCACAGGAGACATTGGGTTATGTTTCAGAGTCGGTAAATGAACTGGTTATAAAAGCAGAAAAAATTTTTAAACTTATCAACTGCAACATCAGGAAAGACATACTACTCTGTCAAGAAAGTACCCGGAATTTTCAATTAAAACAACATTTTTACATTTCATCGTCAAAATTTATTGGGTCGCCTTCAAAATAGGCTCCATTTGCTCCAATACATCTATGCCAACGGCACTTCCAATTATCGAAACATTTTTTATAGGCGCTTTCCGGGATGGACTTTAGCTCTCGCGCCGAATTTTGTTTTATGGCTTCAATCGACTTAAAATGGGTGCCACGAAGGGGCAATTTTAGTTTTGGGAAGAGGAAAAAGTCGCAGGGAGCCAAATCCGGCGAATACGGTGGTTGCTGAAGCACGTTCGTTGAGTTTTTGGCGAGAAAGTCAGTCACAATCGTAGCTCGGTGAGAAGGCGCGTTATCGTCATGCAAAATCCATGAGTTGTTCGCCCACAAATTTGGCCGCTTCTTACGGATACGCTCACGCAAACGTTTCATAACACCTAGGTAATACTCATTGTTTACCGTCTGACCCTCTGGAACGAATTCGTAGTGCACCACGCCACGGATATCGAAGAAAACAATGAGCATCACCTTCATTTTCGAGCGGCTTTGGCGTGGTTTTTTCGGTTTCGGCTCATTTTTTGCCACCCATTCCGATGATTGCTGGCTTGTTTGCATATCGTAGTCGTAGACCCAGGTCTCATCACCAGTTATAATGCGTTCCATGAATGTAGAATCGGAATTACAGCGATCCAGCATGTCTGAAGCAACCTGTTCGCGATGACGTTTTTGAAGAAAATTCAGGTCTTTCGGTACGAGTCGTGCGGCCACCTTTCTCATGCCCAAAATATCAATCAAAATCGTAGGTGCGGACTCGTGGGATATCTTAAGATCATGTGCTATCTCTCTCAAGCTGGTACGACGGTTTTCCAGCACCCTTTCCTTAATTTTATCGACGTTATCTTCGATCGAAGCCGTCGATGGGCGACCACTTCACGACCGTCCTTGAAGGCTCTGTACCACTGATATGCACGAGTTTTCGATAGAGCATTATCACCAAAGGCCTTTTGCAACATTTTCAATGCATCGGCACCCGAAAATTCATTTGCAACACAAAACTTTAAACAAATTCTTTGCTCAACGTAATCACCCATAGTAAAAATCGGCACGCACTCTGACATCGACTGACTTAATCAGCTGTTGCAAACACACTAGTTGACAGATCCCGCTCAAGCTTGGCATAGTAATTAAGGACAGTGGTACCAATCTAGGAAAAAAAAATTTTATCTGCCTCATTGACCCGCCAGATTTAAATCGATAATTCCCGGTACCTTCTTGACAGAATGTATATTTCGAAAAATTGCTTGAGGACATTGGGATAGTCATAAGGAAAGATTTGACTAAATTGAAGGAAATGTTTATCAATACAGCTATTAGAATACTTGGTTTGAGAAATGCTTTGTCAGTGAATGAAAAGATACTTCTGAAATGATATAGTTATTAAAATGAAGACCAGAAAAGATTTCATTATATTTATGGATAAGGCAAATTTACTAAAACTAAAAATTCCCACAAATTTTTAGGAGTAAATAAAGCGTTTAGCATTAAAATAGTGTCTTGGGGGATTCTAAGTAATTATTAGTGACTGCTTGCCCAAGCCTGAATCTAGAATGAACTGAGCAAACAGCCAGTCACTGTGAAGTTGAGGAAATTGCTTCTATACACAACTAACATATTGTACCAGATTTAGACCTTTCCCAGTAAGAAGTTTTTTCAGTGTTTAGAGTGAGTCACATTGTACGATCAAGATACCCAGATTTGCTATGACGAAATGATAATGCAGATTCAAATGGCAGATAATCTTCAAGGTTAGTTTTGTCCGAAATAAGAAAAATCGAAGATATAAGTGTATTTACTATTCCAAATTACGTCATACATTATAATGAAATAGAAATCAACAAAAGCAATGGGATCGTGGTGTACACAAAAATAACTTAACAGCTGATGTGACTATTTTACCGGTGAATGAAATCAGATTTCTCAGAATTATTATACTTAATATTAATATAGATTTAACCGCATATTATAGATCAGCTGCAACCACTCCCCAGAAATTTATAAATGATTTTGAATTGAATTTTAATATTATAGTTCAACAAAATCTTGAAATGTACGTAGGGGATATAAATATACACTTACTTAAGATTTAGATTTTATTTAATTAAACCAACTAGGGTTTCATAAAATACAAAATCAATTATTGATCATAATGATCATATCTTTGTTGAAAAAACAATTGCCCACAGGGTAAAGCCAATGTTGATTCGATTATATTTCCTACTGACATAACTGATCATTTTGACACACTAGCATATTTGTTGCAGACAAATTTCCTATGGGAAAGCTAAAGCTTTATAGGCAATTTTCAATTTTCCTATCGGAAGAAATTTTCGCAGCTCATAAAAAGTGTGAACAAGTTATTTTAATCGCTTGGTCAAGTATTGCGAGATTATCTGTTCTATCTATCTCTCTACGGAAAATACGTTTGGAATGATATATTATGTTGGAAAAACTTGGTTGGGTGGCGACGGAGTCGGAAAAAGTCATAAATTCTATTTTTTGAAAATTTTAGCTGAGGACCTTCATATCCAGCTAGCATTTGATCTTATACAAGCCTATTTCTGGAGAATTTTTTGTATTTACCCATGTGACTTCAGCAAAGAATACAACGGCATAATCGGGATACGAAATAATCTTTCCTTTTATGTTAATTTTCAGCATATCATTCATGTATATAAAAACAATTCTGGGCCTAGTATTGTTGCTTGTGCAATACCATATCTTATCTATTGGGGCTCGCTGAGATGGTCATTGATTTTGACAAGTGATATGCGATCTCTCAAGTAATCTTGGAATAGTTCGTATGCCACACCCCGTATACCACCGCACTGAAGCATTTTTAGAAGTAGTTTATGGGAAATACTGTCGAATTCCTTTTCCAAGCAAATAAAAATTCTAATCACTTTTTATTCTTATTCAGTTGTTCGTGAATTCCGTTTGTGAATCGAAATAAGGCATCTTATGTTGAAAGGTTTTCTCTGAATCCAAACTGCTGATTTAATATTATTTTTCAAAAGGTCTTTATTCATCTATTTGCCATACATTTTTCAAATATTTCAGCTATGATTAATGTTACTCATATTGGCCTGAAATTATTGGGGTCACTTTCATCTTCTTCTTTGTGGATCGTAATAATGATAGCTTTCATCAGAGCATTTGGAACTGACCAGTTGTAGAGGATAAGTTCGCTAAATGAGCTAGTACTGTGACGATGTTAGGTGTTATTCGTTTTTGTGCTGATCATGTCATATTCTTTGGATGATTTATTATTCAAACCTCCTATGTAATCGAAAATCTCAAGGGTAGTGATAGGGCTCAAGTACATTGATTTCAGTATTCAGTCTGTAAAGTCTGAGTTTGGATTCTTTTTGATCCTAGCCTTGTTCTCTCCTTCTGTTACAAAATGAGAGTTGAATATATTTGCTACTTCGGTTGGTTCCGTAATTCTGATGTTTTGTTTATTCAACAGTTAGTTGTGTGGTTTTCGGAATTTTTAATAAATTTCCATATTGCTTTCGAATTATTCCTTGCACTCTCCCATGTACTTTTATGATAATCTTCTTTCGTTTTTCCAATAATTTTGTGAAGAGGTTTCTGTAGTTTTGTATTCATTCCACAGATACGACTTGTTATCTTTGATGAATTTTCTCTTTATGTTATCCCTTTTTTCATTGAATTCAGCAATCCTTGTGTTATCCAGGGTTTGAGTTTAGTGGTAACTTTCACACGTCTAGGGTGTGAGCATTTCTTCATTAGTTATGTTATTTTATTTTGAAACATATTATAGGCTGTGCTGGCATTTTTTTCTTCGAAAACTTCCCACCATTCTTCGGTTTGGAAGACATTGTTGAGTTCTACGTGGTTGATAGTTTTTATTATTTAGTTGATAGTTTTTCTTTATTTGTCTGTATTTAATCTTTATACTTTCCCTTTTTTCATTTTTTTCGTTTATATTCAAAACAGTACTATAATGATCAGTCACAGCATTTCAGAAAATGATAGGAACAATATCAACCCTTGAGTGGCCTTTCATCCTCACAAATGCGTGGACTATGCAGCTTGACGTTTCAGAATTCACTCTGGTGGCTGAAATGATATATTGTTTATAACCGTTGGAATTCAGGACATTAATGTACTGTTTGCCTCAATATCAGCTTTTTGGGTGTTAATGTTTATATCCCCAATTAGTAAACTGAAATCCAATGCTCCATTAAGTGTTATGAAGTCTTCAAGCTCATTGATAAAGTTCAGAACATCCGTTGATGGTGGTCTATACATTGCAAATATATTTAGTTCCGAACAATTAAGTTTTAATTTAATCTTAGTAACAGCAATATTATCCATGTTCATTGGCTCCATAAAGTATTTCCATTCATTATTAACAAAAACAACCACCCCAACGTTTTGGTTTAAATGAGAATGATTGTAGTAAGACGAGTAATTTGGTATCTTAAAATCTTCCATATTCTTTATATTCCATGTTTCCGTTAATATTATTCCATCAATTCGAAATTCAAGTTATTCCATTTAAACAACAAAATCATTAAAATTCTTCCTCAAGCTGCGAATGTTTTGATGACAAATATTAATTTCAGTTTTCAAATCTACTGAATTTTTCTCCTCCAATTCACTACAATTTCCAACAATAAGTTCATTTACCCTGTTATAATCTTCAAATTCTTCTGCGCATTCTTACATTTTCAATAAAAAAATCAAACAAAAAGTTCAAAAATAAATATTCTCGACTACCTGTACGAAAACAAAAATGACAAAAGTAAACAAAAAATTCTTTGTTTACTCCCAATATCGGAATTCTTTTTTCCACATTCCGATATCAATTCAAATATAATACAGCATAAGAAAAACAAATTGTACATACATATTCAATCCAATGACTAGTCCATTGTTTTGATTTCGGTTTTCACTTTTTGAATGAAGGTATATATTCTTCCGTTCAGACATTTTTATACCCATATTTTTTTGAGGCCTTCATTATCTCAATCTTGCATTTTGTCAGGTCTTCCTCGATATGAATTTTAGTGCCCTTATGTTTCCTTCCATTTTTCATTATTTCCATTTAATCTTCATAATTAGCTAATTTAACGAAAATCTGTCTAGGTTTTCCATCAGATTTGAATTTTCCGACCCTATAGCATTCAGTTGTTAATTTGTGTTGGATCCCTAACTTCTCCACAGTATTATTTACATCGTCTGAAGGGCTTCTTCTTCGAATTTCCTCGACTCCATAGATCCTAATATTTTGTATTCTTGAGCGTCGTTCCAAAGAGTCTATTTTATTCTTCAACCTTTTCATCTCATTCTGGTGAAGTTTTTTCTGTTCTTGCAACTTAGCTTCCATATTACGTTCAAAGGCAATGTTGACTCGTTCTATTATATTTTCCTCATGAAATCCTCATTTTCAAAAATATTACTGCTTTTACACCTATATTAATTTCATCTTTGATTTCGGCAATCTGATATCTCGTAAAAGGTATTTTATGTTTTTATTCTGTGGTAAATATTTACTTTAGCGATTTATTATCCAAGCGTCTGCAGAACACGTCTATACTTATCGACACATGATATTTCCGTAGTTTAGATGTGTCTCTACTGAACTCCTGTATACAGTTATTCTCTGCTTGTAATTAAGATGTCTAGATGTGTCTCTACTGAACTCCTGTATACAATTATCCTCTGCTTTCAATTAAGGATGTTTTAATTCGCTCCTTCTTATACAATACACACCTGAACTTCTTTACTACATATTCTATGTGATAGTTCTATCTGAAATGGCTATCAAGGATAATCCCAAAGTATCTTATCTTATTTGTGGGTTTGATGACTCTCATATTGCTAACGGACAACTCAAACGAGGGCAAAGAAAAGTTTTAGCTGCTGAACGGCACGAAGAAGGTCTTTTTAAGGTTGATAAACAGGAGCCTGTAATCAAAAAAATGCTTTCAGCTTATATATATCGTCTTCGAGTTTACACTTCAAATCAAACCAATTTTCATCCTCAAGGAATAACAGTATCGTCGGCAAAACTGATAATCTTGGAAGTGATATCTAATTGAAATAAATTATCTATATAGATGTTAAATAGAATTGGCCCCAATACGGTTCCCTGAGGTACACCACATGATATGATTCTGTTTTCACCGAGAATATCATCGACTTTAATTATTTGCTACCTTTCAACCAAGTAACTCCTAGACAGATCGTCAGCCTTATTCCCACATCGTACAGAGTATCCAACAAATTCTTGTAATCAATAGTATCAAAAGCTTTCGTGAGGTCCATCTAAAATATTTTCCTTGAGCTCCACTTCAGTTGTTGAGCTCAAAAATATTGAATGGTCGCAACAGTCTTATTTTCAACATAATTTGGATTTTGTGTTATTTGATTGGCCAATCTCTCCCCGACGGTTACGAAATACAGTTTGCAACCTCGGAAACATCACTTATATTTTGACAGCTACAATTATTATAGAAGTGACAAGGGCAGGCTCACAACCAGCCTGCACCCCATTCATATTCTGCCACAATTTCAGAGAGTTTCGATTTTTAGCCTCAATACGACTACGGTAGTAGATTCTTTAAGCTTTTTCGATCAGCTTTTTGAGTTCATTTTTGTATCCAATATATTCCTCCATTAACATATAATTTTCTGGAAGTTTCTTCAGCTTACGTTTTTTTTTGTTCATAGAATTTATTTAGGAGGCAGTAATCCAATTTTTTCGTTTTCTATGTCTGCTATCAACCCTCACATACCTTGTGCACTACTTCAAATTTGCCTATACTTGTAAGCTCATTCGTTTCAGAATCCAAATCACCACCCCTTGGTGAAATCCCATTCCAGAAAACGGACATCAATCTCTCCTCGAATGCTTTTTCATCGATATTTTGGTGATAGTTCACAGAACTTCGCTTTGTATATTCTTCGCTTGGGGTATATTAAATATTTCAACATCAGATATCATATGCTATCAGTGCAGATGATGCACTCCGAAGAGTGATAATTTCATCCATACATGCTTCGAATATTGATATGTACTACCTTGAAATTTTTCATTCCCTCATTTACTTTTAAAACCTCTGTTACCTCCCCAGTCCGACCCAGAAAGAATGTGTCTAATTTGATTACATTAAAATCACAGAAGGTAAAATATATTTTGTTTACTCTGTTTTTATTGTTGATTTTTATTATCATTATTTTTTTCCTATTATAATTATTTCTTACCTATCCGACTATTGTTTCTTAATCTTCCATGGATTTCCATGGTTTCTCTGCCGTCCACACCTTTGTTCCCGCTATTTGGCCATGGTGTATGGAGCTTTCTAAATCCAAATATTTGAGATATACAACAAAATAATGTAAAAATAAGGAATGACTACCGAGCTATGTAACCCCAAAAATTATTTGAGATATTTGAATGGGTATCATCTGTTTAACAAGCTTCTTTGTCGATTGCCGACATTCCGATATCTGTTAGAAGGTCCCTCCTTTTTAACCCGGTTTTTTATCACGTTCCGATTTGTTTTAATTAAAACAAATTGTAGAAATTACTGTTTTACTACCACAAAAATATATATTACACATTTTCTTGTGACTCGAGTAACGGGAAATGAACTATCCCATCATCAGACAACTGAAGACCTAACAGTGGTACAGTGGTATTTAAACAAAAGTAATAAATATTTTGAATATTTCAACAGATTTTCAGTAATACCTAATAGTCGTACAGAGGTTTACAATCGGAATGTGATAAAAAACCGGGTTAAAAAACTAACAATAACATTTTGAATACAATAAAATCCATAAAAGAAAAAATTCAATCCGATAATCTTACTGTTACAAAAGCAGATGAATCAGATGCCACAGTTATCCTTTCTAGATCGAAATACATAGAGAAAATGAATGTTTTCATTAAAAATAAAGATATTGTAGAAACTCCCGTTGACCCGACGACTAAAATTCAAAAATCAATGAGAAAATCTTTGTCAGACATCTCCTTATTTAAATCAAATTATCATCTCATAAATATGAATCCTAGCCCACCAAAACTCTACGGTCTAATAAAAACTCACAAAGAAGATGCACCAATTCGCCCAGTCGTTTCCTTTATTAGCAACCCTACCTATAAAATAGAGAAAAAATGAAATGAAATGTTCAAAAGGCTTACTAATTTCACTCCGAAATACACAACAAAAAACTCCATAGAATCAACAACAAAATTTAAAAAAAAAATTTACCAAATAATTCCTACTTAGTATACCTTGATGTGGATAAAATGTTTCCAAATATACCGGGAAATGATAGCATTCATTTAGCTTCAGAAATTCTTGAAAAATTACATGTAGATCCCGTGATACACGGTGATCTCATTGCCCTTTTAAAACAATACTTGCACAAAAACTATAAAAAATAATGAATGAGTGTATGGAGCTTTCTAAATACAAATATTTGAGATATACAACAAAATAATGTAAAAATAATGAATAACTACGGAGCCATAAAACCCCAAAAATTATTTGAGATATTTAAATGGGTACCATCTGTTTAATAACCTTCTTTGTCGATTGCCGACATTCCGATATCTGTTAGAAGGCCCCTCTTTTTAAACCCGGTTTTTTATCACGTTCCGATTGTAAACCTCTGTACGACTATTAGGTATTACCGAGAATTAGTTGAAATATTCAAAATATTTATCACTTTTGTTTAAATACCTCTGTACCACTGTTAGGTCTTCAGTTGTCTGATGATGGGATAGTTCATTTCCCGAAACTCGAGTCACAAGAAAATGTGTAATATAATATATATTTTTTTTTAGTAGTGAAACATAGTAATTTCTGCAATTTGTTTTAATTATCGTTCATTTAGTATATCAAGCATTTTCATTAGTTTCGTGAATTTTAAAACACATTATAAAACGTATATGTAAAACATTGTAATATACTGATATATTTCAGAACATACCATTTCCTTTTCATTAGCAAATTCAAACACATTAGTTCGAAGGATTAACAACAACTGTAATTTTACAATTAACATCATTAGAAACATGTATTTTTGGAACACCACAACTTTTACACGGGGCATTATTTTTGTTGTTCTTCAGCTCCCATGTGATATTCTTGAAGCTTTTCCACTTTTTAAAGGACTTATATTCCTTCTCATACGTCATCGTAGATTTTTGGGGCAACAATAAACTTTCCGCTTCCAACGCTGCATCTTCTTCTGCATCTGATGGTAGGTTTTCTTCTTCTTGTGTTATTTCTTTTCCGTACAATTCGTATTCGCTTCGTACACAAAATGCAAAAATACTGAATAGTCCGCAAAAATCAGAATGTAAAATTTGTTTTTCGTTTGTTGACAGAATAATTCATATCCCTAGTAACGGAGCAACACAGTTGCGATTTTTGTGCCAAAAATTACAATTTTATTTTTCTCCTGAAGTTGTCAAGTCAAGTCTTCCTATTAAAAAATGTTGTATTGCGCACGACTATAAAATCGCATTATTTTCTAGGGCGTACATAACGTCGAGACGTTAGTCGGGACGCTGAAAGACGCTCTCAAAGATAAAGTACAAATTTATGTTGGCGAAGTTTGATACTTCCCACATACTCGTAACAAACGCTAGATGAGATGGAGAGATGCGGAATACATAGTCCAGGTTTTGCCCTGTTGAGAAATTGCAGAGAGATCACACAAAGTCTGATTGAAATTTTCAAGTCTTGTCCAACTAACCTGAAAAAAATTAAGAATTTCAATCATCGAATGATTGATGTTAGGGTTTTCATATTGGACAAAAGAGAATCTTTGCTTTTCATACCGTATGAATTGAGGAGAACTTCTTGCCTGTCGTCGCTGTCTTTTTATCTGAATTTTTCATGTTTTTGCTGCTATATTTCTGATTACGCCATGTACAATACACAGGGGGGCAAAACAGAAATTTTGTCTGAGGTATTCTTTGCTCACCTCTTTGATGTTTCAAATTATTCTAAAGAATTAGAGCAAACTGAATATTGAAAGCTTAAAATAAACTTCATTTGATTTGAAGACGTCGAAAAAATTTCGTTGTCCAAACTTGCGTAGATGCAAATAGACGCCGAAAAAATTTCGTTGTCCAAACTTGCGTAGATGCAAATATAATGTGGAAATGACGTATTCAAGAAGTACGAGAATATACCGGCGTTGGTTATAATGAGCGAGCGGTATTACGAAACTGTGGATGAAAGCTAAATTTGTACAGTTGAAACGAGTCGAAAATTACGTATATTCATTTTGAAGAACAAATAAGGGAGTTCAGAGAATTTCTGACGTTGATCAATTTCAGAGCTTCCGTTGAAACGTAGGTACCGCAAAAAAGTTTCACGGATGTCAAGAGCAAAATTTCATGTTAATTCCTGTGACACACTGAATAGGCGCTAGATTAAAACATTCGTAATTTTTTTCCAGTATTTCCTGGAACCTAACGGGATGGAAAAAGTTCATCATAATAGAGAACAGCAAACATCTAACTATGACATCGTCATATAAGAAAACAATCGTGAAAACATATTCTGTTATTTTTAATTGCGCTCCATTCAAGATAAAATTTACTCATATTTAATATATATATATATATATCTATATATATATATATATATATATATATATATATATATTTATTTATTTGACCGCAAATACAGACCCAAATCGATATACACCACCGCCTTTTCAGTCCAAAAGTGACGTTGTCAGACCCGGCTTAGGGACTGGTAACGTTTGACCATAGATTAGTGGTCAGGGATCTCAGGGGATGCAAAAAACGAATTTTTAGCGGTGTGTGAAAAGTCAGTTATACCCGATATTAATTACAGAAAGTTTCAGGGATTGGCCAGCTCGAGGGCGTTCCTGTCGACATGAACATAGTGTATATGATTCGTATAGTTAATCAACGCCTTGAGTCCCGAAATTGGGCAACGCTGTAGATAGTTATACAAACATGAAAAGTACAATTTTAAGGACTTTACGATCCCGGTATAGGGAGTCGTCATGAGAAATGATAATTGTGCATTTTTCAAATAGAACTTAAATAGTAGATATTGCATCTCTTTTATATATGCAAACCGAAAAACCACACTTACGCATACTTATACAAGCCCGGTATAGAGTGTCGTCATGAGGAATGTGTTCGAATGGAGTCAGATTTGCTGAGAACAAATATCATTTTCATCATTGCTATATGAAGATCATAAGCTAGACTACTTGGAATATGGTGACATATGTCAATACACGACCTGTATAGAGCCTAGCTATCTCTGTCCGTTTTATGTATATTTACAAATTTAAAAAAAAAGCAACTATCCTTCGCGAATGGTTAAAATATAGACAATATTGGATTAAGAGAAAGTAAATTTGATTCTGTATTGCGAGAAAGAACAAATATATGCATTTCACTAAAAAAAAGTAATTTCATGGGGAATTTCTACAAAAGAAAATAATTCGAAAAAACAGACTGTGAATCGAGTTGCTGAGGAGCATTCGAAAAATAAAAGTGTATGGCATCTAATGTTTTTTCAGAGCAGTCTTATATTTCCGAAACAGTGAACTTTTGATGAAACGTATAGTCGATTAACTCGAAATAAAATTGACCGATAAAATACAGGGGACCCCGTAAAAAGCATGTTGAACAGAAAGCGAATCTCGATCGAAGGATGCTCAAAATTTCTTCACAAGAAAGTCCTTCCGTTTTTACGCGTTTGTTCAGGGGGAACAAGAGCGTTATCATTTTCTCCAAATGTCTGTTATTTTATAATTTTGAACCGAAAATGGTTTTAAACAATTAGGTTGGACTCATTGATAAGAAATCCGATGTCATATTCAATTCTGTCCGGCCGTCCCTGCGTCCGTGCGATAACTCTAGAAGGAAAATACTTAGAGTCCTGATGATTCCGGGTTATTCCGGGTATTAAAAATCAATATTTCAATATTTTGAGGCTAATTATACATCGTAAAATGAGTTAAAAAAATTTCATACAAACATGGGCCCGCAAATGAGCTGTTTTGGAAATATGGGGTGTTTCTTGTAGTAATACGTCTTCTGTGATGATTATACTAGTTTATCGAATTTTTATGAATCATGGGTACAGATTGGGCAAATAACCATAAAAACTGATAATCAATTTACTCACCGCAGCTTACTAACTGGGTTTTTATGAAAATTTGGATTGTTCTGGGGATTTCCAGAGAATAATAATAAGGATAATAAAGGTCTATATTCAATTAATGTCATGAAAATAATTACAAACTCTGGCAGTAATAGAAATAATTGAAAGGGCGAGATACAGCACACTGCATTAAGCGTACTGTTCAATCTAACCCCCTGATCCATTGTTTAAAAAATATAAAAATTCATTATAACAACCAAGCTCAAATATATTTCCACCACTCAGAACATGACATAACTGAAAGAAATTATATTACACTTGCATGAAAAAAAGTATACAAATACATAAATGCACCCACATAAACATCAAACAGAGAGAATAACCATCTGCTCATCTATAAGCACGTTGAATGCAGAGGCTCGTAGACGTCTTATATGACTAACCTCTCTGATGTCAACAGATAAGTTATTTAGGTAAAGTGAGGTATTGTATGAAAAGGATTTACGAAATAATTGTGTTGTAAATACAGGCGGTGTAAGGGTATCTTCAAGACGTATGTTTAAATTATGGACATCAGAACGGAAAGTTATTTTATTATAGAGATATGAAGAAGTTCGGTTGATTAACACTTTCATGAACAATAATGTAGCATGAAGAAATCTTCTTTTTTCCCTGTTGAGCCAATCCGCAACGCGTATTCTTTCAAATTTTGTGATCCCAAGCGCAGACAAGAGTTCTGTAGCGTTTGTATCCGCTGCTTATCAGAGTAGTTCAGACCGGGGCCATAAACGCAAGCGGAAAAATTAAGGTGTGACAGAACTAAGGACTCACATAGTAGCACTTTAACATTTTGAGTTAATGCTGCCCTGTTTCTAAAAAAAAACTTTTAACATGCCATGGGCCTTTTGTAAACAGGCAGACATGGTCTGTGAAACACATGTCAACATCTATCCAAACTCCCAGATTTTCAACTTTGTTGCACAACCAAACAACTTCTGACCCAACGTTAATATCATTACCGTTTTCTTAAAGTTTTATTCCGAATAAAATGGCAACGGCCTTTTTCTTATTTAGCTGCAAACAATGCTTAGTGGATATATCATCGATAATATTCAAGTCAAAATTTACTGCTGTTATAGCCTGGACAGATTCATTCAAACAGGAGGAGATGAACAGTTGACCATCATCCGCGTAATTATGCATCGAACAAGACAAAATAAACTTCACAAACTCTGAAATATAAATAAAAAGAATAAGCCCCAAAATTGACCCTTGCGGTACTAACCGGCATATTTTGAGAAAAGATGACATCTTGTCATCATGAAAAACCGCTTGAAACCGTTTCCTAAGATAAGAAGCGAGAAGAAGAATAGAACCACGACAAAATCCAAGATGTATTAATATGGTCTCGAACAGCTTGTGATTGAGATAGTCAAATGCCTTCGAGTAATCTAAAAGTGTGAGCAAAATAAGTTCATACTGATCCGTTGCTCCAATAACATCATGATATGTAATAGAGCCTGTGATTCTTCCGAAATACTGATTTTATTGGCGGAATAAATTTATTAGAATTCAAATGGGAACAAATTTTTTTACACATAATTTTTGATAATGTAGGTAAAATACTTATAGGTCGCAATTATTCATGTCCTTTGAATTAGTAACCTTTGGTACGGGTATAACAATGGCTTTTTTCCACTGGCTTGGAAAGACAGAATGTAGTGAGCAATAATTCAGAATATGGGTTATATAGAAAAGAATGTGGAGAACACATATTATAATTGAAGGGTTAATATGTTACAACCATAACCAATTGCTCTACTTTTAATAGATTTTATAGATTCCAAAACTCCAATCTCGTCAACAGTACAGAATTCAAAATGAATAGTAGTAAAGCAGTTTTTTCGGTTGACGTAAAAAGATAAGAGATCATTATCCGGGGACAGGTCGGGCACAGAATTCAATAATTGTTCATTTACACGATTAACATCACCAAATGTTGTGTTAATATTTATATCCTTATGTTTGATTATACCTATTTATTCGCTTTAGATATCCCCAAGTTGTTCTCAGATTACTACTTTGATTGATGTATTGGCTATAGTAGGCTCTTTTTTCCTTCTTTATTGCGGTATTGATGGCATTTCTAAGTTGCTTATATACATTTCAATCGACAATCTCACCCGACCTCTTAAACTTAGATAGTGATTGATTCCTGGACTTGATCATATCTCGTAAGGTGTCAGTTAGCCACGGCGAGTAATTTTTGGATATTTTAATGGTTTTGAATGGAGCATGTAAATTTAATAAAGTTATTATACTCGAGGAGAGGAAATCTACTTTATCATCATTCGAAGCCTGGTCATAAATGTTATTCCAGGGAATGGAATAAAATACATTTGAATTGTTCGTATTTAAGGTTTTTGAAATCTCTAGAGGTCTTAAAAATTAAACCAGTCTGTCGAAACGGCAAATTGAATATGCATTGTACGAGATCATGATCGCAAATCTGGGGGACTGGCAAGACACCACATTTCTGTAGTTTGAAAAAGGGAGCAGTTATCAGTATAAAATCTATTAATGTGCAGGAGTTCAGAGTGGTTCTTGTAGCCTCTTCAACTATTTGATGAAGGCCAACACTTTATAAAACCTTCACTAATAATTTTATATCAACACTAGTTGTATCTAAAAAATTCGTATTGAAATCCCCGAGTCAAAGTATGTAATCAGCAGAAATGATCATCTCTGCATGAATTCAAATCTATACATGAAGATTCTTGATTGTTTTGGTCTCTACTTGACGGAAATTCATCGTAAATGATTTGAAGTAAAACACTTTATTTCCGCTTATTTTTATTTTTCAACGACAATTGTTTCGTCAATTACATATTGACTTCGTCAGGTGAGTATGGTTACTAACTACTTTACAAAATCTTTCTCCTTAAATACAAGTTTCCCTAAAAATACGTGATAAAATGAAGTTTACAAGGAATTTATTAAAAAAGGTTCAACAACGGAGAACGGTTCCCATCTGTTTGGTCGTTCAACAAAATATTCAGTTTATGATGCCGTTTTATTTCCATTGCTTCTAAAAGGTCCAATCTATTGCATTTGTTCTCGAAATGGAGAACTTCAAAGTTATGGACAAAATCAAGTCCGGATTCTTGTAGATACCTAGCACTAAGTGCTAGGCATTGTTGAATCTTTTTTAATAAATTCCTTGTAAACTTCATTTTATCACGTATTTTTAGGGAAACTTGTATTTAAGGAGAAAGATTTTGTAAAGTAGTTAGTAACCATACTCACCTGACGAAGTCAATATGTAATTGACGAAACAATTGTCGTTGAAAAATAAAAATAAGCGGAAATAAAGTGTTTTACTTCAAATCATTTATACATGAAGAGTTTATAGTCATATGAAGGTGGCCTGTATATAGTACAGACTGCCACTCTCAAACCCCCGAATCCCAAAATCAACCCAATCTGCTCAGTCCCGTCATCAAAAACCTTAAAACTTAAGTTATTTCATATATAAATTCCGACTCCTCCACCTCAACTATCTCTATTAGATGATTAAAGTAAAACAACTTATAATAATTTCCCCTAATTTTTTTAATTTCACAACAATTGTTTCGTCATGACGCCATGACTTCGTCAGGTGAGTATGGTACTAATTCTCTATGGTAGTAATCTCTATTAGTACGAATAAACTTAGAGCCATCAAAAACAAGAAGGTCATCAGGAATTCGTTCACTTAACCAGGTTTCACTAAGGCAGAAAACATCAAAATCATTAGATATCATGAAATCCCTGATATCATCAAAATGTGAAATAAAAGAGCAAACATTAAGATGAGCAACATTCAGCAATGCTTTTTTCTTCAGATCCATAATTTATACTGATGAGAACATCTTATACAACATAATAAACTGAAATTTTTTTTCCATTTTATGGATTAGGCTATTTAGAACACTAATCGATTGTTTATCGAATTTTATCCCCCTGCCTTATGGCACTGACATTGGTTATCATTTCATGCTCCATGTTAATTGGGTGATATTTCATTTTCAAAGTCGAATATTACGTCAACGAATGATCCAATGTAAAAAAAATACTAACATACTCAGAGGAAGAAGACCTTTTCAACATGTCACAAGACTCATCTCTCCTGTTAAAATTTAAGGGGTTGGAGTTGACACGCAAAAGGATAAAATGATAATTTTTATGTAAAATGATGTCCTCCTCGACAACAAAATTGACGGGTCCAAGCGAAAAGACCTTTTGTTTATTTTCAATGCGACATATTGAAATAACAAATTTTTTGAAGAATACCTCATTTTCAATTTTCATCATCACTTTGCTTCATGACATTCTGTTCATTTCGAAACGCAACTTATACAAATGCAACGATTCTAACAATTACACCCATTTTTTGAGCCCCTTTTATTCATCGAAAATGTCGCGATGAATCCCGGAAAGCTGGTAATACCGCAGGGATTGAAAACGTTGGCCGTACATCACTGCGGAGTATATGTGAGATCGGAAAGTCTGCGGGATGATTCGGGCTTGAGAAATGTTATCTAATATGAAACTTTTTCAAAATAAAAAAATTCTTACCCCTCTATAGCTGCCTATGGAGTTGTATTTTCAAGCAACTCATTTTCACCTTATATACTCGTCAAAGACATTTAGATCATGGGCGGTCTTAGGTAGCCTGTAGGGTATATCGGGACTCGATATATTTATATATATATATATATATATATATATATATATATATATATATATATATATATATTTATATATATAAATATATATATATATATATATATTTATATAATTATATATTTATATATATATATATATATAAATATATATATATATATATATATATATATATATATATATATTTATATATTCATATATTTATATATATATATATATATATATATATTTATATATTTATATATATATATATATATATTTATATATATATATATTTTTTTTTTCATATATATATTTTATATATAAATATATATATATATATATATATATATATATATATATATATATATATATATATATATATATATATATATATATATATATATTGTCATGGTATTTACAGTTAAAATAAATAATTACATAAATATATTAGGGAAAAGACTCACCTTTGTATATAAGTTGACTCGTTAGAGTATAACTAGAGCAAAATTCATTAAATAATATCCATTCTGACACAAATATTGATAGTTCAATTCATAAAAACACTCACAAGCTAAAATTATGAAAAAAAAGCATATTCAGGATACATAACGACTAGTCGATTGAAAATTCTTTGAACGGTAATCAAAAAAACAGTAATCTTGTTGACAGTTTATAAATAGAATTCACAGGGAGATTTCAATTTACAATTATACAATATAAAACCAGCCAAAGTTGCAGTAAATAGAAGTAATTTGAATTTAGATATCAAATTTGAAATTGATGAAGAATTTGTTGAAAAGATTTGTTATTATCATGAATCACATATAAACTTTAGTGAAATTATTGACAAAGAACAAGCTTAAATAAATATAACTCACCAGAATGATGTAAATAGGACAAATTTGATCAAAAATCAATTAATTCAATGAGAGATAGCATCTACGTCAGATATTTTCAAATGATTAATGTAAAAGAGATCCTTCAAGATGTTTAGGCATCAATAGTATTGTAATAGCATCTGAGCTAAAGAAATTTAATCAATTTCATAAGTAATATTAAGTATTTTATAAGTTATAAGCATTAGAAGTTAAAATTTGTTAAATTTTGACACTTGAAATACTTTACGAAGGAAAAGCAAGACTTTCACTGTTCTGTTTAACATGAAACATACATCAAAATGTAGTTTAAAAATAAGCTAATTTTCAAAAGTAATTTCAAATCACGAAATATTGTAAATTTTGTAAAATCATCAAAAGCATCATTTTTATATAATTTTGACAGAAGCTAGTAAGCTTAGAAATTCAACTTTTCTTGAAAACTATAAATAGGGCAGACACAGAAAAAGTCGGCAGTCTCCAATTATATGCAGAGTAGAATCCTTGTCGGTCCGTAATTAAAAAAGTGTCAAAAAAATCATCATCTGAAAAAAGAAGATTATTTGGTTATTGTGAATGGAAATTGAATCCAGATAATACATTACCTGAATGTGAATGGAAAAATCCCACATAGAAATCAAGTTTCAAACGAATTGGATATATTGAAGAAAATCAACAAAGTAGCCTGTGAATTTCAGAACATTCTAGAAGTGTTGTTTCCAACGAAACGAGTGTTACTCCTGAAACAAAGAAGACAATTAAAGGAACAATCATAAATTGATGAACAAACTTACCAAAGGTATTAAAATTCAATCCTGTTAATCTTTTCCCAAAGAAGTTTAGAAATAATAATCACTGTTTACATTAGAATTACGTTAGGACATTTAGATAAGGTTAGGTTAATATAGAATTAGATTTAGGTTATTGATCACTGATTATAATATTTCTATTACTTCCATAAAATATAATTTAAAAATTCAATCTTTTTAGAAAATTCAAATTGAACACTCCCTCAAATATTAATCAAATTTAATAATATTTTAATTTCAATTATTCAAAATTATAATCTTAAGAGCTAGCCGGAAGCATAGAATACATCACATACATACAAGGGTGATCTAATTAGTATTCATTCACAAAATTTCATTAATATAATGCCATAACAATATATTTATATATATATATATATATATATATTTATATATATATTACGAGTACAAATAAGTTTCCGCCGTTTTATTGTAGATGGGGCGGCACGGAGTTTCGGTTAGCTTTCTCAGATGATAACCGGCCTAAAAATTAGTTTGGACATTCAAGAACAACATAACCTATTAATATCATTGATTTTATATTGGTAAAATATAATTTTTATAAGTTGAAAATGTCAAAATTTGAGCCAAGTAAGCGTCATTTGCGGGAAATATTAGTTTACTTCTTTAATTTAAAGAACTTTGCTGCTGAGGCGCATCAATTGCTCGTAGAAGCATATGGTGAGGGTGCTTTGAGTGAGAGAACGTGTCGAGAGTGGTTTCAAAAGTTTAAAAACGGTGATTTCGACGTAGAAGACAAAGATCGCAGTGGAAGGCCAAAAATTTACGAGGATACAGAATTGGTGGAATTATTGGAGGAAGATTCATCTCAAACACGAAAAGAACTTGCTCTAACATTAAAAGTCACTTAGCAAGCAGTATATATATATATATATATACATATATATCTTTAGAAATCTTGTTGAAAATTTTCTAATAGAACTCACAGAAAAAAGTCGATTCACAATTATTCAATGTAAAGACAGCCAAAATTTATAGAAATATAAGTAATTTGAATTTAGTTAGTTTGAAATTGGTAAGGTAAACGATGATAAGATTTGTTATTATCATGAATCCTATATTAATTCTAGTGGAATTATTGACAGAGAATAAGCTTAATCAAATATAACTCCCCGAAATAGTGCAAAAGTGGCAAAATTCATCAAAAATCAATCAATTCAAGGAAACAGTGTTTGCGTTAGAAATGTTGAAAATATGTATGTAAGAAATATCCTCGAAGATGCTTATGCATGGATAAAGTTGTAATAGCATATAAGCTCAAAAAATGTAATCAATTTCAGAGGAATTTTAAGTCATTTTTAAGTTAGAAGCATTAGAAGTTGAAGTTTGTAAAATTTTGACACTTGAAATACTTTACGAATGAAAAGCAAGTCTTTCACTGTTCTGTTGAACATGAAATTGATATCAAAAGTTAGATAAAAATTCAGGCTAAGTTACTAGAATACTTTCGAGTCAGGAAATAGTGTAAATTCTGTTCAATCATTGAAAGCATCATTTTTGCAATAATTTTGACAAATGATTGTAAGCTTTGGAATTCAATTTTTCGAGAAAACTATAAAAGGACGTGGCAGACGAACTATTAATTCAGTATCAAATGCCCCAGAACCAAGACTTGTCGCTCCGAATAAAGTACTCTTCAACGACCTAGTTCCTCCTCCCAAAAAGAAGCTAACATTGTTATTGTGAATTACAATTGATATCAAGAAATAAGTTGCCTGAATGTTTTAAATGAATTCTAGTGCACGTGATGTCAGTTACTGGAAGATTATTTTTATTTTCATTGCAGTAGTTGCTTTTTTTTAAACTTAAAATATACGCTTTCGTTTTTTTTTCCGCGGCAGAATGTTAGGGAAACATATAATGATTCCTAAAGTACGTTTTGCTCTCCGTACAATTTGAAAATGTTAGCAGAATTCTTGCCCCTCCTTTTTTTGATTGTCTCGGTCTTTACTTGACGGCAATTCATCTTCAATATAAGAAAAACAAATGTTAATTTCCGCTATTTTATTGATTCACACGACAATTGTTTCGTCATACCATGACTTCATCAGGTGAGTATTTAAAGTGAGGTATACAATGCAAAACATGACCTTAAATACACAGCTCTGGTACAAAAAATAGGAGGATGGAAAGAGATGGTATACAATTAATGAAAAATATTAAGTAGGGGGGATCTGTTTAAATCTATTTGATCATTCAATAAAATTTGTCTTTTATTATATCTATTGATCTCTAAAGTTTCTAACAGACTTAGTTTCTGACTTTTGTTTTCGATATGTAATATTTCATAGTTCATATTAAAATTTTGGCCAGTCTCTAACGAATGGTTGGCATAAGTTGAATTCGGTTTATTATTAATGTAACATTTTTCATATTCTCGTATCCCTGTTTGGAATGAACGGTTTGTCTGTCCCACATATACACATGGGCAATCACTACATGTTAACTTGTAAACTCCTGATTTTTTGTTTTTAAGAATGACGTCTTTATTATTTTTTATTAAGCTGCCTGAAGAATTAATAGTTCAAAAAGAGATGTTATTCTTTTTTCTTTTAATATGTAGCAATCTTTTCAGATTTTTGGCCCATGTAAGTTAATGAAATAAATATGGTTTCGTTTGAATTTTGAATAAACAAGTGATATTGCTTTCTTTTAATTCATTTTATCAAGTTACTTGATAAAAAAAAATAAATAAAGTGCTTGTTCATGTACAAAATAATACTATTGTAGCAGCAATAGTATAAGTATTATTTTGTACATACAGCATCTTGTAGTCACTCTTTATCACATCGACCAAGAATGTGTGCACAACAAATTAATATTGAATATTTCATCTAACTTCATTAGTTCAAATTTTTTGATACAAGTATTTTCGAATTTTAGCATTTTCCTACCGGAAAATAAATCATTTGGAAAAAACTGTCTAGTGAAAGTACCAAAGTGAAAAAGATATTAATATAAAAATTTGTCAATAATTTTGATCTATAACGAAAGATCAAACTTCAACTTTCTAAATGGAACCATAACCATAAGATTTATTTATCGTGAGAAAAAGTGTACTATTTAACAGCTGATTTTACGTGGACACACGTATAGAGTCGTATAAACTCCCTGTATTTATATAAATATGTGACCTCTTGACGAATTAACGAAAATCTGATAATCACAAGAACAAATCAGTTTTATATTCTCTTTGAAATCGTAGTATATCAATTCAGTGTTTGAATTGACACATGCTGGACTTTATGAAATGTGTGTCGCCAGAACTAGCAGAACCGTAATTAAATTTTACGGATTCCAAGCTACTATCTTTCTCTCCTTGAATATTTCATATTTGCTTTGAGTTAACAAGAATAACATTTCATGTCCAGTATTTCATCATTTTGTAGAATTTTCTTTGATCTGAAACTATCACCAATTATAAATGCAAGAAATGTAAAATGGGCATTGTAAACCTCATCGTTGTTCGTGAGTGAAAATTTTGTGAAATTGACATGAATCAATAATATTAGGTCCAATTCAGCAACTGGATTAATGAAGAATCCACATAATGAACAAATTTTGCAGTGCATTTTCCGGGGTAGACAATCCGACTGTATCGTAAACAGCGAATTTCAGAGGGTGATTTCTGTTTCCATTGCGGTTGAATCCTTAATTACAGAAGCGATTAAAATCTGCAGAGTTAATTATATCGAAATGGTGCCATAGAATGCTTTCATGTCGGACTGCCATTGTACGCGGGTATTAATTAACGAGATTCGCATTTCAGATTTCTTAATGATAGGGAGATTGTGAGTCATCGAGGTTAAACCAATTCTTGAAAGTAGTAGAACAGAGACATCATGAAATAATTGACAGCAACATATCAATTCTGAAGTAGAAGTATAACATAAAATCATAAATAACAACCTCATTCTGTTTGAATTCCGTTATATCTACATTCTGAACTCGAGCTTTACCTCCTTTTATGCGTATATTGAACTGATGATATTAGTGGAATTCTCCAGAGAAATTACATTTTTATTTGCCGATGTATGCATTGCAATCCGCTTTTGTGACTTAATCGAGGGTTATTGGATGGAGATCAGTATGCATAAAAGCTATCAAATTCATAGCCACGCCTTTCCTACCTACTCTAAAAGTTATACGCTCAAAACTATCGACATTTTTTTTGTTTTCACTTGAACTGCAAATTTGAGAACCCGATGAAAGCGATGTCCTACATGAGAAATCAGGTGAATTGCAGCAGAGTTTGAAATAATCCTCTTGCATTTAAGATTTTCACGTTGCAAAAGTTACTAAAAATTTAAAATATTTGATAATATAATTCCGTGAATATGTGCACGTATATTCTGCATTCAAGAATAATACTCCGTAATATGAAAACCAAATTTTCCTTTGACTACTCTATAATATGAACCTACAATAATTGAACCAGTATAAGTTTTTTTGAAACTGTTGATTATTTTTTTAATAATTCTTCGAATTTATTGTTTTATCGCGGATTTCAGAAAATTTCTCAAACAAATTTTGAAAATTAAATAAGTTGGCTTAGAAATACTGTTTTTTTTTTAGTAGACATATGAAATAAAAACACATCGCACAATATTCACAAGAGATAAAAAATCCAAAGAATATATAGAAAATTGACCGAACTTACTCAAAAAGCTAGAGGATACAGCTGTTTTATACCAGCATTGTTGAAAACAAACTCATCTCCAAAAATGCCTAACATGAATCTGAAAAATCCTTCGAAAAAACCTCTCTGCACGAGCGTTTCCAAAAACTCTTCAAAAATATACAACACATCTTCAAGAAGGCGTTCGAGACTCAATAATCAATAGAAATATATCGTAACTAACCGACGACATGAATAGTTTTTATTGATTATTTTTCCGACCCAAATATCGACCAATAGAATTGCACCATTCGACGTCACGTGGTACAACCTACATGGTATTATACTGATAATTTTTTGATTATTTTCTCTGGTAGTTGCTATATATAAAAAACAAAACATGATCCAATCAAATTAACCACACGTCAAACTGACAGGTTGAATTCAATTGTGAAAATTGGAGATTTTGCATGAAAATGAGTCGATTTGGAGTTTGTTCTCTGTCCACCATCGATAAAAAAGTCAAAGGAAATGTTCCCATTAATACGGAGAAGGCAAAAAAAACAGTTTGGAACCAATTTACTACTTTTTGTACTGAGAGGGAATACACATTGAGTGCTGAAATGAGTGAAGCGCAATTGGCAAACATTATGAAAGATTACGCTTACAATATGAAGAAAATGGATGGAGAAGACTATAAGGAAGGTACAATAAAAACAATGGTGCAATTCTATTGGCCGACATTTGGGACGGAAAAATAATCCCCCGAATACCACACGAGCTTCAAAATTATCTGGCATTTCCCTCAAGGTTCCCTGCAAACAAATAAAGTCGTCAAGTTTTTCAGGAAAAATCACTCGCGCTTCGCGCTCGTGATTTTTTAACCTGAAAAACTTGACTCCTTCATTTGTTTGCAACGAACCTTTCGGGAAATACCCGATAATTTTGAAGCTCTTGTGGTATTATTATAAGTGATTATTTTCATTTAGCTTTCAGAAAATTCAATTGACGTTTGCCGCTTCTCTGCATATGTTTGAAGAGTTTTTTGAAAGAACTGTTCAAACGGGAGGTTTTTTCGATGAATTTCTATGTTTATGTTGGAAATTTTTGAAATGAAATTTATTTTTCATAATGCCACACTATCGGGCTATACTTCAGAAATATATAAGTAGATACCTACTGTAATGTATTTTATATAATAAAATATTTTGAACCAGATATTAGGACTCGTTTTACTAAATTAACGATACGTAGATTATTAGAATGTCAGAGACAAGTGTCACCGGTGTATATATTACTCTTTCAAGGAAGTACCGGGAATTTTCAATTAAAACAACATTTTTACATTTAATCGTCAAAATTTATTGGGTCGCCTTCAAAATAGGCTCCATTTGCTCCAATACATCTATGCCAACGGCACTTCCAATTATCGAAACATTTTTTATAGGCGCTTTCCGGGATGGACTTTAGCTCTCGCGCCGAATTTTGTTTTGTGGCTTCAATCGACTCAAAACGGGTGCCACGAAGGGGCAATTTTAGTTTTGGGAAGAGGAAAAAGTCGCAGGGAGCCAAATCCGGCGAATACGGTGGTTGCTGAAGCACGTTTGTTGAGTTTTTGGCGAGAAAGTCAGTCACAATCGTAGCTCGGTGAGAAGGCGCGTTATCGTCATGCAAAATCCATGAGTTGTTCGCCCACAAATTTGGCCGCTTCTTACGGATACGCTCACGCAAACGTTTCATAACGCCTAGGTAATACTCCTTGTTTACCGTCTGACCCTCTGGAACGAATTCGTAGTGCACCACGCCACGGATATCGAAGAAAACAATGAGCATCACCTTCATTTTCGAGCGGCTTTGGCGTGGTTTTTTCGGTTTCGGCTCATTTTTTGCCACCCATTCCGATGACTGCTGGCTTGTTTGCATATCGTACTCGTAGACCCAGGTCTCATCACCAGTTATAATGCGTTCCATGAATGTAAAATCGGAATTACAGCGATCCAGCATGTCTGAAGCAACCTGTTCGCGATGACGTTTTTGATGAAAATTCAGGTCTTTCGGTACGAGTCGTGCGGCCAACTTTCTCATGCCCAAAATATCAATCAAAATCGTACGTGCGGACTCGTGGGATATCTTAAGATCATGTGCTATCTCTCTCAAGCTGGTACGACGGTTTTCCAGCACCCTTTCCTTAATTTTATCGACGTTATCTTCGATCGAAGCCGTCGATGGGCGACCACTTCACGACCGTCCTTGAAGGCTCTGTACCACTGATATGCACGAGTTTTCGATAGAGCATTATCACCAAAGGCCTTTTGCAACATTTTCAATGCATCGGCACACGAAAATTCATTTGCAACACAAAACTTTAAACAAATTCTTTGCTCAACGTAATCACCCATAGTAAAAATCGGCACGCACTCTGACATCGACTGACTTAATCAGCTGTTGCAAACACACTAGTTGACAGATCCCGCTCAAGCTTGGCATAGTAATTAAGGACAGTGGTACCAACCTAGGAAAAAAATTTTTACCTGCCTCATTGCCCCGCCAGATTTAAATCGATAATTCCCGGTACTTTCTTGACAGAATGTAAGTTGTCTCGTAGCGCAATTTGATTGAAATTTTTTAAATAAGATCAATTCTGATGATGATATTTATAATTCAACAAATGAAAGTGCTTACAAGTAAACCTTTGAAAGAAAGAACACGTTGAGAGTACACATCAACTTAGTCGAGTGAAAATTCTTCATAAACTTTTGGAACTGATAAGGAATCACAATTATTCAATGTTAAAAAAGAGCGAAAGTCTTAAGAAATTGCAGTAATTTTAAAGTTGATACATACCTATTCTGAAACTATCCAAGGAACTATTGAACACTTTGTTGTTATCATGAAATGTATGTTGATTTTTGTGACAATATTGACAGTGTGCAAGCTGAATCACATTAAACTGTTCAAAGTAATGCAGTGTTACCAGAAATAACCAAAATTTAATTAATTCAAGGAAGGTATGTAACGTTCAATAAATAAGTTCAAAATTATATAAGATATATATGATTCAACATGCTTTTTTGGCATGGATAAATTTGTAATGAGATAAGAGCTGAAGAAATGTAATCATTTTCAGGGTTAATTTTTATCAGTTATTAAGTTTTGACTCCTGGATGAATTTTGATGAATATATCAATTAACTTTCGTTTAATATATTTTCCGAATAAATTAGAGATTAGAATTTGAATCCTCATTTCAAAATTGATTAAATTAAAAAAATTTTCAACTTACAGTTTTAAAATTGAAAATACACTTGCAAGTGGGCCAACAATTCAAGATATATTTTGACTAAACACAGTAAACGAAAAAGTTTCAAACCAACATTTCATCCAAATAAAATAATGAGTATTTTAAAGACTGATTGATTGGTAAGATTCCATTGCAATTGGCCCCTAATCGAGTGGCTAGAAAATTTAAATATTTAGAATAATTTACTTCCATGAAAAATTGGAAACCAGGATTGATGAGAAACGCGATAAAAATGTAACTGAAAATAAAACAGAATAAAATGAGTCGGAGTTGAATCTTATGAGATTTTAATTTTAAATGACAGAAGAAATGTAAGATAATTCGAATGAATTGAAACAAGAAATCAATCAGAATATAAAACGTATGAAAAAAATTCGAAAGGAATCGACGATAATTGGCACTGAATATGAAACAAGAAATAATATTATTTTTCAAAATGATTGAGAAATCATAAAGAAGCAAATAAAAGGGAATGAAGGGAGGTAAATGAGATGATAGAAAAACAAAAGGAAGAAAATAAAGATGGATTTTATGTTGAATGATAAAGAAATAATGAAACGAATCAATATAATAAATATAATAATAATGAATTATAAATAATAATAATACTACTATAAATGAAAATGAATTGAAAAATAGAACTATAATTGAAAAATACAAATTGGACGATGACTATTTGAAGAATCAAAATGAATTCGAATATTACAGAGATGAAAAACTAGGATACATATTTAGAGAACCATGATTTGAGATAATATCATAAGAATAAAAAAATGAATTTGAATCATATTGATATGAAAAAAATCTCATTTACCAAATGTACTAGAACCAATTAAATTACTAAGAATAAATCAAAAACCAAAAATTGAAAATTCAATGTTAAGCATGGAAGAAGTTTTATTAAAAATAAATAAAATACAAGTACGAATAAAAATTCTATAGATATTTCCATACAAAATCAGAAACAGAATATCATAATATTTTGCAATAGATAAAGAGAAAGTTCACACAATGATGAGAAAATTTTATCAAGAAAAATAGGAAGGACATATTTGAGACTGAAAGAAAGGGACATTATCCTCACACAGTTACACCAATTCTCCATTATTGAAAAAAAATTTGAGGAAATTTAAATTTTTATATATATATATATATATATATATATATATATATATATATATAAATATATATATATATATATATATCCGGGTTTATAGCGTCCTACACCTTCGTGTTCCTAATCTCCAAGCCTTTCTATCTTGCCAGTCCCCTGGATGTAGATTTCGTTCGGACATAGCTTTTTCTATTCCCTCAAACCATGTTTATTTGGGCCTTCCTCTCTTTCTTCTTTCTGGTGGTGTCCATTTCAGAATCATCTTTGGTAGACGCTCGTCGCACATTCTTTCTACATGCCCGTACCAAATCAGTTGTCCTCTCTGGATTTCATCTATGATTGTTCTTTCGACTTGCATGATATCTCTGATCCTATCATTCCTTACTTTGTCCATTCTGGATTTTTCTGCAGATCGTCGCCAGAAATCCATCTCAAGGGCCAAAAGTCGACGTTCCACACCCTTAGTCAATTGCCACGTCTCACACCCGTATAGCACTATACCCTCAAAGATGGAATTATATATCTGATGTTTTTTTCTCCTGCGATATGTTTTTGGCCCACAATATTGAGTTCAAACATCCAATGAACCTTCTACCGTTCAATATTCTCTGCTCAATCTCAGTTTCTGTTCGGCAGGTGTGATGAATTTGAGCACCCAGGTAAGTATATTTACTACATGTTCCTATTTCTACGTTGTCTTCTAAGTGTAGATTATCTGCTTCCTGTCCAATGCAAAAATATTTGGTTTTCGTTTTATTCACAGACAGTCCCCACTTTTCGTATTCCGCGAAGAGCCTTGTCGTCATAAACTCTAAATCTTCGTTGTCTTGGGCCACTACCACCTGATCGTCTGCAAAATGGAGAGTGTACAAAGTTTTTGTATCGTTTAGTTGTATTTCAATACCACTGCAAGATCTTCTCCATTTTCGTAGCGTTTCGTTCAGATATATTTTGAATAACGTTGTGGACAGACAGCATCCCTGTCGTAGGCCTTTTGATATAGAGAAACTTTCGGACATACTCTTACCTAGCTTTATTCGTGATGTTGCCTGACTATAGAGCTGTTTGATGGCTTTTATGACTGTGTTACTTATTGAGGACATTTCTAAAACTTGCCAGAGCTTTGTGGTAGGGACATTATCATAGGCTTTTGTTAGATCGACAAAAAGAAGGTGGACCTCCCTGTTTGTAGCCAATTTCTTTTCATTTAGTTGAACCAAACTAAAAATATGATTCACACATGATCGTCCTGTGCGGAATCTTGCCTGCTCTTCTATTTCGTGTGTTGCGTATTCTTGTTCGACTATACTCCGGAGGATTCGACCGTAAAGTTTACTCATCGAACTTGTGACTGATATGCACCTATAGTTGGAGCAGTCATCTCTTCTTCCCTTTTTATGGATGGGTGTTATCCATGCTTCTTTCCATGTAGATGGTATCGGTTCACCGTTAATATATCTGTTCATCAACTCCTTTAAGCACTTTATTAGTTTATTAGTGTTCTGCCGGTAACCTCTCTGGTCCTGGTGCTTTTCTATTTTTCATAGACTTAACTGCTTTCACCACTGTATCTTCGTCGATATTAATTGCTTCTCCTTGTACAGAGCACTGTATAGGCGAGTTGGCAAGATATGGCTGTCTGTCTTCTCTTAGTTCTCGAGAATAATGTTCTTTCCATTTGTCTATTGGTATGGGTTGTAAATTCGTTTTATGAGAAGTATCTTTCCTTAGTGAACGAATCAGATTCCAAGCCACTGTTGATCTTGTACCACCCATGTAGCTGTCCACTTCACTATATTTCCTTTCCCATGTTTCATTTTTGTTCTTAGTTATTAGGTCTTTGTATTTACTTTGTTCTCTTCTGTATGTTATATGGTCACTAGTGTTTCTTGTACTCATCCACTTGTTGTATGCTGCCTGTTTAAAGTGTTTCTGTTGTTCTAATACACTATTCCAAGTTAAATTGTAGTTTTTCGTGCGGGGTTGACTTTCTTTTCCGAGGGCCTCATGTGCTGCTGAGTGTAGGGACTTATGCTTATAAAGATGTGTTGTATCCATCGTCAAATATTGATCGCTGAGTTTTTGATCTAGCCTTTGTTGAAATAAGGTTCTAGTGCTTGTTTCATTCAAACTAATATATTATATATTTGTCTTGATTCGTTTTGGTTTCTCGGGTGTTATCTTCTGTTGTTTGCCTATCTGTTTTATATGGGATATACATTTTTTAAATGAGTAAAAAGTGGTCGGAGCCACACTCAATTCCTCTATACACTCTTATATCTTTAGTGTGCCATTTGGTGTCTTGTTTAAGGATTATATGGTCGATAATAGACTTAAGGCTCCTGGTTTCTTGGTGCCATGTGTACTTATGGATATTTTTATGATTGAAACACAATAGATTGGAGTTACTATGTATTTACTACCAAGGTTTTTTATTATTTTTGGTTCACATGTTACCGCGGTTTCGAACGATGACCGTTCATCTTCAGACGTAACAGAGGACTAAAGCACTAGTTACAGATTCAGTTTTGAAGTAATGTTCCATTTGGTACAAAAACTGTATAACAGATGTTACAAATTATTCAGAATAAATATTTCCAGTGAAAAGCAATAACAAGGATTACAGAGGTGTTATGGGTTTTTATAAGTAGTATCATATCAAATATACCCCCATACAAAATTATATAATAGTGAAAAAATTATTTCATTGTCATATTTTGGAGACGTAAGTGAAAAAATCGCTAATATTTACACAAAATTGAATTTGAATGTAGCCCACAAATCTGTTAGCAAATTATCCTCAATTTTATTCAACGCGAAAGACACCACCCCAAAAATAGAAAAATAGAAAAATCATTTGCAACACATTGTATTGACAATGGTCATTCATTCCCATCAATTGAAAATCTGAAAATCCTCCATCTTGCATCAAAAGGGAGAAAATTAAATTATCTAGAATCAATTGAAATATTCAAAGCGCTGCAGAATGATGATATCGATATAATGAACGACCAGACTGATCTGTGTAAATCAAAAATATTTAATGTTTTTAAGTAACCGAAATAGCTTCAAAAGGTACCGACATTTGCACATAATTATTTTCTGCTATTTCTTACTTGCTACCTGTTGAAAAAGGAATTGTTCATGTACCATCATAAAAACCCATAACACCTCTGTAATCCTTGTTATTGCTTTTCACTGGAAATATTTATTCTGAATAATTTGTAACATCTGTTATACAGTTTTTGTACCAAATGGAACATTACTTCAAAACTGAATCTGTAACTAGTGCTTTAGTCCTCTGTTACGTCTGAAGATGAACGGTCATCGTTCGAAACCGCGGTAACATGTGAACCAAAAATAATAAAAACCTTGGTAGTGAATACATAGTAACTCCAATCTATTGTGTTTCAATTATGATCAACTACCAAATAGTAACGGCTGAAGCAATTCACTGTTTGATATTTTTATGGCTATAAAGCCCATTTAGTATCTTCATTTTATGTTCTTCACAGGCCTCTAAAAGTCTCTGCCCATTATCGTTTGGTGTCTCTTCTCCGTGTATACCCACTATTTTGCTTCCATTCTTTCTTCCCACTCTGGCGTTTAGATCTCCTAGAACCACAACTTC
This sequence comes from Megalocaria dilatata, assembly GCA_034642435.1. Lineage (NCBI taxonomy): Eukaryota > Metazoa > Arthropoda > Insecta > Coleoptera > Coccinellidae > Megalocaria > Megalocaria dilatata. Next base: position 96,899,757 of record CM067854.1, on the reverse strand, counting down.
CCTTTGGTTTCCGAGGGCTGTGAGAGTGTTATTCAATGTAGTGTAGAAGTCATCCTTTTCTGTCTGATTCGAGTCAACATTAGGGCCGTACACGCCGACAATATTTGTTCTATGTCCTTTGATCGTTAAGTTCACGGATAATATTCTCTCGTTCATTGAGTTCCAGTTGTGTATTTTCCCGATGTATTTCTTGTTTATCAGTACTGACACTCCTTTGCTGGCTCTTTCGTTTTTAGGAACCCCACTATAAATATGAACATAGTTTGAAATGTGTTCGATTCCATTGCCCTTTTTCTTCGTTTCGGTGAGTACCGCTATGTCCACCTGCATGTGTTCCAATCCCTTAATCACATCTTCTAACTTTTTGTTTATTCCTTGTACATTCCAGGTTCCTATAATCGTGTCCTTATTTTCGTGCCGTGGTCGTATCCGTTTACATCCATAATCTTTCCGAGTCTGTGTGTTAGGTTTTTTAGCATTTATTTCTTTCTACTTGTAATGAGGAGCTAGCCCATTGCCAAAACCCCCTACTTGGAGGACCAGGAATTTATATTTCAAGGTTATCTTCCTTTAGCCTTTGATGAGCCAACATCGATCCTACAAGGCAGCAGGTTAAGCCGTACCCTGGCTTGGGACCCTTACAGGGTGCTATCATCCGGGTCAGATGAACAAGGTTGTTACTCCTCCCCTTCACCCTTTTTCAACCTGGCTTAGGACAGGCTTTGGCGAAATTTAAATTTACTATTTATTTAAAGTATATTTCCATCAATCAAAGACATTATCAAATGATATACTAGCTCGGTTGCCATTTTTTGAACTTGTTTTTGTTGGATATTTCGAAGTTTTGTCCAGCTTCATTTATAAAATGATTTTTTGGTGAAAATTTAACCAAACACTTATTCGCACGATATTTGGGTTGTACCACTTTAAAAATCAAAATCATAGAGATAACCTCGACTTTCTAGGAAAAACCAAAAACAGATGAATAAAACAACTAACAATTAGCAATTAAACACAAGACCCAGAATATTCCGAATAAACTGGAAGTTCACATTATGATGTAGATGTTTTATTGCCTGAATTACACTTGCGGTGAGTAGTTCTCAAATTAATTTATTTTTCACAATATTCCCACAGTTTAACGGGAATTAAGGTTAGCTTGCTTAAGATGAGAAAGTAGAATTGGACATAAAGAATTGAAATTTTTATGAAAATCAAGATTCAGAATTATGCGTTTACAACTACAGAAATGGAATGACAGAAATATTCACGTGAAGACCATTAATAAGGAATATGAGCTATGGTAATAGAAAGTTCTAGAAATCGAAACAGTGTAACATAAATCTATATAACAATTCTATACTGAGATAAACTCGACAAGGTTTCGTTGATGACAGAGGCAAATTGCAGACATGCGCACGTTTTAAAAAATGATTTTCGTCAGTGCACAATGTATGCTAGTGACTCCAAATATCTCAATTATCTATATTCGCTATACACAGAGACACTAAGGTATTAACAATAAACTACCGCCATCTATTTTATGCAAAATACATACCAGACATATCTTTGCGAGTTAATTCTAGTAAAGAAATAATTTTTCGATATTTTGACGTTACTAACGATAATATCGAGAATACATTTCTGTGCTTGAATTAACTCGCTACCTACAACCTTTGCGAGCTAATGCTAGTAAAGAAATGTATTTTCGATATTTTGACGTTACTAACGATAATATCGAGAATACATTTCTGTGCTTGAATTAACTCGCAAAGGTTGTAGGTAGCCGTTGGGTTTTGTTTTCTTTACCGATGGCATCCACGTCCATTTTGAATATCATAGTTGGGTTTGATTTATTGATGACATGGTGGAATTGAACGAATTAAAGTTGGATTTCCCGACATTCTTTCGAAGAATAACGTGGTTTAAATGTGGAGACATTAAGGTGACTTAGATTTGTATTTTGGGGTTATATTGGGTCGATAAAGTCTATATTTTCGGATTAACCAGGAGGCCATCTTCTTTTGCTTTCGTGATATTTCCACTGAAGATCAGTAAATTCTTGACTTTAAAACACTACATATATTTAACAGCTATCTAATAATTGATTTGATTCAGAAATTGGAAACTCATTCTCGGTTGAAGACGTTTGTTGAACAAAAGGATTTAGAATTTCAAGATACAGCTTGGACCCCAATCAGTGAAGAACAAGGATTCGAACACACATAAGTAGACCATTAACCCTTTGTATTCATATAATTCGGGCTATATTTGTGGTTTGATCACTATTTAATACAGGTCACTGCATTTTCGACTATAGAGTACATTGAAGTCAACGTTTGAATAATTCATTTAATTCTTAATTATTCTGCAGTTTTATGTAAACAGACATCTGGGATCCTTTATTTTTCAGTTATTTATTTACTGTACATTATTAATGGATCATCTGATTTGAAGCAATAAAAATATCATCTTGTATTATAGCCTAGCCTGTAATAGTGAACATATTCTCAAAAGCACACAATCCTTCTCTATTCCCCCTTTTGATGACCTTACAGTTTGTAATATTTTAATAAACGATTTTAGTGACTATATTTCCTTTTTTACATTATAAATCTCCCACACCCTGAGTTCAGTACATCATTTTGACATCCTGCTTAAGGAAGGTGGTGTCAATTTATAAATAGCTTGTCGGTGATACTAAAACTCTGAAACTGTATGTCACAACATACTCAATACTTGTTTCGAGATATGCCAAAAAGTTTAAAATTCAAAAAAGCAGGTAAACACTACAATTCAAATATTATATCAACATGAAAATTCAAACCATGAACACAACTCAGACAGATATGAAAATATACCAAGGTAAGTGAAAACCTTACAGCATCAACAGAAAACACCAACCAGATTCAAAAGACGCACACCAATAGATGCAACTCAACACCTCATTTGAACCAGATCATCCTTCTACCGGCTCCTGAACAGTGGCAATCAAGTGAAGCTCTGAATCTCCTAAGGAATAAAATTTTACGGATGACGCAGTTATTCTAGCGGAAACCGAAGACGACTTACAAAGACAAATACAAAAGTTTTATCAGATCAGCAGAAATTACAACATGTCCATATCTATTGAAAAAACGAAATGTATGACATTTTCGAAGGAACCATCAAGATGTAAAATAGTTATAGATGGTAAGATAGTGGAACAAGTGATGAAGTTCCGTTACCTAGGAGCGGACATAGCCAGCAATCATAATCCGATAGAGGACATCAAGTTACAGGTCAACAAGGCCTCAGTAATATCCGGCTGTCTAAGAGAAGTTATTTGGGCAAACAAGCATATGCGTGTCGATGGAAAAGTGCGAATATATAAATCCTGTGTTAGGCCGGTCCTGACCTATGGTATCGAGACTCGAGCTGACACGAATAAGACGAAGAACACCCTAAGAACAACGGAGATGAAAACTCTCAGAACCATCGCAGGAAAAACATGAAGAGACAGAGTTAGAAACAGCGATATAAGACCTCTCTGTAAAGTTGGAGATATAGTGAGATGGGAAAGGAAGAGGAGAAGATATTGGCGAGACCACGTAGAAAGAATGGACCACAATAGACTAGCATACATCGCTAAGGACGGAAAACCAGCAAGCAGAAGGCCATTAGGAAGACCACCCAAATGATGGAAGGATAGCTGGAGTTCAATCTCCCAGGAAGCCGCTTCCTAAGGGGGAGACCTTCACAGTGAACAGACCTTAAGGTCTAGAAGAAGAAGAAGAAGTGAAAGTATGTAGGAAAACCCGAGAAATTTATTTCCTCGCCGTACTCAAACACTCGGCCTTTAGTAGACAGAAATTTGGCTACTATTGCCACGAAACTTGGGCCTGTACCCGTACAGGATCTGACTGACCCAGTCATGAAGAAAATGATCATATCAGATCATGCCATTTGTTTGCTGACTGGACTTCGGAACATTTGGAACGTTGAAACCTTAATTTTTTCAGAGAAAATATTTTTTCATGGCCATGTTAAAAAGAGCAATTGCCTTATATGAGACGACGCCATCTAAAATGTGATTCGCCAGGTGGCTATGCATCCCCAAAAAGTTACTATTCAGTGAAACGAAGTCAGTGGTCCAACCTTTTTTGAAAAGGACGAGTCCACCACCGTCAACAACGAACGCTACAGAACGATTATGACTAATTTATTTTCGCTAAACTGCGACGATATATGGTTCCAGCAGAATAGTATTACGTACCACACAGCGGATGGCACATTGTTCTCATGCTGCATGAACAACTCGAGGGTATACTCACAGTGGTGACGTAAATTGGGCACCAAAATGTGACGATTCGACTCGCTACACATTTTCTGGTGAAGTTTCCTGCAATCGTAGGTCTATGCCAATAAATCAATGTCCTTAAAATCCATATTCCATCAATCAAATTCATCTAGATTTATGCGGCAGAAATTTGAACAAGATAATATTCTATACAAAATGGTGTACACGTATTTCCCAAAGAAAATAAGAATAACCTGCATACCGTACCCGCAGCTAATTTTATTCAATTCCAACATCAAGTTGCCTTCATTTGAAAATCTGCGTACATCAAATGTTTTAAATGACAAAATTGATGAAAGCGAAGCGAGCGCCATAAGAAACCGAGTGGATCCATCCGAAATTACAGCAATCTCCTTAAATCTACTATCAGAATACCCTCCTTCCTAATTAAAACTTTACGAGGTACATATCAGAGCTTTAGTCCTGTCATTTGACATACATGCTGACAGATATTGCATGAGAATCAAAATTTTTATATCAAAACAGATTTAATCTGTTAGTCTTCTACAATTTTAATTAAAAAAAAAAAATTATTCAAAAAACTTTTAGAATTGATGTCTACAATATGCACCACTTATATTTAATAGACGTATGTATTCAAAACTCAATATACAATGTCGAATGGAATAAATAAACCAACCAATATAAAAAAGCAATTAAAATTAATAAATAAATATTTGAAGGAGACAAAATTTTGTTTCTGATCTTACCATAGTGAAACAAATTCCTTTTCAAAAACATAAAACACAACTTAAGGATTTCTTAAAAAATATAATTTATTTGAAATATTTAAATATTCAAATAAGTTAATTCAAAAATCTCTCATAACATGCAATATATCTTCGAAATACAATTAGAATACGGATAATCTCTTCATCGGCCCTAGATAACATTTAAAATATCAAAATCAACTAAGCATCAGTATATCATACCTAAGAATGTAATACGGAACAAAATAAAAAAAAATTTGAAATTAAAATTGTAGAAGACTAACAGATTAAATCTGTTTTGATATTCAAATTTTGTTATATTTCTTCTATCAAGTAAAAAGCCTTTTTCGATTTTATTTTATATAATACATAATATATAATTATATTTAGGCTTGAATAATTCTCATTATGGAATGTAAATGGTTTGAAGAAAACCATAGAATGCCTTACAGTTTTCTGTGATTTTGTGACGAACTGACTACCTGGATTTTTAAAGTTAGTCTGTTTCAAACAAGTTCCGTGTTACATTCTAAGGTATGATATACTGATGGTTAGTTGATTTTGATATTTTTAAATGTTATCTGGGGCCGATGAAGAGATTATCCGTATTCTAATTGTTTTTTGAAGATATATTGCATGTTTTGAGAGATTTTTGAATTAACTTATTTGAATATTTAAATATATTAAATATTTCAAATTAATTATATTTTTTGAGAAATCCTTGAGTTGTTTTTTATGATTTTGAAAAGGAATTGGTTTCACTATTGTAAGATCAGAAACAAAATTTTGTCTCCTTCAAATATTTATTTATTAATTTTAATTGCCTTTTTTATATTGGTTGGTTTATTTATTCCATTTGACATTGTATATTAGGTTTTGAATATATACATCTATTAAATATGAGCGGTACGTATTGTAGACATTAATTTAATTCTAAGTGTTTTTTGAATGAAAATTTTTTTGGAATTAAAATTGTAGAAGACTAACAGATTAGATCTGTTTTGATATTCAAATTTTGTTATATTTCTTCTATCAAGTAAAAAGCTTTTTCTATTCTATTTTATACATAATATATAATTATATTTAGGCTTGAATAATTCTCATTATGGAATGTCAATGGTTTGAAGAAATCCATAGAATGCCTTACAGTTTTCTGTGATTTTGTGACGAACTGACTACCTGGATTTTTAAAGTTAGTCTGTTTCAAACAAGTTCCGTGTTACATTCTAAGGTATGATATACTGATGGTTAGTTTTGATATTTTAAATGTTATCTGGGGACGATGAAGAGATTACCGTATTCTAATTGTTTTTTGAAGATATATTGCATATTTGGAGAGATTTTTGAATTGACTTATTTAAATATTCAAATATTTTTTGAGGAATCCTTAATTTGTGTTTTATGTTTTTGAAAAGGAATTGGTTTCACTATGGTAAGATCAGAAACAAAATTTTGTCTCCTTCAAATATTTATTTATTAATTTTAATTGCCTTTTTTATATTCGGTGGTTCATTTATTCAATTTGACATTGTATATTGAGTTTTGAATATATACGTCTATTAAATATGAGCGGTGCTTATTGTAGACATTAATTTAATTCTAAAAGTTTTTTTTGAATAAAAATGTTTTGAAATTTAAATTGTAGAAGACTAACAGATTAAATCTGTTTTGATATTCAAATTTTGTTATATTTCTTCTATCAAGTAATAAGACTTTTTCTATTTAATTGCATGAGAATCGAAATGTCAGATTTACCTAACATAAATGAGTGCTTGCATATATTTTTTATATAAGATTTGCTTTATCAATGATGAATCTCACTCAGATACATAATATTTTGAATAATAATATATCTGTCTCATCATGTCTGTAGAACATAATATTGTCTAGGTTTTCACGTAAATGGCAGGAGGCGTGAATGAATTCCGCATAATCCATCACTACTGTTGACAGTGTAATATCGTTGCACTAATTGAATTATGGGGGATGTCGTGCAGAACCTATCATTTCATTCGAAGCACAATGAAAAATGATGGCCTAGCGGAGATTTGCGCATTTTCCTGAATGGTCAGTATTTAATTGACTCTTTATTGTCAGTTCAATATGGTTAGTGAACTGCTCAATACTTGATATGTATTTGAAATGCATAATTGGAAGTCAATGATTGAAAAAATGAAACGATATGCTTGTATTGAATGAATTTTTATTCAATATGTTTCATTTTTGACTTCACCTGCCTGTTAATTATCATATTCAGTAATTTCTTCTCATTTCCATACAATCAATCAATCGAAGAATAAGGGAGATTTTTCTGTGACTAAAAGACATTGATTTCTCAAAAATAATGTGGCGAACCCTTTTAATTAATGAAATACGGAGAAACACTTTACTTAACTTTCAATTTTTGTTCATGTTGTTGACATATGTTTCGGGTTTTAACCTATTCTCAAAACTGTAGGAGTTACATTCATTAATACAATTTACACAACTGAACTCCTAACTCACAAAAGCTGATAAAGCTTCTGAGGGGAGCTTCACAGAAAATCTGGGAGTATCAGGGTGATAATTATAATGATAATAATTATTGCGGCGTAACCTGGTTTACGTCAACGAACGTGGTACTGGAGTCTATCTGCTTCTGGTCGTCTAAAGCGATCTGTGAACACTTCTTAACAATTTATACTAATTTAGAAATTTTTTATCCACTAACTGCGATATAAGGCTCTTTACCGGTCGATTTCCAATTGTTGTAATACGAAAATATTCAAATACACGAAATCACTTTTAACATTTATTCAAAAAGTAGAAATTAAGGTTAGCCTAATATAAATGAAACTTAAACATATAAACTGTACATTAGGGTGTCCGTTATTTACGAAATTGATTATTTCTCTTGCGACTCCCTCTAAATTTTTAGTTTATCATCTAAAACAAAATATTAGACCATCATAAGCCTCTAATTTTCATAACAACCCTTGCCCCAAAGACAATACATTTTCCATTTAAATTGCATGGGATTTTGCCACTTTTTGCAAATATTTTTTTTTCTTGGACTTGTTTGTTCGTAGCAATAACAAACTCATATTCTTGTACAGAATTGAACGCTCTACAAAAAAGGTCTCCTAAAATTTTTCGATAAAGTTACTTCTTCAAAAGTTATTCAAAGTTAAAGTTGACCTCAAGATAAATTCTTAAATTTTTGCACTTTTACGGCAAAATTATGATTATTTTTGTTCAATTGATTTTTTTAATCCAGAAAATATTTAATTCTAATGGTGTTAAGGTAAAACCCAAAAACCTTCCAAGTTGAATGAAATTTAAACCATTTCAGTATACTTGATTTATTTAATTAAATATTAACATAAATAGAGGTCAATTCTTGATAGAAGGTATATCAAATAATATAAATATTTAAAAAAAATTTTTAAAAATTTTAAAAAATTAGCCTTCTACATATTCAATTCCAAAAGATTATATTCAATGATTATAACTTCTGAAAATAAATTAAAATAATGTCGTATAAGTACCACTTATATCATGACATAAAATAAACATTCATTATAAGACATCCGAATGGTATAACAAAATCCAATAAATAAAAATTATTAACCAAAATCCTATAAATTAAACATTTTGAATAGACAAAATTTTGTTTCTGCTTATCAATCCTATGAAAACCAATATCTTTCAAGAATATCCAACATAATCTTAAGAATTTCATCACAAAACTATCTTACTTAGACTATTCAATATTATTGGATATCTAACCAAGGTACTTTATATAAAAACTCAAGATATGTAAAACATTACTGAAAAACAACTTTTAAAATTGACTTTGCTCATCAGTATTCAAATATTCATATTCAATAAATATAACATCAATTAATAATATATATTCAACTCACCTATCACTCTCCAGAAAAAGTTCTACTTAAATGAGACCTTTAAATAGGTATTCACTACACACAGAAATATCTCTGTGGTTTAACCTGATCTAGAAGATTGAAAGACAAATTTAACGGCCTCTGCTATAGCACAAGGACTATCTGTATAAAGAATGTTGAGGAAACCGAATAATTATATATTATGAATAAAATAACATAAATAGAGGTCAATTCTTGATAGAAGGTATATAAAATAATATAAATATTTTAAAAAATTTTTGAAAAATTCAAAAAAAAATTAGCCTTCTACATATTTAATTCCAAAAGATTATAGTCAATGATCATAACTTCTGAAAATAAATTAAAATAATGTCGTATAAGTACCACTTATATCATGACATAAAATAAACATTCATTATAAGACATCCGAATGGTATAACAAAATCCAATAAATAAAAATTATTAACCAAAATCCTATAAATTAAACATTTTGAATAGACAAAATTTTGTTTCTGCTTATCAATCTTATGAAAACCAATATCTTTCAAGAATATCCAACATAATCTTAAGAAATTCATCACAAAACTATCTTACTTAGGCTATTCAATATTATTGCATATCTAACCAAGGTACTTTATATAAAAACTCAAGATATGTAAAACATTACCGAAAAACAAGTTTTAAAATTGACTTTGCTCATCAGTATTCAAATATTCATATTCAATAAATATGACATCAATTAATAATATATATTCAACTCACCTATCACTCTCCAGAAAAAGTTCTACTTAAATGAGACCTTTAAATAGGTATTCACTACACACAGAAATATCTCTGTGGTTTAACCTGATCTAGAAGATTCAAAGACAAATTTAACGGCCTCTGCTATAGCACAAGGACTATCTGTATAAAGAATGTTGAGGAAACCACATAATTATATATTATGAATAAAATAACATAAACAGAGGTCAATTCTTGATAGAAGGTATATAAAATAATATAAATATTTTAAAAAATTTTTAAAAAATTTTAAAAAATTAGCCTTCTACATATTTTATTCCAAAAGATTATATTCAATGATTATAACTTCTGAAAATAAATTAAAATAATGTCGTATAAGTACCACTTATATCATGACATAAAATAAACATTCATTATAAGACATCCGAATGGTATAACAAAATCCAATAAATAAAAATTATTAACCAAAATCCTATAAATTAAACATTTTGAATAGACAAAATTTTGTTTCTGCTTATCAATCTTATGAAAACCAATATCTTTCAAGAATATCCAACATAATCTTAAGAATTTCATCACAAAACTATCTTAATTAGACTATTCAATATTATTGGATATCTAACCAAGGTACTTTATATAAAAACTCAAGATATGTAAAACATTACCGAAAAACAAGTTTTAAAATTGACTTTGCTCATCAGTATTCAAATATTCATATTCAATAAATATAACATCAATTAATAATATATATTCAACTCACCTATCACTCTCCAGAAAAAGTTCTACTTAAATGAGACCTTTAAATAGGTATTCACTAAAAAAAAATTTTTTAAAATATTTATATTATTTTATATACCTTCTATCAAGAATTGACCTCTATTTATGTTATTTTATTCATAATATATAATTATTTGGTTTCCTCAACATTCTTTATACAGATAGTCCTTGTGCTATAGTAGAGGCCGTTAAATTTGTCTTTCAATCTTCTAGATCAGGTTAAACCACAGAGATATTTCTGTGTGTAGTGAATACCTATTTAAAGGTCTCATTTAAGTAGAACTTTTTCTGGAGAGTGATAGGTGAGTTGAATATATATTATTAATTGATGCTATATTTATTGAATACGAATATTTGAATACTGATGAGCAAAGTCAATTTTAAAACTTGTTTTTCGGTAATGTTTTACATATCTTGTGTTTTTATATAAAGTACCTTGGTTAGATATCCAATAATATTGAATAGTCTAAGTAAGATAGTTTTGTGATGAAATTCTTAAGATTATGTTGGATATTCTTGAAAGATATTGGTTTTCATAAGATTGATAAGCAGAAACAAAATTTTGTCTATTCAAAATGTTTAATTTATAGGATTTTGGTTAATAATTTTTATTTATTGGATTTTGTTATACCATTCGGATGTCTTATAATGAATGTTTATTTTATGTCATGATATAAGTGGTACTTATACGACATTATTTTAATTTATTTTCAGAAGTTATAATCATTGAATATAATCTTTTGGAATTAAATATGTAGAAGGCTAATTTTTTTTTAAATTTTTTAAAAATTTTTTAAAATATTTATATTATTTTATATACCTTCTATCAAGAATTGACCTCTATTTATGTTATTTTATTCATAATATATAATTATTTGGTTTCCTCAACATTCTTTATACAGATAGTCCTTGTGCTATAGCAGAGGCCGTTAAATTTGTCTTTCAATCTTCTAGATCAGGTTAAACCACAGAGATATTTCTGTGTGTAGTGAATACCTATTTAAAGGTCTCATTTAAGTAGAACTTTTTCTGGAGAGTGATAGGTGAGTTGAATATATATTATTAATTGATGTTATATTTATTGAATATGAATATTTGAATACTGATGAGCAAAGTCAATTTTAAAAGTTGTTTTTCGGTAATGTTTTACATATCTCGAGTTTTTATATAAAGTACCTTGGTTAGATATCCAATAATATTGAATTGTCTAAGTAAGATAGTTTTGTGATGAAATTCTTAAGATTATGTTGGATATTCTTGAAAGATATTGGTTTTCATAAGATTGATAAGCAGAAACAAAATTTTGTCTATTCAAAATGTTTAATTTATAGGATTTTGGTTAATAATTTTTATTTATTGGATTTTGTTCGGTCTTATAATGAATGTTTATTTTATGTCATGATATAAGTGGTACTTATACGACACTATTTTAATTTATTTTCAGAAGTTATAATCATTGAATATAATCTTTTGGAATTAAATATGTAGAAGGCTAATTTTTTTAAATTTTTTAAAAACTTTTTAAAATATTTATATTATTAATTAAACATTGTTTAGTTACATTTTGATACTTTTTTTTATACTCGCTCACAACCTGAATCACAAATTGTTTTTTTATCTTCACTTCTAGCTAAAATATCAGTGTATTCTTCTGACATTTTAACAGCTCTTTCTGCTGTATTATTAACTACTCTCAAATTTTTTACAATTTCTAAACCTCTTAAATATCCAGGATCCTCTAACCATTTAGTACTGTCTAATTGCAGAAAGCTTATATCAATTGAAAACCTTTCAAAAAATTGTAAAGAAGTTGAATTGAGAAAATAATCAATGTTTTTATTTGTGAACCATTTAAAATCCCCCAGATCAAAGATAAAGCGTTTAGGATTATCGAACTGTTCATTATTCACTTTTAAAGCGTCAACCATTTTTTGCCTGACACAAAGAGATATATTTTTGTCGAAAAATGATAAGGCTGCAGCTTCAGGACTCAAATACCATAAATGGTTTCGAAATTTTTCAAGAACTGCATTGGATAAATTTTTATCGATTGATCTATAGTTATAAACAGATTTGATAAATTCAAGATCTTGATTTGGTGCAGCTGCAGCTAAAGGTGAAGAGTACCAATATGGAACATAAACAAAAACAATAAATAATGAAATTTCCTGAAGATTTTTTTCATTTTGAGCGCTTAACTTAATACTGTCTCGGAAAATATACATTTTTAAACTATAAATTGCTTTGGACATCCATCGAGCATGATGGAATGCCCCCGGTTTATAAAATTTGATTTCCTCAACATCCATCGTGCCTAAAAATATTTTGCTCAATTCTAACAGTTCTTTGTAAACGTCACGAGGTAAACGAGTATTCAAGAACTGATCGATTTTCGAACTTACTTCTGGTATTTTATCCCTTAACACTTTTTTTGATTTGTTTTTTTGTATAGAATTATATTTTTTTTGGCAATAGAATCCCACTGACATTGAAAATTTTTGAACAGTGCTACATAAGGTCCCGTTATGCCAGGCATTTTTGTTGAGTAAACACAAGATAACACCAATTCATAAATATGATGCATGCAAGGAAGGTACAATAACTCAGTCTCAAGTTTACGTTCAAGAATCACAGCAGCTCCTTTTCTGCAGCTTAAATTCGAATTTGTGGTGTCACAACAAAGCGCTTTGACAGCCGTGTTCAAACCCCACTCGCAAATCGTGCTGTAAATTTCCTCAGCTTGAGTAGAACCGTATCCATCTGACAACGCAGGTACTCCAAGAAGTTTTTCCTGTCCATTAAAACTGATTACAATAGGAAGTCTTTCAACGCGCTCAGAAGTCATACTATCTGGGATTAATTTCCCATCCCAATGTATGACTCCGGCATCAACTTTAGTTTCACCAAAAAGTATTTTAATATTTTCAGCCATTTTTTTCCGAATCTTAGATCGTAACTCGTGATAAGAACTTTTATTTAAAATTAGATTACGGGGATCAACTCCTAGGGCTGATGCTAAAGCTGAAACAAGGCGAACAGATCCTCGGTAAGAAATTTTACAACTGTCAAAGGCTGCAACGACATCATCAGTGAAAATATCGATAGTTTCTCTGATATTTTTTCATTCGTAATATCTTCCAGTTCCCTCAAACTCTGACACTGATGTTGATTGAGAGTTGCTCACAGTTTCTCCACTAGATTTTATTCCATTTATAGTTCTTGAAAAGCACGGCGTATCAATATCTAGGAACAAATAAAATTATTTTAACATCATGGTCTTACACATTTTCTGAATATCCTATAATAAAATTAACAAGTTTCAAAGACTTGAGAATTTTATATTTTTATAGAAATAAAAACTTATATTTTAAGAAGGATAAAATTAGATTATTTTATCTTACCAGAAGTTGGATCATTTTCACTATTTGCAACAGGATCTGTTGTAGAAGTGTCAGCTGGAGTTGTGTTTCCGTGTTCATCATTAGTTTGATGATTATTAGGATCCTTTTCAGACGATAAAGGAAACTCGGCTAGAATTAAATATTCAATTGAGTATTTATAGATTTAAATCAGTCATTTAGTATTAGTCAATTAATTAAGCTAATTAATTAGTTTTCATTCAAATTACCAGTTTTATTATTTGATTCATTAACTGTTGTAGCAATATTTAGATGAAAAATCCGTTGAGATCTTTGATGAATCAAACATTGTTTTGTTTCCTTGTCAATCATTTCAAAAACATTACTGTGAGCAATATCAAATTATTGTTTAAGTTTATTCACTAATTTTTCCTCTTCAGTTTTATTTTTTCGGTTGACGTGTTTTTGGACGTCTCTATATTCTGTATAAAGATTTTTTAATTTATTTATGCAACGTGAATTAATTTGAGTTGGAATCGCAGATTTACTCCAAATCTCCATAACTTCACGTATAACAATCACACAGCTCTCATCGATCGATTTGTTAAGATTTCTTGAGTGATGATACAGAAGTTGCAGAACTTCTTTATTTGTTGGTAACTCTTTGCTATTAAAAGAACTGATTGCTTTTCCAATCAGAAATATATTTCGTCTAAGATCCATATATTGATTACTACTCAATATTAAAAATAAATAAGTTTAAAATAAATTGAGTTCCGATATTTAAAGTAAATTGAACTTTCAAGTTTTTATTTATGTATTAATAGCACTGACTCTCAATTCAGCTCTTATACAAATAATGAGTTTTTATTGAATGAACAACAATTGTTAATGTGTGACAAAACGTCCACAACAATGTGTTACAACGTGTAAAGAGAAGATATTTGTTTACAATCCTCGAAGAGCATAAAGCGCCGCCTTGACTATAGTCGAGTTACTAAATGAGCTAGAGTGCGCTTGCGTAGAAAAAATCCGTACGTTGGTAAAAATGTTTGTAAGAGTAAATTCAAAATGTTAACTCATTGGAAAGAAATTTTTCGAAAAGCACAGAAATTTACCCAATTCAATTACAATTAGTTGATTAAGTGTTGCAAATAGATACAAGCTCAGAAATGATAAAAACTGAAATTAACCTGTCATGCAATCAATTATTTGCCATGTATAAAAAATTTTTTTACCATAGGATCACGAAAAATTATATATTTTTTTAATTAAACGAATAAATTGCACAAAAATAATCATAATTTTGCCGCAAAAGTGCAAAAATTCAAGAATTTATCTTGAAGTCAACTTTAACTTTGAATAACTTTTGAAGAAGTAAATTTATCGAAAAATTTTAGGAGAACCTTTTTTGTAGAGCGTTCAATTCTGTACAAGAATATGAGTTTGTTATTGCTACGAACAAACAAGTCCAAGAAAAAAAAAGTATTTGCAAAAAGTGGCAAAATCCCATGCAATTTAAATGGAAAATGTATCGTCTTTGGGGCAAGGGTTGTTATGAAAATTAGAGGCTTATGATGGTCTAATATTTTGTTTTAGATGATAAACTTAAAATTTAGAGGGAGTCGCAAGAGAAATAATCAATTTCGTAAATAACGGACACCCTACTGTACATGTTAGACTTACTGCCGAGGACTCTCTTTCTGTCTGTTTAGTAAACTTGCCTCTGAGGTTGAATTTTAGACATAGAAATTCACATAAATTTACAATATTTTATCGTTCCTGGATGATGGCCTCAACACAATATTCGGCCATTAACCAGCTTATATGCGTTTACGCACTTGCGTACTTTCGGCCGCAACAATAATAATAATACTCAGAAAACAAAATCTTAGTTAGGATGGATTTTATCTTTTATAGGTAGAAGTGATGAAGATAAAAAAAATCCTAACTGGTCGTTTTTTATCAGCAAATGTCCAAATTTCCAAACTATCTTATAGTGTCTATCTTTTGCTTTTATTCCCCGCATATAAAATTTTGATTTTACTGTAGACTGTAAAACGGATTTGTTTTACTGAGTGCTCTGAGAAAGCAGTAGCTATTTCATTATGTAATATAGATATAGATGTTCTTCCACTCGTATGTTTATGGTTTGTTCTCTATGACCCTTGACGAATGGAGGACATTCAATACAATATAATTCATATACCGCTTTTTCCACAAGTTTCAAGGAATTTTTATGATCGTCTACGAATGGACAATTGATCAAATGTAGCTTTTATTTGAAGGTTAATACAGTGTAAGGTATTCTAGGTCTGGACTCAGTAATGACCTGTCATTTGAGTTTGGGAACTTCGGTTACAAATCTCAATACAAAATGAAGATTTGAATAATTGTCTAGCATGTGAGATTTTAATAATTCTGTGAAAAATACTCTGATTTTTGTTATTTTAATATATTTTTCGAATACCTCAGCAATTACGTTGGTGGAGGCAGGTGCAAATATTTCATTCAAATAGCTCAAAAGATGTAAATTTTCTGATGCACTAGAAGTATAAATAGAAAATTATTCGCAAAATGGAGCACGCCTAACAAATGATTTTTTCAATTACTGAATGAAATGAAAATTTAAAATTCATCTCAGACCTAATTTTCTTCTGTTATTAAAATTTTTTGGTTACTGAATTGTTTCAGTCGTTACTGTTTGGTAGTTGATCATAATTAAAAAAAATTGTAGGAATTACTATGTTTTACTACCAAAAAATATATATTACACATTTTCTTGTGACTCGAGTTTCGGAAAATGAACTATCCCATCATCAGACAACTCGAGTCACAAGAAAATGTGTAATATATATTTTTTGGTAGTGAAACATAGTAATTTCTACAATTTGTTTTAATTAAACTTTTTTATTTGTATTTACAAAGCAATCTGTTTTGGCAAGACGCAATTTTTGCATATGTTTCGAATTAAATAATTGTACCTATATTTCTTTGTAAATATCAATACAATAAAATACAAAGCTTTTCGAGGTTTCTTCACAGACAATCTAGGAATAGCAGTTTTCTATCGATATATTAATATTCCAATAAATTATTGTTTGTTCAAGTTCGATTTAATGATATTGTTCCAATCTTTTTGTTAGTCCTCGAAAAATGTGAGTTAATGCTCGAAAAGACATATATAGAATGCTATCTATTCTATTATCCACCTCATAACGGTCATACTTTTCCAAAGTTTGAAATTGCACCGTTTATAATTCGAGTAATACTAGTAGCGAATGATGTTTTTTGTTCGTGGTGATAAAAAAATTCATATGATTTTTTGTGACATATTATGATTATAAGAAATTATTATTCATTTTATTATAGTAACATGGAATATTTGATGATTAAAATCATTTTGAATAGTAATAGGAATAAAAATAAGTTCGTGCGATTCTGATAACATGTGTCGCTACTAATTTCATCTGGCAATACCTGTTTTTTGAAGTGTCATAAGCAGACTTTATTATAATATTATTTCGCTGAAGCGTAAACAACATAGTTTCTGTGCGCTCTGAAAATGTAAACTTTTGTACCAAATAATGTGTTTTTGCTGGGAGTATTACGTCATTTTTATAATATGAAGGAAAATGCTGCCAAAAGTCGAATTTCAGTAGATTTCATGCTCCAGCTGCAGCTATATGTCAGAACCGGTTTGACCGAATTAAACGTGACAATTTCAATTTAGAAGATGGAGAACAATATGGAGCGCCAACAAAGTTTAAGGATAAGGAATTAGTAACAAGTAGTAAGATCCGTCGCAAATGCAAGAGAAACTCGCAAAACACTCGGAGTCTCTCAACCAGCCATTCGCCATCGTTTAAAAGCTATGGAAATAATCCGAAAGGTAGGAAATTAGGTGCCCTATGAACTATGAACTGAAGCCAAGAGAAGCCGAACGTCGTTTTGTCACCTGTAAACAGCTGCTTCAACGGCAAAAAGGAAAGGGCTTCGTAATTATAACTGACGATGAAAAGTGGGTCCATTACGATAATACAAAACGTCAGGCAACGTATGAATACCTCATCGTCAACTGACAAGCCGAATATTCATGGCGAGAAGATCAATTGCAGTGTATTAGACGGGACCATCTAGGTGCGGTGTATTATAAACTGCTTCAATCGAACGAAAGAATCACAGGGGAAGTCAACCGACAACAATTGATGCATTCGAGCCGAGCATTGCGAGAAAAAAGTCCGAAATACGCCTACAGACACGACAAAGTTATTCATTAAAACTTACCTAGAATCGCTCAGATGAAAAGTCCTACTCCATCCAACGTACAATCCAGGCATTACTCCTCCCGATTACCATCTCTTCAATCGATGCAGTATGGCCTGGCCGACAAACATTTCTCGAATTATGATGAAATCCAAAAAGGGATCAATAAATGAATAGAGATCTAGGAGCCGGCCCTTTTTCGCAATGAGATCCGTCATTTGCCAGAAAGGGGGGAGTTAGTAGTGGCTAGCGAAGCCATATACTTTGAATTTCGACTGTAAAGGATGATTCAGTTAGAGGTACTTTTTGTGGTGGGAATTTAATTGCAGATTTCGCATGCCTCGTGTTAGCTGAAGCACCATTTCTGTTCAGTAGTATTCGGCAATTTATAATAGAAAGACTTAACCCGGCATACTGTCTACAAATTGTTCATTACGAAAATGGGCGTTCTACGATAAATGTGTATCGGACGCTTAGAGCAACTTACTATTCACATAGTCGACCTACCGAACGCACAATTAATTTTTGGATAATACTAGACCAAATAGAGCACACGCAGCACGTAGTGAAAAAAATATAGTACGGTAGCGGCGAGTGTACGCGAAGACCCTGAAGTATCGATTAATCGCCGTCCTCAACAGCTTGGCCTATCATATTCATTGACTTGGCGTATTTTACGTAAGGATCTTTCTTTAAAAGCTTACAAAATTCAACTAGTGCAAGAACTGAAGCCGACCGAATTGTTTCCGTTTTAGTCGTTTGGCTCTTGACAAGCTTGCTCGATACACATTACTCATAGAACACCCATTTTCGTAATAAAGTTGTGCCGAGCTAAGTCTTTCCATTATGAATTGTCAAACACTACTGAACAGAAATGGTACTTCAGTTTATACGAGGCATGCGCAATATTCAATTAAATCCCAACCACAAAAAGTACCTCCAAATGAATCAACCCGCATAATCAATTTTCCACAAAAAAGCTCCACTTCTCGAAAAAATACTGCACAATTTTATTTATATTCCTATATGAAGAATTAGCAGATGTGGAATATCATATTGATTAAATCCAATATAATCAAATAATTGATTATATACTCCACTCGTCCTGCAGACTTATGGCGTATTCATTTCAATTCAGTTAAACAAATACTGAATTATTTCAGCCGTTACCATTTGGTAGTTGATCATAATTAAAACAAATTGTAGAAATTATTATGTTTTACTACCAATAAAAATATATTTTACACAGTTACACAGTTGTGTGATGATGGGATAGTTCATTTCCCGAAACTCGATTCACAAGAAAATGTGTAAAATATATTTTTATTGTTAGTAAAATGTAGTAATTTCTACAATTTGTTTCAATCAGTTAAACAAGTTTAAAGTCACTCCGCTGTAAAAATAATGGCTATGGTCTTTTGGGGATTCTAGAGATATTTTATTAAAAGAATACACTAAAAACGATGAACGCATCATAGCAGTATCATACGCCATCACTTTGGGTAATTTTAGATAAGCAATTAGAGGAAAAAGCGGGGAAAACTCATATCACAGCGTGGGTGCTGCTACTTAACGACAACGCATCGCCCGCGTGGCGAAGGCTGATATGCAGAAATGTGGCTTCAAAGAAATTACTCATCATCCGTACAGTCCAGACTTGGCTATTACCTATTCCCAAAAGTGACAAAATATCGTCGTGAAAAGCAATTTTCCGACGATGAAGAACTGAACCTAGTAATTATTACCTATTTTGAGGAGAAGCCGGACGAATATTTTTAACAGGGTTTAGAGAAGCTTATTTCTCGATCTGAAAAATGTATTGAAGTTCTAGGAGTCAACATCGAAAAGTAAAATCTTTCCAATATTTTCTGTTTTCCCTCATGCCTATATCGAGAATACATTGAACACCCCTCGTACAACAGGATGCAGAGTATGGAACATGATTTCTTGAAAAATTACTACAGGAATGACAGGAGTGTTAAAAGAAAACTGCACTCTATTAGATAAAAAGTTTAGTTTCTTTCCGAAGATGAGGATATAAACAAGGTTACAATCAACCAGTGAAAAAACATTTAAGATGGTTAACATATCAAAACCGATAGCAAACAAAATTTTTAAAAATATCATAGATAGTTTCCCAAAAATTAAGCTACCCATCAAAGTAGAAAAATAAAATTCAATAATATCTTAATGAAACCTGACAAGTCTGTTTATTCACACATTATCACAGATACTAGAATAGTAGGATCAAAATAAACCAAATAAGTTTCAGTTGATGGCGAAGAAAAACCGCTAATCTTGGATTTAGAAACAGGTGATGATGCACTTTCACTGGCCTTCCAGCTAGACATAGAGCCAAATAGGATATGCTTGTTTATCTCAAGAGTGAAAAAATCTGTCCAGGAAATCGACATAAAAAAGTATTTTCGTAAATAAGTGTCTCCTCTGTATCAAGAATTAACGAAATATTAGCAAAGCTGATAAGCAGGTTTTAGAAACTATACGATCGGAGTGCCTATCTGAATGAAAGATGAAGTAAATAGAACTGTGTTCTGGTCAAGCGCTAAATTAAAAAAGTTAAACTTATTTCCTCTCGTAAAGACGAGATGAAATAAGTTTTTAGGGCCAGAAAAACAACACTCACACTTTGAAGCCAGATTTGATCTTAGAATCTTGACTTGAACCTAAAGTGGCTATGCTTCAAAAATGAATATGTTTCTAAACAAAGTTCGACAAATGTGGCTAATATCCCGCCTCTTGTTACTTCATAGTGTAACAGTAATGAACCATGTTCAATAACTATTTCACGGCATAACAATGCGAGAAGTCTCGATTTGAGTGGACGATGATGAATTCCCAATGATTTCTCTTGGCTTCAGAAGAATGATGCTGATCTTAGCCAGATATTTTTACAGTCATGTCATTGGCAATATCAGTTGAAATGCCAACATATTTTCCAATCAATGCTATGTTCTTTAAATAAGTAATTAATGATTTTGAAAATCTATTTTTCTATGTCGAAGTTTTCAAGGTTATGCATAACAAAAACTTCTGCAGAATTTGTTTTTAGGCATATATCTAACAAATGGAAAGAACTGCGAACACCCACTGATATAAATATTCATCAATTTGAATTGCATTCTTTGGACAAGTTGATTTACCACATCATCCGCCATCTTGTGAATACATCGTTCATTTATATCATTTGAGAAAGGTATAACAATTTCGATGATTTTTCATCTATTATGCAGCTGACTATATTTTTATCAGATCGTACAATTGAGTGTTCAGGAAAATCTTCACTATTTTCTACGCTAACAAGAATACGTGTACGTAAATAGTCACAGTTAATAGCCGTGGTATTTATTAAATTTTTTTATATCTTTTTTTTAAATCCATATCTTTCATTTTTCGAACAAATTACTTCGATTGCTTCTATATGTACTGATGATGTTTTCATTTCCAAATTTATTCTCAGCAAGGATGGCTTCATCGCGCAACTTGTATATAATTCTTTACAAATAACTCGCTGTGGTTCAGGAAATTCAGATTTTTCTTTGAACGCAAATCCAATTTTCTGATGGAATTGGTGATATTTTCTTTATTAGCTGATGGATTCCAATATTTTGCCATTTTTGTGAAATATTCGTTTCAAATTGAACTTTCAGCTGAAATAGACGTAACTGGACCCCACGTAGTTTTTACATTTTGTGAAAAGCATGATAATGTTCGATTTTCTGGACATTTTCCACACATTGATCCCGTTTTAAAACATTGATTCATGTTTAAAAATATTATTCGATCCGAATCACTTGATAAGTCAACGTCTATAATGTTCTTTCGTTTCCACTCTTTATAATTGCCCAATATAAGCAAACCCTCGAAAAACACCGCATGTTGAAGCAGTAGTCGGCTTCCTATTGAAGAAATTTTTCCCCAATATAGGAAAATACAGACTTTGACGGGTATATTCGTAGGCATAAGTTTTATGAAATTCCTAGGAAATTTTCAGCAAAGGGCGAAATCTGTATATTCAATAAAAATCTGTTTTGATTCATATCTAGTATAAGCGAGGAATCGATCAAGTGGTATCGATACAATTGATACTCCTCATCGTTCTTGTTCACTTGACTTTGAATATAGAGTACCTCTCATAGGTATTGGTTTGTTTTTGTAACTTGTAGTTATCAAGTGAACTCTAAATCTATCATAAGGATAACGTCAATTATTTTCCAAGACTATTGAGACTAGAATTGAAGCGTATTAAGCTTCATCAAGCCATCAGCCATTAAGACAAATTGAAGTCTGTGATCGAGAGATTCTAATTAATTTCTTGGACACCTATTCGATTTAACCCTTAACCGCTGTCGTTGCACTTTAGGACATAATCCACGTTGTGTGGTCCTTGGGATCGCATTGCTTATATATTCTTTTTGCCACTTTTTATTTGTTCTAACGAAATTTTAATGGATAGGGCAACAAATTGATGTTTTATTCCATTGTTTAAGGCAAGAAAAATCAAAATCAAAACTAAAATGTAATTTTTAATTGACATGAATCGAAACTCTTTTTTCGGCAACATTTCACACAACTATGGCCAAACATGAAAAAGTATCACAAAATAAAAAAACTCCAACAATTTCTTCTTACGAAATTATTCATTACATTTTAAAGCAACAAATAAACTAATATTCGTGACAGAAGCACTTAGAAGAAAAAATGTGCAAATGGTATAAGTCACTGATATTTCAACAATGGTTCACTCGTTTCTTATGCAGTTTGTCCACATTTTTGTTGAGCATTCGAGACAAATAGGTCTTTTACAATGGCAACGTAAGTAAACGGTTTTTCTTATTCTTATTGGAGCACAGGTGTAGCAGGTATTTCTTTTGTTTCTATCCAATTCAGTACGATGCGGATTATGATATTTTTTCCGTCCTTGCTCAAGTTTTTTATGTGTCCTTGTTAGAACACATTGTAACATAATATCATCAAAAATCAACTTTCAAGCTGTCAATGGCTCGAATACCTCATCTTGATTTCGAGGAATGCGAATTTCAGGCAGTCTCAGAATATTGTGAGCTTAAGTTCTTATTTTCCGTGAAGGTTCTGTGCTAGACCATTTCAACCTATTTTTACCATAAAAATAGTTTTGATTATCGTCGTTCTCATCAGTTGTTGAACTATTTTCAGACTGATCGTTTCCAACTTCTTGTTCCTAGTTAACTTCAATTTTGGAGTCAGCATTGTACTCACTTTCCCCCACGACACCTTCTTGATCTTCATCTGATAATTTACATCCGAGTATCCAGATGCTTACCCGGTCCGAAATTGATCCTGAAGCCATTGTAATTCGTAATCCAGCACAAGACAGATGACCCTACAATCTTACACAAAGACCGTTGTATGGTCCCCTGTCGCATTCAAGTTTACGTTTAAGTGGAAGAATTCTGCTTGCCAATTATGTAGCCGGTCCAAGGGATCGACGACGGCGGTTAAAGGTTAAAATAATATTATAATAATAATTTTAATAATTGAATGAGTCAATTCAAGGTTGGGTATTGTTTTTCAGAGGATTTTTATGTTTTTGAGGGGAATTTGGCACTACTGAAACAAAAAAAATCATGATTCACAAGGAAAGATTTCAGAAAAAAGTGTCGGAAACACGGACGCAATATTTTATTTTTATTTGTCAATCGCTCATGTGCTGTCACGCATATTACAGTTGCGAATTAGGTAAGCCGTCGCCATGACGTAGGTTTTATCGTATACTCACTACGATCAACTGGAGTACCCGTAAAGGTACGTATACCCCACTCTGAGATTAGATGACACAAATTGAAAAATTACGGTGTATAGGTAAGTTTCCTTGATATGATTCTCGGAATGAAATGTTCAGTAATTCCATATAAAATTGAATGAAAATAACTCTCGACGATTATCTCAGTAGAACCTTCAATGAAACTCCAACTTGAAGGGTTCAAAAAGACAACAAGCTCTTCATAATTACAATTAAATACTGTTCAATATACTTTCTGCACAATTAGAGAAAAAATTAGATTTAAGCACTATGGTTAAACTCCTCAGAGGTTTACTGGTATAACTTACCACTACTGCATAAATTGACGTATAAAAAAGATGCAACGCCAGTTTGAACACTTTCGAGTACATTGTAATTAGAAGAAACAGATATATTTATGCATATTCCATACAAATATAGTCAACTACATCAGAATGGTACTCATGAGAAGCTCCCGATGATCTTGTCGGAGTATAGAATGCGTCTCTCTAATAATTTCCCTATAAGTACGATCGACAGCAATAAAGAGATGATTAATATTGACAGAAAAAATGCGTACGGCCGTTGAGCGTGATTTTCAGACTTATCCATCGCTATCGAGAAAAAAGAAACGTGACCGAAAGGTCTAGATGTACCAAAGATCTACCAGCAGTGCACAAGATTGGCTTCTAATATACAGAACCATTGAATACTTCTCATATAATTCAACAGCAGCTTCGGAATACTTCTGGTGCTGAGGTTTCAATTAAAAAAGTACCTCCAAGTCTCCATGATGTTGACCTACGTTCAGGATAACTGTTGACATTAGTTCCCCTCACCCATGCTCAGACGTGTTAAGCTGGTATGTGCATCAGTGACACGTGACGTCCATCTTGCCAACAGATTAATTAAGATATGAAGGAATTTTGGATAGTCGACTCGTTCTGGTATGGACCCTTCCTCTGATAGTAAGAAATCGTAGATCAATATAAGAAATTTATCTACTTAGAGGTGTTACAGTTGCTGTTTGATATGGCATTTGTTTTAGTAGACTTACAGAACTAATGGTGCCTGATGAGAATGTGAATACGCAGTTTTATGTCAGCCATTAATTCATTAGGTTTATTTGGACGGTATTGCTCACTTTCTTCGTGTCAAACTCTGGGAACTATTGTCTCTGTTGCTTGGCTTCAATCCAATTGAACATGCTTGGGAGAAGCTAGAATGAGCATCATTTACCCTAACAGAGATTCCAAGAGGTAGAAAGCTTTTACCGTTTCTTTAAAGGAGAATCGACCAAGACCACTTCAACGACCGGATATACAGTAAGTGAAGTCTTTGTATGAACACGATTGATGCTATAGAAGACAAACGTCTTACAAATTTTAATTTTTTCATGACTTATAACCAGGCTGAATTTTACCTAATAGATTTCATTCACAAATAATGATTTTTTCGGAAGAACGACAAATGAGAAACTCGCATAAAATAATGATAATTCTCATGCAATGAATACTAGATGTCCAAAACTTGGCCACTATCAAAAACAATCTCAAGATTTTTGAACTTCAAGATCTGTTGAGCAGTATATACAAAATAATTCTCCTAATATAAACTATTATAATATTAATTTTTTCCATCACTCCACTCGGTTTGTTTGTAATTCACCTACTTTCACTAAATACATCTTTATATTTATTTTTTCAATCAAAAAATCTCTTCAAATTCTGATGTGCTTCTAAAAGAAATTATTCTACTTTCATCATACAAGTACCTAATGTAGAAGAATTTGAAAGAGTTTGATTTCGTGTAATGGAATATCATATATCAAAGGATTTCCTGAAGCAAAATACATAAGGGATCAGATTCAAGTTTCTACTCATCCGACCATAATACGGATATCATGACAGAAAATGTGAGGAAAGAATTCCTCTAGGGTATAAAATAGCAAATAGAGATGTGTTATGCGGGATTTTAAGGAACTGAAGTAAAGCCTAGGAGAGAAGATACACATGAGGAAACCTGTACAAATGAAATTCAGAACAGAGGAACCCAAATTTCATCTAATTTACTACAAATTGGATGCATCTAATACGATCCGCATATAAAAATAGAGATTTATTTATCTTTCTCCATGCCATTTCGTGTATTTTGCGACATAACAATAATCCAATGAGAAGCTTATAATTAATTTTTTCACAAAATAAAGCGTTTAATTCATTATTAAAAGACATGTGTATATTCTACTTCATTTTTATGGTACTAACATATGTTTCGTTTATTTTAAAGAGCTTCGTTAGAGTTCAAGGTATACAGTTTTGCTTTCAATGTTTAATTAAAACAAATTGTAGAAATTACTATATTTTACTACCAAAAAAGATTTATTACACATTTTCTTGTGACTCAGGTTTCGGGAAATGAACTATCTCATCATCAGACAACTGGAGACCTAACAGCGGTACAGAGGTATTTAAACAAAAGTGATAAATATTTTGAATATTTCAATAGATTCTAGGTAACACCTTATAGTGGTACAGAGGTTTATAAGCGGAACGTGATAAAAACCGAGTTAAAAAAGAGGGGCCTTTTAACAGATATCGGAATGTCGGCAATCGACAAAGAAGGTTGTGAAACAGATAGTATCCAATTTGATATCTCGAATAATTTTTGAGATTACATAGCTCCGTACAGTCATTCATTATTTTTACATTATTTTTGCATTATTTTGTTGTGTATCTCAAATATTTGGATTAACATAGCTCCATACATTTATTCATTATTTTTTACATTATTTTTATTGTGAACGAACTTGAAGATTTCAATAACCAAGTTCCTTTTCACTTGAATCTACATGTAAAATTTTCTTAAGATTTTTTTTTGTCGAAAGAAATTACTGTTTTCTGAAGAATTAGTGGCAAAAGTTGAATTTTTTTTTACTTTTGATAAAATTCATTTTATGTTCGTTGAAGAAGGTTCTGAACAGAAGTTACTTTTAAAATATCTTAAATATTTTCGATTTACATAGCTCCGTATAGTCATTCATTATTTTTACATTATTTGAGATATTACAGATGTTACACAGATGTTACTTTCTGAATATTTCAAATAATGTAAAAATAATGAATGAATATTTGATAGCTTCGGCCTTTACTTGGTGGAAACTCATTTTAATTAAAAAAATGTATATGAGACAGTAATTTATTTCCACAAAAATGTTTGTACTACTACGACAACTGTTTCATCACTATGTGGCTTCTTCAGGTATTACATTGTACTGTCTGATGGAACTCGGTTACACTGAATACCATCAGACAGTACAATGTAATACCTGAAGCCACATCGTGGTGAAACAATTGTTGTAGTAGTACAAACATTTTTGTGGAAATAAATAACTGTCTCATATACATTTTTTCCATAATGAATGACTATACGGAGCTATGTAAATCGAAAATATTTAAGATATTTAAAAAGTAACATCTGTTTGAAACCTTTTTCAACGAACATAAAATGAATTTAATGAACAGTAAACAAAAATTCAACTTTTGGCACTCATTCTTTAAAAAACAGTAATTTCTTTCGATAAAAGAAAATCTTAAGAAAATTTTACATGTAGATTCAAAAGAAAAGAAACTTGATTATTGAAATTTTTAAATTCGTTCACAATAAGAATAAAGTAAAAAATAATGAATGAAAGTATGGAGCTATGTAAATCCAAATATTTGAGATGCACAACAAAATAATGGAAAAA
Organism: Megalocaria dilatata; assembly: GCA_034642435.1. Lineage (NCBI taxonomy): Eukaryota > Metazoa > Arthropoda > Insecta > Coleoptera > Coccinellidae > Megalocaria > Megalocaria dilatata. Next base: position 96,872,154 of record CM067854.1, on the reverse strand, counting down.
TAATGAATGACTGTACGGAGCTATGTAATCACAAAAATTATTTGGGATATTTAAATGGATACCATCTGTTTAACAACCTCCTTTGTCGATTGCTGTCATTCCGATATCTGTAAGAAAGCCCTCTTTTTTAACCCGGTTTTTGAATCACGTTCCACTTGTAAACCTCTGTACCACACCTAGAATCCATTGAAATATTCAAAATATTTATCACTTTTGTTTAAATACCTCTGTACTACTCTTAGGTCTTCAGTTGTCAGATGATGGGATAGTTCATCTCCCGAAACTCGAGTCACAAGAAAATGTGTAATATATCTTTTTTGGTAGTAAAACCTAGTAGTTTCTACAATTTGTTTTAATTATGATCAACTACCAAATAGTAACGGCTGAAACAATTCAGTATATATTTCAATTTTTAGTTTTTGAGAAAAATGTACAGACTTTATTTTTAGTGCTTCCTAATAGAATGAAGTTTTCCACTCACAATCTCGATTCAGATTCAAACCTTAAAAATATTGAAAAGAGGGTTGTAATGAAAGATCGTTTAAAACGATGTTTTTATGTTAATGCTCATTTTTTTCTTGAATTTTCCATATAATCGATGTCATATCCCTCTTTTCAACTCACAAATTATAGAAATCTTCGAAAAACAATGGATTGTTTTCTAAAAGTTGTTTCACATAATGGGAGTTTTTCCTATCTTTATCCAAAATTCTTTTGTGGTCAGTTGAACGAATTTTAATATTTCTACCTGTTCTACCAAAATTGAATTTTGATCCACCTGATGATTGAACCTTATACATTTTTGTTCTTTCATTTTCCATGAATCTGCTCATATTGTTGTTAGTATTGAAGGCGACATTATTATTTTCTTTCCAGTAGTGTTTCTAATTCTCTACTGAATTGTTTCAGCCGTTACTATTTGGTAGTTGATCATAATTAAAACAAATTGTAGAAATTATTATGTTTTACTACCAAAAAATATATATTACACATTTTCTTGTAACTCAAGAAAATGTGTAATATATACTACTCTGTCAATAAAGTACCGGGAATTTATTGGGTCGCCTTCAAAATAGGCTCCATTTGCTCCAATACATCTATGCCAACGGCATTTCCAATTATCGAAACATTTTTTATAGGCGCTTTCCGGGATGGACTTTAGCTCTCGCGCCGAATTTTGTTTTATGGCTTCAATCGACTCAAAACGGGTGCCACGAAGGGGCAATTTTAGTTTTGGGAAGAGGAAAAAGTCGCAGGGAGCCAAATCCGGCGAATACGGTGGTTGCTGAAGCACGTTTATTGAGTTTTTGGCGAGAAAGTCAGTCACAATCGTAGCTCGGTGAGAAGGCGCGTTATCGTCATGCAAAATCCATGAGTTGTTCGCCCACAAATTTAGCCGCTTATACGGATACGCTCACGCAAACGTTTCATAACGCCTAGGTAATACTCCTTGTTTACCGTCTGACCCTCTGAAACGAATTCGTAGTGCACCATGCCACGGACATCGAAGAAAACAATGAGCATCACCTTCATTTTCGAGCGGCTTTGGCGTGGTTTTTTCGGTTTCGGCTCATTTTTTGCCACCCATTCCGATGATTGCTGGCTTGTTTGCATATCGTACTCGTAGACCCAGGTCTCATCACCAGTTATAATGCGTTCCATGAATGTAGAATCGGAATTACAGCGATCCAGCATGTCTGAAGCAACCTGTTCGCGATGACGTTTTTATAGTAAAAATCAGCACGCACTCTGACATCGACTGACTTAATCAGCTGTTGCAAACACACTAGTTGACAGATCCCGCTCAAGGTTGGCATAGTAATTAAGGACAGTGGTACCACCCTAGGAAAAAAAAAATTTACCTGCCTCATTGCCCCGCCAGATTTAAATCGATAATTCCCGGTACTTTCTTGACAGAATGTATGTTTTGGTAGTAAAACATAGTAATTTCTACAATTTGTTTTAATAACTGATATTTCTTTAAAAAGCTAGACTAACGTATTCATTTTTCCATATAGACTAACATATTCGTTAATTCCAGGGGTATATAGAAATATAATAATAGACTAGAACTCGTTCATTTACAGTTTGTTGTTTTCCGAAAACTAAGGGAATAATTGCGGTGGAGTTTTTATCTGTCTTGTTCGTTTATCTGCGTCTTGTTCGTAGAAAAGTAGATCGATGGGCTTTTTAATCACTGTTCACTTTCACTTGGGTTCATTGAGTTCACTCCTCAAATTTACTTACCTTAAGTAAAGGTGAGAATATTATGAATAATAAATACATTAACTTACAGGCTTTTTAATCGTTATCTCGAGAGGGTTTACGAAATTGTTCATTGAGAGTTACAAATGAGTGCGAATAGAGTTCTTTCTTTGAGTGAGTAACAAACTGTTTGAATAATTGCGAGAGTATTTTTTCAACTACTTTGGACGAAGTGAATAAGAATACGAGTGTCTTACATGATCGAAGAGTAGAGCATTGACTACTTATTATACTTCTTTGAAAACCAATGATTGATGCCGTAGATAAGACTTCCTACTTCTTATTGTTAGTGAGGCAGATAAAATTTCTACTTCGACTAATGCTGAAGCGACATTTGTCTAATTACTTCTAGAGTGACTAATGTCGCATTGAGGTTCCTACGAAATATGAGAGATTTTTGAGTTGAGTTTGGAGAGAAGATTATATTTTGTCCGAAAATGACATTATTAAAACGGACAATGACTGGAAAAATTGCCAGCTGAAGTTCGCAATACCTTGGTAATTTGCTAAGAAATTGAACGCTTTTTACGCGCTCGTCAAAAAAACTAAATTATTAATTACTTGGGCCGAGTTGTATTTGAGTAAAAGGAGTGTGAATAAAAAACCCATGAAGGTGTTCAACCAATGATTGGCTATGCTGACTTTAAGCATACTCTGGCTAGAAGTAGAATTTACTGATGGGACGTGTAAGGGTTCCATCGCGTAATACGAGTTTTACAACTCACGCTTTATCACTAGAATCCGGACAAATTTCGACAATTCTGATTCGGGGCAAACTAAAAGGAGGGACATTATTTTCTTTCAATAGGAACGAATCACCAACTTTCAGGTATTTCGATGGGTGAAGTTATTTGGTTCTGTTCTTTAATGCGTAAAATACTCTACTTACCATCGTTTCCAAAATGACTGCTAAATTTTGGTACATTTCAGGATCTGTACCGATAGCTGAGTGGTTAGAGCATTGGATTGGGAACTGAAAAGTCTCGGATTCAAATCCTATTCAAGTAGAAAAGAAATTTTCTAGTTGGACCGGTTTCGGCCACCATTTCACTGTTGGGTCGAAAATTAACAGTGCTGTGACCTAAAGTGGCGTAAGATCACAGTAATTAGCCTAAGTAGAAGACAACTGAACTCCTAACTCGCACAAGCTGAAAAAGCTTCTGAGGGGTCTTCACTAAGATCTAGGAGTATCAGGATGATATACCAATAGTAATACCAATATATCAAGTAAGACTACATCTGTTTCGGGATATGAAGACCGGTTTCAATGAGAAAGTCGCTAGAGGTTGAATATTCTAGACCGGTTGGGTCATCAGACAAAGAATTGAGCTTGAGTTCAAAATCGTATTAAATCCCCCAATGTGAGACATGTATCGCCCATGTCCCTTTTCTGGTGGTTTTTAGTGCTCTTAGTTCCAGATTCCCAAATAGGTGAAGAGAGACGGAGAATTAACTTCCGGCAAAAAAAGCGATACTAGACTTACTGAAGGAGTGATCTTCAAATGTTCTAGTGCAAACCCATGTCTGGGATAGTTTGCAGGTGACGTAGGGAAGTACTGTATATGTCGCGTCGAACGAGGGCATTTGGAAAGATCCTTTATTTGGCCTTTTTGTTGGATAGTAGCGAACATTAATAAACAAATTCTGGGAGCCATTATCGAGAAGGGCCTCAACACGAAAATGATCCACATTTCTAGCATATACGGTGACCATGGCCGTAGCCAGTAATACTTCAGTGATATTTAAAGGAAGAGCAGACATACTGAAAGATGTGTTAGAATCTCAATTCTGAAGGGGCAGTGATGATTTGTAGCTTTGTCAAGGTGAATTACGAGTGCAAGAGTATTGCTGAGTCACTGGACTTTGATCCTTGTGTCTTGTGTAGGATTGTTGCCTCATTGATCATATTGAGTATCCACGAGAAGTACAAGTGTTAACTGTGTGCCTTATGCCTAAACATTTTAAGCACATACCATTAGCATTAACGTGTTCAATTTCTTCAGCGTGGGAGAAAGATAAAGTCTTGAAACAATTGATATATTCCATAGGATGTCGATTTGCAACATTAACAATCTGAGAATGTTTGAGATTTACGGCTATTTAAAACTTATAAGTTGTTGAAATGAATGTTATCAAATGAATTTCATTTTAGTCATTTGCAAATGTGAGTATAGGCGTACGCTTGAAAACGAATGTATTTTTTTTCCAACCATAGCTACACAATGTAGATATACATAAAAATGGTGTCATGTTGTATCGTTTCGGCAAAAATATAAAGCCTCTGCTTCCAAAATATTGTCAATATATTTATGAGCGTTTCATACTTTGTATGTTTCAGGGAGTGTTCTTCCATAAGCAAATAATTTATATTCATCCGGGCAAAATTATAGATTTTTGTAAAGACATGAAATGGCTAAGTGAAAAAACTTTGTTCTATCTTCAAAATTAATTATTCCATTCGATACAGTAAATTCATTTTCCGTTGTAGCACTTGATGATATTATAGCCCTTATAAAAGGAATGCTATTCAAAGATAAAGTGAATTATAATTAAATTCAACATTCTCCCTTCAATAACAATTTTCTTAAATCAAGATTATTTCGGTTTCAACGACGAATTCTATGTCACTAAAGTAAGGAATTGATCATGAAGAGCCCCTAGACCTCATTTTGGGCCAATATTTTCATGGTTTGGAGAAAACTATGCAAAAAATAAAATAAAATTCTACCAAAACCATTTACTCTTTTATAGATATTGTGATTATATAGAATGTAGATGATTTAATCGTTTGCTTCACATACACAAATAGGCACTTGAGGGTTCTTCATTGTCCAGCTTCATTATATACAAGTATTTAATTCACAATAAAAGAAGAGGCTGATATATTAAGATTACACAATAAAAAAAGCCAATGACAAACATAATTCTCCATTCTCCATAATCCTTCCCATATGGATAAAATATTGCCCAGAGATTGGTATCATTCTATTCGGTTATCCGCATATCATAGTATGTTACATATATTATTAACAATTCCTTGATTCTCGAAAAATGTCAATCATAAAATGATTTTAATCAAACAAATCCCAACTATTGACAGTATTCGATCTCATTTAAGGACGGCCCTGTCTACTTTAGACGTAATTAATTATTTTATTATCGCTGGAACGATACTTGAATCTTTCCACATTGATATTTTCAACCTAGCTGTTTTTCAGCTGTCATTCGAATTATGGAATTTTTATTGCCTCTGGACTTTCTTATCCGCATGTATCTGGCTCTTAGAAAACATGGAAAGTCCTTAGAGTTTTCAATATATTTATTGCCTACGATAGCTATACCCAACGACACAGCATAAGGAATCATATTCTCTTTCACTCTATCCTTATCTACAAGCATTGGTCTCATAATTTCTTCCATAACCAATGAGAAAGTTCACTTCATTTATTTAATCCATCCACAAATTAGCTTTCCATTAGTTTAATCAATTTCCTACTTTTATTAGAAAAGATGCATTGAAATACCTCTCACATTCAGTTTTTGAATATACTATAAACTCATTACTTCAGTAATACTCATTCTCATCACTTGTGGTCTTTCGGTCCGAGATATTGCATAACTATTTCTCCGGTCGTAATAAAATTTCTCTCTTTTGTCTCCACACAAAATTATTGCGATCACTATAAACATGGTATTCCATATTATCGGTACTTTTGCTTGGTATCATATGCTGTGATACCAAAATATAATTGCTGTTGTTATAAATGTTCGAGTTTCACTGAATTTATTCATCAACTATATATAAAGTGATGTTTCAAGTTAAATTCACCACTACATTAAATACTGTCCACAATTTCTCTCGTAATTAATCATTGCGATTTATTAATTTTCTCTTGTCATTTCATCTGCATGTATGCTAAAACTAGCTTTACAACTTCACTGCATATACTGTGATGTGGTTTATTTACATGTTTAGATGGCGCTAGTGTTTACTCTGGCATATCTAGGCGGGTTGAACATAGGTATACAGCTTCTTTACATTCGTTGAGCATTGAAGCTGGCATTGGCATAAATTAAGCTACACATACTACTCTGTCAAGAAAGTACCGGGAATTTTCAATTAAAACAACATTTTTACATTTAATCGTCAAAATTTATTGGGTCGCCTTCAAAATAGGCTCCATTTGCTCCAATACATCTATGCCAACGGCACTTCCAATTATCCAAACATTTTTTAAAGGCGCTTTCCGGGATGGACTTTAGCTCTCGCGCCGAATTTTGTTTTATGGCTTTAATCGACTCAAAATAGGTGCCACGAAGGGGCAATTTTAGTTTTGGGAAGAGGAAAAAGTCGCAGGGAGCTAAATCCGGCGAATACGGTGGTTGCTGAAGCACGTTTGTTGAGTTTTTGGCGAGAAAGTCAGTCACAATCGTAGCTCGGTGAGAAGGCGCGTTATCGTCATGCAAAATCCATGAGTTGTTCGCCCACAAATTTGGCCGCTTCTTACGGATACGCTCACGCAAACGTTTCATAACGCCTACTCCTTGTTTACCGTCTGACCCTCTGGAACGAATTCGTAGTGCACCACGCCACGGATATCGAAGAAAACAATGAGCATCACCTTCATTTTCGAGCGGCTTTGGCGTGGTTTTTTCGGTTTCGGCTCATTTTTTGCCACCCATTCCGATGATTGCTGGCTTGTTTGCATATCGTACTCGTAGACCCAGGTCTCATCACCAGTTATAATGCGTTCCATGAATGTAGAATCGGAATTACAGCGATCCAGCATGTCTGAAGCAACCTGTTCGCGATGACGTTTTTGAAGAAAATTCCGTTCTTTCGGTACGAGTCGTGCGGCGACCTTTCTCATGCCCAAAATATAATCCAAAATCGTACGTGCGCACTCGTGGGATATCTTTAGATCATGTGCTATCTCTCTCAAGCTGGTACGACGGTTTTCCAGCACCCTTTCCTTAATTTTATCGACGTTATCTTCGATCGAAGCCGTCGATGGGCGACCACTTCACGACCGTCCTTGAAGGCTCTGTACCACTGATATGCACGAGTTTTCGATAGAGCATTATCACCAAAGGCCTTTTGCAACATTTTCAATGCATCGGCACACGAAAATTCATTTGCAACACAAAACTTTAAACAAATTCTTTGCTCAACGTAATCACCCATAGTAAAAATCGGCACGCACTCTGACATCGACTGACTTAATCAGCTGTTGCAAACACACTAGTTGACAGATCCCGCTCAAGCTTGGCATAGTAATTAAGGACAGTGGTACCAACCTAGAAAAAAAATTTTACCTGCCTCATTGCCCCGCCAGATTTAAATCGATAATTCCCGGTACTTTCTTGACAGAATGTATGTGTATTTCACTATCCCAATTCAGAGAACTTTTTATTAATCAAGATACTCTTCAGCTTTTCATTTCAAATATCTATTAGTGTACAAAAAATTCGATAAGAGTTTCTTCAGAAATAAATATTATCCCTTAATGTTCAACCTGCTGACTGAACTTTTTTGGCTTGAAAATATTAAGGATCAGTTTTGTAGAAAATCTCAGGATAGCGGACGCGTTACGGCGGATGTAGAGATTTTGTTTTTTGATATTTGGAATTTTGCATTTCCTGATGTGAAATGGTTTGAAAATTTTTTTTCGCCCTATTACAAAAGTTAATTTTTTGTGAAAATCATCGAAATAAGTACACGTCGACCAAAATATAAGAGACAAAATATATTCGGAAATTTTCTACTGGAATAATCCGCGTTAATTTATATTTATTCCTACAATGGTATTTAAGAATAAACAAATTCCTTATTACCACTGAGGGTTGAAGGAAACTCGATAATATAAACGGCATGAAAGTGAAAATCTTGTGCCTTCTGAATAAATATTGAAACTCCTGGAGCAAGTTATTGACCGGCCTTAAACAAACAGCACTGGAAATGTTTGAACTGTTGATGTTGTTAATTCAGGGCATCTTGCATTACTTGAATATTCCCATATTATTTGAGCTAGATAATATTTGAAACACGGCACAGTTAGAACCTTCATTTGATTAAAAAGTAAAATCACCCAAAAAGAGAAAGATAAATTCTGTTCTTGAAATGTTCAACGTAGTTGGTTCTGACTTGAAAGAACTCCGATAAGACAATATTTGAAAAGTAATTATAATAATTGTTGAATAAAACCTGGAACAATTGTGATTAAATATTTTTTTCAATAATCTTTACAACTGACAGCTATTTAAGTAATTGGAATTATAATTTCGTTATGTCTGACTTCACAGAAAACAGAACAAGATTAATATGTTTAAACCACATGGTTTGATATCGCAAGAAAAAATTGAAAAATTTGATTGCTATCAGATCTCGTAATTAAAAATTCAGTAAAATAGAAAAAGGGTTTCTACTTGATAGAAGAAATATAACAAAATTTGAATATCAAAACAAATTAAATATAATATGTTTTGATATTCAAATTTAAAAATTCAGTGTTAAGTACTTCTACCAAGTCTGTCAGGAACAAATTCTATTCGGATATAAGAACTTTTTCTTGAATTGAACTATTTTGATTGAGATGAAGAATTTCCTGACGAACATAAAATATATAAAATAATATTTAAATAAGGTTATTCTGATTTTCACAAATTTTTATTGTTATGTTTACAACAATCGTTTCGCTATCACAGTAGCATCATCAGGCAGGTTAACATTTTGAAACATAAAATAGTTCTCAAAAGAAAAAGTGAAAAAGTGCATTGCAGTAGATCTGTGATAATTACTTCCAGGATATACTTGAATTAACTACTTGAATTGACAACACTAACTTTGAAGGAGCCTTCTCCTTTAATTTGAAAAATGTTTTGAAATGTGCATCTCCTTCTAAGAAAATATAATAAATCATATTTCTACCTAAATAAGGGATTAACAGTTCAACATACATATAGCACATAATTTACCAAAACATAATTAACCACCAATAAACCAAATCAAGAAACATGCCATTCACGGTGTTACCAAATTTACTAATTCGTGAATTGTGAAAAAATATCAATTCTAGAAAAGCACTGACGTGAGGTCATGAGTTTTTGCGCATTTGTTTTTATTACCCACGACCCGCACACAATTTTGCACTAGCTCTCTTTTCATAATTCTACGTCTACATGCTAACTTTGAACAAGGAAGTAGGACAGTTTCTATTATAGCTCTAGTCGCGTTCAACGAAGCTTGATCAACAATTTTTCTTCAGATTTTCTGATTATACGATTCTCCCGAAATCTAGCAAGAAAATGCATATTAAAATTTTTTGGATTGTCATATGAAAGATATATTTCACTATTGTCAACAATAGCGAAAAAATATCTTTTATATGTCAATCCCAAAATTTCAACAGGAATTTCTTGCTCGATATAATAACAATAATAATAAATCCATAATATTAATAATATTCTTACTGATATTTTTATTATAATTATTATTAAAAAAATTTTAATATTAAAACAAATTGAAATATGTTTATCTTCTACAATTTTAATTTCAAAAAAATTTTTATTCAAAAAACTTTTAGAATTAAATTTATGTCTACACAAGCACCGCTTACATTTAATAGACGTATATAATCAAAACTCAATATATAATGTCAAATGGAATAAATAACCCAACAGATATACGAAAGTAATTAAAATTAATAAATATATATTTAAAGGAGACAAAATTTTGTTTCTGGTCTTACCTTTAAGAACACCAATTGCCTTTTAAAAACATGAACACATTCAAAGTACTTCTCAAAGAATATAATTTATTTGAAATATTTAATATATTCAAATATTCGAATAAATTATTTAAAAAATCTCTAAAAAATGTGCACTATATCTTCAAAAAACAAATATAATTCTAGACAATCCCGTCTTCAGTCCTCATTTAATATTCCAAATATCAAAATCAAAAAACTAACCTATATCTCTCACGTGTTAAAAGACTAAAGCTTCGAAATACAGATCAACTATATAATTCAAGATTGATCTATGTTCTAACAAAATCAAAGAACAGTGTGAGTTATTTTAAGGTTTATTTAAATTCATTGACATTCCATAATGAGATTTATTGAAGCCAAAATATAATTATATATTATATATAAAATAAAATAGAAAGGCCTTTTACTTGATAGAAGAATTTAATTCTAAAAGTTTTCTGAATAAAAGTTTTTTGAAATTAAAATTGTAGAAGATAAACATATTTCAATTTTTTTTAATATTCAAATTTTGTTATATTTCTTCTATCAAGTAAAAGGCCTTTCTATTTTATAATTATTATTATTGTTATTTTTATAATTATTATTATTTTTTATAATATCGCAATTTATGGTGTAGCATATAGAGCCATTATTAGTATTATTATTATTATTATATATATTTTCTTTATTATTACAATTTATGCCAACTTATACCAACTATTCACTCCACAGCCAGTATCCTTCTAATTATTAAGCAGGTAGACAGTATCATTTTCTTTTGCATAAGGCTTATTTTGTTTTGATGTTCTCTTATCCCAAGTAGTTTCAACGTCCCAGGCAGCTCTTTATGAATAAGGCCATTAGCGGATATGATTATTGGGATAATATCAACCTTTTTCATTTTTTAAATATTTATTTCATTTCAATGGCTAAATCTGCGTATTTACTGATATTTTCCAGTCAAGCTTTTCTGATATTTTCATCGAGGGCTACGCTGATGCCTACAATGAAGGCAGTATTATGCTTCCTATTCATGATCAGAATATTGTTATATCTTATTTTATATCTTATTTATTCATCTGTAATAACCACCACATCTCATTATATCATTCAACTGGTTGAATTTATTTCAGCAGTTCTTGGTTTCTCCAGATTTGTTGGTGTGAAATTCCTGCTACTTTGTTCTGCCTGTCCAAATAATCCTTAGGAGCCAGATAAGTATAAGCCGAAATGAGGTGTGGTATTGTTTTTTGTGTGCAGTCAGAAAGGCTGCATCTACCGTCTGCTAATTGTTGTTTCAGGATGTGTGTGCGTTAGGTCCTGCTAAAGATAACTCGATCTTTAAACGCATGGATGAATCCCTCGCTCTCCGGCATGAAGAATCCTTCTCTAAGGTAAGTGGTGGATAATTGCGTGTCAACATCTTGACTGTGGAGTGCAGTAGCGTAACTTCCATTCGTGACTTTATTCTTCCATTCCTGCTCCATTGAGTTGATATATGTTTTTCAGGAACGACTCAACCAGCCCAGTTGTGAGGTGAGAGATTAACATTAGCCAAATTTGGTGCTCTATGAAGTGGATAGTCACATCTCTGGAAGTGAGTATACAGCTTTTGTAGTTAATTTGCGTTTGAAGTATTTTCAGATTTAGGACACTGCCTTCCTTGAAAGATACAAATGGTTGCTTGATGAAATTTTTTTTTTCAATAATTGATATATTATCCTGGTAGTCCTAGATGTTCTGCGGGATCCCTAAGAAGCTTTCTAGCTTATGCAAGTTAGGAATTCAGTTGTGTTCTACTTAGGCTTTGTTACTATCCCCACTTTAGGTCACAGCGCTGTTTATTCTCGAACCAATAGTGAACTGGCGGCCGAAACCCATCCAATTAGAAAATTTGTCATTATTTGAGATCTATATGCTGAATATAACCTCTTACTATAGTTTCGGCAGCACGCAATGCAGAGCTGCTCACAACATATATCCTTTTGAATATACCAATTATAGCATCCACTTCTTCTGAATACCAAATTTCAGATCGATCAGATTGTAGTTTTGTAAATATTGGTGGACTTGTGCGTCTTATTTTTCTTCTAAATAAGAAATTTCAGATCGAAATGATCTTTAGTTTCGAAGCATCACACCAATTTCGTCGTTCAGCAAACTTAACTGAGACATTTAGGCTCCAAACGTACCCTGAAAGTTTTAGATCCCCAGCTCTTTTCTTTCGAATGTAAGAAAACTATCTGTTTGTGCGGAGGATTATTCCAGCCTGTACAGAACCAATACATAAACAAAACTAGCTATTTGTCAGCATTCGTTACCTTCCATTTGATTTCGTTAATCTACAGTTAAAAATAAATACTTTTACAAATATATTAAGGAAAAGACTCACCGATGTATATAAGTTGAATCGTTAGAGTGTTGTCAGACCAAAACCAATAAAATAAGATCAATTCTGAAATTTTGATAATTCAGTTAAAAAAAAACACTCACAAGCTGAAATTATGAGGAAAAAACATTTTCGGAGTACATAATCACTAGTCGATTGAAAAATTCTTTGAAAGGTGATAAGAAGTCAGAAATCTTTTGAAAATTTTTGAATAGAATTCATAGAGAATATTCAATTCACCATTATTCAATATAAAGACAGTCAAAGTTGCAAGAAATAGAAGTATTTTGAATTCAGATATGTTGTTTGAAATTGGTAAAAAAATTGTTGAAAATATTTTTTACTATCATGAATCCGACATTAATTTTAGTGAAATCATTGACAATTTACAAGCTTAATTAAATCTGACTCATCAGAATGATGTAAATAGCACAAATTTGATCAAAATTCACCTTAATTAGGGGAAACGTAGTGTCTACGTCAGAATTTTTGAAAATATGCATATGAGAAATATCCTTGAAGATGCTTATGCATTGATAAACTTGTACTGGTATATAAGCTGAAGGAATGTGAATAATTTCATAGGTAATTTTAAGTAATTTATAAGTTAGAAGCATTAGAAATTGAACTTTTTGAAATTTTGACACTCGAAATACTTCAGTAGATATTTCTCTTCGGTAGGCCTAACAAGCATTTGGAAACATTTTGGTCTGAACCGATCCAGCTCATGTACAACTCGATCTCTGACTGAAGGCAATTTCTTTTTCTTTTCAGTCGAGGCTGAGAAAGTTGAGTTGGTTATAAAAAATTTCAAAAATAAAAACATTAGTGGACTTGATATAATACCAGCTAAGGTTTTGAGGATTTTAGCAACTTACATCTCCAAGCACCTTGCAAATCATCAACATCTCAGTCACTTCAGGGAAGTTTCCTTCTCTCCTCAAAAATGCTGTGGTTATTTCTATCCACAAGAAGGATTCTGTAGAGGACAGCAATAATTATCGCCATATCTCTTTGTTAAGTTCTCTATCCAAAGTTATAGAAAGACTAGTCTATGACAGGATGTCTAAGTACTTGGACAAATATTCGTTTGTCACAACCTGTCAGCAAGGTTTTCGTATGGGTAGGTCGACGGAGTCTGCGGCATGTGACTTGGTAAACTTTTTGTACGGCTGTTTGGATGATGGCATTCACGTGGCGGGATTGTTTTTTGACCAGTCTCGGGCATTTAATCGCTTGAACTTCAGCTTCATTCTGGATAAATTGTTCAATTTAGGTTTCAGGGGGATCTTTCTGGAATGGATGAAGAGTTTTATAGCAAATCGTTCATTAATAGTGCGAGTCGGTCAACAGAGCTCAGCCAAGTATCCTGTTGGGATGGGTATTCTTAAAGGCTCGGTACTTGGACCCTTTTTCTTCATGATATTTATAATGACTTACCATATGGTTGATCATTTCCTTTATGTGTTGAACATAAAGATTTTGATGTTTTCCGATGATAAATCATTTATCATTTCTGCGCACATTTTTAGTGAACTTAAGGCAAATTGTGAACTATTAGTTTGGTGTTTCTCTGAATGGTGCTTCAAAAATTCTCTAATACCAAATATAAATAAGACTGATCTAATTTACTTCAATTATGCGACTAGAATCTTCTGATTGTGTAAGGCTTCTGGGCTTACGGGTGCAAAAAATCTGAGTTGGAGGAAACATGCTGACTCTATTTGTAAGAGGTTAACTAGTGCGTTTTTTGCATTGAGGCGCACAAAGCTTGTAATGCATCGTGAATTTCTGATAGATTTCTATGATTCACTAGTGTACACTTACCTTAACTATGACATTGTTCTTTGGGAAGATTCCTCATTCAGTAGAGCAGTGTTCATTTCACAAAGAAAGATAATCCGTCTTATGTTTAATATGAAACCTGGGGAGTCCTGTAGGCCTTATTTTATCTGATATAAAATAACGAGTTTTCCTTGTATTTATATTTTAAGCTGCCCCTTGTACACTCGCAGAAATATTTTATCACTGCGTAAGTGCTCGGAGTTTCGTGAGTATAGCACTAGGCAGAAATAAACCCTCTGTATTCTAAAACACCGAACTTCTAAATTCCAGCAGACACCTTTGTTTAGTGGCATATAATAATTCAACCACCTTCCAGATAAATTAAAGGTTTCGTGGTACAGAAGATTCAAAAGTGAGGTTGAGGCCTTGCTGCTCGGAAAGTGCTTTTAAAGCAGAGAGGAATATTTTAGTTGGGTAACGAGTTAGCGTGCACATGTTTTCTGCTCTTTGTAACTTTGTATTTATTTTATTTGGTGAATTTAATTGTCTGGTTTTCCATTTTCTAGCATTATTTTTTATTTTGGTTTTTTATAACGTATCCTATACAAATGTAATATGTCTGAATGAAGTTATTAATATTATAATTATCATTTACGGGCGAACATCAAGACTTTCACTGTTCTGTTCACAATAAAACTAATATCAAAATGATCATAAAATTAAAGGTTAATTTTCAAGAATAATTTCAAACCAAGAAATAATGAAAATTTTGTAAAATCATCGAGAGCATCATTTTTCAATAATTTTGACAAAAGCTATAAAGCTTTGGAATTCAATGTTTCGAGAAGACTATAAAAGGACGAAGCAGAGCAAACGTCATTCAGTATGAGATTATTCATAGCAGAGATCACGTCGTTCAGTTTCAAAGTAAAATATTTCACTCTTCAAGAATTGAGTTCTGCAACCTAAAAAAAGAAATTTATTGTATAATTGTGAATGAAAATGAAATCAAGAAATACGTTCCTGAGGTTTTTAAATGGAAATATCCCACATTTCAATCAAGTATGAAACAAATTGGATGTTAAGAAGTAATCAACGATTAAGTAAGTTGATTCCCAACATTCCAGAAATATAATTCTCCAAGAATCAAACAAATTCCTGAAGCTGAGGAAGGATATTTAAAAAGAACATTGATAATGGACGAACAAACTTAACAGAGGTAGAAATAAGTTTATTTATGTAAAACTTCAATTTCAAGTTCAACATGTTTTGTTAACATTAGTATTACGATATTAAGAGATAAGGGTAGGTTAGCATAGGAACATAGACATTACTTTAGTTTAGTAGTCACAGATTTATATTTCAGATTACCTGTTTCAATATATATTTTAAAAATTAACAAATCAAAAATTCAAATTGAACCCTCCCTAATACAACAAATCAAAATTATTCATATTTAAATTTCAATCTTCAATAACAAAATTATGCTATTAGGAGTTATCTGGCACACACACAATAAATTCAACCTAATACAAGGGTCGTCTAACAAGTATTCAAACTCAAACTTATAAAAAAATAAATACCATCTTATTTAAATATAACCTATAACCATAACCATAAAAAGTTATTTAAACTAACAAAACTTTTCTCACTAATTCAGTTAATTAATAATAATTTACACTGAAAATTTATTTATTTAGTTATTTCATAATTAATTTTCAGCATAAATTTTATATTAACTGAAATTGTACGAGGTGACATGCATTAATAAAAAGAAATGGAAAAGGGGATGATGAAAAGACACAAGGCCTGAACAAGGAACAGGTAAGAGGAGACTTGAGTATAATGTATATATTATTATTAATGAGACAAGATATAAAAGAAATTAATGAAAGATTAGATTCAAATACAAACAAATTGAGAGTGGAAAATGAGAAAACGGAAAGCAAACATGTAAAGAATTGTCTGGTATGAAGAGACACCTTTTTGAATTCTTCGGATGTAATTGATTAAATGTTAACCAATTAGTATGCAAATTTTGGTTGAACATACTTCATCTGTTGGGGCTGAAAGGGGGATGTATATTAGACTTTCATGCTTTATTTACAGCCTAAATACATATACATTCTGTCAAGAAAGTACCGGGAATTATCGATTTAAATCTGGCGGGGCAATGAGGCAGGTAAAAATTTTTTTTCCTAGGTTGGTACCACTGTCCTTAATTACTATGCCAAGCTTGAGCGGGATCTGTCAACTAGTGTGTTTGCAACAGCTGATTAAGTGAGTCGATGTCAGAGTGCGTGCCGATTTTTACTATGGGTGATTACGTTGAGCAAAGAATTTGTTTAAAGTTTTGTGTTGCAAATGAATTTTCGTGTGCCGATGCATTGAAAATGTTGCAAAAGGCCTTTGGTGATAATGCTCTATCGAAAACTCGTGCATATCAGTGGTACAGAGCCTTCAAGGACGGACGCCCATCGACGGCTTCGATAGAAGATAACGTCGATAAAATTAAGGAAAGGGTGCTGGAAAACCGTCGTACCAGCTTGAGAGAGATAGCACATGATCTTAAGATATCCCACGAGCCCGCACGTACGATTTTGATTGATATTTTGGGCATGAGAAAGGTGGCCGCACGACTCGTACCGAAAGACCTGAATTTTCTTCAAAAACGTCATCGCGAACAGGTTGCTTCAGACAAGCTGGATCGCTGTAATTCCGATTCTGCATTCATGGAACGCATTACAACTGTTGATGAGACCTGGGTCTACGAGTACGATATGCAAACAAGCCAGCAATCATCGAATGGGTGGCAAAAAATGAGCCGAAACCGAAAAAACCACGCCAAAGCCGCTCGAAAATGAAGGTGATGCTCATTGTTTTCTTCGATATCCGTGGCGTGGTGCACTACGAATTCGTTCCAGAGGGTCAGACGGTAAACAAGGAGTATTATCTAGGCGTTATGAAACGTTTGCGTGAGCGTATCCGTAAGAAGCGGCCAAATTTGTGGGCGAACAACTCATAGATTGTGCATGACGATAACGCGCCTTCTCACCGAGCTACGATTGTGACTGACTTTCTCGCCAAAAACTCAACAAACGTGTTTCAGCAACCACCGTATTCGCCGGATTTGGCTCCCTGCGACTTTTTCCTCTTCCCAAAACTAAAATTGCCCCTTCGTGGCACCCGTTTTGAGTCGATTGAAGCCATAAAACAAAATTCGGCGCGAGAGCTAAAGTCCATCCCGGAAAGCGCCTATAAAAAATGTTTCGATAATTGGAAGTGCCGTTGGCATAGATGTATTGGAGCAAATGGAGCCTATTTTGAAGGCGACCCAATAAATTTTGACGATTAAATGTAAAAATGTTGTTTTAATCGAAAATTCCTGGTACTTTCTTGACAGAGTAGTATACAAGTTTACAGATCTGCATTATTTACCCAAATCGAGGTACTTGTTTCGGTATGGTTTTAACACTAAATGCGTTGGAAGCACTATCTTGATCGTGGAATAGTTATTCCTAGAGGTTTTTCTATTGTTGTTCACGTCACAGACTTCAATTTTATTGATTTCACTGTTGGGTTCACTTTTCACGAATTAATATCTAATAACAAATAAATAATGTAAATAATACATTCACTTCAAGGCCTTTACTGCGTTATGAATTGCTAAGAGAGAGAGATAGTTCCCTGGAAGGTTAGAGTGAAATGCGGATATAAAATAATTCAAGATTAGAGATAAATGTGTTTTATAAGTTAAGAGAACTTTCTTCTAGAGAATCTGCACGGGATCAGAACTTAATGTTCTAAGAGAGAATATTGGGTGACCGTGTGGTCGAGGGTATGCCTTCAACTGAACTTTCTTGGATGACTGGTTTATACAGAGTATCATGTCACAGTCTGGTCGAAGGAATTTTTTCTATTGTGCCTTTTTTCCTGACTTGCCCAATGAGAGAGTGGATTAGGGCTCGAAAAGGTGCCCAGGTAGATTCCGATACGACATTCGACTGTTGTCGTCTTGAAACGGCTAAAACGTTTCTGATGGGATTCTAGGAAAAATCTAAGCGACAAATATTTTCGTTTCCTATAACTGGTGTTTAAGCCCGTTTAGGTTTCTAAGAATTGAGTGAGACATATTTGAGAGGCCCAAATTGCTAATCTCTTGGAACATAATTCTTATATCTGCATGCGTAGTAGATTAAAAACTATTTGGTCAAAATAAATTTGAGCGTAAGTACCCCGCGTTGGGCGCTTCGCCTGAAAACACAAAATTATGACTTGGATGATTTGGGATTTTATGAGAAGGAAGTGTGAAACTGAAAATAACAACTAGTGATGGGATCCTCGATTTAAGAATGCTGTAGCACGGGGCAAAGTTTGGTTATAGGACGTTTAGAGCTTCCATGGCGAATATCATTAACAGATGTTTGTGTGAGGAGGGCGTCAGGGGTGTATGAAAGTTTTATTCCACGTGTGAGCACTAATTCTCATGAGACTCGAAGGCTTTGGATAGGAAAGGATTTTGTTCCATATATCGTAGTGGGTGGTTCGATACATCGTGCAGAGGAGGTCTTACGCCAAAGAATGTCCTGCAAAATCGTTTGGGTGGGATTAACTTTAATCTGGCGGTAGATCTTGGATATGTCCGTTGTGAACGCAAACAGAAACTGTCTGAATTGGCATAGAATACTGAACTGGTCGAGTCATTAGACAAAGAACAAAGGGGGCGAGTTTTGACTGTGTGAACTGCATTAACTAATATTGAGTCTAGCAAAGAGCATAGAGGGGGGATCAACTTGCACGATTTTATCGTCTGGGGCCTTTACATTCGTTTTGAAGTTCTGTTCAAAAAGTTTTCTGTATGCACTGAGAATTCTTTGCTTTGGCAAGTACTCTAGTTCCCAAACCTTTGCGAGGGGTGAATCGAAATGCTGAAAATGTGAGCAACGAATGAGATGTGTTATTCACTTAAGTTGGGGTAAATTTCCTGCGATTATTAAGCCTATCATAGTATTTTGCAAAACGGGACAATTTTTGCCTAATGGTATAATTCCATTAGATATCAGCGAATAATAAATGTCCACATCTAGAGTGATGTGATAGCAAACGTTCTAGTGTCAATCAATGTCTGGGGTAGTTTGCAGGTGATGTTCGGAAGCACTGTACATGTCGCGTCAAATGAGAAATTTCTATTTACGTTTGGAAAACTCATGAATTTGGCCATTTTGTTGAACACTAGTGAATTTTGGGTGATGCCCGAGATTCGTACCTTTTCATGATAGGTTTTCGCATTTATTTTTTATAGTAAATAATCATTAATAAACGAATTTTGGGAGCCATTAGCGATGAAGGCTTCGACACGAATAGGACCACCATTTCTAGAATATACGGTGACCATGGCCGTAGCGAGTAACACTTCAGTGTTTTTTAGGGCAAGAGCAGACATACTAAAGGAGTCTGAATCCTGGGGGGACAGTGATGCTTCGTCGTACTATCGCGATGAATTGTGAGAGCTGGGGAGTTGCTGGGTCACTGGACTTTTATCTGCGGTATTATGAAGGCTTGTATGATGCCTCTTAGAGCATATTGAGCATCCTCGACAAGTACAAGTGTTAACAATATGCCGTGTGCCTAAACAGTTGTAACACATGCCGTTAGCTTTCACGTAATAAATCCTTTTAGCGTGGGATAATGTTAAAAACTTGGACATTGATATATTCTGTGAGATTTCCATTTGCAACAGCACCACTTTGAGAACGTTTGAGTGTTATGAGTGTTTGGAGATTGAACGTCGCTTTCATTGTTTTCGTATGATAAGAAACAAACTTTTTTGATGGATAATTTTTTGATTTGTTAATAGTGGATGTTAAGGTTGAGAGTATTTTGCATCGTCCTGTTAACATTTCAAAGAACTCAGCAATGGTAGGGAGAGATATATCTCTCTTGGATTGTTAATCACATTGTTAATCACTAGCAATATCATGTTTTTGAAAATGTACGGTGTTGGATGTATTCTGTAGAATGGCATTCTCAAATTCTCCTGTGGATGGCTAAAAAATCAGACCCAATAAAATTGACTCAATCATCAATGCAGAAGTTCCTGATCCTGAAAAACATGATACATCGATCGTGTGGTGAACACAATCGAGAATCACCGTGCATGATCGACAACAAATGGTCCAAGCGTTATCCACGTGCTTTGCTGGCAGACACAATAACAGGTAATGATGGTTACTCCCTGTACAGGTGAATTCTACCAGAATAGTTATTGGCTATTTGAGGAAGGCCTCTTTTCCAAGTGACTACCAAGCAGTCTCCACAGTCCACCCAGAGGTAGAAAGTGTGATAAGGATTACGCCATATCATCGCGCGTGGCGAGAACCCCTCCGAAGAGATGAACCCACCAGCTTCCAGTTTGGGCCCCGACTCGAAAGCCAGAACCGTCTGACTGGTAGCAGCGAAGCACTATCCAACCTCTACTGGCTCAGCAGGTCAGTACCCGAGTTGGTTTGAGACGCAACTCACCCGCCGGAGGGAATTCTTATCCATCCACCCGAACGCAGTCCCAAGAACTAAGATAAACTCAAGATTGACGACTACAATTGATCCTGGTACGAGCACCGTCTAGCGGACTATACGTCCTGACCCACCGAACCCATGTGAAGTCATTTGATTGATCCTGGCGTCAAGCACTAATGGCGGAGCCATTTCGTCGAGATCCACAAACCCTAAATAGTTACGCACAGATCCAGGGGCCAGGACAGGCCGGTCGAACCGTCAAGTCCCGTTAAACCCCGAGTCGTTTCATGAGAATATCCCGAAAATGGGGGTCTGCGAACAGATAAATGAAATACCCCCCTAGTCCAGCATGCGGACTTTCAACCACTGCCCCCTCGAGTCCAACACCAAATTGGGGTGGCCAGGTGGTACAAGTAACACCTGAGGGCAAGCCCACCCCCCCGAGGTAACGCAGTATGCTACATAACGCACTCGGCCATTACACAGAATCCGGAGATTTATACTGCGATAGGGTAGAGTACGCCAGTTTTAAGGGAGAAGCCCTGTGCTGCGACAGACTCCCTTGTCACTGAGTTAATCAACCGGCTCAGCCCTCCATTTCACCTGAGTAAAACTAGGGCCCCATTCGGAGATCTTCCACCATACAGGTCCAGTGACTGGCGCGAAATGGCATTACGTTAGACACCAAGACTTAACCCTCCAATTCGCCGGGACGAATCTAGGGTCCTAGTCAAGAGAGCGCCCCCATCACGTCAAGATCTAATGCCTGGGGGGCGGTTACTCCCTGTACAGTCCTCTGTAGAAGATGGCGGTAGAACAATAGAGTTGAAAGTCAAGAATGTCGTAGTCAACAACACCTTGGTTGTTCCATATTCGCCGCTGCTATCAAAAACATTCAAGACACATTGTAATGTTGAGTACTGCAATCTGCAACAAATTTTTGCAAGTACATCACGAAAGGAAGCAACATGGCTGTTTTTGGTATTGCAGCTCCAAATAATAACGATGAGGTTTCACAATATCAAATGAGTAGATATGTAAGTAGCAATGGAGCTATTTGGAAAATCTTTTCATTTTCCATACAGGAACGTCATTCCACTGTAGTTAATTTAGCTGTTCATTGAGAGAATGGACAACGAGTTTATTTCACGGCAAAACACGCAGGGCAGAAAGCCGAACGTCCACCAGCAACAACTTTGACAAGCATTTTTGAGACATGCATAACTGATCCATTTGCAAGATTGTTGTTTTAGTCAGATATGCCAAAATACTCCACATAGAATGCATCATCCAAAAAATTCCAACGACGAAAACCAGGATACACGAATGTGTATTCAACCGATGTATTTGGGCGCATTTACACAATTCACCCAAGCAAAGAAGAATGTTTTTACTAGCGTTGGTTATTGCTGAATGTACGTGGACATATCGGGTCTTTTTTTTCAGAGTGATAGAATTTTCGATAGGGATAGCTGTGATTTGACAGAAAATAGAAGCCATGCTGTTTTGACATTTCTGTTCAGTAAGCATTGACAATTTATCATGGAAAGTCTCACGCCGCAACAACGTTTACAAATAGTTGAAATTTATTTTCAAAATCAGTGTTCTATTCGCCAAACTTATAGAGCACTTCAAAGAATTAATGGTTTACATAATTAAATTTGAATATCAAAACAAATTAAAATATGTTTGTCTTCTACAATTTTAATTTCAAAAAAATTTTTATTCAAAAAACTTTTGGAATTAAATTAATGTCTAAAATAAGCACCGCTTACATTCAATAGACGTATATAATCAAAACTCAATATATAATGTCAAATGGAGTAAATAAACCAACAGATATAAGAAAGTCATTAAAATTAATAAATAAATATTTAAAGGAGATATAGTGCATCTTTTGAGAGATTTCTGAATTAACTTATTCGAATATTTAAATATATTAAATATTTCAAATAAATTATATTCTTTCAGAAATCCTTAAGGTGTGTTCATGTTTTTAAAAGGCAATTGGTGTTCTTAAAGGTAATACCAGAAATAAATTTTGTCTTCTTTAAATATTTATTTATTAATTTTAATGACTTTCGTATATCTGTTGGTTTATTTATTCCATTTGACATTATATATTGAGTTTTGATTATATACGTCGATTAAATGTAAGCGGTGCTTATTTTAGACATTAATTTAATTCTAAAAGTTTTTTGAATAAAAATTTTTTCGAAATCAAAATTGTAGAAGACAAACATATTTTAATTTGTTTTGATATTCAAATTTTGTTATATTTCTTCTATCAAGTAAAAAGCCTTTCTTTTTTAGTTTACATAATTGTCCATCAAAGCAGCTTATTCGTCGAACTATCGATAGATTTTGGACATTTTCTCTACGCCATGCAACAACAACAAGCCAAAGCCAACGTAAGGAAGAAAATACCGCTGATTTAAGTCATAGTGTTGATGATGATCCAGATTTATCTATTCGCCGACGTTCACAACAAGTTGCACTCTGTGCATTCACCACATGGAAAATTTGGCGTAAAGATCTTGGTCTACACCCATACGAGATCCAACTAAAGTCACTTGACCATAATAAGCGTCGTTTGTTTGCTGATTGGGCCCTAGAACAGCTTGAGGTGGATCCACTATTTTATCGTAGATTTGTGTTTAGTCATGAAGCTCATTTCTGGTTGAACGGCTATGTAAACAAGTAAAATTACCCTATATGGAGTGAAAACAATACACAAGAAGTTCGGCAGGTTCCATTGCATCCTGAAAATGCACTATGTGGTGTGCTTTACACACTGGAGGCATCATCGGTCCATATTTCACCAAAAACGATGCTATGGCTAATGTTACAGATCGACGATCAATGATTATTTGTTTTAAAATTTGAATAGTATCGACCCAGAAGTGTTTTGGTTTCAACAAATGGTGCTACACCTCGTGCTGCTACCGAAATAATTGATTTATTGAAAGAAAAAGTTGGCGATAACATTATTTCGAAAAATGGTCCAATTATTTGGCCTCCAAGATCATGCGACATAACTTCACTGGATTATTGTCTTTGGGATTGTCAATTCGTTGGTTTATGCTGATAAACCAGAAACGCTTTGGACGTCAACATAACTCGTACTATTGATGAAATAAGGCCTGAATTACTCGAAAAAGTGGTCCAAAATTGGTCTGGTTGAATGTGGTTCCTCATAGATAGTCGTGGTGGACATATACCGGAAATTATTTTTAAAACATAAATAACATAAAATTATCTTTCAAATAAAGACAAATTTGGGTTCAATCTTAATTTAAATGTGTTTTATTCCAATTTTAAGTTCTATCACTCTAAAAAAAAACACCCGATACTTCCCTTGAATATTTGCGAACCATCGATGGTGAAATATGCGCAACATATCGTGAAGCCTGTAAAAGTTGACATTTACTGGAGGATAATATTCATTAGGATCATACACTCTCCAATGGTGTTATTTATTCTACTTCATATCAAATACGGTTACTTTTCGCCATCTTAATTTCAATGTGCTTCCTTTCGAATCCTCATAATTTGTGGGACAAATACAAAGACTATATGGCTGTTGATATTTTGCATCGAGTACGTTCAACAACGACAAATCCAGGACTACAAATTAGTGCCGAGATACATAATGAGGTATTGATATCTTCAGAGTTTTTGTGCGTGATGATGTCCGGCAAAATGTTGCATGAATTAGGAATTCCAGCTTCTAGTCGCTCCATGTAGGATGTATTTAGTCGTAAATTTCAACGAGAGCATGAATATGATAGAAAATTGAGTCAATCTGTACAAAGTAAGGTCCCATTTTTGAATCAGCATTGAAAGTCAGCATATGATACTATCATGAAATCAATTGAGGACAATGGAGGTAATTTTTTCCTAGATGCACTCGGTGGAACTGGTAAAACATTCCTTATTTCATTAAATTTAGATACGATGCGAGCACAAAATCAAAAAGCGCTTGCAATTGCATCATCCTTAATATCTGCTACATTATTAAAAGGCGAAAGAACCGCCCGTTCTGCGCTCAAACTGCCATTGAATCTGCAGATAGTAGATGAACCAACATGTAATATAAGCAAATCAGCAACAGCGAAAGTGCTTAAAAACTCTAAAATATA
The DNA here is from genome assembly GCA_034642435.1 of Megalocaria dilatata. NCBI lineage: Eukaryota > Metazoa > Arthropoda > Insecta > Coleoptera > Coccinellidae > Megalocaria > Megalocaria dilatata. The sequence goes on along the minus strand of CM067854.1, from coordinate 96,847,309 downwards.
ATTTGGGATGAATGCACAATGGCCATAAATGGGCGTTAGAGGTACTAGAAAGAACGTTAAGAGAACTGCGCAACAATCAGAGCCTCTTAGATGGTGCGATGATTTTACTGGCTGGAGATTTTCGACATTGTCATCGTCATTTCCAGATGAACACCTCTTGATGAGATCAACGCTTGCTTGAAAACGTCTAATTTATGGAGATATGTTAAATATTTCAACTTGACAATCAATATGAGAGTGGCATTACAAAATGACCTATCGGCGGAATTGTTTTCAAAAACATTATTGGACATTGGCCATGGGAAAATTTCGGTCTCATTTCTTTTCCACCAAACGTCAAAGGACGAATTAATAACAAAAGTTTTTCCAGATATTCAGATGAATTATAACAACCATGCTTGGCTGAGTGAATAAGTCATTTTGGCTCCAAAAATTAAGGACATAGGATGAAATTTAAAAATTCAAAGTAAAGTTGATGAACAAATACATCAATTTAAGTCGATCAATACTATAATCGATCCAAATGAAATCGTCAATTATCCAACAGAATTTATAGCCTTTGGATTTGCCAGGATTGCCTCCACACAGTTTGTAGCTAAAGGTTGGCTCAGTAATAATCATGCTACGCTATCTTAATCAGCTAAAATTGTCTAACGGAACAAGAATTTCAGTTAAAAGAGTTTTTACAAACTTGATACAAGCCAGTATCATCATAGGAAAGTTCAAAGGCGAGGATGTTCTTATCCCAAGAATACCACTAATGCCATCTGACTGCCTTTTGAATTTAAGCGTGTTCAGTTTCCAGACCATAAATAAATCACAAGGTCAATCGTTACAAGTTTGTGAAATAAAGCTTGAATTGTCCTGTTTTTTCATGGACAGTTTTATATTACGTGCTCGAGAGTTGGTAAACCATCTGCTCTATTTTTTTTGTCTCCAGAAAAAAAAAACAGAAATGTTGTAAATTATAGGGCATTGCAAAAAAGTATAATTCAGATTTTTGTGCGTATTTCACTTTTCACAAAATAAAGAAATTTACATATTGAAGGGAAACACATATTTGTTCATAAAGTTTATTATTTGTAAACAAACTGAAAAATTAATGTTACTGTTATTGTTGTCATAACCAATATATATTATTTTAAAATTTAAAATGAAATAAATCAGAAAGATACAAGTTTGTTGTTTTGTTATATTTATATCATTCACAGCACTCCCTGCCTCTTTCTTTATATACGATATTGTCACACACTCACAATGAGTTAGTTATTATTTTCTTCCCTAGAAATAATTTATACGGTAATACAAGGTTTGCCGGGTCAGACTAAAGAAGAGCGTAGAGAGCGAGTGGAGGCTGAATGAAAGGTTCGCAATCAGAGTCAGGAGCTTTTTCATGATTGTTTGATAATTTTAGATAATGTAGCTGATAATAATTTTTGAAATTTTCGTTAAATTTCCTTGCGAAGCTGAGGCAGGCAGCTAGTACTGTATAAACAAGTAAGCTCTAATCACATTTCCACTCTCAACTTTCAAGTTAAAATCACAAATTCTCTCTCTTTGCTTTTGAATGAGCCTATTTTCGCATTCACTTTAACTTTACAAGGAACACCCGCTCTTAATAACCCATAACGCACTAAACGGCCTGGAACTGAATGTATTATCTTCATTATTTGTTTGTAATTAGATAGACATTTTGTGAAGTGAATCGAAAAATGAACCCAACAGTAAATCCAGTAAAAGTGAACTCAGTGGAAGTGAACTACGGTTAAAAAGCTCATAGATCGACTACTCTGCGAACAAGATAGTATTTTCACCGCAATCAGAGTTCAATACTACATCGACACAATCCCTCAACTTTTGGATTAAACAGTTCAAAATTGTACATCGTAATATATGTATGTAAGCTGCAAATAAACCAATTGAAGTCTAATGTACATCTCTTATCCCTATTTGGTAGTATGCTCATACTAGAATTTGCATACTAAATGATTGATTAATCAATCACTACGAATAATTCATAAAGGTATCACTACCTGCCACGCAATTTTTTTACGGGTATTGAGGTAATGAACATCAGCCTAAACGTTACCTTTCTGTAAAGATGAAATAATTTACGCAAAAGTAAGATGCGAGGATAGCAAACCAGAGCTGCTATCAAAAATCTATTTTGCATGTTCAGCCATCCGACATGCACCAATTTATGACTTATTTTCTCAAATTCACGAATACCATAGATAAACCTCAAACATCCGTTCTGAATCTACTGTATCGAATTCAAAGCCTCCTAATCCAAACATGAATGGAATACCTGCGAGCAGTAGTTGAATTTGGACAGCATTCAAGCATCACAAATTGCATCCTTAACCTAAATAGGCAACGGACAGCGGTGGGGATAGATCAGTCGCAAGATTATAATGAACTCCGAATGCATTCAGCAACGTGTAACCTATATCGAAACTTGATGTCCATTATTAATCCCAGGTTACGTACTGAATTAACAACATGAATGTTATCACCACCAATAACCAAATGTGAACTTTCACTCAATCCACTGCACACTGTCTCTTTACCAAAAAGGATAGCACAAAATATACAGGCGTTTATCGACAGAATGTGCTGATTAGATATCTTCTTAATTGATGCAAGATCTTGATTAATTTTTTTATTCTTTACCCTACAGAATCAGCGTTATATCTGTACTGAAGTTGGATATCGACAACGTAATGATATACCTTATAAAATTCTACTAATATCCTAAGAACATCAGGGTCCTCAGAAGTGAGCCCTGTGTAACACCCGCAGATACATGTGAATGATCTGACAGAGAACAATTGCTCTTAACACGCAAGAGTTGTAGCTTCCGAACAATGATACTGAATTCCCAGAGAATACCACGAAGGTTAATATAACTAACAATAATTCATGCGACATCGTGTCGAAAGTCTTGGAATAGTCGAATAATATGAGTACTGTAATGAAACCATTATCCGATGCTGCCAAAATGTTATCCGTTATATTAAAGAGGGTAGTTGTACAGCTGTAATCACCACGAAAACCAGACTGAAGTTCAGGGAGCACTCCACACTGATTCTAATGTTCAAGCCTCTCAAATACCTTGAAAACAACTGACAAAATCTTTTGGGGTGTAATTCGGCCTCGATAGAATAATAGCAATCTTTCAGGGTGTATGACAATATCTGCTTAAAATGCAGCTATTTAAATTTGAATATTAAAACAAATTGAAATATGTTTATCTTCTACAATTTTAATTTCAAAAAAAATTTTTATTCAAAAAACTTTTAGAAATAAATTTATGTCTACACAAGCACCGCTTACATTTAATAGACGTATATAATCAAAACTCAATATATAATGTCAAATGGAATAAATAACCCAAGAGATATACGAAAGTAATTAAAATTAATAAATAAATATTTAAAGGAGACAAAATTTTGTTTAAGAACACCAATTGCCTTTTAAAAACATGAACACACTTAAAGGACTTCTCAAAGAATATAATTTATTTGAAATATTTAATATATTTAAATATTCGAATAAATTATTTCAAAAATCTCTAAAAAATGTGCACTATATCTTCGAAAAACAAATATAATTCTAGACAATCCCGTCTTCAGTGCTCATTTAATATTCCAAATATCAAAATCAAAAACTTAACCTATATCTCTCGCGTTTCAAAAGACTTAAGCTTCGAAATACAGATCAACTATATAATTCAAGATTGATGTATGTTCTAACAAAATCAAAGAACAGTGTGAGTTATTTTAAGATTTATTTAAATTCATTGACATTCTATAATGAGATTTATTGAAGCCAAAATATAATTATCTATTATATATAAAATAAAATAGAAAGGCCTTTTACTTGATAGAAGAAATATAACAAAAAAAATTTTTTTTTTGAAATCAAAATTGTAGAAGATAAACATATTTCAATTTGTTTTAATATTCAAATTTTGTTATATTTCTTCTATCAAGTAAAAGGCCTTTCTATTTTATGCAGCTATTTATTATATTCTCAAGATATTTATATACAAAAAGACAGTACAATTTCAATAACGAAATGCTCAAATTATCAGAAACATGAAACTTGACGTCGCCCATATATTTACCAACCAGCGATTCTTTCAACAATGATAAGGATCTTGTTTCTTCAAACTCAGAGAAAATTTTTGAATCATAGAAATCAAAAAACCACCCAGATAGACTTATATTGGCTCCTAGGTACAGAATAGACAAAAATTTGATTCAACATATTAAGGTCAGAGATTTCGCTAGGAATCTCAAACCTCTACTAATTTTATCTATTACATATTTGTTATCAATATTAATATAGAGAGAACTGTTCTTTATTGTCATAGACAAGAGCCCTGGACCTATGTCCTTTAGCTCAATTTATATAAATGAATGATAATTGTTTCACCACACTGTCGCGTAATCATATTCTACATTTCGTAGACAAACATACCAGAGAACGTATAAACAAAATAATCCATAAAATATATTTAGCACAATCAAGAAAAATGAGAAGTCTCATTAACCAGAATAAAATCCATAAAAATAGAAATTCAAATATAGAAAACCCTCAATCATTTTCCTCACATCGATATTATCCAAGATTTATCAATTTACCCGAAACAAAATTCAACGAAAGCGAAATTAACCTTTCAGAGAAAGATTTAAAATTCAATATTAAAAATTCTTGACAAAAACACCTGGAACACTTGGCAATAGATTCAGAAATCACCATTAAATCCATTGCGTCCGAAAACCAGGGTACCCTGAACTTAGATAAATATATTATAGCTGACATGTTCAAAAACAATAATAAAACTTTTGTCCACTCTTCTAAAAAACAAAAATTTATAAAATCAATTAGAAGAAAAAACATCAAGAACAATTCAATTTTCACCCGAGCAGATAAAGGAAATAGCATTGTAGCCATTCTAGAAAAAGAATATATCAATGAAAGTATAAACTTTTCAACACCAAATAAATTTAAAACAATCAAAAAAGATCTTACTGAATATTTCCAGAACACAAATAAAAAATATTGTAAACCAATCTGTCACCCTGTTTCATAAATTTCCACAATATTCGTTAATTCTTAGGCACTCACAAATATCAAACTGTATTCACTAATAAATTTTCATAAATTAAATAACCAAATTAGACCTGTTGCTTGGTTCATGACATCCCCAAGCAAAAAAAAATCAAAAGCTTTAATATAAATGATTTAATTTGAATATTGAAACAAATTGAAATATGTTTATCTTCTACAATTTTAATTTCAAAAAAATATTTATTCAAAAAACTTTTAGAAATAAATTTATGTCTACACAAGCACCGCTTATATTTAATAGACGTATATAATCAAAACTCAATATATAAAGTCAAATGGAATAAATAATCTTAATTACTTTCGTATATCTGTTGGGTTATTTATTCCATTTGACATTATATATTGAGTTTTGATTATATACGTCTATTAAATGTAAGCGGTGCTTGTGTAGACATAAATTTATTTCTAAAAGTTTTTTGAATAAAAATTTTTTTGAAATTAAAATTGTAGAAGATAAACATATTTCAACTTGTTTTAATATTCAAATTTTGTTATGTTTCTTCTATCAAGTAATAGGCCTTTCTATTTTATAAATGATTTAACCTGAAACAAACTTCAAAGCCAAATATGCAATAAAAATTTTTTTACAACTTATAAATAATATCAAACGAATTCATTTAGCTGAAAATTCCAAATTAATTTAGTTTGATGACCAAAATTTATTCCCTAGCCCCTAATTGAAACAGAACAAACCGTTAAAAAGTATTTATAAAAAAGTACTAATCCTATCAGAATTAGTGATATTTTTGATCGTCTTGAAATATGCTTTGAACAGAAATACTTCCAATTTAATAGTAATACTTACATTTCCAATGAAGGACTCATCATGGGTAATCCATTTAGCTTTACTTTAGCAGAAATATTCATGGATGATTCAGAAACAAAAATTGATTCAAACCTAATAAGTAAATAATTCATTTATTGGTTCAGATTTGTGCAACACCCAAGGGAAGAACCCAAGTATCAATTTCCTACCCTTTAATATCACAAAATTAAATAACTTACATGAATTCATTATATTTGGTAAACCTACACACATAGATATCACAATACAAAAAACTTCTAATGATCCTTTCAATCAAAAAACATCAGCCTATTATAGCTTTCCATGGATTATTAAAGGTACCGAGGAACCCTCAAAATTTTTTTAAAGAACTTAATTTAATAAAACAAATAGCATTTAACAATGGTTTCGTCCCAACGCTTATAGATAAATTAATAAACAATAAACAGAAAAAGATTAGCATTAACTTATGTTTATCCCTCCACAAAAGACCCCATTCCGAAAAAATTCATACAAATTTCATATTTATTCCCAATTTTTTTAAGAAAAATTTAATTTACGTAACAGAGTTTAGAGCCATGATAAATATATTAAAAATAATAAAGATAAATCAAACAGAGATAATAATTCAGGAGTACTTAAGTTCACTTGTCAGGATTGCCCAATGGTTTATATTGGTCAAACCGGTAGATCATTCAAGAAAAGAATACACATATGCCAACCATCTAATAGAATTTGAACATAATTTCAATAACGAATATGAAATTATGCATATCAAGAGTAGGGGTTCTAGATTAACAATTTTAGAATCACTTGAAATAAACCGATATAATTCTCAGAAAATTCTCCTAAACGGACACGAACAAGTCTCCTTTATTGAATATCTTCATGTTATTTGGGAAAGCCAACGACTACCCCAATAACTTTCAATACCGCCGACGTTATCTTTCCACGTAGTTGAGAATATTCTAATAAATACCATTCTACTTTTAGTCCCACTTCCTGTAATACCAGTCAATACATATATAACAACCTTTGTAACTTTTCACACAGTATTATTTCAAATGTAGAATATGATTAAGCCACATTATGGCGAAGCAACAGTCATTCAACAATTGACAGTTTGTTGAAATTGAATTTTATTTATTACTAGTTGAAAATGAATTTCCATCAAGTAAAGACCGAATCCATCAAATATCGATTGATTTATTTAAGTTGTTTCCAAAATTTTTTATTGTAAGCTCAGAAGATAGTTTAAAAATACTCTTTCTTCGCTTTACGTATTTTCATGGTAGTCAGATTACGCAGTTTCTTTTATCCCAACCAATCAGATCTCGCTTTGACCTTCTGTAATTAGCCTTAGCTTTATCCCAAAACTTCATAATTTCCCTAAAATCGGCATATAAGTAAGTTGCTGGGGGTTTGGTTATAGGACGTGAAACAGTAGGGGCATGCTTATTAAAAAATTCTAATAAGAAGCGATTAAGGAAGTTCACTCTTTCATCATTATCATTCCTTCTCAAAGTTTCATCTGGTGGAGATAATTTAAAATCATCCTGAAAGGAATCCGTTGAGAACCCTTCGAAATTCCTGAAAGGTACAAAACCAGAACTACATCTAAAATCTGGCATCGCAACACAAAACTTAACCCATGATTACTGAAATAATAGTCAATAACTTCCATCGAATGCAAGATATCTAGAACGTTGGCAATAACATGATCGAGTAGGGCATCTTATTATAGTGATTGAGTGGGTAGACAATTCAGCAATAAATAGTGAAATTATTAGCAAAAAACGAAACAAAAATTCAACTGTAACGCTCTGTATCTTTTTTCACTGCAATATTTCATTTGATCCAAGCGTCCTATTCAGGTCCGAATAACCTGTCCTTAGGCCACGTTTCACTAATTATAATTCACCCTGTATATTCAAACCGAGCAAAATTTAAATTAATTAACCGACTATTTAATTTCTGTTTTCATATAGTTATCTCAAAAAATAGGCTCCGCTTTAGTGAGGGTGAAACAAACCTAAGCATGGATCTCTGTTCCCCATCATATATTATATTTTTTAAAGAGTACTGAAAAAATAGTACTTTACTTGAAGAATAGTGTCCATGCAACCGCAAAGTTGATAAAAGACCCTTTTTAATGTTGGCAAAGGCGATCTTCTAACAATATACAAGCAACAAATTTTGTATCGGGTGTTTTTTTTAGAGAGATAGAACTTTCGATAGGGGTAACTGTGATTTGACAAAAGGGAAAAGCCATGTTGTTTTGATATTTCTCTTCAGTGGGCATTGGCAAATTATCATGGAAAGATTCATGCGGTAACAACGTTTACAAATTGTTGAAATTTATTTTCAAAATCAGTGTCCTATTCGCCAAATTTATAAGGCATTCATGAAATTTATAGTTCACATAATCGTACATCAGAGCAGCTTATTCGTCGAACTATCGATAGATTTCGGACATTTTCTCTACTCGATGCCACAGTAAGAGCAAGAGTAAGAACTGTACGTATAAAAGAAAATATCGCCACTATAAGTCATAGTGTTAATGATGATCCAGATTTGTTTATTCGTCGACTGTCACAACAAGTTGGACTCTGTGCATCCACCACATGGAAAATTTTGCGTGAAGATCTTGGTCTACACTCATACATTCTGTCAAGAAAGTACCGGGAATTATCGATTTAAATCTGGCGGGGCAATGAGGCAGGTAAAATTTTTTTTTCCTAGGTTGGTACCACTGTCCTTAATTACTATGCCAATCTTGAGCGGGATCTGTCAACTAGTGTGTTTGCAACAGCTGATAAAGTCAGTCGATGTCAGAGTGCGTGCCGATTTTTACTATGGGTGATTATGTTGAGCAAAAAATTTGTTTAAAGTTTTGTGTCGCAAATGAATTTTCGTGTGCCGATGCATTGAAAATGTTGCAAAAGGCCTTTTGTGATAATGCTCTATCGAAAACTCGTGCATATCAGTGGTACAGAGCCTTCAAGGACGGTCGTGAAGTGGTCGCCCATCGACGGCTTCGATCGAAGATAACGTCGATAAAATTGAAGAAAGGGTGCTGGAAAACCGTCGTACCAGCTTGAGAGAGATAGCACATGATCTTAAGATATCCCACGAGTCCGCACGTACGATTTTGATTGATATTTTGGGCATGAGAAAGGTGGCCGCACGACTCGTACCGAAAGACCTGAATTTTCTTCAAAAACGTCATCGCGAACAGGTTGCTTCAGACATGCTGGATCGCTGTAATTCCGATTCTAAATTCATGGAACGCATTATAACTGGTAATGAGACCTGGGTCTATGAGTACGATATGCAAACAAGCCAGCAATCATCGGAATGGGTGGCAAAAAATGAGCCGAAACCGAAAAAACCACGCCAAAGCCGCTCGAAAATGAAGGTGATGCTCATTGTTTTCTTCGATATCCGTGGCTTGGTGCACTACGAATTCGTTCCAGAGGGTCAGACGGTAAACAAGGAGTATTACCTAGGCGTTATGAAAAGTTTGCGTGAGCGTATCCGTAAGAAGCGGCCAAATTTGTCGGCGAACAACTCATGGATTTTGCATGACGATAACGCGCCTTCTCACCGAGCTACGATTGTGACTGACTTTCTCGCCAAAAACTCAACAAACGTGCTTCAGCAACCACCGTATCCGCCGGATTTGGCTCCCTGCGACTTTTTCCTCTTCCCAAAACTAAAATTGCCCCTTCGTGGCACCCGCTTTGAGTCGATTGAAGCCATAAAACAAAGCTAAAGTCCATCCCGGAAAGCGCCTATAAAAAATGTTTCGATAATTGGAAGTGCCGTTGGCATAGATGTATTGGAGCAAATGAAGCCTATTTTGAAGGCGACCCAATAAATTTTGACGATTAAATGTAAAAATGTTGTTTTAATCGAAAATTCCCGGTACTTTCTTGACAGAATAGTACATGATCCAACTGGTTCAAGAACTGAAGCTACTTGAGCATAATAAGCGTCGTTTGTTTGCTGATTGGGCCCTAGAACAGAATGAAGTTGATCCACTTTTTTATCGTAAAATTGTGTTTAGTGATGAACGTCATTTATGGTTGAATGGCTATGTAAACAAGCGAAATTATCGTATATGGAGTGAAAACAATCCTCAGGAAGTTCTGCAGGTTCCATGGTATCCTGGAAAATGCACTGTATGGTGTACTTTACACGCTGGAGGCATCATGGGCCCATATTTTTTTTAAAACGATACTGCAGCTAATGTTACAGTGAATGGTGCTCGGTACAGATAAATGATCAATGATTGTTCTTTTCAAAATTTGAATGGTATCCATCCAGAAGTCTTTTGGTTCCAACAAGACGGTGCTGCACCTCATGCTGCTACTGTAACAATTGATTTATTGAGGGAAAGATTTGGCGATAACATTATTTCGAGAAAGTACACTGGATTATTTTCTTTGGGTTCATGTCAAGTCATTGGTTTATGCCGATAAATCATAAACAATAGACGCCAACATAACTCGTGTTATGGATTAAATAAAGTCTGAATTACTCGAAAAAGTGGTCCAAAATTAGTCTGGTCGAATGCGGTTCCTCAGAGCTAGTAGTGGTGGACACATTCCCGAAATTATTTTCAAAACATAAATGTCATAAACTTATCTTTTTAATGAAAAAAAAAAAAAAATTGGCTTCAATCTCAATTCAAATGTGTTTTATTTCAATTCAAACTTCTATCACTCTAAAAAAACACCCGATAGAAACGGGTAGGGGAAAGTCGATATTGTGTTCCATTTTGATGATTTGAATTTCGAAACGGAGTTATCTCAAAAAATGATGTAATTTCGTCGAAATTCTTTACATTTTTCGACCAATCAAAAAATTCCGCGAAACGTCAAACGTAGGTGGCAGATTCGAATTTGATTCCGCATTTTTTGAAATATGAGATTGATAGACGAGTGTATATAATCGTTAATACTTTTCTGCAGATTTCGATATCTAAAAATCTGAAAAAAGCTCGGCGAAACAGTCAACTTTCGACGAAATCCATTTGTTCTAACCAATTGTATAATTCTGAGAACTGTCAGTTATTAATTACGCGTTTTTGATGCATTTGACATAGCAGTATCACCTCTGATGACGAATACTTCGATTTCTATTTGAAGTGTTAAAAAATGAAGAATAATCGACAGAAATGAGTTCTGTATGGTCTAATTACATTATTAGATGAATAACCAAGAGACGAAAGTACATATTGCTAGTGTTTCGTCTCTTTGGAATAGAGATATCTCAAAATATTAATGTTCACGGCAATGGAAAGAGTGAAGACTACTATTTCTGAAAACGCAAGTAATAATCATGAATGTGGTTCAAACGAGTAAAACAAAGCTGATAATTTGCCCTATTTTATTTCGAAATTTTTTTTATGGAAATCTCTCAAAAATTTTCGAAAAAAAAGTCAATTTTCCATGGAATCGTTCTAAATGTCCAACCAATAGGAGCATTGTGAGAAACGTCAGATGAAGTCGATGTCAACCAACCCATGATTATCAAGAGTGAATGAACGAGGGTGATAAATGTAAATTCAGGAATATATAGAGATTTGAACATTCAATTCTTTAATCAATTCACCTTATTTCCACATTCTAAATATTTTGAAAATCATTTCATGATTTGATCTTCTCTATGTGACATGGAATCCGATTGCATTAAAGCGCTAAATTTGCCTAGGCGTACCTCTAGACTTAGTGATCATAACACCTACGAAAGTGGCTGGGCTTCGAGCCTCATTGCGGGCGTTTAAACATTTATTTTAAAACTTGGTGTGGAATTCACGAGGGTAATTGAGAACTGAGTTAAATAGATTGATGATTAATCGGTAAATCCAGCTTCAAACTGAATCATGTATAGAAATTAACAGAGTTTTGGGTCGAGAAAAGCGACTTTATTCAATGCTTTCTGATTATTTGGATAGTGAGTCATTTTTATTTTAAGAATATTAAAATAAACAATATATCTACAATATTCCCCATGTGGATGTTTGGTTACTATATACAACAGGTTCAAAGATTTCCTAAGAACTGTTTTCTTTACACAAAACTGGATATTGTTGCCTGAAGAAGATTTCCTAATATCATCAGCTAGATGGATCTACCCTCTAGGTATATCCACCAATTAAACTGATTTATCGGCTGTCTTCATAATACTGTCACTTTCCGCGTTTAGAATATTAAACTATTAGCCTTACCGTCCATCTGTACTAAACGTTCATTGTCTAGTTGCATTCTCATGGAGCGAGTGTCGGCTCATTAGTTGTCCTGGTAGAAGAAAGAGAAAGAATCAGTGACAGTGGAATAAAAGTATTTTGTAGTGGCTGGTCGACAGGTCCGCCTGTCATGGGCTCATCTTTATCTAACGAACCAATAGCTATCGAGCAGTAAACCATCCTTTACTGTCAGCTACTGGCTGTGTACAAACCAGCATTTAGATGCAGGAAATGAAAAAATAGGTAAATATAAAATCTGCTGAAGTGAACAATGTTTATTTTCAGAGTTTATCAGTTTTTCAGAGCTGAAGGAGAAATAAGCATTTTTTTATTTTTTATAACCTAATAAAATTCAGAAACTTGCCCACAGTCGCTTAGTAAATTCAAAGATATATGTTACCTACTAATTATTCCTAATGTAAGATTCATCCTAGAGAGTTTTTCACAAATAATTAAAAAAATAGTTTCATTCAAAATTAGCAATTCCTATATCTAAAATTTTGAAATAGCCAGAACCACAATTCAAATTTTCATTTGTATATTATTGTATATTGCATATCCTCCACAGATATTGCAGATATTTCCAACAAAAATTTGATGATCGTGACTTGAAACTGAGGTTTGTAATCCTCAAATTTCAAAGCAGAAGTTAATTTATTCGGAAAATTCACTTCACAAATTTCGAACGGCTAAAGTTCCGCGACTATGGATTTTATTCAAGTATTTCAATATAACAGAGAACTCATTTCACACAGTAATTGTTATTAAAACGGAAACGTTAGCGATCCCGGATCATTTAACAATTTGGATGAGCCGACAGTAATGAATTGTAAATTTTCCTCCATTCTAAGTATTCAAGAAACGACGACTTCTAAATTTTCCGCGGGTGGAATGGGAGATTTGCAACCACTCGAAATTAACTAACTGGGAGATTCAAGGGTGTTAGGGCTTTTAATTCACGAGATCTGAATCAATCAGTGTCGAATAATTCAATTAACAGTTTTGTTGCTTTAACAAATTGGGAATTTTTGAACTCTATTACCTCGCAGGAAGAATATCGAGCAAGGCAGAAGCTGAATTAAGTATTTTCTATTGTCTACACCTATAAAGAATAGACACAGAAAAAACGGAATTGGATGATCACAACGTCGATCTGAATTCTGAATGTGCTTCAATATGTGCATTATGTTATTCAAACTTTCATGAAATTGACCCGATGATTGTGAGAGTTACACGTCATGATCAAGCAGAGTTTTCAAAATATATTCAAATATAATGAATACAATTTGAGATACTAATTATCCATCCTCATTATTAAGAATTCGATTTTTTGAAATATGTTTAAAAATTGTCAATATTAATTTCATTGAGCGGACATTTTTATGAACAGAGTTGATCGGATAATTTTTTGATTGGAAATCATCGTTTATATTTCTTTGGTATCGCTCCGTTCTTGTCGGTAACGCCGAGTGGCATACGTCCCAAAGGTGGATCTCGATACTGGATATTTAACTTGTGATTCAGGGTCGGAGTTGAAATAAAATAAATAATTAACCTTTCCTATCGCTCCGAATTCCCTGATACCGTTTTTTCCGTGGCCTGCCTTGTCTGTTCAAGGACTTCCTTAAAGGCCGAAGGAAGTGAAGTGTGTCATCTTCCTCTTCCTTATTTTGTAATATCATATATTTTTGATCATCGAGAAAATAACTACTTGTCGTTAATATGAGACTATGGATGCTAAAGTAGTTCAACAAATTCTGGAGAAGATAGAGAATAGTAAGACCTTATTTTGTAATATAATTTATTTTTGATCATCGAGAAAATAACTACTTCTCATTAATATAAGATTATGGATGATAAAGTAGTTCAACAAATTCTGGAGAAGATAGAGAATAATAAGACTGAGATAAAAAATACTATTCAGGCCTCGAAATCTAATATATCGCTACAGTTTGAGCAGTTGAAGTTCAAAATTCGCCAACTCGAAAAAGAAAATGTATTTCTGAAGGGGAAAATCGAACAAGCAGAGAGAAAAAATGAGGCGAACAGTATTGTTGTTTTTGGATGGACAGAGTCGAATAGAAACGTTACTTTAGATTTCGTATGTACTGAGCTTCAGAACCTTGTTGGGGTGGAAATCGTTGCTGAGGACATAAATAATTTTTATTGTCTGGGCAAAAAATCAAATTGTCCGGTGAAGGTCAAATTTGTTTCGCATATCAAGAAAGCTGAAATGATTAAGAACTGTAAAACATTGCGAAGAAGTGGTATTGCTATTGCGAGCGATTTAACTGAACAGCGGAGCGAATATCGGACACTAAGAAAATATTTATTTGATGAAAGTAAAAAAGGCAGAAGCTGTTATATTAGACATAGATAGTAGGCTCGTTGTTGAAAATCTGGAATATTCTTTTGAAGATATGCAGGAGTCTCAGGAACATATCACCAAGTCCAACAGTATCCTGGAGGCCCCGATTAGATCCCACGAACTGTGTCGGGAGAGCATTGAGGAGCGAATTCAGGCCCACCAACCTAAAATTGTCGGGGAAATTTCAGCGAGCAAAAAGCTGAGGAATACACTAGTAACTGACAATAAGGCTAATTCAAATAAAAAAGACTCAAAATAATTGTCAATTCAACATACTGATATACCTTGTGTGTGTTTGTTACTGTACATAGATTCCTTTTTTTGGTGGAATTATCCTATTTATGGTTTTTCCCCATCTAATATGGATCCGTTCATAAGATAATATAGGAGCGAACCAATTCCTACGAAAATAATTTGTAGACAATTTTGTGTTTCCTAATCTATCAACGCTTAATGTTTTATATCTTAACATCAGAAGTATCATGAAGAATATAGATCAGTTGATTTTCTTTCTGAGTAGGCTTGCGCTATAATTTCAGGTTATAATTCTTTCTGAAACATATCTTGTATATGGGCTTAGATGTGCTGAAGATTTATGGTGTTAACACTGTATATAATGAAGGTATATTGAATAAGAACGATGGATTAAAACAAATTGTTGAAATTACTATGTTTTATCACCAATAAAAATATATTTTACACATTTTCTTGTGACTCGAGTTTCGGGAAATGAACTATCCCATCATCAGACAACTGAAGACCTAACAGTGGTACAGAGGTATTTAAACAAAAGTGATAAATATTTTGAATATTTCAATAGATAACATCTAATAGTGGTACAGAGGTTTACAAGCGGAACGTGATAAAAAAAACCGGATAAAAAAGAGGGGCCATCTCACAGATATTGGAATGTCGGCAATCGACAAAGAAGGTTATTAAACAGATGGTACTCAAATATCTCAAATAAATTTTTGGTGTTACATAGGTCCGTACAGTTATTCATTATTTTTACGTTATTTTGTTGTATCTCAAATAATTGGATTTACATAGCTCCATACATTATTTTTTTTAATTATTTTCATTGTGAACGAATTTGAAAATTTTAATAATCAAGTTGCTTTTCATTTGAATCTACATGTAAAATTTTCTTAAGATTTCCTTTTGTCGAAAGGAATAACTAATTCCTAAAGAATGAGTGGCAAAAGTTGAATTTTTGTTTACTTTTCATTAAATTAATTCTATGTTCGTTGAAAAAGGTTTTAAACAGATGTTACTTTTTGAATATCTCAAATATTTTCGATTTACATAGCTCCGTACAGTCATTCATTATTTTTACAATATTGTTATTGTGAACCAATTTGAAAATTTCAACAGATTCTAGATAATCGAGTTTCTTCCCTTCTGATTCTACATGTAAAATTTTAAGATTATCTATTGTGGGAAAAAAATGACCGTTTTCTAGACAATGAGTGGCAAAAGTAGAATTCTGTTTATTTTTTATGAAACTCATTTTATGTTCGTTGAACCTCGTCTTGAAGGAACGTCCTGTTTGTCCTATATATTTATTACTGCACATAGAACAAGATAACTCATGAACTCCTGATTGGTGCAATTCAGTATCTGAAGATGGAGTTATATTGTATGTCAAAGATGATAGTATTTACTCTTATGAAATAAAAAACTTAGGAGACATTAAAATCATAGAAATTGCAACTGAAATTCAATCTAAGAATATTACTTTGGGAGCTATCTACCGATCCCCTAGTACTTGTCCTAAAAAGTTCAATTTGGATTTTCAGCAGTATATTCAATCGTTAATAAATAATGATGTAGATGTTATAATGAGAGATATAAACATAGATCTGCTATCAGATTCGGATGTCTCCGAAGAATACACTTTCGGTTATGAATTAAATAATACATAAATGAGTGCACTCGACCAGTAAGTAAAAACGAAGGAAGCTAAGGAAATTCAAACGTATATTTTTCAATATAATATCACGGACCACTATCCCATAGCATTTACTATGGATTTGAGCCCAAAATCAACGAAGAGGTATAACACTAATATCGATATTAAAATATATATAGATAATTCGGCACTAAAAAGAGCTTTGAAGAAGGAAATATGGAAGAAGTTTTCTTCTACACAAAATATAGATGACATGATGAAGAACACAAGAAGGATCAGGTGAAAAAAACAAAGTATAAAATGAAAAAATGGATAACCTCTGCATTTCTAACATCAAGAGGTAAAAAACAAGAGATGTATAAGGCGATACGGAAGAGCTCGAGCAATTCACTTCAGAGGAGAAAATACCTTGCATTTAAGAATAACTTAACGAAATTAATAAAATTCGCCAAAGGAACATATGCTCAAAAACTGGTAAGAGACAACGTGAATTACTCCAAGGCTCTCTGGGAGAGTGTGACTAAGATCTGTAATCGTTCTAGGCCTGAAACAAAGATTGAAAAAATTATGTCGACGAATGGTACTTATTTGGAGTCTAAAAGAGATGTTTTTGATAGCTTCAATACATATTTCAGTACTTCAGAGCAAACGTACGCAAAAAAAATTAAAATCCCCGATAACTATAGAGAAAATGATAAGGCGATAAAGAACTCCATATAACTTTTTCCTACGACTACTGAAAAAGTTCATGAAGTAATAATGCAACTGAGGCAGAAAAGAGCTCCTGGACATGATAGTACACAAGCAGAAACTTTGAAGAGAATATCGGATGAGGTGAAAACCCCCCTGACCCACTTCATAAAGCGGTGTTTATCATGAAGGATACTTTCCTAGAAGGTTAAAAATTGGAATCGTGTAACCTCTGTTTAAGAATGGTGATAAGTTAGAGATGAAAAGCTATAGACCAATATCGTTAACCTCCAGTATTGCAAAGGTAATAGAGAAAATACTCAAAAAAAGCATAATAAATTTCTGCATCAAATATAATAATACTATATCAATATGGTTTTAGAGAAAAAAGGCAACAGAGAACGCAGTAAATCATTTGACATCTTATATTTATAACTCGCTAGATAAGAGTAGGAAATCTTTGTGCGTCTTTGTTGATCTTTCCAAGGCCTTCGATACCGTTTGTCATGAAAGATTATTCGATAAATTGGACAAATGTAGTTTAAGAGGAAAAATCCACGACTTACTCAAAAGTTACTTAACAGATCGAGAACAGAGAGTGGATATTGATGGTGAGTTAAGTGAACCCATGTTTGTGACCTACGGGGTGCCACAAGGTAGTGTGCTTGGGCCACTCTTATTCACATTATACATAAAAGGTTTATTGAATGCTAAGGTAGAATCCTATGTTTTGCGGACGACGTTGCGATTTTTTGTGAATGTAATTCGTGGGAGTCTTTAAACTCAGAGGCAGAGGACGACATTAAAGTTTTGGACGAGATATTTACCCTTTACTTCGCACTCTAGTGATCAAGCCGGAATATCATATCTCAGAAGCGAATTCCATCAGGTATTTGGGTGTAACAACTGACCGACATTTTGGGTGGGATCTGCAGATTAAGAATATGGTCAATAAATTACGCACTCTGGTGATCAAGCCAGAAAACGTTAAAGGAAGACATTTCCAGAATGAGTCCAAATCGAATATTTGGTGTTGCACTATAGCCCACTAATTGCTAGAGGGTCATACGTTATTCCTCTAAATTGAAATGGAGTTTTTTATTAATTTTTTTGCATACCTTAAGTGATATTTTGGACGAATTGTCACTAGAAGTCTGTGCCAATTCACGTTGAGAAAGAGAGAGGAGAAAGAATAACAACCACGTTATAAACCAGGATCCATCTGGCTCGGATGATAAAATCTTGTCAGTGCTCCAGCTCAGGATACAGGCGGAGAGATGGTCAACTGTGATCAGGCTCTCAACTGAATTTTATTGTTGGGGATAATTTAGTGATGAAATCTAGAGAGAGTTGTCTTTTTGTGACAAAGGATAGTGCTTTTTTGTTATCTACGTAACGGTAGTAATAAATGAAATATTTAAAGTAGGTCTATAATTAATTAGATTACGTTTAAGCTTTGCGAACCAAATTTTTAACCTTCTGGGTGTTATTACTTAAATTTGAAAATTTTATGTTATCGGATTATTCATTCTTCTTTACGGATGATGGCTAAAGATTCACATAAATTAAATAACCTCAAAGGTTAAATTTTGGTTTGAGGAATGCAAATTGCTCGCTCATCAGCATTCCCCACCGAGTATATCTTCTCATAATTGAGCTCTTCAAGTAGAACATCTGCAAAAGGGCTCAGTGATAATTTGTTTTGTGATAATTATTTCAAAAAGTATCAGTTGATACCTATTATTCATTTATTGAATCCGACAGACGTTGTCCTGTACACACGTCGTTAATTCGAAAATTTCAAACATTCTTTAATAACCTGTAACAATCTGGACTGTTTTGATGAAAATTATTATTCAAGAGTTAGATTAATATCTAACGTCATTACATGTACACTTATCCAAATTCTAATGATCGGTAGCATGTAAGTATATACTGTGTGTAAGTATGCATATACTGTATGAGTGAAGTGAAATGTAGAAGATGTGTTAACTTGTTTTAAGTAAAGGTAAAGACTCTTATACTGAAACTATTTTATAGCATTTATTTATTAATTTACAAAAACTTAATTTATCTTAATGCTATTGAATGTACAATATTTTAAGTTAATCCTTGCGGCGTATATACAAACAAATTCGATGGTTTTTCAACTCTGGAACACGCAACATATAATTGACCGTGAGAAAAACACGGATTTTCTAAATCTAAGCCACAAATCGTCATTGTTTGGTCTTGTGACTTATTTATAGTCATAGCATATGCCAAGCGGATTGGAAATTGTAAACGTTTGAATGGTATAGGCGAATCTGAAGGAATCATTGGGATCCGTGGTAGAAGTACAACCTCACCTTGAAATTTTCCACTCAAAATAGTAGCTTCAAGAATGTTGCCCATGATTTTTTTATAAAACATCAATTTCTATTCGTAGTTAATATTTTAATTAGCACACGACTTGAACAAACACAATAATAACAACAAAATTTCAGATTTTTTCCCAATTTGATCGCAGCACTAACTATCGGGACTAACTGAAATTAATATAGAATAATGCTGCGATGACAGCGCAGTCTATCGGATCGAAAGTAAAACATTTCCAAAATCTCTTCAAACATCAATTTCTATTCGTAGTTAATATTTTAATTAGCACACGACTTGAACAAACACAATAATAACAACAAAATTTCAGATATTTTTCTCAATTTGATCGCAGCACTAACTATCGGGACTAACTGAAATTGATATAGAATAATGCTGCGATGACAGCGCAGTCTATCGGATCGAAGGTAAAACATTTCCAAAATCTCTTCAAACATCAATTTCTATTCGTAGTTAATATTTTAATTAGCACACGACTTGAACAAACACAATAATAACAAAAAAATTTCAGATATTTTTCTCAATTTGATCGCAGCACTAACTATCGGGACTAACTGAAATTGATATAGAATAATGCTGCGATGACAGTGCAGTCTATCGGATCGAAAGTAAAACATTTCCAAAAACTCTTCAAACATCAATTTCTATTCGTAGTTAATATTTTAATTAGCACACGACTTGAACAAACACAATAATAACAACAAAATTTCAGATAATTTTCTCAATTTGATCGCAGCACTAACTATCGGGACTAACTGAAATTAATATAGAATTATGCTGCGATGACAGCGCAGTCTATCGGATCGAAAGTAAAACATTTCCAAATTAACAACTACTTATAAATGAAAAATTAGTTAAATATTTATTCAATAGAAATTGTTTTATTACTGATTTCTTACAAATATCAAATTGTCATCCATACGTCATTACATAGCTGTCATTATACGTCAATTTTGTTATTCCAAGTCTGGTTCTTTTTTGTTATACGACGTTTTATAGTGACTGACGTTACATGTCAAGTCACACGGGAATGCTGTCGAACGGGATAAAAAGTATCCTATGTCCTTCTCCTGGCTCTAAACTACCTCCCTGCCAATTTTCAGCTAAATTGGTTCAGCCTTTCTTGAGTGAAGTAACTAACACTACTTTCTTTTATATACATAGATTATAGGGTGAAAGGAGGGTGCTAACACGTCACCGTATGGATAGACTACCTGCAATTGGGTAGAACCACGCCAGATTTATGCGTTAGCTTATGGTGAAGATTGTGCTCCTTAGCCTACGTTAGTGCATCATACACTTCTAGTGTATTCTAGCGTACAGATAGATGTTTTATGATTTATTGATATTTTCATGGATAGAGGTAGATGTTAAGAAGTAACCATGTCTTACTGCCAAAACATTCAAAAATTTACACAATTGTCCATTGATGAGATAATACTACTCTGTCAAGAAGGTACCGGGAATTTTCAATTAAAACAACATTTTTACATTTAATCGCAAAATTTATTGGGTCGCCTTCAAAATAGGCTCCATTTGCTCCAATACATCTATGCCAACGGCACTTCCAATTATCGAAACATTTTTTATAGGCGTTTTCCGGGATGGACTTTAGCTCTCGCGCCGAATTTTGTTTTATGGCTTCAATCGACTCAAAACGGGTGCCACGAAGGGTCAATTTTAGTTTTGGGAAGAAAAAAAAGTCGCAGGGGACAAATCCGGCGAATACGGTGGTTGCTGAAGCACGTTTGTTGAGTTTTTGGCGAGAAAGTCAGTCACAATTGTAGCTCGGTGAGAAGGCTCGTTATCGTCATGCAAAATCCATGAGTTGTTCGCCCACAAATTTGGCCGCTTCTTACGGATACGCTCACGCAAACGTTTCATAATGCCTAGGTAATACTCCTTGTTTACCGTCTGACCCTCTGGAACGAATTCGTAGTGCACCACGCCACGGATATCGAAGAAAACAATGAGCATCACCTTCATTTTCGAGCGGCTTTGGCGTGGTTTTTTCGGTTTCGGCTCATTTTTTGCCACCCATTGCTGGCTTGTTTACATATCGTACTCGTAGACCCAGGTCTCATCACCAGTTCCATGAATGTAGAATCGGAATTACAGCGATCCAGCATGTCTGAAGCAACCTGTTCGCGATGACGTTTTTGAAGAAAATTCAGGTCTTTCGGTACGAGTCGTGCGGCCACCTTTCTAATGCCCAAAATATCAATCAAAATCGTACGTGCGGACTCGTGGGATATCTTAAGATCATGTGCTATCTCTCTCAAGCTGGTACGACGGTTTTCCAGCACCCTTTCCTCAATTTTATCGACGTTATCTTCAATCGAAGCCGACCGTCCTTGAAGGCTCTGTAGCACTGATATGCACGAGTTTTCGATAGAGCATTATCACCAAAGGCCTTTTGCAACATTTTCAATGCATCGGCACACGAAAATTCATTTGCAACACAAAACTTTAAACAAATTCTTTGCTCAACGTAATCACCCATAGTAAAAATCGCACTCTGACATCGACTGACTTAATCAGCTGTTGCAAACACACTAGTTGACAGATCCCGCTCAAGCTTG
Source organism: Megalocaria dilatata (assembly GCA_034642435.1). Classification (NCBI taxonomy): domain Eukaryota; kingdom Metazoa; phylum Arthropoda; class Insecta; order Coleoptera; family Coccinellidae; genus Megalocaria; species Megalocaria dilatata. Next base: position 96,825,205 of record CM067854.1, on the reverse strand, counting down.
GCATAGTAATTAAGGACAGTGGTACCAACCTAGGAAAAAAATTTTTTACCTGCCTCATTGCCCCGCCAGATTTAAATCGATAATTCCCGGTACTTTATTGACAGAATGTATAATATATAACTTCAAAACTGCAGTCACAAAAATGTTTAAACTTTTAGATTTTTTGATAGTGAAACATAGAATTTTCTAAGAACTTCTTTTTAATCCAAAAAATTATATAATATAACGAATAATGACCGAGTTATGTTTAGGATTATATGATTGGTTTATTACATATTCTCTAAAGCATCTTCCTGAAACTGTTCTAAGGAGATGTATCCTATAATACAAATACATTCTCGAGCCATAAAGATTATTAGATATCAACAATTTTCTAAAATAATAAAGATATCTCCAACATATATTACATATCGTGTGGTAGTATTCCAGAGAGAACTTATAAGGAAATCTAATAACTTATAAATTCGCCAATTAATTTTTCCATAATTTTCAATAAATTATAGGATAGAAATCTCTGGAAGTATTTATTCCCGGTGTAAATGTTCAACTCTCCAAGCACAACGGAAGTCTCGCTGCAGAGAGAAAACTCGGATCTCATTAATACTTGTATATTCCTACGAAATAAACTGCTCGCATTATTATTGTTTATTCGGTCTGTGGGATTCAGAAGAAATGAATTATTTCTGACTATGCAACAGAATATTTTCCCCAAGGAATGAAATTTCATGACAAATTTTTCCCTGAAATTCACAAGGTCTATTTCAAATCGTATTAGAATTAACATTCATACGTTAAATGGAACGAGAAAAATGTTTTTCAAAAAAAGTGATAAAAAAATGGCAATAGTTTTACTAGGCAGACGAAAGCAAGACTAAATGCTGCGACTGCTGTTTCATAGGGGAGGGACAGCCGATTAATTCTGCTTTTTCTGCCATGAGAAGCATAGAATTTTTTCTCCAAATTCGTTTAATTTTCGTGCAATATTTTTTTATAATTGAACAATATATAAGAGGCAGTATTTCATTTTTCACAAAATGTTTATAATACAGCAATTGTTTCACCATGATGTGGCTTTTTCAGGTACTACATTCTATTGGCTGATAGCGTCCCGTGTAATAGGGTTTGAATACAGTTTAGTACGTGATCAAATAAAGGAAAAACAAGTCACAACAAGTTAGGGTGTCTATTGGAGTTTGCCACTAAAAAATGCTATTAGGAAAAGATATTCAGTAATGGGAATTTATTATAATATCATCTGTTCGTTCATTCAGAAGGATTTTGCGGGCCCTGTACCTCTTGCGTTCAAGAAATTCTAAAAGTGTTAATCTTAAACTTTTGCTTTCGACGTGGATAATTTCATAGTTATTGTTGAAAGTATGCCTGAATTCCTTAAGAATTAGCATATGTCGAATCCGATATGTAAAGAATCCAAGAACAGAAAAAAAAGTTACATATCGGACTCCGTACATTCGACATATGCTAATCATCTTAAGGAACTCAGGCATAATTTTAACAATAACTATAAAATTATCCACGTCGAAAGCAAAAGTTCAAGATTGACAATTTAAGAATTTCTTGAACTCAACAGGTACAATGCCCGTAAAATCCTTTTGAATAAAAAAACAGATGATGATAAATCCTCATTACTGAATATCTTTTCCTAATGGCATTTTTTAGTGGCAAACTCCAATAAACACCCTAACTTTTTATGATTTGTTTTTCCATTATTTGGTAACGTACTTAACTGTATTTAAACTCTATTACACTTGACACCATCAGCCAGTTGATTGTAGATAACTGAAGAAGCCACATCGTGGTGAAACAATTGTTGTATAATAAACATTTTGTGGAAACTAAACTAATTTCTCTTATATATTTTTCCATTGAAATGAGTCTCCACCACGTAAAGACCGAATCAATCAAACATTCCTTTTTATATGAATTACTACTATCAGCAACGGTTTTTTCTGCGTAGACAGTTAAAAATAATAAGCACCACAGCGATGAACTTTTTATGTCTATACAGAATAGTCTTCTTTTACTTTTGTAGCAAAAATACAACTTTTAAAACTGTCAGCTGTCACTAAGAGCCACTTTCAATGTCATTCGGGGAAAAAGTATTTCTGATTTCATTTAAAATGAAGTGTCACGAAATAAGGACTCTCCATCCAAGATTGATGATTCACTTCAGAAAATGAATCACTGGGGCATAAATAAATTTTGAAATACTGTTATTCATTCTTTTTCGATCTTTTTCCAATATTTTTCAATTCAAATTAATTTCATCTCTGAAAATTTTAGACCGGACAACGGCACTTTTGTCACTGGTGTACAGTGATATTATGATTAATTCTATGCCATTTTCTTGAGTTTACAGATATATCTTGAACTGTGGTTTCTGAAATGATAGTGTACTGCTAGAAGATATAGTATGATTTTGCTGAAGTCAAGATTGTTTTTCAATTTATCATGGTTTTGAATATTCAAGTTACGCAGCATTTGAAGGCTGGCAATTCTAGCAGAAAGTCTCGATATTATTTCCATTTTTCTGATTGGCTTTTTCTTTGGACGCGTTTTTGTCTATACCTTAGTACCTCAACTGTTTATTGCCCAGCGCCCACTATGAGAATACGTTTTGTCTAGCCTCCCATCTCAATTTTTCTCACCATCTGACGCGAATTTTCACAATAATTATGACAAAGATGACTAACAAATTTGTTGAAAACCTCTAAAAAACATGTTAAAAATTACTTCAGTAGTATAGCTATGACAGTTCTAGATCACTTTCGTATGTGCATAAATTATCGGCCAAAAATTATGTAAATTACGTCCATGATAATTATTTATCTCGGGGGAAGAGTAAATGCACGTAAATTATCATTCATAAAATGTCAGTTTCATTACATCCATGATAATTAGGCATCTGGGGGTGAAGGTTAATTTTATTTCCTTTCAGTGGTTTTCAATTGTGAATTGTTCTTTTATAATCAAAGTACATAATTGTTGATCTCGGTGGTGAAGGACATAAGTCAATTTAAATAATTCATTTACCTTCTTAATGAGGAATGCGTAGATCCTATGTCTTAACTGACATTCAACAGTATTGAAGTATTAATATATAAGACAATATCGGTTCAGTTAAGGATTCACTGGTTTCGAATCTCTCATATGTTTTGAAGTTTTGTTTTGTGTGTGTTTCCTGTAAATTTCTGGCGAGTTAAAAAATAAATATCTACCATAATATGTATGTGTGGTTTTTAAAATCTTTCTTTTTTGGTGATAGATCATCATTATCATTTCGTCAACTTAAATGCTGCTTGTTCCTACACAGAAAAAGAGCGAATGAAACTACAAGAATTACCACTGGGAGAGAAGTTTCTGATTGCCTGGGAGAAGCTGGTGAAAAGAAAATTTGGCACTAGTATTCTTTTGAAGTTGGAGAATTATCGAGTATTCTTAGCGACAAGATCTACGGATGCTTTGAAAGGCAACATAGTTCAACTCAACTAGAGGAATTTTTGCATCAAATTCACTGGATTAGTGGATATTGGAAGGAAACCTTCAGTTACAAGGTTCGAGTTCACTTCACAGGGATCCAGTTTAAGCTCGAGTTCAGTTCATAGTGATCATAAAGATGAATGATGACATAATATCTATGATAGATTGGGCCGTTGCTTGGTAGAAATCAGTTATAATTGTCATTATAAAATAAAACACTTGTTTACATTTTCTAATTTATTTTTGGTATTGACGTACGTTTCGTCTTTGCTAGAAAGACTTCATCAGAATACGAAGTAACAGTTGTTGTACAATGAATTTATAAGATTTTTTACAGAAGGTGTACATGTGTTTTTAATTGTTCGTCGGGTTGGTTTTCTCATAGAATATTCCCTTCAGAATCGTGTTCACTCGATCCCTTGTAAATATTGAATAGAGGGGTGTAATAAAAATCTATTTGTTCATTTACTAGGTTATTGCTGTTTTTATGTTTATTTATTTCGTAAATTTCCCATAAGTTCAATTTTAGACCTCTATTTTCAACATGTAGAATTTCTATTTCTTTTGTGAAAGAATGAAGAAATAGAAATTCTACATGTTGAAAATAGAGGTCTAAAATTGAACTTATGGGAAATTTACGAAATAAATAAACATAAAAACAGCAATAACCTAGTAAATGAACAAATAGATTTTTATTACACCCCTCTATTCAATATTTACAAGGGATCGAGTGAACACGATTCTGAAGGGAATATTCTTTGAGAAAACCAACCCGACGAACAATTAAAAACACATGTACACCTTCTGTAAAAAATCTTATAAATTCATTGTACAACAACTGTTACTTCGTATTCTGATGAAGTCTTTCTAGCAAAGACGAAACGTACGTCAATACCAAAAATAAAGTAGAAAATGTAAACAAGTGTTTTATTTTATAATGACAAAGACATATCTGTTTATCATAGAACATTCAAACATTAAGAGGAAATTAATTCGATATATGATAGAAGAAGATGGTTAAATCTGGTAAATAATTAAATTAGATTATATCATAAAATACAGAAGAAATCCAAAACTCATAATACAAAATTCCAAATTCAAACGAACATTAACGGTATAAAACCATTTCAAAGCAGGTTGGAAATTTATCCACTAATAAACGAAGTTAATTCAGCTGTTCTGGTAGAGTTAGAACTGGAGTTGTAATAAATCTGAAACATGCTGACATAAATAAATTCATGACTGATGCCTTTGTTCTTATTGAAAGCAGATTACGGAATATATTGAAGAAATAGATAATCCTGAAATTAAATACCACTTTTTGTGGAGAATTCATCAATAATTCTGGTGAATCTGAAATACTCGACGTTGAATATTCCCAAACCCCAAATTTCATTGTTGATGCTAGTTCAGATATCAATCAATTATTAGTAGAATTTGTTTTAGATGAAATACTAAGTAATAAGAATTTTCCGAAAAAAATAGTGGTTATGCACTACAGTCCTTTATTTCATTTGAAGTGAATGCTAACAAATATGAAAGTGGGAATGGTAGTTCATATATTGAATTAGCTAAAGAAAATAAAAGCTTGCATCAAGATGAAAAATAACGATAATACCTGTTTCGCTTGGAGTATCGTTGCCAGACTTAATCCACAAAATAAAAATACCGACCGCGTAACCTCCTATCCATGTTTCGATAATGTTTTCAATTGTCAAGATATAGTTTTCCCTTTGCATGAATCAAGTTGCTGAATTTGAGAAAAAAAATCTATCACTTAATATTTTCTCATTAAAATTAAATAAGAAAACTTTCGATGTTATACCTACACGCATCTCTAACAAGAAGATTTCCGGAAGACATTTCAATTTACGTCTTGTCCAGAATAAGTACCTTCCAGAAAGTACCAATGATGACGAAGAAGATTATATTATTCGACATCATTATGTTCTTATTGAAAATGTATCTCGTCTTGTATCTTCAATTCTTTCGAAAAATGGCGGCAAAAAATATATTTGTGACAGATGCCTAAATTATTTCTACATTGTAACTAATTTGATTGAGCAGGAGGAAGATTGCAATCGTCATGATCCATTATCAATAAAATTTCCTTCTTTAATAATGACACATACGAACTATGTCATATATGTGAAAAATCATTTAGTGTTGGGGATAAAATCATGATAGATCATTATTATTTCAGGGAAAAAATAGAGTCCTTGCACATGATATATGCAATTAACAATATCAACAACCATCAGTTATGATACCAGTACATAATTTCAGGGGTTATGATTCTCATTTATTGGTAAGATATTTTGCCTAATTTGATCATATGTCGGTTCTTCCATTGAATAAAGAAAAGCATATTTCCTTCACAGTTATTGATGAGGGAACTGAAATCAAATTCAGGTTTATTGATAGTATAGGATTTATTGAATTGTCCCTTGAAAAGTTAGCTTCGTATTCAAGACCAGATTCATTCGGTCGGTAATTTATACTCAGAATTCCCTAATTAAACAGCGATTATGATTCCATAAATAATATTGAAAAATTAGCATTGACTAAACATCCACCAAAAGATCAATTTTACAATAAATTGAATGATGAGTATATAACTGATGAGGAATATTTGCATGCTCAACAAGTTTGGTTTACTTTCGGTTGTCAAAAATTTGTGAATAGTCAAATTTGTACCTCAAAACTGATGTTCTTCTACTAGCTGATATATTTGAACAGTTTCATCAAAGCTGTCATAGCACGTACGGGCTAGATCCTGCTTGGTGTTACTCTTCGACAATATACAAATTATAGCATGCTGAGATATATTGGATGTTTTTTATAGAGTGATAGAACTTTTGATAGTGATTTGTGATTTGACAGACGGTAGCAGTCATGTTGTTTTGATATTTGTGTTCAGTTAGCATTGACAAATTATCATGGAAAGACTCACGCCACAACAACGTTCACAAATTGTTGAAATTTATTTTCAAAATCGGTCAAAATTATAGAGCACTTCGTGAAATTCATGGTTTATATAATCGTCTATCAGAGCAGCTTATTCGTCAAACTATCGATAAATTTCTGTAAATAATTTTCTCTACTCTATGCAACAACAACAACAAGACATACAACAGTACGTACAGAAGAAAATATCGTTGCTGTAAGTCGAAGTGTTAATGATGATCCAGATTTGTCTATTCGTCGATGTTCACAACAAGTTGGACTCTGTGCATCCACCACATTGAAAATTTTGCCTGAAGATCTTGGTCTACACCCATACAAGATCCAATTGGTTCAAGAACTAAAGCCACTTGACCATACTAAGCGTCGTTTGTTTGCTGATTGGGCCCTAGAACAGCTTGAAGTTGATCCACTTTTTCATCGTAAAATTGTGTTCATTGATGTACCTCATTCCTGGTTGAACCGCTTTGTAAACAAGCAAAATTGCCAGATATGGAGTGAAAACAATCCTCAAGAAATTTTGCAGGTTTCATTGCATCCTGAAAATAGCACTGTATAGTGGAGGCATCGCTGGAGGCATCATCGGTCCATATTTCTTCAGAAACGATGCTAGAGCTAATGTTACGGTAAATGGTGCTCGTTACAGATCGATCCTCAATGATTATTTGTTTCAAAATTTGAATTGTATCGACCTAGAAGTGTTTTGGTTCCAACAAGATGGTGCTACACCTCATGCTGCTACCGTAACAATTGATTTATTGAAAGATAAATTTGGCGATAAAATTATTTCGAGAAATGGTCCACTTAATTGGCCTCCAAGATCGTGCGACATAACTACACTGGATTATTTTCATTGGGATTGTGTCAAGTCCTTGGTTTATGCTGATAAATCAGAAACAAAAGACTCTTTGGAAGCCAAAATAACTCGTGTTATTGATGAAATAAGCCCTGAATTACTGGAACTAGTGGTCCAAAATTGGTCTGGTCGAATCCGGTTCCTCAGAGCTAGTCGTGGTGGACATATGCCGGAAATTATTTTTAAATCATAAATGTCATAAGATTATATTTCAGATAAAAAAAAATGTCTTCAATCTTAATTTAAATGTGTTTCATTTTAATTTGAAGTTCTATCACCCAAAAAAAACACCCGATACATCAATAAAACTATAAACCATGAAAGATATCAATATGAATTTATTCACTGAACAAAGTATAAAATGCGGATCAAGTCAACGCTCAAATAGGTATGCTAAATTAAATACTAAGTATATAAATTTATTTAATTCTAAAAAGTTGTTATCATTCATACTTTACTTGGGTGTAAATAACCTATTCGTTTGGCCAATGAGTAAAAATATCTTCCCTATGATGCATTTGAGTGGGTAGATAATAATATTGATGTTAATTCAATTGCCGATGACGCATCTGAAAGATATTTCCTGGAATTTGATATTGAATATCCATAACATCTACATGATTTACATTCGGATATACCATTTTGCCCCGCAAATCGAGTTCCTCCAGGCTAGAAATTACCTAAATTACGACATTATAGATATAAAAACTTATGTATTACATTATAGAAATTTAAAAGAGGCTTTGAAGAATGTGATTATTTTAACTGAAATTCATATAGTTCTCAAATTTAATGAATCATCCTGGTTTAAATCATATATCTATTTAAATACTAATGAGCTACGGATGAAAGCATCTAACGAATTTGAAGAAAAATTTTATAAGTTGATTAATAATGTGGTGTTTAGTAAAACAATGAAGAATATACGAAAACATAAGATAGTCAAAATAGTTAAATATTGGAGAGGGCGTGTTGGTGCCAGCAATTGTACTACTAGTCTCCGTTCAAAAAGTGGAATGATAGATAGTTGGTGAAAATTTGATGGCTATTGAAATAACGAAAACAAACTTAATTTTCAATAAATCTGTTTATATTGGTGCAGGATCTCTCAAAAACTTGTTTATATGACTTTCATTATGAATATAGTTCAACTGAATTTGAGAACAGTTTTTTGTTGTAACATAAAAAGAGGTTTATATTTGATAGAAGCTATATAAAAATAATTAAATATTTTAATATTTGCCTTTAACAAATTTAATTTCAAAAAATTATATTTAATAATTATAACTTCAGGAATTAAATTAAATTAATGTCATATAAGTACCACTTATATCAACTCTATTCTCACCCAACCTCATACAGGATCACATAAATAAGCGAATTAAAGTAATGCCTCAAAAGTCATTGAGTCAACAGTGCATAAATCCCACAACTCATCTTGATTAAAAAAAAATCAAAGTCGGTGATGCAGAACACATGTGTTGTGATCTAAAATTCCCAAAGACAGGCAACCCACCTCGCGATAACAAAACATCACTTTGAAATAGTCATGTATTGAATTGTAATCTTTTACAGCATTATAAATGAAGGATCTTTTGAACATGGCAGTTTTATGTTGTGGTATAGTAAAAAAATACGGAGGTCTTGTATATTTGCCATGACATTCAGTACCTTTTACGAATTTTCTTTTCAGCATATGGAAATCTTCTGGGCTTTTCAGCAATGTATGGACAAAATTCGAGAGATGGTGCCTTCGATGGTTCTTCATATTCAGCCAGTTGCTTTCTGATATTAAATGCGATACATGGTCAAATCTTCGCAATCCATACATAACTCTGCGGCACGCATTTTGCACCCTCTGTATTCTGTAATTGTCTTCAACAGTTAAACACAACCCATTAAGAAAATCGCAGTAATTAAAATGGGATAGAAAAAGACTATCGCACAACATTTTTTTTTCAATGAAAAATCTAAGATATGTCTGTTACTATATATTAATTTCAGTGCGCAAAATGTCCTCCTGGTCATATTTTGCACATGGTCATGAAATCGGAGATCCTCGTCCACAATCAAACCCAGATCCATCGCAGTGGTGACAAAAGGCCAACATTCAATCTCAAAGAATTTTCCACCATATCCCTCTTACCTCTTTTATCAAGGCACAATAGTTTAGTTTTTTCAGAATTTAGACTTAAATTATGCTCGTGTGCTGAAATATTAATTTTTCAGGGTCAGAGTTCATCTTGAGCGCTGCAGGTTTCGTTTCTTGGTGTTTAAATGAGAAATAAAACTGAATATGGTCTGAATATGCCTGTGTGAAATAAAAGGAGGGAGCCGTTATAATATCAATGATGTATACAATGAATAAAAGTGAGGATAAAATAGCACCCTGAGGAACCCCCTTCTAAAACCGCCTTGATAACCGGAAAAAATTTCATTTTTGGTGAAAAAAGCATAAATCTGACTAAAAAAACTTTTTCCAAGATCTTCGACTGTGTGGGCAGTATGCTTATGATTCTAACATAAGAAAAACCTGAGGGTTTACTATTCTTTGCTAATGGTATTCCAATTGCAGTCTTTCAAAGTGTGGGGACGTTAGTGGTTTCAATGATAAAATTAATGATATTCATGATTATACAATCAATAAAGGGACTGCAGATTTTCAACATTTTCAAGTTTATCAAGTCTGTTTCCTCAGAATTTGTTCTTAGAGAGTGTTTATTTCTTCGGAAGTTGTCATAGAAAAGCTGAAACTATTTCCAGCATTGAAAGTGTTGTCTTTATAGAATTGTGCCATGTCTTTACATTGATCAGAAACTAACTGGAGAAACGACGTGAAATATCTTTTATGCACATGATAATATTTTCAATATACCTCGTGTGAACAAAAAGGTTCCTGGGCTCATGAAAGATGAAAACGAAGGCATTATAATGAATGAACTTGTTGGATTACACTCCAAAATGTATTCTTTTGAAATAAGTTCAAACAATAGTGAGCTTGAAAAAGTGAAAGGAATAAAGAAAGGGGTAGCCAAAAGGTTTCTATCATTCGATGATTATTTCAAATGCTTATTTGAAGGAGAAACTAAAATCATAACTCAAAAATAATTTCTAAAAATCATCGAGTATATTCAATTGAACAAGAAAAAATAGCTCTGTGTTAAATTGATACAACCGATTTTAATGAACATCATCCATTGGAGATGATCGAAGGATATGAATGAATAATTCTCCTGGAAACAGAGAGAAAGCTTCACTGATGGCTTAAATTTTCTCACACTGCTCAATCCAAAATAGATGTGATATTACTTATCGGAATACTGATATTCAAAATGAGTTTTTTTCCATATCCAATAATGACCTATCCTATATACAGAGTGTCCGGATTTAACGTTTATATATTCCAGGGGGTGATTCTAGAGGTCAAAATATGAAGAAAACCTCATATCAACTTAGGTCCTAAAATGCACCCTATGGACGCTAGAGCTTCTTCAACATTACATTCAAAATTCTATAAACTAGCGATATCTTTGTCAAAATTCAGTGGATTTGAATGAAATTAAGAACATAAGGTTTTTGGAGAAACGGAATCGTCTGTTGATTAAAAAGCTTACTGATTCTCATCAGTGACGTAGATAATAGGGGGTCTGTCATAAAATCACTTGTAATATTTGACTGAGTAATCCAATTCAAATTTTAATCAGAATAATAGACTTCTAGTATATTTCTGAAGAAAAAAGCTACTTCTTGTTAAAAGCGTTGCGGAGCACCATTCTCGAGAAAAAAATGATTTTGTGGTGATATGCATTCTAATTGAGTCATGGACTGCTAATCTCGAAAAACACAATAAGTGTCTGTCAGTTTGACATTATACATATAACACCTGAATTGAGTGGGCTCTTTGTGAATTCCTGTATCTAAAAAATAATCTGAATTGATCAAAATGGTTACATATTCAAATCAAGAAATTGCTGATATGCATTTCATATATGGAAAAGCTGATGGTAACTCGCGTGCTGCCAGATGATTCTATCAAGAAGCGTTTCCTGAATGAGAAAACATTCGCGAACTTCACCGGAGACTATGCGAAATGGGCACTTTTATCTCTTCCAAATCTGAATGAGATAAAAACCGTTCTACCTGTAGTATTGAAAATTAAGAAGCCGTTCTAGAAGTTGTAGCAGCAAATACAAATGTTAGTGTGCGACGAATTTCGGTACCAAAAAGAATTCCGAAGAGCACGGTGTCGGAAGTTTTCCATGAGCAATCACTCTATCCATTTCACCTGCAAAAGATTCAAGCCTTTAAACTGGAAAACTTTTCAGCAAGATTGGAATTCTGTTGTTGGTTAACTGAGCAATTAAAATGACTGAATGCTGGAACAATATTTTGTTCATTGACGAAGCCAGATTCACGAGAGATGGTGTAGTCAATTTTCATCCACGTTTGGACAGACGAAATCCCACATGCAAGTTTGGAGTTGAACCATCAAGACAAATTCATTATGAATGTCTGGTAGGAAATTTTAAATGACTCTTTGATCGGGCCTTATGTACTGTCGAATCGTTTGAATGGAGAAAACTATTTGTCGTTTTTACAACTTATGTTACCAGATTTGATGGATACTGTTCCTTATAATAATAATATAATAATAATAATTTATTTTTGCCTTCCCATTATTGAACAATTATAATACAAGCATATATTATCCTAAGAAACAAAAATATACTTCAGTCACAGAAGTAGTGCTATACTACTTGTAAGTGACATAATAAATACAACTCAATGGTATCAGCTACATCACAAAAAAAAATGAATAAAACTTCTCAAAATTCAAAACAAAATGAATAACAGTTCCAAAAACCACACAGAAACCGTTAGCAAAAAAGGATCACAGCATCCGATCAACATATTCATTCCCAATGTCATCGAATTAATTCCGACTGATCAAATCACGCACAATCCCTCTATCGATATTCCGCAACCAATTTTTTATCTTCTTCTTGAACCCAATGCCACATACCGATGTCTTGAGCTCCTCCGGGAGGAAGTTGAAGAGCCTAGGAGCAATGTATGAGGCGCATCTTTGCCCAACGGTCTTGAATGCTCTAGGTACAACTGCACCGTCCTCTTTCAATCTCGTGTCGTGTTGGTGGCCAATTGGGGTAATCTTTATCTTCTGTCGATTTATGTCCATTAGAAGATTCAGGGCGAACAACTGTCTGATATCACTCTTTCCTGTCTCCATATATAGTCTATCGGAGGGAAGTCTAATCTTTTTTTTGTATATGATTTTTAATATCCACTTCTGTAGTACTTCGAGGCTTCGAAGATAGCAATCAGCCAAACCTCCCCAAGCCGATATTCCGTAAGTCAGTTGCGATTGTACCAATGCATAATACAGAATATTTAGATGTTTTTCTTCTAAAAATTCCCTCAGAACTCGAAATCTCTGGATCAGTCCCCTCAATTTTCCCTTTAGATTTTTTATATGCAGGTCCCATCTAAGATGCTCATCAATTATTATTCCAAGATATCTGACATGTTTTGCGGTTGGAATTGAAGTATTTGGTCCTATCTCGAGCGGTGCATCATCAGGTAAGTTACTTAAATATGAAGTGAGCTTAAATGAGCTTAAATATACTGAATATGATTTTCATGCATGATGGGGCACCTGCGTATTTCTGTCGAGTTGTAAGGGGATATTTGGATCAGATTCATAATCAAAAATGGATTGGCCAAAGGGGACTTGTACACTGGCCGAATCGTTCTCCTGATTTGAATCCCCAGATTTTTTTATATGGTAATTTGTAGGAATATGTGCATTCCATTCTATTTCTAAATATCCAAGAATTTAAGCAACGTGTAATATGAACACATTAGGAATATTCCAGGGATATTTGTTAATGTGCGAACGGCAATGCGAAAACATATCAGAAAATGTATTGACTTCAATGTTCAATGTTTTCGCATTGCCGTTAACTTTAATGGTGGGCATTTTGCTGTGATTTATTTTATATCGTTCATGTAATACAGGTTTTTTTTTTTAATTTTGTTCCTTACCTGGTTAATTTTGTTATTAGAATTATGTTCGAGAAAATTTTTTCAACTTCTTCTGGAGTATTTATTTTAAATTTAACTTTTTTTAATACTATTTAGTATGGCAGAAGTCAATATGAAGATATTGCTGCCGAATATCAAAATCACAGACATCTTTTGTGTTTTTCGAGATAAGCAGTCCATGATTCAGAATGCATATCATAATAAAATCACTTTTTTCTCAAGAACGATGCTCCGTAACGCTTTCAACGAATGTTATTCATTCGATTTATATTTCAATTTGATTACTCAGTCAAAAATTATAATTAATTTCATGAAAGAACCTTCCTTATCTTCGCCACTGATGAGAATCAGTAAGTTGTGATCAACTTTCCTGTTGTATAAAAAATATAAAACTGTGACTGAGTGGTTCCGCACTTCAGTGGAGAGGGTGTAGTTTTTTTGGATGTAAAAAAGGGGCGCCACGTGATTTAACCTCCACTCAGTAGGAATAATGTATCATTAAAATCACGAAAATGATATTCAAATTTTTAATTTTTGGCAAACTGCTAGAGGTGGTAACACTTCTGTTTTCTCCGTATACATGCCTATATATGGGGCACAATTAATAATAATATATAATTAATATATACAAAATATACCGGATGTTCATGTACATAGATCTTTAAATACTCAACAATTCTCAATGGTAAAATCAATTAATAACGTTATACAAATTGGGTGCAGGAAAAGGAATGAGGCGGAAAAGAGAAGAGATTTATCAGAAGATAAAATAAAAGTTTTCACCACTTCCTATCGTCGTTGATACTGAACAAATGAATCCAATTTCGACAAACGGTCAGCTTCAACCCAGATTCTGTTAGGGTTGAATTCCTCCCAGTATCCACTAATGTAAAGTATGCTTACAGGATGAAGTTTTATTTATAGTAGAATAGTACTAGCCGGGCAGCTTCAACCCAGATTCTGTTGGGGTTAAATGTCTCCCAGTATCCGCTAATGTAAAGTATGCCTACAGGATGAAGTTGTAATTATAGTAAAATAGTACCAGCAGTGTAGGGGGGTATTACATGCACCCTAAAAGAAATACGAGAACGAAGAAGAATTAAAATGGCGTTCTTGTCACAATCATGTTTTTAAACTGTTATAAATTATTATGAATTACCTCTTTAAGAAGGAAGAGAGGATAAAATCAATGATCCCTTAGGGAAAATAATAATGATGATTTTTTCCGGGGTAGTATGTATATAGACAATTTCCTTCTGATTTCAACGTCCAAGTTAGTAAAATTATGGGAAAAATGGAAAACGAGGTCGCACATATTTATAAATAACATTATTCTCCAATCTCCTTTGAGAATATTCTAGAGGACGCTTCTGAATGAAATCAATAGTTTTCAGAAATCAAGTATCTCTGATTTCTGCGTCAAGGGGAGGATCAAAAACACGAACTTCCATGTATTGCTGGGACATTTCTCGATAGAGTATCAGAGACGACATTACCTTTTCATTTTCTATGTACAACATCGAAGGAATACTGTTACAAGCGAATAGCCTGTCGTGCAATTCGCCCTACGTGATCTTTAATATTGTTTATCTACTTTAAACTATAATGGTCAGTGACAACCTTAAAATGAACCCCTTCTAAATATGGACGAAGCTTTTCAATCTCGAATAATAACGGTAAACATTCCTTTTCAGTTGTGCTATATTTTCGCTCGTTTTTATTTAAGGACCTGCTGGGATAACTCATAACTCTCTAACCTTATTCGGGATGAATTTAATATAAAAATGCACCCAAACCAAAATCTAAAGCATCAGTTTGTACATGAAACGGAAGGGAGTAATCAGGACACGATAAAACAGGAGCAGATACGAGATATTTTTTCATCGTATTTAATACCTTCGTACGATCAATTGAATATTCAAATTTCTTATTTTTGTGTAGAGGCTTTGTGAGTGGTCCTATTACGGAAGATAAATTCGGGACGAAACGACGATACCACGAAGCTAAACCCAAGACTCGGCGAACATCAGATACGAACGATTTGGAGTTTGGATATTAAGTATGGCTTGAACTTTTTCAGGATCGACATGTAAACCATTTTTGTTTACAACATAATCCAAATATTTCAGTTCCGGTCTACACTTACTCTGACTCAAGGTGAGCCCCGCCTTCTGAAGCCGTCGAAATACTTCTTTTAGACGTTCATGTACTTAAATATTTAAACACTTCTCAACGGTGAAATCAATTAATAACGTTATACAAATTGGGTGCAGGAAAATGAACGAGGCGGAAGGGAATGTAGAAAATAGGAGGAAAAGGAAGGATTGGGAAAAGGGGAGAGATTTATCAGCAGATAAAATAAAAGTTTCACCACTTCCAGTTATCGGCGATACTGAACAAACGAATCCAATTTCGGCAAACGGGCAGCTTCTACCCAGATTCTGTTGGGGTAAAATTTCTCCCAGTATCCGCTAATGTAAAGTTTGCATTCAGGGTAGTATTTCAAGGTGAAGTTGTACTTATGGTAGAATAGTACAAGCTTTGTAGGGGGTACTTGTGGTAGAATAGTACCAGAAGTGTCGGGGAGTATTACATGCACCCTGAAAGGAATACGAGAACGAACAAGAATTAAAATGGCGTTCTTGTCACAATCAAGTTTTGAATCTATCATGAATTATTATTAATTATCTCTTTATGATGAAAGAGAGGGTGAAATTGGCTTCATTGGTCCCTTAGGGAAAATAATGCTGATGATTCTATCCGGGGTAGTATGGACATGGACAATTTTCTTCTGATTTCAACGTCCAAGTTGGTAAAATTATGCAAAAGGCCAGAAAATTCGTCTACTGACATTGGAGATCTCAACCACCATACGGAAATCGGTAATATTCGAGGAGTAATTTCGAATGAAAATAATCGCAAAATAGGGAAAAACTTCTAATTTCTCAATGTTTGATTTCGAATCTCGAGATAAGAACTTGAGAGTATTTGCGGCAATATTTCCATCTCTTCTGGATTCCTTCTGTTCCTCACCCCTCCATCTTATTACCACACTTGGTCTTCGCATCTCGAGAAGAACACACAATTTTTAACGGCACATCGCTTTCTCACGCGGAAAATTCGCACAATATTCATCGAAAATCCACAAAAAACTTTCAAGTTCTGTACAAGAAACTTTAGTGTTTAGGTTGAGGTTAAGTGTTAGTTTTAAGTAGAAGAAGACAATTGTGTTGGCGAATTCTCAAATATCACCATTGCCCATGTGGTGTAAAACCCAGAAGACAGTGAAACCAGGTGAGTCCCTTTCCTTCACATCTTTCTTTTCTTGTTTCACTTATTTTCCATCCACCGCATTTTCTCTTAAGTCTCAGCTATTTGGTACTTATTTATTGTGTGGAGGTTTAGTCCAAATTTCGTCCTTTAAATAAGTACAATCCACTAAAAAAAGATCCATAATTAACACCAAGAAATTGAAATTTGGTTTAATCCCCTACACTCAATGTTTGATTGATTCGGTGTTTACTTGGTGGAAACTCATTTTTGTTTCATTATCTGTACGGTCTTTTCGATCTTGTTGAATAACACAATGTCCGGGTGGTTGTGTGCTATTGCCGTATCTGTAACCATAGTAGTGTCCCAGTACACTTTGTAGGTGTCATTCTCCAAGACTCAACATGGCTGATAATAATTATAATAATAATAAATATAGACCTCTATTCGATCTGAAAATATCACAAAATGATGTAGGTCACGTCACAAAAAATCATAACTTAAATATTACAGTTAATTGAAGTCTTTCTCAGCCATAAACTCTCTCACACTGTAGTAGCCTTTTTTATATAAAAATTTTTTCAAAGTTTTCTTTTGTATTATTTTGGGTCTTGTTTTGAATGTTTGTGGTAATTTGTTCCAAATTTTCACTAAAATATGAACAACATTCTTCTGTATGTAAGCATTATTTGGTTTTTCTAAACTAAGATGAGTTTTTCCTCTGGTATTATAACCATGATCAAGCATTAACATTTCAAATTTTGTGAAATTATTGATTACATACATAATGAAATAATAAGGAACGGTTTTCTACTTGATAGAAGAATTATTACAAAATTTGAATATCAAAACAGATTTAATCTGTAAGTCTTCTACAATTTTTATTTCAAAAAATTTACTTAAGAAACTTTAAGAATTAAATAAATGTCTTAATAAGCACTGATCATATTTAATAGACGTATAAAATCGAAATTCATCATACAATATCAAATGGAATAAAGAAAAACCAACGAATATAAATTGTCAATTAAAATTAAAAAATAAATAAACAAACATTTTTTGTTTCGTTCCAGGCACAAAAAAAGTTTGTTTATTTATTTTTTAATTTTAATTGACAATTTATATTCGTTGGTTTTCCTTAATTCGATTTGAATTTTTGTGCCTGGAACGAAACAACAAATGTTTGTTTATTTATTTTTTAATTTTAATTGAAAATTAATATTCGTTGGTTTTTCTTAATTCCATTTGATATTGTATGATGAATTTCGATTTTATACGTCTTTTAATTATGAGCAGTGCTTATTAAGACATTAATTTAATTCTTAAAGTTTCTTAACTAAATTTTTTGAAATTAAAATTGTAGAAGACTTACAGATTAAATCTGTTTTGACATACATCATGCACTCATATATACATACAGGCAGTGTAGTGTTAATATATTATTATTGCTAAATATATCTCTACATGATTCGCTATATTCTCGTTTAAAGACAGTTCTCAAACATTTTTTTTGTATGATGAAGACTCTTTCAGCATCAACAGAATTCGCCCAGAAGATGATTCCATACCTGAGTCTAGATTGGACGTATGCATGATAAGCTGTCAGGGAAGCATCTGACCCAATTGTTCTGGTGAGGATCCTTAAAGCATAGCAGTACCTTGCAAGGCTTGTTGCCAAATATTCAATGTGTGGCCGCCAATTCAAATACCGATCTAAATGGATTCCCAAGAATGATAGAGTATTTTCAACTCTTATGTTCTCACCATGATAAATTTAGTTGATGGCATGTTGATTCTTTTCTCTAAATATCATCAGTTTGGTCTTGGTGATGTTCATTGTAAGATTATTCTTTTCGAACCATTTTTCAAGGTTTTCCTAATTTTTTTTTCAACTGCGGCTTTGAATTCATCTGGAGTGGAAACAAAGCATATTACTGATACGTCATCAGCATACATTACAGTATCATTTGATGTTACTTTAATCAAATCATTTGTGTAGATTATATAAAGTAGGGGCCCTACTATTGATCCTTGGGGAACCCCTCTATCTAATTGCAAGGCATTTGATATTATTTGCTTGCCATTTTTTTTTCAGTTGTCGTCTGAATTATCCCTGTTAAGTATGATCGAAATAATTTTGACGTTATACCTCTTATACCATATCTTTCCAATTCTTGCACCAAGATGTTATGATTCACTGTATCAAACGCTTTCGTCAAGTCTAAGAAAAGTGTCGCTGTTATCTGATTTTTATCCAATGATTTTATTACAGAGTTAAGAACTCGATATAATGCATCTATGGTCGATTTGCCTTCTCTAAATCCTGTTAAGTATGATCGAAATAATTTTGACGTTATACCTCTTATACCATATCTTTCCAATTCTTGCTCTAAGATGTTATGATTCACTATATCAAACGCTTTCGTCAAGTCTAAGAAAAGTGTCGTTGTTATCTGATTTGTATCCAATGATTTTATTACAGAGTTAAGAACTCGATGTAATGCATCTATGGTCGATTTGCCTTCTCTAAATCCACATTGTTGTTCCACTTATATGTTATTCTTCTCAAAAAACTTCATTACTCTATCAAAAACTATTCTTTCAAATATGTATATAAGTTCTCGGTATTTTGTATTGAAGCCGTTTTCTTCGCGAGTTCCCTGTGAAAGATTCTTGCCATCGCGTTATTACGCTCCATGTAGTCTTTTGGAGCCATTATTGGGCAAGAAGATGTCACATGCTGAATGGTTTCCAGAAGTTGTCATGTTGATTCTTTTCTCTAAATATCATCAGTTTGGTCTTGGTTATGTTCATTGTGAGATTATTCTTCCCGAACCATTTTTCAAGGTTTTCTTAATTTTTTTTCAACTGCGGCTTTGAATTCATCTGGAGTGGAACCAAAGCATATTACTGATATGTCATCGGCATACATTACAGTATCATTTGATGTTACTTTATTCAAATCATTTATGTAGATTATATAAAGTAGGGGCCCTACTATTGATCCTTGGGGAACCTCTCTATCTACATGCAAGGCATTTGATATTATTTGCTTGCCATTTTTTCCTTTTTCAGTTGTCCTCTGAATTCTCCCTGTTAAGTATGATCGAAATAATTTTGACGTTATACCTCTCATACCACATCTTTCCAATTCTTGCACTAAGATGTTATGATTCACTGTATCAAACGCTTTCGTCAAGTCTAAGAAAAGTGTCGCTGTTATCTGATTTTTATCCAATGATTTTATTACAGAGTTAAGAACTCGATATAATGCATCTATGGTCGATTTGCCTTCTCTAAATCCACATTGTTGTTCCACTTATATGTTATTCTTCTCAAAAAACTTCATTACTCTATCAAAAACTATTCTTTCAAATATGTATTATGTATATAAATTCTCGGTATTTTGTATCAAAGCCGTTTTCTTCGCGAGTTCCCTGTGAAAGATTCTTGCCATCGCGTTATTACGCTCCATGTAGTCTTTTGGAGCCATTATTGGGCAAGAAGATGTCACATGCTGAATGGTTTCCAGAAGTTTGAAGAAGATCTTGCTCATTCTTCTCATTTACTTCAGCTGGACTGATACCAATAATTCTATATTTTGTATGATTATATTTATCAACGATAGCAGGTAAAATATCTAACCATCTGTACGTACTAATCAAACTGAATGATTCAAATAGATTTTCTTTCTCTACATTGTTAAACAATTACAGCTGTTGTCACAACAACATGTGTATTAATGATTGATTTTTTTTTTCATAAGGTAGTTGAACTTTCATTGAAAAATTCCGTTCCTTGGTCCGACTGTAGGTCTTGGGGCTTTGCTCACTCTGCTCCAATATTTCCGAGAACGGTCGAGTAACTTCTTCAGCACATTTCGTTTTTACTGCTATAATCCAGACAAATTTGGAAAAACAATCCATCACAACAGGAACAAAGTCATTATTTTTGTTTTCATTAGCATACAAATCCATTTGCATCATATCAACCTGTCATAAATCATCTATACCTTTGATAATAGTACGCCTACTTGGAAAATTTTTCTTGCAGGTCTATTCAGTTCATTAACCACTTTATCCCTAAAGGGCTCCATTGGAAATGTTTTTTTTTCATTGAGTGTGAAAATCAGGAATCTGTAGTCTATTTTCAACCTGTAAAAATAACAATCATTTTGCCGACACAATTCTCTGCAGTCTGTTTGCTATAAACCCACAAGATTTCGATGTGTTCTCTCAATTCTAGTTAAAAATCCTGAAGATTCTGCTCCTGTTTGGAAAATATATCTACGAAAAGTTTTTCTTGGTTATTTTTCAATTCATTCCTCATACTTCACAATCTGAATCTAAAATCGCTTAATATATCAATAGCAGTAGCCAATTCTTGCTTCAGGATTCCTTTACTTACAACATCACCTCTTTCGGTTGGTATTTTCACATTACATAGCTTACGATTACCGAAATCATAATCTCCTTCTGCAAGAAGCTTTGACTTTCAATACGTTTAAGTTCAAATTTATTTTTTACTCTACGGAAGTACCCCCAAACTAGCTTAGAGTTATTGTAGAACTACTGATTATTGCAGCTGCAATATTGGGTTCGCGTAGTTCTCGATAATAGTTTCGATTTTATTAGCGTCAGATGTATTGCCTGCTTCTTTCGAAGCAACAAGTAACCGCAACTGATAGACCAATTCGTTCATACCTTCCCAATACATATACTCAGTTGGTTTTTCATTATATGCCATCAACTTCCACCTTGATTTGAAAGTTAATTTCCACCACATGTGATGATAATATATACATTCTGTCAATAAAGTACCGGGAATTATCGATTTAAATCTGGTGGGGCAATGAGGCAGGTAAATTTTTTTTCCTAGGTTGGTACCACTGTCCTCAATTACTATGCCAAGCTTGAGCGGGATCTGTCAACTAGTGTGTTTGCAACAGCTGATTAAGTCAGTCGATGTCAGAGTGCGTGCCGATTTTGACTATGGATGATTACGTTGAGCAAAGAATTTGTTTAAAGTTTTGTGTTGCAAATGAATTTTCGTGTGCCGATGCATTGAAAATGTTGCAAAAGGCCTTTGGTGATAATGCTCTATCGAAAATTCGTGCATATCAGTGGTACAGAGCCTTCAAGGACGGTCGTGAAGTGGTCGCCCATCGACGGCTTCGATCGAAGATAACGTCGATAAAATTAAGGAAAGGGTGCTGGAAAACCGTCGTACCAGCTTGAGAGAGATAGCACATGATCTTAAGATATCCCACGAGTCCGCACGTACGATTTTGATTGATATTTTGGGCATGAGAAAGGTGGCCGCACGACTCGTACCAAAAGACCTGAATTTTCTTCAAAAACGTCATCGCGAACAGGTTGCTTCAGACATGCTGGATCGCTGTAATTCCGATTCTGCATTCATGGAACGCATTATAACTGGTGATGAGACCTGGGTCTACGAGTACAATATGCAAACAAGCCAGCAATCATCGGAATGGGTGGCAAAAAATGAGCTGAAACCGAAAAAACCACGCCAAAGCCGCTCGAAAATGAAGGTGATGCTCATTGCTTTCTTCGATATCCGTGGCGTGGTGCACTACGAATTCGTTCCAGAGGGTCAGACGGTAAACAAAGTAAACAAGTATTACCTAGGCGTTATGAAACGTTTGCTGAGCGTATCCGTAAGAAGCGGCCAAATTTGTGGGCGAACAACTCATGGATTTTGCATGACGATAACGCGCCTTCTCACCGAGCTACGATTGTGACTGACTTTCTCGCCAAAAACTCAACAAACGTGCTTCAGCAACCACCGTATTCGCCGGATTTGGCTCCCTGCGACTTTTTCCTCTTCCCAAAACTAAAATTGCCCCTTCGTGGCACCCGTTTTGAGTCGATTGAAACCATAAAACAAAATTTGGTGCGAGAGCTAAAGTCCATCCCGGAAAGCGCCTATAAAAAATGTTTCGATAATTGGAAGTGCCGTTGGCATAGATGTATTGGAGCAAATGGAGCCTATTTTGAAGGCGACCCAATAAATTTTGACGATTAAATGTAAAAATGTCGTTTTAACTGAAAATTCCCGGTACTTTCTTGACAGAGTAGTATGTCTATAAACTGATACAGTGTTATCTAGGGCATGTTTTAAAATTTAATTCTAATTGTTTTCAAGAGATTTGTTCCAGCTGTTATCTGTAATATTTGAAAAACTTCTTCATAGTAAATTTTCTATATATATATATATATATTTTTTTTTTTGGTAAGTATTTTGTTTGCCTCAAATTAAGTTTCAAACCGCACAATTTATACTCCTCTCTCAGTTTTCGTTCCATGTATTCATGGTCTTCCTTATCGTTCACCATGACGACTTGAACATCCACGAATTGTATTGTAGATATGCATGTCCTAGATCAATGCCCATTCCGTTGCATTTGCACTTCCACTAAGGCAAAGCCCTGGCCACATGAATTTCATATACAGCAGCATTATCGTAGGCCCCTATTAACAAAAAATCTCTTAGATAGTTTATTACCTGATTTGATTTGCGATGTTGATTGTTCGTGAAGATTTTTTATGGTTCTCATCAGGGTGGAATTTATGTTGGTTTTTTGTATGGTTTGGAACAATTTTCTGGCCGGGACCGAATCATACACTTTGTGTAAGTTAATGAACATAACGTGCCTCTTAATTCATGCCAGTTTTCTTCACTATTAGATGTTTTCGAGAGAAAAAATTATCTGTGTAAGTTCTCCCGGCGCAAAAACTAGACTGCTCCTCCTCCTCTTGATATTGGTATTTCAGTTCTATTAGGTCACGAAGAACTCGTATATATATATGCGATTTTCCTTTTTGCTGATATTGGTGCGCTATTAAAGAATTTATTTATACGCCATGTAAATGATTCCAAGAGTTTTTCTGTGCCGTGTATTAGTAGTTCTCTAGGAATATCTTCTGATCCTGGGGCTTGATTATTTTGCATCAACTTTTCTGGTTCTTATTATATCAGTGCGAACATCTTCTCCTTCAACATTTAGTTCAGTGTTCATTTCAGGTGATCTTGTGGTGTATTTATTCCTAGCTTTAGTGAAGAGCTTCTCATAATATTCTTTCCATTTTGATGAGATTTTTTTAACTCTAACCCAGGGGCATGTTTTTCGGATGCCATCACTCTAGTTATGAATTTCCTTGATTCGGTACATTTTCTTTTGTACTTTCAGTCAGCAAGCTCACCAAGCTTTTTTTTTGGATTCTGTAGCTTCATATTCGCGTGTATTAGGTGGCGTTATTGTTTAACAAAACATTATGAAGTGAATTTTTACTTGAAATAGCTGTACATAGTAATCATGAAATACTCCATAATTTTTTAGGGTTTATTGGTAGTTTTTGAACCAATCATTTCCATATTATTATAAGTGCTCCTTCGCAGGGCGAATATGGGTGCATGGATGACTTGGATTCGCCAGGAATTACAGTGCACGTATGATTGAATCCAATAAGCTTCGAAGCATGTGCATTTTTGTTGCCTGTGTCCTAGCGATCAAGAAAATTTATTCAGGCTCATTTTCTTAACATACAGATGTAAGTTGCACTGTCCTGAATCGAGGAACTTTCTATTTCCATAACTCATACCTCTTATTATATTCAGAACTAGCTGTGCCCACGACCTCGTCCGCGTGGAATGTAATAAAAAAATTTAGAAAAATTTTTCTAAAATAGAAGTAGCCTAAGTTACTCCTTATTACATAAGCTTTCTGCCAGTGAAAGTCCCGTCCAAATCGGCCCAGCCGTTCCAGAGATTAGCCGGAACAAATAGACAGATAGACAAAACATTTTAAAAATATATATTCTGGTATGTGTACCGTATATACATTTATATGCATGTAGTAGAAAGGGGTTATTTTAATATTACAAACATACACTCCAATTTTATTTATTTGTATAGATAAATATTAGCTGCATTAATCAATTCATTCGAAGGTAAACGCTACTTCCTGATATTATGTCCTGATTTATTTATTCGGAAAAGATTACCAGTCTAACAAATTCATTTTCGGGAGAAGCCTTAATGATAAGGAATATAATTGAATCTGTCCTCACTTGATACAAATTCATTTCAGTTAAATAAAATGATTAATAATATTTCCAAAATATATCAATTTACAACAATGTTGCAAAGAATTGAGACTGCCCACAGAGAGAAGCAAAAGTTTTGGTGAGATAATTATTGTGAATTTTGAAATTGTGGAAATATTCTTCATTATTTTATTTAATTGACAAATGTTTCTCGCTGCCTCAAACCAGTATCAAATTAACTATTTCGAAAGTTCGAGATCAAAAATGATGAATCAATATTGTAAATTATTCGTTAATGCTCATTTAGAACAATTTAGAACAAAGGATCTAATAACCATACAGAAAATATTTTAATTTTCAATATCATTTCAAATTTTCAATGCACAGAGTGAATTGATTATTATTATCCTGATACTCCTAGATTTTCTGTGAAGATCCCTCAGAAGCTTTTTCTGGTTGTGCGAGTTAGGAGTTCAGTTGTGTTCTCGGTACGCTTTGTTACTGCAATCTTGCGCCACTTTAGGTCACAGCACTGCTAATTTTTGTCCCAACGGTGAACTGGTGGCCGACACTCGTCCAACTAGAAATTTTTTTTTTCCAAAAGAACATTAGGCTGGGAGGCCTATTCATTATCGGACAGTCTCGGATTTTTTACCAAGTTTGACGAATTTGTGACTGATCGTTTCGAAGCAGACTTCAGAACAATATAACAGCAGATATTTTTTGTTTTCATTCAATTTTCGAACATACGTACTTCTAACTACAAGATATGATATTTTCTGGGACGTGTTGAAAAAATTTTGTTTGTCCACTAAAAAAGTTTCGCTATAGCTATCGGATGAATATAAGAATATTTTTCTGGGTATATGCTTTTCATGAATCAAGCAAATTCATCAAAAAGCAAATTGTGTACATTACGTCTAAGGTCTATTGCTATGAAAATAAGATAAGAAGTGTTTTCAACAGAAAAAAAAAACTCTGGCAACTATAACAGTTAGAGAAATGCTTGATGTGGTTAATATCATAGTTTTCCTAGAATATATGAGAAAACACCTTTCGGGACACAGATGATAGCTTCTGCATTGACCAATCGCATCTCTCACTTATCGTGGTCAAAACAATATTCACAATAGACTTTTGTGATAAATTTGCCCATACTGCATTTAGAATTTGCCAAATTTATAAAATATTTTGATTGTCTCCATTTGGTAGGTGAATTTACATTGAGGCATGCCCCATGCATATAGTCCAAGGACTTTGCTAGTCATTCCAATGGTTTGATTTTGTCGCTAACAAAATTCAACTCTGAATCATACTAAATATAATAATGAAAAAAAGCGGAATATATTTTGAGGATGATTATCTGAAGTCGGTGACAGATGATTATCATAAAAGGGTGCGCAATATGGAGCTGAAATACAATTCAACATGTATTCTAATACACGGCGTAGAGGAAGAATTGAATACGCAAACCGATAATGCTTCAAAAATAACTTATAAGGAGTATGAGCTATGGTGATAGAAAGTTCTAGAAATCGAATTAATACGCAAAGGTATGTCTTGTATGTATTTTGCATACTCTAGAGGGCGTCAGTGTATTATTGATATCTTAAAGTCTCTATGTATCTATTTTGCATACTCTAGATTGCGCTAGTGTTTTCTTAATATCTTTGGAATCTCTGTGTATAGCGAATATATATACTGGACAGACTTTGAGTCACTAGCATACATTACATTAACAAAAACTAATCAGTTTGAAACGTGCGCATGTTTGCAATTTGCCTCTATGATCTACAAAACCTTTTCGAGTTTGTTCGAGTATAGAATTATTATACAGGTGTATGTTACACTGTCCTCGATTTCTAGAACTTTCTATTACAATATCTCATACTCCGTATTGATGATTTTTGGTACAGATTAGCCGTATCAATTTATTTTAATATGAATATGCTAATTTTTGAGCAGTACAGCATTTTATGGTCTGATTTGAGCATAAGGAAAGTTCATTCTGCGTTCGTAACGTGAAAATATCGAGAATACATTTCTTTACTTGAATTAACACGCAAAGGTAAATCTTGTATGTATTTCGCATACTCTAGAGGGCGTTATTGTATTATTAATATCTTTGGAGTCTCTTTGTATAGCGAATATAGATACTGGAAAGATTTGGAGTCACCTGCATACATTGCACTGAAGAAAACCAATCAGTTTGAAACGTGCGCATGTTTGCAATTTGCCTCTATGATCTACAAAACCTTTTCGAGCTTGTTCGAGTATAGAATTATTATACAGGTGTATGTTACACTGTCGTCGATTTCTAGAACTTTCTATTACAATATCTCACACTACTAATTAATGATTTTTTGTACAGATCAGCCGTATTAATTTATTTTGATATGAATATGCTAATTTCTGAGCAGTACAGCATCTTATGATCTGTTTTGACCATGAGAAAAGTTCATTCTGCGTTCGTAACGTGAAAATATCGAGAATACATTTCTTTACTTGAATTAACACGCAAAGGTATATCTTGTATGTATTTCGCATACTCTAGAGGGCGTTAGTGTATTATTAATATCTTTGGAGTCTCTGTGTATAGCGAATATATATGCTGGACAGATTTGGAGTCACTAGCATACATTGCATTAACGAAAACCAATCAGTTTGAAACGTGCGCATGTTTGCAATTTGCCTCTATGATCTACAAAACCTTTTCGAGTTTGTTCGAGTATAGAAATATTATACAGGTGTATGTTACACTGTCGTCGATTTCTAGAACTTTCTATTACAATATCTTATACTACTAATTAGTGATTTTTGGTACAGATCAGCCGTATTAATTTATTTTAATATGAATATGCTAATTTTTTAGCAGTACAGCATCTTATGGTCTGATTTGAGCATGAGGAATGTTCATTCTGCGTTCGTAACGTGAAAATATCGAGAATACATTTCTTTACTTGAATTAACACGCAAAGGTATATCTTGTGTGTATTTCGCATACTCTTGAGGGCGTTAGTGATTTATTAATATCTTTGGAGTCTCTGTGTATAGCGAATATAGATACTGGAAAGATTTGGAGTCACCAGCATACATTGCACTGACGAGAACCAATCAGTTTGAAACGTGCACATGTTTGCAATTTGCCTCTATGATCTACAAAACATTGTCGAGTATAGAATTATTATACAGATGTATGTCACTGTCCCCGATTTCTAGAACTTTCTATTAGTATAGCTCAAACTCCTTATTTATGATTTTTGGTACAGATTAGCAGTATTAATTTTTTTTAGCCTTAAAAATACTTTCGAATCATTTGAGAAACAATATAAACAAATCAGATATATCACATTGCTATCAAATCTGCGTCATTTCGTCGTAGACCCCTGGTTGTTCAGTTTTGTCGCAGGTGGATACGGGATATGATCTTCAATAATAAGAAACTACTCAAGGAAACACGAATGTTGATTACGGAGTTATTAACATGAGAGAATCTAAAACTTCTTAGACTTTCTAGAAAAATGTACGGTAAATCGGTGTGGACTCCTTATGGACTTATTTATGCTCAAACTTCAGGCCAGAAAAAACAAATTACATGTGAAGGTGATTTGGGTGCATAAGTAGTCATAACACGAGGGATTATTTTCATGGGACGGTTAGTGCAGTTATTATGACATTCTTTAATATCATACTCTTACGGCTAAATAACGCCTGGAATCCTTGAGGAAAAACCATTTGCTTTGTTGGTATCATTCATCACATTTATTTTTTATCTTCACCCAAGTAATATTATTTCATATTGTTACATTTAAGTATAAGTTTTAATTTATTTCTTTCTAGTGTATTTGGGGTTTACCTTTTACTCAGTGATTTTAAAAAATTATGGGAGTTGTATGGGCATATTGCGGAGTGCAGTTTGGTATTGTACAGTTTGCACGGATCCTGACATCTTATTTCAAGATTTATTTTGGTTCGAGTTGAGATCGGGTGACTTTTAGTTCAATTATTTTCTTCTTACGGCAGGTAACCCGACGTTTTGGTTGTTTACCACGAAACTTAGATAATTTGTTGTTTTCATTTTACTAATATAATTTTTTTTTAACTTTCATATATATATATATATATATATATATATATATATATATATATATTCTACTCGTTCGAAATGTCACGCATATAAAAGACTTAATAATATGAAGATTGCACACTTGAATGTTAGGTCGCTGTTTACTCGTTTTAGCGAACTATCTACAATGATCACTGAAAATAATTAAGGAATCTTGGTTAAATCAGAATTTCAACCCCAGGTTACTTGGCATTCCTGGATATAATTTTATCCACAAGGATAGAACGGACCGTGGAGGTGGAGTAGGGTCTTATATCAAGGACTGTTGGAAGGTTGAACTCATAGATTTCACCTTCTCGATTAATACAGATCTCTAGAATACATTTTTGAAAGTTTGTTTGCCTAATAGGAAAATTGTAATTGGTGGCTTTTATAGTCCACCTAGCACACGTCTGAATAATGTGATGGATGATATTGCAAAGATTGTAAACTATGTTTTCCTATGTTTCGATGTTATTATATGTGTAGGTGATTTTAATGTCAATTTGCATCATCCACTTTTAGATACATTTGGTGCCTATAGTTTTCAACAGATTATTGATGAGCCCACTCGAACGCAATGCATGTTAATTGACCCTATCTTTGTCAACAAGAAATATTTCGTTGGAAATTGTGGTACAATATATTCCAATGTAATAAGTGACCATAATCTTGTCTCCATTGACATCCCCATTAAAATAAGAAACCACGACCTTGTTGCTTGAAATACAGAAATTGCGAAAGTATAGATTTAAATAACTTTGAAACCGATTCTCATAGCTTTGAGTTGTATAAAATTTTTGGGAGAAAAATGTGGGTGAGAAAGTAAAAATTTTCAATAAATATATTACTGATCTTTTTAATAAACATGCTCTTCTACGTGAAGTAAAAGCAACTAAGCTAAAAGCGCCGTGGTTAATTGAGGAGATTCGGCGTTTACAAAGGCTGAGAGATAAATGCTGGCAGAAATATAAGAAAACTAGAACTGTAACGGACTTTAACAAATATAAATTCCTAAGAAACCATGTTTCAGCTTGTATAAGAGCACAGAAAAAAACTAACATAGTTAATGTTTGGAAAACTTTGCGGGATATAAACGTTACATCGCAAAAAAGCAGTTGTCATCTACCCTCTGATCTCTCAGACCCAGATAACATTAATAGATATTTCACGTCGTTTCTCCAGTCAGTTACTGATCAATGTAAAGACAGGGCACAATTCTCTAAAGACAATACTTTCAATGCTGGAAATAGTTTCAGCTTTTCTAGGACAACTTCTGAAGAAATGAACAAAATTTTACAATCTATAAGAACAAATGCTGAGGGAACAGACTTATTTACTTGAAAATCTGCAGTGCCTTTATTGATTGTATAATCATGAATATCATTAGTTCTATAATTGAAACCAGTAATATCCCCCCACTTTAGAAGGCTGCAATCGGAATATCATTGACAAGGAACAGTAAACCCTCAGATTTTTCTGATCTGAGAATCATAAATATACTGCCCACATTGTCGAAGATCTTGGAAAAAGTTTTTTTAAGTCAGATTTATGCTTATTTCACTACTAATAAAATTCTTATTCTTCTTATTCCTTATATATAAGCAAATTTCTTGTTTTTCTTCGTTCTATTGCCTGTAATTCCTCAGTTGGAAGATTATCATTCCAACGTTTACGAAGTCTTCCAATGCTCCTGCGTTCAAGGGGTGATCGGTCTCTCGTTATTTTTACCAATCTTTTCTCATCCATGCGGTTTGTATGTTCATTCCATTCCTTCTTCCTCTTTTTCACCCAGACATTGATGTTATCTAATCCGCATGTTCTTCTAATGTTTTCGCTTCGCACGCGATCCATAAGGGATTTTCCTGCTATCTTGCGCAGCACTTTCATTTCGGCTGCTTCCAGTATTTGTGCCGTTTCAGCGGTTTCTGGTCTGATTTCCGCAGTATAAGTGAGGATGGGTCTAATTGCTGATTTATATATCCTAGAATTTGCCTCCGTTACTATATGCTTGTTGTTTTAGATTATGTCGTTGAGACAGCCAGCTGTTCATGCTGCGTTTGTAGCTTGTCTTCTTACCTCTGCCTCGAAATATCCATACCCTGATATCTCTACGCCGAAATATCTTAACTGCATTTCTTGCTGTACTATATGGTTCTCCCCCCCTGTCTCTGTACCTTGTCGTGGTGGGGGAGCTTGTCATAACGATTGTCCTAGTTTCATTTATGAGATGGAGGATATGGTTATGATGCCTAAAGCAGAGACTCGCAATCCTAATTTCCTTTCTTTGTTTCTTTCTTGCATAATACCTTTCCATCATGTTGTCCCAAACCTACCTTTTCCTACCGCAGGACTTGGAATCGTACGGGGAAGCTGGCTCTGATTGACGACCAGAATCTGCGACCCTGCGATCGATTAGAGTTCTGTTTTCCTTTCATTGGCGAAGGCGATCCCCGCTAGTCCTTAACGTGGGTTTCCAACCTTCGTCCTCTTAGCCCGCTGAAGGATCTTAAATGGTTGCTGAATGAAAAAGGGAGACTACACGTTTCGAACAAGTGTGGGACCTTGGGAGATTCGCTCTGCTCGCCCCCAAATTTGGCTCCATTTTTAGTTCCTGAAGCTCTTGCTGCGGGGTCCTGATTGGTCCGTTGGAGGACAAAGGAAGACTGCGACGTTTTGAACAAGTGTGGGACCTTGGGATATTCGCTGCGCTCTCTCCTAACTCCGGCCCCATTCGTGGATCCTTAAGCTTAACTTTTTCCGCTGCGGGTTCGGAAGTGGTCCGCTGGAGAAAAAGGGAGACTACGACGTTTCGACAAGGTTTGAGGGTTCTTTAAGATACGCTCTGCTCTCCCCCAAACTCTAGCGCCCTTTTGATCCTAAGGCCCAATCCTATGATGCCTCGGAACCTCGCTTTTGGCGGCGAACAGCAACAGAGACCCTGTGGTGCGTGGGGTCTATGCTAACAGGCCGTTATCTGTGTTGATTCGTTGCTTCAGTCTTTCATAATCCATAGGCACTCTGCCCAAATGATTGAGTGGTGGGATCGCTACGGCGATCCTCTTAGACATGGGAGAGGTGACTTGTGGGGGTCCCTCACCTAGTTGTGCTGGCGCGGAGTGTTCTATAATCCTTTCTCCAAAAAAAAACTCCTTTCTTTCTCTTTCAGCTTTCGGGGGTCTGCTGGAGTGTCAAAACTTGAGCAGAAACCCGGGACAACAATGATGACAATGGTACATTAATGTTATTAGAGAGCTCTGCTCATATTTTAACTTGTACAATTCTGAGTATGTACTATATGGTTCGCCCCCCAGGCATTAGATCTTGACGTGATGGGGGCGCTCTCTTGACTAGGACCCTAGATTCGTCCCGGCGAATTGGAGGGTTAAGTCTTGGTGTCTAACGTAACGCCATTTCGCGCCAGTCACTGGACCTGTATGGTGGAAGATCTCCGAATGGGGCCCTAGTTTCACTCAGTTGAAATGGAGAGCTGAGCCGGTTGATTAACTCAGTGACAAGGGAGTCTGTCGCAGCACAGGGCTTCTCCCTTAAAACTAGCGTACTCTACCCTATCGCAGTATAAATCTTCGGATTCTGTGTAATGGCCGAGTGCGTTATGTAGCATACTGCGTTACCTCGGGGGGTAGTCTTGCCCACAGGTGTTACTTGTACCACCTGGCCACCAATTGGTGTTAGACTCGAGGGGGCAGTGGTTGAAAGTCCGCATGCTGGACTAGGGGGGTATTTCATTTATCTGTCCGCAGACTCCCATTTTCGGGATATTCTCATGAAACGACTCGGGGTTTAATGGAAATGGACGGTTCGACCGGCCTGTCCTGGCCCCTGGATCTGTGCGTAACAATTTAGGGTTTGTGGATCTCGACGAAATGGCTCCGCCATTAGTGCTTGACGCCAGGATCAATCAAATGACTTCACATGGGTTCGGTGGGTCAGGACGTATAGTCCGCTAGACGGTGCTCGTACCAGGATCAATTGTAGTCGTCAATCATGAGTTTATTTTAGTTCATAGGACTGCTCGCGGGGTGGATGGATAAAAATTCCCTCCGGCGGGTGAGTTGCGTCTCAAACCAACTCGGGTACTGACCTGCTGAGCCAGTAGAGGTTGCTGAGCAGTAGAGGTGCTTCGCTGCTACCAGTCTGACGGTTCTGGCTTTCGAGTCGGGGCCCAAACTGGAAGCTGGTGGGTTCATCTCTTCGGAGGGATTCTCGCCACGCGCGATGATATGGCGTAATACTTATCAAACTTTCTACCTCTAGGGGTGGACTGTGGAGACTGCTTGGTAGTCACTTGGAAAAGAGGCCTTCCTCAAATAGCCAATAACTATTCTGGTAGAATTCACCTGTACTATAAGGTTGTCAATTTCCAGATTGCATCTGAGTGGTGTATTTGACGTGGTCATACATTTTGTTTTAGATGTTGATATTACCATCTGAAAATTTCTTCGCTGTTAGGTCGAACTGATGCAATAGTCTCTGAAAATCGTCTTCGGATTCTGCTATTAGTACTACATCATCGGCAAATCACAGTATTCGGATTTCTCTATTTGCAATTTTATACTCTTTTAGTTAAACCACCTGTTTTATCGAAAAAAATTTTTATTCAAAAAACTTTTAGAATTAAATTAATGTCTACAATAACCACCGTTTATATTTAATAGACGTATACAATCAAAACTCAATATACAATGTCAAATAGAATAAATAAACCAACAAATATAAAAAAGTCATTTAAAATCAATAAATAAATATTTGAGGAGACAAATTTTGTTTCCGATCTTACCATAATGACACCAATTCCTTTTCAAAAACATAAAACACAACTTAAGGATTTCTCAAAAAATAAAATTTATTTGAAATATTCAATATATTTAAATATTCAAATACGTTAATTCAAAAATCTATCAACAGGTATAATACCTGTAAAATCCTTTTGAATAAACAAACAGATGTTGATAGATCCCCAATACGAAATATCTTTCCCTAATGGCATTTTTTAGCGGAAAACTCCAATGAATACTTTAAGTTTTTGTGACTTGTTTTTACCATTATTTTGTCATGTACTTAACTGTATTTAAACTCTGTTATACCAGACATCATCAGTCAGTAGAATGAAGATACTTGAAGAAGCCACATCGTGGAGAAACAAATGTTGTATTAAACATTTTTGTGGAAATTAAAATACTGTCTCTTATATATATATATATATATATATATATATATATTAGTACATACTTGAATATTATAAAAAAATATTCTGGTATAATACCTTGAAAGTGGGCATGAAATTGTCCTGTATAATATGTGTAGCGCCAAATGTGTCATCTGGAAATAGCTGTTTTATTTCTGAATGTTGGCCAAGAAGTGCTTAGAAACATTTCCAATCCCAGAAACTAAAGATCGTAAAGAATCTGGTGGTGGGACCTATTGTGGCAATTTTACTTTGCCTCCAGCACAACATAATCCGAGTAACCGATTTCTTGTAATTTTATGTTGATTATGTTATTGGACTATTTGGCAGTATAATACTGGGATTTTCAACATTCGGGATTTTGCTTATATCTCAAGTGGGGTATAATGGTATCCTAATTGTTTTAGTTACGTTAAGAAACGTTTGTATGTGAAACAAAAAAGGGCTGTTTTTAGGGTTTTCCCGGCAATTATTCGATTTTTTCTCACCTTTTAAACCTTCCCTAGACCCCCACAATCATTTCAAGACCAAGATAAATCCGTTCAGCCGTTCTCGAGTTTAGGCGAGATTAACGAACATCAATTGATTTCGATTTTTTCTCACCTTTTAAACCTTCCCTAGAACCCCACAATCATTTCAAGACCAAGATAAATCCGTTCAGCCGTTCTCGAGTTTAGGCGAGATTAACGAACATCAATTGATTTTTATATATATAGATAGATTATCAAGTATTTGAACAAGACGGGGAGAATTTTTGAAATTACAAAACTATTACTTTATCATTTGAATATAAATGATAACTTATTATAAGATGTTTCTTATCTCACCAATTACCAACTAAAGTAATTAAGATACTATTATACCCCACATAAGATATGAGCAAAATCCCAAATGTTGAAATTCTCTGTATTATACTAATTCCCAGTAAAAAAATTAACATAAAATTACCAAGAAAGCTGTTTAAGTAACCGATTTCTTGGTAATTTTATGTTAATTATTTTATTGGTATAATACTGGGAATTTCAACATTCAGGAATTTGCTCATATCTTGAGTGGGGTATAATGGTATCCTAATTACATTAGTTACGTTAGAAAAATTTTGTATGGGAAACAGAAAAGGGCTGTTTTTAGGGTTTTACCGGCAATTAATCGAATTCTTCTCACCTTTTAAACCTTACCTAGACCCCTACAATCATTTCAAGAACAAGATAAGATAAATCCGTTCAGCCGTTCTCGAGTTTTAGCGAGACTGACGAATAGCATTTGATTTTTATATATATATAGATGTTTCATCATCTATTTCAAATCGCCAGATGTCAAGTTCAAAACCAATAACACAGAGGCACAATATGTGATGCATGTGTTCATAATAAAAAATAGGAACAAAAGACAATGATCCAGATAAAGTGAACTTTGAAATCTAAATTCTAAGCAAATTAAGCTGGATGTAAATCAGTTGCAAAAATTGATTCCGCTTTGAAAGGTTCAAGAGTACGTAATAAACTTTTTTACTTCAATATTTAATTTTTTCATTATTAAACCACATTGATTAGATTTGAGAACTAGGCTTCCTTCACAAAGTTTCATAAATTATCCTGCTTAATTTTATGAAGAAATCTCGAACACGGATCTGACGAATTTTTCATTCTATTTCAACATTCTTCTCCGTTGCCCTTCTGAAAGTTTGTTATTATAGAAAATGATAAGGAATCGAATGTCTGAAGTCACTCGCTTTCTCCTGCGTTCAAAACGAAAATATCTCTTTGATTCCAAGGAATAGAAAATTCTCAAAAGCTTAGTGCACCTTCTGAAATTGTCTCCACTGTCGTCTTTTCTGTATCCTCTTGAATGTATGCTATGCTTCAGTTTCTTCATCAAAACAAATTCCGTTTCGTGTTATTTCTTTGTGAACTAATTCGGGTATTCATTCTGAATTGATAATTTTCCTGTCTCTTTATGATACCGACTCCTTTTGTTTCCAGTTCATAAATCTCCTGGGATTTTCTCTGCTTGAAAACATCCGCCCACTCATTCAGAACAGCTGCCTCTTATCTCTGTTTTCCTCATTTTATTAGGAATTTGAAACGGTCCATAATATCAAACAGTCCTGTTTCAGAATATGTCATGCAAAGAAGGAATACTTGAGTAAATTAGAAGATTCTGAGGTTGAATGAGTCCGTAATCTATGAAAAAAAACATACATAGAATAATACACTGTAATATACCACTTTATCTTAACCCCACTCAGAGTCGTTTCCCTTAATGTATAAGTGTGAATATCTCATAATAAAAAAGGGTAATATGTGTGAAACTTTTTATAATTCCTACTTTCAATAAAAATAAAGTTAATTCCAATTTTTAAATAATGGAACAAGCAAAAAAACGAAATAATACCTAATACAAACTTTTTTCTAACTATTAACCCTTACCACTGTCACCATTTACTATCTACATTCTACTCATAATTCCTGAATCTGCTTCTCAACTCGAAAATATATCAAATCATATACTTACTTTACTAAACTCTCTTTTTGGAAAGAACTTGGGTTCGTGCTCGTCGCACGAAGAACAAGTCGTTTATTTTAAAAGTATTTTCTGAGGAGATGGATAGAGCAAAAATAACACATTTAAATGAGATATCATATAATGAACTATTATGGTTTCAATTAAAAGAAATTTCAATATTTACAAATTTTCAGTCTTTTGAAAAGCTATTGATGTGAAACGATATCCTAAAATCAAATCATAGTAATTATTTGAATCAATTTTTGGAAGACTTCAGGACCCTGGACTGTCAATTTTAATAAGCCATACTTTCGTTGTCGCTTATGAACAATTTATATTCAAAACTAATAAAAGGTTTTAGTGAAATTACAAGAAACAAAAAATCCTACCTTTTTCGGGACATCGTTCCACAAAACCTGATACCATGTTCAATAGCTGAACCCTCTACACGGGGGTGTTGGCCTCAGCCCAAAGGCACAACACCCCTTCAAGAACAAACACCATAATTTAGCCCTTTATTTTTAACCTGTATTAAACTAAAGTATCCCGACCACGAATCGATTAGTGACTGTCTGTCACCAATACCTAACGACCACTGCCCTCTTTTTTTTCGAACATCCAAAACGTTGGCTTCTATCCTCCTACCGAAATTTTACTGAGTCGGCTTTTTCTAAGTTCCCATCGTTTCAGAGCCTACACATGTCTAGACCATCCTGATCTTTTGACTTGTCGATTTCTTATCTCAACTTTACTGAGAATTCCCAATTTTAGCCTTGAAGTCCTTTATGTCGTCTGCACTACAATCATAATCGCTAACTTCCGTTCCCAAGACCTCCTCGTTGAAATTTAAATGAATCGATCTATTGATTAATACATTGTTGCTTTTAGAATTAACGCCCGTTGTTTAGGCTACATTTCTATCTCAAATAATTAACACCGCTTGTCGGTCCTCGAGCTTTATTATAATAGAATTCTTTGGATCAAAATTTATTTCCCTATTTCTAAGTAAAACAGGCCTTTTATTACAACACGTTGTAGTATGAAGGAGAATTATTAAGGCTCTCGTTCCTATGCATCGGAAGCACTCAATAGATTTTCATCTAAGCTCTAGCGATAGTATTTACTACTCTGTCAAGAAAGTACCGGGAATTTTCAATTAAAACAACATTTTTACATTTAATCGTCAAAATTTATTGGGTCGCCTTCAAAATAGGCTCCATTTGCTCCAGTAAATCTATGCCAACGGCACTTCCAATTATCGAAACATTTTTTATAGGCGCTTTCCGGGATGGACTTTAGCTCTCGCGCCGAATTTTGTTTTATGGCTTCAATCGACTCAAAACGGGTGCCACGAAGGGGCAATTTTAGTTTTGGGAAGAGGAAAAAGTCGCAGGGAGCCAAATCCGGCGAATACGGTGGTTGCGGAAGCACGTTTGTTGAGTTTTTGGCGAGAAAGTCAGTCACAATCGTAGCTCGGTGAGAAGGCGCGTTATCGCCATGCAAAATCCATGAGTTGTTCGCCCACAAATTTGGCCGCTTCTTACCGATACGCTCACGCAAACGTTTCATAACGCCTAGGTAATACTACTTGTTTACCGTCTGACCCTCTGGAAGGAATTCGTAGTGCACCACGCCACGGATATCGAAGAAAACAATGAGCATCACCTTCATTTTCGAGCGGCTTTGGCGTGGTTTTTTCGGTTTCGGCTCATTTTTTGCCACCCATTCCGATGATTGCTGGCTTGTTTGCATATCGTACTCGTAGACCCAGGTCTCGTCACCAGTTATAATGCGTTCCATGAATGTAGAATCGGAATTACAGCGATCCAGCATGTCTGAAGCAACCTGTTCGCGATGACGTTTTTGAAGAAAATTCAGGTCTTTCGGTAGGAGTCGTGCGGCCACCTTTCTCATGCCCAAAATATCAATCAAAATCATACGTGCGGACTCGTGGGATATCTTAAGATCATGTGCTATCTCTCTCAAGCTGGTACGACGGTTTTCCAGCACCCTTTCCTTAATTTTATCGACGTTATCTTCGATCGAAGCCGTCGATGGGTGACCACTTCACGACCGTCCTTGAAGGCTCTGTACCACTGATATGCACGAGTTTTCGATAGAGCATTATCACCAAAGGCCTTTTGCAACATTTTCAATGCATCGGCACACGAAAATTCATTTGCAATACAAAACTTTAAACAAATTCTTTGCTCAACGTAATCACCCATAGTAAAAATCGGCACGCACTTTGACATCGACTGACTTAATCAGCTGTTGCAAACACAGTAGTTGACAGATCCCGCTCAAGCTTGGCATAGTAATTAAGGACAGTGGTATCAACCTAGGAAAAAAAAAATTTTACCTGCCTCATTGCCCCGCCAGATTTAAATCGATAATTCCCGGTACTTTCTTGACAGAATGTATATCAATTCATAGTGATTATTGATGTTGGATTGAGTTGACCGATGCTCTGGAAGGAATCATTCACAATTAATTCATTAAGGAAACACATGTTTTTATTTCTACTTAATATTAATGGTATTAACGTTACGTCGGTACATAGGTCCTGTTTTGAATTTATGGTATTTCGAAAATGTGAATAAAAACAATATTCTAATTTCCGCTAATATTTTATTGACACTACGATCGTTACGTCATACCATGACTTCTTCAGGTGAGTATTACAAGATACTGAGTATACCGTTAACAAGAACTTCATTTTATAGTACATGGATATAACAAAAATAGAAGAGGGGGTGAAGAGAGTTTTACAATACTTTTGGAAAACTGAAAAATGGTTCAAAAAAGATTCAACAAAGGGGAGTTACTTAATTCTGTTCGGTTATTCAATAATATTTTTATTTTATGATATCTATTAATTTCTAAAGTTTCTAATGAGTTTAATCTGAAACTTTTGTTTTCTAAGTGTAAAATTTCAAAGTTACTATTAAAACTATGTCCTGTGTCTAGAAGGTGCTCTGCGTAGGTTGAATTTCCCTTTTTGTTACAATAGCATTTTTCATGTTCCCTGAGTCTCGTCTGGAACGATCTTCCTGTCTGACCAACATATACGAAATGGCAAGTACCGCAAGTTAACTTACACTTACACTTACACCTGATTTCTTGTTCTTATATGATTTATCTTTATTATTTTTTATTAATTTTCCTAGGGAGTTATTCGTTTTATAAGAAATTCTAAAATTGTGATAAATATCTAGCTACCTTTTCTGTTTTTGGTCCCAAGTATGTCAACGAAATGTATTTACTTTCAATTGGATCATTACTAATGGGATATACTAATTTCAAGGCCAGCTTTAATTGTATTTTTAAGAAAAGATTCTCAATAATCGGGACGTTGAAACCGTTGTTCAACGCAATCTGTTTGATAATGTTATATTCTTTGTCAAAATTCTCACGTGACATGGGTATGTTGGCTAATCTATATAATATGCTATTGTACGCTGCTAATTTTTGTGAGTATGGGGGTTTGATGTGAAGTGAATTGTGCTATCTGTATGGGTTGGTTTCCGGTATATTGAAAAAACGTGTTTATTATTAATTTTTGTGATAGTTAAGTCTAAAAAGTTTATACTATTGTTTTTTTCCCCTTCATAAGTGAATTGTATGGTTGGGGATAATTTGTTTATGAAATCCACAAACAAAGAAAATTGTCTCTCAGTGCCATTGAATAAACATAGAACGTCGTCGACATATCTATACCAATAAATGAAACATTTAAAATAAGGGCTATTTATTATTCTAGTTTCTAAGGAATCCATAAAAATTTCGGATAGTAACGGACTCAAAGGATTTCCCATAGTGAGGCCATCGTTATCTACGTAAATCTTGCTGTTGAACGTGAAATAATTTTGTTTCAAGCAAACTGTCAAAACATCCATTATTTCTTGTTTTATTACCGAATTGGTTCTTTTTCGGAGTAGCAGGTTATCTGCTAATTTTATGGTTTCCTCGACTGGTATGGACGGAAATAAATTCTTTACATCAAACGATATAAGCTTTGCATTATCTGGAACACGTACATCTTTTATGTTATTTACCAAATGGTATGTATTCTTTATAGATAATTTTGCTTCAAAATTTGTTTCCGATAGTATGATTTTAATAAGTGCCTTAGACAATCTATATGATGGCGCTGTAACAAATGACACAACTGGTCTGATGGGACAACTTTCTTTATGTACCTTGATTAAAGAATACATATTTGGTGGTTGAGGATTCATTAAAGTTAAATTAAATAATGGTTTAGTATCGAAAAGTGCCGTAGCGTTTTTTATGGCTATTTTTATTTCATTTTGATATTTATCTGTTGGGTCCTTTTTGATAATTGTATACTTATCTGGGTCTAAGAATTCTGTTGTTTTATTTATATAACTTGTTCTATCGATTGCTATTACTGTATTTCTTTTATCGGCACGCGTGAATACTAAATCATTTTTTAAGATTTTAGTTTTTATAGATTTTATTGTGTGATTGTTATTATTCAGGTGATGATTACATTTTTTATTTATAATATTAGCCAATGCATACTTATTCTTATTTGAATTTTGACAATTTTTGACTGCAAGTTCTGAGTCAAGTAAAAACCGAAACAATCATAGATTCGAAAATGTATAAAGATTTTACTTTCATTGGTTTACAGCAGAAATATATTCCATTCAGAATCTCGTTTCAGACTATAATTCAACTGAATCTGTTTCCAGATGGAAATTAATTTCAAACAAATTAAATAATAAAGATTATTTACACAATTTATTAAGTTAACGACAAATCATTATATGG
Source organism: Megalocaria dilatata (assembly GCA_034642435.1). Lineage (NCBI taxonomy): Eukaryota > Metazoa > Arthropoda > Insecta > Coleoptera > Coccinellidae > Megalocaria > Megalocaria dilatata. Next base: position 96,783,866 of record CM067854.1, on the reverse strand, counting down.
ATTCGAATATAAACATGCTGTGAATCGAGGCCGCATGCTTTATCATACTTGCCCCTCCTGAACTAACAGATCCTGGCTTGAATTGCAAGGATCAAATTCGAATTGAGCTGCTTCTATCTTTGTGTTCTTAAATATTTCACAGTGACGATTCTTGTCGAAATGGTTCATGTTTATGATTTTCACCCTCCTTCAAAAAGGTCTCAACATTAGAAACACATATTCAACTGGATGGGTGTTTGAATCTTTCCCCAGCCTTTCGTACTGCCCAGCTTTTTGCTGCAAGCTCAACTTGGACTCCACATCGTCTATATGGAAATGTTAGAGCGAGAGTATGCGTCTCTTTTACTGGTTGAGAGGCCTAAATTGCACGAACATAAAATAAATCCTGATAAAATAAGAAGATGGAAGGATGCTGTCATTGACCAACTCAGTGAGCTGAAAGTAAGGCAGTGGGAGATTGTAGCACAATCCCGGGAGAGTTGGAGGGCTATAGTGGGCGCGGCTAAAACTTACGAGGAGTTGTGAAGCCAATGCTGATGATGATAAAATAAAATAAAACTCATAAGAAAACCACTGACTCCGGAACAGAAGCTCATAAATCAAATGTATTCATTGTCGAATTCATGTCCTTAGATAGATGCTTTCAGATATCCCCATAAAAAAAATCATTTGGGGATAAATTTGGTAATCTGGGGGGCCATAAATTTGTACCATCCGTAGATATTACTCGATTAGGAAACATGTTTTGGAGAATCTGTTATGATTTAGGCAACCATCCTATTGAAACAAAAGTCGTCAAAATTGGTAGGTAATTGACGAACTATTTGATAGATTCGGTCTTTACTTGGTGAAGACTCATTTTAATTGAAAAATGTATATGAGACAGTAATTTATTTCCACAAAAATGTTTGTACTACTACAACAATTGTTTCACCACGATGTGGCTTCTTCAGGTATTATATTTTACTGTCTGATGGTATTCAGTGTAACCGAGTTTAAATACATTTTTAGGTACGTGACCAAATAATGGAATCACAAGTCATAAAAACTCTAGGTGTTTATTGGAGTTTGCCGCTAAAAATGCCACTAAGGAAAAATATTCAGTAATGGAGAATGATCGACATCTGTTTGTTCGTTCAAAAGGATTTTACGGGCATTATATCTGTTGATTTCAAGAAATTCTAAAAGTGTTAATCTAGAACTTTTGCTTTCAACGTGGATAATTTCATAATTATTGTTGAAATTATGCCTGAATTCCTTAAGATGATTAGCATATGTAGAATGTACAGAATTGGATATATAACCCCTTTGGTGTTCTTGGACACGTTTCTTGAATGATCTACCAGTCTGACCAATGTATACTAAAGGGCAATCTTTGCAAGTCAACTTGGAGACTCCGGATTTATTTTCTTTATTTGTACGATCTTTATTGTTTTTTATGTAGGTACTAAGGTTATTAATTGTCTTAAAAGCCGCGTTATAATTGAAACAACTTTTGAAATATTTAGGAATATTTTCAGATAATCCATTGACATTAGATAACGAAAAATATTTCTGTGTATTGTCCTCTTTTATGATTGGGTACACGATACAATTTTGTCTATAAGAAAGGGATTGTAACCGTTGTTTGACGCTATTTGTTTAATAATATTTAATACTTTCATAAAGTTTTCTGAATTTAAAGGGACATTCAATAATCTATGAATAAAACTATTATATGCTGACATCTTTTGGTTGGTGGGGTGGTTTGAAGTTTTATGTATTGTGACCAAATTATGGAAGCACAAGTCATAAAAACTCTAGGTGTTTATTGGAGTTTGTCAGAATAATTCGAGTTTGCAAAAACTATAAATATTTTGTGGTATTTGAGTCTCCGTCGATAAAAATCAATGAGGAAATCTCCTAAAAACGCCAACATTGAGTTTTACTTAGTTTGTATGGAAATACGCAGGTGCTGATTCGGTCGTTACCAATATCGTATGGATTATGTTTCGTTTCCAAGTAAAATGATGACTTATCGGTGAAAAGTACATTTTCCAAGAAAAAATAGTTTTCAATTGCCTTTACATCATCGGCATGGACCTACGTAATCAGTAGCTGACGTGGATCGGTGAATCTGAATGATGTCACCGTGTCATTGCAAAGCAATGAGTCCCGACTCTGGTCAGTCGAAAATAATGAAAATAATAATAATTGTGCTTATTTAGTTTCAAAAAAGACTAGAGAAAAATTAAAAGAGCAGTCCAATTGTATATTCATTATCATTTATAACACATTGTGACGGTAGTATTGTGGCTTAGACATCGGGCTCATAATCGAGAGTTTGAAAGATCGAACCGCGGGCCAGAAATTTTTTTTTCTGGTTTCAGGAGACTGTCCAACTATTCGCTATTAGGTAAACAATTATCAGCGATGTTCCTAAAGTGGCGTAAGGAAACAGTAACAAAGCCTACATAGAACAAACCTGATGTGGATACTATAGTGAACTTCTGTCTGCCTGTATCCCTGGCTAACCCCTGTCTCTGTACCTTGCCGTGGTACCTTGGTGGGGGAGCTTGTCATAGCGAATGACCTAGTTTCATTTATGAAATGGAGGATATGGTGATGATGCCTAAAGCAGAGACTCGCAATCCAAACTTCCTTACTTTGTTTCTTAGTTACAAGCCGTTCCATCATGTTGTCCCACTTCCATCCATTTCCTTCCGCAAGACTTGGAATCGCACGGGGAAGCTGGCTCTGATTGACGACCAGAATCTGCGACCCTGCGATCAATTAGATTTTTGTAATCCATACACGGGCGAAGGCGATACTCTGCTGAATCTCAGCGTAAGTTTTCCAATTTGTGTCTACTTATCCGCTAAGGGATCTTAAATGGTTGCTAAAAAAAAGGCAGACTACGACGTTTCGACCGAGTGAGATCTCGGAAGATTCGCTCTGCTCGCCCCCAAATTTGGCTCCATGTTTAGATCCTCAAGCTTCCACTGCTGGGTATTGGTTGGTCCGCTGGAGGAAAAAGGGAGACTACGACGTTTCGACCAGGTTTTGAGGTCCTGGAAGAATCGCTCTGCCTGCCCCCAACTTCGGCCCCATTCGTGGATCCTTGAGCTTATCTTATCTGCTGCGGAGTCGGGCGTGGTCCGTTGGAGGGAAAGGGAGACTACGATGTTTCAACCGAGGTGAAGTCTCGGAAGATTCGCTCTGCTCGCCCCCAATTCTGGCGTCACTTTTTGATCCTAAAGCCCATCCTCTTCGATGCTTCGGAGCCTCGCTTTTTGTACTCGAACAGCAACAGCGGTCCTTATGGGGTTGAGAATGCATAACATTCATTCCAACTTCTTTTCTTTGTTTCTTACTTGCAAACTATGCCATCATGTTGTCCCACAACCTTCCCTATCCTTTCGAAAAAGCTTGAAATCATGTGGAGGAGTTGTGACTCTGGATGTTGACGGAGTCATATTTCCTGTGATCGAGTTTTGTAATCCATGCACGGGCAAAGACGAAACCCTGCTGAATCTCAGCACGGGTTTCCCACCTTCGTCACTTATCCGCTGCAGGATCCGAAATGGTCCGCTGGAGGAAAAAGTGAGACTACGACGTTTTGACCTGTGTTGGACCTGGGAAGACTCGCTCTGCTCGCCCCCAATGTCGGCGTCATCTTTGGATCCTTAAGCTCCCGTTGCTGGGTCCGGAATGGTCCGCTGGAGGAAAAAGGGAGACTGTGACGTTTCGAACAGGGTGGGATCTTGGAAGATTCGCTCTGCTCGCCCCCAAATTTGGCTCCATTCGTGGATCCTTAAGCTACTTATCCGCTGCAAGGACCGAAATAGTTGGCTGTAGGAAAAGGGGAGACTACGACGTTTCGACCTGGGTGGGATCCGTGAAGACTCTGTACTCTGTACTGGCCAGTACAAGCCAGTACAATGTTATACCTGAAGAAGCCGCGTCGTGGTGAAACAATTGTTGTAGTAGTACAAACATGTTTGTGGAAATAAAATACTGTCTCACATATATTTGAAAAAAAAATTCATCATCTTGAATCCTATATTAAATTGAATGAAATTATGGTCAAAGTAAAAGCTAAATCAAATCTAACTCACCAAAATAGTGTAAATAGGATAAAATTAATCAAAAATCAGTTAATTCAATGAAACATATTGTCTACGTCAGAAATATTGAAAATATGTATGTAAGAAATTTCGTCGAAGTTGCTTATGCATGGAAACATAGTGTCTACGTCAGAAATGTTGAAAATATGTATGTAAGAAATTTCGTCGAAGTTGCTTATGCATGGATAAAGTTGTAGTAGTATATAATCTAACGGAATGTAATCAAATTCATAGGTAATTATAAGTCATTTTTAAATTAGAAGCATTAGAAGTTAAAATTTTCTACCCTTTTGACACTTGAATACTTTGTGATAAAAAAGGAATACTTTAAATGAAGCGATGCACATGAAAAGGGCATCAAAATGTTGACTAAGAATCGAGCTAACTTTCTAGGATACTTTCAAACCAAGAAATATTGTAAACTTTGTAAAATCATTGAAAGCATAATTTCTCAAGAATTCAAAAAAGGAAGCAGTAAATTACTTTTCAAGAATCACGTTCCAGAACCTAAAAACAAAGTAACATTGCTATCGTGAATTGAAATATAATCCAGAAATGAGTTACCTGAATTTTTTTGATGACAATATCCCCCATATGGATCGAGTATTAAACAAATTTGATGTTCGAGAGAAAATCACTCCAAACATGCCCCAATTACTTACCCCAATTACTCCAAACATACACAAATCAGGAGTTTATGTGTTATCTTGTTCTACGTACAGTAATAAATATATAGGACGAACAGTTCCTTCAAGACGAGGTTCAACGAACATAAAATAAGTTTAATAAAACATAAACAAAATTCTACTTTTGCCACTCATTGTCTAGAAAACGGTCATTCCTTTCCCACAATAGATAATCTATTATATATTAAAATTTTACATGTAGAATCAAAAGGGAAGAAACTCGATTATCTAGAATCTATTGAAATTTTCAAACTAGTTCACAATAACAATAATGTAAAAATAATGAATGACTGTACGGAGCTATGTAAATCGAAAATATTTGAGATTTTCAAAAAGTAGCATCTGTTCAAAACCTTTTTCAACGAACATAAAATGAATTTAATGAAAAGTAAACAAAAATTCAACTTTTGCCACCCATTCATTAGTAAATAATCATTCCTTTCGACAAAAGAAAATCTTAAGAAAATTTTACATGTAGATTCAAACGAAAAGAAACTTAATTATTGAAATTTTTAAATTCGTTCACAATAAGAATAATTTATAATAAAACATAATGAATGACGGTATGGAGCTATGTAAATCCAAATATTTGACATCTACAACAAAATAACGTAAAAATAATGAATGACTGTACGGAGCTATGTAACCCCAAAAATTATTTGAGATATTTAAATGGGTACCATCTGTTTAACAACCTTCTTTGTCGATTGCCGACATTCCGATATATGTTAGAAGGCCCCTCTTTTTTAACCCGGTTTTTTATCACGTTCCGCTTGTAAACCTCTGTACCACTATTAGGTGTTATCTAGAATCTATTGAAATATTCGAAATATTTATCACTTTTGTTTAAATACCTCTGTACCACTGTTAGGTCTTCAGTTGGTGATGGGTGATGGTGGGATAGTTCGTTTCCCGAAACTCGAGTCACAAGAAAATGTGTAATATTTATTTTTATTGGTAGTAAAATATAGTAATTTACTTCCAAATAGTAACGGCTGAAACAATTTAGTTCGTGCACTAAGATTTTATGCACATTCTATTTGGACATTAGGTCCAATTTGTTCCATTGATATTCATTCTTTACAAAACTTAGAATGATAATGTTATGGATATGTACCAAAAAGTATTTGATTACAAGAAATATTTCAAAAATAACGAAAAATTCATTGAATTTATTCGGCAGTTTTATGCGGATTTCATTCCAGATTATACAAGAGATTCAATAAAATCTGTTTTTGATATTATCAAAAGTGTTATAGTGAATTCCTGAGATTTACTCCAGCTGCGTCAATATCAAATATATGTGGAATAATTTCATAATTCCTACAATCAAGCGGACATGGCAGCACCGAATTTCAGCATCAGTATTTCTGATACAATTTGGAGGTGCGTGGTAAGGACAAAAAACTGAGTGGTTGATTTGATGTTATGTTCCATACCTAATGGCATACTTTCCAATAAAGCAAAAAATTTTTTAATACCTCACATTATTCATTTCAACATCAACCCGCCCTCAAGAAAACCTTATAATTTCATTTATTTGTCAAATTTGCCATTAATCTACAGAAGTATTCAAAAATTATTAAGATGAATTTTTTATGATCTGAGGCCTCTGGCGCTTTTCTTATTTTCTACAGATATTAAAGTAAGTATTGTTTATCGTATTTCTCAATTAATGCTGTGTTACTGTATTGGGTATTTTGGAAAGAAAATTCTCACTAATCATGAGTTTAGTGAGAATTTTCTTTCCAATAATGAATAATGACTCCATATGTCATTTGAATCACTTTAAAACTCAAATATGCTCAGAATATGAAGTATATAAATAATCAATTTTTTCAAATATTTTCGCACTCCCAAATGGATGATTTATCGAATTTGTAACAAATTTTTCATCAGAAAATCACACGTAAGTCAATTAGGTGTCATCCTCAATACTGAAAAAAATTGAGTCATTTGAAGGAAAACTTATTGACTTTGCTACGTGCCCGTAAATATGACATGTGAATAAAATAATATTTAACCAAGTAGTCAGATATAAGTCAAGAAAATTTCAACATTTTTTGTAACAAAAAGACCCTTTTTATTCAGCTCGAATAGGATAAAGGTGGTCCCTCAAGCTCGTATCGTATTATTTTTATTATTATATGGTCATAAACACAAGCATATGAGGATAAATTCTCTAGGGTTGTCTGAAATGGCATCTTCCAACTACTTGGTGCGTTATTTCTTATTTGGTCTAAATTTCCAGTGACATTATAAATGGGCAGATTTTTTCAAACATATTCCGTTTAGCCTGATTTTTGGTGTGCTATTAGGCATCAGTAATACTGGTTTAGTTGAATTTATTGCAGCGGGTATCAAATGTATTGTATTTCAGTTATAACAAAATTAATTCTCGGTGCTTATTTGGTGTGAATATACAGCATTCTTCCTATCGAATTTGTGTTGCACAAATATTGTTATTGAGCAGAATGTATATTTGAATTTTCAGTCTCAAGCAATTGAATGAAGCGAATGCAGTTTCTAGTTCAGATACTATTCTAAAATATGTGGGCTCAATTAGTTGGTGGAACATTTATTTGGGCTTATTCAGTCCACATATTTTCCACATGCTCTAATATTTTCCGAGGAAGGTTATCTCTTTCGCAAATTTGAATTGTTTTGTTGAAGACTTGACTTTTATATCGGTTGGCGTGAGGGTCTTCTTATCCTTATCTAGTTTTCACCAGCAGTTGGCATTGGCAGAGTATATGTTCGGTGGTATTAATTGCAAATTCACATAAGTGCCGTGACCAGAGAACAGACGTTTTCATGTACTTCATGGATTTTGAGGAGACATTTGATGAAATGCAACATGTAAAATTGAAATAAAATAGAAAGGCCTTTTACTTGATAGAAGAAATATAACAAAATTTGAATATTAAAACAAATTGAAATATGTTTATCTTCTACAATTTTAATTTAAAAAAAAAAAATTTTATTCGAAAAACTTTTAGAAATAAATTTATGTCTATACAAGCACCGCTTACATTTAATAGACGTATATAATCAAAACTCAATATATAATGTCGAATGGAATAAATAACCCAACAGATATACGAAAGTAATTAAAATTAATAAATAAATATTTGAAGGAGACAAAATTTTGTTTCTGGTCTTACCTTTAAGAACACCAATTGCCTTTTAAAAACATGAACACACTGAAAGGACTTCTCAAAGAATATAATTTATATTTTGAAAAATTTTTTGAAAATTTTAATATATTTAAATATTTGAATAAATTATTTCAAAAATTTCTAAAAAATGTGCACTATATCTTCAACAAACAAATATAATTCTAGACAATCCCGTCTTCAGTCCTCATTTAATATTCCAAATATCAAAATCAAAAACTTAACCTATATCTCTCACGTGTTAAAAAACTTAAGCTTCGAAGTACAGATCAACTATATAATTCAAAATTGATCTATGTTCTAACAAAATCAAAGAACAGTGTGAGTTATTTTAAGGTTTATTTAAATTCATTGACATTCTATAATGAGAATTATTGAAGCCAAAATATAATTATATATTATATATAAAATAAAATAGAAAGGCCTTTTACTTGATAAAAGAAATATAACAAAATTTGAATATTAAAACAAATTGAAATATGTTTATCTTCTACAATTTTAATATCAAAAAAAATTTTTATTCATAAAACTTTTAGAAATGAATTTATGTCTACACAAGCACCGCTTACATTTAATGGACGTATATAATCAAAACTCAATATATAATGTCAAATGGAATAAAGAACCCAACAGATATACGAAAGTAATTAAAATTAATAAATAAATATTAAAAGCAGACAAAATTTTGTTTCTGGTCTTACCTTTAGGAACACCAATTACCTTTTAAAAACATGAACATACTTAAAGGACTTCTCAAAGAATTTAATTTATTTGAAATATTTAATATATTTAAATATTCGAATAAATTATTTCAAAAATCCCTAAAAAATGTACACTATATCTTCAAAAAACAAATATAATTCTAGACAATCCCGTCTTCAGTCCTCATTTAATATTCCAAATATCAAAATCAAAAACTTAACCTATATCTCTCACGTGTTAAAAGACTTAAGCTTTGAAGTACAGATCAACTATATAATTCAAAATTGATCTATGTTCTAACAAAATCAAAGAACAGTGTGAGTTATTTTAAGGCTTATTTAAATTCATTGACATTCTATAATGAGATTTATTGAAGCCAAAATATAATTATATATTATATATAAAATAAAATAGAAAGGCCTTTTATTTGATAAAAGAAATATAACAAAATTTGAATATTAAAACAAATTGAAATATGTTTATATTCTACAATTTTAATTTCAAAAAAAATTTTCATTCAAAAATCTTTTAGAAATAAATTTATGTCTACACAAGCACCGCTTACATTTAATAGACGTATATAATCAAAACTCAATATATAATGTCAAATGGAATAAATAACCCAACAGATATACGAAAGTAATTAAAATTAATAAATAAATATTTAAAGGAGACAAAATTTTGTTTCTGGTCTTACCTTTAAGAACACCAATTGCCTTTTAAAAACATGAACACACTGAAAGGACTTCTCAGAGAATATAATTTATTGGAAATATTTAATATATTTAAATATTCGAATAAAATATTTCAAAAATCTCTAAAAAATGTGCACTATATCTTCAAAAAACAAACATAATTCTAGACAATCCCGTCTTCAGTCCTCATTTAATATTCCAAATATCAAAATCAAAAACTTAAGCTATATCTCTCACGTGTTAAAAGACTTAAGCTTCGAAGTACAGATCAACTATATAATTCAAAATCGATCTATGTTCTAACAAAATCAAAGAACAGTGTGAATTATTTTAAGGTTTATTTAAATTCATTGACATTCTATAATGAGATTTATTGAAGCCAAAATATAATTATATATTATAGATAAAATAAAATAGAAAGGCCTTTTATTTGATAAAAGAAATATAACAAAATTTGAATATTAAAACAAATTGAAATATGTTTATCTTCTACAATTTTAATTCCAAAAAAATTTTTTATTCAAAAAAACTTTTAGAATTAAATTAATGTCTGAAACAAGCACCGCTTACATTTAATAGACGTATATAATCAAAACTCAATATATAATGTCAAATGGAATAAATAACCCGACAGATATACGAAAGTAATTAAAATTAATAAATAAATATTTAAAGGAGACAAAATTTTGTTTCTGGTCTTACCTTTAAGAACACCAATTGCCTTTTAAAAACATGAACACACTTAAAGGACTTCTCATAGAATATAATTTATTGGAAATATTTAATATATTTAAATATTCGAATAAAATATTTCAAAAATCTCTAAAAAATGTGCACTATATCTTCAAAAAACAAACATAATTCTAGACAATCCCGTCTTCAGTCCTCATTTAATATTCCAAATATCAAAATCAAAAACTTAACCTATATCTCTCACGTGTTAAAAGACTACAAATTTTGTCTCCTCTAAATATTTATTTATTAGTTTTAATTACTTTCGTATATCTGTTGAGTTATTTATTTTATTTGACATTATATTTTGAGTTTTGATTATATACGTCTATTAAATGTAAGCAGTGCTTGTGTAGACATAAATTTATTTCTAAAAGTTTTTTGAATAAAATTTTTTTTTTAAATTAAAATTGTAGAAGATAAACATATTTCAATTTGTTTTAATATTCAAATTTACGTAAAATTGATGAAAACATTTAAAAACAAAGGCATCAATGGCAAATATATACGTGTCATTAAGAATTTGAATTGGAATCAAACCGCAAAAGAAGGCATTATAAATAATCTTACCAGAGAATTTTCTATACGCCAAGGAGTAAGACAGGTAGTTCTCCTCGTAATTTCCATTCCCTTATTCAATATATAGTCAGATCAATTATTCAAAGAAGCATTAGGTACAAGGCCAATCATATGATATAAATATATATGTGAATATTATAAATGTTCTGAGACATACGGGTAATACAGTGATGCATTCAGATAGCCTTCACGGCCTCCAGATCATGCTTGATGATATTCAGGAAATAGGAGGAGAAATGGGCATCAATATAAACATAAATAAAACTAAATTCTCAGTCTGTAGCCGTAGGATTCCAATTGAAAGGGTTCCCAAATTATTATATCCTGGTTTTATAACTACGGACCACCTGGATCTTGATACAGAATTCAAACAGAGGATAGCAATGACTAAAACCACTTTAATGAAAATGAAAGCTTTTCTTTGTAATAACCCTCTCAACTTAAACGTAAGACAAATACTGGTAAAGTGCTGCTTTTCTTTGGAGTGAAAGAAGCTTCGTTGTCAATTATGGAAAAATGTCTTATCTGGATCTTGTACTGAGTGAAGGCCGTAATCGAGTCGTATAGCTAATTATTAGTGGAAAAATGGGTGCAGGTATGCAAGTTTACTGGCTTGAAAATATTTGAGTGGAACGAAATATGAAATGCAAAACAACTTTTGCATATAGCAGAGGATCTTGATGCCTTCTAGATGGTGATCGTCAACGTCTAGTCAAACTGAAAAGGCACATGGAGAAGAAGATCAAAATTTTTTAGCAATCTTGTATAAGTTGTTCCACACACAAAGGGAGGTGGGGTGGCTGTTTGCAACACAGGGTGCCCGTCCATAAAACTGACGTGGTTCTACCCGTTTCCAACTATTCTAGCTATTGCTAGCTTTAAGGAAAGGGATACCAATTGAGGTTGGACTCCTGGGGGTAGTGGTTGAAAGCCTGCATATAGGCTAGAATCGCATTCCACTCATCTGGGTTCGTCGTTCTTGGACTTAGATAATCCAGAACATATCTTGGATATTTGAGCGATTTGTCTGTTGGACTGTTTGATTGTTTAACTGGTTTTGGTGGTTTCAGGACCTTGAGCCATGATTGGGTGGTAGATAAGCCTCTTAGGCTACTGATTTGGGTCACATACAACACGACCACTGATATTGCAGAGCCAGTAGAAGTAGAATAGTGCTTCGAAGCAACTAGTCTTCACTGAAAGCGAAAGGGGGCAATTTTGTTTGCGGGCTAATTTGGCGTATCCAAATTCCGAGCCCACGGGAGCATTTAGCGTAGACCCTAGGCTAGGAAGGTCATTTAAATTCTAAATCGCAATTGTAAAATCATCTATTGGTCAGTACAATGTATTTGACATATATAGGGCTAATTGGGCATTCTTCTTTGTGAGCGTGGTGGCCACCTTGGCTTGTCGTTGGTCGGCGTTGTTTACCAAGTGAGAATTCTTCTTTCTCTATATCCTTTCATAGACATGAGTCTAATCAGTGTGGGTGATATTTAACCGGATGGTTCCAGTCTGGCGAAAGCAGTATTTGCCTCTCTTTTTGCAAGGACGTCTGTTTTCTCATTTCCCTTGATACTCTAGCCAGCTGGCACACAAATTAGTACCAGCTTATTGCTTTTCGTAGTTCCAGATGGTCTTTATCTTACAGTCAAGGACAATCAGTTGGTTAAGTGCCCGTGGCCATCTGAGGCTGCCTTTAAAATTCCGAATATTTTTTTAGAATTTGTTCTTGATGTATAACAAATTAATTAATGTAACACTGAAATGTTTTCAGCAGAAAAGTGTCTTGTGTCTTCTATCAGTCAATATTGAATTTCAGTATTCATTAACAGTATAGTTTGAAACAATAGGCTCATTAATGAAACACATGTTTCTATTTCCGACATACTTTCAAAACCATCATTTAATCAGTTTTCAGATTTTCTTGATAGTATTTTTGTAAACATGTACTAGCAAAATTACTTACAGTTATGAAGAATCTTAAGTATTTTTCTAATGTGATTAAACTAAAAATAAAAATGATTCTAATTCCAGGAAATGTATTGAAATGTGAAAATTTTTTAGAAATTTCTATATTCGATATCATACTGATACTCCTAGATGTCTTAGATGATGCCTCACAACTTACTACTGTAACTTGTGCGGGTTAAGAGATCAGTTGTAATCGGTTATTATGCTACAAAATACTGCATCTTCTGACGGCAAGGCGTTGTTTCTTTGTCCCTACAAAACCGTAGACAATAGTGTCAATGTTTGACACAATAGTGAAATGGGGAAAGGCCACTGAAAAAATCTCTTTCCCCGTCAAAATGCGAACCCTCACCGAAGAAGAACCTCTGCTTAAGACTCGGGCGTTTGAACTACTACGCCACCAACTCTATTAATATAGGATAGATATAACATCACTGAAAATTTTTAATATTTGCGGATCTTATTCATTTGATTGATGGGTCTATAGGTAAATTCCAACCAAATTATTCTGAATCTCTCAAAGAAGAAAGCGCGTCCGTTGTTAATTTTGATTATATATTTCGAAGCTGTTATGACTTACAAATAGAGAAATTAGAATAAACACCAGTGAACGAGTGGATGTACTCGGAAAAACCCCGCAAAAACACATCATTCGGTATAAAGGTTGACGGTTTCAGAGCACATAGAAAATGTATATTTTACACTTCAGCGAAATGACAGATACTGAAAAAAAAGCCACTTCAAAATGAAAGTGCTGCCAGATGAAACAATGGAATAATTAGCTGGAAGTTACATCTGTTATTCAAACCGCATGAACTTACTTACACTCCTAATAATATTTTGACAATAAAAATCATAATATGCGTATTAATAGAAAGCATCGAATGAAGTAACTTTCCTCGACCCAAACTGTGTTAATTTTCATATATATATAAGTTCCGAACTCGAACTTATCGAACATTTTTGCAAATAACTATAATTTAATCTATTATCAATATATTCAACTTCACTACTCATATGGATATCAGATTAAAATTAAAAATTTTTGCGCAACACTTAGACTCGAAGCTTGGTCATCTTCGTAAGTGTTATGAAACCTCATACTATTCCATCAATTGAAGGCGGTTGACGGGTATTTTTAGATAGAAAGAATCAAACTATGACATTATTCTTAAAATATAAAAAAAGGTGAAACTGAAATATGTTTTTCTTCTACAATTTTAATTTCAAAAAAATTTTTATTCAAAAAACTTTTATAATTAAATTTTTGTCTACAACAAGCACCGCTTACATTTAATAGACGTATATAATCAAAACTCAATATATAATGTCAAATGGAATAAATAACCCAACAGATATACGAATGCAATCAAAATTAATAAATAAATATTTGAAGGAGACAAAATTTTGTTTCTGGTCTTACCTTTAAGAACACCAATTGCCTTTTAAAAACATGAACACACTTAAAGGACTTCTCAAAGAATATAATTTATTTGAAATATTTAATATATTCAAATATTCGAATAAGGTATTTCAAAAATCTCTAAAAAATGTGTACTATATCTTCAAAAAACAAATATAATTCTAGACAATCCCGTCTTCAGTCCTCATTTAATATTCCAAATATCAAAATCAAAAAACTAACCTATATCTCTCCACGTGTTAAAAGACTAAAGCTTCGAAATACAGATCAACTATATAATTCAAGATTGATCTATGTTCTAACAAATTCAAAGAACAGTGTGAGTTATTTTAAGGTTTATTTAAATTCATTGTCATTCCATAATGTGATTTATTGAAGCCGAAATATAATTATATATTATATATAAAATAGAATAGAAAGGCCTTTTACTTGAAAGAAGAAATATAACAAAATTGAATATCAAAACAAATTGAAATATGTTTATCTTCTACAATTTTAATTTCAAAAAAATTTTTATTCAAAAAATTTTAGAATTAAATTTTTGTCTACAACATGCACCGCTTACATTTAATAGACGTATATAATCAAAACTCAATATATAATGTCAAATGAAATAAATAACCCAACAGATATACGAAAGTAATCAAAATTAATAAATAAATATTTAAAGGAGACAAAATTTTGTTTCTGGTCTTACCTTTAAGAACACCAATTGCCTTTTAAAAACATGAACACACTTAAAGGACTTCTCAAAGAATATAATTTATTTGAAATATTTAATATATTCAAATATTCGTATAAGTTATTTCCAAAATCTTGATGAGTACATTGAGCAAAGAATTTGTTTAAATTTTTGTGTTGTAAATGAATTTTCGTGTGCCGATGCATTGAAAATGTTGCAAAAGGCCTTTGGTGATAATGCTCTATCGAAAACTCGTGCATATCAGTGGTACAGAGCCTTCAAGGACGGTCGTGAAGTGGTCGCCCATCGACGGCTTCGATCGAAGATAACGTCGATTAAATTAAGGAAAGGGTGCTGGAAAACCGTCGTACCAGCTTGAGAGAGATAGCACATGATCTTAAGATATCCCACGAGTCCGCACGTACGATTTTGATTGATATTTTGGGCATGAGAAAGGTGGCCGCACGACTCGTACCGAAAGACCTGAATTTTCTTCAAAAACGTCATCGCGAACAGGTTGCTTCAGACATGCTGGATCGCTGTAATTCCGATTCTACATTCATGGAACGCATTATAACTGGTGATGAGACCTGGGTCTACGAGTACGATATGCAAACAAGCCAGCAATCATCGGAATGGGTGGCAAAAAATGAGCCGAAACCGAAAAAATCACGCCAAAGCCGCTCGAAAATGAAGGTGATGCTCATTGTTTTCTTCGATATCGGTGGCGTGGTGCACTACGAATTCGTTCCAGAGGGTCAGACGGTAAACAAGGAGTATGTCCTAGGCGTTATGAAACGTTTGCGTGAGCGTATCCGTAAGAAGCGGCCAAATTTGTGGGCGAACAACTCATGAATTTTGCATGACGATAACGCGCCTTCTCACCGAGCTACGATTGTGACTGACTTTCTCGCCAAAAACTCAACAAACGTGCTTCAGCAACCACCGTATTCGCCGGATTTGGCTCCCTGCGACTTTTTCCTCTTCCCAAAACTAAAACTGCCCCTTCGTGGCACCCGTTTTGAGTCGATTGAAGCCATAAAACAAAATTCGGCGCGAGAGCTGAAGTCCATCCCGGAAAGCGCCTATAAAAAATGTTTCGATAATTGGAAGTGCCGTTGGCATAGATGTATTGGAGCAAATGGAGCCTATTTTGAAGGCGACCCAATAAATTTTGACGATTAAATGTAAAAATGTTGTTTTAATTGAAAATTCCCGGTACTTTCTTGACAGAGTAGTATGTGTAATTTTGAATATTAGTGAGTTAGTGAGCTATATTTTGCCATTTTCTTGACGTCAGGTTGTAACGGTTATATTTATTTATCTGCTTTAAAACACAATTGTCGTAGAATAGAATATAATCTGAATAAAAATGAATGATTCCTAAACTGGTGGTTTACCTTCTGATTTGGAAATTAGGGGAAATATCGTGTACTCCCTTTTGCCAGAAAAATCAGTGTATATGAAATATCGTTTAATCAGTACGAGAAATGGTGTTCTACTAAGAAACTCAAGAATATCACTCGTGGAAAAGTATTTTTTGCTTACTTCGAATGATTTTATCTAAGGAAATAATATGATTTTCTCTCTGGTCATATTATTCGATGATAAGAAGTATTTTAATAACACGACAAAATGATATTAGTAGATACCTACAGCTGATTGCATTATAAAAACGTAAATCAGAAAGTTGCGGAGCTAAAAAATCCAAAATTTTCACTAAACAAGCTGTCACAAAGTTTTTAACGGAAGCATCAGATGATACATATTTATTTAAAAAAGTTGCTATTATAATTGGAGTAAGAGGAGCATGTAGAAGAGACGAAGTGGCAAATATGCTTGTTGAAAATGTGATAGATGGAGAATACGTTTTTAAAATTACCTTATTGAATACAAAAACGAAGGTAATGCGAGAATTATTCGTAACATCGGGGAATATCCCAGGATTGCATATGGTAGAACTTGTCAGACAATATGTGAAAATACGACCTTGTAACACAAACCATCTACGTTTTCTTGTTACTTACAAAAATAATAAATGCACGAAAAAACCCGTTGGAATTGACACCTATGGTAAAACGCCAAAATTTATTGCCACTTTTTTTATTTAACCTCACCCTGAATATATTATTCAGTATATTCCGGTATATTACCGGACATTCTTTTCGGCAATCGCCTGCTTCATTTTTGGCCGATTCTGGAGCTGATCTGTGTACCGCAAAACGCCATGGCAGATGAAAACGCATCACTGTTGCTGAAGCTTACATGGAAAATTCGAAAGAGCAAAAGAAAACCATTTCAGAAGTGATTTTTGGTGCCAAGATTACAAGTTTACCAAAAAGCATGAACTACCGATGTAAAAACTCTAGAATCCATTGGAATTTATATTGAAAATTGTAGTAATTGTTCTCTTACCATGTATAATAAATAGTTTTGTACATAGTTGTGTATTTTGAATACAATTTTTGGATCCCACCGTTAAAGTTTTTCATATAGAATTTCATTATGGGACTAAGTACCATACTGAGTTTCTTTATGTCATCAAAATTGACATAACGTTGTCATCATGACAGCCATCAGATGAAATATTTCAAATGCAGTGTCTTCTCTTCAAAAAAGAGATGTAATGCTACATTATTTGAGGAGCGACAATGCCTCTTTAGATATAAAGCGGACGAGTACGTTATCTGCCTTAGCATATGTCCGGTTTTAATTTCGCTATTGAAATCCAAGCAGTTTGAAATATTGATGTACAGATACATCTGTGGTACAGTTTGTCAAGTATTAATTGCAGACCTCCCCCCTTACGCGAGAATCCCTAATTTGGGCAAAATTACGACGAAATTAGGTTTTTTTCACGGGATCACGTACATTTTGAACATTTTTAGTTTAACATTATTGACGAGTTGATGAGTAAATGGAGTTGAACGAGTTGAAGTTGAATTTCCGGACATTGTTTGGAATCTTTCCCGCTCTAGCGTTCCTCCGATTAAGCTTCGGTAAATTACGAAAGTAGAAAACCTTTTTGTTCTTCTCTCTAGTATTAGAATATGCATCGGCTGTTTTTTAAAATGATAGAACTTTAAATTGAAATAAAACACATTTAAATTAAGATTGAAGCCAATTTTTTTTATTTGAAAGATTATTTTATGACATTTATGTTTTAAAAATAATTTCCGGCATATGTCCCCCACAACTAGCTCTGAGAAACTGCATTCGATAAGACTAATTTTGGACCACTTTTTCGAGTAATTCAGGCCTTATTTCGTCAATAACACGAGTTATGTTGTCTTCCAAAGCGTCTATTGTTTCTGGTTGATCAGCATGAACCAATGACTGGACATAACCCCAAAGAAAATAATCCAGTGGAGTTTTGTCGCATGATTTTGGAGGCCAATTAATTGGACCATTTCTCGAAATAATGTTATTGCCAAATCTTCCTTTCAATAAATCAATTGTTACGGTAGCAGCATGAGGTATGGCACCATCGTGTTGGAACCAAAACACTTCTGGGTCGATAGCGTTCAAATTTTGAAACAAAAATCATTGATCATCGCGCTTCATCACTAAACACAATTTTACTTCAAGCTGTTCTAGGGCCCAATCAGCAAAGAAACGGCGCTTATTATGGTCAAGTGGCTTCAGTTCTTGAACCAGTTTGAACCAAGATCTTTACGCAAAATTTTCCATGTGGTGGATGCACAGAGTCCAACTTGTTGTGAACGTCGACGAATTGAAAAATCTGGATCATCATTAACACTATGACTTACAGCAGCGATAATTTTTTCTGTACATACATACATATTGTCTTGTTGTTGTTACATCGAGTAGAGAAAATGATCTCCGAAATCTATCGATAGTTTGACGAATAAGCTGCTCTTATGGACGATCATTTAAACCATAAATTTCACGAAGTGCTCTGTAAGTTTTTGCGAATTTTGCAAATGAATTTCAAGAATTTGTAAACCCTGTTGCAGCGTGAGTCTTTCCATGATAATTTGACAATCCTTACTGAACAGAAATGTCAAAACAACATGGCTTCTTCCTTCTGTCAAATCACAGTTATTCCTATCGAAAGTTCTTTCACTCTAAAAATCACCCGATATATAGGTTTTTTTATTTCTATAATTTTCAAGTGTACATATGACGTGCAGTCATTTCGGAAGAGTCTAAATACTAACATGTACATAAACACTCCGTAGGTTAAGATGTTTTCACCCTTTATTTACAGTTCGCACACATACTGGAAATGCACTTGGTAAAAAGTTGAAAACACACTGACCTTGATGATAGATAGTGGTAAAATCTAGAACACAGCCTGAATTATATGAATTCAAAGAGCTAATGACCAACTCATAAACGGTTGATCGGATCCTTGCTCCTCACTGATGGGGGTGCAAGCAATTTCTTGAAATTCTGAATCCCTCTGTTCAACGCACATCACCAACCGAGTATCAGTGTACACTTTATTTAATGGATATGTTAGGAATTATGCCCCATTTCAGACCAGATCAGATGATAGATCCAATGATAATCTATATGATACGAAATAGTGGCCTCAAATAAAGAATCAAATGGAGATGGTCTCCTGGTAAGTCCGAAATAATCGACTCTATTGGCTCAATATAACTCCGAAATAAAAATCTGAGGCACCAATAATTATCTTCAGGTATAAACAATCTTCATAATAATCCAAGATAAATAGGTACTATATTTTCATTGGATTGAAATGAGAAATTACTTTGTTTTCTATCACTTTATTTACGATTATACAGTGACTCGAGTTTCGTAGTGATACTACATTTTCAAATTTATGATAGATTGGGCCGTTGCTTGGTAGAAATCAGTTGTAATTGTCATTATAAAATAAAACACTTGTTTACATTTTCTACTTTATTTTTGGTATTGACGTACGTTTCGTCTTTGCTAGAAAGACTTCATCAGAATATGAACTAACAGTTGTTGTACAATGAATTTATAAGATTTTTTACAGAAGGTGTACATGTGTTTTTAATTGTTCGTCGGGTTGGTTTTCTCAAAGAATATTCCCTTCAGAATCGTGTTCACTCGATCCCTTGTAAATATTGAATAGAGGGGTGTAATAAAAATCTATTTGTTCATTTACTAGGTTATTGCTGTTTTTATGTTTATTTATTTCGTAAATTTCCCATAAGTTCAATTTTAGACCTCTATTTTCAACATGTAGAATTTCTATTTTTTATGTGAAAGAATGGTTATTTTCAAGAAGGTGTTTAGTATAATGTGAATCTTTTTTATTTTTATCGAAACTTCTTTTATGTTCTGTTAGGCGTGTACCGAAATTTCTACCTGTTCTACCAATATAAATCTTTGGGCAATCTGGGCAAGTGAGTTTGTATACACCTGATAATTGAAGTTTATCCATACTGTTTTTATTGTTTTTGATGTATTTGCTAATAGGATTGTTTGTCTTGAAAGAGACTTTAATATTTTCTTTTTTGAGTAGGTTTTTTAGTTGAATACTAATGTTTCCGAGATATATGAGGCTAACGTATTTGTGTTCAGATAGATCAGATGTTACTGGATAAATTTCTTTTATTGTGTTTTTGTGTATACGTTGGTTAATTAAATTATCTATTAGAGATGTATTATATCCATTGTTGTAAGCTATTTGTTTAATTATACATTTTTTTTTTTTTGGAAATTGACTTGGTTTAGTGGAATGTTCAATAAACGGTATATCATACTATGGAGAGCTGCTAGTTTGTGTTGGAATGGATGAAAAGAATTACGGTGTATAATGGTATCTGTTTGTGATGGTTTATGATAAATTGCGAAGTTATGTTTATTGTTTTCTCTAGTTATCGTGAGGTCAAGAAAGTTGATGGATTCATTATGTTCTATTTCTGAAGTGAAAACTATTTTTGGGTGGAGATTATTTATAAAATTCTCAAATGTTGATATTTGTCTGTTAGTACCTACGAAACATGCAATTATATCATCCACATACCTATACCAATAAAGGATGTATTTTTTGAACGGATGTTTATGAATTTTGTTTTCTAGGAAATCCATGAAGATTTCCGCGAGTAAAGAGCTTAGTGGATTTCCCATGATTAAACCTTCTTCGCTAGTATATAAAGTATTGTTAAATTTGAAGAAATTTTGGTTTATACAAATATTTAATAAGTGTATTATTTCTGATTTTATGACGGGGTTTACTTTGTTATAATTTAAAAGTTCTTCTATCAGTTTTAATATTTCCATTGGGGGGACACTAGGAAAAAGGTTTTTAACATCCCACGAAATCAATTTTGCATTGTTAGGTAAAGTTATATCTTTAATTTTTTTAGTTAGTTCTGCTGCGTTTTTTATGGAATATTTAGATGAAAATTTGGTGTGTTTCATCTAAATATTCCATAAAAAACGCAGCAGAACTAACTAAAAAAATTAAAGATATAACTTTACCTAACAATGCAAAATTGATTTCGTGGGATGTTAAAAACCTTTTTCCTAGTGTCCCCCCAATGGAGACATTAAAACTGATAGAAGAACTTTTAAATTATAACAAAGTAAACCCCGTCATAAAATCAGAAATAATACACTTATTAAATATTTGCATAAACCAAAATTTCTTCAAATTTAACAATACTTTATATACTAGCGAAGAAGGTTTAATCATGGGAAATCCACTAAGCTCTTTACTCGCGGAAATCTTCATGGATTTCCTAGAAAACAAAATTCATAAACATCCGTTCAAAAAATACATCCTTTATTGGTATAGGTATGTGGATGATATAATTGCATGTTTCGTAGGTACTAACAGACAAATATCAACATTTGAGAATTTTATAAATAATCTCCACCCAAAAATAGTTTTCACTTCAGAAATAGAACATAATGAATCCATCAACTTTCTTGACCTCACGATAACTAGAGAAAACAATAAACATAACTTCGCAATTTATCATAAACCATCACAAACAGATACCATTATACACCGTAATTCTTTTCAACCATTCCAACACAAACTAGCAGCTCTCCATAGTATGATATACCGTTTATTGAACATTCCACTAAACCAAGTCAATTTCCAAAAAGAAAAATGTATAATTAAACAAATAGCTTACAACAATGGATATAATACATCTCTAATAGATAATTTAATTAACCAACGTATACACAAAAACACAATAAAAGAAATTTATCCAGTAACATCTGATCTATCTGAACACAAATACGTTAGCCTCACATATCTCGGAAACATTAGTATTCAACTAAAAACCCTACTTAAAAAAAAAATATTAAAGTCTCTCTCAAGACAAACAATCCTATTAGCAAATACATCAAAAACAATAAAAACAGTATGGATAAACTTCAATTATCTGGTGTATACAAACTCACTTGCCCAGATTGCCCAAAGATTTATATTGGTAGAACAGGTAGAAATTTCGGTACACGCCTAACAGAACATAAAAGAAGTTTCGATAAAAATAAAAAAGATTCACATTATGCTAAACACCTTCTTGAAAATAACCATTCTTTCACAAAAGAAATAGAAATTCTACATGTTGAAAATAGAGATCTAAAATTGAACTTGTGGGAAATTTACGAAATAAATAAACATAAAAACAGCAATAACCTAGTAAATGAACAAATAGATTTTTATTACACCCCTCTATTCAATATTTACAAGGGATCGAGTGAACACGATTCTGAAGGGAATATTCTTTGAGAAAACCAACCCGACGAACAATTAAAAACACATGTACACCTTCTGTAAAAAATCTTATAAATTCATTGTACAACAACTGTTACTTCGTATTCTGATGAAGTCTTTCTAGCAAAGACGAAACGTACGTCAATATCAAAAATAAAGTAGAAAATGTAAACAAGTGTTTTACATTTTCAAACTGAATAATTCTTTATTTTCTGAAGAATGTCCGGCAATTCAGCTTCAACTCGTTCAAATTCACTAATTAATCAATTCATCAACAAGATTCAACTGAAACTGTTCAATATGAACGTGATTCTGTAAAAAAAACACAATTAAGTCGTAATTCTGCGCAAATTAGCGATTCTAGCATAAAGGGTGTCTGCAATTAATACTTAACAAACTGTACCACAGATGCACGTCAATAGTTCAAAATGGTTGGATTTCAATGGCGAATTTAAAGCGTGACAATACCATAAAAGTTTGGATTGATTCGTTGCCTAGTTCTCGAGAAAATTCTAATGGACGGTCATCGGAAAAAGCACTACTCGAAGTTTCATCTTTGATGCATCGTTCAATCTGATGCCTCTTACACAGTATCCACTCTTATTGCAATAAATTTCTTCAGGAGAGTAGCGAAAGCATACCAGCGTATTCTCGAATCCAAGAAATGAGGAGGACCAGGCTAGGCTTTCCAATGGAATGAATCATAACTCATAACAATAAACACATACAAGGCGCATGCGAGAGCCGGCAACTCCAATCGACAGGTTCACATTTGAATCCTGGCCACAGTTCAGCGCGAAACAGAGCGGGTGCGGGGCAATAGGTCAGGAAAGCTGTTCAACAGTGCGAGATATCACTGCGTTTTTTTTCGTTCACTCGAAGGGACGGTTAAATTGAAATTGGTCAGTTTGTTTAACGTGAAAAGGTGGTAATTGAGACTTATTTTTGTGAACCAACGCAAGGAAGACTAATGGAATTAAATAACAGTTGAAGTGAGTGTAGGAGGAGTAGGAAATATTATTCCACTTGCTGGGATTTCGTTTTTTACTATTCTATATCTCTTATTGCAAGATTTTTCCACAAAAGTCTATGCGAATGGTTTTTGACTTATTGTTCTTGATCACAATTCTCATTGAAGATCAAAATTTATGCACGCAGAAAATAATATAATATTGAGATTTGCGGCTCATCATTTCAAAGTATGCTGATTTATATTCATAATATATGTAAAGTTCTAATAATAGGATGTCTTACATCACATATTCTATTTAATTTTAGTAAAAACTATAGATTTCTCTACAGAATATATATCGATTTTAGATATGAATTTGTTTATTCATTGCATTTCAGATATTTCTCATGCTAACACTATTAAAGTTCTATAAGTGATATTAACAGATCGTTTCGATGAATATAAAACACTTCTTGCAAAATAAACAGAAACAAGTTTCTCCACAGAATATGATCCTTCCAAAAAATAGATCCAACATGCGAATCAAAAAAAAAGTTATTACATAGTTTTCTGTCGTTCATTAGCGAACGTTTTTTATTCGTGTTCAACTATTGGATGCATATTAAAAGTTTATATGATTACTTGATTATGTCTTTCTTTAAGAAAATTTTAGAAGGTAGACAAAAAGATTATTTTATCCTTTCGGAGAAAGTTACCAGATTATATTCTCCTTATATCGATGATGAGGAAATATTGAATTCAATTATAGCTGAAGAGAAATCTAACCCACAGAATTTTCAGTCTAAGTAGTATATATTAATTAAAACAAATTGTAGAAATTACTATGTTTTACTACCAAAAAATATATATTACACATTTTCTTGTGACTTGAGTTTCGGGAAATGAACTATCCCATCATCAGACAACTGAAGACTTAACAGTGGTACAGTGGTATTTAAACAAAAGTGATAAATATTTTGAATATTTCAACAGATTCTCGGTAACACCTAATAGTGGTACAGAGGTTTACAACCGGAACATGATAAAAAAACCGGGTTAAAAAAGAGGGGCCTTCTAACAGATATCGGAATGTCGGCAATCGACAAAGGGGGTTGTTAAACAGATGGTACCCATTTAAATATCTCAAATAATGTTTGGATTTACAAAGCTCTATTCAGTCATTCATTATTTTTACACTATTTTTATTGTGAACGAAATCAAAAATTTTAATAATCAAGTTTCTTTTCTTTTGAATCTACATGTGAAATTTTCTTTTGTCGAAAGGAATTAGTGTTTCTTAAAGAATGAGTGGCAAAAGTTGAATTTTTGTTTACTTTTCATTAAATTCATTTTATGTTCGTTTAAAAAGGTTTTACACAGATGTTACTTTTTAAATACCTCAAATATTTTCGATTTACATAGCTCCGTACAGTCGTTCATTAGTTTAACATTATTGTTATTGTGAACTAATTTAAAAATTTCAACAGATTCTAGATAATCGAGTTTCTTCCCTTTTGATTCTACATGTAAAATTTTAAGATTATCTATTGTGGGAAAGAAATGACCGTCTTCTAGACAATGAGTGGCAAAAGTAGAATTTTGTTTATTTTTCCTGAAACTCATTTTATGTTCGTTGAATCTCGTCTTGAAGGAACGTCCTGTTTGTCCTACATATTTATTACTGCACGTAGAACATGATAACTCATAAACTCCTGATTTGTGTATGTTTGGAGTAGGGTCCTTTGCGTTAAATGATACCGATGATAATTTGTTTTGCGTTTTGAAGGCAATATTGACATCTGATTCTGAAAAACTATTGGCCACTTTTTCACTTATGCTACCAAAGTACGACAGAGAAATGATTTTTTATTTTCTTCGGTTTTTATGATGGGATAAATTTAGTTCATAGCTATTTTAGATATTTTCTGTCGAATTAGATTATCTATTATATTGGGGTTGAAACCGTTGTTCGCGGCTACTGATTTTATAGTTTGGACGTCAGCTTCGCCGTCATTTTTTGATAATGTTAATGCAAAGGCTCTATGGATCATCGATTGATACGCTGACATTTTTTGTGAATATATTATGATAAACTACCAAATAGTAATATTGGATGGAGTAGTCCGTTACTTTGTGATAGTTCATTTTAATGGAATGAAATAAAAAATTACTTTGTTTTCTATCATAGATAGAAAACAAAGTAATTTTTTATTTCATTCTACCGAATAGTAATGGCTGAAACAATTTAGTATATATTAGATACTTGAGAAAGTCAGCATGGGTAACGTGAAAATCATTTTCATGAGAAGCCACATGATTATTTATTCTGAATCCTAAAACATATCACTAGCTAAATATTCATTTCTAAGAATTATTCGCATAAATATAGATATTATTATTTTTATTATTATCCTGATACTCCTAGATCTTCTATGAATATCCCACAAGCTTTTTCAGCTTGTGTGAAAAACTGAATCTTATTCCGTCTACATTTACATCGGTATTATAAAATATATAATAGCATTATTACGACAGAGTATAATGTTGATGTATTGAAAAACGTATCTCTAACAAGATTCCTTTATATCACGAATATCAGGAAGTGAAAACAACAGCTGAGCAATTCTCATCAAAAAATAATAAATCATAGGGAAGCTGCAATATCGAACTGGAAAGTATCAATATTCCGAAAAAAACCCACATATTCCCAGAGACCAACAATTTTTTAGGAGTTAGAATAAAACTGAATTTCGAATATAAGAAAATGGCTTAAAAGATGCACTTTGTATTCGCGATTTCCTATTTCCTAAAAATGCTAAAGATTTTTTCAGCAGTAAGTATTTATCAATTTTGATTCTGCTATTGTAATCATAATGAAGATAACTGCAAGTTAATTTGGAGATAACATAGAATGAGAAAGTAGAAAGGAGAAAGCAGCCGTAAACTTTCGAAATAAGTAATTCAATCTATTTAATGAAATACTTCTCTAGTGTTACAGAACACTGTTGAGACACAAAGTACAAAGTACCTATTCTCTAGTAAGGAATGGAATCTTTTCTACTAGTAATAATCTTTTCTGTTCGCAATAGGGAATTGTGAAATATACAAAATAGAGTAATAATTTTATCATGTTCAGAAAGTTCACATGTATATTGTGCATTCGCCATTTTGTAACAAAATACAGATTAATTATTATAAATGCTCTGAGAAAAATTGTATAATGTTAGTAGTACGTTGACTTCATGAAAGAATTCACATTAGTTCTCCTTGAACTTTTGTAAGCGTCTATGATCCTGATCGAATCAAAACATATAAAGGTAAATTATATCTTGAAAGCTCACGTCGTCACTTTTTGGATTCACTCCATAATAATCCTTAAAAATATTCACCACCTTTACATTCGAGTTTCTTCGAGAAATTCAGACTTTTTCACTAATAAACGAACTATTTCTTCAAATAATGGAATAATAATGAAAAACGTGATTTAGTGTCAAATCTTGTAGTATCTTAAAATGTCTTTCTATAGCTATTTGTCTTTAGGAAGGCAATCCCGTAAAAAGTTGAAGAATTCAAGCTTTATTTTACATAGAACTCTGGAACTATGCCAAGAGCATCACGTATAATAGCGTGTTTAATACTCTTAATTAAATTCGAATATACTTAATCTACTAATTACTATATACAAATGAGCGTCCTTCATGTTTTGAGTGGTGGTTGAATGTATATATTAATGAAGTGTTTTTTCTTGTCAAACCAGGCTAGCTCAAGAATATTTTAATACTATCTTATGGAAATTTTGCATATACTCAGGATACCGTAAAAAATGGATGTGTATAAATAGATTATAAGTGAATTATTGTGTGCTCAAAGCCAAACATAAGCAAAATTCCGTATAGTACCTAAAACATAACACTTTTCAAAAAGGCTATTTTTTACATTTTGTTGAATTTTCGTGAACCACTGCGATGAATAATAAAATATACCTGTTTTTCGATACACTAACAGCTTTTCTTCATGAACTATACAGATGGAGATGCAGTAAATCTTATGATTGCCGATGTAATTTTTTGGAAAAAATTTCAATCTCAATTTTTAACATTAATTGTGTTTGCTAATTTTTTCGTACAAATTTCAGCATTTTTGCATTTTATCAATACAAATTAGCGTAAGTAATGAGATAGAATGGATGAGAGCCTGATAGCGAACTCGAAAAAAATGCGTGCATAATATATATTTTGAGATGATCCTCTTCATATTCATTACTGATGTATAAATGAGTTTATTTATTTAAGTAGCAAACCATATAAAATTGAACATTTTATTTTCAGAAAGTAATTTAGTAAAAGCTTCATAAAACATGAAAAACTGGTAAAACCTTATATAATTATCTACCTTCATAGCGAATCACAGTACGAACCAAATGCAATTAATTTTTCAATAATATTTGAAGAAGTTAAAAAACACGTATATTTGCTACTTGATTCAGAGTTGTTTATTTATCAAATGAAATTTTATTTGCCTTGTTTTTCGAAGTCACCGTTATCATGATGTTCACTATGGGAGAAAAAATTTTTGAATAAAAAAAACATCAATTTACCTAAATAAACATTTTCTGCAGACTGAAAGCGGTAGTCTCCTATTTATATAAGTTATAAAAATTTACTATAATATTTAAAATTCGCCTAAACATGCATTTTCTCAAAAGAATTGGGCACTTAGGCATTCTTACATTTTTATTCATCATATACTACTCTGTCAAGAAAGTACCGGGAATTTTCAATTAAAACAACATTTTTACATTTGATCGTCAAAATTTATTGGGTCGCCTTCAAAATAGGCTCCATTTGCTCCAATACATCTATGCCAACGGCACTTCCAATTATCGAAACATTTTTTATAGGCGCTTTCCGGGATGGACTTTAGCTCTCGCGCCGAATTTTGTTTTATGGCTTCAATCGACTCAAAACGGGTGCCACGAAGGGGATATTTTAGTTTTGGGAAGAGGAAAAAGTCGCAGGGAGCCAAATCCGGCGAATACGGTGGTTGCTGAAGCACGTTTGTTGAGTTTTTGGCGAGAAAGTCAGTCACAATCGTAGCTCGGCGAGAAGGCGCGTTATCGTCATGCAAAATCCATGAGTTGTTCGCCCACAAATTTGGCCGCTTCTTACGGATACGCTCACGCAAACGTTTCATAACGCCTAGGTAATACTCCTTGTTTACCGTCTGATCATCTGGAACGAATTCGTAGTGCACCACGCCACGGATATCGAAGAAAACAATGAGCATCACCTTCATTTTCGAGCGGCTTTGGCGTGGTTTTTTCGGTTTCGGCTCATTTTTTGCCACCCATTCCGATGATTGCTGGCTTGTTTGCATATCGTACTCGTAGACCCAGGTCTCATCACCAGTTATAAATGTAGAATGAATGTAGAATCGGAATTACAGCGATCCAGCATGTCTGAAGCAACCTGTTCGCGATGACGTTTTTGAAGAAAATTCAGGTCTTTCGGTACGAGTCGTGCGGCCACCTTTCTCATGCCCAAAACATCAATCAAAATCGTACGTGCGGACTCGTGGAATATCTTAAGATCATGTGCTATCTCTCTCAAGCTGGTACGACGGTTTTCCAGCACCCTTTCCTTAATTTTATCGACGTTATCTTCGATCGAAGCCGTCGATGGGCGACCACTTCACGACCGTCCTTGAAGGCTCTGTACCACTGATATGCACGAGTTTTCGATAGAGCATTATCACCAAAGGCCTTTTGCAACATTTTCAATGCATCGGCACACGAAAATTCATTTGCAACACAAAACTTTAAACAAATTCTTTGCTCAACGTAATCACCCATAGTAAAAATCGGCACGCACTCTGACATCGACTGACTTAATCAGCTGTTGCAAACACATTAGTTGACAGATCCCGCTCAAGCTTGGCATAGTAATTAAGGCCAGTGGTACCAACCTAGGAAAAAAAATTTTACCTGCCTCATTGCCCCGCCAGATTTAAATCGATAATTCCCGGAACTTTCTTGACAGAATGTATGCTTCAACCTTCACACAAAACGTTAATGTACTTTATCTCATGGTATATATATAAATTTGAAATTCATATTGTTTCTAGGAAAAATTACAAAAACCACTCATACCGCATATCTATAGTAATAGTCATTGATATATTATATAGCATCGATTAATTATTAAATTTAATTCACCTGACGCTGTGGCAGGCAAATTAGTGGAAATTAGTCTGGAAAAAATCGTTTTTTTATAAAAAAAATACATATTTCAGGTGCTACAAGGAAAATTAATTTTTTATTTCATTTTGACTCAATAGCTTTACTATTGGGTACTGTGGGATAATCCAATCTTTTTGAGATACTATATATAAAACATATAGAAATATTTTTATTTCAGCGCATTTGTGTTCGAAGGCAAAAGGTTTTTAATTTTGTTTTTAATGTGTTTAGTTCTTTCCGCTTCACAGCAAATTAGGTTTTGCCCTTCACGCATCCGATATAATTTCATGATTTCATAAATTATATTTATGATCATATAGTACCGAATCCGTTTACGTGAAATAACTTGCTAATCAGTTTCATCGAAGCATGAAATGGTTTTCTCCGACTTTTATTTCAATGCTTCAAATGAAGCGGTTAACCATAATTGATTCGTCTTATGATGAAAGAGGTAAACTTTAGTTATTGCTTTTTGATATCGTATCTCATCAGTACGTTTCATGTACTGATATGGATTTTGACTATAAGAGTATGAATTGTGAAATACGGAAATTATGATTCCGATGTGTTCAATAAAAATTATGTTGCTCTTATTTTTAATATTATTTTGACCGGCATTAATGCATTTTTAACGTAGATTCAGATTTGTGGATTCTAATTCTGATTCTTTTCTAAATTCATTAATACCTTCCAACATAAACTAATGCAACTAAATACTGAAAATAGTAATAATAATATAATAATATATAGTTTATTGAAAAAGTACAGTTTCTATAAAAATCAATCAATACATATTCAGAAATATAGTTTCAATAAACCGCAAAAACTCACTGAGGATATTGGTTTGTTATACTAATACTAATTTTATTTAATATTTAATAATATTTAATATAATAAATATAATATACTCCTACGTGGGTGACCCAACAACACATACTTAGTTTATATCAATTATATTGGAAAAATATTCCATTTCTACCTTTTTTTCTGTTTTCCTTTATTCACATGTTAGGTCTGTATATACTTTTTGTGGAGGAATCATTTGATTATATACACTTTGTATATTTTAAACATTTTATAAATTT
Source organism: Megalocaria dilatata (assembly GCA_034642435.1). Lineage (NCBI taxonomy): Eukaryota > Metazoa > Arthropoda > Insecta > Coleoptera > Coccinellidae > Megalocaria > Megalocaria dilatata. The sequence continues at coordinate 96,753,137 of CM067854.1, read as the reverse complement.
TTTACTCCAGACTGTGCTGGTTCATGGTTGGAAACATATTGTTTTCTGTGGAAATTTTCACGAGTTCGTGTAACGATTTTGAAGAATATAAACTGAAAGTAATTTCATCCGTCACTTAATTTTCGCAATTGAGTATCTCCTCGTGAGTTCATTCAAACTTCATCTGGGTTATGGTTCCAGCTGAATGACGATTTGTGGAATATAAGTATTCCTGCATTCTAATCGAAAGTAACAGTTTCTATAATTTTCAATTCAAATACTAACTTTTATTGATTTTCTATTTATTTCTGAACACAAGTGTCATTTGTTATTGGAATACGCATCTTCCTATTATGAAAAACCCATTGTGTATTAATATTATATTGATACTCCTAGTTCGCACCAAAAGCTTTTTAGCTTGTGTGAGATAAGAGTTCAGTTGAATTCTTGTTCGATTCATTACCGTGTCTATCGATATTTATTTTTCTGGAATTTCCTTGGTTATATCTTAATTTGGTTATATATCCATTATATGGCTATCAATTGCATCTTTCTTCTTAGAACTCATGAATTTCTTCCTCGGGATAAAATTTGAATAAGTTTTCTTAAATCGAATTTAATACCTGTATTTTTTGTTCCTACTCAACATCTTGAATATTTATTTTTAATCCTCTGTACTGCTCAAATGTGGCATTTTATATTGTCCTCATTCTCTCTGCATTCAACGAAATTCATTTCATTTTACTTTCCAATTACATTTTTGTTTACGAGTCGAAATTTTGTGTTAACGGAAATAAAATTTTAAATAATATGGTTCTTTTTTCGCTTAAAACTGCATTTATTTCAGAAGATAACTTATTAATAGATCAAAATTCAAATTAAAACAAATTGTAGAAATTACTATGTTTTACTACCAATAAAAATATATTTTACACATTTTCCTGTGACTCGAGTTTCGGGAAATGAACTATCCCATCATCAGACAACTCTAGTTCATTTCCTGAAACTCGAGTCACAAGAAAATGTGTAAAGTATATTTTTATTGGTAGTAAAACATAGTAATTTCTACAATTTGTGTTAATTATGATCAACTTCCAAATAGTAACGGCTGAAACAATTCAGTACTCAAAATTTAAATATCGAAACAGATAATGTGTTAGCCTCCTATAAATTTCAATTTCAAAAAAGTTTATTCCAAAACTTTTAGAATGAAATTAATGTCTTATAGGCACTGCTTTTATTTAATAGGAATATAAAATTAAAAGTCCTTATATAATATCACATGGTATAAAAAAGCCAACTTTTATAAGTTTTTAATTAAAATTAATAAATGAATATTTGAAGGAGATAAAATTTTGTCTCTGATCTTATATTTATGAAAACTCAATCTTTTTCGAAAATAGAAAACATAACTTTAGGAACTTCTCCAAAACTAATTTATTTTAAATATTTAATATATTTAAATAAGTTACTTCGAAAATCTCTCAAAACATGTAGCACATCCTCAAAAAGCAATTATAAATCAAATAAGGTCTTATTATTTTATTTTATATATAATATTTAATTATATTTAGGTTTTAAATTTCATTACCTAAATATCATGTGACTCAAGTAAGACCATAAAATACCTTACAAGCTTTGTGTGATTTTTGTGATGAACATAGAACATGGCATATAGAATACCTTGGATTTTTAAAGTTCTCTAATTTTTGTGTTTGTTCAACAAAGGCTACCACAAGGTCTTACGGGTAAGTTATTTATTATTGATTGATTTTATATTTTGAATATGATGTTGGACTGACGAATACCTTATTTGATTTCTACTAGTTTTGTGAGAGGATGTGCTACATGGTTTGAAGGTTTTTTGAAGTAACTTATTTAAATACATCAAATATTTCAAATAAATTAGTTTTGCAGAAGTTTGTAAAATTATGTTTTGTATTTTTGAAAAAGATTTAGTTTTCATAAATATAAGATCAGAAACAAAATTTTGTCTCCTTCAAATTTATTCATTTATTTTAATTGACAATTTATATTTGTTGGCCTTTTTATTCAATTCGATATTATATAATGAGTTTTAATTTTATATGACTATTAAATATAATCGGTGCTTATAAGACCTTAATTTAATTCTAAAAGTTTTTGAATAATTTTTTTTTTTAATTAAAATTCATAGGAGGCTAAGATATTAAATCTGTTTTGATATTTAAATTTTGTCATAATCCTTTTATCAAGTAAAAAACCTCTTCCTATTCTTTTAATTAACAGATCAATCAAAATATTGTCCATCATTGCTTACTGTTGATATTTCCCCATCTCTGAGATAATTTCCGAATCATGTATCGAAAAAACTTCCTGACTTTTGAAGAGATCCAACTTTGAAGCTATAATTTAATTTCTTCGAAATAAGTGGAGTGGTAACCTGCCCAATCGTGTTGCATCTGTCGAAACAGCCAGTAGGTAGAAGGAGAAATGTTCGGAGAATAAGGCGGGTGCGGTAAGACATACCACTTGATCGTTTCTAAATATTTTTTTAAACTTTTGCGGTGTGAGACCGAGCGTTGTCATACAGAAGAATAACTTTACTGTGTCTGCCTTTATATGCCTTCCCTTCTTCTCGTAATGCACAGTTCAAACGAAGTAACTGCAGTCTGTACCCATCTCCCGTAATCGAATCATTAGGTTTTAGTAACTTGGTCTCACCAGATACACAGCATAACTTTCGGATCATGAATGTTCTGCTATGGTGTTGATGTTGAGGGAGATTGGCTGGGCAGAGCGTAGATGTTGTCTCATGTGGTTATAGTAGAATATTCACTTTTCATCATCAGTCATTACCCGGTATTGAAACCCTTTCTGTTTTGCCCTCGAACATCCTTGCTTTTGAATCAGGCCCATGGATTTCAAACATACAGACACTGCTTGCTGGGTGGCACCTCAACATAAGTGCAAACTCGTCCTGTATTAGACACGGATCTTCATCAAGTAATGTCTGTAATTCATCGTCTTCGACTTTTTCGACTCTCCCAAGCGAGGTCAAGCTTCAACGCTTCAACTGCTTTTGTACTGCCTAAACCATTCTCTACATGACTTGTCATTTGGAGCATTATTATTTTTATCCGGATACTCCTAGATCTTTTGCGAAGATCCCTTAGAAGCTTTTTCAGCTCGTCCAGATTAGGATTTCGATTGTGTTCTGGGTAGATTTTGTTACTGTGATCTTGCGCCAATTTAGTTCACAGCATTGATAATTTTCGACCCAACAGTGAAATGGTAGCCGACACCCGTTCAAATGGAAAATTTCTTCCTTACCTGAACATGATTCAAACCCGCGACTTTCCGGTTACGAGCCCTAAGATCTACCACTGATCTGCAGGCCTACATTGTCACCCCAAATTTTCACAAGCATACGATGAGCCTCATTTGCACTTTCCATCCAATTAAAACAAAAAAAAAAATAAATTCCAGCGAATGCTGTTTAGTTACCAAATCAATGTTCATATGTAGTGATGGTAAAAAATGCTATACATACAGATTTTGAAATGAATCTATTAAATTTCAATCTTTTGTGATATTTATCGATTTTATGGAAGTGATGCTTCAGAACTTCTGTGGGGATTCCTCAGAAGTTTAATATAACTTGTGTAAGTTAGGAGATCAATTATATTCTGATTAAACTTTTTGCTCTGCTCTTACGCGACCTCACGCACAGAAATGCTAATTTTTGACACAACTGTAGAAGGGCAGTCGATCATCTTAGTGGGAAAATTTCTTCCCCCGCCTAGATAAAAACACGCACCGAAATGGATTTTCTGATTACATGTCGGGTGTTTGAACCACTATGCCACCGACGCTCATAGTATATTAATATTATGGCTTAAACATGGCTGTCCCCAAATTTCCCAAGATGTTGAAAAACCAACATATCTAATGGATGGATAGAGTTCAACTAACGAATCGAATTGTGCAAGTATTTCTTACTAACTTGTAGCCTTTTATCTCTTAAGAATTTCTGCCATGCTTACAAATTGATTTAAAACTTCGTATCCTGTTGGCCTTTACTTGACAGAAATTCATTTTACACTTTTGTTAAATGAATTTGAATATGAACATTTCACTAGTAGATTTATTGTAGTAATATCAGATAATTGGTAATTAAAACAAATTGTAGAAATTACTATGTTTTACTGCCAAAAAATATATATTACACATTTTCTTGTGACTCGAGTTTCGGAAAATGAACTATCCCATCATCAGACAACTGATGATGGTCTGATGATCGGATAGTTCATTTCCCGAAACTCGAGTCACAAGAAAATGTGTAATATATATTTTTTGGTAGTAAAACACAGTAATTTCTGCAATTTGTTTTAATTATGATCAACTACAAAATAGTAACGGCTGAAACAATTCAGTAGATAATTGGTATTTTGCATATGAAGGATGCGTTTATAGAGAGTACTTTAATTTTAATTATAAATTCCTTTCATTAAACAAAACACCCCATGTGCACTTGTTCTAGGAAACATCGTGCTATTTAAAAAAAAAATATTTATTATTTTCGAATTTCGATCTTAAACGACTGAGTAAGATTCATTGATGAAGAATCCGAGATCAAAAGTAATACTCTCTGGCCGTACAATCTGTCCATAACTAACATTCGAACGGAAAGAGCTGGAGACTTTAAACTATCAAGAATAGGTTTGGGACCTGAATATCTAACAAAGTTCGTAAATGGTCAAGATCTATCAAATAGTTTCGAAAGCACTAATCTGATGAGAATGCACATTGGTGCAATAAACGACATGTAAATTGATACCTAATTTCGTTAGAACCATCCTTTCAGGCGAACGGCTGTAGTTAGAAATGTTAATTTCCAAACGAAAAGACCCAGAGACTTGAAGTTTTTAGGTCGAGTCTAAATATATTAATTATATACAAAAATGGACAGAATCGGCTCAATAGGTCCTGAGGTGTTCTTCTAATTCGAATTTTGTATTTCGAATAGTTTTGACAGTACAAATCAGACTGAATTCAAATTTAGTATTCCGATCACAAATAATAACACGAAGGCTTATGCGAATTTCTCGCTTATCTTATTTCGACTATAAGTATAAGAAGAATAAGTTTTGTTCAATACAATTTTCTTGCCAATATTTGAAGATGCAGATTGAAGAGAAAGGAAGGAGACTTCCAACCATGAAATTTTCATTGCGAAATATGGCGGACGTTCGAATTTCGGAACACAGAATTCGTGTTTCTATTTGTTATGTGTACATTCTTCAAGAATTAGTTCACAGAATAAAATTTTTAGGATTGCAAAAAAAGCGAGAAAAGCGTTTGATTTCACATCAGTGCTTTCAATCATCTTAATTTCTCCAGATTCTGCTCAGGAAAATTTCAGGGTGTGAAACTGTGTTCATACTTTCAATAATTCAACACTGTTGTTTTAAGTGATAAAGAGTCATATATATTTAATGACTTATGAAAAACTTCATCTGCTTTCTTTATGCTAATTTGTTATAGTCTTATGAATCGGCGACTCTATAGTTATAGATTTTCCTAGTTAGGAAACCAGTGGAAGTAGAACGAATTATAACAGAAAGAATTTATGGTATAGTTGCAAAAAACTTCACAACAAAATTCATTTCATTCAAAATAGCTATGTGAAGGAACAAACTGATTTTGTTTTGGAATTTCAATAGTCCGAAACTTTTTAACTAAGCGGAATCTGAGAAAATGGTAAGGAGAAAAAATACTTTATTCGATTATTTAATGGAAGAAATCCATGGTTAAAATCAATGTTCAACTCAAAGAATCACCTTTTATAAAATTCAAAAATGCAATCAAATGATAGCGAACAAATTACCTGTATATATATTATTTGTCCAAAATCTTGTCAATAAGTAATGAACTTTTGACCATTAAGTGAGTTATTTTGAGAAAATAAGACTCAAGTATTTGATTACAGCTATATTAAGGTATAATTATAATATCTGTAGGACTAAAATGTTAAGCTTGAGTGAGAAACGCTGAGGTCAAGCAATTGAATAGTTTCAACCAATTTAATATTTTTCTAATAAAGCAACCATTTTGTAAGAACTGGTTGACAATCAACCAGGTAATATGACTTTATTTTATGAATTTAGAAATAGTCAGGTTTATCCTCGGAAACGTATATTGATTCTTGATATTATTTATTTCGGTCTTCAATTTCACTATTCATTTGAAGGGAAGAATCTGAAGGATCAATCTTGGGAATAACGCAGTATTCATACTTATCGGGTTTTTTTGTTGAGTTATAGAAATTTAAATTGAAATAAAATACATTTTATTTAAGATTGGAGCCAAATTTTGTTTTTTTAAGAATAAGTTTATGATAGTAATGTTCTAAAAATAATTTCCGGTATATGTTCACTACGACTAGCTCTGAAGAACCGCATTCGACCAGATCAATTTTGGACCACTTTTTCGAGGCCGTATTTTATCAATAACACGAGTTATGCGGGCTTCCAGAGTGTCTAAAGTTTCTGATTTATCAGCATGAACTGACTAGACAGAACCTCAAACAAAATAATCCAGTGGAGTTATGTCGTATGATCTTGGAGGCCAATTAACTGGACCATTTCTCGAAATAATTTTATCGCCAAATCTTTCTTCCAATAAATCAATTGTTACGGTAGCAGCATGAGGTGTAGCACCATCTTGTTGGAACCAAAACACTTCTGGGTCGATACTATTCAAATTTTGAAACAAATAATCATTGATCATCGATCTGTAACGAGCAGTTTTTAAAGAAATATGGACCGATGATGCCTCCAGCGTGTAAAGCACACCATACAGTGCATTTTCCAAGATGCAATGGAACCTGCAGAACTTCTTGAGGATTTTTTTCACTCCATATACGACAATTGTGCTTGTTTACATAGTCGTTCAACCACAAATGAGTTTCATCACTAAACACAATTTTACGATAAAAAATTGGATCAACTTCAAGCTGTTCTAGGGCTCAATCAGCAAACAAACGAAGCTTATTATGGTCAAATGGCTTTAGTTCTTGAACCAGTTGGATCTTGTATGGGTGTAGACCAAGCATCTTTACGCAAAATTGTCCATATGGTGGATGCACAGAGTCCAACTCTTGTGAACGTCGACGAATAGACAAATCTGGATGATTATCCAGATTTGTCTATTCGTCGTAGTAGTGTTAATGATTATTAACACAGTGATTTACAGCAGCAATATTTGCTTCTGTACGTACAATTCTTTGTCTTGTTGTTGTTTTTGCATCGAGTAGAGAAAATGTTGTCCGAAATTCTCAAATTGCATTATTTATTTTATAATTCATTGAATAATATCAACTCAAATATATATATTAATATCAATTCTTTCAATAAACTGTAAAATGATTTATATATTAGCTATCTTATTCTTATTTTATTATTGAATATCTGTTCTTTCGTTCAATTTGATATTCTTGAGAAATTGATCTATTGATCAGTTTTTAAGGGATTTTTCAACATTAAAATGAATAGATGTTGATAAAATATGAGTATGGGCTAAATGATTAGGTGAAGTAATCTGGTGAAGAATCCGTGGTCAAAAGTGATTCTGTCAAGCCAATCAGTCCGTCCTTAAACACGCTAACTTTCAGAATTCCGAAAATATTCAACGTCCGAATATCTAAGATGAGTTAGCTAACGGATGAAATTGGTTTTAAATTTCGTAATTATTCACGTTTGAAAATTTTATGTTTTTCCCAATATTTTAGAAAATAGTATCAATATGAAATCCGGCTTGCAGGGGTGGAATTAAATCGCGAATGTTCATGCAAAATTTCGTATAATTAGAAGTTTTGAAAAGAAGCTTTGAGCACTACCTTAAGCACTATAACTTTCGAAAGGGAAGAGATAATCTTGCCTGATGATGCTACTGTGATAGCGAAATGATTGTTGTAAACATAACAATAAAAATTTGTGAAAATCAGAATAACCTTATTTAAATATTATTTAATGACTGAAAACCTTCGTGGTAGATTGAAGGCCCGAATGTGTAAGTCTAGTTTTCTATTATAGAAAATAAGTTCAATGGTTTCAATGTTTCCTTATTTTTCTCAATATTTTCCAAAATACAGATCGAATACATTTGAATTTCAGTGTACAAAAATGAAATGATCACACACATATTTGCATGAAATTTCGTCTCGATCGTGTGATTAGAAGTTTCAAAAGGAAAGGATATTTCGTGAGCGGGGCAGCCTTCTAAGTTAACATCACAAATACTTATGCAGAATTTCGTGCAGATCGTGTAATTTGAGCAGGTAACGAAGAGGCAGATCGGCCGGTGTTTGCTGGAGCCACGCTGCCTCTGGTAGCCCGGAACCATTCCTGGGAATACCAAATGACGTGGCTAAGCGGACGATGACAGGGAGAATGAACTCAAGAGTGGAGTCTTTTTGGCTGAGACATCCTGGCCTTAAACATTCAAAAGCGTTCCTTGGAACAGTTTTGACCCAAAAGATGGCAGATCTAGCGCTAGATCTGTATAAGGCCAAACTCAGAATACTTGTCGGAATTATGACAGGTCACTGCAGGCTGAAAGCGCATTTGCACAAAATCGTATGCTGAAGACGATGAATGCAGGCTGTGTCTTGAGGACACTGAAACAGCTATACACATCGTCTTAGAATATCCAGCGGTAAATCTCATCACATTCGAGGTCTTTGGTCCGGCTATTATAGCTGAAAAAATTATCCCTGAACAAGATTATCGGTTTTGTCCAAAAACTGAATCTCGTCGCAGAAATATAAATAAGGGATGAACCACAATAGTCCGCGCGGTCGCAGTGGTAGGGTGGACAGACTCTCGCTCACTATAGATAATAAATCTAATGATTCGAGGATCAAGAAGAACATTTTGTGAGCAGAGGTGCGTTAAGTCTGCCGAAACCAGAGCAACAGTTTGAATTAAGCATTTAGTTGTAAAATAACCATGAGAATCGTGGATAATATAAATACGCGCCCAAAACCTCTTGACTCTTGACGCCAGTGCTTTTCTAGGCTTTTTATTATCATATACAGAAGAGGCTGCGGGAACCCAATGAATTTATAACTGAACACCAATCAAAACTCCTAGTATGACTGTTACTAATAAACTCAATGAAAACATTAAAAAAATGAGAAAATGGTGAAAAGCACTGTCGATTTTCACGTCAATAATTTCTCCCAATAACTTTTCAAAATTAAATTAAATTAATTCCTTAGAAAACAATATTTCAATTTTAGTATACATATGTAATCAACCCACATTACACAGTACCGAAAGAAATGAAAGAATCCAAATAAAATATAGAATATTGACTGAACTTACTCAAAAAACATTCAATGGAAAGAGCGCTGTTTCTTAACGGTTTTATGAAAACCAAATTCCTCCTCAAAAATGACCAACATAATCTAAGGAAATTCTTCGGAAGAACCTCTCTTTAAAAATTTCCTGTAGTTATTATTAATTCTATATATCTACTAAAATTGAAACAGTGTTTTTATGGTATTTATTTAATTAAATTTTAAAAACTTTTTGAGAAAAATTTGTAGCGAAATTAAAAGAGTTAATCTGTTTGATATTTAAGATAACGAAAGGGTCTTTTATCGACTAGAACCTCCATTTATAATTTTATTCATATTAAGCTCTAATTGTAGTTCATAAAGAATATTTAGCAACACATTTTCATGTTTCACACATATATCCTCATAATCATATTATATTCGTTCATCATTTTATAAAAAAATTGGTATATGAAGATTTGGATTTTCGGTAGACTAAATTCCAATACAAAAATACTGAGTTTAATGATTTAGAGCTAATAAATTATGGCTTGAAAGTTTTCAAAGGCCCCAAAATGATTCTGCCAGCTTTGTACACGTGGAAATTTGTCTAGATTTAGGGTTGGTTATGCAAGTTTATGCCCCGCCATCTCACCACTGCGAGCAATATTGTGTTCCTTCACTAAGCCGTTCTTGAGAAGGGAGTACGGAACCCTAAATAATATCGAACTTCGAAAGTGCCACGAATAATCCATGGTGCATAATCAAAAGACATACACGGTCAGATAGATCAGATGAAGAGACCGTACTCAGGAAAGCGGAATCCTATACTTGCCATGAGACGAGATATATCGAGATAGGAATTCCCTTCGTCTTCCAGCGGAAATTCAATTACTCTCTGAAAGGAAAAATGATGAAACATTGTAGGAGATGCCTGCGCTCTAGCCACGAATAATTTGAATTTCAAATCCGCAATTTGCTGACAGCAATACAATTAGTGTCGGGCCTTCCGCATCATTTAATATCGTTAAAGGAATTATTTTTTCTGGAGAGTTGTGTTTTACATAAACCAAGAATTTTAAGGAGTATCACTTCTCGTTTGATACGGAATGACAGGATATCTTTAGGTTCACTTGAATTATTATTCCGATTGTTATCTTAGTTGATAAGATTGCGAAGTTTTCCATAATTCATGTTTTTCAATATCATCACGATCAATAATTTTTCATAATATAAAATATAGACGATTCAAAAGCAAAACTCTATGACTGAATAGTTCTTCTATAACGAATCTCAAAAAATGAGCCTAAATTTTTTCTGGAGCATTTACACGTTATGTTCCGGATGCAGATTTTACAGAGAAAAACACTCAGTTAATATACTTCACAATTTATTCCTAAACCTGACACATAGTAACTGCACGTTAAATTAGTATGCAAATTTCAGAATTATCATACTCGAGCTGAATAGGGAGGTAATAATAAATTAGAACTTGTAAATGTATAGCCTATATAATGCACAGGTTACATACAATTTTGGGTTGTTTCACCGAAATTAATGGAATTATTGCAATGGACTTTTCACCGATCGTTGCCGTAAAAACAAGTGTCAATATCATAGATAATATATTCACCTTCAGATCTTTTAATTACGACACTCTTACCAACACAAGAATGTGAAAGAAAATGGCGCTTGATGTTGAATTTGAGGAATTAAGCCTAAGTGCGAGATGGAGTTCTTTATTCAATGTGTTATAAACTCGGAGAGATGTACAGATCGGGCCGAAGTGTTTTGTATGAAAACGCGAATATACTTCAAATGTAGATAAAAAAAATCTTTGTGATTTCAAGTTTACCTATAAAAATGTTCGGTTCATGAATTGAATGTGAAATATACAAGTAACCAACGAAGCCTGGAAAAAGAAAGCTCAAAAAATTTTTTTCTCTTAGTGGAGAGGTCTGTGACGAAAGTCTGGATTCAGAACGAGTGTTGAAAAATAGATATAACTAATATTAAGCATTTCCGTTCATTCAATACGAACGACAATTGTTCCAGAATTTAGGAGATTATATTATTATTACTCCCTCATCGTAAACATCGTACTGGTTAATTTGACCTTCCGGCTCATTTAAACTATCCGAAAAACTTTGACCCATCGGTTATGTTGATCATCTACCACAAAAGTATCAGTTAAATTATTATCACGTTTTACCTGGAGTCAACCGCACACTCCGTTCATTTCATGCCGAATAAAGAATGTTAAATGAATAAAATGATGAAGAGTATTTCCACACTCTATTTTAATACAATTCTTTCACCACCACACTGGCCTCGTCAAGTTTACATTGAACTAGCTCTGAAAATAACAAAAACACATCTTATATAGGTATGGTTTAGGTAAATACTCGACAGAGGAGTGTTCAAATAACAGTCAATTTTCAGAAATACAGATAAGTGATAATATGTAAAAAAATGGATAAAAATAACCGCAAAATATGCTGTGACCAATTATCGAAAATACCCAACTAAACAAAAATATTCAACACAGGAGATATTTTCACATCTGTTTTCTTATTGAGAAGAATTTGAAGGGTTCTATCGCTTCCAACAGTGCGAGTCTTGCACTTTTAATTTCATTATGGATAATTTCATAGTTGTTGTAATTATGTCGAAGCTGTTTCAAATATGTGGAGTATGAGATGTGCTAGATGAAATGAATGAAGGAAAGATAATTCATGCCCACCACAGATGTCCTACGTACGACATTTTATACTCAACATATCCATTTGAAAGGATTTGAACGTAATTTCAGCTACTTCTATGAAATTATCTATAATGGAATTAAAAGTCAATCTCGCACTGTTAAAAGCGGTATATATCAAGGTACAAGACCTTTGAATTTGTCGCAATGATCAATTAGACGTAAATAATCCTTTGTTGAATAATTTTCGCAGTTAGAAATTGACGATAATTAGCCTCAATTTACTTCACCATTTTTTGTAACCCCCTTTTTCAAATTTCTGCCTGAACCAAATAATATGTAAATTTGTTATTTTTGATTGACATGAATGGAGTATGCGGTTGGCACTAGGTGAAATATAACAATTTCATTTAAAATAATTCACATAGTTTTTATGTTTCACAATTTATTCCGAATCCTAAATTATTTTGAATAAAATTGTTATTCTTTAGCATAAGTTCAAAATGTAAACCTGACCTAGCGAAATAATTGTAATTAAAACAAATTGTAGAAATAACTATGTTTCACTACAAATAAAAAGATATATTACACATTTTCTTGTGACTCGAGTTTCGGGAAATGAACTATCCCATCATCAGACAACTGCGAGTTCATTTCCCGAAACTCGAGTCACAAGAAAATGTGTAATATATCTTTTTATTGGAAGTAAAACATAGTTATTTCTACAATTTGTTTTAATTATAATCAACTACCAAATAGTAATGGCTGAAACAATTCACTATCTGAAATAATTGTAGGTAAGTAATGAATTGTGGAAATATTCTGTATCATTTTATTTGATTGATATGAATTTATTTTAAGTGCGGATCGATTAAATTGAAACGAATGTAAAATTTGGCTTTTCAGCTTGTACGAGTTAGGAGTTCAATTGTGTCCTGGTTAGGTGTTGCTATTGCATCCTTACGCCACTATTAATTTTCGAATCAACGAAAAACGATGGCCTAAAATTGTCTAACTAAATAATTTCTTTCCTACTTAGACGGGATCTGTCTTCAGGAAAATTGCACGGGATAACACCATTTGGAAAATCCTAAATTCGTTTTATGTCGTTTGTACAAAATTTATCATTGATAGTGAATTAAAATTCTGAAAACGAACAGTTTACCTAGTGAACAATCCACTGTAATTCTTCAAGTTTTTCGATTTCCCATTTTTTCAGTGTTAGAGCACTGCATCAATATCAAAACTACAGACCTACCATTACAGTATTGCATCAGATGTCTAGTTACAATATGTTAACGTCTTTATAGTTCAACAAGTGCCATCTACGAAAGAAATTTTACCCCAAGTCCTCCGAAGAATGTTACAAAACAAAAACGATTCAGTGGCCATACCAAGAACGAATACATTTTTTGGAGCTTTTGAAAATGCATAAGTATTTTTTAAAGAATTGGAGAGGCAATTTTGAATAAAAATATAGTATAATGTGAATATAACTTCTTCGTTTATAACACCTAACCGTATTTAGTAACGGAAGTGCAAGCTGAAGTTAGGTTTCATGAAGGCGTACTATGAAAACATATCCATATATATTGGCTCCAGTTTGAGCGTATAGTGACCTATTTTGGCACTAAATCGCCCAGTTAGAACGACTGATGGATTTTTGTCATCATAGTTACGGCTTTTCCATATCTTCTTGGTATTTTGATTTGCAAACGTAAATCACGGTCATTGCAATATTAATTGCTCAGTGTTGATCGTTGTTTCTGATGTTGTTTGAGTTTGTTCCAACTTTTCATTCTATGATTTCAAAATTATACTTAAACCAGCCCTGAAGAAGATTTAAGAATAAAATCCAAACTAGTCGACGTTTAAAAAAGTGGGTTTGTTTTAATAACCTGGCCTTCTTCCTGTTAACAAACTTAATCATTTGATGATGATCTCTTGTATTCACGCCGTACTGAAACCTCATCATAAAACAAAAACTGTCCGCGAAAAAACTGAAATGAAAGAGTTTTTCAAATCATTTTTACTCAATGTCGGTACACACATACAAATTACTTGCATGTATGCACATTGTAATGTTGGTGCATTTTATCTTCTATCAAACTAATAGATTCCATATATATTTTTGTTATGTGTAACGTTTGAGTACCATCATTAATTTTGATACTTGTTACAGTTAAAACAATAAGTACAATATCATAACTGCATACTGAAAATAAGAGTACCTTTTATTTGTATACATAATAAAAAACAAACTTAAATTTTCCGATTTTAGTGCGTTGTCCAAGTACAAATTATCGTCGGTCCCTTGATAGTCGTTACATCCCAAATCTACTGTTTTATTATAATATTTTAATTAATCCATCGCTTCAGGAACTCAATTGATGAATTTTCATTTTACCAGTACTTGAACAAGCGGATTTAGTTTGACGCCTTGCAGAATAAATTTCAACTAAATTACGTCCTCACTTCATAATTTCATGAATATACTCACATACTACTCTGTCAAGAAAGTACCGGGAATTTTCAATTAAAACAACATTTTTACATTTAATCGTCAAAATTTATTGGGTCGCCTTCAAAATAGGCTCCATTTGCTCCAATACATCTATGCCAACGGCACTTCCAATTATCGAAACATTTTTTATAGGCGCTTTTCTGGATGGACTTTAGCTCTCGCGCCGAATTTTGTTTTATGGCTTCAATCGACTCAAAACGGGTGCCACGAAGGGGCAATTTTAGTTTTGGGAAGAGGAAAAAGTCGCAGGGAGCCAAATCCGGCGAATACGGTGGTTGCTGAAGCACGTTTGTTGAGTTTTTGGCGAGAAAGTCAGTCACAATCGTAGCTCGGTGAGAAGGCGCGTTATCGTCATGCAAAATCCATGAGTTGTTCGCCCACAAATTTGGCCGCTTCTTACGGATACGCTCACGCAAACGTTTCATAACGCCTAGGTAATACTCTTTGTTTACCGTCTGACCCTCTGGAACGAATTCGTAGTGCACCACGCCACGGATATCGAAGAAAACAATGAGCATCACCTTCATTTTCGAGCGGCTTTGGCGTAGTTTTTTCGGTTTCGGCTCATTTTTTGCCACCCATTCCGATGATTGCTGGCTTGTTTGCATATCGTACTCGTAGACCCAGGTCTCATCACCAGTTATAATACGTTCCATGAATGTAGAATCGGAATTACAGCGATCCAGCATGTCTGAAGCCACCTGTTCGCGATGACGTTTTTGAAGTAAAAATCGGCACGCACTCTGACATCGACTGACTTAATCAGCTGTTGCAAACACACTAGTTGGCAGATCCCGCTCAAGCTTGGCATAGTAATTAAGGACAGTGGTACCAACCTAGGAAAAAAAATTTTACCTGCCTCATTGCCCCGCCAGATTTAAATCGATAATTCCCGGTACTTTCTTGACAGAATGTATTTCCCTATTTGAAACACGAAGAAATTGTGTATCTTCACTAAGAGAATGAATCATTTGCAGTCTCCATATTGTCAGTAATTATTAATTCAACCGTGAAATTAATACTCCTGGATTGATAATCAAACAATTCCGCCCCCTCGAATGCAAATGTTATTGAAACTTTGACTGAATACCACTTCTCTACAAACAATTATCTCGTCAAACTTCACAATAACTGTTTGAGGTGTTGGGGCGTGAAAACAATATTATCGTTTAATCTCCATTCAAATACACCCAAGAAGTATCAGCTCAGTCGAGTGTTTGAAAATCGGCTCAATTCGATTGTTATCAGCTAGGCATCAATTTTCTCTGTGATTCCAGAATAGCTAGAAATTACAGCTACATTACTCAATATTGATATATTGAAAAACTGTATCCGATACTCAAAAATCGAAATGTGGAAATAATTCACGTAATATTACTCCTAGTCAGGCGTGATTTTACAATTTCAAACAAATAGCCTAATTTTTTAGGTAGTGCTCAACTAGTTGACCACATTTATTGAAGTTCGCTTTCAAACCGAATATTTGATGAATCAAGGTATGTAGTCATATTTTATTGATTGATTTTATTTTCCATACAAATAACTTCCAACTGAGGAGAATATGGGTAAGAATTTCAGATTCCTTTTCCAGAGAATGTGCTCTTTGTTTTTCAAATAGGAAAATGGAAAAAATTCTGTGTGCAGCGTTTTTTGGTGATTAAAATTGTGATTTTTGAATATCTTATCGAAACAAACTCATCTTGGACGATGGATCTAAATGATTACGGTCAGTATTTTATGTTTTCTTTCAGTTCTTTATTGGTTAACTGCCGCTCATATTTGTTGGTAATTCTATGTCTGTAAACTGAAACAGTGTTTCTGAGGCATTTTATTCAATTTAATTCTAGAAAGTTTTTAAAACATTGAATTTGTAGAAGTTTCGGAGCATCCATTCAGCCATTTTTTATATTATTTACATTTTGAAACAAATCAGAAATAAATTTTCTCGAATATTCATGCTTATCTTCAACCAAACTTGTCTGCGTTCACATATTACTGGCTCATCATTTTATCATTGGAGAATATCCATAGAATGAAAACTTCTAATTGTTTGTTATTTAACTATGGAAGACAACTTACTACTCTGTCAAGAAAGTACCGGGAATTTTCAATTAAAACAACATTTTTACATTTAATCGTCAAAATTTATTGGGTCGCCTTCAAAATAGGCTCCATTTGCTCCAATACATCTATGCCAACGGCACTTCCAATTATCGAAACATTTTTTATAGGCGCTTTCCGGGATGGACTTTAGCTCTCGCGCCGAATTTTGTTTTATGGCTTCAATCGACTCAAAACGGGTGCCACGAAGAGGCAATTTTAGTTTTGGGAAGAGGAAAAAGTCGCAGGGAGCCAAATCCGGCGAATACGGTGGTTGCTGAAGCACGTTTGTTGAGTTTTTGGCGAGAAAGTCAGTCACAATCGTAGCTCGGTGAGAAGGCGCGTTATCGTCATGCAAAATCCATGAGTTGTTCGCCCACAAATTTGGCCGCTTCTTACGGATACGCTGACGCAAACGTTTCATAACTCCTAGGTTATACTCCTTGTTTACCGTCTGACCCTCTGGAACGAATTTGTAGTGCACCATGCCACGGATATCGAAGAAAACAATGAGCATCACCTTCATTTTCGAGCGGCTTTGGCGTGGTTTTTTCGGTTTCGGCCACCCATTCCGAAGATTGCTGGCTTGTTTGCATATCGTACTCGTAGACCCAGGTTTCATCACCAGTTATAATGCGTTCCATGAATGTAGAATCGGAATTACAGCGATCCAGCATGTCTGAAGCAACCTATTCGCGATGACGTTTTTGAAGAAAATTCAGGTCTTTCGGTACGAGTCGTGCGGCCACCTTTCTCATGCCCAAAATATCAATCAAAATCGTACGTGCGGACTCGTGGGATATCTTAAGATCATGTGCTATCTCTCTCAAGCTGGTACGACGGTTTTCAGCACCCTCTCCTTAATTTTATCGACGTTATCTTCGATCGAAGCCGTCGATGGGCGACCACTTCACGACCGTCCTTGAAGGCTCTGTACCACTGATATGCACGAGTTTTCGATAGAGCATTATCACCAAAGGCCTTTTGCAACATTTTCAATGCATCGGCACACGAAATTCATTTGTAACACAAAACTTTAAACAAATTCTTTGCTCAACGTAATCACCCATAGTAAAAATCGGCACGCACTCTGACATCGACTGACTTAATCAGCTGTTGCAAACACACTAGTTGACAGATCCCGCTCAAGCTTGGCATAGTAATTAAGGACAGTGGTACCAACCAAGGAAAAAAAAATTTTATCTGCCTCATTGCCCCGCCAGATTTAAATCGATAATTCCAGGTACTTTCTTGACAGAATGTATATCATTTCTAAAAATGGAAAATTTGTATTGAAGCTGAGCTATCGTCAGAGTGTGGTGATATCCAACATAAATCAAAATATTTCAATCTCTATTGATAACATAAATTGATCCATTAAATTCTTCTTAGTTTTCCTTATAATCGCTCTGAGATTCAAAATCTTTATTTTTGGAGACAGTTACAGATTTTATAATTTGATAATTTTTGGAAAGAAGAATTCAATGAACATAAAGTATCAACTATATTTAACTAACGTGGTTTCCGACAGTCATCGAGATAAAAGAATGTTTTCAAAACACCAATAATCGGAAAAACTGAATTTCAGATTTGGAATAGCATGCAAAACAAAGAATTTAATTTAAAAACTCCAAAGGTAACGATAATATAATACTTGTAGATTGAGAGTTAGTTCAAAATGTAAACTAGACAAAGCCAAAGTGCTGGCGAAATAATTTCGCTTAATTAAGAAATTGTGGAAATAATCTATATTATTTTATTCAGCTGTAGATTAGCTGAAGTCTAAATAATTAAAGGAAAAAATGGAATATGTATGCGAAACGTTACAAAAAAGAACAATGCACACTTAATGACCCGAATCAAAAATTTATTTATTATAAGACCTTAGATGTGATACATGAAAATATCTCTTTCTATATAATTTTTGGAATAACAGAGAAGGTAAGTACGATCACGAATCTTTGTTTTTATCACAGATGGTCCCTCAAACAGTAAAAGAAATTTCTTTATTTTGGCTTTAATTGAAGAGAGTGTGATTTGCCTTTAGCAAAATAAGATCACCCTATTTAAATGTTACAAACTCACCCCCAGAATTTTTGAAGGCCTTCTTTAAGCTCTTTCAGACAGCGTGGTGTCGGCAAGCCGGAGTTTTACATCACGGGAAGGTTCAGAATGAGGACAGCGTCCAGGAACATATCGGAACTTGGGTAATAATCTATTAATAAAATTAATAATTTATTATTATTATTATTATTCGCTCAGTACCACACTGAAGTTGATTTGGGGAGTAGCCAGTCGACTCATGGACTATTTCTTTAAAAAAATCCTGTATGTTGGATACTTCAAAAGCCCACTTCGAATGTTTTTCAGAACAAAATTTCCTAGCCAATCGTCCCAGCTCACGCATCACTCTTTCTGAAGGGTTTTCTTGTGGATGTCTTACTGACGAGTAACAGGCTGTATATTATGCTGCTCTAAAGACCTATTTCAGAGATGAGAGGTAAACTATGTTCCACTGCCACTCAAAATCCTGCAAAGAGGCTTTGGTAGGTAATCCTTTAACAACCGTGTCAACAGAGATCTGGTTGTAGCTTTTTTCGAAGGAAAGAGAGCTACATGCTTGGTGAATAAATTTAAATTTACAAATAAGTATTGGGCACCTGCTCTAGATCGAATTAGGGGTCCCTATATGTCAACAGCTACAATGTCATACTAGCTCGATGCTAAAATATTACTTCGTGGTGGTGATGAGAGAGCAGTTGTTTTGGCGTACTGACAAATGTGACAAGTTTTGATTACACGTTTTATGTTTCGATGCAGGTTTGTGACCCACTGCTCAGACTTCATATGTACCCATGCCCTATTGCAGTGTGATAAGCCACAATACAGCGATCAAGAAGTTCAGATGGAATACACAACAAAACGTCTTCGTTGTGAGTGTCGTTTTTATAAAGTACACCATTGCGAAGACAAAATTGAGATTGGAGTTTTAAATCAGTATTCAGAGAATTTTTAACAGAACCAAGCTTAGGATCATTATATTGATCTGTCTGTGATTATGTCTCTGAGCAAATCAAGAAATTATCCTGGCAGATCCAGAGTAATAACCACAGAATATATGTCGACCGATGTGGCCACTCCTACACAAGAAGAGCGCGAAAGAGCTTGAACATTTCTCCTTCTAGAAATGTGCTTCAGATCGAAAGAGAACTCTTGTAGCGATAATGCCCATCTTGTGATACGGGGTGATAAATGTCTGCATGTTTTCAAATATGTTACTGCCCTGCAATCAGTATTCAGTGTTAAGTGATTACCAAGCAGATAAATCCTCTACTTTTAGAGCAACCAGAGAGCAGTAAGCATCTCCTTTTCGTAGGCATAATATCGGCTCTACCTATCAAGTAGGATACGTGAGACACAGGAAACAAATTTCTTTTCTCCGTCCACGATTTGAAATAGTATTCCAACAATCTCAATATCACTGGCATCTGTCTCAACATGCATCTTCAGATGAGGATCAGGATGATACAACATAGTGGTATTTTTCAGCTCTTCTTTCAGACAGTTGAATGATGTTTCTTCAGTCTCTGTCCACTTCCAAGCTGACTTTTTTCGGAGAAGTTTCGTGAGTGGAGCTGACAATTTGGAGAATCTGGCATACTGGTCAATCTGGTCATACTGGCATAGACCCAGAAATTTTTATAGTTTCTTGACATTACAAGGAGATCGATAATCGGTGATTGCCACAGTCGAGGTTATTACATAACCCAAAAAGGGAAATTCATCCCTGAGGAACCTGCATTTTTCCATTTTCAAGGTTAACCCACCATCCTTGAAGCGTTGAAAAACCTTCGTGAGATGCACCATATGTCCTTCGAATGTTTCTGACATAATTAGGTCATCAATATAGGCCACGACGAATACATGGAAAGCCGGTCCCTAAACAGTATCGACACATCGTGTAAAGGACCTCGTGGTATTTATAATTCCTAACGGCAGCACACAAAATTTATATGTTTTGGTCCCTACCATGAAGTCTGTCTATTTTTTTGATTCTGGCAATAATGGGCATTGCCAATATCCATGGGTAAGATCCAAACTTGACATGAACTTTTTACCGGATATCATCTTGATTATCTCATTTACCAGTCTGGGTAACTCAAACTGAGACTCCATTACCTTCTTTAGATATCTGGCGTCTAAACAGACACGAACTGACCCATCCTTTTCACGGTAGTCATTATGGAGGAAATGTAGCTAGGTGAAACACCTTCGATGACACCCCATTAAAGCATTGGATTGGTGGTATGCTCTACAGCCTGACGATGAACAACAGGAATTGGATACGGTTTGGCGACCAGGTTTGTTTGAAAATATAAGGCTGAATTCCTTTAAAACATCAAAGAAATATTCCCTTTGATCTTCACCTAAATTCAGACTATTAGACGATTTGCTTCATTCTGGAATACCATCACTACTTTTAAGATAATTAATATTTATTAGTGGTGGTGAATATGCGAAATGAATAGTTCTCATTGCTAAAGACAGCGACGGAGCCACATTATGGACCAAGTTTTCCTCAGGAACACGAAGTTGTTTATTATTATGATTGGCCAAAATGCATCAATTGTGCCTGAGCTGTTACCTTCTGAAATATGGTATGATATGCGCCAACCACGCGAATTCCCGATAAGGGAAAATATGGAATCACATCAATACATTCCTGAATTTGAATCCACACATCATTCGAGATAGCAGTTACCTTACTACCACTATCGATTAATGCAAAGAATTTAAAATTATAAAGATCAACTAAAATGAATGGACGGTGACATTCCGAAGAAGAATGATCAAAATCACATTCCTCACTTATAAGGTCTTTCAGAGGATTGCAATTTTGAAGAAAATCAAAATGCTCCCCCAAATCTAAAGGTGGGGAACGAGCCTGTTTCCCTGCCTATCATTAGGTTTAGAAGTTTCCTTGCATAAAGTATTTATACTCTTCACACTGGAACTTCTATCAGAAAATTTAGGTTTACTAATGTAAGTATTCGGTTTATGATTATCATCTCTTGGATTAGGGTAATTATTTTTTGGAATGCTTTGGCGATTTATCGTATCAATATGATTGTTAAATTCATTCATGTAAACATACTATAAGTGAATAAATATTATTATTATTTCCATAAGCACATATATAATTCTCCTTCAGTAATATATCTTCTCGATGATCGAAGACAAAATTCACATCTCTGTATTATAAAAGATATTTATTTATTCTTTTTCTCATTTATTTATTTATTGATTTGTTGAATCTATTGTGTATGCATTTTTCTTAATCATTTATAATATATTTTAGTTAGTTATATTTAAGTATATCCAGCTAATTTGTTCTGTCACTTGATGTTTCTGATTCACAAAGCAGTTAAAAACGTCTTCTAAGTGCAAATATCAGTTCTTTATCTTTTTTTCCTATTAAAACGATGCTATCAATATTATTAGCTCAAGTCGGTAAAAGAAGGTGGCCTAAAGTCCCGGTGCGATAGTGTTGAACGCATTATATCAAGGTACAAACAATAAGCTTTCTTTATTTCTAGAACTGTAGCTGTGTGAAATTGTTTTGGACAGGTGATTTTTTTCTTCATACTGACCAGCATCGAAATGCTCTCTCACATTGAACTATCATATAATAAGTGCGGACAGCTCAGGGTAGAGCATTGGGCTCTGACCGGAAGGTCCGGGTTCGAATCCTGTTCAGGTGAAAAAGAAATTTTCTAGTTGGACGGAAGTCAGGTCACTATTGGGTCAAAAATTAACAATGCTGTGACCTGAAGTGACGCAGTAACAAAGCCTACCCATAACACAACTGAACTCCTAACTCGCACGAGCTGAAAAAAGCTTCCCAGGAATCTTCACAGAAGATCTCAGGATAATAATAATAAAAAATCAGTATATCGCTTATAAGCTATCGTTAACTAAATATTTCACTGAGTACAATTCTCAGAATTCATCTATAAAAAACGTTAAGGCCTTCTAACTGGTTATTATTCACACATACATTTGCATGTATGAGTGTCGATAATTCAGTGAATAGAACATTAGGGTGGGAACTCAAAGATCCCAGGTTCAACTCCCGTTTAGGTAGAAAAGGAATTTTCTAGTTGGACGGGTTTCAATCAACATTTCACTCTTCGGTCCAAAATTAACAGTGACTTGACTTAAATCGGCGTAAGGACGCACTAACAAAGCCTAACCAGAACACAACTGAACTCCTAACTCGCTTAACTTCAAAAATCTTCAAGAGATCTTCACAGAAGATCTAACAGTATCAGGATTATATATGATCAATATGGTTATACTGTGAGTTAAATGAGATTGAACGAATGCAAAATACAATATTATCAGATACTTAAATTTAAGATATTTGTTTAGCTATCTGAATCTAAATAGCATGCCTCTTAAAGTTTTTAGCGTATTTTGTATCTGTAGATCTCTTTTATAATGATTCTTCCAAACAGGGACTTAACAGAATGAGCTTCAGAACCATCTGTGCCCTATCCGATGAATAATTAGTGGACATGGCAGAATATGAGAAATATAGTGGATTTATGGTTCATTTGTGTGCCGATAGCTTAGTAAGAACACCTTTGGGCTCGTAACCGAAAGGTTGCTGGTTCAAATCCTGTTCAGGTGGGAAAGAAACTTTCCAGTTGAACGGGTTTCGGCCACCATTTCACTCTTGGGTCGAAAATTAGCTGTGCTGTGACCTAAAGTGGCGTAAGATAGCAGTAACAAAGCCTACCCAGAAAGCAACTGAACTTCTAAATCGCACAAGCTGAAAAAACTTCTGAGAGATCTTCACAGAAGATCTAGGAGCATTAGGATATATAAAAAAATCTAAATTGAGAGTTATATTATATTTGAGCCACTTTCTATAACTCTAAAAACAGTTTTTGCTTCTGACCTCAGCAAATGCCGCTTTTCCTATTCGACAAATATAGGAGCATTTTTTCCTTCGATATTGAGGGTGAGCTGTTTTAAAAGGGTCGCTTATATTGTATAAAGGGAGAAAAGAATAGGATCCAATAATATCCCCTCTGGGTCTATGGTTATTGAAAAAATATTGGGAAATTCTTCCAAATTCCCATTACATGTAAAACGTACACCCAATATCGTATTTCGGTTGTCTGTTTAAGTACTTATTTGTATTCTTTTTATTTATTTATATCATACTGATTCTCCTAGATCTTTATGAAGATTTCTCAGAAGATATTTCAGCTTGAGCGAGTTAGGAGTTCAGTTGTGTTCTGATTAGGCTTTGTAACTGCGATCTTATGCCACTTTAGGTCACAGCACTGTTAATTTTTGATCCAACAGTGAAATGGTGGTTGAAACCTGTCCAACTAAAGAATTTCTTTCCCAGCTGAACAGGATTTGAACCCGCGACTTTTCGGTCTAACCACTGAGCTATCGACAATCATATAAATTATATCAGACATGAATCGTATCTATATGTTCATATACCATACATATAGATTTCCGATTTATAAAATACTCACGTGGGAGACATTTATGTAACAAATACAAATGAACTAGGAGTAAATGATTATTTCATTTTATTTGCGAATTGGTGACATTATCACATAGTTACATAGACATTTCTTGAACTTTGAAAGGAAATGAATTCATATGATTTCAGATTTGATTCTTCTGATTTTCAGCATACTAACACAATTATTATTCATATTGGTTCAACTTCAACTGAACCAAATCAATATTATTTTCAAAATTCTTTTCGAATTTGTGTAATATTAACGTAAATTACAGAATGAAATAATAGGAATACGCTTTTTCCTTGATAGAAGAAATATAACAAAATTTTAATATGAAATCTTATTTAATGTTTTAGTCTTCTACAATTTTAATTCCAAAAAAAAATTTAATAAAAAAACTTTTAGAATTAAATCAATGTCTTATAAGCACAGCTTACATTTAATAGACGTACAAAATTGAAACTCAATATACAATATCAAATGGAATCAATAAACCAACAAATATAAATTTTCAATTAAAATTAATAAATAAATATTTGCATGCCACAAAATTTTGTTTCTGATCTTACAATTATGAAAACTAATTCCCTTTCAAAAATACAAAACAAAATTTAAAAACTTAAATATAATTCATTTGAAATATTTAATATATTTAAATATTTGAATGAGTTACTCCAAAAATCTCTCAAAACATGCATCATCAAAAAATAATTAGAATTCCGATAAGGCCTTCATCAGTCCTACTTCATATTCAAAAAATAAAATCGACCAACAACAAATGAAACTCACCTAAAAGTCCTCCTGAAAAAATCGCTTTGAACAACTAACTTTGAAATCCAAGATATTCTATTATATGTTAGTCACAAAAATCACAGAAAGCTGTAAGGTATTATAAGGTCTTCTTTAAACCACTTGATAATTCATAAGGAGAATTTTATTCAAGCCTAAATATAATTATATAACATGTATAAAATAAAATAAAAGGAAGAGACTATTTACTTGATAGAA
This sequence comes from Megalocaria dilatata, assembly GCA_034642435.1. Taxonomy (NCBI): domain Eukaryota; kingdom Metazoa; phylum Arthropoda; class Insecta; order Coleoptera; family Coccinellidae; genus Megalocaria; species Megalocaria dilatata. The sequence goes on along the minus strand of CM067854.1, from coordinate 96,727,950 downwards.
GTAATATAACATAATTTGAATATAAAAACAGATTTAATTTGTCAGTCTTCTACAAAGTTTAATTTAAAAAAAAATGTTTATTCAAAATACATTTTTGAATTGAATTAACGTCTTATAACCACAGCTAATATTTAAAAAACGTATATAATCCAAACTCAGTATTCAATATCAAATGGAATGAATAAACCAACAAATATAAATTTTCAATTAAAATTAATAAATAAATAAATATTTGAAGGAGACAAAATTTTGTTTCTGATCTTACAATTATGAAAACTAATTCCTTTTCAAAATTACAGAACATAATTCAAGGACTTCTCAGAAAATATAATTCATTTGAAATATTTAAAAATATTCAATATCTCAAATAAATTATATTTTCTGAGAAGCACTCAAATTATCTTTTGTATTTCTGAAAAGGAATTAGTTTTCATAATTGTAACATCAGAAAAAAAATTTTCTCCTTCAAATATTTATTCATTAATTTTCATGGACAATTTATATTCGTGGTTTATTTATTCCATTTGATATTGTATATTGAATTTTGATATTATACTTCTATTAAATATAAGCCGTGTTTATAAGACATTAATACAATTCTAAATTTTTTGAATAAAATTTTTCTGAAATTAAAATTGTAGAAGACTGAGAGATTAAATTTGCTTTGATACAAATTTTGTTATATTTCTGCTATCAAGAAAAAAGCCTCTTTCTATTATTTTATTTTATACATAATATATATTCAAATTTAGGCTTGAATTAAAATCTCATTATAAAATATCAAGTGGTTTAAAGAAGAACCTGTAATACCTTACAGCTTTCTGTAAGTGTTTTTTGTTATGAATATAGAATATTTTGGATTTTAAAGTTAGTTGTTCAAAGCAATGATTCCACAAGGACTTAAAGGTGAGTTATATTTGTTGTTTATATTTTTCAAATATGAAGTAGGACCGATGAAGACGTCATCGGAATTCTAATTGTACTAATAGAGTAGTCTGTTACCTTGTGATAATTCATTCGCAAAATGGAATTAAATGAGAAATTACTTGATTTTCTATTACTTTTTATTACTGAGTATACAGTGATTCGAGGTTCGTAGTGCTTACAACATTTTCAAACTGAATAAAATAAGTTAATACGAATTTCAGTTTCCGCCCATTTAGTTAATTCATTTGTATAAAACAAATTATATCTCAACGATTATACAGTGTCCCAGATTGAATGGATTAAGCTGAAACACTATATAGAAGAGCTTTTGGCCATTTTGAAGAAATACAAAACAAAATCTGTCCCTGATAGAATTAAAAGATTGAGGAAAAACAAATCGATTGGCTGTAGTGATTGATACCTCGTGAAACGTCGCTCGAACAATTTCAGATTAATGCTCGTTGTCAAGGTGACATTTCAAGCTTAAAAAATTCTTGGGTTATTTTATGTTTGGTCCACTTGTGAGTTAGAAGGTGTTAAAAATGGAAGTCAACAAAGAGAAGATTCGGTACATTTCACAGATTTCCTCTGATCAAGGCGAAATTGCAAGCCAGGAGGTTGAATTTTGTAAATGGTGTTTAAGGTCCCGATACTGTAATAGCTAATTGGTAGAACCAATAGCTAATTGGTAGAACCATATTGGTTTCGTTGATTCCGTTCGGATGTGGTTGATAAGGCACGAGTTCACAGAGTGCACAGATTCTGCTTGAGGTTTATTTATGGCATCAAGAAATACCAAGCAATAATTCATCAGTTGAAAATTTGTCAATCGTTGAACATGGAACAGGAAAGGGATCTACATTTCCCGGTTTCGTTTCACTCAATTATACTCTTCAAGTCGCTTCAATATCTTTATAAGAAACTTAAATTCAGATCAGATGTTCACAGTTTAAATGTGAGATTCAGGGGGCTACTTTACCCACCTGCTCATAAAACAACATTTTTCCGACGATCATTTTCATTTTATATTTATATACCATACAACCGTATTCCTGCTCCTCTGAAACTTTACGGTCCATCAGGGTTCAAGATTGGTTATCGAGGATTACTGCTCGATTTGTTGAATTATTATTGAGTAGTCTTAAATTTGTGTGGGTGTGGGATAGTTATGGAATTATATGTTCCTCAGGGTGTGCGTACTATTGGTATAGGATGGGAGTGAAAAATGAGAAAGAAAAGTTTAGTTTTTTCTGTGTTTTCACAAATGAGGGCTTATCATAATGAAAGTTTTACTGACGTAGATCCTTTTGCAGTTTGTATTAATTCATTTTGATTATTTTCTGGAATTGTTGAATATTTGTGTATTGATACCGCCGCAATAAATGTATTATTATATTTTTGATGTTGAAAATGCCCCTCGCACAGATAGCCCTGTCGTTGAAAATGTCAAAAAAAATCACAGAAAAAATCGATGTTAATCGGCACGTTAGTAGTCGTAGCATCGCCCAGGATCTAACGATGGACCAGAAACCAGTTTTAGGTCAACTACGTAAAGCTGGAATGAAAAAAAAAACGCTGGATGTTTGGGTGCCACGCCAAAAAACATGCTGGATAGAATTTCCATCTGGGAAGCCTTTGTCAAACGGAATGAAATCGAATCATTTCTTGAACGGATTGTGGCTGCGGATGAGCAATAGGTTACATAGGAATACATTCTGTCAAGAAAGTACCGGGAATTATCGATTTAAATCTGGCGGGGCAATGAGGCAGGTAAAAATTTTTTTTCCTAGGTTGGTACCACTGTCCTTAATTACTATGCCAAGCTTGAGCGGGATCTGTCAACTAGAGTGTTTGCAACAGCTAATTGAGTCAGTCGATGTCAGAGTGCGTGCCGATTTTTACTATGGGTGATTACGTTGAGCAAAGAATTTGTTTAAAGTTTTGTGTTGCAAATGAATTTTCGTGTGCCGATGCATTGAAAATGTTGCAAAAGGCCTTTGGTGATAATGCTCTATCGAAAACTCGTACACATCAGTGGTACAGAGCCTTCAAGGACGGTCGTGAAGTGATCGAAGACTTGCCTCGTTCCGGACGCCCATCGATGGCTTCGATCGAAGATAACGTCGATAAAATTAAGGAAAGGGTGCTGGAAAACCATCGTACCAGCTTGAGAGAGATAGCACATGATCTTAAGATATCCCACGAGTCCGCACGTACGATTTTGATTTATATTTTGGGCATGAGAAAGGTGGCCGCACGACTCGTACCGAAAGACCTGAATTTTCTTCAAAAACGTCATCGCGAACAGGTTGCTTCAGACATGCTGGATCGCTGTAATTCCGATTCTACATTCATGGAACGCATTATAACTGGTGATGAGACCTGGGTCTACGAGTACGATATGCAAACAAGCCAGCAATCATCGGAATGGGTGGCAAAAACTGAGCCGAAACCGAAAAAACCACGCCAAAGCCGCTCGAAAATGAAGGTGATGCTCATTGTTTTCTTCGATATCCGTGGCGTGGTGCACTACGAATTCGTTCCAGAGGGTCAGACGGTAAACAAGGAGTATTACCTAGGCGTTATGAAACGTTTGCGTGAGCGTATCCGTAAGAAGCGGCCAAATTTGTGGGCAAACAACTCATGGATTTTGCATGACGATAAAGCGCCTTCTCACCGAGCTACGATTGTGACTGACTTTCTCGACAAAACTCAAAAAACGTGCTTCAGCAACCACCGTATTCGCCGGATTTGGCCTCCTGCGACTTTTTCCTCTTCCCAAAACTAAAATTGCCCCTTCATGGCACCAGTTTTGAGTCGATTGAAGCCATAAAACAAAATTCGGCGCGAGAGCTAAAGTCCATCCCGGAAAGCGCCTAGAAAAAATGTTTCGATAATTGAAAGTGCCGTTGGCATAGATGTATTGGAGCAAATGGAGCCTATTTTGAAGGCGACCCAATGAATTTTGACGATTAAATGTAAAAATGTTGTTTTAATTGAAAATTCCCGGTACTTTCTTGACAGAGTAGTATATTGTATGAAAACGATCATGGTCAAAGCGCGGTGAAGCGGCTCAAACGGTGGACAAATCAGGGTTAACAGCCAGAAAGGTTCAAATGTGCCATTGGAAAAAAAGATAATAATTTATTACGAGTTGCTTCTATATGGCCAAACACTCAATTAGTATCACTTCTGTCATTAACTGGACCGTTTGAAGCTAGGGATTGGCCAGAAACGGCCAGAATTGACCAAGAGAAGAGGTGTTGTATTTCATCAGGAGAAATCACACACTTCTGTAGTGACTCGCCAGTAACTTTGAGTGCTTGGTTAGATTCTAATGCATCCACTATATAGTCCGGACTGCCACCAAGCTATTACCATTTTTTTTTTCGCATTGCAAAACTTCCTGACTAATAAAAAATTGTCATCAATAGAATATTGCGAAAATCGATTACTTTTCGCCAATAAGGACTAAGAATTTTATTATATGGGCATTATAATGCTCTCATTAAAATGGCAACAAATTGAAAACACAAACCGTGCATATTTGACCCAAATCTGACAATCCGAAACATGGTAAATAAAGGTTCGAATTTCACGTAAAATAATGTTTTTTTCCCCATTCTATTATCTTTTTTTTTCGACATAATGATTTCTGCTACACCATGTTGCTCACAAATAAATCGATCAGTTTCTCCATGGTAAAATATATTTTATTGAAACAACAATAGAGGTGCAGAAAACCGTATGAATAATAGTTGTAATCATTTTTGGAAAAATTATCCATCTTCAATTTAATCATAAAACGATGAATATTTTATTATGCGAAAGTTTGAACCTCATGGTTGAAAAAACAATGTATGAAAGCCTATGTGGCCACCTCAAAGAAATGTGCGCTCCTCACATGGTACAATGCATCGGCATAACTTATGCAATTACGAAGTTATGACTATTAGTATACAGCAGGAGCAAAGTCGACTGAATATCAAAATATCGAAGATTCGATAATTTCTTCTCTTATTCTACCGCTGATGAAAAGGGATTCATATAAAATTGCAAACTACTCTGATACATGCGTTAGTAACTTCTACGAATGAATGCTGTCTTCAGAAGTCGCGCCTGACACTGATCGGAAATCTTTGAAGCAACTTGCTGGACACGGCACGTAACTCTGATTGACTCGGAGTACACCTCGTCTTTTAAGCAACCTCAGTAAAAAATTTCAACGGATTCAGGTCCAGAAAACGTGGGGGCCATATGGGACCAAGTCGGCCAATCCATTTATATGTGTAGTTGGCTTCCAAGTAAGCATGCACGTTCACTGCATATCCATCGTTTTGAAACCAATGAGATTCTTTCACTTCTTCGGGCACCTCGTTTCAACAAAGTTGGCAATTCATGTTGAAGGAATTCTAAATAGTTTTCACCAGTTAAGTTGTCCGTTAGTTCGAAAGGGCCAATTATCTTTCGGTTCAACACTCCAGTCCAATAATTTATTTTGAATTGGTGCTGGGACCTGTCCTATGAGAATTCGAAGTTTGCCAGCCTTATCGACAAATTGTGTAGTTTCTTCCATTTCCGCATTTATCTGTCGGCAATCTTGCCTGATAATCTCTCGGTTGCAATATTTGCACTCGTGCTAAGTGATAGAAATTAAATTTCTTTTTTTTAAACGGTGTGCACTTGATTTTGATACACCAGTGCATCGTGCGATTGCTCTTGACGAGGTAGATGGGTCTCGCTCCAAGAACTGTATCTTCCGTAACGTTGTTAGCTATTCGTTTATTGATTGAGACACCAACACTGCTGCCAGGAATCCGCCTTTTCATGTAACACTCCTGGACTCTGATACATGGTCATTTGGCTGATGCATGCTAGGATATCTTTTCCTATCAAGGGCTGTAGTTTCACTGGAATTACCTCTGCACTCACCATAAATGAAATGCATATCTGAGTATTCCTGTGATATGTAATTATTTCGTGGGATATTCAAAGTTGAAAATTAATCCAGATATAGAACAAACCGTAGCAGAATCACCAAACTTTCAAAATAAAGATCAGTAAGCGAAACGAATATATAGTAGGTCTAGAAAGTATCCGAAATTTTTCATAACTTTAATGTGATTCTTTTCTGTAACATTCTAAGACAAAATTAATGTATAAAATAGGTTGTGCAGATGGTCGGCTATGGCCGAAGTTGCATGGCAACACTATTTTTGATTGTCAGCAGGTATAAAAATTATGAAATAATGTCGCAACTAGAAAAAAGAAACCAGGTAGAATAATTGTGTAGAAAAGTTTTTCGAAAAGTTAAAAAAGTGTGCAATTGACTGAACTGGGTAAAGTGCTGTATATGAGATACTAAACAGGATCAAAAATGGCATTGGATATGAGGTATAGACCAGTTTCAGGAAGACCGCGTAAGATTAAAGAAAACCATTTAAACGCTTTATTGGCCTTAGGATGACACAATCTGCGCCTGGGGTTTCGCAAATCAGCTAACAGATTTGGAAATTAATGAAATATAAAAGTATGTCCCGAAATTGTCTGTATGTCACTGAAAAGTCGAGGCTACATATCAAGGAAACCAAAAAAATTCCTTTAATGATACCTTTACAGAAAGAACTAAGGACAAAATTTTGTCATTTTCAAGAAGATAATTTTAATAATGTCTTTGTATTGGTTGTTCCCAACTTGATGGAAATCACTTAAAAATCCCTGACATTAAAATTTCCAAATTTACCACCAAAATAATGGTTTGGGGAACAATATCTTACCGTGGTGCTACGCTTCTTTGTATAGTTGATGGTACCATTAATAATGAAAAGTTCTGTGGCATTTTGAACGATTTTCTCCCTGAAACGCAGCATGATTTATATCCGGAGGGGTGGCGTTTTCATCACAATAATGCAAGATGCCATACTATGGCCTATACTCAAGCTTGGATGCAACAAAACCAAGTGACAACAATTTAATGGCCAGCAGCTTCACCAGATCTTAGTCACATTGAAAACATAGACTAATGAAGATTGACGTTGAAGGAGCAGTGCCACGAAATGAAGATGATATGATTCAGTGAGTCTTACAGTCCTGGACTATCATCACCAAAAATTATGGAGTTGATCTAGTTTCGGGTGTACCTTGTTGTTTAGTCAAGTGTTTACAGTTAAATAGAAGTTATATAAGTAAAGAAGAGGAATATTTTCTTATAATTTTTTAATTCAATTATAAAAAATACATACTTAATAATTACAATTGAGCTTTGTTTTTTCCGGATACTTTCTAGACGGACTATATTCAACCGAATAAGTAGGTTGTTTATTGTTTGACCACGATTCCCGATTAAAACAATATCCACACATTAACACATTGAAGCACGAATAATAAAATAAACATTGTTTTCTGTTGTCTCTCAAAAAGCCCTTACCATCAGGTAACATTCAGAGGAGAAATTATTGAATCTTTCATAGTTGGATGCAATAAAAATTTTTCATCCATAACCGTCTTCGTTTACATCGATGGCCATTCTTTGTGACATTTTTTTCGACTTGCTACCTGGCGGTTTCTGGTCCGCCTGTATTACTCCATTTACTTATATCTGCATCCACGGTTCTGATAGTAGCAGATGTATCATGACACGGACTTGAATCTCTCCATGTCTAGTGTGATTAATTTTCCAAATACAAGCTCAATTGAATGGTTATATTCATAACGTAACAAATGTTAAAAATAAACAATTCAATATGAATAATTCTTTTAATGTTATAAGAAAGTTTTAGTGGTGAATAAATTTGACTTGATTCATGTCAACGTTTTATCTTTAATAGTTTTTTGCGAAACCAGACTATTTTATTTTATACATAATATATAATTATATTTAGGCTTGAATAATTCTCATTATGGGATGTCAATGGTTTAAAGAAAACCTTATAATACCTTACACTTTTCTGTGATTTTGTGAAGAACATAGACTATCTTGAATTTTAAAGTTAGTCTGTTTGAAACAATTTATCCGGTTACTACGGGGAGGTAAGATATAGTGTTAAAACGAATTGTAGGAATTACTAGGTTTTACTACCAAAAAATATATATTACACATTTTCTTGTGACTCGAGTTTCGGGAAATGAACTATTCCATCATCAGACAACTGAAGACCCAACAGTGGTACAGTGTTATTCAAACAAAAGTGATAAATATTTTTAATATTTCAACAGATTCTCGGTAACACCTAATAGTGGTACAGAGGTTTACAATCGGAACATGATAAAAAACCGGGTTAAAGAAGAGGGACCTTCTAACAGATATTGCTATGTCGGCAATCGATAAAGAAGATTGTTAAACAGATGGTACGCATTTAAATATTTCAAATAATTTTTGAGATATTTGATGATATTTTTACATTATTTTGTTGTATATCTCAAATATTTGGATTCACAAAGCTCCATACAATCATTCATTATTTTTTACATTATTTTTATTGTAAACGGATTTGAAAATTTCATTAATCATGTTTCTTTTCGTTTGAATCTGCTTCTTAAATTTTCTTAAGATTTTCTCTTGTCGAAAGGAATTACTGTTTTCTAAAGAATGAGAGGAAACAGTTGAATTTTTGTTTACGTTCCGATTGTGAACCTCTGTACCACTATTACGTGTTTCCGAGAATCTGTTGAAATATTCAAAATATTTATCACATTTGTTTAAATACCACTGTACCACTGTTAGGTCTCCAGTTGTCTGATGATGGGATAGTTCATTTCCCGAAACTCAAGTCACAAGAAAATGTGTAATATATATTTTTTGGTAGTAAAACATAGTAATTTCTACAATTTGTTTCAATTATGATCAACTACCAAATAGTAACGGCTGAAACAATTTAGATATAGTGTTATTCGATTTTAATATTTGAAATACCATTTAGGGCCGATGAGGAGATTATCAGAATTCTAATTATTTTTTGAGGATATAGTGCATGTTTTGGGAGATTTTTTAATTAACTCATTTGAATATTTAAATATATCAAATATTTCAAATAAATTATATTTTTTGAGAAGTCCTTAAGTTGTGTTTCATGTTTTCGAAAAGTAATTTGTGTTCATAATGGTAAGATCAGAAACAAAATTTTGTCTCCTTTAAATATTTATTTATTAATTTCAATGACCTTTTTTATACCTGTTGGTTTATTTATTCCATTTGACATTATATATTGAGTTTTGATTATATGCGTCTATTAAATAAAAGCGGTACTTATTGTAGACATTAATTTAATTCTAAAAGTTTTTTGAATGAAACATTTTTTTGAAATTAAAATTGTAGAAGGACTAACAGATTAAATCTGTTTTGATATTCAAATTTTGAAAACAGACTATCTTCATTTTTCGAATGAGCCGCTTCATGAGGGCTCATTACTATACTTATTTTTGTTCGAAGAGGTCAAAATAATCACCATATTGGAGACTTTGACCAGTGTAGAATAGTTTCCTATCGAGAGGTTGGTTTGTCCTATTGCGAAATTTATTTATGTGTTAACACTGTACCACAATAATAGAAAGGCATTTGTATTAAGTGTAGATAGAGGAAGGTGGCGAAACGTGAATAAAATTAACTGGCTAATCAAGGCGCTAGCTCTATGAGACCGTTCTGCTACTCTCTGGCAAACCGCTGACCAACTGTTTGTAGAAGAAGATGAACCTAGTTCTATGCGTACAAAATAAAGTCAAATTCGACCCTTTTTTCATACATTCCATGATATTAGTGTTTTCTTTAACTGCGGATCTCTGTAGTCATCGTTTAACCTTGTGCAATGATTGGCAAAATATGCAGGCAGGACAGTATAATGTAGCTTTCAACGACAAATCGCAATTCTGACTACATCTGCTCTATATCCATAGTAACGTGAGACGTCGCCATTGAAAATGACGTGATACTAGGTTTGTTCCTAAGACGCATTTACACAGGACTATTAGAATATTTTGAGGGATTATGTTTACGATAGCTGATCATTGCTCCACTTTTTTAAAGAAAGTATGACAGATTCGGGGTATATTATCGTTTCATATAGATTCTATATGTTTGTCCATACCTGGTTTTTCAAAAAGGTAAGGCACGTCCTCATATTGCCTGCCAAACTCTGGACATGTTTCGAAACGCAAACGTTATTTCATTATTACGACACCCCTTCATTAGGCTTATTTACTTTCATTTCAGATATGATGGGAAGAGACTAGCAACTTCACGTCACTTTCTACAGAAACTGACATAGTCGATCCACGAAGTTTAAGTTGCATAGGAAGGGGTACCACAAGCGGACGTCAACCATCTGATTTAGCCGTTTCTAAGATGTGTACATAATTTACTCAACTACAGGATCACCTAGTACATCATCGATTTTTTATGGATAAACTTAAATCAAATTGGCTCAAATGCTTATTTTTATTCTTGATGGGGGACACTTTCAAACAATCTTGTTGAAGAAATTATTCCTTCAGGGTGTAACAAATCTGAATGTCCTCGTTTTATTTTTTTATTTTTTTATTTTTTCTGTCATATACTCCAAATTAATCGTTAAATTGTTACGATAGTATATAATTTCAGCTTCTCAGCTTTTATGATTTGATGATTGATTATTATCACAAATGTATATATATATGTATATATATATATTGTCATGGTATTTACAGTTAAAATAAATAATTACATAAATATATTAAGGAAAAGACTCACCTTTGTATATAATTTGACTCGTTAGAGTATAACCAGAGCAAAATTCATAAAATAATATCCATTCTGACAGAAATATTAATAATTCAATTCGTAAAAACACTCACAAGCTAAAATTATGAAGAAAAAGCATATTCAGGATACATAACGACTAGTCGATTGAAAATTCTTTGAACGGTAATCAAAAACAGTACTCTTGTTGACAGTTTATAAATAGAATTCACAGGGAGATTTCAATTCACAATTATTCAATATAAAACCAGCCAAAGTTGCAATAAAAAGAAGTAATTTGAATTTAGATATCCAATTTGAAATTGATGAAGAATTTATTGCAAAGATTTGTTATTATAATGAATCACATATAAACTTTAGTGAAATTGTTGACAAAGAACAAGCTAAATTAAATATAACTCACCAGAATGATGTAAATAGGACAAATTTGATAAAAAATCAATTAATTCAATGAAAGATAGCATCTACGTCAGATATTTTCAAATGATTAATGTAACAGAGATCCTTCAAGATGTTAAGGCATCAATAGTATTGTAATAGCATCTAAGCTAAAGGAATTTAATCAATTTCATAAGTAATATTAAGTATTTTATAAGTTATAAGCATTAGAAGTTAAAATTTGTTAAATTTTGACACTTGAAATACTTTACGAACGAAAAGCAAGACTTTCACTGTTCTGTTTAACATGAAACATACATCAAAATGTAGTTAAAAAAATAAGCTAATTTTCAAAAGTAATTTCAAACCAGGAAATATTGTAAATTTTGTAAAATCATCAAAAGCATCATTTTTATATAATTTTGACAGAAGCTAGTAAGCTTTGATATTCAACTTTTCTTGAAAACTATAAATAGGGCAGACACAGAAAAAAGTCTCCAGTCTCCAATTAATAGCAGAGCAGAATCCTTGTCGGTCCATAATTAAAAAAAGTGCCAAAAAAGTATCATCATCTGAAAAAAGAAGATTATTTGGTTATTGTGAATGGAAAGTGAATCCAGAAAATACATTACCTGAATGTGAATGGAAAAATATCACATAGAAATCAAGTTTCAAACGGATTGGACATATTGAAGAAAATCAACAAGTAGCCTGTGAATTTCAGAACGTTCTAGAAGTGTTGTTTCCAACGAAACCAGCATTATTCCTGAAAGAAGAGACAATAAAAAAAGAACAATCCTAAATTGATGAACAAACTTACCAAAGGTATTCAAATTCAATCCTGTTTTTATTTCCACAAGAAGATTAGAAATAGCAATCATTGTTTACATTAGAATTACGTTAGGTTATTTCGATAAGGTTAGGTTAACATAGAATTAGATTTAGGTTATTGTTCACTGATTATAATATTTCGAATTACTTCCATAAAATATAAATTTAAAAAAATTCAATCTTTTTAGAGAATTCAAATTGAACCCTCCCTCAAATATTAATCAAATCAGATTTAATAATATTTTAATTTCAATTATTCAAAATTATAATATTAAGAGTTAGCCGGAATCATAGAATACAGTAACTAGATACAAGGGTGATCTAATAAGGATCTAATGAGTATACATTCATCAAAATTTTATTAATATAATACCATAACAAATTGGCGCCCAACGCGTGGCTGGAAAATTTGAATTTTCAGCATAAATTCTTAACTGAAATTGCATGAAGTGATATTCATTAATTACAAAATGGAAACAAAAAGTGAAACCTTAATTGGCGAAAAAGGAGATGATGAAAACACACAAGGAACGAGCAAGGATCAGAAAGGAAGAGACCCAAGAATAATGGAAATATTATTAGCCATGAACCAAAAATTGACAGAAATGAAACAAGAATTGATACAAGAAATGAGAGAAAATACAGAAAGTTTTATAAATACATTAAAAGCAGAAAATAAAAAATGGGGAGAGACAAATGAGAAAAAGAAAGGTAAAGAAGAGATGAATGAAAATAAATCAGAAAATGACATAAACGAACAGAATAAAAATGATATTGATAATGACACAGAAGTTGAAGAAAATGAAACAGAAATAATGAATAATAATAATAATATAAATGAAAATGAAATACTAATTAATAATAATACTACACATGAAAATAAAGTACCGATGATGAATAATAATACAATAAATATAAATGAATATGAAAATAAAATACCTATGATGAATAATAATACAATAAATATAAATGAATATGAAAATAAAATACCGATGATGAATAATAATACAATAAATATAAATGAATATAAAAATGAAATACCGATGATGAATAATAATGCTATAAATATAAATGAAATCCCAATGAGGAATAATAATTTTGCAGAGGAATATGAAATGAAAAATGATAAACCAATTTATAATAATGTTAATGGAAATAAAATACAAATGACTATTGATGAGATGATTATAAATGAAACAGGTAATGAAAATTACATTACAATTGATGAATTAATACTAGACAATGACGATTTGAAGAATCGAAATGACTTCAAATATTATCGAGATAAAAATAAGAGGATCACAATGAAAAACAATGACATGTATTTACAAAATGATTTAAGACAAGATTACAAGAAGAAAAAGTTGAAATTGAATGAAATAAATTTGGCAAAAATAAGAGAAAATCTAATTGACCAGAATGAACCTGAACTAATGAAATTTCAAAGAATAATTAAAAAAGGGAAAAATGAAAATTTAATGTTATGTATGGGGACAAAATTTATCGAAATTAAACTGAATAGAAGTAAAAAGAAATATTTCAGGCATCAGATGAAAAGAGAAAAATTAAACTGGCATTGCCATACAAAAGCAGAAACAAAAAATGAACACAATGCACAAAAAGTAAAGAGAAAATACAGGCAAAAATGTGAAAATAAAATCAAGAAAATGGGAAGAAAGATCGGAAGGAAATATGTGAGATTGAAAGAAGGAGACATGATCCCAACACAAACACATATAAGGTTCCAAATGGATAAAAGTCAATACACGAAGAAAAAACCTCCATTAAATACATATTTTACAACAGAGAATGCAAAATATTTGAAAAATTTAAGAATAAAAATACAGAAAAGAAATGAATTACAAGCCACTAGTAGTTCCAATAACACATACGAATTTATTCCTACTTTTAATGAAAACAATGAAAGTTTTTCAAAAATTGGTGGATACGCCAATTAATAAACTCACATCAAGATTTCAAATCATTAAGAAAGAGAATAAATTTCAAAATTTATAGATTAAAATTTTATTACTATTTCAATTCAAAATACATAATAATATTTCACAATTCAGTACTACATTTCAAAAATCAAAATTAATATTATCCTATAATGTTCACAAAAATTCACATTTATTTGAAAAAATTCAAAATATTTATTCTAATTCCTTTATCATCAGAATAAACATTTTGATTTTGGGGAATTTGTCAGGGTATTTACAGTTAAAATAAATAATTACATAAATATATTAAGGAAAAGACTCACCTTTGTATATAAGTTGACTCGTTAGAGTACAACCAGAGCAAAATTCATAAAATAATATCCATTCTGACAGAAATATTAATAATTCAATTCGTAAAAACACTCACAAGCTAAAATTATGAAGAAAAAGCATATTCAGGATACATAACGACTAGTCGATTGAAAATTCTTTGAACGGTAATAAAAAAACAGTACTCTTGTTGACAGTTTATAAATAAAATTCACAGGGAGATTTCAATTCACAATTATTCAATATAAAACCAGCCAAAGTTGCAATAAAAAGAAGTAATTTGAATTTAGATATCCAATTTGAAATTGATGAAGAATTTGTTGCAAAGATTTGTTATTATAATGAATCACATATAAACTTTAGTGAAATTGTTGACAAAGAACAAGCTAAATTAAATATAACTCACCAGAATGATGTAAATAGGACAAATTTGATAAAAAATCAATTAATTCAATGAAAGATAGCATCTACGTCAGATATTTTCAAATGATTAATGTAACAGAGATCCTTCAAGATGTTAAGGCATCAATAGTATTGTAATAGCATCTAAGCTAAAGGAATTTAATCAATTTCATAAGTAATATTAAGTATTTTATAAGTTATAAGCATTAGAAGTTAAAATTTGTTAAATTTTGACACTTGAAATACTTTACGAACGAAAAGCAAGACTTTCACTGTTCTGTTTAACATGAAACATACATCAAAATGTAGTTAAAAAAATAAGCTAATTTTCAAAAGTAATTTCAAACCAGGAAATATTGTAAATTTTGTAAAATCATCAAAAGCATCATTTTTATATAATTTTGACAGAAGCTAGTAAGCTTTGATATTCAACTTTTCTTGAAAACTATAAATAGGGCAGACACAGAAAAAAGTCTCCAGTCTCCAATTAATAGCAGAGCAGAATCCTTGTCGGTCCATAATTAAAAAAAGTGCCAAAAAAGTATCATCATCTGAAAAAAGAAGATTATTTGGTTATTGTGAATGGAAAGTGAATCCAGAAAATACATTACCTGAATGTGAATGGAAAAATATCACATAGAAATCAAGTTTCAAACGGATTGGACATATTGAAGAAAATCAACAAGTAGCCTGTGAATTTCAGAACGTTCTAGAAGTGTTGTTTCCAACGAAACCAGCATTATTCCTGAAAGAAGAGACAATAAAAAAAGAACAATCCTAAATTGATGAACAAACTTACCAAAGGTATTCAAATTCAATCCTGTTTTTATTTCCACAAGAAGATTAGAAATAGCAATCATTGTTTACATTAGAATTACGTTAGGTTATTTCGATAAGGTTAGGTTAACATAGAATTAGATTTAGGTTATTGTTCACTGATTATAATATTTCGAATTACTTCCATAAAATATAAATTTAAAAAAATTCAATCTTTTTAGAGAATTCAAATTGAACCCTCCCTCAAATATTAATCAAATCAGATTTAATAATATTTTAATTTCAATTATTCAAAATTATAATATTAAGAGTTAGCCGGAATCATAGAATACAGTAACTAGATACAAGGGTGATCTAATAAGTATTTAAATAAGTATTCATTCATTAAAATTTCATTAAATTAATACCATAACAATATATATATATATTTATATATATATATATATATATATATATATATATATATATGGAAAAAAAATTCAGGAACAGCACTGAAGTGAAATTAGGATTTTTTGCGCGCTTGTTCAGTAATCTCTTTCGCCTGAAAATTTTAAATATATGAAACACTTCTTAAAGAAGCATATGATGAATAACAATACCGAATTATGTGCTGTCATCCGTTTTTCAGACGAACGTTATTCCTCTCAATTTCAACACTGTTCTCATATGAATAAAAGATATCAGTACATGGTTTAAAGCCTATACCTTTTTTTATATGAATCTTGTACTCATATGATTCTCACAAAATTTTGCCTGAAAAGGAGGCATATTATTGAACTTTTGCGACAAAATTTCAGATTGATCATAATTGTGGTATCGAAAACATTTAAAAAACTCATAAAAAATTTCAAATTTGGATTACTACGATTCCACGCTCAAAAAATTATTGGTCTTCGCTGGCAAAAATCTGATTAAGGTTATTTTTGATCTCTTCATTTGAAGTAGAAATTTCACCGTCAAAAATAATTTGCAATGACCGGAACAATTAGTAATCTGAAGGCGCCAGATGTGGATAATATGGTGGGTGTGGCAGTGTATCTCATTCCAGTAGTAAAAGCGTTTGGCGAGTGATCAAACTTGTATGAGGCCTCGCATTATCTTTATGTTACGCTACACTTTTTCTGTTCATGAATTCTGGCCTTTTCTTTTGAAGTGCATCATTTAGTTTGTCCAGCTGGTGACAGTAGACTTCGGAATTAATTGTTGTAATCCAAAAAAAGTGCATCATTCAGTTGGTCCAGCTGATGACAGTAGACTTCCGAATGAATTGTTGTGTAATCCGGTGAAAGCTCCAAAAACGATTTCTTCAAATCGCATCAATCCCATTAAACAGACGTCATTTTTTTATGGATATTGAATTTCGAAATGCTTTGAGCCGGTTCTTCTTTTTTACTTCATTATCTATTTCGTTCGACATTGTTATATACAAACCAATTTTCGCTCCAGTAATGATGCGCGTCAAAATTAGATAATTTTTGTGATCTCATCTCTACGACACAATTTTTTCTCCATGAGAACATGTGGAACCCATATATCGAGCTTCCAGGTTAAACCAGAGCGTTTCAAGTGATCATAAACAGTTGAATTCGATTAATTTAACCTCTCACTAATCTTGCGTATTGTTATTTGCCGATTTGCATCAACTTATACATTTTTCATGTCTTTATCAGCTTTAACCGGCCTTCCGGAACTTGGTGCAATTTCGACATCAAAATTGCCGGATCGCAATTTTGCAAACTAGTTTTGGAACTTGCGTACTGTCAACACATATTCTCCATACACATCGTTTAATTTTTTTCAGGTTTGAACAGCATATTTACCTTTTGTAAGTTAACTAGTAAAGTATGACGAAAATGGCACCAACCAAAAACAACTGCGTAGAATTTATTTCACACACAAGCCTTGCTATATCAGCTCTCAAAATATATAAATATTATGCGGCTTAAGTGTGAAGTTGTATTCGAAACCATACAATGAAATCCTCTCTCCAGATAAAACGAAACTACTTTTCGAACAACCTAATGATTTGGGATATATAAGTCTCAAATTCACCCTGAAAGTATTAATTTTCTATCTCATTTCGTTCAAAATTAAATGTTCAAAGTAGCGCTCAAAGCGGCTGCGCCCAAAAAGTTTTTCTTGAAACTTCAAACTCTACACTCCTCAGGAAATTTCGAATCAGCCATTGAGTCACAACTAAACGCTGAATTTGAACTCGATGATAGGACTGTTGCTATGATTTCGTTATAGCTCGAAGCTGCTCCGTTAACATAATATTTATCTTCGTGAGAATATGATCTTCACAAAATATTGCATGACCAGAAATTTAATTGGGTCGATTCTTACGTCACGGAAATTCATTTTAATTAAACATATTTTAACATTATTAATACAACAATCGTTTTGCAAACACTATGGCTTCGACAAGTTTACATTTTGAACTTACCCTTGAAATAATACCTTATCTTCTTATGAAGGTAAAACTTTAAAAAAAAGGCAGTACAACTAATTAACAATTTTCGGAAATTAGGATTAGGAAAACATATGCAAAAAGGGATACAAATTACCATCAATTCACAGAAATACCGATATAAAAAGATATGCAAAAAATGGTAATACAAATCAACATGAAATACTAGGATATATATATATATATATATATATATATATATATATATATATATATATATATATATATATATATATCTTTCATATATTTCATATTTATTGTTGAAATTAAGTCCAAATTCTGTCAAATGAATGGCATATGTTGAATGCGAGATGTCTGACTTGTAACTCTGCTGGTATTCGTGTAGAAGGATCTTTCTATTTGACCCTATATATATATATATATATATGCGAGATGTCTGACTTGTAACTCTGCTGGTATTCGTGTAGAAGGATCTTTCTATATATAATATAATATAATATAATATAATATAATACCAGCAGAGTTACAAGTCAGACATCTCGCATTCAACATATGCCATTCATTTGACAGAATTTGGACTTAATTTCAACAATAAATATGAAATTTTCCATAATGAAATTAAAAGAACCAGACTCACACTTTTGGAAGCAGAAAAAATTAGTGAGTAAATTTAATATTCTACTCAACGACCACACTGTTTTCGTGAGATCTCCTTCGTACAATATTTTTACATATTGAGGTATTTCCTATAATTCACGCAAATATATTTTATGGTTATTTGTATCCCCTTTTTCTTGCATATTTTTCTTTATCGATATTTCTGTATATTGATGGCTATTTGTCACTCTTCTTGCATATATTTTTTTATCTTTATTTTCAAAAATTGACAGTTGTACCGCCTTTTCATTAAGTTATAGCTATATAAGGAGTTAGGGTGTAATTTCAAATGTTAGTTCAAAATGTAAATTTGACAGTTTGGCAGTTGAAAACAATTGAAGCTGAATTTATGAATTGTGAGAATAATCTGTAATATTCTATTCAATTGCAGGATCATTTATGTTATGATTATGATTATACTTCAAAATACGAAATTTTAAATCGATAGTATTTATAGTTTCTGAAATATTGAAAAAATTCGGAGAAAGTTTTAAATTTGAAATAGTGCGAAACTATTGAACCAATTCTGCCTATTGTCACACTCAACTGGGATATGTAGGCTTCAAATTTTTCAGATCTTACCATTTGAAAGTTACCATGCTTACGGACAGCCGGTCGGAGAAAATTACTTCCGACTTCGGATTCTTCACCAGTGAGCCCAATTTCGTCGTTTGAGCTCATTTTCGGCTCAAAATTCACAAATCGGAGACATTTTTGCCGAACAATAGCATGCTGTTACCTGGGACAAGTGCGCAAAAATTGATGACAAATTTAATGTACAACTTTTTGTGACTGCAGTTATAGAACGAACTGAAAAATCAGTTTTCAGCTGTCTGAGGATGAAAAAACACTTCGAAACGGCAGTCACAACCATAGTTCGTTACTGGTTCTTGTCTTACTTGGAGATATACTAGTATTAGGTAAAGCTGAGTGTTTTCCATTTTTCTTACATTAGAAGAATTCGGATTTTTTGGTTGAATTGAATTATTTATATTTTCATCCTTTTCAATTCTTCAATTCTCCCGTTCTCGTTCATCTTGTTCGTAACATAGCGTTATTATTTCATACAAATATATGCAATTCGAAAACTTTGAACCTAAAATGAGTAAAAACGGTTACATTAACTCCATTGAACAATATTTCGTAGTTTGAATCTTTTCCGTTTTCGTATGTAGTCATAAAATCTCTGGAAGGAATAAATTGGTTATTTGTCACTCACAAAATAGGTTTTGAGACCAAATGTGAACTCCAGATTTTGAATGAGCAGATTCCACCTAATATTTTCTAGAACATTCAATATTTTATTGAACAAGGATCCAACAAAATCGAAAGAGAAGAGTTATATCTAGAATGAAGATTAAAATATTTGTACATAACTTCCCAAGAATCGAATTATTAAAGAGATACAAAATTTAATACATTTAGAATATCTCCAGACCTTTGAAAAATTTTTATGTTCAAATGACAGAATTCATTTTACTACTCGTACAGATAAAAGCGTACCAGGCAAAATTACACGCTAATATTCGCAGAATTTGTAATAGAGCAAGAGCCCGTGAACCCCAGACCTTCGTTATTTTATAAAAGCTGAAAGTTTGTCAGCGCATGCTCCCAACACAGGTAAGAACGAAGGCCCATTATGAAATTCGGGTTGTAGTGGCTTTGGCAGGTAAACGGTACTAAAGGTGTGTAAAATACTAATATAGTTTCGTCAAATTATAAAGAGCGATTTTTTGGTATTACCTTTAGAATACTATTAAAAATCACATTATCCATTGCCAGACACTTAACATCGTGGTAACCCCTTGCCAGACACCCTTAATGTTCAGGTCATAATAATTCTACTTACGTTATAGTATAAAGGCTGGTTTTTATACATGATACTTGGGTAATGAGTAGATGATGTTTTCTCAATAGCCAGACATTTTTGATAGTTCCAACCCCTTGCCAGACAAGCATATAGGGTAGCTGTAGAAACGAGCCCGAGGTACTATACGTATGTGAGTGCGAGTGAGATGCGCTTCTATTGTTTAGTACTTTGTACATGCGTATATCAGTAAAAATAATATATGCTATTTTTAACGATAAATTTAGTATTCATTATTAATTATAAGAAAAATATTAATAATACTATTACTTACGTTGTAATGAAATCGTTGATTTTTTATATGATACTTAGGTAGTTATTAGATGATGTTTTCTCCTTAGTCAGATATTTTTTTGCTATTTTCAACCTCTTTGCCGCACAATCTATGTAAATGTTAAAAAGAGATTCGTGATTAGAATGACTTATCCAAATAAACTTTTTGGCCAATTTATGTGACTAATAATTGATGTAAATTTTAAAAATATCTGCACAAATGACATTCCTTGCTACAACTACTCGAAATTGTTAAAAAGTTCAATTTAATCTGTCAGTAACTGGTTAAATAGAAAAGCTGCTTCGGAACTGGTTGAGTCATTTCTTCTTAATATTGAAAAGGATGGTGATTTTCTTCGAGAAACGTTTATTTCTGAATGCCATACGGACATTACTCGATTTGAAAAATCTATTAAAAAAACAGCTCGTAATAATTTTTCAAAAGATTTGGCAAAAAAGAAGAAAATTCAAATCGGTGGTGCGATTGAAGAGGTAAAAATTCAACGAGATTTGTTTGGTCGTATGCTGGGAATCTCCATGGATTATAATATTGATATTTCAAGAATTTTGTCATACCCAATCACCGTTGTGCCTTTATCTATGTGCCATTTAAATGGTACTATTTGTAAGAACGATAAATCTGCCTTAATGAAGTGTTTAGAGAAGGAAGTCCAACATCAGCCACCACCAACTATAGATGTAGTAATAATTGATGGGTTTTTTTTGTTACATTCAATGAAAAATGTTCCAAACAAGTTTGGAGGCATTTCTAAAAAAATGTTACAAATGGTTACCAAATTTGAAGCGCCAAGAATTGACGTTATTTTTGATCAATACCTGACTCCATCGATAAAAGATTACGAACATTCTCAGCGTTTAGAATCAGCACTATTAAGCTACACGATAACTGGGCCTGATTAAACACGTCCGAGTGATTTTGCAAAAGAATTAAAGAATTCAAATTTTAAACAAGCTCTAGTGGATTTTTTTATTTTGCATTGGGCCAGTGATGAAGTCATACCTTTCATTGGAAACAAAACTATCCATATTAATTCTAAACAGTGCCATTCTTTTGTTGTTAATGCTTCTAACAATATAATAACAAAAATTGTAGAAGAGTTGTCATGTCCAGAACATGAAGAGGCTGATACCAAAATAGTCTACCTGCGTGCAGTATTCCAAATAAAGAGAATATTGTGATCAGAAGTGTCGACACTGAAATTGCAGTGATCATGCTTGGTCACATGGATCATCTACAAAATGGCTCACTTATTTGGATGTTGATAGGCACTGGAAACAACTTAAGATACGTAGACCTCACGAAGATTTATGACAAGTTAGGAGAATCTCTATGTAAGAGCTTGCCAGGATTCCATGCAATCACAGGCTGTGACTATAATCCCGCATTTTTCCGAAAAGGCAAGTTAAGGCCTTTTAAAATATTAAAAGGTTCAGAATAATATCAAAAAGCGTTCATTAAATTTGGTAAGAACGAATTATTTGAAAAAGATATTGAAGGACAAAGAATTTTTGATATTATTCAACAGTTTATATGCGAAGTATACAATGTCGGATTGATAATTGATGTTGATGCAGCACGGCTTCAATTATTCATCAATACATATCAGGTCTCAGATATTAATGAAGCATTTAGTCGTAAAAAGCTACGAAATTTTGACGCTAGTAGTCTGCCACCCTGTAAATCTGAACTGCTACAACAATTTCTGCGAGCCAACTATGTATCTAGCATTTGGAATCATGCAAACCATCAAATTCCATCAATTTATCAACCTGAAGAAAATGGTTGGGTACTCGAAGACAATCAGTATCATTTTAAATGGTTCGAAGGTGATCAGTTACCAAATTTCGTCATTGAAAACTGTCTCAGGTATAAATATTACTTCTAACCATTCAACATTTTTTTTTTACTTTTAATCCAATAAAATTTTTCAAATTTTCTCAGAAACTGACGAAGAAGAAGACCACAATATCGAATGGACCAACAGTGACGAAGAAAATGATGACAATGATGATTATTATGATTATCAATAAATTAACAGTATTTCTTATACATTATGATACTATGTCATATTACCGATCTATTTTTTTACCCTTCATTATAACTTATAGTGTCACTAATCTATCTTTAATAAAATTTTTGAAAAATATTTCTATTTGGCTTTTCTATTTAACCAGTTACTGACAGATTAAATTGAACTTTTTAACAATTTCGAGTAGTTGTAGCAAGGAATGTCATTTGTGCAGATATTTTTAAAATTTACATCAATTATTAGTCACATAAATTGGCCAAAAAGTTTATTTGGATAAGTCATTCTAATCACGAATCTCTTTTTAACATTTACATAGATTGTGCGGCAAAGAGGTTGAAAATAGCAAAAAAAATCTGACTAAGGAGAAAACATCATCTAATAACTACCTAAGTATCATATAAAAAATCAACGATTTCATTACAACGTAAGTAATAGTATTATTAATATTTTTCTTATAATTAATAATGAATACTAAAATCCTTAAAAATAGCATATATTATTTTTACTGATATACGCATGTACAAAGTACTAAACAATACAAGCGCATCTCACTCGCACTCACATACGTATAGTACCTCGGGCTCGTTTCTACAGCTACCCTATATGCTTGTCTGGCAAGGGGTTGGAACTATCAAAAATGTCTGGCTATTGAGAAAACATCATCTACTCATTACCCAAGTATCATGTATAAAAACCAGCCTTTATACTATAACGTAAGTAGAATTATTATGACCTGAACATTAAGGGTGTCTGGCAAGGGGTTACCACGATGTTAAGTGTCTGGCAATGGATAATGTGATTTTTAATAGTATTCTAAAGGTAATACCAAAAAATCGCTCTTTATAATTTGACGAAACTATATTAGTATTTTACACACCTTTAGTACCGTTTACCTGCCAAAGCCACTACAACCCGAATTTCATAATGGGCCTTCGTTCTTACCTGTGTTGGGAGCATGCGCTGACAAACTTTCAGCTTTTATAAAATAACGAAGGTCTGGGGTTCACGGGCTCTTAGACTATAACGTTATCATTTAGAGTAATTAGATTTTCATCCTTTGGAATTCGATTTCAAAATTATTTGTTATTGTTTACATCGGAAAATTGTGAGGTTAATGGTAATTGTCATTTCATTAACCGTAGGTAGTTCATATTGATGCACGGGAAAGAAATGACCTCTAGAATTCATTTTGAAGTTTTAATGTGACAACATAGGAAACAAGAAGGCAATGAACTTAGCTATACATGACAAATGTTTATTTTGCTCGAAAATAATATACAGGTGTCCCAGAAGTCGACGTAAAGTGCGAATCGGGTAACAGGCTGCGTCATAGTAGTCATTAGAAAAATATTTGAAAAAACCTAAGTCGTATACTTTGCAAATTATATAACATTTTTTATTATTCGAGAAATTAACTCCTGTTGCTACAATTTTTTACTTTCTACAAATTTTATTTTTTCCATGATATTCCGAATAGTGCCTCTGTATCCTGTGACCTACAATTCTCAGCCAATAACCCAGCTTGGAAAATAATGTCACTTTTTGCCGAACCAAGTAGTCAAAATTAATATTTCGCACAACTTTAACTGAATGTACTGAAAATAGACCGAACTACATCAGTTTGGCAAATTACTTTGAAAATAAGCGCATTTATTAGGGATTCTAAATTATTATAACACTAACTACATTATTTCTTAGATCGGTCAAAAAAAAAACGGTCTTCCTTAAAGAAATCACAGTTTCTAACAATTTCTTCGAACTTTCTAAAAATTATTCTAGTGCATCCAATACTTTGAGAATCTGGTTTGAATGAGATGGGGTGAACCCTTCCATAAAGTGTGTGTGAGACAGATATTGACGCCATTATTAGGTATTGGCACACGTAACCGTACTACAGATCAGTACGCTACGCCCCTTGGAATACTGCGCAACTTTCCATTTTTGATCGTGTTATTTGTGTACTTGCGACTTTTGGCTTCGTTTATTAGATTTGTTTGCCAGTGATTTGGATAGTTTCGATCTCTTTACGACGAACTTTGATTTTTCCTGGACTAACCTGTGATTGTGTATTGCCATGTCTGTGTATACCACATAAGAATATGCCAACATGCATCTCCTTTATGGGGATCGCAGATGTAACGCTAGTGGAGCTTCGAGAATGTATCTCGAGAGATACCCTAATGCTGATCGTTATCCAGATCATCGAGTTTTCACGAATGTGCACTGTCTACTCTTCACAGCGGGCCGACTTCCAAACAAATTGCATGGTGAAGGAATAATTTCCTTACCTTACGACGATATTGTGCTTCAAGAAGTTGGGGAAGATCCAAGTACTTCGCTACGTGAAATTCAGGGAAGCACAGGAGTGCCCAAAAGTACAGTTCACCGACTATTGAAAAAACATAAGCTCCACCCATATCAGGTACAGCGAGTACAAGCTCTGTTACCTCGCCATTATGAACCTCTGGTTGCGTTTCGCCAAACCATGCTACAAAAGAACCGGGAAGACACACACAATTCTTGGAAAAAATTTTGTGGTCGGGTGAACCAACGTTTAAAAAGATGGTTACATGAACCTAAACGATTTAAACCAAGAGGTACGTAGAAAATCCGAATTTAATGAGACAAGATAGATCTCAGTATCGTTTTAAAGTGAACATGTGGACTGGATTTTTGAACAGAAGAGTCATAGGACCCTTGGAGTTGTCATAGGTTTTAAGTGCTGAAATTCATTCAGATTTTTTACGAAATTAGTTGCCAAATGTACTTGAAGACGTGGCACTTAGTATTTTCAGGAAAATATGGTTTCAGCAAGATGGCCGCCCATCGCACTATACTCTCTCAGTTAGAAAATATTTAAATGAAAAATATCCGAGCAGATGGATAGGGAGATCTGGTATCATCTAGTGGCCAGCCCGTTCACCTGATATAAATCCCTTAGATTTTTTTACTGGTAAGCAGTGAGAGAAAAAATTTACTTAAAACAAATTGAAAATGTAGCTGAGATTCGGGAGAGAATTAGGGAAGAAATGCAATTCGTCAATAACGGAAAATTCGCACGTCTGATATCCCGATCTTTTTTAAGAAGATGTGCATGTATTGCGACTGAAGGAGGCAGTTTGAACATCTTTTGTGAATTTATTAAGTCTTGTCATAAAACGAAACTGAATTTCTTTAAGCAAAACCTTTATTGCCTAATCTAAAAAAGAATGTAGTTAGGGTTAAAACAGTTTGGAATCCTTATTAAACGTGCTAACTTCTGAACAACTTGCCAAACTGTTTTTTTTTTGTTTCTTTCAGTACGGTCAATTGAAGTTGGTCGAAATTTCAATTATGAATACATCGGCAAAAAGTAGAAGTGAAGACTACAGGTTACAGAAGCACCATTCGTGATAACATGGGAAACATAAAATTTGAAGAAAGTGAAAAATTGTAGCAATAGGAGTCCAAAAATCATCACAGGCTGTGTATTTTATTGAATAAAAGAAAGTGCAATATAATTTGAAAAATACAAGACTTGGATTCTCATCTTTGATTCTATCGGTCTCTACTTGTCGGAAATACTTCTGGATGATTAAAGTAAAACAACTTAATTTCCGCTAATTTATTTAATTTCACAACAATTGTTTCGTCATGACAACAAGACTTCGTCTGGTGAGTATGGTACTAACTACATAATTGAGATTGAGTTCTTTAAATATTCAAAGAAAAAAAGGTGATGGGAATTTACAGTAATTTGTTTTTATATAATAATAATATTAAAATTATTACACAAAGTTTCAGAAAAGGTTAAGTAAGGGGGATTTATCGAGGTCCGTCTGGTCGTTTAGGAGAATCTGTTTTTTATTGTATCTGTTGATTTCGAGGGCTTCTAGGTAGTTCAACCTGAGGTTTTTTTTTTCTAGGTGTAAGATTTTTAAGTTATTGTCAAAATCATGTCCTGTTTCCAAAAGATGGTCAGCATATGTTGAATTTCCGTTTTTTTCAAGATAAGCTTTCTCGTGCTCACGTATCCTAGTGCCGAAAGATCCACCTGTCTGACCATCTTTTGGAGACAGGACATGATTTTGACAATAATTTCAAAATCTTACACCTAGAAAAAGAGAACCTCAGGTTGAACTACCTAGAAGCCCTCGAAATCAACAGATACAATAAAAAACAGATTCTCCTAAACGACCAGACGGACCTCAATAAATCCCCCTTATTTAACCTTTTCTAAAACTTTGTGTAATAATAAAAAAGCAAATTACTGTAAATTCTCACTACCTTCTTTTCTGTACAATTTGAATATTTAAAGAACTCAATCTCAATTATGTAGTTAGTACCATACTCACCTGACGGAGTCATGTTGTCATGATGAAACAATTGTTGTGGAAATAAAATAAAATAGCGGAAATTAAGTTGTTTTACTTTAATCATCGACTTGGATTCTCTTTTATATTTTTCTGATGACTATTAGGACTAAACCTGTTACCTGATTCCATCTTGACTTCGACTTCTGGGACAGCCTGTATAATATGAAGACCAGCGACAAATTTGTAGATTAGCTCAATTTACGCTTGTTAACAATTGTCCAAAAAAGTTCTTCAGTATTATGTATTGTTCTGCTGTATTATGTATTATTTCCCGAATAAACTCTAATCAAGTAGAGCAGAATAATTGAGAAATCTTACATGAATGACTAACTAGTAAGAAACTTCGATCAGAAAATAACTTCATTGATTATTCTTCATTTTTTGCCAAACTTTCTGAATTCTCAGAGGAATTAGAGTCTTATCGGCATTTGACAGGATATCCTGGCAGCAAAATTACCCATTTCGTGTTGTATTCACCGCTTTTAAATTATTAAAGAGTTCTTGGAAATCGCTGGTGCTAAGAATGC
This sequence comes from Megalocaria dilatata, assembly GCA_034642435.1. Classification (NCBI taxonomy): domain Eukaryota; kingdom Metazoa; phylum Arthropoda; class Insecta; order Coleoptera; family Coccinellidae; genus Megalocaria; species Megalocaria dilatata. The sequence goes on along the minus strand of CM067854.1, from coordinate 96,700,474 downwards.
AAATTTTCCATCAGGTTGAACGAGTACTCTACGCCTCAGTTCTCGAGAAGAGGATTATGCAAAAAATGAATTCAGTTTTATTCAAACCAATTAATGTTTAAAACAACTTAATTTCCGCTAATTTATTTAAGTTCACAATAATTGTTTCGTCATGACAACATGACTTCGTCAGGTGAGTATGGTGTCATACTCGTGGAGAATTAGGATTTGGAGGTAAATTTTTTAGATCAAAAAGGAAAGTTTCTGCAAGCAGTACGATGAAATGTTACCATCAAAGAATTTTCATGTCGCAAATTTATCCATAGGAGCACTAACTATCGGATGTTTTTTTTTGGAGTGGTAGAACTATAAATTGAAATATAACACATTTATATTGAGATTGAAGCCAATTGTTTTTTCTTTGAAAGATAATTTTATGACATTTATGTTTTAAAAATAATTTCCGGTATATGTCCACCACGACTAGCTGTGAGGAACCGCATTCAACCAGACCAATTTTGGACCACTTTTTCGCAATTCAGACCTTATTTCATCAATAGCACGAGTTATGTTGGCTTCCAAGGCGTCTATTGTTTCTGGTTTATCAGCATAAACCAATGACTTGACATAATCCTAAAGAAAGTAATCCCGTGGAGTTAAGCTGCTCTGATGGACGATTATGCAAACCATAAATTTCACGAAGTGCTCTATAAGTTTGGCAAATAGAACACTGATTTTGAAAATAAATTTCAAACAATTTGTAAACGTTGTTACGGCGTCAGTCTTTCCATGATAATTTTTCAATGCTTACTGAACAGAAATGTCTAAACAACATGGTTTCTACCTTCTGTCAAATCACAGTTATCCCTATCGAAAGTTCCATCACTCTAAAAAAACACCCGAAATGAGTCTCCGGATTTTTTCGGCAGAAGAGTTATTTTCATATGGAATAGAAGTTCGAGAAAAGCACTGACATGAATTCTACAGCTTTTCAGCACTTTTTCAAGGGTCCAATTCACATGAAATTCAAAATTCTAAGTCAAAATCCTTGCAATTTTAGAACTATCTTCCTGAATCAACAGAAAATCTCATCAAAATGCTCTTTATACGTTCTACTTGTTTCGTTAGATAATGGCAAGAAGAGTAAAAAAATATGTTGAACTAAACTTCATATTAATTTTCCCCAAAATTTCAGAAAATTCTAGTAATTCATCCTCACAAAATGAACCCTTGTGTCGTAATTTCTAATTTAAATGCTGAATTTAAAACCGATGGTTGGACTGCTGGTATAATTTCGGTAGCTCTCAACGCTGCTTCGCTAACAAAATATTCATTTTTGTTTTAAATCTTGTAATCATACGAATAAGAAAAAATCTCTTATGTGAATAATTACGAAACCATTTCACCGAATCTGCCCATTAACACAATCTACTGGGATGTTTAGGCTCAAAACTCACCCTGAATGTTTAAAATTTTTAACTTTTTTGTTCGGAAGATAGTGTAATCGGAACTTAGCGTCAATCTTTGTTTCGTTATTTTATATATAAGTGCTGAATTAAAACTCGATTGCAATACTGTTTTTTATGGTGTTGATATCGCTGAATGATACTTCTCTAACAAAATCGTTATTGATGTTTTGAATCTTGTAATCATACGATCTTCAAGAAATTTTGGACGAACTTGTGTATTATTTCTGTACTCTCAAATACTGCATTTCAGATCAATCGTAACTGTAGTTTCTGAAATATGGAGAAAAAAAGAAAACTTCAGTTGAAATAACTGTCAAACCATTGACAACTTCAGTTCAGATATTTAGCCCCCAAAACGTACACTAAAAGTTTCAACACTCTTGCTCTTTCGTTCAAGAAAATCTAACTATATATATGACAAATAGCTTTCAATAATGATATTCATCAAAATCTGAATATCAAAACAGATTAAATCTGTTAGTCTTCTACAATTTCAATTTCAAAAAAAGTTTTATTCAAAAAACTTTTTAGAATTAAATTAATGTCTACAATAAGCACCGCTTATATTCAATAGACGTATATATAATCAAAACTCAATATACAATGTCAAATGGAATAAATAAACCAACCAATATAAAAAAGGCAATCAAAATTAATAAATAATATAATGTTGTAGACATTAATTTAATTCTAAAAAGTTTTTTGAAAAAAAAATTTTTTGAAATTAAAATTGTAGGAGACTAACAGATTAAATCTGTTTTGATATTCAAATTTTGTTATATTTCTTCTATCAAGTAAAAGCTTTTTTCTATTTTATGATTTTAATCCGTTAACTGTAGATAATTTACTTGATAAAATAAATTACAAGAGAGCAATATCACTTGTACATCCAAAATTTCACAATTTAAACGAAACAAAATTTATTTCATCAACTTACATAGGCCAAAAATCTGAAAAGATTGTTATATATTTAAAGAAAGGAGAAAATTATGACATCTCTTTTAAAACCATTAATTCTTAGTAAAAAATAACAAACGCGTCATTCCTAAAAACAAAAAGTCAGGAGTTTACAAGTTAACATTTCGGATTGCCCATGTGTATATGTGGGACAAACAAGGATACGAGAACATGAAAAATGTTATATAAATAATAAACCAAATTCAACTTATGCCAACCATTTGTTAGAGACTGCTCATAATTTTAATATGAACTATGAAATATTACATATCGAAAACAAAAGTCAGAAACTAAATCTGTTAGAAACTTTAGAGAGCAATAGATATAATAAAAGACAAATTTTATTGAATGATCAAATAGATTTAAACAGATCCCCCCTACTCAATATTTTTCATTGATTTTAAACCACCTCTTTCCACCCCTCTATTTATTGTACCAGAGCTGTGTATTTGAGGTCATGTTTTAAATTTTATACCTCAGTTTGAATACTCCCCTGATAAAGTCATGGTGTGACGAAACAATTTTCGTGTAAATCAATAAAATAGCGTTAAGTTAACATTTGCTTTTCTTATATTGGAGATGAATTTCCGTCAAGTAAAGACCGAGATAATCAAAAACTAAAACTCTTTCCTTTCGACAGTTAGAGTAAAGGTAGCCAGAGCGGCCAGTCGGACAGGATTACTTTTCACCGCGGAACTTCCATCAGTAAGTCTTACGTGGTCGTTTGAGACTATTTTCGGCTTAAAACTCGAAAATTAAAGATATTTAGGCGAAAAGATAGCACACTGTTTCCTAGAACAAGTGTGCCAAAACGAATAATCTATAAAATATACCATAACATCCGTTTTACAGACATATGCATTCAACAGAATAGTAATAAATATGAACACAATAAAATAACATAAAAAGAGGTTAATTCTTGATAGAAGGTATATAAAATTATTTAAATATTTTTAAAATTAGCCTTCATAGTTAATTCCAAAAGATTATATTTAATGATTATAACTTCTGAAAATAAATTAAAATAATCTCGTGTAAGTACCACTTATATCATGACATATAAAATAAACATTCATTATAAGACATCCGAATGGTATAACAAAATCCAATAAATAAAAATTATTAACCAAAATCCTATAAATTAAACATTTTGAATAGACAAAATTTTGTTTCTGCTGATCAATCTTATGAAAACCAATATCTTTCAAGAATATCCAACATAATCTTAAGAATTTCATCATAAAACTATCTTACTTAGACTATTCAATATTATTGGATATCTAACCAAGGTGCTTTATATAAAAACTCAAGATATGTAAACATTACTGAAAAACAAGTTTTAAGATCAACTTTACTTCATCAGTATTCAAATATTCATATTCAATAAATATAACATCAATTAACAACAAATATTCACTCACCCTTCATTCCTCTAGAAAAAGTTCTACCGAAATGAGACCTTTAAATGTGGTGCTCACTACACACAAAAATATATCTGTGGTTTACCCTTGATCTAGAAGATTGAAAGACAATTTAACGGCCTCTGCTATAGCACAAGGAATATCTGTATAAAGAATGTTAAGGAAACCAAATAATTATATATTATGAATAAAATAACATAAAAAGAGGTTAATTCTTGATAGAAGGTATATAAAATTATTTAAATATTTTAAAAATTTAAAAAAAAATTTATAAATTAGCCTTCTACATATTTAATTCCAAAAGATTATATTTAATGATTATAACTTCTGAAAATAAATTAAAATAATGTCGTATAAGTACCACTTTGACAAAAAGTAATAAAAAAAATCTATATTTTCATTGAAGGTTTATCTGTTATCCGGTGTGTTCATAACGTAGAAAGGATCAGCACTGAAAAGAAGAGGGAAATAATAAAATGAGCTGGTTTCTTGTATACAATACTCTTTGAAAAAATAACTATTATGCATCATTCCTGTCTTTTCAATTATGTTTCCTCCATTTACAGGTTCACACAGTCATTTGCGATGTGTTCAGCGTGAAAGCAGCAGAAAAATTGTATTGTCGCAACAAAGGATTCACTCGCTGAAACTTACCACATTTGGAGCAACATTTTCATGAATAGATGGCGAGGAGATAATGCCGAGTTGGAATGAAAGTGCTGAAAAAGACAAATGTGGAAATATTTCAGAGTGGAAAAGCATAATTAATGTGAATGGAAATAATATATCTCCGGAGTATGAACTGTAAAGTTTTGAGTGTACATAAGTTTCGCTGAATTAGAATATGGTTATAATGGTGTCTGCTCTGAGACTTTTTCTTTTCTTCACGACATCCTTCGGATTTATTCTCCATGGTAAGTTGTTTCCTTAATTCAACTGAAAAATGAGATATTTTTAGTTCTGACTGACATAGCTTTAAGTATCTACAAAACTAGAACTGTCAAAGTTGTGTTGTTAAAAATTGTTAACCTGTTAAAGCTGTTCAAATTCTTATGCAATGTTGTCAAACGAAATACTATGTATATATTTTTTATGTTAAATGCGAAAAATTAACATCAAGATACCCAGATTCATATTCTTCATTCATGGTGATACTCTTGAGTTCATAATATGAAAAATCAATGGATGGTACCATATGGCCTAATAATGTGAATGTACATCATTTTTTTATCGAAGAAAAGTTACTCAACATCCAGTAGATTGAATCTCCATTTGAATAATACAATTGTGGACAATTTAGGACTGTACTCAAACAAAGTGAATAATTTAGAAGAACTTGTAGATGAAATAAAACCTGAGTTCCTAATTTTAGCGGAACACTAGTGTTGCGCAAATATTGTGACCTCTTTGATGATTTTCCGGTATGTACAGGCTCATTTCTCTTGCCGTATACATAGAAAACACGGTTCGATGATAATTTCTAGGATGGGTCTGACAGTACAAAAATTACTGATTTCGAAATTTCCAGAAGAAATGCATAAACAGTTTCCTGGCATATTAATGAAAAATTAGCGTTTAGGTTTTATGAGCGTTTACAAAGTGGTGGCCTTGGAACACTTTCTTACTAATTTTTTCATGCTATGCAGAGTTGCATCAACTATGTTAATTATATTTTCCTATAAAGAGATTTGAATATTGATTACTAGGATATTTATTCTTACAAGTGCGGACAGCTCAGTCGTAGGGCATAGAGCTCGTAACCGGAAGGTCCGGGTTCGAATCCTGTTCAGGTGGAAAAAAATTTTTCTGTTTGGATGGGTGTCTGCCACCATTTCACTATTGGGTCAAAAATTAATAGTGCTCTGACCTTGAGTGGTGCAAGATAGCAGTAGCAAAGCCTACCCAGAACACAACTGAACTCCTAACTCGCACAAGCTGAAAAAGCTGCTGAGGGATGTTAACAGAAGATCTAGAAGTATCTCTACAATAATGATAAAGTATAAATTTTCTAATACGCTGTTTGGTTGCTCCAATTTCAATATTACATCAAAAAGGTTACCTGGTATTAATGTTTACTAACATTTAGAATAACAAACACTTTCGTGTCCAAAGTGGATTACAAACATACAAATTCCGAACTATGAGACTAGAAGACCATTGTTTTTGATGCACATCTAAACAATTTTAGGACAGTGTTAATTGACTTGAATCTGTGTACCTTAAGAAATTGAACCTCGATACAATTAGAGAACAAGACAATTTGAACAATTTAATGAACTAAGCGTATGACTGAATACGTTTTTTCAGAAGACCTTCAGTAATGTTACATAAATACATATTGTACTTGGAGAAAAATCACCTCAGTACTAAAAAAAAGTGAATGGATTACCACTAAAATAAAGTAAAAGAAGATCTCGTGAACTCTCATGTCCTTAATTCGAACACTGGCTCATTGAGGACTTATATAAAATATAAAATGCAAAACATATTCATAATGCTCTACTTAAGCCAACAAAGTACAAATATCCCAGTTCCGCTCTAGCTAATTTAGATAACAAGAATAGAAACATTCTGACAGATTGTTGAAAATTATTCTAGAAAATCTGATTAATTAAAAAAATCCCATAAATATTGTGATTGATGGTACTACTTGTGATGATACCGATCAAGTAGCTCATTCATTGGAACAATATTTCTCCACAGTGGCAGAGGAAAAATTGAATATTCATTATTATAATATATCGCGCTCTTGTAGGGTCTCTCCATCATTAATAAATATTTTCTTTTTTTATTCGGTTTGGAGTTTCGAGATGGAGGAGACTATTAGGTACTTAAAAATAAGGTGTTGAATGTGGTAACATTTGAGCCTGAATACTTCAAAAAACTGCTCTTGTAATTAGTGAAAATTTTGTCCACACGATCAATTTATTAATTTCATCAGAATAATTTCCAAGCATTCTAAAGAATTCACTTGTAATACTAATTTTTAAGGAAGCAAATATTTATCAATTAACCAACTGTTGGCCTATATCGATTCTTAGAGTTCTTTCAAAGTTTTTGAGGGGTCGTTTTCACGAGAATGATGTCTTATATCAACAAATTCAGCATACTCAATAATGTCCAACATAGTTTTAGAAATTTTTGTTTTATTAGTTAAAGGTGCTTGAATAGAAGCGTACATGAGGCACCCATATTTTTCAGTTCGTCATAAACGAACGTCAGACTATGGGTTTTAAATGTATTTTTTCCGATTGTTTGCGTAGCTTTCTCCAAGACAGAACGATATCATTTAGAATTGATAACCGCTATTCCAGAGAATACAATATGAAACTAAAAGTTCCTCGGGGTTTCGTGATGGAATATCTACTAGTCCCTGTGCTCCTGTTTTCGAGTCACAAAATGTTGATTGAGTCGTCAAAAAAATAAAACTTTTCAGTAGGCTCTGGAATATTGGCTTAACCTCCTTGATCCATTAGTATGTCTCTCGACCAATGAGAGTAATTTATGAAATATTCAAATTGTTATCATAATAACACAAGAAGTCTTATATTTTAGATAGGAAAAATGTTAAAAGAATAATAATCACAACTGAAATAGGTAGGAGAAGCAATTAGAAATCACAGCAACGGAACTGAACTGCAAGAAATATTGTAATTGTCCTCCTTCAACCCTAATACAAGCTATGTGGAGCAAATGTAGGATGAATATGGGTAAGAACATCAGATTCTTTCTCTGGAGAATGTGCTTTCTATTTTTTCGAAGAGGCAATAAAAGAGAATATTCTAAATTCTACGTGGAGCATTTTTTGTGGTATAAAGTGTTATTTTGGAATATCCAATTGATACAGTATACCTTGGATGATGTTTCCTGGATAACTACGGGAAATATTTGACATTTTCTTCTGATTCTTTATTGGTTAGCTACCGCATATATGTGTCGATCTATAGATTTGTCTATGAAGTGAAACATTGTTTATAAGGCATTTTATCAATTTAATTCGAAAAAGTTTCTCAAGAGAGGACAATTAATGCAGCAATTATCTGTAATATTTCAAAAAACAAAATTCTTAGCAAATTTTCAATATATATATATATATAGTCATGGAATTCAGTTAAAATAAATAATTGCATGAATATATTAAGGAAAAGACTCACCGTTGTATATAAGTTGACTCGTTAGAGTGTAACCAGATCAAAATTAATTAAATAATATCCATTCCGATAGAAATATTAATAATGCAATTCATAAAAATACTCACAAGCTCATATTATGAAGAAAAAACATATTCAGAGTACAAAAAGACTAGTCGAGTGAAAATTATTTAAACAGTAATGAAGAATCAGTAGTATTGTTGACAATTTATAAATAAAAACACAGTGAGATTTCAATTCACCATTATTCAATGTAAAGACAGCCAAAGTTGCAATAAATAGAAGTAATTTGAATTTATATATCTAGTTTGAAATTGATGAAGAATTGTTGAAAAGATTTGTTATTATCATGAATCACATATAAACTTTAGTGAAATTATTGACAAAAAAACAAGCTAAATTGAATATAACTCACCAGAATTATGTAAGTAGAACAAATTAGATCAAAAGTTAATTAATTCAATGAAAGATAGCATCTACGTCAGATATTTTCAAATGAATAATGTAAGAGATATCCTCCAAGATGTTTGGGCATCTGTAATCTGCAAGATGTAATAGCATCTTAGCTAAAGAAATTGAATCAATTTCATAAGTAATTGTAAATAATTTATAAGTTATTAGCATTAGAAGTTAAACTTTATTAAATTTTGACACTTGAAATACTGTACGGATGAAAAGTAAGACTTTCACTGTTTTGTTTAACATTAAACATACATTAAAATGTAGTTTAAAAAATAGGCTTATTTTCAACAGTAATTTCAAACCAAGAAATATTGTAAGATCATCGAAAGTATCATTTTTCAATAATTATGACAGAAGCTAGTAGGCTTTGAAACAAAATTTTTCGTGAAAACTATAAATAGGACAGACACAGAAAAATTGAATCAGTGTCCATATATTCACAGTAGAGTCCTTGTCGGTCCATAATTAAAAAAGTTCCAAAAAGTATCATCATCTAAAAAAAAGAAGATTAATTGGTTATTGTGAATTGAAATTGAATCCAGAAAATACGTTACATGAGTGTTGTGAATGGAAACATACCCAATAACAATCAAGAATACATCAATTTATATCCATAAGAAGCAATCAACTACGTGAGCTGGGAGATCCAAACATGCCGGAAATATTCTACAGAAAATAAAACAAAATCCTGAAATAGGGCAGAGCCAACATCAAAGAAACATTGTTAATGGACAATCATACTTATCAAAGGAAGAAATGAGTTCATTTATGGGAAATTTTCCAATTTAAAATTCAAAAACAAATCATTGCTTGTTTACGTTAGAATTACGTTACGATATTTAAATAGTTAAAAAAATGTATATGAAATAGTAATTTATTTCCACAAAAATGTTTGTACTACTACAACAATTGTTTCACCACGCTGTGGCTTCATCGTGGTGAAACAATTATTGTAGTAGTACAAACATTTTTGTGGAAATAAATTACTGTTTCATATACATTTTTTAATTAAAATTGAAAATTCAAATTGAACCCTCTCTAAAAGATCAAATCAAGTTTAATAATTTTCAAATTTGAATTATACATATATATATATATATATATATATATATATATATATATATATATATATATATATTTGTTCTTTTGAGATTCTGTCCAACCCTCGTGAATATAATTATTGTAATTTCCCCCTCCGACAGCTTATATATTCTTCACCAGCTATCTTCTAGCTTGGTTTGCATCAAAACTCGAGATTGCATGGCAACCGTATTTTCTGGCCGAACGTTATACATGCTGGAGATTCTCCTATCGATTCCTGTACTGATGATCCGTAAGACATTGTGAATAGATAAATATGTTTTTCCCAGTCTCTTTGACCGTCAGAGACTACCTTAGTCAGATATTTTCCCACACTCCTATTCAGTCTTTCAACCATGCCATTTGACTGTGCATGGTGAAATATTGTCCTGGTTTACGGATCTCTAATAATTAACACATACTTTGGAATAGGTTGTATTCAAAGTTTCGTTCCTGGTCCGAGTGCAGCTCCAGTGGGAATAATTTAATCCATCGCCACCAATAGGTACTTGTTTTCTTCTTCATTGCTGGAAATGGGCCCACAATAGCAATAGCCACCTATGCTGAGGGACTACCGACGTTATATTTCCTCAGAATTGCTCTATGACTTCCTCTCGTTCCATTGACCGAAGCACATAACACCGTCCCTTTACGTCATTTACAACTGACCCAGTAGTAACGTTCTCTGACCTCTTCCAATGTCTTTTCGATACGAAAATTTCCACCAGAAGTTCCATCATGTAACCTCTTTACTTTAGGTACTCAGGTCTACCTTGGGAATATCAACTGAAGTTTATTTTCAGTGCTATCATCGTTCTCCAAAGATTTCCTCAGAATAATAATAATAGGTATATTTAAAAAAAATAAGAATTCACAAAAGTGGTTAACAAACGAAGAGCCAGCTAATAAGCCAAGGAAGATCCACTTGAGGTAAAGCCTGTGTGTGGAGAGATTCATATTAAAAAAATAAACAGCATGTTGATACACATTCCAATAATAGTATGATGGAAGTATAACAGAAATAAAAAACTGGAGAAAAATCATTAAAAAAAGTATCACTGAATCACCCCAGAAGTCTCAGCTAATCAATCTGGTTGAAAGAGTGCTTTTTGAGCTATTCTCAAAGTTGATGAATCGTCGCTCTTCACATTGAAAATAAGAATTTCTTCAGTATATTTTTGAGGCCATGTTTACTGCAGACGTTCCGCATCTCGACAGAAAGAAACTGGAACAATTTTGGTCCAAGAAAAGAAAAATATCTCTGAGCTTTCATTTTCCCGCATAAAAGAAGGTAGGAAGGTTGCCAATTCATTTCTGGTATTGTACTGGTGGTCAGGATTTTTTAGATCAGATTTTAACTGGTGTTGTCTTATACTACTACGTAGAAATAATAATTGTCGAGGATCTAACAAGCCAACCTCACCGAATAATTGATCTGAATAATAGGTGAAATCCTTATTGAAAATTATTTTCGGTAAACGTGTTGGGACAGTTATAAGTCTTTCAATGTAACCCTTGCCGACTTCCCCCAGACCAGTATTCCGTAGACAAGGTGTGGTTCGACCGGAGCTTGGTATAAAGTTTTCATGGATGTTGCATCCATTAGATCTTTTGAGTATTTCAATTTATAGATTAGAAATTGGATTTTCTTTATAATAAAATCAATTTGCTTGACCTATTTAAAATTGCTATCTATCATTACACCGAGGTTGTTCATTTTATGACATATTTTCATTGATATTTTGTCGGAGATACACAGACTGTTATATATGGGTGTGTTCCTTTCGTCTATATGCATGGGCAAAAAGAAGGTGTTATCCAAGTTTATCATCAGCAACCTATGACTGCAGAAACCTTGAATATAACGTATATGCCTTTCTGTCTTTCTGTCAGTTGTCGTGTGTATAGAATATGGCCGTATCGTCCACGTAGGTGATGAGTTTTCCCCCGGTGTGTCGTTCAGATGCACATTGAAGAGGACCGGTCTAAGAACCATTCCGTGAGGCACACCATATTTTACTATCTCTAGTTGCTGCCTTTTGAATAAGTAGCTCTCAAATAGGTTCAGAGGTGTCCCTATTATACCAATGTTTTCGAAGCATTCGATGAGCAGTGCATCACTCACTGTGTCAAACGCTCTGCAAAGATATACGAAAACACACAGAGAAGGCTCTCATCCAAATCATTATACATTTCTGTAGTGAGGACAAGAAGTGCATTCTGAGTTGATATTCCCTCCTTAAAGTCTTACTGACCATTTAAAATTATATTATTTTTGTTTAGGTTAGACGGATTCTTGATTAAGTCGTTATCTAGTTGATGGAAATTAATCGTATACTTCATTTTCGATAATATATCATGATGATATCATTGATCAGTACTGATGACTCTTTCAGATACGACATAACCTAAGTACTTCACTCCTTCCTTAAAAACGTGAAATATTTCTGGGCTTAATTGAGGTTGGAAATTCGCAATTTTTCAAATATGTTTCTCAGGTTCTTCAAGTGTTCATGGAATGACTTCCTGATAACAATAACGTTGTCCAGATAAACAAGATACGTCTTATATGATAATATTCGTAAAATAGTTTTCATTATTCGCTCGAAAGTCACAAGTACCTTACATAAACCTGTTTTCTCTTAAGTTTAGGGTTTAATTCTCCCTGCCAGTACCAACTTTTCGAATCCAGGGTAAAATACCATTTATAGTCAGAAAGTGTGTCTAATGTGTCCTCGATTATTCGAATTGGGAAGCACTCAGTTTTAGTGTCTTCCTTGAGGTGCTGGAAATCAACACAAAATCGGTTACTCCCCTATCGGCTTCTTCTCGATAAGCAAGTTGGAGTCTTCTTCGATGCTATCGGATCGAGCGATATTAATGGAATATTTCACAATATTTGTTCTTCCCATGTGAGCTTCGTCAGTGGCAAATACATAACTATCTTGGTTCATCATCTTTTTAACTTCCATGATCTGTCCCCATTCCAGATCCACGCATGAAGATATCAATCAGTTCCTACGAACATTTAACTTTCATGGCTACATCTTTTTTCGTTTCACCTATTGACCTATTGTCACATACGATACTGCGCTACATTTTCCCAGAATAGTTTGTTTGTTTTTGTTGTTGTTTTTCTTATTATTATTTTAGTTACTGGATAACTATTGGCATTCTGGATTTTTTCATCCAGATATCCGTTCTCTGCCTGTACAGGTACGGTTATATCTGGAGTTTAAAGGACCTGAACTGTGGCTTCCATTTCGTGTGCGGAATAGAATCTCTCTACTTCCAGCTTATATGACATCAATCTTCATCTCCATCTGGAAAGCAAATTTCTTCATTACATCCGATCCCAAGATAATTTCTTTTACGATATCTACCACTTATCACTTATTGTGAAAATTACATTGCCCCAATATCCATAACAATTTTCATTATTCCTTGTGTTGGAACATCCTTACCTGCTGTCCGTAACCATATCATCGCAGGTACGGTCTTCCCAACTTCTTCTACTATGTCAGGCCTCACGATGGTCCTAGTTGCATGCGTATGTATCAGCAAATTCACTAGACGCATGTTGATTTCACAGTCAACATAAGTACTGGAGGACTCCAATATGCATGAATTGTAACTTCTGCGGCATTGTTGTAGCGGGTCGGGTTATGCGCCTTCTTACCAACCCGTTTCAATTTTGCTTATCGGAATTGTCTTCTACATAACAATTCCAACACCTAGGTCACTTGAAGCGTTGGTCTTTGGATCGATATTCCTCAACTATTCGACGAATCATTTCTATGATACCCTCAGTTGTCACTGGCTCGTCAACAGTGCGAAGGACCTGTGTGTAATAATTGATTTGCGACACTTGTTTCGGTGCTTCAAACTCCAGTGCATGAGCCAGAGCACCGTCCAAAGTCCTAGATCGAGCCAAGCGTAGTGTTTGCTGAGTATCAGTATCCCTGAATCGATCTACAAAGGTGCGCACAAATGAAAGCCGGCTCGTGTTCTGCGCTTGAGGACACTAGTTATATCACCATATCTCATCTGCAGCCTAGTTATTAATGCTTCATATATTTCTTGCTAGCTCACCGGTATTGTTTGAAGGACATTCATAGCTTAGTTTCTCATCGAAACGATCAAGACCGCGGCCTTATCTTACTCGCCCCATCCATTTGAATTAGCTGCTGCTTCGAATTATTTTTGAAGGATTGACGATGGCGTCTTTCCATGAAATGTGGGCGGTGTAACCTCCATACGTGCTAATTCGCCATTAGTATGTATGTATGTACATTAGTAGTATCAGTAATTTTCAGAGGATACTGGGTCTTCTCGTTTTTTTTTGTGACAATTTAGCTAGTGTTACAGATAATAGCTGAAAATAATTCTCCGGAACATTTACAGATTTAAATCTAAATGAATAATCGACAACTTTCAGAATTAAATTTCTTATATTACAATGTATCACTTTGTAGACAAATATATTATCATCACCTGTGGTGAAAATGTATTAATTAATTTATTGGTAGTAAAACATAGTAATTTCTACAACTTGTTTCAACCTAGTTTGCTCTTTTCATAAAAGAAAATCAGTAGATATTTGTGGATTTCCTTATTCACTGTTATATGAACGTTTGTGAAGGAAATTTTTCATATCTTTCCAACCAACTTGAGACAAAAAATGTTGCTTGAATCATTGAAAGTAAAGATAACCGCCAGCACTGGTATTGACGAGCTGATTCTTCTTCATAGTTGCCGAACACACTGGGACAGAGGAATCGGATGAACGAATTCTTGTCAGGGTATACCATAATATGGGGAATTCATTTTTAATTAGGAATACGAAAATACAAATAAATTTAAAAGGTAGATATTCACCGAATATCATTAATAAGGAGTATGAGCAATTGCAATAAATAGTTCTTCGAATCGGGACAGTGCAACTTGCATCAGTACTACAGTTCAAAACTCAAATAAGCCTGAATATATTTTTTTTATCTCAGCAGACACTTACATGTTTCGAAACGTATTGGCTTCAATCACCGCTGCCATGTAAAGTCCAACAATGCAACACAGCTATGCAGCCTTATTCGGTCTGCATAAGAACATTAATGTTTTATTAAACACTAGCCCACCTAATGCACTTGAATACACATACACAGCATACTCCTGCGAACTTATTCAAACAATACATTCTGTATTTCTGATCATTTCTATTGTTACTAACGTAGCAAAGATGCAAGTTGCACTGTCTTCGAATAACATTCTGTAATGGTTGCTCCTTATTAATTATATGTGAAAGTGGATATCTGCCGTTTAAATTAATTTGGATATAAATGCAAATTATTGACATTAGGGCGTAGCTAGTGATGAGGAAGTTTCTTTACGTTTTCAACTTATAAGGGTATGTAGTGTACGTATTTTAGCGTGCATTAGGTGGCGCTAGTGCTTGATAAAACATTGGTGCTCTTATGCAGGGCGAATATAAATGCGTAGCTGAGTTGCATTTTTAGGCATTATTGCGTCACTGATTATTGAAGCCAATAAGCTTCTACAAATGATCAACAAAACCTATTCGGACTCATTTTAATTATGAACTTCAAGTTTCGTTGTCCATATTTGAAGAACTTCCTGTTATCATTGCTCATTCTACAAATCGAAACAGTGTAACATGCATCTGTGTCACAACTATGAACTCAAAAAAGCCCGATACGGTTTGGTTTAGCACTGGGACATAAATACAGACATGCGCACGTTTTGAACTTTTTGGTCCTCTTCAGTGTACTGTAATGCCCGACGAATACACATCTGTTAAGTACTTATATTCTCTTTGCATAGGAACATTAAGGTATGAATCATACATTAGCGCCATATAGTGCACGCAAATAAACATACATGACATATTATTCTTTCGACAAAGCTTGGAATCGTACGGGGTAGTTTTGGCTCTGGAGGTTGACGGAGTCACGCTATCCTGAGATGGATTAGAGTTTTGTAATCCATACACGGGCGAAAACGAAACTCTGCTGAATCTCAGGAATGGTTCGCTGGAGAAAAAAAAAAGGAGAAAGGGAGACTACGACGTTTCGACCTGCGTTGGACCTGGGAAGACTCGCTCTGTTGGCCCCCAACTTCGGCCTCATCTTTGGATCCTTAAGCTCTCGCTACCGGGTCCTGAATGGTCCGAAAAAGGGAGACTGCGACGTTTCGACCAGGGTGGGATCTTAGAAGACTCGCTTCCAACTTCGGCTCCATTCGTGGATCTTTGAGCTACTTATCCGCTGCAGAGTCCAAAATAGTCTGCTGCAGGCAAAACGGAGATTACGACGCTTCGACCTGGGTGGGATCTGTGAAGACTCGCCCTCTGCTTGTTCCCAACTTCAGCCCCATGTTTGGATCGTTAAGACATACATCTACGATGCTTCGGAGCCTCGCATTTAGCAGCTGAACAGCAACAGCGGTCCTTTCCAGGAGGGATCCTTGTTGGAAAACTATTATTTGTATTGTTTTCAAGCTTAGGTCTTTCGTAACTACCAAATAGTGACACTCTGCACATGCAGCTGAGTGCTGGGGTCGACACGGCGATCCCTTTGGAGGAGGGATCCATGGTCATTTAATTTTAAATGACCTTAAGAAGTAATTTTACTTCTATCAAGTATTGACTCACATTCAAATTTATTTTTAAATTAAGAAATGAATTCATATAGGGTCTAAAGGTCCATAATATATTTCTTAATCATTTATTATTCTTGAAAGTTTGGTTATTTTTCTTATCATCTTATCATGGGACATTATTTGGGGTAAATAATTTTTGTTATATTTTTCTGTGTTTCGTGTACAAATGATTATTGGTGATATGTTACAACACGTTGATCATTCATGTTTTATTTTGGATAATTTAAAGCTTACTTTGAGTTTATTCGTTCCAGGTTTTATTTTATTTGGTGAGTTAAATTCTTATCTTGTGATATATCTGAATCTGAATTCGATACATTTCTGAAGAGGTTTAGAGACCGAAATAGCAGCTATCAAATGTTGGAGTTCTCGTTCAATTATTTTGATTTGATCCGTGATTTTGAGAATTTCAGATAATTTTGGAATAGTGGATGATTATCTTGTATTTGTATGTTAATATACATAATTATTTAATTTTTGTTAATACATTCGTATCAATACGTTCCATGTCGAGATGTAAAAAGGTTTATTCCGAGACATTGAACAATATTTTATATTGATTATATATAAGGATATCAATTTGATAGCTTTTCTATATGATTTCAATATATATTGTAGAAGTTAGAATATATAATTCTGAATTTGAAACCTTATCGGTCTTCTTTGAGTTTAGAATTGTTATAGAGATGTATGTTACACTGTCTCGATTTGTAGAACTTTCTATTCCATAGTTCACACTCCTTACTGATGATACATAATACATATCAGGCGAATTAATCCATTTGAATAAAACTTTTATGTGACCAGATAATAAACAGAATAATATTTGTTTGCAAGTACTTAACCAATGAAAATACCTTATGATTATGTACCAGTCTCATAAATTCTTTATGGGGCTCGTGTTAGTTTAAATTTTGACTGATATTCAAAAAATTTGCCTTGTGACCGTATCACTAATTTAATCCAAACATGCGACATACGAATAAAATTGTAATGAGCAATCATACAAAGAGAATGTCAACCGAAACAGAAATGCGGATAATCCGTTACATTTCGGAAGTGAGCTGCTAATTTCAAGCTTTGTGGAGCAACGATGTCGGTGAGCCTACTTCAATACGTCATTAATTGGATATCCTCTCTCTAGCTCCCCATTTTCCCTTTCAGGAACACGAGCGAATGTCGTAATGTTATTTGAAATATTCATTTACCTTTATGTAATTATCTGATGGAAACTTGGAATAATTCAGAAGGCAAGGGGGTAACTGTTTTCGTAAACTTTCAATCAACTCACTTTGTTGTATACCTGTCTACTACACATAACTTATCGACAGAGAAATCTTACGTACAAACATACTGTGAACAGTATAATATTGGTTTATCACAAAGCTAGTGAACTAAGCAGAATATTCCAGGAGGAAATATGTAAAAATTGTTAACCTGGTCACGATATCGAACTCGTTGCGTTTCTTCAGTTTTCAACATAATATTCCGCTTCGTAACTCCATCAGTTACATCTATTTCCAATACCGGATTCGAATCAAATTTGGAGCGGGTCTTGTCAAATAATTATTTCATTTAAATTTCAATTCGATATTAAAATTCTATATCCAGCGTTAAAGTGAAGTGTATTTCTTATATTTTTTCATTTTCAAAATTTGTCAATTTTCTCATAGGCTGAGTGCCGGGGTGTGGATTTTATATTCATCAATACCGGCAACTGAAAGCGTGTCGACTTTCCGATTGAACCATGAACGTTATTATATTATTCTCGCCAAAATGAATTTATTACAAAAAGTATCGAGAATAGACGGAAAATCAATAATATCTCAAAATGGCCTCACTATGTTGACTACCACTTGGCCCCTTTCACTACCGTGGTGGGGGTGCTTATCTTGACTAAGATCCTAGTTTCATTTAGATCAAATGGAGGATTAAGGCTCGATGCCTAAAGCAGAGACTTTCGCACCGCGACACTGGACCCGTGTGGTGGAAAGTTTCACCCTAGTTTCACTGCAATGGTGAAAGTGATGGCTGAGTTGCGTTGTTCAACACAGTGACAAGGGCGTCTGTCGCAGCACAGGGCGTACACTCTCAAAACTAGCGTTTTTCTACACCATTGCAGTAAATCTCCGGTTTTTTCTGTCCAATGGCCGAGTGCGCTATGTATATACTGCGTTACCTCTGGAGAAAGGATCGGTCTTCGGGAAGTATTCGCATAATGTGGCCACTCAATTTGGCGTTGGAAGTGAGGGGGCAGTGGTTGAAAGTCTGCATGCTAGACTAGGAGGTTATTCCATCTATCTGGCTACAGTAACTCATGATTCAGGATTTCTCGAGAAGTGCTTCAGGGTTTAGCGGGACTTGCCGATTCGACCAGCCTCGTCCTGAACCAAGATCATTCGTGAGACCTTTCCGGGTCTTGTGGATCTTGACCATACGGCTTAGACCGTTGGTGCTTGAAGCCAGGATCAATTGAAAGACTACACAAGGGATCGTGGGTCTTGACGTACGGGCCGGATTGACGGTGCTCGTACCAGGTTCAATGGAAGCATCGATTCTTGGTATTTTCCTGTTTTTAGGGTCTGCCTTTTGTGGGGGTGGAAATAAGAAGCCTCTTCGGCGTGTAAGGTGCTTTCCAAACAACTCGGGTACTGACACTGTAGGGCCAGTAGCGGTTGGATAGTGCTTCGGTGCTACCAGTCACTGTTTTCGAACGGAAGCTTAAACTGGAGGCAGGGTGGATTCAACTTTTCGAAGTGGTTCTCGCTTAGTGCGATGATATAGCGTACCCTTATCTCACAACTTCCTTTTGAGTATATTGTGGAAACTGCTGAGTAGTCACCTAGTGAAAGAGTTACGCTCATATGCCAGTAACCTACAACGGTAGAGTTTACGAATTTACGATGCCCGCTTTCACCAATTTCTCGAAAACAGATCTGATAACCCACCGAGACGATCTGACTTCGAACGAATTATCAAGAAAAAATTTCCCACTGAACATGGTAATAAATCTATGCTAGTGAATCATTGAACTGATAATGCAGTGAAACATACTGGAACCTATTATCATAGTGAGATTTCTATAAAATGAATGTTCTACGGTAATGAGAATTCTACTAAAACGGCCTATTTGTAACTGCAGAAACTACTATATAAATTGTACAGCGGACTGCTTGTCACAATGAAAACTATATAACGCACTGCTCTATCTATCACAGTGGACATCACTAAAACCCTGGTTTATATACAGCTTCCAAAACTACACAATGGACCACAGAATTTACCCTTGAATGCCCAAAAGTTGAGGGAATTGTTCGACGTAGTTTGAACTATAATTGCGGTGAAAACACTATCTTGTTCGAGGAGTAATGACTCTTTGAGCTTTTTCACCCAGTTCACTTTTTCTAGGTCCACTTCACAGACGTACTAACTAATACAAACAAATAATGTAGATAATACATTCACTTCCAGGCCTTTTAGTTCGGTATGCCTTATTAAGAGAGGGGGTTCCTTTGAGAACTGAAGTGAGTGGGAATATAATCTTATTGAAGAGCATAGAGATATGTGTTGTACCTTGGGAGTTTAGACAAAGAGAACAAGTGGAATCTAGTGGATTCAATAGATGTTTACAAAAATTATCCCGCAATAAAACTATTGAACGATCAGACGGACAAGTGGTATTTCCCACTTTTCGGAGTTCTATACAAACTACAGCCTCCCATGAATATATAAAATCATTCAAAATGAAACTTATTACACACCAGTTAAAAATGTAGACTACAAAACTCTGGTCACGGTATCCTCAATAATAAAAAAGTTGAAGAAGACGAAGTTATTTCTTATTAATTTCCTTCTAAATATAATCTTTGACAAAGTCACTGACTGTTCCATCCAATAATTTTTTATATAATTTCTTAATCAAGGTGATGAGGTTTCAACTCGAAAGTATAGCATTTAATCATCTGCCTAACGACCAGTTTTGTCTGGTTTTCGGTTATTCATTGCACCCTTGGGAACTCTGCAAAATCAATTTTGCTAACAATAAATAATGAATAGAGTATCGAATATTTCTTCCAATTACCTTATTCATTCCACCTCCTTAATATAATTTCTTTTCTAGAAAGAAGTAGGAAATAATATTGTATCAAATATTGGTAAATCGGTTATCTATAAAAAGTGTTCAACGGAAACTCGTTGAATTTGTTATGTGATTTTTATTGCGTTAATACATTTGTATTTGAATAAATAAATATAAAACCATCCTTACATATGCAGGGAATGCATATATACTACTCTGTCAAGAAAGTACCGGGAATTTTCAATTAAAACAACATTTTTACATTTAATCGTCAAAATTTATTGGGTCACTTTCAAAATAGGCTCCATTTGCTCCAATACATCTATGCCAACGGCACTTCCAATTATCGAAACATTTTTTATAGGCGCTTTCCGGGATGGACTTTTGCTCTCGCGCCGAATTTTGTTTTATGGCTTCAATCGACTCAAAACGGGTGCCACGAAGGGGCAATTTTAGTTTTAGGAAGAGGAAAAAGTCGCAGGGAGCCAAATCCGGCGAATACGGTGGTTGCTGAAGCACGTTTGTTGAGTTTTTGGCGAGAAAGTCAGTCACAATCGTAGCTCGGTGAGAAGGCGCGTTATCGTCATGCAAAATCCATGAGTTGTTCGCCCACAAATTTGGCCACTTCTTACGGATACGCTCACGCAAACATTTCATAGCGCCTAGGTAATACTCCTTGTTTACCGTCTGACCCTCTGGAACGAATTCGTAGTGCACCACGCCACGGATATCGAAGAAAACAATGAGCATCACCTTAATTTTCGAGCGGCTTTGGCGTGGATTTTTCGGTTTCGGCTCATTTTTTGCCACCCATTCTGATGATTGCTGGCTTGTTTGCATATCGTACTCGTAGACCCAGGTCTCATCACCAGTTATAATGCGTTCCATGAATGTAGAATCGGAATTACAGCGATCCAGCATGTCTGAAGCAACCTGTTCGCGATGACGTTTTTGAAGAAAATTCAGGTCTTTCGGTACGAGTCGTGCGGCCACCTTCCTCATGCCCAAAATATCAATCAAAATCGTACGTGCGGACTCGTGGGGTATCTTAAGATCATGTGCTATCTCTCTCAAGCTGGTACGACGGTTTTCCAGCACCCTTTAATTTTATCGACGTTATCTGCGATCGAAGCCGTCGATGGGCGACCACTTCACGACCGTCCTTGAAGGCTCTGTACCACTGATATGCACGAGTTTTCGATAGAACATTATCACCAAAGGCCTTTTGCAACATTTTCAATGCATCGGCACACGAAAATTCATTTGCAACACAAAACTTTAAACAAATTCTTTGCTCAACGTAATCACCCATAGTAAAAATCGGCACGCACTCTGACATCGACTGACTTAATCAGCTGTTGCAAACACACTAGTTGACAGATCCCGCTCAAGCTTGGCATAGTAATTAAGGACAATGGTACCAACCTGGGAAAAAAAAATTTACCTGCCTCATTGCCCCGCCAGATTTAAATCGATAATTCCCGGTACTTTCTTGACAGAATGTACATTGGCTCTTACACACAGTAAATTTTCTCCAAATAACAGAGGAGTACACTTAGAAGGATATGCAGTGGATATCACGTAGTTAATGACCAATTGGACGCAATACAAATTGTTGAGAAGTATGTAGGCGATACGAAAGGAAATAACTTTTTTTCAGCTCTTAATGTTTTTTATCAACAAGCCATTTCTTATGGTATCAAATCCCAAACTACAAAAATAATTCGTTCAGATAATAAAAATACACATTCATTTTTGATACAAATTTTCTCATTATGTTCGAATATATTGTCTTCATTTCTACAAGTTGAATATATTGTTGTATTCCTTCTTAAAAAACCAAATAATATAGGAAATGTAGCAGTACGCTGTCCCCAGGACAGCTTTATGAAGGAATCTCCGTAACCCTTAAATGATGTTTATGATGATGAATATAATAAGAGAAGACTCCTATTTACAATAAGGGAGAACTTGTACTTGAATAACTTGAAATGAATTGAAAACACCAAATAGAATACTGGTTCTGGGTAGCACTGAACCATAAAAACACTTATCATATTTTAACTCTATTATAAAATGCATTTGCTAAAAAGACACGATTAAATACAATTATACAAGAGGACTTCAAAAATACATGATATATCACGTATCTGCACGACCGAACTGAAGGGTGTTAACAATCTGGACTATACTGAATTGTTTCAGCCGTTACTATTTGGTAGTTGATCATAATTGAAACAAATTGTAGAAATTACTATGTTTAACTACCAATAAAAATATATATTACACATTTTCTTGTGACTCGAGTTTCGGGAAATGAATTATTCCATCATCAGACAACTGAAGACCTAACAGTGGCACAGAGGTATTTAATCAAATGTGATACATATTTTGAATATTTTAATAGATTCTAGGTAACACTTAATAGTGGTACAGAGGTTAACAAGCGGAACGTGTTAAAAAACCGGGTTGAAAAAGAGGGGCCTTCTAACAGATATCCGAATGTCGACAATCGACAAAGAAGGGTGTTAAACAGAAGGTTGTTAAACAGATGGTACCCATTTAAATATCTCAAATAATTTTTGGGGTTACATGAATGACTGTACGGAGCTATGTAACCCCAAAAATTAGTTGAGATATTCAAATGGGTACCATCTGTTTAACAACCATCTTTGTTGATTGCCGACATTCCGATATCTGTTAGAAGGCTCCTCTTTTTTAACCCGGTTTTTTATCACGTTCCGCTTGTTAACCTATTTACCACTTTTAAGTGGTACAGATGGTACCCATTTAAGTATCTCAAATAATTTTTGTGGTTACATAAATGACTGCTCGGAGCTATGAAACCACAAAAATTATTTTAGATATTTAAATGGGTACCATCTGTTTAACAACCTTCTTTGTCGATTGCTGATATTCCGATATCTGTTAGAAGGTCTCTCTTTTTTAACCGGGTTTTTATCACGTTCCGCTCGTAAACCTCTGTACCACTATTAGGTGTTATCTAGAATCTATTAAAATATTCAAAATATGTATCACTTTCGTTTAAATACCTCTGTACCACTGTTAGGTCTTCAGTTGTCTGATGATGGGATAGTTCATTTCCCGAAACTCGAGCCACAAGAAAATGTGTAATATATATTTTTATTGATAGTAAAACATAGTAATTTCTACAATTTGTTTTAATTAATCTGAACTATGTTACCGGTCTGGAAGATAAATCTGAACGAATGGTAGCGCATTGTTGCTCCTTTTATGTTATTTAAGGAAATGCTTGTGTCAGCAAAAATAAGTTATGAATGAGTTCATTGTATAGAGATTGCCAACAATATGTTTACATTGAAATAAAATAACATAAATAGAGGTTAATACTTGATCGAAGGTATATAAAATTATTTAAATATTTTAATATTAGCCTTCTACATATTTTATTTCAAAAAATTATATTCAATAATTGAAACTTCACGAATTAAATTAAATTAATGTCGTATAAGAACCGCTCATATCAAACGACATATAAAATAAATATTCATTATAAGACATCCAAATGATATAACAAAATCCAATAAATAAAAATTATTAACTAAAATCCTATAAATATTGGATGTCTTATAATGAATGTTTATTTTATATGTCGTTTGATATAAGTGGTACTTATAGGACATCAATTTAATTTAGTTCCTGAAGTTATAATTATCAAATATAATTTTTAGAGATTAAATATGAAAATATTTAAATAATTGAAATAAAATATATTCATCTGTTACACTTTCTTTCGCTCGTGGCAAATAAATAGGAAACCGTGAGGAAATGAAAATGCCTTCAATAGTTAGACCAATTTTTCGACATCCGATGAGTGCCTGCAGAAAAAAAATTCTTTCCTTCTACAAAAAATGCATTTTTGTCGTTGTTCTTCTATGTGGTGGGTAAACATGACAGTAATTTTTTAATTATCAGTTTACTCATATACGAGCTCACATAAATTAGAGAAATTTAGGTTTCATCCATTTTGGTAAACCAAATAAAAAATATGCACTTTCTTATTTTGATTACAAGCTGAATTATTTTTCGCGCTTGCATTGAAATGATTGTCTTTTTCTCATAATATTTGTTTTTTCAATTATAAGTTGAAGAATATATTGTTTTACCACAGAAAAATTTGCATGATGATTGAGTTCATGTAACCATCTTTATCAGAAATATTGAATTTATCGTTGAGTAATTGTTCGATAATTGAAGACTGCTTCAACATAAGTTATCATTGAGCATTGAACCTTAGAAGTCAGATGCTAATATCCTTTTATCGTTTTTAAATGAAAATGTATGCATTTTACGCATGCTTTTCATAAATCTCCGAAAGAGATGATATCCACTGTGCTTTATAACGAAGTAAAAATTTCAATAATTCTGGAATAAATAATGTGCTTTATTCTCAAAACAAAATGGGGCGTTGTTAAAGAAAGACCTTTCACAACATAATGACTAAGGTTTCGAAAATGGTCTCAACTCTAACTAACTATATTATATCATTAGTTAAATTTAACACATCCGGACTTCCAGAACGTGGTGCATCTTCGACATCAAAATTCCCTAATAGAAATTTTGAAAAGCAGTTCTGGGACTGGCGTACTGTCAGCACATCTTCCCCATACACATCGGTTAATTTCATTCTGGCTAGAACAGCATTTCCCTTTTCTATAGTAAAAAAGTAAAATATAAGGAAAATTCTACTTATTGCTAACCTAAGGTTGTTCGGAAAGTAATTCAATTTTTTCACGACAGAGGATTCAAATGTATTTCTTTGACCCAACCTCACTTTTAAGCCGCATAATCATTATATGTTTTGAGAGCTCATATAGCAAGGCGTGCGTGTGAAAGAGGCCAATTAATTCTACGCGGGAGTTTTTGGTTGGTGCCTTTTTGAATATGAAGAGCAATAAGCAACATTCATGTTTTACTTTTTTGCTATAGACAAGGTAAAAATGCTGTTCAAGCCAGAAGGAAATTAAGCTATGTATATGGAGATGTGTTGACAGTACGCCAGTATTAGAACTGGCTTCAAAATTTCGATCCGGCAATTTTGATGTCGAAGATGCAATTTCCGGAAGACCGGTTGAAGCTGATAAAGATATGATAAAATGATAATAAGTTGATGCAAATCGGCGAATAACAACACCTGATATCGGTGAGAGGTTAAATTTATCGAATTCAGTGCTATACGATTACTTGAAAATCCTGGATTCAACCTTGAAGCTCGATATATGGGTTCCCCATGTTGTCATAGTAAGAAATTTGTGTCGTCGTGTTGACGTTTGGGATTCGCTTCTCCAAAATCACGAGAAATGGGTTGTTTATAGTAATATCAAACGTGAGTGATCAAAAAGCAAAAAAGAATCTCAATCCAAAAAGGTGATGCTGTCTGTTAAGTGGGATTTTAGGAAAATCATTTTTTTGAGCTTTTCCGGATAACACAACGATTAATTCCGAAGTCTACTGTCATCAGCTGGATAAACTGAATGATGCACTTGAACAGAAAAGGCCAGAATTAATCAACAGAAAAGGTGTAGTCTTCCACCAACATAATGCGAGACCTTATGGAACTTTGGTCCCTCGCCAAAAGCTTTTACAGCTTAAATGGGATATACTGCCGCCACACCCATCACATTCTCCAGATCTGGTGCCTTCGGATTATTATTTGTTCTGGTCATTGCAAAATTTTTAGGCCGGTTCTTGGTGTGAAAAGTTCTGAAATTGTCGACTTTCGGCCGACAGAACACAGAAATATGTATTTTAATGTGTCTATGTTATTATCATTATTATTATGTTGCTTCTTCAGCAGGTTCCAGAAGGAATGAACGGTTGAACAAGTTCGCAAGAACTGACTTGAATTCAGTGCTTTTCATCATTTTCTGAATCACTCTCAGACCGAAAAATACAGCGATTTGGACGATATGATTGATAGGTGTTACGGCACCACAACGCACAAAAAACTAAATATTAATTGAATATTGCAAAGTAGAATGTCACTATTTCAAACTCTAAAAATATGTTCAACTGGCACTTCAGAATGAAGCCGACCGCGAACAAATTTATGCTATGAATTCCTTGCAATATCTATTTTATTGATATATTTTGTCAATCGCATCCTTAACTAATGCCTATAGCATTGTTTCACAAAAAAAATGGAAAAAAGCACTTGCTTTTGCTTTTCCGAAGATTTCTTATACCACATATCTCAATAATTTACGTTTAATCAGCATTCTTGCGACATTTCGAAAAGGTTTTACGTGAACAAACTTGGAAACTTTGAATGAAACCAAAATAACTCCATTGATATAATCAGGATTCAGTGTCAATCATAGTTGTACTACCGCCTTATAACAAATAACTGATCATAAATAACTGAAAAATAAATTAATAAAGTTAATAAAAACATGGCTCAAGTTTCACTGTTTATTTCATGTCTGTTGACATATATGTTTCGGGTTCTTAGCACATTTTCAAAACTGAAGAGAACAGGACTTAAAATTCTATTTATAATAGTAGGGTAGATAATAGGTATAATTTTGAAGATTGTAAAAATAAGGTGTTGGTTCTGTCTTAATCTTTTTTTTGCTGATGAGAGCAATAGTGATAAATTGAATTCAAGTTATGATTGGTAGCTTCTTCCCATGTGCTGAACTATTTTCCAAACTTTCTAAAAGGTCCATTCTCCTGCTGTTATTACCTATGTGGTAAATCTCAGTTCTACTGAAATCTAAAAAATGATTTTTTTTATATAATGTTCCGAAGAAAGAGATGTTATTTTCTTATGCAATATACTTTTTTATGTTCTTCTACCCTTATGTTTATAATTCGTCCTGTCTGACCTATGTAAAATGCAGGGCATTCATCATAATATAATTTCACGACAATTTTTGCTATTGACTAAGTGATTTTCTGATTTGTAAAAATAGTATTAATATTATTTTGTTTAAGTCTATTGCAAATTTTGTTACTAATTTGTGGTATGAAGTTTATGCTATGAAATTTTTCTTTTTCTTTGTCCTGAAGAATAGGATGAAGAGAAGCTAGAGCTTTTTTAAGCTGTTTCTTAAAATTAATTCATCAATTACGTATTGTAACCATTGTTCGACGCTATTGAATTCAAAACTTCAAAATTTCTTTGTCAAAGTTTTCTATTGAGAAATTTGGAAATTGGCTAAAACCCCGAAACATATATGTCAACAGACATGAAATAAACAGTGAAACAAGTTGTTTTTATTCACTTTTTTAATTAAAAAATGTTTCATCAAATGACATGCGAGAAATCAATATCATTGAACAATAAATTATCAGAACAAGCTGATCATTTCAATTTGAATCAAATGATGCTAAAGGCTCTCCAAGTCCATGTTGGACATTCCAATAATGCTGTTTTTCGTGTCATTTCATTTATGGCCGAAATATGTCAAGCAGCCTTCCAATAGTAGCAGTATTTCTGCTTTTCTGGAAACATTGAAGAGTGCCCATCGGGGCTACACTTTAGGCTCGATGTTATTTATTATTTACATTTCTCAGTCCAGTAGTTTCATTGTTTCTTATTCATTACATTATTATGCGGATGACAGCCTACTTTACCTTTCTTTATATCCGAATGGAATCACTCAAGCTGTTAAGGATCTAAATCTTGATCTGAACATCATTGATGACACAACAAAAACGCAATGTTGAAAACTCAACAAAAATAAAACAATTGCTCCAGTATTCAGTGGGAGAAATAATATAATGAATTTTTTTAATAGTGGCAATCATATTACTAATGGAAATTTAATCATTCAATTCCACGAAAGGCTGAAATGTTTCGGTGGACTATTAATTTCGATTTAGTGATCTAATTTCTGTGTGCTTGCAGAAAACGTATGAAATGTTAAAAAATAAGAGAAAGCAAAAATATTTGAAAAATGAACCTAAATTAAATCTATGGTATTATCCCATCTGTATTATTTTGACTCTATAGCTAGTCTTTCCGGAGACAAGAAACGTATTCAAAAATTGCAGAATTGATGTCTTAGAATGAATTTTGGTTTCGGAAAGTTTGACGGGGTTAGTCACCCCGTGATGTACGTTGGTTGAATACAGAGAGAAGAAGACTATATAACACAACAGCTTCATTGCGGAAAAGCATGGACAGCATGGCTCCTTTATGTCTATATAACAAATTCACACACCCTTCTGATGACCATAATTTAACTGTTTGATCTGTGGAAACTGTCCCTCCTCCAATTTCTATCTCTCAACAATTCTGACGTTCATTTTCATAAAATACTTTTTTTAATAAAATGAGGAATAACAGTTGTCGCCCGTTTTAGAAAAATGGTAATAAGAATGCGTATGAGTGAGCAAAATAGGGTTTAATCAGGGCAATTCTATTTCCGACTTGTTTGTCTTTTCTTTCTTTATCAGTATTGCATGATAATTGAATGAAATAGATTTATTCTTTTACTATTTTTCTTTGGAATCAGTTGTTTCGCCGATTTTTTTCTAATTGTTTGTACTTCTCTTTCTCCAATGAATCAAGGGTTAGATGGAACAGTGCATCACAGATGAGTGCACTGAATCTCGCTCATTCTGCAATTTCTGACTGAAGACACTGATTATTATTGCTCCGAATTATTTATGTGCATATAGGTTAGATCATCCAGTCGTCAGCTCAAACTTTTGGAGAAAGTTTTCTTTATTTCTGCTTCTTTA
This sequence comes from Megalocaria dilatata, assembly GCA_034642435.1. Lineage (NCBI taxonomy): Eukaryota > Metazoa > Arthropoda > Insecta > Coleoptera > Coccinellidae > Megalocaria > Megalocaria dilatata. The sequence goes on along the minus strand of CM067854.1, from coordinate 96,671,469 downwards.
CCAATTACTGGGATCAACACACAAATACCAATGACAATCAACAATGGATATTAGCGTTTGTAGTCGTTTAAGCTTCTTGCACGAAATATCGATTTGCGTGCATTGGTTGATGACTGAGTTCCGATGTGTATGTAGTATTTGTTCTAGAGAACAGAGTGCTTTCATAAATATCTGTAATATCGAATTTTGTGCCGAAAATGGGCCCAAATGCCCAAATGACTAAGCTGACTTATCGATAAACAGTCCGAGGTCAATAGTAAGTCTGTCTGGTAGGACCGTCCGTAAACACTCTTAATGAATTGGTCCAGTTTTCCGCTGTTATGCACATTTGAAAGTTTTTTTTTATGTTCTCATTAGTTCCCAAACTACCGATCCGATCTGAATCAAATTTGACATTTAAGTATATAATAATGACGTTGAAACTTCTGACAAATTTTATGCTGATCGACTGTTCGAGCGGAAGACTAGATGTGAATAAATACTCATTTACGAACGAAAAGACCTGAAGACTCGAAATTTCGATTATTACTCAAGAGAATCAGCTCAATGGTTTCTGGTTTATTCTCATTATACATTTTGATTTCTCAAGTATTTTCGAATTTACAAATCCGAGCGAGTTCAAATTGAGTATTTGAATGTGAAATAACGACAGGAAGGCTCATGCATAATTTCGTAAAGATAAATTTCGCTAATGTCTGGTTTTTTACCTGATTTCAGAAAAATGTATTATATTTATATGAAATTTTGTTCAATATATTCTTTTTCCTCTTTCGTGTCAATATTTTACGATGCATATCGTTCGATTTTATGGGATTTTCCGTTTCTTCAGAATAACAGTTCTAAAATAGCCAAAAAAAAAAACGCTTATTTGACTTCATTCAGAAGTGATTCACAGATTTGAAACTTTCAGGGGAAATGGACGACTGTTGAACAAGCACGTAAAAGCTTTCGACTTTCGCCATTTTGATAATCAGAATTCAGTTTAGCTGCTATTTCTTCAGTATTGGGGACTTAGCACAAATTATTGAATATCAAAACAGATTTAATCTGTTAGTCTTCTACAATTTTAATTTCAAGAAAATTTTCATTCAAAAAACTTTCAGAATTGAATTAATGTCTACAATAAGCACCGCTTATATTTAATAGACGTATATAATCATATATACCGATGAAGAGATTACCTAGAATTATATTTGTTTTTTGAAGATATAGAGCATGTTTTGAGAGATTTCTGAATTAACTTATTCGAATATTTAAATATATTGAATATTTCAAAGAAATTATAATTTTTGATAAGTCCTTAAGTTGTGTTCATGTTTTTAAAAGGCAATTAGTGTTCTTAAAGGTAAGATCAAAAACAAAATTTTGTCTTCTTTAAATATTTATCCATTAATTTCAATGACTTTTTTATATCTGTTGGTTTATTATCTGTTGGTTTTGACATTATATATTGAGTTTTAATTATATACGTCTATTAAATATGAGCGGTGCTTATTGTAGACATTAATTTAATTCTAAAAGTTTTTTTAAATTAAAATTGTAGAAGACTAACAGATTAACTCTGTTTTGATATTCAAATTTTGTTATATTTCTTCTAAAGAGCCTTTTTCCCTTTTATTTTATATATAATATATAATTATATTCAGGCTTTAATAAATCTCATTATGGAATGTCAATGATTTGAATATAACCTTAAAAATACCTTACACTTTTCTGTGATTTTATTAGAACATAGACCATCTTGAATTTTAAAGTTAGTCTGTTCGAAGTAAAAATCCTGTAAACACGTGTTAGTTGAGATATAGTGATAGTTATTTGATTTTGATATTTTGAATATTATTTTGGACCGATGAAGAGATTACCTAGAATTATATTTGTTTTTTGAAGATATAGTGCATGTTTTGAGAGATTTCTGAATTAACTTATTCGAATATTTAAATATTTCAAATAAATTATATTTTTTGAGAAGTCCTCAAGTTGTGTTCATGTTTTTAAAAGGCAATTGGTGTTCTTAAAGGTAAGATCAGAAATAAAATTTTGTCTCCTTTAAATATTTATTTATTAATTTTAATGACTTTTTTATATCTGCGTTTATTTATTCCATTTGACATTATATATTGAGTTTTGATTATATACGTCTATTGAATATAAGCGGTGCTTATTGTAGACATTAATTTAATTCTAAAAGTTTTTTGAATAAAACAAACAATTTTTTGAAATTAAAATTGTAGAAGACTAACAGATTAAATTTGTTTTTACATTCAAATGTTGTTATATTTCTTCTATCAAGTAAAAAGCCTTTTTCTATTTTATTTCACAAATTATTGTATCATAGAACGTGATGAAATTTCAATTAAAAGATGCCATCGGTCTACTGAATCCGAAATATACTTCCATTTATGTGATGCAATTTCTGATGACCAACAATATAACTTCCTATTTATAATATGTCCGGCCGCATAAAATGATAGGAATACAAAATAAAGCTTCAATTGACGTTAATAGATAGAAACTGGGACGTCCATTTATAATGTACGTTGGGGTATGCCTACACGTGAATAAATTTCACCCACCTCCTCGCCGGTCCCGGTGTCTGAGACAATTTGAAGACAATCCATTCATCACTTTCATTTTGAAAATATTGGAATGCTTCATTGCACCAAGTTTGTTGAACGATATCCATATAATGAAAATTAATATATCACATGCTTTCATTGTCTCTTTCCACGAATTGGGATCTGTATCGTTGAAATCTTTACATCTATAATTCAAATTATTTTCCATCTCTAGCTGCCTATTTCCGCGACATACGAATTTGCCATTGAAAAAACTAGTAGCTTTCGAAAAGTCAAATAGAAAAAGGCTTTCTACTTGATAGAAGAAATATAACAAAATTTGAATATCAAAACAGATTTAATCTGTTAGTCTTCTACAATTTCAATCTCAAAAAAAAATTTTTATTCGAAAAACTTTTAAAATTAAATTAATGTCTACAATAAGCACCGCTTATATTTAATAAACGTATATAATCAAAACTCAATTTATAATGTCAAATGGAATAAATAAACCAACAGATATAAAAAAGTCATCAGAATTAATAAATAAATATTTAAAGGAGACAAAACTTTTGTTTCTGATCTTATCATTAAGAACACCAATTGCCTTTCAAATACATGAAAACAACACATTTGAAATATTTAATATATTTAAATATTCAAATAAGCTAATTCAGAAATCTCTCAAAACATGCAGTATATCTTCAAAAAACAATTATAATTCTAGTAATCTCTTCATCGGCCTTAAATAATATTCCCAATATCGAAATCAAATAACTATCACTATATCTCACCTCACACGTGTTTAACAGGATGATTGCTTCAAACAGACTAAATTTAAAGGATAGTCTGAGTTCTATAACAAAATCACAGAAAAGTGTAAGTTGTTATAAGGTTACATTTGAATCATTGGCATTCCATAATAAGATTTATTAAAGTCTTAATATAATTATATATTATATATAAAATGAAACAGAAAAAGGCTTTTCACTTGATAGAAGAAATATAACAAAATTTGAATATAGAAACAGATTTAATCTGCTAGTCTTCTACAATTTTAATTTCAAGAAAATTTTCATTCGAGAAACTTTTAGAATTAAATTAATGTCTACAAAAAGCACCGCTTATTATATTTATATAATCAAAACTCAATATATAATGTCAAATTATTCATCCATGTTTCACGCTGATTAGACGCATATTGTGCTCCCGATTATAAAATTGTTTTATTGAAGGGATATAAGATTTCTTAACGAATGTGACTTCTCCAACCACTCAACATACGTACTTACAATTTAGCATAGTGAAAAAATCGGGAAATATAATATAATTCTTCAGTTATGCCACTAACCAAAAATCAGAAAGATGAAATCAAACAGTGCATCATGGAATTTTTGTCTGATAAGGAATTCTTATCGGCATTGACCAACAAGGTGGCAGATGTTATTACCCAGGTGATAAATGACCGGCTCGATAACATCGACGAGAAATTAAAAGAGGTCTAAAAACAATGCAATGAAAAGACAGCTGAAGTTGATATCTTGAAGAATAAAATTGAAAATTTGGAGCGGGAAAATAGATTGAAACAGTTGCGTCTTTATGGCCTGGAGGAAATAAGAGGCGAAAACCTGAATGAGCGGATTGAGAATATTTTTGGTCAAAGGTTTGGGGAACGCGATTTTCAAATTGAAAAGTGCTACAGAGTGGGTCCGAAAAATGGAAAATCGAATAGGCCTATAGTAATTCATTTTAATTCGATGAATTCCAGGAATGAACTCTTCTATAGCAAGAAGAAGTTGAAAGGAACGAAATTGACTCTAACGGAAGGGTTAACCAAGAACAGTTATGATCTTCTCATCAAGGCAAAGAAGAAGGTGGGCATGAGGAAGGCATGGTCGAAGATGGGTCGAATTTTTGTGGAATTGTCCGGGAGAGGACATGTAATTAATTCCATTCAAGATTTAAATGAACTTGTGAAGTAAATTAGGGAGCATAATTTGGTTATATATTTTTTTTTGGCTACTTTATTACGTTGTTCTCTGATTATTATAGGTGAACTGTATTTTTGTATTTTTGTTTTAGGATATAGATTGTCTTAAAGTGTTTTATCCTTGTTTCCACATTAAACTGCTGCGTACTGATGAAATAATTATTATGGGATATATGGAATTGAGCACGGGTGAGTGAGAATGGGTCAGTTTTCTTTTTGTTTTTTCAATGTCAGATCTTTGTTTCCCCATTTGACCGATTACTCTTGTTGAGTAAAAGTTTTGATTTTGTAGGTCTCTGTGAATCTTGGCTGAATGATTCCATTCCTACCGATTCAATAAGTATTAATGGTTATCGCTGCGTGAGGTTGGATCGGGGCTCAAGGGGGGGCGGAATTGTAATATTTCTTTCAGATAAAATAACGTATGAAGTAATTGTAAGTGACTGTTCAGTGCACTTAGAGCAGGTTTGGGTAAGGTTCAAGTATAATAAGAGAGTTTTCATCATAGGAACGCTTTACAGACCACCCAGGGGAAGTTTTCCCAAATTTTTAGAATCGTTTGAAGAAACTGTTTCTTCTGTTATAGCGGAGTGTGATGAGTTGATATGCGGTGGGGATGTAAACGTTAATTTTTTGAGTGATGGTGATAGTAGAGTTAAGGGTTTTGAACGTTCAATTGCTGTGTTTGACTTAGTACAGGTTATGGATAGCCCTACATGTTTTGGACCTGGTTCGGCTAGTTTACTAGATGTGATAATCGTTGAAAAAAATCTACAAGAGAGATATCATTTCGACAGCATAAACATGGATATGATTTCGGATCACTGGTTGGTTTTTGGTGAGGCTATTGATGGGGAGGCGGACTCGGATGAGGGAACTGTTAAGATCAGGTGTTTGCGTCGGATAGAACAGGACGTTTTTAAAGATTACTTGATGAATACTCCGTTCGAAAATATAATATACATAGGTGATATTGATGGTAAAGTGGATCACTTCAATCATTTAATGATAGATCTTTTTGATGAATTGGCGCCCATTAGAACTATTAAGTGTAGAAGGAACTACAAGCCTTGGTTCACGTCCACAATACAGAGTATGACTCGCCTCAAACATAGGGCACTTCACAAATTTCAACGGGATAAAGCATCGGAAAATTGGGAATATTATAGGAAAATTCGGAATGAGACGTCGGCCGCCGTGAATCGAGAGAAAAAGGCTTATCTACAATATTCAATAGGAAACGAAAGAAATCCCAGGTCCCTGTGGAAAAAAATTGCGGAACTCAATGTGCACAATAGGTCATCCAAAAAAAAGTTGCCGTCAGACTTAGATCAGCCGGAACAATTGAACAAATGGTTTTTAAATGTTGTTCCTGGTGGGGGTGCAAGTGTTGAGTCAGTTGTTGATTATTACAACTCCAAAGACTTCACGTTGTTCAGCGAAAAGCTTGTTTTTGAGCTGACAAAGGAGGAGGAGGTTTCTGAAATTCTGGGATCAATTCACTCCAATGCAATTGGGCCGGATGGACTTAATATAGAAATGTTGATACGTTGTAGCCCATATATACTCAAGTTTCTGACCAACATTTTTAACAGCTGCATTCTGGACTCGAGATTCCCTAGGGAGTGGAAAATTTCGAGAGTGTTACCGCTCCCAAAGGTGGCTAATCCTAGTAATTTCAACGAGGTTCGTCCGATATCCATAATATCTCCGTGTGCGAAGATTTTTGAAAGAATATTAGCGAATAGAGTGAAGTCTCACCTGGAGAAATTTAATGTCTTACCAGCTCGACAGTCAGGTTTCAGGAGGGGGTTTGGTTGTTGCACGGCTCTTCTTGATGTTGTAGACTCTATAATCGCTGCAGTGGATCGGGGTGAAGTTTGCGTTTTGACACTGTTGGATTATTCTAAGGCGTTCGATAGAGTAAACCATCAAATACTCATTGCAGTGTTGAAGCATATAGGATTCTCTTTGTCTGCCATTCAGTTGGTGAGGGAGTACCTGCGAGATCGACGTCAGTATGTGGAGACCTCGTCGGGAAGATCGCAGACAGGCAGTGTGGAGTCTGGGGTCCCACAGGGCTCGGTACTGGCACCTATTCTCTTCTGTATATACACTGTCTTCATTACTGATGGCCTTAAGTTTTGTACTGACTTTCGGTACGCAGATGACACGCAGCTCCTGTACTCTTTTTTGGCTTCGGATATTATTAGAGCAAATCAGGAGATAAATTCAGATCTTGATCGCTTGTCAGCCGACTCCCTGAAGCACGATTTATTACTGAATCCGGATAAAACAAAGGTTCTTGTCTTTGGTGGTAAGGCTGCTGAGGTCGTTAAAGGGCTGAAATTGAGAGTCAATGGAAGTGAGATTGCAGCCGTTGAGTCGGCCAGGAACTTGGGAGTCATTCTAGACGTTGAGCTTCGGTTCACTGAGCATATATCATTATGTCTTCAGAGAGCCTACACCGCATTAAGAAGTCTTTATCCCCATAGGCATTTCCTTCCGCAGAAGCTTAAGATATTGCTTACTGATTCACTTGTCCTAAGCCATTTTAACTTTTGTGACGTGTTGTATGGTCCCTGTTTGCGTCTTGACGACAAAGTGAGAATCCAACGGGTTCAACGTGCCTGTCTTCGCTTTATTTATGGAGTTAGAAAGTATGAACCAGTCATTCATAAGTTGAAATGCTGTAGTTGGTTGAGTATGGATCAAAGACGTGAGCTTCACTCTGCAGTATTATTTCGTTCAATTATATGCTTTGAATCACCACCCTATTTGTATAATAAAATACGTTTCAGGTCAGATGTTCACAATGTAAATGTAAGGTTCAGGGGTATGATTTCTCCACCAGTTTTCAGGACTGCCTTATTTCGACGTTCATTTTCTTTTTCTGTATATTCTCTGTATAATCGCTTACCTGCTCATCTCAAGTGCTGCAAACCAGAGGTGCTTAAGTCCAATTATCGAAAACTGCTCCTCTCTTCAAGTGTGTAGTATGGACTTTAAGACTACGTACTTACAATCTGGCGTGTGATTGTAATTGTTTCTCCTCAGGGAGTGCTCAATCCATGATATGTTTTTGTTGGCGCGGTGTGTGGAACGTGGGTGAAATTTTGGTAATTTTTTTTTTTTTTTTTTACATTTTTCGGTGTCACAGTAATAACAGCTATGCTGATGTGAAACCATTTGCAATATAAAAATTGTTTTTTTCTTTTTTGTAGGCAGTGGATATCTGCTTTGTAGCTCTTATAAAATTGCAATAAACGTATTATTATTATTATTATTATTATAAATGGAATAAATAAACCAACAACCAACGAAAAGACTTCAAATCACTCAAATACAGATCCGAAAATGTTCAGCTACTGACCAATAAGAGTAACTGAGAACGAAAAAACTCTGGAAATTAAGACATTGCCGGGTACATCTGTCTACTTTGGCAACATATTTTCTTTCACTAAAAGATTAAAAAAAATTTCACCAATTTATTGAAAAACAGCAATTGTTTTATTAATATTCTGGCTTCATCAGGTTAACATTTTGTTGAAACAACTGTTGTTCATTAAAAAATATGTGTAAATTATCCTTAAATATTAAATTAATGGAGTATGCGGTTGACTCTAGGTGAAACATTAAAACAATTTCATTGAATAAATTATATTAAACTGTGAAACATAAGAACTGTGTGAATGTTTTTTTTAAATAAAATCCTCAAATATTTTATTTAATCAAAACGAAATTCCTTTCAGTTTTGATGAAATAAATGTAATATATTATATAAAATATATTTTCTTTACGTTCTTCTCATTTGTCTTTCAACGATCGGAATTCTTTCCAGTTGATTATCGAAATCATTGTAGCAGTCATATGATCGGGTTAAAATTTATAACTCAGATGTGAAATAATTATAAAAAGCCTAATATGAAATATTCTGAGGATTGTTACTTGCGATCTTGCGTCACTTAAGGTCACAGCATTGTTAATTTTTGAAGCAACATTTAAATGGTAGCCGACACCCTTCTAATCAAGTAATTAATTTTCCACCTGAACAGGATTCGAACCCGGACCTTCCGGTTACCAGCCCGATGCTCTACCACTGAGCTGTCCACATTCATGCATTGGTATAATATCCGCTATCATTGTAGTTCAATTACAATATTCATGATAAATATATTTAGTAGGAAACCGGCAAACCTTGTTCGTACCTTCCTCATCGGCTTTGTGAGCGAAGCTTTTTACAGTATTCTGCATTCTGCATTGCATCGGTGGATTCAAACCCAGGCGCAGAGTAAAGATTTTTATGATTTTTTTTAATCTAATTGTTTCGGAAGCTTTTGAGCAGATCTGTAGAGACAGGAGACGTCAAGTACAAAAAATAGGAAAGGAAAAGTCGGTCGCTAACGAAAAGTTGAGGTTTTACTGAATATATTAGTAGATATACACACAAGCTAAAGGTAGCTTAGTGTAGCCAACGGTATAAGTGAGCGTTCAGTTTAAAGAATCCTCAAAAAGCATAAGTTTTACTCCTACCACTTTCATATGAACCAGGCACTTGCCGATTATAATATTGAAAACCGTCTGAATTTTTGGAACTGGGCAAGTTTTCAAATTGAACAGAACCGTTAACTGATTTGTTTAATTCAGCAATGGAGCGAATTTGTATAATTCTGGTTTTCCATTATTACTCTTTTGAAAATCCAAGAATGATAAGTGAAGTCTACCATCAATACAAGTGGTCATTAAATGATGGGGAGCAGTTATGAGGAATCCTGTAATAGGTCCTCATTTTTCTAAGTAACTTGCGACAGTGCTGCATATTTGAATTTGTTTCAGAACATTCTTCTCGGATTATTAGCTTGTTATGTGAATAAGAAATTATGTGTGGTTTTCAGCATGATGAAGCTGCTTCTCATTATTTTCGTCCTGTGAGAGTTTCTGGATCACCAGTTTCGAAGTGGTTGGATTGGTAGGGACAGACCGACAAGGTGGTTTGCTTGATCATCTTACCAAACCATATTTTTTTGTTGGATCGCATAGATGGAATTGTATATGATGAAGTTCTAATAACAGCTCTCAATATGCGAGAGACAACAGTGCTTTTCAGAGCACAACTCCAGCCACACTGACCAGAGTTAGTAGATCGGATTGCTTTGTGTTCGAGAGAAGGCGGACGATACTTTGCACATCTCATGGATTATAGAAATAAAGAAATATGCATCGAGCAAAAACTGAATAATATATACTGCAGGTTTTATTGTATCAACTATTTTTAATATCCGTAAGTCATTATGTTAATTATTCGAAGAAAGTTTTCAGTTGTGATGTATGTCAGTTTTCGTATCTACTGATCGCAGGATATGACAGGTTTCATCATTCAGGAATGATGACTAGGCAAATCTTTCAGTTGAAACACTTCCTGATCAAAATCGTTTCTACCGATAGCCAGTAGCAATCGGTAGAAGACTTTTAGCGAACTACTGTTCCTTCACCTTTTTACAGCTTCGTCTGATTAACATATGTACCGTTGCAAAAATATCTATCATGTTTTGCGTCATGATAGAGATATTGAAGGTCATTGAAAATATACAGGTGTTTCAGAAGTCAACGTCAAGCCGGAATCGGGTAGTAGTCATCAGAAAATATTTAAAAAAATCTAAATCGTGTAGTTTTCAAATTATATTGCATTTTTTATTATTCGAGAAAATTCACACCATGGTGATGATTTGTTTAAATTACTTCAACAGTAAGCGCATTTATTAGGGATTCAAAATTGTATAAAACTTATTACATTATTTCTTATATCGGTCAAAAAAACGGTCCTTCTCAAAAAACACAATTTCGAACAATTTCTTCGAATTTTCTGAAAATGATTCTAGTGCATCCAATACTTTAAGAATCTCGTTTGAATGAGATGGGTTGAGTTCTTCCATTAAGTGTGAATGAGACAGATAGTGACGCCACTATTTGGTATTGGCACACGTAAACTCAATACAGATCAGTACGTTATGCCCCTTGGTCTATTGCGCATCTTTCCGTATTTCATCGTGTTATTTGTGTACTTACGACTTTTGGCTTCAATTATTAGGTTAGTTTGCTTGTTATTTGGATAGTTTTGATCTCTTTTATTTTACCTGGACTAACCTGCGATTGTATATTGCCATCATGTCTTTGTATACCACACAGGAATATGCCAACATGTACCTCATTTATGGGGAATGCAGATGTAACGCTGGTGCAGCTTCGAGAATGTATCGCGATAGATACCTTAATGCTGATCGTTATCCAGATCATCGCGTTTTTACGAATGTGCACCGTCTACTCTTCACAGCACGCCTACTTCCAAATAAAGTGCATGGTGAAGGAAGAATTTCCTTACCTTACGATGATATTGAGCTTCATGCAGTTGAGGAAGATTCAAGTACTTCGTTACGTGAAATTCAGCGAATCACAGGGTGCCCAAAAGTACAGCTCACCGATTAACATAAACTCCACCTGTTCAAATTTACTTTGAACAAGGAATTTTTAATTCACTAGAAGGTACGTAACAATTACTTCCCCAGAGTTCAACAATTTAGGCCTTTCAAATATGAATCATTTAATTCCTAGAAACCTAATGGGCCTAAACAGCAATGAGGAACGAAGATAATACTCCCTTAGATTAATTCCTAGGAACCTAAACGGGCCTAAACACCAATTAAGAAACGAAGATATTTCTTCTTTAGATTATTCCTGGAAGCCCATTGGAACCGTTTTAGCCGTTTCAAGACTATTGTCGTATCGCAATTACCTGGGTTATCTTTTTGGACCCAAACCCACTCTCGCATCCGCCAGTCAGCAAAAAGGCACAGTCGAACACATCCCCTACACCCAGGCAGGTTACCAGTTGAAGACAAGTTCTGATCCCACGCACATTCCCTTGAATTAAGCTCTCGTTACTATTGAAACATATCTATCTCTACGCTCGAATCATTTTATATTCGCATTTTTCACTTTAAACTTCCAAGGAACTCTCTCTATCTCTCTCTCAGTTACTCATAACGCACTAAAGGCCGGGAAGTGAATGTATCATCTACATTATTAATTTGTAATTAGTTATTTAGTTGTGAAAAGTGAACTCAAAAGTGAAACCAATAAAATTGAAGCCTGTGTCGTGAACAACATTAGAAGAAACTCAAGAAAGAACTATTCCAGGAGCAAGATAGTTTATCCACCTCAATCTGGGTCAACAACTCAAAATTGTACACTTGTATTATGTGTACTACTCTTTCAAGAAAGTACCGGGAATTTTCAATTAACACAACATTTTTACATTTAATCGTCAAAATTTATTGGGTCGCCTTCAAAATAGGCTCCATTTGCCCCAATACATCTATGCCAACGGCACTTCCAATTATCGAAACATTTTTTATAGGCGCTTTCCGGGATGGACTTTAGCTCTCGCGCCGAATTTTGTTTTATGGCTTCAATCGACTCAAAACGGGTGCCACGAAGGGGCAATTTTAGTTTTGGGAAATGGAAAAAGTCGCAGGGAGCCAAATCCGGCGAATACGGTGGTTGCTGAAGCACGTTTGTTGAGTTTTTGGCGAGAAAGTCAGTCACAATCGTAGCTCGGTGAGAAGGCGCGTTATCGTCATGCAAAATCCATGAGTTGTTCTCACACAAATTTGGCCGCTTCTTACGGATACGCTCACGCAAACGTTTCATAACGCCTAGGTAATACTCCTTGTTTACCGTCTGACTCTCTGGAACGAATTCGAAGTGCACCACGCCACGGATATTGAAGAAAACAATGAGCATCACCTTCATTTTTGAGCGGCTTTGGCGTGGTTTTTTCGGTTTCGGCTCATTTTTTGCCACCCATTCCGATGATTGCTGGCTTGTTTTCATATCGTACTCGTAGACCCAGGTCTCATCACCAGTTATAATGCGTTCCATGAATGTAGAATCGGAATTACAGCGATCCAGCATGTCTGAAGCAACGTGTTCGCGATGACGTTTTTGAAGAAAATTCAGGTCTTTCGGTACGAGTCGTGCGGCCACCTTTCTCATGCCCAAAATATCAATCAAAACCGTACGTGCGGACTCGTGGGATATCTTAAGATCATGTGCTATCTCTCTCAAGCTGGTACGACGGTTTTTCAGCACCCTTTCCTTAATTTTATCGACGTTATCTTCGATCGAAGCCGTCGATGGGCGACCACTTCACGACCGTCCTTGAAGGCTCTGTACCACAGATATGCACGAGTTTACGATAGAGCATTATCACCAAAGGCCTTTTGCAACATTTTCAATGCATCGGCACACGAAAATTCATTTGCAACACAAAACTTTAAACAAATTCTTTGCTCAACGTAATCACCCATAGTAAAAATCGGCACGCACTCTGACATCGACTGACTTAATCAGCTGTTGCAAACACACTAGTTGACAGATCCCGCTCAAGCTTGGCATAGTAATTAAGGACAGTGGTACCAACCTAGGAAAAAAAAATTTTACCTGCCTCATTGCCCCGCCAGATTTAAATCGATAATTCCCGGTACTTTCTTGACAGAATGTACTTCGGCTGACAATTCTCTACAGGGTCCCTACGAGCTGAATTACATTCCACGTCTGGTCACGAAACAAATCCCTCAATTTGGGTAAAATAATTCAACTTTTTGAACTTTAATTATATGTATTTTAGGCTGTGAATAAAGCATTAAAGTCTAATATACATCCCTTTCAACCCCCATTTGAAGTACGTTTAACCAAGAATTTGCATACTAATTGGTTAACGTTTAATCAATTACTTTCGAAGAATTCAAAAAGGTAAATCTCTACATACCAAGCAATTATCTACACCACCCATATCATGTACAGCGAGTACAAGCTATGTTATCTCGAGATTATGAACCTCGGAATGCGTTTTGCCAAACCATACTACAAAAGAACCAGGAAGACACACAATTCTTAGAAAAAATTTTGTGATCGGATCAATCAACATTTCAAGAAGATGGTTACATAGACCTCTACAATTTACACGAGTGGCACGTGGAAATTCCGAATTTAATAAGACAAGATAGATCTCAATATCGTTTTAAAGTGAACAAGTGAAATGAAATTTTAAACGAAAGGGTCATGGCACCTTTTGAGTTTTTTGAGGTTGACTTTTTGAGGTTTTAAATGCTGATATTTATTTAGAGTGTTTAAGAAATCAGAAGCCAAATTTACTTGAAGACACCGCTCGGTATTTTCAGAGAAATATGGTTTCAGCAAGATAGCTGCCCAGCGCACTATGTCCTCTCAGTTAGAGAATATCTAAATGCAGATGGATAGGGCGATCTGGTACAATTTCGTAGCCAGTCCGTTCACCTGAGTTGAATTACTTAGATTCATTTTACTGGGGAGCAGTGAAGGAAAAAATTTATTCGAACTAAATTGAAAAAGTAGCTGAGATTCCCGATCTTTCTCAAGATGTCCTGCATGTATTGTGGTAGGAGGAGGGCAGTTTGAACTTTTTTTGTGAATTTTTTTAATCTTGTCATAAAACGAAACAGAATTTCTTTAAGAAAATCTTTTTTGTCCAATATGAAAAAGAATGTAGTATAGCATTAGTTGTTTCGTTCGTTAGTGCACCTTCATTTAAACTTTCGAAAGAACTCATTCAGATTATTTTAAAAGAAACTAAATTCCAAGCTAAATACTCGATGAAAAATTCACTACAGCTAATAAATGAAATAAAGAATATCCACTTACCACATAATGCTAAATTCATTTCATTTGACGTACAAAATTTATTTCCAAGTATACAACCAAACGAAACATTTAAACTAGTAGATAATCTATTAATCAACAACAGATGTAATATGTAAGATATTTTAGAATGTCTAGATATTTGCACTAAACAAAATATTCTTCAATTCAAAAATAAAATTCATAAATCTGAAAACGCTTTGATTATGGGAAATCCCTTAAATCCTTTATTAGCAGAAATATTCATGGACAATATTGAAACTTAAGGTCACCAAAATCCCCTTAAGAAATACTTTTTATATTGGTATAGATATGTAGACCATATTTTTCTGTTGCTTCACAGGTTCACAGGACACGTGCTCATTGTATTAGGGAAGTAACAGCGGAGTTGTTACAAATTTTCGAAAATCGCTGGTTTAGATATTAAGTACCATGGAATTGTCCTGCGGGATCTCCGACCCAAGGCCACTTGACATCTCATTGTATTCTAATAAGTGATTAGAAACTATTTCCCAGTTTCATTTTCAGTCTCTTGGAAACATTGTCGTATTATTTTGTGCAGGTGTATTGAGACACATTTGATTTCTCTTAAGGCAATGATTTTCAATTGAGAAATGGCTTCTAGCGCTAGTCAGGTGATCATGATAGAAACTATTGGTTGGAAAACGTAATCTACTGTAGAGAACGTACTAGAGACAATTTAATATAAAAACAGGGAGGTAGAGAAGATCGGTGGCAAAGTGAGTAGAGATGCGTGCTATGTTGCCAGGGATTGCGGATTCGAGTCCCGCTGCGCCTATGGATGTATTTGTGTACGTAAGGTGGTGGGGTATGACTAATTAGTACAGCAATCGATGCCAGAGGTCTCAACAGAAGAAAAACAGTAAGTATACCCAATTGAAGAGTTCACGATAACTTGTCTTTTATTCTTCACAAATGTCTTTAATTGCTTGTTTTTGTTTTAACTGAACACTGAAAGGATCACAATCTTTCAAACCAATCTGACGAAATTGGAAGCACTTAGTAGTTGCCCATAAATACAAGTAGCAGTTAGATATCCAGCTATAAAATTCCCGGTAATATTCACAAAGGATGAATTGTGTAAGTTCCAATTTTTTATCAGAAAACCTTCGGTTCGATGACAAAACTACTTGTATTGTAAGTAAGCACAAAATAGTTTTGGGCTCATTTAAAATATTTGAGATGAGTTCATTTCTAATTACAATCATTTCTATATATCGGAAAGCTACATAACTATTGTCCATTTCGAAGGTATATACCGAGTAAACCCGAGTATTATTATTATTATTGATATTATCCTGACACACCCAGATCCTCTGTAAAGATCCGTCAGAAACTTTATATATCTTGTGCAAGTTAAGAGTTCAGTTGTGTTTTGGTTGGACTTTGAAACTCTGTTCTTGCACCACCTTAAACACAGCGCTGTTAATTAGAAAATTTCCGCTCTACCCTGGTGGAACTTGAAGTCGAATCTTTAAGTTTTTAGTATGGGGCTCTACCATTGAACCATCGCCACTCATTAACGCCAAGAAATATTAGATCAAACATGATAGGTAACAGAGATCATCATCCACGATGGATAGCCATATATGGTGATAAAAAAATTGAAGAAACACGTCTTGTACCAGGAAAATATTATAATAAATTAGATAAACATTGGTTGAAATTTCTATTAACACGTAATGAAAATCGTTATGTGTTGTGATGTCGAAACAAAGTAAATGTTTACGTCTGAATCTTATCATGGTGAAAATGTCAACACTAGACAGGTAGAGTAGGAGAATATTATGTCAAAAAACTAACAAGAAATATAAACGGAAGTAACTGCAACTTAATCCTGAACAATTGGTTCACTTAGGCAAATCTAGCAGAACAGCCTTAGAAATACTGAAAAACTCACAATAGTTGAAAATACTTTTACATCCAAACTATATTCCAAAGTTGGGCTCAACTAACTTTTATTTGTTCTCTGACATAATAAAGTGGTTGCCGGAAAGAGATCGAGCTGGAATGTATAGAGAAGGTGGTTGCCGAAATAAAACATCTATTTTGAGGCCAATAATGAACAGTTCTTTGAGAATGGTATTGCTTCGTCCAGCAGATAATTAAAAATCCGGCTGAAATGAACAAAAGTTTGTGCATTAGTTGGAACTAATTACAGATTAATCTAGGCTGATAATCCTGGTTTTTACGTTATATTGGTCGCAATTCAATGGAGTTTTCGGTGTTGTATTTAAACAAAAATTTTAGTGGATTGTGTAATGTTGTGCTCGTTGTTTCAACTTCGATAACAAGTCGACAAAAGAAATAAATTGTAAAAAGGAACACTTCCGTAACAAATCAAATTCAATGGAAAATTTCGACAAATGAAGCTTTTATACAAAACAGGGACTACAAGTTCTAAAGATAAAAAGTGTTGATTATAACAAGTGAACAATTAGTTGAACCTATCACTGGATGAGTTATTAACAAGTAATATTTAAATATTGAATTGTATCAGTCCTTACTTGGTGAAAATCCATATTAAATAATATATAAATAAGGTTATTCTGATTTTCACAAACTTTTATTGATATGTTCACAACAATTGTTTCGCTATCACAGTAGCATCATCAGGCAAGATTACATTTTGAATAACTAAACTTGTTTCCGAAATCCGTTGCTATTTATATTACAGTAAGTACAATAAATTTTTATTGAGCACTAAAACCCAAAAAAGGGTCTCTGCAAATTCCAGCTTATCTGAATATATTTAGCAGAGGTGAGTTATTCAAATCTATTTGCTCGTTAAGTAATATTCCAATTTTATTATGTTTATTTATCTCTAGGGATTCTAACAGATTTAAGGCATAACTTTGGTTTCTATATGTAGAATTTCAAAATTATGATTGAAAGTATGTCCTGTTTCTAACAAATGGTTGGAATATGTAGAATTACTTTTTTTATTGAGGAAACTCTTCAAATGTTCACAAATTCTATGACGGAAATTTCTTCCAGTCTGTCCTATGTAATCTTTAGGGTAATCACCGCAGGTTAACTTATAAACCCCCGATTTATCATCTTTATGTGTACAGTCTTTATTATTTTTAATGAATTTACTTAAGTTTGAATTCGTTTTAAATGAAGTCCTCAAATTATATTTATTTTTGAGGTATTTAGCAATTTTCTCACAAATAACTTTAGTGTATTTTAAGGAAATGTATTTAAAATTTTCTTTTATATTAGGAAAGACCATATTTGAAGCTATTTTATTATTTTTATTCATCAACAATTTGTCTATTAACTTAGGATCATAGTCATTATTAATAGCTATTTGTTTAATTATGTTAAGTTCTGAAATATAATTTTCTCGATTCATGGGAATATTAATTAATCTATGGATCATACGATTAAATGCTGATAATTTTTGATTTAGAGGATGATTTGATTTATTGTGTATAATAGAATCCGTATAGGTTGGTTTGTGAAATATTGAAAAATCATGTCAATTATTTATTCGAGTAACAGTTAAATCAAGAAAATTAATAGAATTATTATGTTCGGTTTCCATAGTTAATTTAATTGAAGGATGTATTTCATTGATGAATAAAAAGAATTTTTTCATAAGTCTGTCTGTACCTGTGAAGCAACAGAAAATATCGTCTGCATATCTATACCAATATAAAAAGTATTTCTTAAGGGGATTTTGGTGAATTTTAGTTTCAATATTGTCCATGAATATTTCTGCTAATAAAGTACTTAAGGGATTTCCCATAATCAAACCGTTTTCAGATTTATAAATTTTATTTTTGAATTGAAAATAATTTTGTTTAGTGCAAATATCTAGACATTCTAAAATATCTCCCGTGATAATTGTATCGCATCTGTTGTTGCTTAATAGATTATCTCCTAGTTTAATTGATTCGTTCGGTGGTATACTTGGAAATAAATTTTGTACGTCAAATGAAATGAATTTAGCATTATGTGGTAAGTGGATATTCTTTATTTTATTTATTAGGTGTTGTGAATTTTTTATCGAGTATTTAGCTTGGAATTTAGTTTATTTTGAAAATAATCTGAATAAGTTCTTTCGAAAGTTTAAATGAAGGTGCACTAACGAACGAAACAACCGGTCTAATAGGATAATCTTCCTTGTGTAATTTAATCAAAGAATACATTTTTGGAGGTTGTGGATTCATTAAAATTAATTTAAAAGAGCAAATTGTAGAAATTACTATGTTTCACAACGAATAAAAATATATTTGACACATTTTCTTGTGACTCGTGTTTCGGGAAATGAACTACCCCATCATCAGACAACTGATAATGACTGTTGTCTGATGATGGGATAGTTCATTTCCCGAAACTCGAGTCACAAGAAAATGTATAGAATATATTTTTATTGGTAGTAAAACATAGTAATTTCTACAATTTGTTTTAATTATGGTCAACTACCAAATAGTAACGGCTGAAACAATTCAGTAACTGAAAAATTAATTAAATTTTTGGGGTGTTCCGAAAGAGGCTGGATTCCGGGGTTATTAGGGATTTAATTTGATTTTGGAAAATTGTCGTTGGATTGTGTTTGATTAATTGATAATTATTTAATTCTAAGAAAGTAACTGAGTTACTTTCCTAGAATTAAATAATTATAAGTTTATAAGTTAACCTGCGGTGATTGCCCTAAAGTTTACATTGTACAGACTGGAAGAACTTTCCGTCATAGAATTTGTGAACATTTGAAGAATTTCCTCAATAATAAGAGTAATTCTACATATTCCAACCATTTGTTAGAAACAGGACATACTTTCAATCGTAGCTTTGAAATTCTTCATATAGGAAGCAAAAGTTATTCCTTAAATATGTTAGAATCCCTAGTGATAAATAAACATAATAAAATTGGAATATTACTTAACGAACAAATAGATTTAAATAACTCACCTCTGTTAAATATATTCAGAAAAGCTGGAATTTGCAGAGACACCCTTTTTTGGGTTTAAGTGCTCAATGAAAATTTATTGTACTTACTGTAATATAAATAGCAACGGATTTCGGAAACAAGCTTAGTTATTCGAAATGTGATTCTGCCTGATGATGCTACTGTGATATTGAAACAATTGTTGTGAACATATCAATAAAAGTTTGTGAAAATCAGAATAACCTTATTTAAATATGATTTCATTTTAGAATCCTTATTAAATCTGCTTACTTCTGAAGTAACTGATGTAATAAAAATTTTTTTCAGTACAGTCAATTGAATTTGGGTGAAATTTTTATTTTGAATACTTGGGTCGGCAAAAAGTTTCATTATTTTCCAAGCTAGAGCAATTGGCTTAGAATTGAAGATTACAGATTACAGAAGCACTATTCGAGATAGCATAGGAAAAATAAAATTTGAAAAACGTGAGAAACTATATCAAAGGAGTTCAAAAATCATCACAGGGTGTGCATTTCATTGAATAAAAGAAAGTGCAGTATAATTTGAAAAATACAGGACTTTGATTTTCTGTTATATTTTTCTGATGATTATAACGACTAAACCTGTTACCTGATTCAGGCTTGGCGGCGACTTCTGAGATACCCTGTATAAAACATACATTGGTCCATTTAAAAGATTGCCCTGTATGTAAAAAAATTATTTAAATTTTTCAATATTAGCCTTCTACATATTTAATTTCAAAAAATTCTATTTAATGATTATAACTTCTGAAAATAAATTAAAATAATGTCATATAAGTACCACTTATATCAAATGACATATAAAATAAACATTCATTATAAGACATTCGAATGGTATAACAAAATCCAATAAATAAAAATCATTAACCAAAATCCTATAATATAAATATTTTGAATAGACAATATATTTTTTTTCTGCTGATCAATCTTATTGAAACAAATATCTTTCAATAATGTCTAACATAATCTTAAGAATTTCATCATAAACTATCTTACTTAGAATATTCAATATTATTGAATATTTAAGTTACTTCATATAAAAACTCAAGATATGTAAAACATTACTGAAAAACAAGTTCTAAGAGAGAATTTGCTTTGTCGGTATTCTAGTAATTCATATTCAATAAATATAGCATCAATCAACAACAAATATTTACTCACCCTTCAACCGTTTAGAAAACTCCTGGCAAACTGAAAAATCTTTAAAAGTAGTGTGACGGTTAACTTTATAAAAATATTTCTGTGGTTTATCCTGGATCTAAAAGATTGAAAGACAATTTAACGGCCCCTGTTATAGCACAAGGACTATCTGTATAAAGAATGTTAAGGAAACCAAATGATTATATATTATATTATGAATAAAATAACATAAATAGAGGTTAATTCTTGATAGAAGGTATATAAAATTATTTGAATATTTTAATATTAACCTTCTACATATTCAATTTCAGAAAATATACAGATAGCCTTGTGCTATAACAGAGGCCGTTAAATTGTCTTTCAATCTTTTAGATCAAGGGTAAACCACAGAAATATTTATATATAGTTAACCGTCACACTACATTTAAAGATTATTCAGTTTGCCAGAAGTTTTCTAAACGGTTGAAGGGTGAGTAAATATTTGTTGTTGATTGATTTATTGAATATGAATTATTTGAATACTGACGAAGCAAAGTCTCTCGTAAAACTTCTTTTTCCGCAATGTTTTTACATATCTTGAGCTTTTATATAAAGTAACTTAGTTAGATATCCAATAATATTGAATATTCTAAATAAGATAGTTTTATGATGAAATTCTTAAGATTATGATAGACATTTTTGAAAGATATTTGTTTTCATAAGATTGATCAGCAGAAACAAAAAATTTTGTCTGTTCAAAATATTTAAGTTATAGGATTTTGGTTAACAATTTTTATTTATTGGATTTTGTTATACCATTCGGATGTCTTATAATGAATGTTTATTTTATATGTCATTTGATATAAGTGGTACTTATATGACATTATTTTAATTTATTTTCAGAAGTTATAATTATTGAATATAAATTTTTTAAATTAAATATGCAGAAGTCTAATATTGAAATATTTAAATAATTTTATATACCTTCTATCAAGCATTAACATCTATTTATGTTATGTAAAAAAATTATTTTCTGAGACGCAGAAATTTTCGGCATTTATGGAAGCCCACTATTGCAGCACCCTGTACCTATATAATTTATTCTAATATATGATATGTTATGATTTTAGAAGATATGTCTCAGAATTCACCCCATTATCTCCCTATCTCATTTAGTTGATTAATGAAATCTCTTTACAGGAGCGCTCTCTGCGAACGGGCTGAAGTGGGTTCGTGTGAACATTCCTCAATTCAGAATGCCAGGAGAAACAGCGGTTCTCCACTGCGATTATGATTTGGGTGGAGACGCTCTCTACGCAGTCAAGTGGTACAAGGAGCATGAAGAATTTTACAGATACGTTCCCAGAGCTAATCCCGCAGCTACTTCGTATAAGGTGGAGGGCGTTCATGTAGATGTAAGTACGATATAATACGAAAGATGAGATTCTATATCTATGCGACAGCGGAATTTGGTCGGATTTTTTCCGTTTCGTTTATATTCATTGGTGCTATCTGGCAAGCTGTGAATACTTTGAAAGAGAAATCTCAAAAGGAATTAAAATAGAAAAAGGCTTTTTACTGGATATAAGAAATATAACAAAATTTGAATATCAAAACAGATTTAATCTGTTAGTCTTCTACAATTTTAATTTCAATAAAATTTTTATTCATAAAACTTTTAGAATTGAATTAATGTCTACAATAAGCACCGCTATATTTAATAGAGGTATAAAATCAAAACTCAATATATAATGTTAAATGGAATAATCAAACCAGCAGATATAAAAAAGTCATTGAAAATTAATAAATAAATATTTAAAGGAGACAAAATTTTTTTTCTGATCTTACCTTTAAGAACACCAATTGCCTTTTAAAAAAGTCCTTAAGTTGTGTTCATGTTTTCAAAAGGCAATTGGTGTTCTTAAAGGTAAGATCAGAAACAAAATTTTGTCTCCTTTAAATATTTATTTATTAATTTTTAATGACTTTTTTATATCTGCTGGTTTATTTATTCCATTTGACATTATATATTGAGTTTTGATTATATACGTCTATTAAATATAAACGGTGCTTACTGTAGACATTAATTTAATTCTAAAAGTTTGTAAGTAATTGCCCTTTAAAAAAGTCCTTAAGTTGTGTTCATGTTTTTAAAGGCAATTGGTGTTCTTAAAGGTAAGATCAGAAACAAAATTTTGTCTCATTTGAATTTTTATTCATTAATTTGACTCCATTTGACATTATATATTAAGTTTTGATTATATACGTCTATTCAATATAAGCGGTGCTTATTGTAAACATTAATCTAATTCTAAAAGTTTTTTGAATAGAAATTTTCTTGAAATTAAAATTGTAGAAGACTAACAGATTAACTCCGTTTTGATATTCAAATTTTGTTATATTTCTTCTATCAAGTAAAAAGCCCTTTTTTATTTTATTTTATATATAATATATGATTATATGTAGGCTTTAATGAATCTCATTATGGAATGTCAATGATCTAAATATAACCTTAAAATTACCTTACACTTTTCTGTGAATTTGTTAGAACATAGACCATCTTGAATTTTAAAGTTAGTCTGTTTGAAGCAATCCCTGTAAACACGTGTTGAGGTGAAATATAGTGATAGTAATTTGATTTTGATATTTGGAACATTATTTTGGACCGATGAGGAGATTACCTAGAATTATATTTGTTTTTTGAAGATATAGTGCATGTTTTGAGAGATTTCTGAACTTACTCGTTCGAATATTTGAGTATATTGAAGATTTCGAATAAATTATATTTTTTGAGAAGTCCTTAAGTTGTGTTCATGTTTTTAAAAGGCAATTGGTGTTCTCAAAGGTAAGATCAGAAACAAAATTTTTTCTCCTTTAAATATTCATTTATTAATTTTTAATGACTTTTTTATATCTGTTGGTTTATTTATTCCATTTGACATTATATATTGAGTTTTGATTATATATGTCTATTAAATATAACCGGTGGTTATTGAAGACATTAATTTAATTCTAAAAGTTTCTTGAATAAAAATTTTCTTGAAATTAAAATTGTAGAAGACTAACAGATTAAATCTGTTTTGATATTCAAATTTGGTTATATTTCTTCTATCCATTAAAAAGACTATTTTATTTTATATATAATACATGATTATATTTAGGCTTCAATAAATCTCATAATGGAATGTCAATGATCCAGATATGACATTAAAAATACCTTACACTTTTCTGTGATTTTGTTAGAACATAGACTTGAATTTTTAAAGTTAGTCTGTTTGAAGCAATCCCGGTAAACACGTGTTGAGGTGAGATATAGTGATAGTAATTTGATTTTGATATTTGGAATATTATTTTGGACCGATGAAGAGATCACCTAGAATTATATTTGTGTTTTGAAGATATAGTGCATGTTTTGAGAGATTTCTGAATTTACTTTTTCGAATATTTGAATATATTAAATATTTAAAATAAATTATATTTTTTGAGAAGTCCTTAATGTTCATGTTTTTAATAGGCAATTGGTGTTCTTAAAGGTAAGATCATAAACAAAATTTTGTCGCCTTTAAATATTTGTTCATTAATTTTTAATGACTTTTTTATATCTGTTGGTTTATTTATTCCATTTGATATTTTATATTGAGTTTTGATTATATACGTCTATTAAATATAAGCGGTGCTTATTGTAGACATGAATTTAATTCTAAAGGTTTTTTGAATGAAAATTTTATGAAATTAAAATTGTAGAAGACTAACAGATTAAATCTGTTTTGATATTCAAATTTCAAAAGAATTTATTTTTTCTGAGAATATTGTGAATAGGAACACCAAAGTTGGATTAGGTAATGTAAGATGGATAGAATATCAAATGTGTTTGCTTTCACAATATAACTTACTGAAGTATTTTCCAAATGAAGTAACAATTCTTTCAAAATTAATTTGAATGTGAGTCAATACTTGATAGAAGTAAAATATAAATGACTTTAAATTCAGAATTATATATTCTAACTTTTACAATATATATGGAAACTATATACAAAAACAATAAAATTGATATCCTTATATATAATATAGCCCATAATAAGATCACGGCTATAGAAATAAAAGCATGTTTTTTTATAAGAAAAATAAACCTACAGGTAAAAGAAGCAAATATAAGTCAGTATATTAAGTCGAAACCAGGTTTTGAAGAGGAAAGCGTTGAGGATAAGAAACTTCCATTCCAAAAGAAAAAAGGCAACTGGAAAAGTTTCCTAGTTAAGGTTCCCTTTCAAACAAAGGAGGAACTTTATGAAACTGATTTTTGGCCTAAAAATATTGGTATAAAAAGGTTCAATTTCAGTGTATACCAGAAAATTTGCATATCTGAAGGTTTTTTGTAGATGACTTCGAGCAATGTTCAATCCATCGAAACATACAGTGCTTGAGCCATTCAGTGCACAATAATAATGAGGATCGCCTCGGCATTTCTTTCAAAATCAAAGAAATTGCGACAAACTATGTTTAACAGAACACTGCAGATGTGAACAAGAACTAGACTCTAATATTCTTGATTTGAAACTGATATTGTCCTTTTGTAGAGAGAAATGCAAGCATGGAGGAGCAGCCATCTATGTCAAGGAAGGAATAAAGTGCAAAAAACGTAACGACATCAATATACTATCTATTTCAAATGAGTTTGAATGTGCAGGTGCCGAATGTCAAGTAGGAAAAAATACAATGATTGTAGTAACTGTATAAAGGCCAAGTTTATCCGGCAATTTCAATATATTTTTTGAACAATTGGATAGGGTTTTAATGATTGTATTTGATTAAAACAAACCATTTATGATTGGACTTCAACATTAATTCATTGCAGACAGAAGATAAAGAAAATAGAAAGGAATATATTTCGGGAATGAAATCTTTCAACTTAGAGCCTATTATATTGGAACCCACTAGAATAACGCTACAGCACCAAAGCTGAATTGACAACATTTTCATAAGTTTACAAAATTATAAAGCAGAAGTTATTAATACCAACATATCTGATCATACTACCCAAAAAATGACACTCAGAACTACGGAGATTAAAGAAGTGAAAACATCATATCAAAGGATTTATGGCGATGAATCAATTGGACTCTTTCGAAGACAGCTTCAAGGCGAGAAATGGACGGATGTATGCCGGTTAGAAAAGAATAACATTGATGTACAGTGGGATAGGTTCATGGAAAGGTTCAGTCTAGTTTTCAATGAATATTTTCCACCCAAAATTGGTACGTCCAAACAATAGGTGTAGATCCTTTTATTATGACCAAGAATTAGAAAACTGCAAACGAAGACTGGATAACCTGTTGACACTGAAGCAACACAATCACCAATTTAATGGACTGTGACACTTGTGAAAAATAAAGATATGACAAATTGCTCTTGAAAGAAATTAACAAATTCAGATAACAAACAGAAAACAATGCGGTCGATATGTAATGAGATAAGGGGGTCAACTAGAAATAAAAGAGATTTTCCTAAGAAGGGAGATCCCAATATAATGGCAAGAAAGATGGAAACGCGAACATAGTGCCACGGGGAAGTGTATTGGAACCAATTTTGTTTTTTTTTTATTTTGATTTATACAGTGTTCTTGAACTGGATTTAACTTCAATAATTGTTGACGTTACAAATGTTCTGTTGACGATAAAAAGGTATTAATTGGAGGTAAAACATGTCCATACATTAGCACCAAAGTCTCTAATATCTATAGACTGATCAAAAAGTGGCTAGAAAAAAATGAACTCATTCTTAATGAAAGCAACAGCAGATTGATATCCACAGAAAGAAACAGGAAGAAGAAAATCAACCACCTAAACATTGATGGTAGAATGATTATTTTGGAGCAGTTAACTAAATTCCTAGGTCTATTTATTGATCAATTTTTAAAATGATCGAACCATTTAGAATGACTCAGTTGAAAATTGAACGCAGTTTGTTTTGGTATAAGAACTTTAATTAATTATGTTGAAGAAAGTTGCATCAAAAATATATATTTAGCAACTTGGGAACCATAAGATCGGTGCGGTATTGTATTTTGGGGAGCAGGGACCTATATAAATGAAATATTTCCCATTTAAAAGAGGATTTCAAGAATTATGTTCAAAATGACACAGTTATCTCTGTCGAAAGTTCTATCACTCTGAAAAAAAAACAACCGATACTTGTTTTCGATGTATCTCATTTTGATAATTCGAAAAAGAATTAAATGTATTCTTTCTCTACTGATATTATTCTGAACCATTAGAGTAATACATCTTCACATTGAATTAATCAACCAACCATTGACCTTTATTGAATATATAATATAAATGGCTTGGAACTATGAGAATAAGGTAGAGACATAAAATAACCATTTCTAAACCGATGTTCATCGATCTTGTGTTCAATTAAGGTACACTATCAAAAGAAGCATTATTCGACTCAATAGTACGTACAATATTTGACAATAATTGCTATATTCTAAATATAAAATTAGAAACATTTTTCTGAAATTAGTGATTTGGAGTTTTAATTGCATAGTGAAAACTCATTGTAATTAATTGATGAATGTTCCCAATCAGTCGCATAGAGTCATCTATAAGACAAGATGTCATAAATTAATACTTGAGAATTCACTGATAAAAGCATTACATTTGAATAGGAAAATTTAGTTAGTTTGGGATATTTCATTTGAGTTTCTCCAGAAATTAAAAACTTTGACTCTGCAGAATTTGTCATTATATCAGTTCCTGCACGTTCCTGCTAAATGCTCATGTTCACAAGTTTTGAAAACAATAAAAAATTAACTGGATATAATCAGCGGTTATGTTTAATAAATTCATGAACGTATGAATCAAAGAAGCTGCATATTATAAATGTGGACTGACTGTATTACGCAGAATGATGATCAATGAATTGGTTGATTGAATGGGAACTTAATTGTTTTTAAAATAAAATTTATATGAAATTTCAGAATCTATTACTCTTACCATTTATTGTAGCAATCATGTTTTTATAAAACTGCATAACGTGAAACACGCCTTTGTGGTCTCATTGGAATTGCCTCACTGACCATAAGGAGTAAACGTTGTATATGCAACCCAAATAAATTTCGATACTCAAAGAACTGAAGAAATATTTAACGGAAAGTTCAGATCAAGTAGAATGAATCGAAGATCTTAAAAAGTGCTCGAATTCAACTTCTGCAATTATCAAATATCCATCAGTATTCAAATTCAACAGTATTTGAAGAAAAACACTAGTATAGTAAATTACGTGAAACAATTTCAATAGGCACAGCCTAACAAGCAAAAGTAGTTCAATTAATACAATCTAAAAATATATGGAAATGGGGTATGTTTTGGATTAATATAATCTTCTAGCTTACGTACAAGCAGTAAGGTAGCTCAAAGGGCTTTTGTGGTCCCGGTTAATTATTCGTCCATTCCAAATTCCGCGATGCTGGAATAATCACTGAAGAAATAAATATGCATAGTTATACCTGTAATATAATGTTACATCAAACAGTTTTAGCCGCTTTCAGCGCAAATGAGAAATGGAGAAACGTATATTTGAACTTAATGTTTTTTGCGCGGTACTAGCTTCATATGATTAATAGAAATACAAAATTCTGTTGACATACTACAATCAAATGCACGTTCATTTTTTCAATTTCATAACTTTTCTTCTGAAGAAGCGAGAAATCTTATGAAAATAAAAAAACATACTCAAAAAGCTTTATCCTTCTCTCTACGTCACCTATTGGCAAGAAGAAACAGAACTTGGAATATTTTTCATACTTTTTGCAGAAATCTGATGTAAACAAATAAAAAAAAATGATCATAAGTTGTCTTCACGAAATTATTCATGAGCATTGGCGTCTTTATTTCACATCTGTACACTTGGGATGTCCCTCATTTAATTCGTTCAGGGTGTCTTCTTCTCGCTGATGATGCCAAATTGTAAAGTGTTCCATCACTAATAATTAACCAGCTGCAGGCCAACCTGAATGGTGTTGTTCGGTGGGTTGAGGATTGGTTATTGCCTCACAATATCGACAAGTCTTGTATGCTGCACATTGGCAGGAAAAGTCCAAAAATTCAGTATACACTGTTTGTGCAACCCCTTGTTGTGGTCCGAAGCCATCATGATCTTGGTAATTTTCAATTCTGATTTTGACTGGTCGGAACCTATTACGGATGTTTGCAGTAGAGCAAATAAAGCCACCAGTTTCACTCAGCGATCTTCTATAGGTTGAAGTATCCGGATTTAAAACTGCTATACATAACATACGCATTTCCCCTTTCTCTTGTCCCGACTAACCGGAGAGATTGAATTTATTTGGACTGACCAGCTTCGAGGACCGGAATGCCAGGGGCGTCATGATGATGGTTTTAAGGGAAATGCTCTTCGGCGTGGGTTTCGAGCATTTATTCCTTTTGAGTAGAAGTTATCTTCGGGAACATAATTTCAAATCAGCGAAAGTATATTTGGAAACTCATGCAGGATGAAATTTCTGTCTAGCAGAGCTTTTGGAACCGTCTTCCGGGTGAAATGGTGGTTGCAACTGCCATCAATAAATTCAGGAAACTGTATTATCGATGAAGAAGTGTTTTTGTCTAATGCTTGTGTAGTTTAAATACTAGCAGAATACTTCAAAATGAAATATAAAAAGCTTTCCAATTTTTCTCCTTAAAAAGTTTTGTGCTGCCCATCAGTTTTGGAATAGCAACCCTTTATCTAAATGTTATCCTGGTTTGTTATCATTGTCTAGCATGCCTTTCACAAATATTATAAGTTAAAAATATATCATTTTCTCCTACGCTTTCAATTTAAATGTGTGAGAAAATTTTTAGTTCCTTATAGTTCACGTCGTTTATAACTTTTAACCTTCCGGGTATGTTTATGTTCAGATAAAGTTATTTTTATTGACTGCAAAACTAGCTATCATCGTATGCGTATCAGAAAGAATGTATATCAAATATATTGATTTCTCGCAAACCACTTGATGAAACATTTTGGATATTAATAAGGTAAAAAAATACACTTGGCCTAAGTTTCACGAAAGTTCAATTTATTTTGCTGACATATGTTTCGGGTTTCAATCCATTCTCAAAACTAAGGAGAATTTACTAAACAATACAAATTTTATATTTTTCGGTCAACAGATCGAAGTGACGGAATTTTTTTAGTTGAGGTTTTTAACAGTAAGTTATACCTGTTGACGATATTTGCTTATTTGCAAAGGAACTTATTATTAGCAGTGTAGTTCAAGCTGTTTCAAGTTTCAAGTGAAAAACTGATATCAATTCTCGTAGATAATCTGGAACCATCAATTTTTTATGAATTTGTTCATCACAAGTCACACTTTCTCGTCAGTCAAATCAATAAAATGGAAAAGAAAAAAAATCAATCACCTTCTTATATCTTAAGATGGCTGAAAGAAAATTACCTCCAGGATATTCATCAATAAAAATTGAAATTCTGTTGAAAATATTTGTTTGTACGGCAGGAGCCAATGCCTCAATTCAAAGGAAGCAAATGTTAATAAAAAACGTTATTCCTTCTCCTTTCACAAGGTTCTGTCTTAAAGGAATCAAACAGGACCATCGGTCAACGATGTAACAAAAGAAGCTTGAATATCTCACAATGTTGTGTATTAAGGCCGAAGTAATAGAATACATAGACTTCAAAACGACTATAGATGCATTCGCACAGTATGAGACACGGAAGAAAGAATTTTAAGTTTAATTATGTCATTAATATTTTCATTGTAGTTTTCTTTAAGTACTGTATTTTCAGACTTATAATTAACCACAAAAGTGTTACCCACTTTTTGAGCATTTACCTCAGTCTTATAGAATTTAGTGAAATTTCAGATACGTCGTTTAAATAAAGGGGGCTCAATCTTGGAGTTTGGCATAGGGCGCTAATTAGTGTTAATCGAGGCCCGGTTATAGAACAGGTTATCGCGTTTGTGAGTCTTTCTGTAGATTATTCAATTTATTCACCGTGTTCAGGATGGTTTGAATTATTAGAAGCGCGTTTGCATATCTTACTGTTCAATTTTTTCATTTTGTTCTATAGAAAATTTTCTGCTTCGGGATGTTGTATAATACTTGAATATACTGAATATCTTCAAATAGAAATGATTAGTCCGAGAGCCAGGTGAAAATTTGGTTAATTATTTCTTCTCGAGAGATAATTGGTGATAGGCATCAGACAATAGTATCATAAAGCCTTATGACCGTCAGCTGCGGCACGGAGGGGGATGAGGAGTTGTAACCCCCCACGCACGAAGACAAAAAAATACATTCACTCATTTCCTCTCGGCTAAAAATTTATCAAATTATAGCTAACCCAATATCTCAACAAAAAAAAAGCAGCTGGCTATAACATAGTGTATTGTACGTCAGCTGATGTCTCGATCATGGAAAAAAAATCTTCACTTTCAGTGATATCCTCTCAAATCAAAATTTACCTGATGATAGCTTATATGTAACTATTGATAAATATATACGTCAGCTGGCTGTATCTCGGTGGAAAAATCGTCAGCTGATACTTTAAAGGTCGTTACGTAGAAGTTAGCCTGAAGCATTTACTGACTATTTGAATGCATCAGCTGACTAGGTTTCCCTCGACTTACTGCTAGCTGATTTTTTTATTCATCACAGAAATATATTTAAAATCAGCTCACAAATTCTCATGTGGGAGGAAATGACGTCTTTTTAATTATTCTTGTTATTTTTGAAGATTCAAACAATACACGCTAGCATAGCATAGACAGTATTAAGGTACGCTTGGAGGGGGCTACTTGTACGCTCGGGGTACCCTTTTGTTGAGGGCACTGGAAAACCTTTTTAGAATAGACGAGCAAAAGTAGTCAGACGAAAAGAATATTCTAGAAGCATTGTTGTAGTATCTGTGAAAAATCTATAAAAATGTCTAATGTAACGCCTTTTTGCTTTTTTTGCAAAAAAACAAAATCTATTTCTAATTTAAAATCGTTCAGTGAAGGAAATCTTATTAAGTGCAGTGCTATATTGAGTGTGTGAAAAAATAATAATCTAAGTGGACACGAGGTTGTACTTCCGACATAAAAAAAAAATTCTCAGCTGTACCACAGTGAGTGTTATAGGCGCTTTACGGCTTTGCCCCCAAAATATAGCAAAATAATACCAGAAGATGCATCTGCTGCGAGAATACAGTATGTATATAAACGCAGCACTTCCGGCATTTCACTCATTCACAGGGTGTGATTTCAACCCGGCCTTCTTTCGAAAAGGAAAAAAACGACCTTTTTCAATAATGGCTAAATCGCATGATTTCATCGAGTGTTTCATCCAAATGTCAAAATCATTAGAGGATAGAGACAATATATTTGAGAAAATACAAGAGTTTGTTTGCCATATGTATGGATTTAATCGTCTGAAAAAGGTCAATGAGGCAAGAGTAACGTTGTTTGAAAAAACATATAAATTCTTGGATACTGAAACATTCAAGTTACCATAAAAATGTATTGAGGGCTCTTCTCTACCACCTTGCGAACCAGAGCTATATCAGCAATTTTAAAGAGCATGCTACATAGCTGAAATTTGGTCAAATTCACACCTGAAGGTTCCAACTTCTGATCATCCGGAAGACTATGGTTGGGAAGAAACTGACAATAAATATGATTTCACCTGGTTCTTTGGAAGTCAGTTACCAACATGGATTGATGAAATCACTATCCAGCCCGAAAAGGGTAACATTTTATTATCATATTAATGATATTACGCTGAAATACGCATTCTAACTTTTTTTGTACAGATGATGACGATGAAAATATTACCGCAGACAGCTCTGTCAGCGACTCGGACAATGAATCAGAGAGAGATGGTTGTGACTCAAGCCATAGCGAAAACGAAAATGATCAAATAACATTGTCATTCTTATTGTAATTTCTCATAATTTTTTTATAATAATTTTTTTTTATCAAGTAACTAGTTAATTTATACTAAGCAAATAGATTATTTAAATATTGGAATAGATTTAAAATTATTTGAATATACACGTATAAGTTTGAAAAATATTAATACGGAATATTTGTTTCACCTCAACACTCATATTGGAGTGCTATGCCGAATAATTAAAAAGACGTCATTTCCTCCCACATGAAAATTTGTGAGCTGATTTTAAATATATTTCTGTGATAAATAAAAAAAATCAGCTAGCAATAAGTCGAGGGAAACCTAGTCAGCTGATGCATTTAAATAGTCAGAAAATGCTTCTGGCTAACTTCTACGTAACGACCTTCAAAGTATCAGCTGACGATTTTTCCACCGAGATACAGCCAGCTGACGAATATATTTATCAATAGTTACATATAAGCTATCATCAGGTAAATTTTTTTTTGAGAGGATATCATTTTGATCGAGACATCAGCTGACATACAATACACTTTGTTATAGCCAGCTGATTTTTTTTGTTGAGATATTGGGTTAGCTATAATTTGATAAATTTTTAGCCGAGAGGAAATGAGTGAATGTATTGTTTTTTCTTCGAGCGTGGGAGGTTACAACTCCTCATCCCCCCCGAGCCTTAGCTGACATTCACGAGACATTATGGTTCGATTTTCTGATGTACTTTACTAATTATCACTTGAGAAGAACTTGGTCATATAAATCTGTTACTGGCTCTCGGACGAGATGTTTCTTAGATATTATTTATTATTATTAAGACTGAGGGTTTCATTAGTAATTCCTATAAAATACAGAATAAGTAACATTTATCAAGTTCAACAAACGTATTTTATTTATTTTTCAGTAATATGTAATGAGATCGACATATACCATTACTGATTTGCTGAAAACTAGGACTCCCAAACATTGAGGAGCAAAATAGACGAATACCTTTCAGAAACACTGTTCTCTGACGATTAATCTTTTTCGAATAGTTTAAGAGTTAATTCGTGAAATAATTATTAATTTAGTATCAGAATTGAAACGAAACACATGTTATAATATTTTATAATTTTATGTGTTAATAATCTTAAGAACCAAATTAGCATCTTAATAATTTCAAATAAAATTATGAAATAGGAACATTCCATTACATGTGAGTTCAAACGATAATTTTACGGACAACGGAGCAATCAGAGGATTTTAACAAATGAAACAACATCTAAATCATAAATGGCATGAACTTCGCTGAATTAAATTCATAGCATGAAAACGTACCTTCAAAATATTCAACAAAATATGCTTGAGAACAATCTTTTCCTTTAAACATTTTGATGTTTCATAATTATTATTCTGATCATATCGGTAGAGGGGTCATTATGAAAAGAAATGATTTATTACAACGTATTTTCACGAATAGTAATTGT
This sequence comes from Megalocaria dilatata, assembly GCA_034642435.1. Classification (NCBI taxonomy): domain Eukaryota; kingdom Metazoa; phylum Arthropoda; class Insecta; order Coleoptera; family Coccinellidae; genus Megalocaria; species Megalocaria dilatata. The sequence continues at coordinate 96,637,736 of CM067854.1, read as the reverse complement.
CCTTATGAAAACAAGTACAATTCGTTCACACTGAGGTCGTTTGAAAATTTAAAGACAAAGCGAAAGTTCAAATCATGCGAAGTCATTGAAATTACCGGCACTAACCAACTAGAATAAACGCTTACCACTCAGCAGCCAACAAAATGCTCAAATCATCAGTGCCACTAAGAGGGACGATGGCAGAAACTGTCATCTTGGAGAACAGCATATGAAAAGGACCTAATCAATGATTTGCCAGAACTCGCAGATGTAGAACAATGTACTACGTAGAGAATTTTTGACTAGCAAAATATGTGATGTTATTAGAGGCCTCGTAAGAGACATAAAAAAAGTAGAGACTCCAGATAATACGCGACAGAGTATATAGAGAAATTTCATTTTTTAAAACCTGGCAATTACATAATACGATTCATAGGGTGAAACTAAACTATACTATCTCGGAAGAATGCAGTCGGGCTCAATCATCAATCAGTTGATACAAGCCCCATATTTGTAAATTCCAAAGGAACAGCGCAGCTTGAAGGATCATAAAACCAACTTCAGAAGAAGTACTCGTTCTCCAGAAAGAATGTAGGTAGCTTTCTCTTGACTTAATCACTAGCGGGAGGTATATAACACACACAAAATTATTATGTGCTGTAAGGAGTAACAAATATTGTGAATATATCAATTGAGACTATGCAACCAACCTATGTATGTTCTGGTTGTATATTTCATCTTTCATTTTCACACTCCTGCACTACTATACACTATTAATGAAGTAAACAAATACACGTGGCTTAAGTTTCACAAAAAATTAATTTATGTTGCTGACAAATGTTTCGGATTTAAACCCATTTTCAAAACTAAGGAGGATTTATTTAACATTACGATTTATATATTGTTCGAACAACAGATGGAAGTGACGGTTTTTTTTTATTTGAGGTTGTTAACAGTAAGTTACACCTGTTGACGATATTTGCTTATTTTCAAGGAAACTTGTAATTAACAGTTGTCAGCAATGGGGATAAACGAAATTACAACTTATCATTTGTTATCGTCAGATGTTTTTTTATGATTTTTGACGATATTCGAGTAGGTCCAAATTTTTGATTTATTTAACATTACGATTTATATATTTTTCGAACAACAGATGGAAGTGACAGGATTTTTTTTATCTGAGGTTGTTAACAGTAAGTTACACCTGTTGACGATATTTGCTTATTTTCAAGGAAACTTGTAATTGACAGATGTCAGCAATGGGGATAAACGAAATTCCAACTTATCATTTGTTATCGTCAGATGTTTTTTATGATTTTTTACGATATACGAGTAGGTCCAAATTTTTGATTTTGTTACCTGAATTTTCGGTTTTAGGGAAATCTATGAAGTAGTTTTTTTTTTATGCAATGGGCAGAAATACCAGTGGTTGTTTTATTTTGCAGTATAGATTTTTTTATGTTCGTCTACCTTAATGTTGACTGAACGACCAATTTGACCTATGTAAAATGCAGGGCACTCACTACAATGCAATTTGTGTATGTCACTTTATTCTCCAATTTTCAGACAATCTTTGTGACCCTACACTTTTCTCATTTATACATACAGTGTTGATATTGTTTTCTCTGAGTCTGTTGCAAATTCGGTAATAATTTTTGGAATATAGTTGATACTGAAAAATATTCCTTTATCTTTTTCTTGAAGAGAAAATGGTGCTTTTTGGACATTAATTATTCCATTATGATTTCGTTATAACTATTAGTCACTGCTAATGTTTTTAGAATTTTAATTTCTGTTTTAAAATTTTCAATTGGGAGTGGAATGAAAAGCAACCTGTGTACCAATGAGTGCATAGCGGACATTTTGATATTTCGTGGTTGGGATATTTAGATATTAAAAAAATAAGAAACAAAAATTTCTTCGAATTCGACGTATTCCGAACAGCCTTCACAAACACCTTAATTCATAACAGTAGCTCCCATCCACGAAATATAAAAATTTCCGCTTTCCACTCATTTGAAACCAGGTTGCCCTTCATCCCACTGTCAATTGATACTTTTAAAAAAGAAATTAAAATTCTAAAACACTAGCACCAACTAATGATTATAACGAAATCTTGTGTAGTCAAAACTAAGTTTCATGACGGCCTTAAACTTTCCCGTAAACTATGGGAGACTATTCGCATTGTTATTTCTTGCCTAACTTGAGTAACTGTTTGCAAGAATGCATTAACCCTAAAGTTATCTCTCGCGGAAAAAGTGATTTCATCAGTGGAAGTTTCGTCAGCATGAAATTTTCTGATATTTTTTCGGCTCTCGTCACGCTAGTGTATTTCAAACTCATAAAAACTGAAAACTGGTTTCGGTGCTGTCAAACTATTCTCTCAATTCTTCGAAAAATGATGTTCTATACTCGAAAACTTCTATCACAGTTCTGAAAAAAATTATTCACCGTATAAGGCCTCCGCTTCAGACCTGTAACTGAGCTATAAATCATGTTCAAGTCCTCTAGCCACTGCTCTGGTCCCAGTCTTTTCATTTTTATTGCTTTCCAATTTTTTAGGAGCTGTAATAATTGGAGGCCATTCTTCTTGAAAGTTTTCAAAACGTCATGTCTAGCAAACCACTTTGTAGCCATCTGTATTTTGATCGTGAGTTTCGTGTTTTTTTTTTAAATATTTCCCATCTATTTTCCGAACTTGAAACAAATTTGTAGAGTTCTTGAAGCAATGAGAATAATAGGTATGGTCTTTATGCGAATTTCTGCATGTCAACTCAATGGGGAGAAAGAACTCAACAAGGTACATATGATGAAAGTAGGCCTACTTCAAGGATGCTTGCCCTCGACTCAGAATAAATTCTAGACATATTTGATGCATTCTCATAGGATTGACCGCTACAATTCTGAAGATCAAATTTGAGTAGCCGTGAAGTTGAAGCAGTTAATATATCATGGATCTTGTAATCCATATTCGATGAAAACTGAAGAAATCTGGAAACAGGACCTTTCTTTTGGTTGATGTATCGTATAACATATTGATCAACATGAGAGATATCTGGAGCAGAATCCAAAATGATCGATAGGTATGTGGAGCTCTTGGCCGCATCTAAAATATTGTTATACATTCTGTCAAGAAAGTACCGGGAATTATCGATTTAAATCTGGCGGGGCAATGAGGCAGGTGAAATTTTTTTTCCTAGGTTTGTACCACTGTCCTTAATTACTATGCCAAGCATGAGCGGGATCTGTCAACTAGTGTGTTTGCAACAGCTGATTAAGTCAGTCGATGTCAGAGTGCGTGCCGATTTTTACTATGGTGATTACGTTGAGCAAAGAATTTGTTTAAAGTTTTGTGTCGCAAATGAATTTTCGTGTGCCGATGCATTGAAAATGTTGCAAAAGGCCTTTTGTGATAATGCTCTATCGAAAACTCGTGCATATCAGTGGTACAGAGCCTTCAAGGACGGTCGTGAAGTGGTCGCCCATCGACGGCTTCGATCGAAGATAACGTCGATAAAATTGAAGAAAGGGTGCTGGAAAACCGTCGTACCAGCTTGAGAGAGATAGCACATGATCTTAAGATATCCCACGAGTCCGCACGTACGATTTTGATTGATATTTTGGGCATGAGAAAGGTGGCCGCACGACTCGTACCGAAAGACCTGAATTTTCTTCAAAAACGTCATCGCGAACAGGTTGCTTCAGACATGCTGGATCGCTGTAATTCCGATTCTACATTCATGGAACGCATTATAACTGGTGATGAGACCTGGGTCTACGAGTATGATATGCAAACAAGCCAGCAATCATCGGAATGGGTGGCAAAAAATGAGCCGAAACCGAAAAAACCACGCCAAAACCGCTCGAAAATGAAGGTGATGCTCATTGTTTTCTTCGATATCCGTGGCCTGGTGCACTACAAATTCATTCCAGAGGGTCAGACGGTAAACAAGGAGTATAACCTAGGCGTTATGAAACGTTTGCGTGAGCGTATCCGTAAGAAGCGGCCAAATTTGTGGGCGAACAACTCATGGATTTTGCATGACGATAACGCGCCTTCTCACCGAGCTACGATTGTGACTGACTTTCTCGCCAAAAACTCAACAAACGTGCATCAGCAACCACCGTATTCGCCGGATTTGGCTCCCTGCGACCTTTTCCTCTTCCCAAAACTAAAATTGCCCCTTCGTGGCACCCGTTTTGAGTCGATTGAAGCCATAAAACAAAATTCGGCGCGAGAGCTTAAGTCCATCCCGGAAAGCGCCTATAAAAAATGTTTCTATAATTGGAAGTGCCGTTGGCATAGATGTATTGGAGCAAATGGAGCCTATTTTGAAGGCGACCCAATAAATTTTGACGATTAAATGTAAAATTCCCGGTATTTTCTTGACAGAGTACTATACTTCTTGTACGAGTAGTGCAATTCATCGCATATAGATGATGAAAGATATGAAAAAATTTTTTTTGAAGAATTTCCATATTTTCTGATGTGATTAGTTAAAAAGGTTCGAATTCTGCAAGAACTTACAGCATCATCATATAGTTTCCATTCACGTTGCAACCAAATACTCCTCGCGATCATCGTGATGGCAATACCAGAAAAATTAAGGTTTTGTCATCACCAAATATGGGTGTAATAAAATTTACTAGTAACTTATTTCGTGGTCAATCATTTCCGTGAGTTGCGAATCAGTTCTACTCAGTTTTCTCCTCAAGTTTTCAAATTCATGAGTCTGTTTCTATGGCAGACTGAGTGGTCGTGTTCTTTGGATCTAGACGACACATTTTTCCAATCACTGAATAACTGAACAAATATGATTAAAATTGTAACTCTGAATGAAAAAGACAATGTCCACAAGTAATTGCAAATTTAGTTTCAGAGTAAACAGAACAAAATCTATTTCTCTTGAAGTTTTTCTGATTGAAATACCAATAATGGTTCTCCTAGTCTTTGTATCTAGAAAAATCGGCCAGTTCATTCTGAATAAAACCATATTGGGATGCGTAATATTGTAGCTCATTAATAATATTCTACTTTGCTGGAGCGGAATCGAAACAAAAAATTTCTACTTTCTACATTTATTTTCTTCAACTTGTTTTTGACTTTCTATGCTAGAAGAAGAATATGTGTATCTTGTGGTAGCAGAGGTTTTAATTTTAATTTGGCCAGTTCAAATTTTGCTAAGTAATAGGGAAGACGGTAGAATCAGTGGAATATAAAAGTTTCTCAATATTCGCTCGCGTGCGTCAGCTTGTACTACGAAATAATAATTAGAGTTGGCTCTTTCCCAATTGAACAGTTACAAAAAAGCAGGACAGTTGTATTGAAAAAGGGTTTGATAGGGTATAGTAAAGAAGCAATTTATCAACAGTGAACGATTTGACTCTAATTAGCCATTGCGATGGTTGAAAGAACGTTTGTGTCGATTTGTTTAATATTGATAATCACAAATATTCATTCAATCTTTCAGTTACTAATTTGATTTTAATCGTTTATTGCTTTCTTACTAAATTTCTATACCTTATTAGCATCTGGTTGCGCCTTTGCCCCAATATGCTAGGACTATATTATTTTCCTAATACTCATAGAAAAAATGATGAAACATCCCCACAAGTGACAGCGGTTGTGCTTAGTCAACAGCACGTGTGTTTGTTTTCAGTTTACACCGCGGCTGATTTTTTGATGCAAGGCAGAACAGAACAATATATATCAATATACAGAGTATATGATTAGTTGCGAAAGAATTTAGGGGGTGATTCCTTGTCCAAAAATAGGGTGGGTCCTATCATATGAACTTTATTTTTTTTGCCCCCCTTGCTTAGTTACAGCACCCTTACATAGAGCCTGAAAAACAGTTTTTAATTTTTTTCTTAAATAAAAAACCTAACAATAATAATAACCGAATCAAAGTTAATAAAAGCGAAAACAATTCCAGTATCTACGACTCTCGTTATCATGTTAATAAATAATTTTTTTTCAAGAACCTTGAAATTTAGCAAGAAATTACAGGAGACCTTATTTGTTGAGAATAGATTAGGCTATCCAAAATAAATTTTTTTAATGTAAAACATGAATATGGAAAAAAGTTTCTTGCGAAAGAATGTATAGGGGTGGTTTTTTCTACCCCTTATAATCATAGAGGAACACCACCAAAAAATCTTCTGAGTGCCTGTTAGCCCGCATAAAATGTCTGTTCAATTTTATTCTTGTCAGTTTTTTGGTTCCAAAGAAAAAAATCAAAAACCGTTCTTCGGGCGCCATCATTAGGGGACTGTTACTAAGCAGAAGGGGCTCAAAAAAATAAAGTTTATATGAAACACCCTATTTTTTGACAAGGATTCCCCCCTAAATTTTTTTTGAAACAATTCGTATAAAGCCTGTATATTAATTTCATTACTCAATGCTCTGTGATGCATACAGGCTTATCGCCGTGCAATTAATATGTCAGTGTAGGCAAATTAAATTTTTTCACAGGCATACGAGATTGAAATATTATTCACTCTGAAACGATATTTATCACACAGCATGAAAACTAAGATATTTAACATCTTCCGTGATTTGCGCCCCCAGAGTTCACTCCCTAGGCCATTAGTTAGGTAGGCCTTATGAGTAATCCAGGCCCGACTGTAACACAAACAATTTCATAAAGTTCACTGAATTAACTCCATGTCAAGAAAAAAATGAAAAAATTTTTATACAGTTGGATTTAACTCAAAAGTGAAATTATTTAACTTCTCTTTTAGGAAATTGATCGATTTATTTGCTCCTCAAGAATTTGCAAATTTTGAGTGTTAATGAGGTCAAAAATTGTTGAAAATCTTTTCTGCTAACTTATAAAGTGATAAGAAAAGAAAGTTTATAAAATATCAACATAATAGGTACACGCAACAAAACAATAGCCGACCTTAAGAGGAAATTTCAAAGTCAGATGAGAGAGTTTGAGGAAAAACTGAAAAATATCCAAGAACCTGTTGGTACTGGAACATCTACGCGCACAATTTCCATAGAAACACTAAAATTGGAATTTGAAACATTTAAGCTTGAAATTTATGGAAAACTGGAGAAGATCTTAGATGGGATGGAACAGAAGAATCTCTCGAAAAATATTCTCATCTATGGAATAAGAGAGGATACAGAGGAAGACCTTTACCCCACTTTAATAAGTTTATTGAAAATCAGTTGTGTCGATATAAACAAGAACCAATTTAACAACTGTTATTGGATTGGTAAGGCACTCGGCGGTACAAGACAAAACATAACCAAACATTGTTGTTGAATTCGTGTGTCAGTGGATGCGAGATGCTGTGTTCGCGAAGAAATCTAAACTCAAGGGAAGTGGTGTTGTTATGGTGGAAATGCTTGTTAAAAGTAAACTGATTCTCTTGAAAAAAGTTAAAGAAAAATACAGGAATAGCTGTTGGACTGTCATAGGTAATATCAAAGTGGTTATAAACAATAAAATCATACAGATTGAAACTAATAATCAATTCAATCAGCTTACAAACAGTTAGAAACTTTTACCCTAGTTGTGCCTCCTTTTGTTTTAGTCCCGGGAATTGACTGTTTTTGACTTCTCCAATTGTTTAGTTTTATTTGGGGATTGCGGAGTCACAGAACGTTCGAAAACTTTCATTCAGTTTTATATAAGTTTCCACCTTACCGTAGATAAAATTCAGGCAATATAAGACCTCAGAGGATACACAAATTATTTGATTATTTTTGATTTTATTCATATCTATTTCCCTTTATTAATAATTTTTGAGAATAATTTATTTGTATTGAATTTGTTGGAAGACTTTTATTTATAACTTTTATAATGTGAATGCCTCATTTTAACAACCTCTTTAAAATAAAATGATATAAACTAGTCAAACATATAGATGGAGATGCTTAAAATAGCTTACTTGAATATAAGAACTTTGATTGGACATTTCACAGACTTACGGGACATGTTGTTTAATTCTTTTGATATAATGCTTCTGAATGAGACTAGATTAGATAATACGGTCAGGGATGATGCAGTTGGTATTGACGGTTATCATTTTATTCGTTCTGATCGCAATAGACAGGGTGGTGGTGTTGGAGTGTACGTCAGGTCTGGTTTGAGGTAAAGTATTCTCAAGACTGGCGGCTCCATAGAACAAATTTGGCTGAAATTGGAATCATCTGGTTGTGATAGAGCATTAGGGGTGATTTATAAGCCTACAGTTGTTGGTTACAGAAAATTCTGGCAATTATTTGATGTTGAATATGAATTTATAATTACTCACGCCGATAAAATAATTTGCATGGGTGACTTCAATACGAATTTGCTTGTCCCAGATAGTGAAACGAAGTATATCAAAGGGAGAATTGATGCACTTGGTCTCAGTCAGTTAATAAACCAGCCAACAAGAATTACCAACCAATCTGCAACGCTTATAGACTATATATTAGCTTCGGACATCCTTAGTGTTTCTGAAATTGAAGTTCTGTCTACCGACGTTGGCACCGATCATGAAATTGTATCCTGTAATTGGCACATTGATATGAACAAGAAATTTCCCATGTTTAAAACTGTAAGAGACTTTAGGAATTTCAATTACGATCAATTCAATTCAGATCTCCACTCAATACCCAGGAGAGGTATATTTGATTACGATGATATCGACGAGAAAATAAATTTCATGAATTCCAACATAACAACCCTATTGGATCTACACCTTCCTTTCCGCACTATAAGAATAAAAAACATGCACCATGGCTGACAGATAATTTGAAGGAAATGATGGTTTTGAGGGATAAAACTCTGGCTCGTTATAAAAAATTCAAAAATGAAAACGACTGGCTCTTGTACAAACAGATTAGAAATGCAGTTTCACTGGCGGTTAAAAATGAAAAAAAGCTTACTTTTATTCTGTTCTGAACAACAAGGAAACTAAAAACTTCTGGTCGAGTCTGAAAAACCTCAATATTATCAAGAGGAAATCGACTGAACTACCCGAAGAGTTGAAAGATGCTAATAAAATAAATAAATATTTTACTGACTCCATTCCAAGAGTTCTTAGGGACCATGATCTTCTTGAATTCTACAACAAAAATACTAAGGATTCAAATATGGTCAGTTTTACATTTCAGGAGGTAGAAGAAGCCGAGATCTTCAAGGTAATCAATGGGATCAGGAGCGGAGCTACAGGTCATGATGGCATCAATATATCTACAATCAAATTGTGCATTCCGTTCATTCTTCCTTATTTGACGCATGTTGCCAATTTTTGTCTGAAGAACTCTGTTTATCCCAGCTCTTGGAAAAAAGCTTTGGTCGTCCCCTTCCCAAAACACTCCAACCCATCGTCTTTAGATGATATTCGACCTATTAGTTTGTTACCAACTTGGTCTAAAATAATTGAAAGGGTAATGCATGGGCAGCTGCAGGATCATCTAGAAAAAAATAAAATCATTCCTGCCTCACAATTTGGTTTTAGACCTGGCCATGGCTGTTGTACTGCTCTGCTCAATGTAACAGATGAAGTTTTCAATTCTATTGATCATGGAGACCTTACCATCTTAACTTTACTTGACTATTCGAAAGCTTTCGACTCTGTAGATCATGAACTTTCAATTGCTATATTGCATTACATTGGTGTTTCACGGAAAGCTACGGCACTGTTGGCTGATTATGTTGAATGTGGATCACAGGCAGTAGTCATTGATGATGAAACATCAACATACTTGAGACTGAACTGGGGAATTTCACAGGGATCTATCTTGGGTCCGCTACTTTTTATAATATATATATATATATATATATATATATATATATATATATCATGCTTCGCTAATGTCTGTCTTTCAGCTACTTCTTTTTTTTACGCTGATGATAGTCAGCTAAAACTTTCCTTCAAACCTCATGAATGTCGACAAGCAGTGGCGGCCCTTAATTTCGATTTGAACGTCATATACGATATATCAGTGTCTTCTAATAATTGTGAATTCTAATAAATCCATGTGCCAACTCTTTGGGAGGAAAATCAAAGGAAAATGTTCTTGCAAAATTATGGTCAGAGCATTTTAATGAATGGAAACGTTGTTCGTTTTGTGGATAGTGCCAAGAATTTGGGCTTGAAAATTGATACTGACTTACGATTTACGAGGCATATATCTAATTCGCTGAGCAGAGCTTACTTGAACCTAAGACTCTTATATCAATTCAGAAACTACCTCAATAGATCGGACAAGATATTGCTTTGTGAATCCCTAGTACTGTCACATATGAATTTTTGTGATGTTGTCTACAGTCCTTGTTTGACATTCTTTGATAAGAATACAGATGCTTCAGAATCTGGGCTCTGTTTGAGGTGAGGCATACATAAACATTTAATTACATAATCTGCGGCATTGTTGAAGTTGTTATTTCTTAGTTGGGTATGCTCGGATTTCTTTAATTTTCGTTTGTGTTTTAAATTGTAGAGGGTTAGATGGAAGAATAGACGTATGACTTCAGGTGGTTTTCAACAAGTTACTGTATTATTTTCTGGCCTGGGGTCATGCGAACTAAATCTCGCCCTCAGATAAGTAATTTTTTTGAATTGTATTTGATAGATTCGGTCTTTACTTGGTGGAAACTCATTTTAATAAAAAAAAATGTATATGGGACAGTAATTTATTTCCACTAACTTACTTCTCAACAGAAGCTTGAAATACCATAAGACCAAAAAGCCGGTTTCAGCTTTTAATGAATATTTGATAGATTCAGCCTTTACTTGGTGGAAACTCATTTCAATTAAAAAAAAATGTATATGGACTGTCCCATATAAATTTTTTTTCAATTGAAATGGGTTTCCACCAAGTAAAGAAGCTTTTTGGTCTTACGGTATTTCAAGCTTCTGTTGAATAGTAAGTTAAAGACAGTACAATGTAATACCTGAAGAAGCCACATTGTGGTGAAACAATTGTTGTAGTAGTACAAACATTTTTGTGGAAATAAAGTACTGTCCCATATACATTTTTTTAAAATTTTTGATTTGTATATTTTGGATTGGTAAATAAAGACCATTTATTATTATTATTTCATTACGTTTGGCCAAGGCTCTGCAGATAGCCATTCGATCCATCATGTTTTTTTGTGTTAATTAGTGTGGCACCCAACCATCGAGCTTCTTTTTGAGTGCAGCTTTACACTTATAGTTTAGAACTGTTTTATGGTCGATCTTTAGCTTCTGGTCGATGCTACGACTACTAAAATTTCGGTCAACTTCAATTTTTTCTGTAATTTTCACGACATTTTCCACTACTGGCCTGCCTGTTCGAGGTGCATCTTTAACACAAAAAATATCTGAACAGAATCGACGAATCTATAACTGCACATAATTGTTACAATATCGGGACTATAAATACCCTTCATAATTTCAGCCGCATTTTACCCTTCATCAAAAAAAAAACTGAAAATGTAACGAATTTTCTCTTTGTTGAATTCAATTTCCAATACCCTGTAACCCACAACTGAATGAAACAAACAAAGAACAGCCGAAGATTTTTTTTTGTGTGCAATGTTACCTTGACAACGAGCATAAGTATGAAATTGTTTGATCGATAGTTTACCAGATATCTATTAGTACAGCTATCTACTGAAAAAATAATGGATGTCTTTTCCTCCACCTATTATATAATAATAAGTCCAAAATCTATTGCTTTCAGTTATCAAGGAAGTTATAGATTCAGTAGTTTAGACTACCCAGAGTATTGGTAGAATAGGTAGAAATTTTGGAATCAGTCCATCTGATTCCAAAAAAATTTTAAGAATAGGAAAGATTCTCATTATGCGAAACACCTTTTATTATTATTGATATTATCTTTACTTTATCTAATTATCTTGTGAAGAAAAGATTTTATTTTCAAGATTAATCATGAAAATTTTGCTCAAAAGTGGTGATAAGGGAAAACCTATAGGAAGGCGTCTAATTGTTGATAAATTTTATATTTCTCCCTTATCACCCCTTTTGAGCGAAATTTTCATGACCAATCTTGAAAATAAAATCTTTTCTTCACAAGACAATTTGATAAAGAAACTTCTTTATTGGAAAAGATATGTGGATGATGTATTGTGCATTTGCTTAGATTTTATTAGACAATTGGAAATGTTTCTGAATTTGTTAAATTCATTCATTGTTTAAATTCATTCAAACTCACTATTGAAATCGAAAATTCCCAAAAATCAAGGTAATTTTTTAGATATTCAGAACACAAGAAATGTTAATTCCCTTGAATTTGACATATTTAGAATATCTACGTACCCAGATTCATCAATATATAACAACAGTTCCCACCCTCATAAAATAAAAATGTGTTTTCACGCCTTTGTACATAGGTTACTATCAACCCTCTCTCAATAGAAAACTTTAACAAAGAAAATAAAGTTTTGAAGTCATTTTCGTCGAACAATGATTACAATACGAACATAATCGATTAATTAATTTAAAGAAAAACATAAAAAGGCTCTAGCTTCTCTTTACCCTATTCTTCAGGACAAAGAAACAGAAAAATTTCATAGCATAAACTACATACCACAAATTAGTAACAAAATTTGCAATAGACTAAAACAAAAAACACTAATATTATTTGTACAAATAAAAAAAATAAGGTCCACTCTTAGTATATAGCAAAGACTTTCTTGAAACGTGGGAAAAAAGCGATATATACAAATTATATTGTAATAAATTTTACATAGGTCAAACAGGACGATCTAGAAACATAGGGGTAGAAGAACTGAAAGTTTTGAAAATGAGTTTAAAACCCGAAACGTACATACGTTTCGGGTTTTAAGCCCATCAACAGAAATGAAATCAACAGTGACACTTAAGCCAAGTTGTTTTTATTTACTTTATTAATTTAAAAATGTTTCACCAAGTGATATGCGAGAAATCAGTATCATAATATTAGTGTTCGAATTCAGATCGAACAAGGAATTTTTAATTTACTATGCAGGTACATAAAAATTATGATCCTCGAGTCAGGATTCTAGGCCTTTCAAATATTTCCCATTTTTTCCTACAAAAATTTGGTTCTGTTAAGGACCGAAAATATTCTGCGAAATAGCAAAAAGGTTCAGTTGAAGACATTCCTCGAAGTCGCTCGTTTGCCCTCTCTTCTTGCTTCGACCAAACGGTCACGCAATATTCTCTACTATTCTAACATTGAGTTCTGATCCCACACACATCCTCAAGAAGTTAGTTCTAATCACATTTATCTTTGTCTCTCAAGTTATAATCATACATCTCTTTCTCTCTACTCTTGAATTAATTTATATTCGCATTTCATTTTAACCTTCCAAAGAACACTCTCTCTTAGTACCCCATAAAGCACTAAAGGCTTGGAAGTGAATGTATTATCTACCTTATTTGTACTTAGATAGTAATTTGTTGAAAGGGAAGCCAGTAAGTCAATGCAAGTGAATAACAGTGAAAAAGCTTCAGAAACAAGATAGTGTTTTCACCGCTTTGAGAGTTAAAACTAAACCGAAACTACTCCCTCAATTTGGATAAACAGTCCCAAAACAGTACACCTGTAACATATGTATTTAGGCTGCAAATAAACAAATGAAGCCAGTTATACATTCCTCTCTCAACCTCATTTGAAGTATGCTTAACCAAGAATTTGCAAACTAATTGGTTGACGTTTAATCTATTACTGGGAAGAATTCGAAAGGGTATGCTTACATACCCAAGCAATTCTTCACAATTAGTATCAATAGAATGGAATAAGTTCTACAAAAAATTTTTATTATTTTTGATCCCATGATTAAATTTTGCTGTTGGTTGAAACACAATCTGAATTTGTCAATTTCGGCCGACAAGAAGCTGCCTATTATGATGAAATTAAATTGTTGTGTTTCAAATTATCGAAACCTATTAGTTTCTGATGGTACTGTTAATGAAATTTGAATATTACAAATGAATATTATAGAAATATTTTTCATTAATTAATAAAAAAAAATTATTTCAGTTATCCAAGCTTTCAGTTTTAATGGTTTTTCGGGAAATGACGAGATAGGTCAATTTTAATTTGGAGGGCTACATCTTTGATTACAACGTTGTGTGCGACGATATTCCTATGAAGGGTGGCAACCCCCTCAATAATCTTAAATGGTGTTAGAGGTCAAATGATAAATTATTTGATGAGGTTTTTCTATTCTTTTCATTGATATGCTGAACAATTTCTGACTGTCTTTTTTTTCGATATTAACATCTTGTTGGGAGTGATGAGAGAAGTATATTAAGTGGTTTAGATATTCAAGTTGCCCAGCGTTTATTTTTTAAAAGAAATAGTTGGTACTGTCGTGAATAGGACACTCTCCAATAGACCCCACAAAAATACTAGAGGTATCAAATCAGGAAATCTAGGCAATATAATAGGATCTCTCCTTGTCATCCAATTAACGGGAAAATGATAATGCATGGGGCTGCATAAAATGGTGAGGCACGGTCTTGTTGAAAAATACTTTTTCTATCCGATCATCATTTTTCCTAATATCTACATTGCTTAGGTAGATGAGATCTTGGAATAGATTGAGATAAAATTCACCTGTCTAATAGGAAGAAGAAAGACGCCCACGATGCTATTTCCAAAAATAAAAATATTTTCAACTTTTATGTATTCTGTATCTTTTATTGTAGTTGTAGGATTTAAATCACTAAAATATCTACGGCTACGTCTGTAGACATTACAATTCAAAGAGTACATTCATCAGAAGAGAGTGCTGAAAATGAAAAATGGTGAAAAGCGCTTACGTGGAGTCAGCAGCTTTTAAGTGCATGTTGGTTACAAGTACAATCCTCACAAAAATTTGCATTAGCCTTCCTCTCGTTATTTTACGTCTAAATTCCAAATTCAGACACAATCTGTTGCTATGGGTTCGGTAGCAATTAATGCTTCTCTGCTCACAAAATATGTGTTTCATTTGATCTTCTAACTACCCAATTCCTAAAAAATTTTGCACAAACATGCACTCTGCTGTTCTGTTTTTGAACTGAAATTTAAGTCTATCAGAACAATTATTGTGAAAATATTTGGATAAATATGATTTAATTTAAAATGTGAATAACTACGGTATCATCAAATCAAATTTAACGATTGATAGAATCAGTCAAGATATTCAAGCTTGAAATCAACCCTAAAAATCCTAAGTATTTAGCTCTTTCGGTTCTAAAGTTAGAGGGTTCAGGAAAGGACCGGCTGGCTCGACAAAATTACTTTTGACCTCTGATTTCTCATCATTAGGTGCAACCTAGTCATTTGAGACCATTTTCAGCTAACAATCATCGATCAAGATCGTCTCCATTAAATTTTTATTCACTGAAAATTATTTTACTCAAGATTCTCTAAATACTTCTTTTCGTTTTGCCTGCTGTTTCTGCTGACTTTCTAGTGGTGCCGAAGAATCCAATTCGATATGTCCGAGAACTGCAATTTCGTCAGTAACACTCTAATGCTTTTCACGTTTTTATTAGCAACGGGCACAGTGTTCATAAATTGGGAAATTGAATTAGTCATAACTGAATAACTGATTTTCTGCCATTCGTTGAAAATTTTCGCTGGTGGTCTAGCACTTTCATTTTGTTTCATATAGAGAGCGACTATTTCTACTCTCATTATAGTGCTATGAACCATGTTGACTCAAATTGTTCGAAAAAAAGCAGAAAATAACAGATATTTCTGAATCTAAGTACTTCATGACCTAATGAGTATTCAATTAAAATAAAGGCAACTCGAAAAATCTCAATAAATTATTAGACCTTATCAAAAACTCAATTATGACAAACACTTCTTGCAGTAGATCAGTTTGTTGTTATTTTTATCCTTTCATCATACCTGAAGTTTTGCAAAATGATGACAAAACATGTTCAATATACAGACCACCACAGGGCAACCTAGAAGTTTTCTTTGGAGAAATGGAGGAGCTATTGACTATTGTCGGTGAAGAATTTGAGGAAATCATCATACCAGGTGATTTTAATGTGGAAATGATTAATGAAAATTTATCGAAACCCCGATTAATAAACCTTTCAATCTAACTCAGACCATAAATGAACATACGAGAATAACAGATAAATCCAAATCATGCATCGACGACATATTTACTAACATCGATAACTGGAAATCAAGAACATTGGACTTACTTATATCGGATCACATAGCACAGGAATTGATTATTACTAATACATGCCACACAATACCCAAGGTGAAATACTGTAGATCCTTCAACAACGAAGCCAAAAGTAAATTCATAACAAAATTGAGAAAGCAGAACTGGTCAAGTGGCAGGCTTTTCTGAGAACCTTTCAATCTATCCTAAATAAATGTTTCCCAGTGAAGAATTTTAAATCAAAAAGAAATAGACAAATACCATCCAACACAGAAATAAACAAACGCAAAAGTCAGCTAGATATTTTACTATTGATGAGCAGGTGTAACGTCAAATATAGAGAACTTTATAACAAAACAAAAAAGGACTATGACCAATTAATTTGGAAATACAAAACCCAAACATTTGAAGAAAGAATCAGGAAATCAGATAATAAGAACAAGAGAATGTGGTCAATATGTAATGAAATCAGGGGAGGGCAGAAGAACACTGAGGAATGTGGTGTAGAAGGTGATCCCAAGGAAATAGCACAAAAATTCAATAATTATTTCAATAACATTAGCTCACAGACACACCCTCAACCAGAATGCAAACTTACACAAACGACAGATCTATCTATCTCAAAATAACAAATCCTACAGAGATTTTGGAAATAGGGAAAATACTCAAGAATAAAAACACCAGTGGAATAGACGAAATACCTACAAGTCATATTAAACTAGCCCTCCCTGAAATAAATGGCGTCCTAGCACACCTGGTAAACCATTCGTTCAAACAAGGCAAGTTCCCGGAACAATTGAAAACAGCGATTACCAAACCCATATTAAACAAAGGAAATCCTCAAGAGCTAGGAAACTACAGACCTATCAGTATTCTGCCAAGTTTTTCAAAAATATTCGAACTGATAATGTGCTCCAGAATCACAGAATTCCTGAATAGTTGTGATTTTTTCAGTAAAACACAACACGGATTTCTGAATGGAATATCTACCCAAACAGCCAAATCTGAATTAAGAAAGAACATATTGGAACTATTAGAAGGAGACAACTTAGCACTGACCATATTTTTGGATATGTCAAAAGCATATGATTCAATAAACCAGGAACACCTGCTCAAGAAACTTCAGGCTTATGGAATAAGAGGAAATGCATACAAGTGGATTGAATCATATATTGGCAAACGAAAACAAAAAGTGAAAATCATCAAGGAAGGAGAAAATGCTGAATCCACTGAACTGATATATAAAAGAGGGATAGGACAAGGAGGTGTATTGGGACCGCTTCTATTCCTAATATTCCTGAATGATTTGGAAGATATAGCAGAGGAAGATGAAAAACTTATCAATTATGTGGACGACACCAACCTATTGGTAGGAGCAAAAGATGAGTATACATTGATTCGTGCACGTACCAACTTCTTCGATAGGATACATGAATGGCTACAGAAGAACGAATTGACCCTTAATATTGAAAAAATCAGCCTTATAGTTTTCAGTACTAACAGAAGTAATAAAAGCAAACCAAACAGCATTACTTTAGAAAATAAGGTTATAAATATTGTAGACAGTACTAAATTTTTGGATGTATTCATGGACTCGTTTATGAATTTTAGAGCAAATGTGGAAAATTTAAGTCAGAAATTGATTCAGATTAATTTTGCGATTAGAATATCTAGAAAATACCTGAATGATAAATCAATGAAGGTTTTATATTATGCAAATTTTGAATCTAGACTTAGATATGGGGTTATTTTTTGGGGAACTAAAAGAAATTTAGAAGAAATGTTTAAAATACAAAAAAGAACAATAAGGGTAATTTTTAAGCTGAAATATAATGAAACTTGTAGAGAATTGTTTGAGCAAAATAACATCTTCACAGTCTATGAGTTATACATACACGAATGTGCTGTATTCTTACATAAGAACAAAGAAAAATTCATTCAATATAATCACAGTAATAGTTACAACACAAGAACACAAAATTTAAATTTTCCCATTCATAGATTGACTTCAAGTGAAAAACACCGCACATATAATCGTATAAGAATATTTAATCAATTGCCAAATAACATTAAGAACATAAATAATTTAAGAATCTTCAAAAACAGAGTGAATTCTTTGATTATAAAACTTGAGCCTTATGAGCTAGGAGATTTTTTTAATGTCACATTAGAAAGCTAACCTATTAATTTCATTTAGACACTATTTCACTTCAGTTGAGCATCTTATCTGTAAGCCTTATATGAAATAAAGAAGTATTATTTTTATTATTATTATTAGCATCAACCTAGCATTTATAAATATATATAAATGGTGTAATTCATTGTGTAATATATAGATCGTGAAAAAACAAATTACAGTCGATTATTATCTCTCTATTCTCGATGTATGCTTTTTCTGGAATTTCGATACTAATTGATTAATGCTCAATGACTACCAGGAAAGTTAGAAAAGGTATATAAAAATAGCATCGGATTCTCCATCAACATTTCAAAATTTCTTTGAAAGCTGCCTGATTCTGCAGCAAGCGGTTAGAATATTCAACAGAAAAATATGACCAACAGAAAAAATTAACTTCTGGCTTCAGTCATATTGGATAAATGAAGGTGTGCACATAATAGTGAAATCTAACACTAGAACTTTGTAATGTCAAAAAATACCACGAATCGGTCAATAAAACAAAACTATATATTATTTGTGTTCTCTTTATCTATTGTATTGATAAACAATCCAACATTTTAAAGGAATCGATTTCAATAATCGTCGGGAATTCTCTTTCATGTTTTCTATCGACTAAAACGGGTCCTCGAAAGGTTAATTTGAGTTCTGAAAGAAAATTTTTTTCCAGAACCAGTAAAAGATGGCGATGGGCTTTGTTAAGATTTTGGCTAGAAATTGTTTTGTAATGAGGGCTTGGTGAAGTAGTAAGGTTATTAACAATTGTCCTCTTTTTGACGAAACTACTCCATCATATTTATAACCTAACCTTCTGGTGGGAATTTCGAGTGCAAAACACCTCAATAATCTTATAGAAATATGATTGCATACATGTGCTGCTTTTTTCACCTGTGGTTTTTGATAGAGTGATTCAAAGTAACCAACATGTTCAGCTCTTTCCATACAAAATTCTGTTTGCGGTGCAGAATTTTAGACATTTTCTTTTTTCGATATTTTAAGCCATTTTGAAGGTTGAAGCATTGTTAAAAAATTATTGAACTCAATTTTTAGATGTTTAACAATATGTAAGGTTTACATTTTTGCAACTTGTTTTGAACTTTCGTTCATCTTCAGGCAACTGACCCCTAAGCACATGGTACGGGGTATTTTATGCAGATTCGGGTACAATGTAATGATAATAAAAAGTGACAGTTACATGAATTTTGTCTCGACCAGATGTTAGAGAAAATAAAAATTTTTAGGTAATTATGAGGGTAGCATGCTGTTTGAACGCATTAAAAATTTGGAAATTACATAGAAAGTTTATTCTGCGTTCCTAACGTTAAATATCGAGAATACATTTCTTTACTTGAAATAACACGCAAATCTATGTCTTGTATGTATTTTGCATACTCTAGATGGCGTTAGTGTATTATTAATTATATATACATATATATATATATATATATATATATATATATATAGTGTATTATTAATTATTTATATATATATATATATATATATATATATATATATATATATAATTAATTAATGTCTCTGAGTGTGTATTTTGCATACACTAGATAGAGCAATAGTCCAGGAGAAATCGGCGCATGAGTACCGAAAACTATTCCACCTCAATTTTTTTATGCAATTCTCCTCAAATTACCCTACTAATGATATAAATGCATGTTGCCACGGGGCAACCCCGTGCCATATTGTTTAAACCGAAATTGTTTAAACAATTGCAAGAAATTGTTATTTTTCAACCGGACAGTTTTTTTGTATTTTTTGTTGGAATACAATTAAAAAAAGTCCTATGGCTTATTACGATAAAGTAATTATTTGTCGAGATATGAATTTTTAAAGGTTGAAGAAATCTTAAATTTGAATACTTTTGACCCATGAAAAATATATTAAAAAAATAATAAAATATAAATTATATTTTTTTTTACTCTATATACAATAGTTAACAATATCCTTAATTACGATTTCAAGAAATTAAATTGTTTATAACTGTTTTTTAATCGTTAATTCTGCGCGCTCAAAAGTATGAGTCAGAGACGGCCTCACAGTGTCCTGAATCATTATTTGTCATTTATCTTTTGAACTATCATTTTAATCATAATTTTTTAATTGAGCAATGTTATCAATAATTAAATGCTCTACAATTTGTTTTCAACAAATTATTTTCTAAAATCAGATTTACAAAAGTTATTTAAGGATAAAGGGGAACATATAATTAAAATTACTCAAGCCTACGTTTGGAAATAAGCTTTAAGTCCCCAATATAAAATATTAGATTTTACTCAGTTCGGTTACAAAACAGAAAATGACACTTTGCTATCTTTATTTATGAGCAAAAGCTCGTTTCCAACTGACCTAAAGAAACCGTGCAAATGTAAGGAAGCTTGTAAATCCAAAGAATGTTATTGTAAAAAAAATAATATTAGTTGAATACTTTTATGTGGTTATGATTCAGAAGCATGTGAGAATATAATATAAAAAAATGATATAGACAATAAATAAATACTTGTTTTTAAATCTTGTTACATTATTTTATACTTCTACACGTATAACCTTTGTTTGAAGAAGTTATCGAATGTAAGTACTCTCTGTTTTAATGACAAAAAAGCCATATAAACCCACAAAAATTTTAATTTATGCTCCCATTTATCCTTCAATAACTTTTGTAAATCTAATTTTAGAAAATAATTTGTTGGGAACAAATTGTAGAGCATTTAATTATTGATAACATTGCTTCCTTAAAAAATCCTGATTTAATGATAGTTCAAAAGATAAATGATAAATAATGAGAGGCCGACGCAGCGTATGAGTCTGAGAGAGACGGTGATACTTATGGGTAAGCGAGTAAACTTTTGAGCGCGCGGAATTAACGATTAAAAAACAGTTATAAAGAATTAAATTTCTTGAAATCGTAAAAGAGGATATTGTCAACTATTTTATAAAGAATTAAAAAAAATATAATTTATATTTTTTGTTTCAATATATTTTTCATGGGTCAAAAGTATTTAAATTTAATATTTCTTCAACTTTTAAAAATTTATGTCTCGAAAAATAATAACTTTATCGTAATAAGCCATGGAACTTTTTTAAATTGTATTTCAACAAAGAATACAAAAAAAATTGTCCGATTGAAAAGTGACAATTCCTTGCAATTGTTTAAACAATTTCGGTTTAAACAATATGGCACGGGGTTTCCTCATGGCAAGATGCATTTAACTCATTAGTGGGGTAATTTGAAGAGAATCGCTTAAAACATTGAGGTAGAATAGTTTTCGGTACTCATGCGCCGATTCCTCCTGGACTACTAGTGTATTAGTAATATCTTTGGAGTCTCTATGTATAGCGAATATAGATACTGGACAGATTTGGAGTCACTAGCATACATTGCACTGACTAAAACCAATCAGTTTGAAACGTTCGCATGTCTGCAATTTGCCTCTGTGGTCTACAAAACCTTGTCGAGTTTGTTCGAGTATTGAATTGTTATACAGATGAGTGTGGATAGCTCAGCGGGAGAGCATCGGACTCGTGACCGGGAGGTCCAGGTTCGAGTCCTGTTCAGGTAGAAAAGAAATTTTCTAGTTGGACGGGTATCTGCCACCATTTCACTGTTGGGTCAAAAATTAACAGTGCTGTGACCTAAAGTGGCGCAAGATCGCAGTAACAAAGCCTACACAGAACACAACTGAACTCCTAACTCGCACAAGCTGAAAAAGCTTCTGAGGGATCTTCACAGAAGATCTAGGAGTATCAGGATAATAATAAAATAATAAATAATAAAAAAAGATGTATGTTACACTGTCTCGGTTTCTAGAACTTTCCATGACCATAGCTCATACTCCTTATTAATGATTACATAGATCAGGTTAATCATTCATTATCTCAAGAATATTTTTCGGCAGCAATTTATATACTTCAATGGACTCTAGATAGTTGAGCTTCGTGCCTTTTGATTCTACATGTAATAGTTTTAGGTTGTCGATTATTGGAAATATGTTGCCATTCTCGATGTAATGTGTTGCGACGTTGGAGCTTCTTTTATTTTTGGAGAGATCCATTCGATGTTCATTATACCTTGTATAAAATGAACGTCCCCTATGATCGATATTTTTTTTATTGCAGATTGAACATGTTAACTCATAAATTCCTGATTTTAGTAAATTTGGGGTTGGATTCCTTCGCATTGAATAACAGAGACGGCAGTTCATTTTCTCGTTTGAAACCTATTTTGATATCAAGTTTTGAAATATTATTGGCTATTTCTTCACTTATGTCATCGAAGTACGAAAAAAATGAACATTTTGGTTTTTTATGTTTTAATCAAATAGCCATGAACCAAATTTACCCTTCTATTAAAACAGAAAAAACCAAAAATTTCATCATATTAGGAGTACAAATAAGTTTCCGCCGCTTTTTAACACAAATTAAATATTTATTCTAGAAGAACGATATGACACTGCTTGCTGAGTGACTTCTAATGTTAGAGCAAGTTCTTTTTATGTTTGAGATGAATTTTCCTCCAATAATTGCACCAATTCTGCATCCTCGTAAATTTTTGGCCTTCCACTGCGATCTTTGTCTTCTACGTCGAAATCACCGTTTTTAAACTTTTGAAACCACTCTCGACACGTTCTCTCACTCAAAGCACCCTCACCATATGCTTCTACGAGCAATTTATACGCCTCAGCAGCAGATTTCTTTAAATTAAAGAAGTAAACTAATATTTCCCGCAAATGACGCTTAATTGGCTCAAATTTTGACATTTTCAATTTAAATTAAATTAAATTTTACCAATATGAAATTAATGATATTAATAGGTTATGTTGTTCTTGAATGTACAAACTATTTTTTAAGCCGGTTCTCATCTGCGAAAGCTAACCGAAACTCCGTGTCGCGCCATCTACAATAAAACGGCGGAAACTTATTTGTACTGCTAATAACTCCATACAAAATTGTTTCAACCCAAGAACTCAAACCAACAGATCATTATTGAAAACAAAATTCAATGATTCGATTATTTCAAGAAATGGACCGATAAATTATCCGCCTCGTTCTAGCGATTTAACTCCATTGGACTCCTTTCTTCAGGGTTATATATAGTTATTGGTTTACAACAATCATCCATCAAATTTAGACGATTTACAGATCAATATTTAACTAGTAATTGCTAACATACGATCAGACTTGTGTGAGAGAATTATGGAAAATTAGGTTGAACGACTTAATTCCTGCCAGCGTTTCCGTGGTGGACATTGAAATGATGTTTCGTTTCATAAGTAATGGTATCGATGGTACTTTATAATGAAATAAAAATTTTAATAATTTTCAAATAAATAATGTCTTTTATTTACAAAACAAAATGAAGCGCTGTTAATCAAAGAGCCTTTACTTCATATCATATAATCTCCATGAAATTTTGCAGGAGCATGCCCGTTATTATTCTGCCAATCCGTGTCGAACGTCAGACCAATTGAATTTGTAGTTGCAAAAATATCGGAAAAGATATGATCAATTTGCAAACTTGAATAACTATTGAACCGTTTTCGTCCATTGACGAACTTAACCCAGATAGTTAAATCTTCCGTAAAAGTTTCCAGTTTATAGCTCTTTCCGCTTGAAATTTAGCTTGCTTACGAATGGACAGGATGGACAAAATTATGTTTGAACTCGGAAACTTCATCAATGAGTTCAACGTAGTCGTTTAATATCTTTTTTGGCTCAAAATTTGAAAATAACATACATTTGGGCTTAAGAATAGCACGTTAGTTTCTGGAACAAACGCTCACAGATGAAAAACCCGATTCGGGGGTGAAAAGGAAAAACGATATAATGCATATTTTATTCTTCCCAATCTTTTCCTCCGGCGATAACCACATCGACTTAAAATTCATGAATGATGCCTTGTTTAAACGGTCTTTCATTTCTCTAACCAATTCTGCCAAAAAATAAGCCCTAATTTGACGAAAACCTCATTTCAGTGGGTGGAACAGTGATTATGATTATAAATTCATTTTTGGCCGAATAAATAACGTCATGAATGATTTTTAAGAACAGAATTTGTTTTTTTTTCTTTGCACAATTTCGTGTAGGACATCCAGATGTGAACTTTTGTCATTCTCATGTCCAAAATTATAATGTCAAATTGAGAGAACTTGGAAACGTTAAAATTAAAAAACTAGAAAGCACTGTCGTAAAGTTATAAGGTATACATGCTCGTCCTTTTTTTATAACAATTCCATATCGAAGTAATTATGAAGCTTCAATTATATATATGACTTTGTCCTTCAGACTCCAATCATATTTTATGATAATAATATCATGATGAACAAAAACACGGTGTTTTTTATCTGAAAGTCAGTCGGCTCTCCTGAAGAAAATACATGATTAAACAGTGTGGATAGCTCAGTGGGAGATCATCGGGCTCGTGACTGGGAGATCCGGGTTCGAATCCTTTTCAGGTGGAAAAGAAATTTTATTGTTAGACGGGTGTCTGCCACCATTTCACTATTGGGTCAAAAATTAAGAGTGCTGTGACCTAAAGTGGTGTAAGTTCGCAATAAAAAGCCGAACAGAACACCTAACTCGCACAAGGTAAAAAGCTTCTGAGGAATCTTCACAGAAGATCTAGGAGTACCAGGATAATAATAATAAATAATAAAACGGCTTTATCCTTTTCCTTCCGATTTGCATCGTCACCCGTCACCAAGAAATTGTGTCTAAAATAATTTAAAGGCACTCCATGCACTTTTCGTAATTTTTGTCATAGTCAGATGGGAAAAAATAAAACATTTCTCGTAATTTATCTTCCCGAAATTATTCATACTAACTTTGAACTCTATTCGACTTATACTGTCGAAAATCATCGAGAAATGAAATTTCAAATCAGAATTACTCAGGAACGATTAAGCCGATCCCATCTCTTCTCGAACATAACTTATATATCCAAACTCAAAACCATCCCTGAAAATTCCAAATCTCTAGATTTTTATGTTAATTTTAACCTTATCTTTTATGATTTTTGGCCTATCTAAGTTAATGAAATAAATTTTGTTTCATTTGAATTGTGAAATTTTGGATATACAAGTGATATTGCTTTCTTGTAATTTATTTTATCAAGTAAATTATCTACAATTAACGGATTAAAATCATTATTGAAAGTTATTTGTTTAATGATTTTATACTCTTTGTCAATTTTTTTTTCGTCATGGGTATGTTAAGCAATCTATAAAGCATACTATTATAAGCCGACAATTTTTGTGAATATGTATGGTTTGAAGTATAATGAACCGTACCATCTATATGTGTAGGTTTCCTGTATATGGAAAAGTCGTGTCTATTATAAATGTTGATGATTTTTAAATCTAAGAAATTGATGATATTACTCACTTCATCTTTCTGTGTGAATTCAATTGTTGGATATAATTTATTGATAGATTCCAAAAATGAACAATGTTGTCAATTTGTGCCATTAAATAAACAAATTATGTCATCTACATAGCGGTACCTATAAACGAAATCTTTAAAATATGGGAGTTTTTGGATATTGGTTTCTAGGTGATCCATGAATATTTCTGATAACAAGGGGCTTAATGGGTTTCCCATTGTTACACTTTCTTCGTCCAGATAGAACGTGCCGTTGAACATAAAGTAATTTTGATCTAGGCAAACGTTTAAGGCGTCTAATATTTATGTTTTTACAACAAGATTAGTTCGTTTTTGTAGTAATAAATCATCAACTAATTTTATGGTTTCACTGCCGGTATACTAGGAAATAAGTTTTTTACATCAGAGGAAACAAATTTGGCATTGTTTGGATATGTATATGCTTAATTTTTTGTATAAGTTGATAAAAGTTTTTTATTGCAAATTTGGCTTCAAAGTTAGTTTCTGTTAGTATAATTTTGGTTAATGTTTTTGAAAGTTTATATGACAGGGCTGCGACAAATGAAACAACGGGTCTAGTGTGATTATTCTCTTTGTGTTCTTAATTGAAGAATACAAAATGGGTGTTGATGGGTTCATGAAAGTTAATTTATAATTACGAATATTTCCAAAAAGTGCTTTTGATTGAAGGATAACTGATTTGATTTGTTTTTGATATTTTTCTGTTGGGTCTTTTTGGATAATTTTATATTTATTTTGGTCCAAAACTGAAGTTGTTTTCTGTATGTATTCTATTTTGTTTAATGCTATGACTATATTTACTTTATCTGCGCGAGTAAATATTAGGTCATTTTCTATAATTTAATTTCTGATTGATTTGACTGTTTGGTTATTGGTATTGTATTGATAAGTTGATGTTTCTTCCTTTATTATACTGGACAAAATACACTTGTCTATATTTGAATTTTGACAATTTCTCAATGCATTTTTGCATCGATAGCTAGATGTTCTAAAAACTTTTGATTGATATTATTTAAGTTAAATTTATATCCTTTTTCTAATAATTCTTTTTTTTTGTATCAAATTCTACTTCAGAAAGGTTGGTGAATTTCGAATGGAAAATATGGTCTGAAAATTTTTGTGCTTTTAAGTTAATTTCATTCTTATTGGATACTAAATAATTAACTTTATTTTTTTGTAAAATGAATTTGTTGCGTATATAGTCATTTACGTCATTTCTAATATTTCTGTCTAAATCATCGAACAAAATATCATGGAATGAACTAGTTCATTCTGAGTGGATTACCTTAAGGTATATGTTGTAGGCGTCTCTCAATTGGTATTGAAATTTCGTATCCATTCTGAGCCTTGCTTTCATTCCTGCTAATCTTTCTCTTTCTGCTGCTAGGCTTCATTCTATTCATTGCTTTGAGTTTGATGTAACTGGGGCTAACTTCCAATTCCAGGCATTAGGTATACATTCTGTCAAGAAATTACCGGGAATTATCGATTTAAATCTGGCGGGGCAATGAGGCAGGTAAAATTTTTTTTTCCTCGGTTGGTACCACTGTCCTTAATTACTATGCCAAGCTTGAGCGGGGTCTGTCAACTAGTGTGTTTGCAACAGCTGATTAAGTCAGTCGATGTCAGAGTGCGTGCCGATTTTTACTATGGGTGATTACGTTGAGCAAAGAATTTGTTTAAAGTTTTGTGTTGCAAAAGAATTTTCGTAACCCGATGCATTGAAAATGTTGCAAAAGGCCTTTGGTGATAATGCTCTATCGAAAACTCGTGCATATCAGTGGTACAGAGCCTTCAAGGACGGTCGTGAAGTGGTCGCCCATCGACGGCTTCGATCGAAGATAACGTAGATGAAATTAAGGAAAGGGTGCTGGAAAACCGTCGTACCAGCTTGAGAGAGATAGCACATGATCTTAAGATATCCCACGAGTCCGCAAGTACGATTTTGATTGATATTTTGGGCATGAGAAAGGTGGCCGCACGACTCGTACCGAAAGACCTGAATTTTCTTCAAAAACGTCATCGCGAACAGGTTGCTTCAGACATGCTGGATCGCTGTAATTCCGATTCTACATTCATGGAACGCATTATAACTGGTGATGAGACCTGGGTCTACGAGTACGATATGCAAACAAGCCAGCAATCATCGGAATGGATGGCAAAAAATGAGCCGAAACCGAAAAAACCACGCCGAAGCCGCTCGAAAATGAAGATGATGCTCATTGTTTTCTTCGATATCCGTGGCGTGGTGCACTACGAATTCGTTCCAGAGGGTCAGACGGTAAACAAGGAGTATTACTTAGGCGTTATGAAACGTTTGCGTGAGCGTATCCGTAAGAAGCGGCCAAATTTGTAGGCGAACAACTCATGGATTTTGCATGACGATAACGCGCCTTCTTACCGAGCTACGATTGTGACTGACTTTGTCGCTAAAAACTCAACAAACGTGCTTTAGCAACCACCGTATTCGCCGGATTTGGCTCCCTGCGACTTTTTCCTCTTCCCAAAACTAAAATTTCCCCTTCGTGGCACCCGTTTTGAGTCGATTGAAGCCATAAAACAAAATTCGGCGCGAGAGCTAAAGTCCATCCCGGAAAGCGCCTATAAAAAATGTTTCGATAATTGGAAGTGCCGTTGGCATAGATGTATTGGAGCAAATGGAGCCTATTTTGAAGGCGACCCAATAAATTTTGACGATTAAATGTAAAAATGTTGTTTTAATTGAAAATTCCCGGTACTTTCTTGACAGAGTAGTAAAACCAAATATTTTGTGTAGTTTTTCTACATCGTAATAACAATTTAAAGTAGCATAAGAACGAAAAACTGGTATCAGTTTGTATCCAATTTTTGATTGTCTCGGTCTTTACTAGACGTCAAGTAAAGACCGAGACAATCAAAAATCAAATAATATTTCCATCAATATGAGAGACACATTTACATGTGGAAAGTTTTATTTTTGCAGAATCGTTTAAGGTTGAAAGCCTCGAAACAGGTAGGTATCACATGATATTTAATGTTATTTAAGATTTCTAAGTATCCATGGCTATCTTCAGAGGGATTGAGCGGAAAAGAATTTTTTTTTCCCCATTTGAACCCTCCAATCGCGATTGGAGGGTTAATTGAAATTCCCCGCGGGGAATTTTAAGTATTTTTGTACAGATTATCCATTGAATCATATTGACCATTGAAGGTTTTTGGCTGGACACAGTGTATAAGTCACGGTTGACGAAAAAAAAACCTTTTCATGAAGGCATTGTACGCTGCAAGAATGTGATCTCATGAATATTATGACCGCTTCCAGCGTTGCGCTTATTTGTTTCCACGTATTCATATTTTTTGTTCAAACCAAATTGAAACATTTGCTGGAGCCCATTGAAAACAAAACTAGGGAGTGTGGAGGCTATTGCTAAAAAGAAATGAACTGCGTAACGTGATGATGTGAAAATTATTGTGTCAAACGAGTCTTATGCAAATCCTGTTGGGATGGATGTTCAGTGGTTTGTGCTGAATTATTTACGCGTCAAAGAAATCAATGAATCATTCAACACCTTGAGACCTTTTGTCGGTACACTACAACATTCACTTTATTCCCACTGTCGATATAAATCAGCCCAAACCATCACAGATCCATACGTCTTTTCACGGAGAGTACCACAATTTCGCAATTTATTTTTACTGTTGTTGTGCAAGCACGCATAATGATTCTGTTTTTTACGTATTGCTAAATGACACAAAATTTTTTATTAGAAACTTCAAATGCTTCTGATCTAGGAAAGCGAGTTTTTTTTTATAAATATTCATTCAAAAGCCCAAACCATCACAAATTATATAGAATGTGCCATATGATACTTTCATGTTAAATATTTTGTTTCACATAAAGAGAACATAAATTAAAACACTGGTCTTTGGCTAATATTCATTGAATTAAACAACAATTGTCTCCTGAATTACATTTTGGCTTCTTCAGGTGGGCATTACAACTATATACATTGCCGAGCATAAAATAAGAGTTACTCTGTAATTTGAATATACTTTATGAACTTATATGATGTTGTTTCTATACATACAAAAAAATTCAATGTTGTTTTAACTGTTCGAAATCACTTAGTAAGATTAATATCTGAGAATTACCTGGTTTACAAAAACTTCTTTCAAGTTTTACAATAGCATATTACTACAAAGATGAAAAATGAATGTAATAAAACTGCAGTTTGATCGAATATCAAAATGAATCTACAGAATTCGAAAAATACTTAACTCAGTTGGTTGTGTAGTACTGATGATGGTACTCTTTTTTCTGGCTTCGTAAAGCTCGGATCTGACGATGTTGTAAATTGCTGATACAACCTCTAATTTCAAGTGGATATGCATTAAAATTTTGACAATATTCGTCCTTGATGCAGTACAAAGGAATAGACACAGTAAAAAAATTACTCCAGAAAATTATCTCCTTATTTTTCACTTTCTCACACAAAACCGTGATATTCCATTGTCAGACAGGGAAATAGGATCTTGTACTTCCCACAAGGGGATATGATTATTCAAATCATACCGAATTAGATGCAGATTAACAATTTAATTATTACAAACTTGTAGGAAAATGAGAAAAATTCACCCAAATTATATTTCCTATTAACACCGGTTTATTCGCGATTCCCTTTCAAGTCAAATAAAGTTACAGAAACTGTAATATGAAAATCGCGCAGTTCTATACCTATGGGATATGCTATAATATATGCTACGAAATGCGATAGCGCAGAAAGGGGACGGAATAACTCTACAAAGTATATTCCACTGAAATGCTCAAAAACCACTATCAGCATATGTTTTGTTCCAGTGGTTTCGTCGGTCTTTTGCAAATTAATTGATTCGGTTTTATGGAGGCTATCCGAGCAGACGCTGGTCACGGTCAAAGCGAAACTACGGGAAACTTTGGAGTATGTCCTTTTTTGTTTCTTTTCTCACTATAAGGTTCTAGGAGCAAACGACAACGGCTAGGGACGATTAAGTTCTCGTTTTTAGTGGTATGATGAACCGAATAGTCACGTCAGTTTTCCTTCAAAATCATCTGCATGATGTGAAGAACGTAAACGTAAATGAAAGGACAGTTACGAGGCAACTTCATTCTGCTGGATCATCTTCACCAACTAAGGCTGCTGGCCCTCCGCTTTCAAGAGAATACCGGATTGAATTATTGAGTTTTGCACGAGACCACTTCGGAAATACTGGGGTAACGTATTGTGTTCAGGTGAATCACGATTTTACATTATGGGCCCAGATAGAAGTGTAAGAGTGTGGCGACTACAAGGCGAGAGAGAAAATCAAGCATTATATTATTATCGAGGGATTTCCATTTATTTGGTGAAAGGTTAGTTATGCCATATCTTTTTAATCTCACGCGTAGTTAGTCTTTATCCAGAATGAGGCTTTGACTGTTCATAGATACCTAACAGAGATTCTAGAAGACCATTCTTGATTAATGTGGGAGAAACTGCAACATTTATGCATGAAAATACTCAAATAGCTGCTGCCTATAGTGATGAAATTTATTTGGCCTGTTCTGAGACCAAATTTAAATCCGATAGAACGTATTTAGGATAATATGGGGAGACGTTCACGGAGATATGTTCCGGCTTCCAGAAATTCTAGACAGCTTAGCGACATGCTGATGCAGGAATGCGACAAAATTCCACAATATGTGAACCAAAGCATATCTCGTCGTTTGCAAGCAGTTATCAATGCTATAGGAGAAAATATTCGATAATGAAGTTCTTATTGTTTTATTTGACGTGATATCGTATGAAATAAAGTTTTAAATTTTCAACTTTGAATATGACGCAAAAAATTTTTTTATTCAAGCAAATCCCCTGGAGAGTTGTATATGGGACACCTTATAGGGTGTTTTTCTGTAATTTTAAGACTTTTACCATACATTCACTCTTCAGTATGCAACATACACTTTAATCGGACATATTCAGAACATGACGAGGATTTTTAATTCAATGCTCAACTTTTCAATGGCAGTGCTTGTTGATTTATGCTATCACCTCTAGAGCTTTCAGAGATATAATCGGTGTTATCATATCGCGTAATGGTCCGATAAAAATACACTTTCAAATGCTACAACTCACGAACAATGACTTTTTGCCATTTTACTTTAAAGTTCAACTCTGTCTCACCTTCTGTTTCTAACTGAAATTTTGAGAATGTTTACACATTTTTGTGACTGAAGTTGTGTAAAGATGAGATAGCAGTTCGAATCTGCAGTCACAGGAATGTGTAAAAATCTTTATTTCATAGCAATTGCACATAAAAATTCCTAAAAACTCAAAAACTTCTTTCAATCATGATCAACTTCCAAATAATAACGTCCAAAATAATTCAATATTTTATTTCGAATTTCATTTAGAATATATTAATCTGTTGTACATATAGTGGACTTGTCTGAATTGAGGGTTCTGATTTTATGCTGTTGTACTTTCGAACTTTATATTTCGAAATTCATCTTCAGTTAAGTCCCTCCTCAGACAAAAACGTAAACTTCTTAATTTAGTAGTGAAGTAGTAAATCTAAAGGCAGAAATATGGACGATGTACATAAAATGAATTGTACAAGTTGATTATATTTAAGAAATGATCAGCTTGGATCTTCCGGACTGTTATCTTTGCTTCTTGCGTGAAAAGATATCGAATGTTATGTCTTGGAAATTTAAAATTGCAACAATTCAGCTACAATTATATTTCAATATGCCCGAGCCCAGTCGGTTTAACTGGGTCGTGAGCCGGATCTCACAATTCCACAAAATGAAAAGACACAACTCCCTGACAAACAAGTCACTCGTTTAATTTACCATAAGTAATTTTTCTTACAAATTACAAATATACATTTAGAAGAAATATACAATTTACTATCTAACACTAGAGCAAGTTTCAAAAATATTATTATCGATAAAAGTTGAATTATATACAGAAAATGAGAGTTTCTCAATGTTATTAATATATACAAAAATTTAAAGTTTCTTGATGTGATATGAATATTATATATCATTACAAAATTTAGCGTTTCTCAATGTTACTTCCCTGGTTGGTTTAGATTACAGGCTGATGTTTTGCCAATCAAAGCAGGTGGTGGTTTTGTAGGTCGTTTCAAGAAGGCTGTTATGTGGTTCTCCGAACTTAATAGCTTCAACGTCTTTGGGCAACCAGTGTACGTGTAACTATTCCTCACCAAGAAAACTTCCAAACTCCAGGAACAAATAACAGGAAAATAATCCTAGAGAAATCCAGGAAAAATATTCCAAAGGAAAAATCCAGGAAAAGATAGTCCAAAAAAAAACTGTTAAAAAAAGAACAAAAATGAGAAATACGCCACATTAACATTTTGAACACTTCTGTCTCTGAAACTTTTCTTATTCTTCAAAATGGAAAAAACACTTGTGTATTTGTTCCGCCATTTCTGATAAGAAAAATGCAGAAACTTTCAAGGCAATCATATGCAAAATTTTCCAGGATAGAAGTGTGTTTTAAAAACGAAGAAATAAATAATATAGTTAAAATAATGTAACATTTGAAACGTGCATCAAGCAAAAAGTTTCACACAATCAATATAAAAAAAATGACAAAGGCATTTCAAAAAGAAAAATATATGACAAAAATAACATGCTTTAAATGCAGTTCAAGCATAAAAACGAATTATATTTACCCCTTCTTTGAGGGTTTTTTACTTCTATTCTTCAAGAAAAATTGATTTACGAGAAAATAAATTTTATAACATTCAGATTGTAAACAACTTTACTCTGCAATCGTGAATCGAAAAAGAAATAATTCCTTCATATCAACGCGCACATGACGACACATTTACGAACAGATATCCCAATTTCTTCATTCATCGGTCTTCTCGATAAAAGTGAGATAGATACCAGCAAATAAATTCGACGTGTAGATCGCTACAAAATACACTTGTGATAGTATGTGACATGCGAGAAAATTTTGTATACAGTTGGAAACAAATGTATGTACTCCTATGGATTTTGAATAATGAAATATCCACGTTAAATAATATCAGTGATTGGTTAACGATTTTTAATAATAATCAATAATAATTTGAAAAAAAAAACTATAAGGAGTACAAATAAGTTTCCGCCGTTTTATTGTAGATGGCGCGGCAGGGAGTTTCGGTCAGCTTTCGCAGATGATAACCGGCTTAAAAAATAGTTTGGACATTTAGGAACAGCATAACCTATTAATATCATTGATTTTATATTGCTAAAATATTATTTTTATAAGTTGAAAATGTCAAAATTTGAGCCAAGTAAGCGTCATTTGCGGAAAATATCAGTTTACTTCTTTAATTTAAAGAAATCTGCTGCTGAGGCGCATCAATTGCTCGTAGAAGCATATGGTGAGGGTGCTTTGAGTGAGAGAACGTGTCGAGAGTGGTTTCAAAAGTTTAAAAAGTTGATTTCGACGCAGAAGACAAAGATCGCAGTGGAAGGCCAAAAATTCACGAGGATGCAGAATTGGAGGAATTATTGGAGGAAGATTAATCTCAAACACAAAAAGAACTTGCTCTAACATTGGAAGTCACTCAGCAAGCAGTCTCACATCGTTTAAAATCATTGGGAATGATTCATAAACAAGGAAATTGGGTTCCGTACGAATTAAAACCGAGAGATATTGAACGCCGATTATGCTTAAGTGAAATGCTGCTAGCTAGACATAAAAAAGGTTTTTTACATCGTATCGTAACTGGTGATGAGAAGTGGATACATTATGACAATCCAAAAAGAAGAAAATCATGGGGTTTACCTGGCCACGCGTCAAAATCAACAGCAAAACCGAATATTCACGGAAAAAAAAGTTATGCTGTGTATTTGGTGGGATCGGCTAGGTGTAGTGTATTATGAGTTGCTTAATCCGAGCGAAACAATTACTGGAGCCCTCTATCGAACACAATTGATGAGATTGAGCCGAGCTCTGAAGGAAAAACGCCCTTAATACTATTCTAGACACGAAAAACTATTCTTCTGCATGACAATGCTCGTCCACATGTTGCGGCTTCCGTGAAAAAGTACTTGGAAACACTTGATTGGGAAGTGTTACCCCACCCGCCGTATTCACCAGACATTGCACCGTCCGATTATCACCTGTTCCGGTCTATGGCACATGCTCTGACGGTGCAGCGGTCCACATTTTATGAGGATACCAAAAATTGGGTTGATTCGTGGATAGCCTCAAAAGACAAGGAGTTCTTTAGACGTGGGATTCGAATGCTGCCTGAGAGATGGAAAAAAGTGGTTGCAAGTGATGGGCAATATTTGAAATAAATTTATATTACCGTTCTTCTATAATAGATATTTAATTTGTGTTAAAAAACGGCGGAAACTTATTTGTACTCCTAATACAAATTGATATTTCATAATTCGTTAAAAATAAATTTCACATAGAACATTAAAATAAGAAATAACTTCAGAACAATTCTTTTTCCTCTTTTAGAAGGTGTATCCTGACTTATTCAGCAATTTGTTTACTCGAACAAGGTGCATTGGTTTCAACAGCAGCATCTAGTTCTTTTTTCAGACGATTTTTACTAATGTTTCTGGTCACTTATCAGTCCTGCAATGCCTGCATGTTCATAAACACCCTTATTCCTCAAATTTTTCAATTATTTTAGAAACAGTCGAACTTGAAGGAATCGGCCTATCTTCAAAGACAACAAAAAATTAATTAATTGTCTCTTGAATTGATTGATTACCAATGTGCTATTTTATGATCTGACATTGTTCTTCTACACTGATCATGTGGATATACTTTAATTTGAATCGATATGGACAAACGAATCTTACGTTTGAGGTGCGAATGATTCGCAGATTGCGGATCCTTTTGATCGACAATTGAGAGAGAACACTCGTTTATTCGTCATCGCATCGCGCTGAGGTTCTGATTCTCCCACTGCTCTACTGAAACCGACCTTGCTTATAGATTAACATTGAATTTCCTATGTTTCCGACTGTCTTTTCCATACTTGCATATCTATAATATATAGTTATATATTATAAAAGACACAAAATTTGAGTTTAATCTAAAAATTTATATAACTGTATTCAAATTTATTAGATATCATGTTACAGTTACATTTACTCTTCAAAAATAGTATTTATAATGAGATAGAAGTTTGAAAGTCACTCAGAAATTTTGCATCATCAGTATCATACGATTCAATATTAGATTGAAAAAATGTTTATCGTGGATATGAAAAAAGATTTTGCATGAAAATATCAAAGCTGCGAAATGAAATTTGAGACACTATTTAGAAAAAATCAAACGAAATTGAATCAAAAACGGGTAAAATATCAAAGAAATTGATGGATTACACAATCTTTCATAATGTGAAAAGTAAATGTACACTGACACACACGAGATTGGCTCAGGTGTCACTTTGCAAAATTTGTATTTGTAATACTATTTTTATTAAACCAAATTGTAGAAATTACTATGTTTTACTACCAATAAAACGATATATTACACATTTTCTTGTGACTCGAGTTTCGGGTTATTTTTGATCCCAATAAAAGGCATATAAGAATGAGGGAAAAATTGGGAGTTTGAAAAAATAAACATTCTGGAAAATGGAAATAGAACAAAATTGATCAAAATTATTTTCACGCGGAAATATCAAGATTCCATTGTCATAACCTATTTTTTTTTTTTTTATTTATTTTTTTATTTATTAAACAGGAACCTCAACAGAAATCCATTAACAGAGGTTCACTTTGATTACAATTAGATAACATTTCAAATCACGAGATAATCAAAAATAAACAGAAAAAAAAACATTGAAGCCTTGTGTATTACGTAATTACCATAGTAATAAAAAAATACAATATATATAATATATTCCGACCAATGGCAAATCAACAAAATGCATGAACTATCATATTGTCATGAAATTTACAAACAAATAGGCCGACAGTTGTTTCTTGTAACTTCTTAAACTAAGATTGAACAGGTCCAGGTCACCAATATGCCAGTTATAAAAACGCATTATTCTAGGGAATATTGAATTATAATACAGGTTCGTCCTAGATTTGGGGATCCAAAACAATCTGTGAGCACGACCGGGATATTGTGGTACATTGATTGTAAGAAAACTCACCAGCGGATAACCGAAGTAATTGTTCGAGATCTTATATAAAAATACTGCATCAAGTAAAGCCCTTCTTCCCTCTAAGCTCAAAAACTTGTGATCAATCAAGGAGGTTTTGTAATCCTTAAGTGGATTCGTGGGATTGAATCTATAATTAAGGTTTTTGAAAAATTTTCTTTGAACTCGTTCAATTCTGTCTACGTACTTCCTATAGTGAGGATTCCAGATCTGGGTGGCATACTCTAAGTTACTTCTTACAAGAGAGATATACAAGGTTTTCAATGAAAGTGGATCTTTGAAGTTGCATGTTATTCTTAAAATAAAGCCGAGCATTTGAAAACTTTTTTTTACCACCCCATCCACATGATATTCGAAAGATAGTTTTGAATCAAGTATTATTCCAAGATCTTTTACCATATTAACTTTCTTCAATTCCATGCCATCAAGGAAGTACCCTGAATCTATAGTAGTAATATTTCTCGTGAACGTGATATGCTGACATTTCTGAATATTTAACTTGAAATATCTGTCTCTACAAAAAGCGAACAGGCGATTTAAGTCCTGTTGGAAGGCAATTATATCATGTACATTTTCTACTTTCTTATACATTTTTAAGTCATCGGCATACAAACTGTGAAGGGTATTCAAAAAACATTTCGAGACATCATTAAAATAAATCAAAAAAAGTAGTGGTCCAAGATGGGAACCTTGTGGGACCCCTGAGCCAACTTGTACTTGCTCAGATGCCTCTCCATTAATGACCACGTACTGCCTCCTACTCCCCAAGTAAGACGCAATCCATTGAAGAAGCGACCCAGTCACTCCAAACTCTTCTAAGATTGTGATTAGAGTACCATGGTGTACCTTATCGAAAGCCTTCGCCATGTCCGTGTAAACCGCTTCAACTTGAGCACCCTCATCCATTGATCTTGACAAGTAGTCAACGTACGGTGCCAAATTCGTCAGTGTTGATCGGCCCTTGAAGAAACCGTGCTGATGCTCGGATAGCATACCATTAGAAAGTTGGAAGAGCCTGTCGGTTACCATGGATTCAAATATTTTTCCAAACTGATCGAGGATGGAAACAGGTCTATAGTTGTCGATTAGTCTCTTATTACCTGACTTGTATATAGGGATTACTTTGGCAACCTTCCACCTATTCGGAAATACTCCACACTTGAGAGATCTGTTGATAACAATGTGCAAAGGTTTCACCAGACTAGTGCCACAGGATTTTATGAAGAAAGGCGGAATCGAATCAGGACCGCATCCTTTGCCAACGTTCAAAGATGCTATTTTCTTCTCTATTTCAGCCTCAGAAATGTCATCGAAAAATATGGCCGCGTTGGCAGTGTCCTTTTTTTTGTAAATGACCGGCTTATCAGAATCGTCGAAAACAGAAGAGAAGCTTGCACTGAATTCATTCGCAATAAAAATGTTGCCAGTGACAACCTTGCCGCCGTTCTCCATTACGGATGGAATTTGTTCCCCTTTTTTAAGTGAGTTCACAAAGGACCAAAAGTTTTTGGGGTTTTTAACTATGTTGTTTTCAATGGTGGATATATTCTTATTGTAATCTTCTTTTATGCTTAGTTTACATTGAGATCTGAGTTCTGAAAAACGATGATAATCTTCAGTATTCCCAAATTTTTTGAATTTTGTATGAAATTTTGTCTTATCCCTAATCAAATTGAGAGTTTCCCTCGAAAACCAAACAGGAAACTTTTCATTTCTGCTAGATCTACGAGGAACGCATCTGCTGATAATATCTTCCAAAATTGTGTACAGTGCGGTTACGCAATCGTCAATGTTTTGGTCAGCCAAGACATCATCCCAGCAAACATTCATTAATTCCGCATTAACTGCCTCGTAATCAGCATTGAAATATTTATAAATCAAACGGGATTTATTTGCTATTATCATGTCAAACTCACATTGAATATCCACCTCTAATGCAGGATGGTGAG
Organism: Megalocaria dilatata; assembly: GCA_034642435.1. Classification (NCBI taxonomy): domain Eukaryota; kingdom Metazoa; phylum Arthropoda; class Insecta; order Coleoptera; family Coccinellidae; genus Megalocaria; species Megalocaria dilatata. The sequence continues at coordinate 96,598,938 of CM067854.1, read as the reverse complement.
GGTCCTCCCCGACGAAAGGCAAATCACTGCGACATACATCAATCGATACTCCACTCCCGAGAACCAAGTCCAAAACTCTACCATTATCATTACGAACTCCGTTAAACTGAGACAGAGAATTATATGAACAAAAGTCCGAAAAATCCACACAAGGGCTCCTACTAAGAAGATTCGGCCTAAAACTTCCGTCCGCGTCATCTGCAGACCACACAAATTCACTGAGGTTAAGATCCCCTACTAAAATGAAGGTATCATTTCCATGACTGTCCATAAACAACGTAACTAAGTCGAGATATTCTATAATTTGGTCACTTCCAATATCCGGCGGAAAGTAGCACGCACATATATATAGTTTTCTACCCCTCGGCATAGATAAGCCAACCCACAAATCCTCCACCACTGTAGTGTTGGTTACATCGGTAATCAATCCAGCGTTGAATTTCTTAGATACACCCATAAGAATGCCGCCTCCTTCTCTCTTCTGGCTGTTGGATTCGCATCTGTCCCTCCGGAAGACCATGAAATTATCGTGAAATAATTCTGAGGAGTTAATATGCGGCCGTAACCATGATTCAGTTATGCACACAACGTCATGATCACTGCTTGAACTTGCCGTAAAGAATTCGCGGGTCTTCGTTCGAAGACCCCGACAATTTTGGTAATAAAGTTTGATAGTGTTAATCATAATGTGACTCTAAAAACCCAAAAAAAAAAAACAGAAAAAACAGGAACCACCGGAAAATATATTAAGTGCTCAACTTTTGTAGATCCTCCTCCGAAGCTATATGTGAGATATTAGATGAATCGTTTTTTCTGATCAGAATCTTTCCTTCCTGCACCCAGCAGAACTTAAAATTATTTTCTTTCGCAAATCTCTTCGACAGATACAAGAGCCTACGATTCAGGGATGTGAGGTTTTCATTGACATAAAGGGGGGTTTCTACATCCTCAAATCCGATTGCATTGCACTTCAATCCTCCACTGCGCTTGCAAGCTCTCAAGTATTCGCTTGTGACAGTTTTATTCTTGAATTTGAAAATGATAGGTCGTGGTTTCCCTCTATTCTTAGCCAGGAAATGAACTCTATAAACGCTTTCAATATGATTGTCTGCGCTTTGGAAATTTATTTTGGCTGATATATTATTAAATATTTGCATTACATTTTCGTTCTTCGATTCAGGAACCCCGACTATCTCAAGTTCATTCATCTTCATACCTTGTTGAAGCGAGTTCATTTCCGCTCTAATTTTCATATTATCCTCCTTGATCCTTTCATTCTCCTTTCTGAGAATGGAAATTTCCGACCCAAACAGAGAAATTTTTCTATCAAGAGCTTGTATTGACTCAAGTTTTTTTTCAAAATCATCGATCTTATTCCCGTAAAAAGAGACTGCTCCAGATAGTTCACTTTGTTTTTTCACGATTGAAGACAGTTCATTCATTATTTCGTCCAGTCTACTTTCGATACTTTTATTAGAATCAGAATGTTTCGCATTTTCCGTACATTCTCCACACAGCCATTTAACTGCTCCATTGCCGGAATACTTGGTGGCATCCGGGGACAATCCAACGCAAGAAAAATGCACCTTTTTAATACAAAATAAACACTCAACACCCGGTTTATTCCGACTGCACGGGTTATCGCATATCACACAGATGGTTGGCATCGTTCGTTTCCCGCAGTGTTTCAGAACAACCGAAATTGAAACGAAACAATTAATCAACGAAATTTTTTGGGAAAAATCGTAAAAATTATCTCCTGGAACTGTGAAACCGATACTTATTGATCGAAATGTCCAATTATTATATTATTAATCTTTGTTAATCACTTTAAAAATTCGATTTACTGCAGAGCAACACAAAACACGTTTACTCGAACGACTTATCTCGTGTATTATTTTCACAAAAAGACAGAGATTTTACATACAAATATTGGATGAACCGGAGTCAGTATTCAATTTATCTTCGAACTGCATATTTCATTTCAAAAACCTCCAATTCCATTTTCAAGAATATAACATCAAAATTTCAAATTTTTAATACATCATCAGAAACAAGTGGAAATCAATAGACCAATTAAACATTCAAGAAGCATAATTTGAAGATACAAGCAGAAATTTTTTAACTATCTCAAGAATTCTGAAAAGCAAAAGAAGATCACATCATCTGGTGAACCCATCCATTTGAAAAGGGTAGAAGCAGAATATAACATCAAAATTTCAAATTTTTAATACATCATCAAAAACAAGTGGGAATCAGCAGACCAAGTAAACATTCAAGAAGCGTAATTTGAAGATACAAGCAGAAATTTTTTAACGATCTCAAGAATTCTGAAAAGCAAAATAAGATCACATCATCTGGTGAACCCATCCATTTGAAAAGGGTAGGAGTAGGAAGTAAAGTTAGTTATGAAAGCCATAATCTCTCATCAAAATGATTATTATTATTATACTGATACTCCTAGATTTTCTGTGAAGATCCCTCAGAAGCTTTTCAGCTTGTGCGAGTTGGGAGTTCAGTTGTGTTCTGGGTAGGTTTTGTTACTGCGATCTTGCGTCACTTTGGATCGCAGCACTGTTAATTTTTGACGCAAGAGTGAAATGGTGGCAGACACCCGTCCTACTAGAAAATTTCTTTTCCACCTGAACAGGATTCGAATCCGAACCTCCCGGTCACGATCCCGATGCTCTGTCTGTGAGCTGTCCACACTCATTGCAAGGACAGACCATTCAAATTTCAAATCCTAAAGAATTTCAGTTTCACTTTTCGAAAAACAGTGCTGAACTTCTAGGTTAATACTGAACCTTGTTATAGTTACTACTATAATATTATATAACCTATTACTATAGGTAAGTTTATCGTTTGCTATTCCTTTTAGAACCATCAATCAATTTGTGTTTTGAATTAACGCTGAAAATTAATTTTCTCTATCATACAAAATTGACAATTATGATAGCATTAGTGTAATAAACCATGAATTCAATTTAAATATTGAAATTATTAAAACTGAGAGTCATACGATTGAAAATATTGAAACACATATTTCACATTAAAATTGAAATAAAAACTTCCGTCTACAAACTTATATTACTATTAAAACCTGTAACAGCACCTTTAGTTTAACACAAACTTCAACGAAAGAGTACATCATTATAATGCAACTTTCATGCGGTCGTATATGGAATGATAGTTTTACCTTTTCTTCATAAAAACCTGTGGACTTTGAATGCACCGGATTTGTCAACATGTGAACTTTGATAAAGCAACTCTTTTCAGTTAGTATTGGTAGAATTTTCGGTTACGCTTCTACACTCGTTTTCGAAAACACCCTATATTCACAATATTTCTCAGAAAACTTCTCCAACGAAAGTCTGTAACCTCAAACATTAATATAAAGTGATGAGTTTCACGACAAATTCAATTAAGGTGGCCGGAATATGAACTTCGTACCTAAATCAAGTCCTTTTATTTCAGCTTTCAAAGTCTGACAGCATGAAAGTGACCCTTCATTCTGTTGGTTGGAAAACGAGCGGCCTCTTCAGATGCGAGGTGTCAGCAGAAAAGCCCTCATTCGCATCAGCTCAGAGTGAAGCAAGAATGGAAGTTGTGTGTAAGTCGTGTATACTGCATATATATGTTAAGTTGCCACTTCATCTATAGGACATTTTCCCTGTTATTGGTGATTTAAGAATAAAGAAAACAACGAAAACAGCCTAACGTTATTGATTTATGAATATCATTCGTGTAGGCAGAAATATAGGCACAAAAAACTCAAACTTCAGGAAACTACTAACATGCAACAAAAGGCTCTAAAATATTAGGTAAAAATTATTCACAAAATATTATATAAAACATCTTTTTCAACAGAATAATAGATTTAGTTCGAAGTCCTTTGGTTTAGTGAGAACCAAAACCATTTTTATCATATTGCAAATGCTATTAGTTTGTTGCTGAAGTTGGTAACAAATCAACTCAATATAATAATACTGAATTGTTTCAGCCGTTACCATTTGGTAGTTGATCATAATTTGAACAAATTGTAGAAATTACTATGTTTTACTACCAATAAAAATATATTTTACACATTTTCTTGTGACTCGAGTTTCGGGAAATGAACTATCCCATCATCAGACAACTGAAGGCCTAACAGTGGTACAGAGGTATTTAAACAAAAGTGATAAATATTTTGAATATTTCAATAGATAACACCTAATAGTGGTTACAAGCGGAACGTGATAAAAACTCGGTTAAAAAAGAGGGGCCTTCTAACAGATATCGGAATGTCGGCAATCGACAAAGAAGGTTATTAAACAGATGGTACCCAAATATCTCAAATAATTTTTGGGGTTACATAGCTCCGTACAGTTATTAATTTTTTTTTACGTTATTTTGTTGTACATCTCAAATATTTGGATTTACATAGCTCCATACAGCCATTCATTATTTTTTAAATTATTTTTATTGTGAACGAATTTGAAAATTTTAATAATCAAGTTTCTTTTCATTTGAATCTACATGTAAATTTTTCTTAAGATTTTCTTTTGTCGAAAGGAATTACTAATTTCTAAAGAATGAGTGGCAAAAGTTGAATTTTTGTTTACTTTTCATTAAATTAATTTTATGTTCGTTGAAAAAGGTTTTAAACAGATGTTACATTTTGAATATCTCAAATATTTTCGATTCACATAGCTCCGTACAGTCATTCATTATTTTTACATTATTGTTATTGTAAACTAATTTGAAAATTTCAACAGATCCTAGATAATCGAGTTTCTTCCCTTTTGATTCTACATGTAAAATTTTAAGATTATCTATTGTGGGAAAGGAATGACAGTTTTCTAGACAATGAGTGGCAAAAGTAGAATTCTGTTTATTTTTTATGAAACTCATTTTATGTTCGTTGAACCTCGTCTTGAAGGAACATCCTGTTTATCCTATATATTTATTACTGCACGTAGAACAAGATAACTCATAAATTCCTGATTTGTGTATGTTTGGAGTAGGGTCTTTTGCGTTAAATAATACCGATAATAATTTGTTTTGCGTTTTGAAGGCAATATTGACATCTGATTTTGAAAAACTATTGGCCACTTTTTGACTTATGCTACCAAAGTACGATAGAGAAATGAATTTTTTATTTTCTTCAGTTTTTATGATGGGATTAATTTGGCTCATGGCTATTTTAGATAGTTTCTGTCGAATTAGACTATCTATTATATTGGGGTTGAAACCGTTGTTCGCGGCTATTGATTTTATAATTTGGACTTCAGCTTCGCGGTTATTTTTTATAAGGGTAATGCGAAGGCTCTATGGATCATCGATTGATACGCTGATATTTTTTGTGAAAATGGGTGATTGGAATCAATAGGTATACATATATCAGTGGATTTGGGTTTTTTGAACACGTTGAATTCTATTTTTCTATTTGAGTGTGATATCAAGAAGTCTAAAAATGTAATACTCTTCTTCGATTCTTTTTCTAATTTGAATTTAATTTTTGGGTGAATATTATTCAAGAAATTCAAAAATTGACTCAGTACAGAACATTCAGACAACTGAGTCAATTTTTGAATTTCTTGACTCAGTACAGAACATTCAGACAACTGAGTCAATTTTTGAATTTCTTGAATAATATTCACCCAAAAATTAAATTCAAATTAGAAAAAGAATCGAAGAAGAGTATTACATTTTTAGACCTCTCGATATCACACTTAAATAGAAAAATAGAATTCAACGTGTTCAGAAAACCCACATCCACTGATATATGTATACCTATTGATTCCAATCACCCATTTTCACAAAAAATATCAGCGTATCAATCGATGATCCATAGAGCCTTCGCATTACCCTTATAAAAAATAACCGCGAAGCTGAAGTCCAAATTATAAAATCAATAGCCGCGAACAACGGTTTCAACCCCAATATAATAGATAATCTAATTCGACAGAAACTATCTAAAATTGCTATGAGCCAAATTTGTCCTATCATAAAAACTGAAGAAAATAAAAAATTTATTTCTCTATCGTACTTTGGTAGCATAAGTCAAAAAGTGGCCAATAGTTTTTCAAAATCAGATGTCAATATTGCCTTCAAAACGCAAAACAAGTTATCATCTGTATTTTTTAACGCAAAGGACCCTACTCCAAACATACACAAATCAGGAGTTTATGAGTTATCTTGTTCTACGTGCAGTAATATATATAGGACTAACAGGACGTTTCTTCAAGACGAGGTTCAACGAACATAAAATGAGTTTCATAAAAAATAAACAGAATTCTACTTTTGCCACTTATTGTCTAAAAAACAGTCATTCCTTTCCCACAATAGATAATCTTAAAATTTTACATGTAGAATCAAAAGGGAAGAAACTCGATTATCTAGAATCTGTTGAAATTTTCAAATTAGTTCACAATAACAATAATTTAAAAATAATGAATGACTGTACGGAGCTATGTAAATCGAAAATATTTGAGATATTCAAAAAGTAACATCTGTTTAAAACCTTTTTCAACGGACATAAAATTAATTTGATGAAAAGTAAACAAAAATTCAACTTTTGCCACTCATTCTTCAGAAATTAGTAATTCTTTTCGACAAAAGAAAATCTTAAGAAAATTTCACATGTAGATTCAGATGAAAAGAAACTTGATTATTAAAATTTTCAAATTCGTTCACAATAAAAATAATTTTAAAAATAATGAATGACTTTATGGAGCTATGTAAATCCAAATATTTGAGATGTACAACAAAATAACGTAAAAAGAATTAATAACTGTACGGAGCTATGTAACCCCAAAAATTATTTGAGATATTTGGGTACCATCTGTTTAATAACCTTCTTTGTCGATTGCCGACATTCCGATATCTGTTAGAAGGCCCCTCTTTTTTAACCGAGTTTTTATCACGTTCCGCTTGTAACCACTATTAGGTGTTATCTATTGAAATATTCAAAATATTTATCACTTTTGTTTAAATACCTCTGTACCACTGTTAGGTCTTCAGTTGTCTGATGATGGGATAGTTCATTTCCCGAAACTCGAGTCGCAAGAAAATGTGTAATATATATTTTTATTGGTAGTAAAACATAGTAATTTCTACAATTTGATTTAATCAATATAATAATGCATTTCAGATTTAATGTATTCAAGTAATGAATTTTGAATGCCGTTTACAGTATATAATTAAGCATTTGTAGATTTATATGTAATTATTAGTAGATTATTCCAGAGAATAACCGGGGTCGGCAAAGTATTGATCTTGATATAATGATATTTTTAATATTATATTTCATTTCCAATATTGTACAAATTTCTGAATCTTCATGTTGAATACTTTCTTTTCTCGACTAACATCCAAGCATCTACAAATCAATAACATTTTTTCTGTACATTACGAAAACACCAAATAATGACAGCAATTTCTTATCTACACTTCATTCCAGAAATCTCATTCTTTCTGTATGAACATGAATTATAAGTAATATAAAGGATTATCCATTTTGTGCTTCCGAAACTAAACGTCAATGAAACACTCTTTAATTTAGAATATCGATCAAATTTTTATTTCAATGTAATCCTTGGACCTTGCTATTAGGTGAGCTTTACAACATCATTTAAATGTTTTGCGTGTGATCTCTTACAGGACTCGATTCTTGTGAGGTAATTTTCGATGGCTCACCGGCACATTTCGAGTAATATCTCTCCAATTACTTGACGGATCTTGGTTTTCAGATCGTCCATAGTCTGAGAATTATCGACATAAACACGATCCTTGGCTTGACCCCACAAAAAAATCTAAAGGTGACAAATCAGAGGATCTTGGTGGCCAATTTACATCGCCGAAACGAGAAATTACGCGTCCTGGGAAAAAAGCCAAAGCGGGTCATGTTGTGTGGCTTGTTGCACCATCGCGCTGGAATCAAATTTCTTCCAATTTCATATCATTTATTTCAGGCTAAAATAAATCGGTAATCATTTGGCTATAGCGATGAGAATTGACGGTTTGAGTGACACCTTATTCACTTTCAAAGAAGTTCAGGCCAATCACTACATCTGAATAAATCGCACACTATACAGTGACTTTTTGTGGATGTAGTGGTTTTTCAGCAGTCACATGAGTACTTTCACTGTCCCACATGCGATAATTTTGCTTGTTTAGGATGCCACTGGGTGAAAAATGTGCTTCGTGGCTGAAGAAAATTCGATACGAAAAATCGTCATCCAAACGTTGTTGTTCAAGGACCCAAGCATTCTATGGTCAGCTGGCTTTAGTTCTTATGTCAATTGAACCTTATAATATACGCCATAGCATGACGTAAGAGAGGCCAAATGTTGCGCGCGCCTATGAATTGATAAATTTGGATGTTCCTCAACACTCTCACTTACAGTAGAAATATTTTCGGTCGAGCGTGCATTTCGATGATGTATGGGCTTTAAGAAATCAGTAACAGATCTAGCCTCTTCGAATTTTTCACTGTGTTACCAATTGTACGCTCAGATGGACAATTAAGTCGGCCATAATCTGCCCGTAAGTCGCTCCAGATAACAGTTCTGTTCGACATACATTCTGTCAAGAAAGTACCAGGAATTATCGACTTAAATATGGCAGGGCAATGAGGCAGGTAAATTTTTTTCCTAGATTGGTACCACTGTCCTTAATTACTATGCCAAGCTTGAGCGGGATCTGTCAACTAGTGTGTTTGCAACAGCTGATTAAGTCAGTTTATGTCAGAGTGCGTGCCGATTTTTACTTTCGGTGATTACGTTGAGCAAAGAATTTGTTTAAAGTTTTGTGTTGCAAATAAATTTTCGTGTGCCGATGCATTGAAAATGTTGCAAAAGGCCTTTGGTGATAATGCTCTATCGAAAACTCGTGCATATCAGTGGTACAGAGCCTTCAAGGACGGTCGTGAAGTGGTCGCCCATCGACGGCTTCGATCGAAGATAACGTCGATAAAATTAAGGAAAGGGTGCTGGAAAACCGTCGTATCAGCTTGAGAGAGATAGCACATGATCTTAAGATATCCCACGAGTCCGCACGTACGATTTTGATTGATATTTTGGGCATGAGAAAGGTAGCCGCACGACTCGTACCGAAAGACCTGAATTTTCTTCAAAAACGTCATCGCGAACCGGTTGCTTCAGACATGCTGGATCGCTGTAATTCCGATTCTACATTCATGGAACGCATTAGAACTGGTGATGAGACCTGGGTCTACGAGTACGATATGCAAACAAGCCAGCAATCATCGGAATGGGTGGCAAAAAATGAGCCGAAACCGAAAAAACCACGCCAAAGCCGCTCGAAAATGAAGGTGATGCTGATTGTTTTCTTCGATATCCGTGGCGTGGTGCACTACGAATTCGTTCCAGAGGGTCAGACGGTAAACAAGGAGTATTACCTAGGCGTTATGAAACGTTTGCGTGAGCGTATCCGTAAGAAGCGGCCAAATTTGTGGGCGAAAAACTCATGGATTTTGCATGACGATAACGCGCCTTCTCACAGAGCTACGATTGTGACTGACTTTCTCGCCAAAAACTCAACAAACGTGCTTCAGCAACCACCGTATTCGCCGGATTTGGCTCCCTGCGACTTGTTGTTTTAATTGAAAATTCCCGGTACTTTCTTGACAGAGTAGTATGTCATTGAAACAGGACTGTGAAATCCGGACCACGAAATAGATAACCCGTTATAAAACAATCATAGAATAAATTAAATATAGATGAAAAGGGTACTGATTAACGAACATATTGAATAAAATGCTCGATAAAATAAACGAAAGTGAAAGAAAAGAGTGGGAAATGTTGAAGATCTCAATTTTTTCTAACAATTATCTCCCAAATAAATTGATACACAGGGTTCTGCAATAATGCGTTGCGCTTCTCTAGCTACCGAACCAGACATTTCAGAAATTTCGCTCTAAAGCAAGCTCCTTGTACATTCATTTATGCATTTCAGAAATTTATTTTCTAATATACAAGGTGTTCCCCACAGAAATCATTCATGAAATTAATGATTTTTCAAATGGTGCCTCTCGTAAGTTTTCATATATATAAATTGGCCTTCAATATCTCCATCATGACACGAAATATAAGGGATATTTTTCTTACAGTACAGATCGTATTCAAAGAAAACTGCAACATGTTAAGGGAACAGTAGTAGTTCGCTAAAACTCTTGTACCGATTGCCAGAAATTATCGTAACACGAATTTGATCAGAAAGTTTTTTAACTGAATGATTTGCCTAGTCATCATTTCTAAATGATCAAATGCCATATAAGTGGTGTCTGTTATTAATCATGATAATGAGTACCTCATATTTTTTCTTAAATACTCTTAGGGCTATTTTCATTCGTGCCTTCAGCAGACACGCAAAATGACATCACAACTGAAAATTTTGTTTGAATAAGTAACGTAATAACTAATGGATATTACGAAAAAAGATGAAACAATGAAACCTGCGATAGAAATTATTCATGTATTAGGAGTACAAATAAGTTTCCGCCGTACGGAACCCAATTTCCTTGTTTATGAATCATTCCTTATGATTTTAAACGATGTGAGACTGCTTGCTGAGTGAATTCTAATGTTAGAGCAAGTTCTTTTTGTGTTTGAGATGAGTCTTCCTCCAATAATTCCTCCAATTCTGCATCCTCGTAAATTTTTGGCCTTCCACTGCGATCTTTGTCTTCTACGTCGAAATCACCGTTTTTAAACTTTTGAAACCACTCTCGACACGTTCTCTCACTCAAAGCACCCTCACCGTATGCTTCTACGAGCAATTGAGGCGCCTTAGCAGCAGATTTCTTTAAATTAAAGAAGTAAACTAATATTTCCCGCAAATGACTCTTACTTGGCTCAAATTTTGACATTTTCAACTTATAAAAATTATATTTTACCAATATAAAATCAATGATATCAATAGGTTATGTTGTTCTTGAATGTCCAAACTATTTTTTAAGCCGGTTATCATCTGCGAAAGCTAACCGAAACTCTATACCGCGTCATCTACAATAAAACGGCGGAAACTTATTTGTACTCCTAACAATATTCCGTACATTAAAAAATGTATATAAGACAGTAATTTATTTCCACAAAAATGTTTGTACTAATACAACATTTGTTTCACTACGATGTGGCTTCTTCAGGTATTACATTGTACTGTCTACAGTACAATGTACAACATTCCCAAAATAATAATCCCAGAGCGTCAACGTAAAAATGATAATGGTTTTCCGAATAAGCATCATAGTATATTCATCATTATGTGTTCAACCAATTTACTGGCATTCCAAAAATCGATAATCAATACAATTTATGTTCTTGAGAGCTCAAAGTCATTTTTGAATACAATAAATCTGAGACAGGAAATGTAAAGTACAAAAAGAAGAAAGGATAATCAGTCACTAACGAAAACAAGGAGCTTGAGGTTTTACTCAACGTAACAGTAGATCCACAAGCAAGTCAAGAAAGCTTAGTGCAGCTTGCTGTATAAGTAAGAGTTCAGTTGAAATACTTCTCAAAAAGCACAAGTTTCTCGCCTAACACATTCAGATACATCTGAATTTTTGGTACAGAGCAAGTTGTCAAATTGAATAGATCGTAAATTTTTTTTTTTGTTTTATTAAGCGATGAAGTGACTTTTCACAAATCCTTTTTTGTCTAAAAGCACAATTTTCATTGTTACCCTTTCGAAAATCCAAGAGTGATAAGGTAAGTAGAACAACAACACAAGTGGTTATTAAATTTCGAAAGAAATCTCAACGGTGCTGCATATTTCAATTTCCCCAGAATATTTTTCCAAAATCATCAACAGTGGTGCCTTCGTAAATGATAAACGAAATGTAGTTTCAGCATGATGGAGCACCTATTCATTATTCTTGTCCTGTAAAATATTTTCTAGCTCACCAGTTTCCAAATATAGGGATTGGTATCGATAAACCGACAAGATGGCCAGCTAAAATCCGTCTAGAAAGTATCCGGAATTTATTATTTTTCATAATTTTAATATACTTCTTTTTTGTGACATTCTAAGGTAAAAGTAATATATAAAATAGGTTATGCAGATATTCGGCTATGGCCAAAGTTGCATAGCAGCACTATTTGTCAAATATTGCTGATTGCCCACAGATATACAATTTATGAAATAATGTCGCAACTAGAAAAAATAAAACAGGTAGAATATTTGTATAGAAAAGGTTTTCGAAACGTTGAAAAATTAGCGCAATTGACTGAACTGGGAAAAAGTGCTGTAGACAATAAAGAGGATTAAAAATGACATGCATATGGGGCTAAACCAATTTCAGGAAAACTACGTAATATTAAAGTGAACAATTTGAACACTTTGTAGACACAATCCGCGCCTGGGTTTTCGCAAATTGACTAAAAGATTTGGAGAAAAAAGAAATATAAAAGTATGTCCAGAAAACGTCCGTATTTCATTGAAAAGACAAGGCTACATATCCAGCAAACCAAAGAAAGTCCCTATAATTACACCTTTACGAAAGGAACGCAGTATAGAATTTTATCAAAGTTTTCAGGAAGACAGTTTCAATAAGGTCTTCATATTTTCAAATAAAATAATAAGATGCGGTTTTTTACTTGATAGAAGAATTATTACAAACTTTGAATATCAAAACAGATTTAATCTGTTAGTCTTCTACAATTTTAATTTCAAAAAATGTTCAAAAAAAACTTTTAGAATTAAATTAATGTCTCAAATAAGCACTGCTTATATTCAATAGACGTAAAAAAATCGAAATTTACTATACAATAGCAAATGGAATGCGTATGTTTGGAACGAAACATTCCATATTACTTATTTTTAATTTTAATTAACAATTTATTTTTTGTATTTTTTTATTCCATTTGATATTGTAAAGTGAATTTCGATTTTTATTCGTCTATTTAATATAAGCAGTGTTTATTTAAGACATTAATTTATTTCTAAAAGTTTTTAAAAAAAATTTTTTGATATTAAAATTGCAGAAGACTAACAGATTAAATATGTTTTGATATTCAAAGTTTGTCTTCATATCTGATTAAAGTTGTTTCATGCTTGGTGTAAATCACTTAGAAATTCTATCAAAACAACCTGTTACCGTTCAAATTTCCAAATTTCCCACCAAATAATAGTATGGGTAGCAATATCTCACCATGGTATGTCAAGTGTTTACAGTTAAATGGAGGTTGTATAAGTAAATAAGATGAATATTTCGTTATACTTTTCTAATAAATAATAATAAAAATGTATACTAATTAATGAATATTGAGCTCTGTTTCTTCCGGATACTTTCTAGACGGACTAGAGATAACCGTGTGGATCTCACCAAACCAGATTTTTTTGGGGACCAAACAAAAGGGATGAAGTTCCATTAAGGCTCCCAATTTCCGGGAGAGAATAGTGAATGATTTTCGCAGCATTACTCCAGCCATGCTGACCAGGGTTAGTAGGTCATTTCACGATCTGATTGCCTTGTGTTCGAAAGAAGGCGGACGACATTTTGAACATCTCGTTGATCACTGAGATAAATGACTATGCACCGAATATGAACTATCATCATAATTTCTATCTCAGGTTTCCTTGTTTCATCCCTTTTTAGTATCCGTTAGTTACTGTGTTCATTAGTCAAATAAAATTTTCAGTAGTGATATCATTTTTCGTGTCTGCTGAACACAAAAGTAGAAATAACCCTAAGGTTACTTTAGAAATAATGAGGAGCATTCAATTCTCTAGATTATCGTGCAAAAATATACAGCATGTAACCTCTGAAAAAAATTGAGAAATTACAATTTTTAATTCTTCAGATTTGTCCATTAATAAATTACAGGTTGATCATTCAGAAATGATGACAAATATTTCAGTTGAATAAATTTGTCATCAAATTTGTTTTACGATTGCTTCTGGCAGTCGGTAGATAACTTTTAGCGCACTATTGTTAACTCAACTTTTTGAAGTCTTATTTGAATACGATATGCACCGTTGGAAAAATATCTCTAATATTTTGCGTCATGATAAAGATATTGATATTATTGAAAATATATGAGAATATACGAGATGATCCATTTAAAAAATCAACATTTGTTGAAGATTGTTTGTAAACAACCTGCGTATTAGAAAATTGTTTCCTGAAATGTAGAAACGAAATTTCTAACGAAATTTCTGAGATGTCTGATTCGGCAGCTATAGGAACGCAACGCACTATTGCAGGAACCTGTATAAGTTATCGTCGGTTTAAAATCCACAGTACTGCTTGCTTCGTTTTGAAATTCGTCGAGCCAGACATTCGTTGTATTTAAAATAGAATCAATGCAAGGGCCTTGAAAAGTTTGGTTCGTTTCAGTCGATCGGTTAGAAGACAGAATATTCGAATCGTATGAAATGCTTGAATTTCATGGAGATAGTTAATTCTAGAATATCAACGCAGGCTCTGATACACCTCAGGTTCGGCGCTCCCTTCCATTCGGTTATAAATACAATGAGCATTTTTGTCGGCGGGTCTCTGAACGCTTCTAGCCATATGCGAAGGCTCTAGTTGTTCTAAAACATTGCGTTTTTTATTTCTACGCCGTATTGGATCAGTATTTTCTTTTTATCTATTTTCTAAATAATACTGAAATCAACAGATCCAGTGACTGCTATGTTCCATTTGTCCCTGACCATTTTCGGGATAATTGTTCGTTGAACCACTTAAGGTTATTTCGTTATATACTTATGTATCATCCAAATCTACATGAATTTTTTTTAGCATACTAGTTCTAGTCAATACTTACGGCCAGTTTCATAAACAACATCAAAAGGCTCCTTTATGATAAAGTCCCTTTATGAAAAAGGATTCTTTAAATGGGAGCATCGGTTCCATAAACGCAAATCGACCGGCCTTTACTTAAAGCTTCTTTTAATGCGCCAGTCATATGTTTCCGACTGTTGGCTATCCTGAGAACTAGTGATTTTACGAATGTAGTTGGTGATATTCTGTAAAAATTGTGAGTTATGCGTTAGAACTTGTAAAAAGAAAAAGAGAAGAAGCAT
Organism: Megalocaria dilatata; assembly: GCA_034642435.1. Taxonomy (NCBI): domain Eukaryota; kingdom Metazoa; phylum Arthropoda; class Insecta; order Coleoptera; family Coccinellidae; genus Megalocaria; species Megalocaria dilatata. The sequence goes on along the minus strand of CM067854.1, from coordinate 96,583,908 downwards.
AAATCGATCTTTGCATAAACATGGTTATGTGCAGAAGACAGTATATTGAAATTTATATCATTATTACGTGCGAATTGTTATATTTCATTACGTGGGTTATATGAATGTATATGGAAGAAAAGAGAAAAAAAGTATTACTTTAAAACCTGAGGAGGAACTAAGTATCTTGGAATTGATTGAAAAAGAGAATTTTAATATTATAGGATAAAGTCTGCCAGAGAATAGAAACTGCTTTCAATGCAACAGTTCTCCATTGGAGAAATGGGGACCAGCTCAAATCCAAATATGACAATATAAAAATTCAAACTAGAAGGTGGTAGCTGCTCAACGCAGTCATATTGACTGGTGGTGGGGCTCCATTGAAATTGAGGGATCCAATTTCCAAACAGTTGAGCCCAACTGTTACGAACCCACTTGCCGAAACGAAAGAGATGTATTATAAAAAAAAACAGCTCTAGTAGAAGCTCAGATAGTGGCTATCAAGGAAGAGAATGGAAGAAAAGAAGAGGATCATTCAAAGCTTAAAATATTAGATTTGCAAATGTTGGAGATAAAGAGCAAATTAAATAATAATAATTAAATCTTTTTTATTTTGAATGCACTTTCTGGAAAAAGCGGTATTAGAATTCTATCAGCATTGCTGCAGACTATGAAGTCCCCTCAAATTTTAATTAAAAACCGAAATTTCAATAACACATAATATTTTTATTTCTTTATTCTCACTTGAAACTTTTTCAGATGTTACCAAAAGTAAAACAATGAATCAGAAATACAAACATAGAAGCCTATCTAAATACATACCTTGTAAAATATCATAAAAATTATATGAAATCTTGTCATGTTGAAGATACAAATTGAATATGAAGAATAGTTCCACAAGTGACAAGCAAATTTATTTTCAATTATCACACAAATATAAATTTTAAATTAGCTAAATGTTTTTGAATAAAAGACTCTCGCTTGACGAGCTGCAATAACATTAGTTGAATTTGTTTGAAAGTCCTTTTCCTCCTGCAATCATTCATTTAGAAATATTTCCTTCATATCTACATATTGTGCAAAACAGTGGTAGCAACAATAATTGCCCTTATGGTCGTTAACTTAACACTCATTCCTTTAGAAAGTATAGGAAAATGACGCTTCCAAACTCCATACTTTCTCTCCACCACATTTCTAGTTCGTATAACTGCTTATATAAATTTTCAGCTGCAGTTATAGCTTCCGGTAACTTTGTCATAAGATAAATCTGCAAACTATAACCACTACCACCAAGTTACAAATACCGTCCAAATTTACCACTCTCAAATTGTCTCTTCAAGACACTGTTATTAAAGATGGTTTGATCATATATTTCCAGTTCCATAGAATCTCAATGTCAAAAGTAGTTGGTTCATCGGTTCAATACAGCTGCCTCTGAAAATTGTCAATTTAATGATTTGGTATACATAATATTATATCAACAAAATAATAACAAATAATACAATTGATCTGCAATTTTTTGAAGCAAAGATTAAACAGTTGGTTTTGTCAGGCAAAAACGATAGAAGAAATCTAGATCATCTAACGTGGAAAAATGTCTCTCCTGTAAATTTTTGGTCTTCTCACAATTATGTCTTCATCATTTGATAGAACTAAAATCAGCATTCAACATTTGGTGCAACATATTTCGTAGTACGCTAAAATTAAATAAAATGGGATGTGACAGAACAAGGTTATGTCCACTGTTTTCGTGTTTATCGAGCACCTGCCCAGTGTCGAGCTTCTCGTTAAAGGATCCTTTTCCAGCCGTAAAGGGCCGATTTTCTCACTTTAAGATAAAGAACGCTTTTAATCTCTAAATTTGTTTATGAAACACGTTTTATCATTAAAGGAGACGTTTTGGGAAAAAGAAGGCTTTAATTTCGTTTATGAAACCGGCCGTTAAATGTACTAGTGTTGTTTTGATACACAGTGTGTTGTTTTGATAAACAGTGTGAATAAAATTATTGGCGCAAGTCCAGCATTGTCCATCCTCTTTATTTAAAATGGAACATCGGCGATATTTTCATATTTTTTGAAGCTCCTTAATAACCTGATTTCAACGGACTATATCATGATTATGAATAATACCGCATGAAATGTAGAAAATATTTTTAATTGGTTTCAAGAAAATGAATACGTAACTTACATGATGTAATTCAAATTTTCAATATATTAAAATAAAAATGTTCTCCGCCTTCTTGGCAATAACACGGTCTCCTATGAAACTTGTTCCTATCTTTGTTTAAAGTTTGAGTTGAAATATTCCGCATTTCTGTAGTTATCTTTTCTTTGAGGTCTACGATGCTCGTCGACTGTGTTGCATAAACTTCGTTTTTGGGATGACCCCACAGAAAAAAATTCAACGGCATAAATTTGACGATCTTCTTGCACTCAATGGTACCTCTTCGTCCGATCCATTTATTGTTGAGATTGCGTTTAAGTAAGTTCTGACCATTGACGAATATTGGGGTGGGACACCGTCCTGCTGGAACTAGACATTTTCATTCGGTAGGATAGGATCTATCGCATTAATGAATAAGTTGACTAACGCAGGAACAACTTCGTCTCTAATCAAACTGAAATTTTTTTCGGCTGTCAATGTCCCATGTAAATATAGGACCAATAATATGGTCACCTACCCAAACGTTTTGAGGATAGTGCGTATGTGTCTAACGCATCCAATGAGGATACTCCGCTGACTAATATCTACAATTTTTCCGGTTTATCTCTCTGATCAAGGTTATTGTTGATTTATCGGAAAAAAGGATTGTACCAACAGCTTTTTCATTTATGTTCAGTTTATTCATCGTTATTTCGCAGAAATGCATTCTACGATTAGGATCGTCTTCTGTTAGATCCTGCACAAAAGTCATTTTATATGGATGCAGGTTCACTTTGTAGAGAGAGTTTTATGACTTATAGTCCGTCTAGAAAATATCCGGAAAAAGCAAAGCTAAATTGTAATTATTTAGTATATATTTTTAATTCTTTGATTAGAAAATAATAACAAAATATTCATATTCACTTATACAACCTCCATGTAACTATTTACACTTGACTAAACTTTGAGGAACACCAGAAACTATATAACCTGCATAAATGTCGGTGATGGTAGTCCAGGACTGCAAATTAAATCATCTTTATTTCGTGGCGCTGCTCAATCACCTTCATTCTTCATTAGACCCATATGTGTTCAATGGAACTAAGATTTGGTGAAGCTGCTGGCCACGAATTCTTGTCACTTGGTGTCCTTATATCTAAGCTTGAGTATAGACCGAAGTATGGCACCTTGCATTATCCTGTTGATAAGGTCACTCCTCTGAATATAAAAGCATGCATCGTTTCAAGGAGAAAATCGTTCAGAATGCCACAATACTTTTCACTATTAATGGTACCATCAACTATACAGAGAGGCGTAGTACCACGCTGAGGTATTGCTCCCCAAATCAATATTTTGGTGGGAGATTTGAAAATTTGAAAGGTAACAGGTTGTTTTGATAGGATTTTTGACTGATTTCCTCCAAGTTTGAAACAACTTTCATCAGATAGAAAGACATTATTAAAATTATCTTCTTGAAAACTTTGACAAAATTTTATCGTTCGTTCCTTTTGTATAGGTGTCATTATACGGATTTTTTTTTGTTTCCCTGATATGTAACCTTGTCTTTTCTAGGTTTCTGGACACACTTTTATATATCGTTAGCCAATTTGCGAAACCTCAGGTGCGGATTGTTTCTTCCAATAAAGCATTTAAACTGTTTCCTTTAATCTTCCTGAAACTGGTCTATGCCTCATATCCATGCCATTTTCATTCTGTTTATTGTCTGATGTACAGCACTTATTTCCAGTTCAGTCAATTGCATTAATTCTTCACCGTTTCGATAATGTTTTCTATACAAATATTTTACGAATTTCCTTTTTCTAGTTGCGACATAATTTCGTAAATTGTACTACTCTGTCAAGAAAGTACCGGGAATTTTCAATTAAAACAAAATTTTTACATTTAATCGTCAAAATTTATTGGGTCGCCTTCAAAATAGGCTCCATTTGCTCCAATACATCTTTGCCAACGGCACTTCCAATTATCGAAACATTTTTTATAGGCGCTTTCCTGGATGGACTTTAGCTCTCGCGCCGAATTTTGTTTTATGGCTTCAATCAACTCAAAACGGGTGCCACGAAGGGGCAATTTTAGTTTTGGGAAGTGGAAAAAGTCGCAGGGAGCCAAATCCGGCGAATACTGTGGTTGCTGAAGCACGTTTGTTGAGTTTTTGGCGAGAAAGTCAGTCACAATCGTAGCTCGGTGAGAAGGCGCGTTATCGTCATGCAAAATCCATGAGTTGTTCGCCCACAAATTTGGCCGCTTCTTACGGATACGCTCACGCAAACGTTTCATAACGCCTAGGTAATACTCCTTCTTTACCGTCTGACCCTCTGGAACGAATTCGTAGTGCACCACGCCACGGATATCGAAGAAAACAATGAGCATCACCTTCATTTTCGAGCGGCTTTGGCGTAGTTTTTTCGGTTTCGGCTCATTTTTTCCCACCCATTCCAATGATTGCTGGCTTGTTTTCATATCGTACTCGTAGACCCAGGTCTCATCACCAGTTATAATGCGTTCCATGAATGTAGAATCGGAATTACAGCGATCCAGCATCTCTGAAGCAACCTGTTCGCGATGACGTTTTTGAAGAAAATTCAGGTCTTTCGGTACGAGTCGTGCGGCCACCTTTCTCATGCCCAAAATATCAATCAAAATCGTACGTGCGGACTCGTGGGATATCTTAAGATCATGTGCTATCTCTCTCAAGCTGGTACGACGGTTTTCCAGCACCCTTTCCTCAATTTTATCGACGTTATCTTAGATCGAAGCCGTCGATGGGCGTCCGGAACGAGGCAAGTCTTCGACCACTTCACGACCGTCCTTGAAGGCTCTGTACCACTGATATGCACGAGTTTTCGATAGAGCATTATCACCAAAGGCCTTTTGCAACATTTTCAATGCATCGGCATACGAAAATTCATTTGCAACACAAAACTTTAAACAAATTCTTTGCTCAACGTAATCACCCATAGTAAAAATCGGCACGCACTCTGACATCGACTGACTTAATCAGCTGTTGCAAACACACTAGTTGACAGATCCCGCTCAAGCTTGGCATAGTAATTAAGGGCAGTGGTACCAACCTAGGAAAAAAAATTTTCACCTGCCTCATTGCCCCGCCAGATTTAAATCGATAATTTCCGGTACTTTCTTGACAGAATGTATAACTATTGACAATCAACAGTATTTGACAAATAGTGTTGCCACGCAACTTTGGCCAGAGCCGACTATCTACACAACCTTTTTTATAAATTGCTTTTGTTTTAGAACAAAAAAGAAGTATATTAAAATTATGAAAAATAATAAATTCCGGATACTTTCTAGACGGACTAAATATTATTTTCACGGGCAATTTGACGTGTATTTGTCGTTGGATCTTCTGCATCACCTACAAAATATCTAATTTCACAGTATCATCAATGAATTGCGGTTTTTTTTTTAAGGTCTAGTAAAGAATTGCTTGGTTTTTAGAGATACATTTTTGAATTCTTCGTAAGCAATTGATTAAACGTTAACCATAGGAGGTTAAGCATACTTCAAATGGGGTTGAGAGAGGGATGTAAATTAGACGTTACCTGGTTTATTTGCCGTGTCAATACATATATTGAAAATGTACAAATTTGGGATTGTTTTACCTAAAAGTTCAGGGATTTATTTCGGCGTAGTTTGAAACCTTATTGCGGTGAAAACGCTATCTTGTTCTTAGAATAATAGTTCTTTGAGCTTTTTCACCATTGTTCACTTGCACTTAGCTCACTGGGTTCACATTTACTGGTTTCACTGTTGGGTTCACTTTTCACAAATTACTATCTAGTTAGAAATAATGTAGATAATATATTCACGTCCAAGTCTTTTAATTAGTTATGGGCTACTAAGAGAGAGAGAGAGACGTGTGATTATAACTTGAGAGAACGTAAAACTAGCGAGCGGTTTATCTTGTGCTTTTTGGGCAAGCGACAAATTGCGACTTTTTTGGGAATGTATCTTCAACGCTCATTTGTGGGGTACTCAAAATGAGAGTGGTCGAAATGTGGTCAGGTAGAATTCCGAAACGACAGTCGGCTATTGTCGTCTCGAAACGGAGTCGGTTTTAATGGGTTGTCACATTTGGATTTCTAGGAAAAATTGAGACATTTTTGGGAGACCTAGATTCCTGACTCTGGGAACGCAATTGTTATGTGCCTGCATAGTAAATATTTGAAATTCTTTGTTCGATGTGAACTTGAACTTGGTTTATTTAAAAATACCATTATTCATCTCTTGATGAATTATTAATTTCATCCGATATTATTCATATTAGACCATACATGATAGAGTTCGTTAAAATCATGTTAGTAAGGAGCTTTAAAAAATATAAAGAAATAAAGGCTGTTCCATTTAAAATAAAGAGAACGGTCTATGTTGGACTTGGGCAAATCACCCTCTGTATATTCAAATTATGTCTAAAAAGCGCAGTATTGAATATAAAAATTTGACGTATTACAGTGTTTCCTATAATTTTCTGATATAAGGTCACAAAGAATTTCATTCCATAAGTGGTTTCGACACTATATATCTATTATAACCATTACCGTTAGAGAAAGAAATTTGTTGAATCTGTTAATTCTGATATCAAAAGTGAAGATATTGGTTTAGGTTAAAAATGACATCTTTATTATATCTATCTGGTCTTATGTGGAAATTGCAACAAGTTTGACTTTATTCGTCAACCTAGTAACCTTCAAGAGCCATAGACTCATTCCAGCGCTTCTTTAACCTTCCGATACTATTTGCAGCGATTTTTCTGATCTCCTAATTCAAGGTTCTTGACGGATTTTTCCTTTATTAAAAGGGCGAGCTTCTTCATTTTTGGCATTTACCTATTCATGACTAGTTCTCGGAATTGTGCGATTTTCTATTCAGAAAATATATTGGTTTTCAAACTGCAATAAAGACAGTGAAAAACTTACTTGTCGCTAAAAAGCAATTGGTTTTCAAAGAATAATATAGCTCTTGCTGATCTTTTTGAGAATTCATAATCTTATATAATTTTTTTAAATTAAATATGTAGAAGGCTAATATTGAAATATTTAAATAATTGAGGATTTTCTCTTTCTAATTAAAGAAGATCCAAGTCAGTGTACTTAAATATCGTTGCAAACTGTTTGTTCTATCCTTATTACTTGTTAATAAATCATCCAGTGATAGGTTCAACTAATTGTTCTCTTGTTATAATCAACACTTTTTATCTTTAGAACTTGTAGTCTCTTTTTTGTATAAAAGCTTCATTTGTCGAAATTTTCCATTGAATTTGATTTGTTACGGAAGTGTTCCTTTCTACAATTTATTTCTCTGGTCGACTTGTTATCGAAGTTGAAACATCGATCACCCATTACACAATCCACTGAAATTTGTGTTTAAGTACAACACCGAAAACTCCATTGAATTGCGAAAAATATAACGTAAAAACCAGGATTATTAACCAAAATTAATCTGAAGTTCCAACTAATGCAAACACTCTTGTTCATTTCAGCCGGATTTTCAATTATCTGCTGGACGAAATAAGACCATTCTCGAAGAACAGTTTATTATTGGCCTCAAAATAGATGTTTTATTTCGGCAACCACCAACATTCCAGCGAGATCTCTTTTCGGCAACCACTTTATTAAGTCTGCGAACAAATAAAAGTTACTGGTGCCCAACTTTGGAATATAGTTTGGATGTGAAAGTATTCGAAATAGAATTCGTACTATTTTGCCATCGTAGCCAACTAATTTTATTACACAGTGCTCTGTTTTAGTGAAAGATCACTTTTTCTCTATATATGTGGTCGTTTCTTGAGAATTACCTTATTCCATAAAGAAAATATCATTTGCATCTAAAAATACGTCATATCCATGTCAGCAGCCTATATCGCCTTTGCCTAATTTGGTTAGGTTCACTAGCTGCTGCCAACTCAGCTGACGATCTTTTTGATTCAGATGAATACTAACGAAAGTGTTTGCCATCATCAAAAATCGAGACAAAAAATCCTGCTTATTATGATCGAACAACTCCAAACGGCTCTCGGAATCAGGGACTCGTTTTCGTTTTTCTACGCATACGTGGCACCCACTTCAAAACTAGCTTTCTCATAGAAACATGCTCATGCTCAGTATATATTTCACGTGCCTTAGATATCCTTATAGCTATTTACTGAATCTTCTTCATTCAAAGATTTACCAAAACGATTTTCTGGACATCTTTCTATTTTCATAGGTACCCATTTATTATTTGCGATAAGAGCATCGTGCATTATCGGTGTTCTTACGACCTCGTTAAAATTAAGCTGTTACGTCTGTTGTCCAGTTATCCCATGATATAGTGATCAGTTGGCCGACGCCCTCGTCTTTACGGTGCAGGGTGATATGACGGAGAGAAGCTAAGGCACCTGATCTCCGGACGAAAGAGAGAGACGCCACCTGCGCTGAGATGATTCCACTTGTTACACTGTTAATGTTCAAATGTAGATACTTTTCACATAACGTTATTTTCACATAAATTAATAAATCTAAGTGAAATTATAAAATCATTCACCTTATACATATAACATTGGTCCTTCTAAACGGATGAAAATTCATTCGACCACATGGAGCAAACATGGAGGTTATCTTGAATTCTACAGCATGGAGGAAAAACGCATCAACCTGAACTGCTGAATATTTCAACACGGGTACTACACACACACTTCTTCGACCCACAGGTTAGTGTCTTCCTTTTGCTGCCATACTTTATTCAAACACGATTCATTTGACTTAATGGAATATGTTACAATTCTCAGCATCAAATAATTTTAAATTACTTACACATTTACATTCGAATATATATAAACGTGATTAAACGTATTTCTGCGAAGGGTGCATTCACCCGATTCAGAAATCATTTCGAATCTGTTAAAAACTTTGATAAAGGCCGAGAAACTTCTTGAAGAATTCAATTGCGCTCAACTTGCGATTAATTGAGGACAATGATTTCGATGCAAATTATTTACCAATTCATTGTCCGGAAAGACAAAAATTGAAGATAATTTCGATGCTATCATCTCTGCTGTCTAAAAATTCATACTTACGAAAGAATAAAATCATACTTCCAGCAATTAATACCAATCAAATGTTATAAATGACGCTAATTTATTTAACGTTCTCTTGCCACACATTAACCTACCTTCCTTTGATGGGAACCTGCATCAGTGGTTATTTTTTAGAGACAGGTTTAGGTCTATTATCCATGAAAACTCTGCAATATCAGTTCAAAAATTTCATTACCTACGTCTTTCTTTAAAATTGAATCATTACAAGTATGTGCTAATAACTACAAGTGGTGTTCAATGTATCCTCGGTATAAGCATAAAAAAACACTCCGAAAATTTCTCCGGACGAATGGGAGAGACCTACGCAGTCAGCATTCTATTAGTTACACAGAAGCACTTTTCACATTACTATATTTTCACATAAATTAAACAACCTAGGTGAAATTCTAATATCGAACCAGTCAATTATAATCGATTTTTCTGCTGCAGGGTCCGGATAAAATATATCTCACTCACTTTCAATAAAAGAGCAATATTTTATGAACACATGAAAAACGTTTTTGTATTCTTTCTAAAATGACAGGAGCTATATTATTAAAACCACTGTTATTAGGAGTAGACATAATTTTGTGCAGTTTTGATAACATATATCGCTACAAGTTCATTATTCCATTGTTTCATCTGACAATACCTCCACTTTCAAGTGTCATCACTAGGCTTTCTTTTTAGTATCTGTCATTTCGCGGAAGTCTAAACAACATAGTATCTGTCTTCTCTGAAAATGTCAACTTTGATACCGACTACTGTGTTTTGCTTTAACTTTATTATTTCAATATGAAGAGAGTCATCGTATTTCAGTGGATTTTTCTGGTGACCAGGCTTTAGCTGAACGAACGTGTCAGAGGTGCCAGAACCGTCTGACTAGTAGCAGCGAAGCACTATCCAACCACTACTGGCTCTGCCGGTCAGTACCCGAGTTGGTTTGAGACTCCAACTCACCCGCTGGAGGGAATTTTTATCCATCCATCTCAACGCAGTCCCATGAACTAAGATAATCCCAAGATTGACGACTACAATTGATCCTGGTACGAGCACCGTCTAGCGGACTATACGTCCTGACACACCGAACCCATGTGAAGTCATTTGATTGATCCTGGCGTCAAACACTAATGGCGGAGCCATTTCGTCGAGATCCACAAACCCTAAATTGTTACGCACAGATCCAGGGGCCAGGACAGGCCGGTCGAACCGTCAAGTCCCGTTAAACCCCGAGTCGTTTCATGAGAATATCCCGAACATGGGGGTCTGCGAACAGATAAACGAAATACCCCCCTAGTTCAGCATGCGGACTTTCAACCACTGCTCCCTCGAGTCCAACACCAAAGGGGTGGCCAGGTAGTACAAGTAACACCTGTGATTGAAACCAATCGAACCCATTCCATCCTGACAAAGTATAGATCTTACAGTTAGTTACCAGATCAAGTCTATTGATCACGAAGTCCTTCTACAATTTACCTAGTCCTATGTTCCCAAAGTGCTGATCACAAATTTCACCACTATGTCAAATTATGATAGATTAACCTCTGTTGATCATCGTCAAGTATAAGTTGGGCTACACAAAACATTGTATGCTCTGATCTCATCTAGAATCGCTGCTATATTACAGATCAAGTTAATTTGTCAATTTTGGTGAATCAAGATCTTATTCTTCGTTATATAGTTTGAGTGAAGTATATTGTCCCAAGTGATATAATTGTAAAATGCTTTTCTAAATTAGTTTATCTTCATCATCAGAAGATTTCAGTAAAATTCGAAGACTTTTAATTATTAGAGACAGAAGTGATCCTTTTGCAAAATATGATGATCTTGACTTCAGAATATGTTTTCGTTTCAACCAAAAAGGTTGTGATGGAATTATTGCATAAAATTGGACGAGAAATTGAACCACGAGGTAAAAATAATAAATCGACCCATGCGAGATTATGTCTGCGGTGTTACGCAACAGGCGGTCTCCATATGATAATAGAAGATCATATCAACATACTTAAATCATCGGTATGCAGAATTGTTAAGAAGGTATCAGTTGAAATGGTTCGTTTGAAACCTCCTTCCAATTCACACACACACAAGAAATATTTATAACGTAGTTCGTAGTAGCATGGCACGACAAGCATATAAACAATAACAATCCGCTTCAGAATTCTAACCTACATTAACAGAGCTACCACAAAAATATATGCATTCTTATTTTCCTTCTTTGTGTTCCTTGGGTATTGCGGCCAAATCTAAGAATGTACGACGTTGTCAGTTTCTTTTCTCGGAGCAACTGATCCGCGTGCTCAACTATCTGAACTTTTTTTGAGCTGTTTGCCAAATTTGGAAATAGTATCTGTTGCTTCAGTGATCACCGAATCTTTGTGGAACCCCAGCGTTTGAGTTCCAACTATTGTGAGTTTTTCAGTATTTCTAAGGCTGTTCTGCTAGATTTGCCTAAGTGAACCAATTGTTCAGGATTAAGTTGCAGTTACTTCCGTTTATATTTCTTGTTAGTTTTTTTACATAATATTCTTCTACTCTACTGTCTAGTGTTGACATTTTCACCATGATAAGATTCAGACGTAAACATTTACTTTGTTTCGACATCACAACACATAACGATTTTCATTACGTGTTAATAGAAATTTCAACCAATGTTTAACTAATTTATTATGATATTTTTCTGGTACAAGACGTGTTTCTTCAATTTTTTTATCACCATATATGGCTATCCATCGTGGATGATGATCTTTGTTACCTATCATGTTTGATCTTATATTTCTTGGCGTTAATGAGTGGCGATGGTTCAATGGTAGAGCCCCATACTACAAACTTAAAGATTCGACTTCAAGTTCCACCAGGGTAGAGCGGAAATTTTCTAATTAACAGCGCTGTGTTTAAGGTGGTGCAAGAACAGAGTTTCAAAGTCCAACCAGAACACAACTGAACTCTGAACTTGCACAAGATATATAAAGTTTCTGACGGATCTTTACAGAGGATCTGGGTGTCAGGATGATATCAATAATAATAATGAATACTCGGGTTTACTCGGTATATACCTTCGAAATGGACAATAGTTATGTAGCTTTCCGATATATAGAAATGATTGCAATTAGAAATAAACTCATCTCAAATATTTTAAATGGGCCCAAAACTATTTTGTGCTTACTTACAATATAAGTAGTTTTGTCATCGAACCGAAGGTTTTCTGATAAAAAATTGAATCTTACACAATTCATCCTTTGTGAATATTACCGGGAATTTTATAGCTGGATATCTAACTGCTACTTGTACTTACGGGCAACTACAAAGTGCTTCCAATTTCGTCAGATTGGTTTGAAAGATTGTGATCCTTTCAGGGTTCAGTTAAAACAAAAACAAGCAATTAAAGACATTTGTGAAGAATAAAGGACAAGTTATCGTGAACTCATCAGCGAATTGGGTATACTTACTGTTTTTCTTCTGTTGAGACCTCTGGCATTGATTGCTGTACTAATTAGCCATACCCCACCACCCTACGTACACAAATACATCCATAGGCGCAGCGGGACTCGAATCCGCAATCCCTGGCAACATAGCACGCATCTCTACTCACTTTGCCACCGACATTCTCTACCTCCCTGTTTTTATATTAAATTGTCTCAAGTACGTTCTCTACAGTAGATTACGTTTTCCAACCAATAGTTTCTATCATGATCACCTGACTATCGCTAGAATCCATTTCTCAATTGAAAATCATTGCCTTAAGAGAAACCAAATGTGTCTCAATACACCTGCACAAAATAATACGACAATGTTTCCAAAAGACTGAAAATGAAACTGAGAAATAATTTCTAATCACTTATTTAGAATACATCTAATGAGATGTATTCTATAATCATAATATGACATCGTTGTTATATATGCCAAATGTGATTCGTATTATATTTCTGTATATATATTGGACGTACAATGTAATTGTTCATCCTCAAATATAAGTTTGTGTATTCTGAATATCATATAATATGTCTTTGTGAGAATCTGACGATTGGTGATCAACAATCAGTAATCTGTGAGTTCGTTTACGAACATTCGAATCGAAAAGAATAAAAATTTAAGAAAATAATTAATCAAATGCAGTCTTGATGTAATTGTTCATTATTCATGATGAATGTCGTCAGATTATAACAAGAACAGTTTTAATATCCAACCATTTTGAAATCTGGATACTTGTAGAACAATTTGAGTGCCTCCTAACCTCATTTTCATCTCGGTCCCCGGTGCCATTGATCAATCACTGACACAGGTCTTGTTTATTGCCTACCCATAATATTGCACTTTCTTCTTCGAACTACTCCATAAATGGAAGTCAAGTGACCTTGGGTCGGAGATCCCGCAGGACAATTCCATGGTACTTAATATCTAAACCAGCGATTTTCGAAAATTTGTAACAACTCCGCCGTTACTTCACTAATACAATGAGCACGTGCCCTACTCAGGTGAAACCAGCAGGTATGATACTCCTTTTTTAACAGGTAATTCAGAAAAAAACGTTAACAATTGTGCTTAGAATTTCGAGATGTTCCCCAAATTCAACAGTTCATCGTAAATATAAAACATTTTGCAGTTATCTTCTAGAAGGCAAATCAAACTTTTATTTTATTATTATTTATTTTTATATAGTATTTGACTTTCTCTGTACAAATCATTTCCTGAAAAGAGTGAGGAAACTTTTGAATTCAGATCCGAATAGTTTCATAAAAATGTATCCTATTATAATGATCTTCTGGTTAACTTTCGTTAACTTGTATGGATTACCAATAACCCTCAGAATAGAAGCATAAGTTAAGCCTTTATTTTTAACCGATAACAGATCAAATTATTTCGTTATCCTATGAAATTTCTCCGGTTCATTAATTTTAAGTTGGGATATATTTCTTTGAACCTTCCGCATGTACTTGATGCAGTTTTAATCATATTGACTCCGCAGAATAGACAATTCAAAACATCATCAGAAATAAATATTACTTTCCATAATGTCAAATATGAAAAAGTAAACCAATAATTACAGAAACTTGCTTTCATTTCAGGAACTATACTATTCAGGTATGGAAACATTTCACAGTTTGGAAGGATTTTCACTTTTCCTTTGAGAAATATTATTTTCACCATTTTTGTATCTATGTGTGAACACACAATATTTGAATTACCTTGTATAAAAGAGGAATAATTCTTTTATACTTAACTGATACAGAGGACATTGGTAAAATACTCTCAAAATTTCAGCCTTTTATGAATCCAACCACTGCAGTAAATAAACCGAACACTCAAACAAATGCAAAAACGCCCAGTTCCCATTAATGAGACGGATGAATATTAACTCGTCCTTCCAACGTATAAAGAATTGAAATTTGCATATCCGTTTTTCTCAAGTAGTATCAATTTTTCACCATTCTTGTTTACCGTGTCTCTTTGTCAGCAATTACAAGATACGAGTTGAATTTGAGTATCTTATGAATATTCATCCATGAAACGATTCCCCATCACAGCGTCTGCCAATAATTAATTTCAAGAGAGTTAAGACTGCCTAGGAGTAACCTGGGGTACTCCAGAATTCATCATCTGAAATTTGCCAGAAACGATCTCTCGTCTTCAAGTATATGCCAACATAAAATATTCAAACTTCATTTGAATAAGGATTATGTACATGATATCTCATGTTTGAGTGGAGCCTTATAGTCTTATCACGACTCTTCATAGTCGACTGAGTGGAATAATGACTTACATAAATTTGCTCGTATTAAAAATCTTAGATGCTCTTTCATATCTATTCTACATGAGTAAGTATGCGTCTAATTTGAATTCCTCAGTATAGGAATACGGTTTTGAAGCCTAACAAGGGATTTCTCAAAACTTAATAATAGAAAAATTTTATTTCTATCCTTTTTTTTTGCATAATTATAATTTACCAATGTCCCTTTAACCTCCTGATAAGTAACCAGACACTTTTTGGCTAGCTTATATTTAATAGAGGTATATAATCAAAACCCAATATATAATGTCAAATGGAATAAATAAACCAACAGATATAAAAAGAGTCATTAAAATTAATAAATAAATATTTAAGAGAGACTAATTTTTTTTTCTGATCTTACCATTAAGAACACCAATTGCCTTTCAGAAACATGAACACAACTTAGGGACTTCTCAAAAAATACAATTTATTTGAAATATTTATTATATTTAAATATTCAACAAAGTTAATTCTTTTTTTATTTTGAAATTAAAATTGTAGAAGACTTACAGATTAAATCAAATTTTGTTATATTTCATCTATCAAGTAAGAAGCCTTTTTCTATTTTATTATAAATATATATATATATATATATATATATATATATATATATATATACATATATATATAATTATATATATATATATATATATATATATATATATACATATATATATATATAATTATATATATATATATATATATATATATATATATATATATATGTATAAAACTGGTATAACTTTACTCCAATAACTAGAATTGCTTATTTTTCAATGTGGCTCCAATAATTTGATCACCCACTGTACTTACATTCGCTTTGCACAGGAACACTAAGGGATTGATCATACACAAGCTCTCAGCTTTTGGCCCTCAGTGACTCAGTGTGCCAAATGTGAAAAAATATCTTCGTGGAAAGCGATTTTCCGACGCTGAAGAACTGAAGGTAGCAATTGATATTTATTTTAAGAGGAAGCCGGAAGAATATTTCATTTCGAGAAGCTCATTTCTAGATCTAACAAATGTATTGAAGTTCTAGGGGCAAGTTCAGCTTAGCAAGTTGGGTGTTAAGTTGTTTTCTGGGTAGGTTTTGTTACTGCGATCTTGCGCCACTGTAGATCACAGCTCTGTTAATTTTCAACACTTATCAACTCGTGACAATATGTGCGTTAGATATTGTAATCTTCAGTTTTTCTTATAATAAACCTAGAAAACATTGAATAGAAGAGTACTGGTTTCAAGCACTGGAACCAGACGGAAGAATAGTCAGTGCCAGCAAGCAGGTGAATTCTACCAGAATAGTTATTGGCTATTTGAGGAAGGCCTCTTTTCCAAGTGACTACCAAGCAGTCTCCACCCAGAGGTAGAAAGTGTGATAAGGATTACGCCATATCATCGCGCTCGGCGAGAACCCCTCCGAAGAGATGAACCCACCAGCTTCCAGTTTGGGCCCCGACTCGAAAGCCAGAACCGTCTGACTGGTAGCAGCGAAAGCACTATCCAACCTCTACTGGCTCTGCAGGTCAGTACCCGAGTTGTTTGAGACGCAACTCACCCGCCGGAGGGAATTCTTATCCATCCACCCGAACGCAGTCCCAAGAACTAAGATAAACTCAAGATTGACGACTACAATTGATCCTGGTACGAGCACCGTCTAGCGGACTATACGTCCTGACCCACCGAACCCATGTGAAGTCATTTGATTGATCCTGGCGTCAAGCACTAATGGCGGAGCCATTTCGTCGAGATCCACAAACCCTAAATAGTTACGCACAGATCCAGGGGCCAGGACAGGCCGGTCGAACCGTCAAGTCCCGTTAAACCCCGAGTCGTTTCATGAGAATATCCCGAAAATGGGGGTCTGCGAACAGATAAATGAAATACCCCCCTAGTCCAGCATGCGGACTTTCAACCACTGCCCCCTCGAGTCCAACACCAAGTGGGGTGGCCAGGTGGTACAAGTAACACCTGAGGGCAAGTCCACCCCCCCGAGGTAACGCAGTATGCTACATAACGCACTCGGCCATTACACAGAATCCGGAGATTTATACTGCGATAGGGTAGAGTACGCCAGTTTTAAGGGAGAAGCCCTGTGCTGCGACAGACTCCCTTGTCACTGAGTTAATCAACCGGCTCAGCCCTCCATTTCACCTGAGTAAAACTAGGGCCCCATTCGGAGGTCTTCCACCATACAGGTCCAGTGACTGGCGCGAAATGGCATTACGTTAGACACCAAGACTTAACCCTCCAATTCGCCGGGACGAATTTAGGGTCCTAGTCAAGAGAGCGCCCCCATCACGTCAAGATCTAATGCCTGGGGGGCGAATTAAAGCCGAGAGATATTGAACGCCGATTATGCTTAAGTGGAATACTGCTAGCTTGACATAAAAAAAGGGGTTTTTTACATCGTATCGTAACTGGTGATGGGAAGTGGATACATCATGACAATCTAAAAAGAAGAAAATCATGGGGATTACCTGGCCACGCGTCAACATCAACAGCAAAACCGAATATTCACGGAAAAAAACTTATGCTGTATATTTGTTGGGATCAGCTAGGTGTAGTGTATTATGAGTTGCTTAATCCGAGCGAAACAATTACTGGAGCTCTCTATCGAACACAATTGATGAGATTGAGCCTAGCTCTGAAGGAAAAACGCCCTCAATATTATTCTAGACACGAAAAAATTATTCTTCTACATGACAATGCTCGTCCACATGTTGCGGCTCCCATGAAAAAGTACTTGGAAACACTTGATTGGGAAGTGTTACCCCACCCGGCATATTCACCAGACATTGCACCGTCCGATTATCACCTGTTCCGGTCCATGGCACATGCTCTGACGGCGCAGCGGTTCACATCTTATGAGGATACCAAAAATTGGGTTAATTCGTGGATAGCCTCAAAAGACAAGGAGTTCTTCAGACGTGGGATTCGAATGCTGCCTGAGAGATGGGAAAAAGTGGTTGCAAGCGATGGGCAATATTTTAAATAAATTTATATTACCGTTCTTCTATAATAAATATTTAATTTGTGTTAAAAAACGGCGGAAACTTATTTGTACTCCTAATACTTTAAAACGAAAATGTATAAAATCGCTCGGACCCGTCAATTTCTGATTCGAACCAAATAACAACATATAGATTTCAGTAGAACTGAGATTTTACACGTAGGTAATAAAAGCAGAAGAATTGACCTTTTAGAAAGTTTGGGAATTTGTTTAGCACATGAAAAGAAGCTACCAATCACGAATGGACAACTTGAATTCAATTAATAATTATTCCTCTTGTCTGTAAAAGATTAAGATCGAACCAAACCTCATTTTTACACTTTTCAAAATGATACCTGTTATACTATTATAAATAGGATTTCAAGTTCTGCTCTCTTCAGTTTTGAAACTGGGCTAAAAACCCGAAACATATGTCAACACACATGACTTAATAGTGAAACTTAAGCCAATTTGTTTTTATTTACTTTAATAAGTAAAGTTCATCAAAGTGTGTACGATGCAGTGTTTTAACGATGTTCTAAGTGCTCTAGCTTAGAGCTATAAAAATCCACTATTTCGACTCAAATGAACCGTTTTTCGCTTTAGGTTTCCTGCTAATATCCTCTTTTCCATAACTTTTGTAGACCAGCTCATGTCAAAAGTCATATTTGAGAATCTGATATAATTGGAAGGTATAAGTTGCGTGACAAATCCTGATTGAAGTTTATCTTTCTCGACTTTATTTCTTCGAGTCGATATAGTATACGCAGTCATATGTAGGAAGAAAACGATTTCTGTCATTTTGGAATTGAGACTTCGTCTTATATCCGATTTCAGCCCAAGATCGATGTTCAACAAAGATTTTCCCAATAAAAGTTGACAGGTATCCGAACTTTCAGACAGAAAGAATCCGTAATAAATTCAGCTTCATCTGGAGATATCCCGTATTCTCGGTCTATAACTTTCCTTGAATTACCTGTGAATTTTACAGTTGAATTCATATAGGAAGGCATATTTATTGGAACAGATAAATGAAAAATGTTCCTGGAGAAATAGAGCATGTACGTTGTCATTGCGAAGTTCCTTATAGGGAATGGTCTTTCTGTAGATCGACTTAATCTTTCTATTTTCCAGTTGATTTTTGATATTAATGGTGGGCAAATAAAAAATTTGTAGGTGCGCTTGCTCCATGTTCTATTGAAAATTAGTCTATTTATATTATCCTTTTTTGATTTCAAAATATGTTTGGGAAAATATTCTAATTTTATTAAAAAAATATAATTTTTGATATTTCAAATCATTGATCCTTATCTCCGTTCAGATACTGGCCAAAACCATTCACATGTACTTTGTAGATATTTCTATTCTGGAAAACAGCTTATTCCAAATGTCCTTTTTGACCGATGGCGAATTCGCCTTTATGTAATTCATAATATAGAAAAGTTGAATTTCAACAAATATTTTACTTTGAGGAAAATACATTCTGTCAAGAAAGTACCGGGAATTATCGATTTAAATCTGGCGGGGCAATGAGGCAGGTAAAATTTTTTTTTCCTAGATTGGTACCACTGTCCTTAATTACTATGCTAAGCTTGAGCGGGATCTGTCAACTAGTGTGTTTGCAACAGCTGATTAAGTCAGTCGATGTCAGAGTGCGTGACGATTTTTACTATGGGTGATTATGTTGAGCAAATAATTTGTTTAAAGTTTTGTGTTGCAAATGAATTTTCGTGTGCCGATGCATTGAACATGTTGCAAAAGGCCTTTGGTGATAATGCTCTATCGAAAACTCGTGCATATCAACGGTACAGAGCCTTCAAGGACGGTTGTGAAGTGGTCGAAGACTTGCCTAATAAAATTAAGGAAAGGGTGCTGGAAAACCGTCGTACCAGCTTGAGAGAGATAGCATATGATCTTAAGATATCCCACGAGTCCGCACGTACGATTTTGATTGATATTTTGGGCATGAGAAAGGTGGCCGCACGACTCGTACCGAAAGACCTGAATTTTCTTCAAAAACGTCATCGCGAACAGGTTGCTTCAGACATGCTGGATCGCTGTAATTCCGATTCTACATTCATGGACCGCATTATAACTGGTGATGAGACCTGGGTCAACGAGTACGATATGCAAACAAGCCAGCAATCATCGGAATGGGTGGCAAAAAATGAGCCGAAACCGAAAAAACCACGCCAAAGCCGCTCGAAAATGATGGTGATGCTCATTGTTTTCTTCGATATCCGTGGCTTGGTGCACTACGAATTCGTTCCAGAGGGTCAGACGGTAAACAAGGAGTATTACCTAGGCGTTATGAAACGTTTGCGTGAGCGTATCCGTAAGGAGCGGCCAAATTTGTGGGCGAACAACTCATGGATTTTGCATGACGATAACGCGCCTTCTCACCGAGCTACGATTGTGACTGACTTTCTCGCCAAAAACTCAACAAACGTGCTTCAGCAACCACTGTATTCGCCGGATTTGGCTCCCTGCGACTTTTTCCTCTTTCCAAAACTAAAATTGCCCCTTCGTGGCACCCGTTTTGAGTCGATTGAAGCCATAAAACAAAATTCGGCGCGAGAGCTAAAGTCCATCCCGGAAAGCGCCTATAAAAAATGTTTCGATAATTGGAAGTGCCGTTGGCATAGATGTATGGGAGCAAATGGAGCCTATTTTGAAGGCGACCCAATAAATTTTGACGATTAAATGTAAAAATGTTGTTTTAATTGAAAATTCCCGGTACTTTCTTGACAGAGTAGTATATCGCTAGATATGGCGAGTCAAGAGTGTGATAGTCGTTTTATTTTTAGTACTGGCGAAGTAGAAAAGGTCATTGTACTAGTTTATTAGTGAGTTGTATTCGTATTACTACTAATTACCTCACTGTAAAATATCAACACATAACCGTGTGTGATCGGTTTACTATTTAACCTCAGTAAACGAATTCAAAACGCACAATTTCATTAAGATCAAAAAACTGCTCAGATCTTCCACATTGAATCGAGCCTGACGAGCATGCTTGGGGCTTGGGATTAACAATCCGTTGTGATTGACTATTTCTCTCAATAACGTAGATTTAAATGCCGATGTTGTCTTATGTGACCCTTTCAAAAAATACTCACTTCCATTAAATTGTTCGAGTATTTGCCGATAAATATGCATACGATGAATTTCCCTTTCATCCGCAGTCAAACGAGGAACAACTTCTGTAATTCGATCTGTGCTATCTCATAGCAAGACCCAAGTTAGATGCTAGTATTTGATTCGAAGTCCTTCCTGATTGAGAATCGTCATCAATAGGGTGACAACCAATGTCTATTCGTGAAAACCAATCCTAATATTTATACGACTATGAAGTCATCTTCGTAAGCTTGCTTCAGTAGATGAAACGTTTCAGTGGAAGTTTATCCTGGTCTAAGACAACATTTTTATGCAGCAACCTGATTCTATCATATCGCGCATTTCAAGCATCAAAACAAGATATGAACAATTTAAGAACATATGGTGATACAAGAGATCATGATTAAGAATTGCCAAGGTTCTTACCCCAGTTGACGCGTAATTCAAAAACATTGGAATTATTCTGGACAGGTCTCGTTTCTGGAAAGGAAACTATGGAGTACCCTTGAAAAGAATTTCCACGTATTTAGTATTCTAACGATACACAGGTATGGAAAAGACAGTCGGAAACATAGGAAATTCAGAGTTAATCAAGAATGCAGTGGAGCAGTAGAAGAATCGAAACCTCAGTGCGATGCGATGAGGAATAAATGCTTGTTCTCTCTTAATGGCAGTGCGCAGTGTCGATGCTTCGATCGAAAAGCTGTGCAGTCTGCTTTCACTCCCCACTATCATTGGGAGAGAACAGTCGTTTGTTCGTCATCGCGCTGAGTTTTTATTCTTCCACTGCTCCATTGAGTGACTCGAGATTAACACTGAATTTCCTATGTTTCAGACGACCTTTTCCATACCTGTATTTCATGGAAATTTCCATATGTGAGATTATTCAATAAACGATGAATAATTCATGAAGTCTCTGATTGGAAGTAATAATTTTCATACAATATATTTTCGTTCTCCAAAAACTTGATACTTTATTCGTTCCCTATATGACTATATCAGTAGAAAATTCCAATATATGGAATATGTAATGATTTCGATAATAGAAATATCGGATATAACATCAACGCTGAAGATTTCAGATCGAATATTTCATCCATACAATAAATTCGTATTTAATGAACTCTTTCTGTCAATTTATAGTTGAATTGTTCGGTTTTATTACATTGAATCGGTATTATAAATATGAGATAATAATCAGCATCATACCGTTTCAATATATTAAATACCGCCACAAATGAATTTCTCTTTATGCACTGCATGACAAAGGCCGCTTAATCCAATTATCATATAGTTGTAATGTACGAATTTTTTCAGTAATAAATACACATTCATATTTAAAAAATCTGAAATTAATTATTTTTCCCTTGAGGTATATACAGTGTGTTTCACTTTAAGTGCCGACTCTTTATTATTTTATAGAATAACAATCGATTTCCGAAAGCTTTACATCATGGAATATATTACTGGCAGATATGCCCTTTCCATAATTTAAAACGATATCAAATATATGCCTTAAAATGACCAATATTATCTCATTACGATAGTCATAAGGAAATTCACACGTGTCTCTATGGATTAGGGAACATTTGAAACCAATCAATCTCAAGCTTCAATATACTTAGTGTTAAGAAGTGTGATATATGATAAAGTTGAATTTTTGAGAGTTTATTACCTGAACGCAACTGTGTGTCTTCCAAATATTATATTGTTAATAGATTGAATGTCATCCCGTGTATTAATTCATGGAATATAATTTTTTCATTATCATTATTATTTATTTTTTAGAGTTTCACAACATAAGCGCAAAATATGAAACAACTGAATTTTTGGGGAATCCCTGTCTAAAAGCAATTGAATGGCTTGTAAATAGTAGAGTGTCAATAGACTGAGTTATCTTGTTTAGTAACTTGTACAATATTAACTGAAAAGTATTCGCAACTTCTGTCAAAAGTATACAGTAAGTGTAAGTAACAGCCTACAAGCTGACTTACAACAATTGCCTATTAGTTTGTATTGGCCAGACAGGAAGATTATTCAAAAAACATATTCAAGAATACCATAGAAGTTACATATCGGATTCCGTATACCTTCTGTTAAGAAAGTACCGGGAATTATCGATTTAAATCTGGCCGGGCAATGAGGCAGGTAAATTTTTTTTTCCTAGGTTGGTACCACTGTCCTTAATTACTATGCCAAGCTTGAGCGGGATCTGTCAACTAGTGTGTTTGCAACAGCTGATTAAGTCAGTCGATGTCAGAGTGCGTGCCGATTTTTACTATGGGTGATTACGTTGAGCAAAGAATTTGTTGAAAGTTTTGTGTTGCAAATGAATTTTCGCGTGCCGATGCATTGAAAATGTTGCAAAAGGCCTTTGGTGATTATGCTCTATCGAAAACTCGTGCATATCAGTGGTACAGAGCCTTCAAGGACGGTCGTGAAGTGGTCGCCCATCGACGGCTTCGGTCGAAGATAACGTCGATAAAATTAAGGAAAGGGTGCTGAAAAACCGTCGTACCAGCTTGAGAGAGATAGCACATGATCTTAAGATATCCCACGAGTCCGCACGTACGATTTTGTTTGATATTTTGGGCACGAGAAAGGTGGCCGCACGACTCGTACCGAAAGATCTGAATTTTCTTCAAAAACGTCATCGCGAACAGGTTGCTTTAGATATGCTGGATCGCTGTAATTCCGATTCTACATTCATGGAACGCATTATAACTGGTGATGAGATCTGGGTCTACGAGTTCGATATGCAAACAAGCCAGCAATCATCGGAATGGGTGGCAAAAAATGAGCCGAAACCGAAAAAACCACGCCAAAGCCGCTCGAAAATGAAAGTGATGCTCATTGTTTTCTTCGATATCCGTGGCGTGGTGCACTACGAATTCGTTCCAGAGGGTCAGACGGTAAACAAGGAGTATTACCTAGGCGTTATGAAACGTTTGCGTGAGCGTATCCGTAAGAAGCGGCCAAATTTGTGGGCGAACAACTCATGGATTTTGCATGACGATAACGCGCCTTCTCACCGAGCTACGATTGTGACTGACTTTCTCGCCAAAAACTCAACAAACGTGCTTCCGTAACCACCGTATTCACCGGATTTGGCTCCCTGCGACTTTTTCCTCTTCCCAAAACAAAAATTGCCCCTTCGTGGCACCCATTTTGAGTCGATTGAAGCCATAAAACAAAATTCGGCGCGAGAGCTAAAGTCCATCCCGGAAAGCGCCTATAAAAAATGTTTCGATAATTGGAAGTGCCGTTGGCATAGATGTATTGGAGCAAATGGAGCCTATTTTGAAGGCGACCCAATAAATTTTGACGATTAAATGTATAAATGTTGTTTTAATTGAAAATTCCCGATACTTTTTTGACAGAGTAGTATTCGACATATGCATCTTAGGGAATTCAGGCATAATTTCAACAATAGCTATGAAATTATTCACGTCCAAAGCAAAAGTTCTAGACTTATACTTTAGAATCGTTGGAAACCAACAGGTACAATAACCGTAAAATCTTTTTGAATGAACAAACAGATGCTGACAGATCTCCACTACGGAATATTTTCCCAAATGGCATTTTTTAGCGGCAAACTCCAATAAATACCCTAAGCTTTTTTTAACCTGACATTGTAACCAGGATTTTTCGAAATACTTTATCTGAAAAGAAAAATGTGATCGATGACTGAAATGACATTTTCAAAAGGAACCTACGTTAAGGCAGAAAAATAGGAAGAATAGGAATCTGTATTTTTATTTTACACATTATTATTACATTCATCATGTAACCATTCAACAGATCATTCACCAGATGAATGAACTCAATCGGCGAATATTTATTACGAATATGAAAATGAATATAAAAATGGCGAGTAGGAAGCTTTTCGAATCATGATAGTGCAACATGCATCTGTTTTACAGTTCGAAACTTAAATAAAAGAGAATAGTTTTTGTTGATAATCGCCCATAAGCAGCAGACATGCATGTTTCATAGCTTTCTGGCTATTCATCAGTGTATTGCTCAAATGCCAACGAATTTAATACAGTCTCGTACCTATATTCGCCCTGCATGGTGACCGAACCGTTTTGCCGAAAAACAGCACCATTTGATGCACGTAAATATACATACCCAGCATACAACCCCTCAATCAAGAATCGAACTGTGTTCCCAATTACTTCCAGCGTTACAGACAAGGAATCTACCTCATGCTCACATAATATCCAATTAAATCGATATTCTACTAATTAGCTCTTCTAATGAATTAATTGAATCGACGAATATTTATTACGAATATGATAACGATTTATTTTTATTATTATTATCAACATGAAAATCGTAACTAAGAAGCTTTTTGAATCGGTAAAGTGTTAATATGTGTTACAGTTGGAAACTTAAATATATCCCAATAAATTTTGGTGATCGTCCTTAAACACAGATGTATCTTGCACTGTCCACATTCAAAAAGCTTCCTTTTTACCATTCTCATATTCGTTATTATATTCCTAATAAATATCCCTCGATACAATTAATTCATTTGGAGAGAAATGCTAATTACTGGCATAGCGGCTAAATTGGCTATTATTTGAGCATGAGAAAGATTTCTTCCTCCGTGACGCTAGATGTAATTGGGAATACCGTTCGTTTCTTGATTCAGCTCTTGTTTGGCACAATGGAAGGGTCGCTATAGGGCAATTAAAGGTCGTGGATTTTTTGAGAGCTATGAAATATGCATGTCTGCTAATGCCGGACGATCAACAAAACCTATTTGGCTTGATTTAGGTTTTGAACTGTAACACAGATGTATGACACACTGTCCTAATTCGAAAAGCTCTCCATTTACCATTCTCATATTCATTATCAAATTTCACCAATTTTGATTTCAAGATCTGTGGTAGTAAAACTAATCAATAGAAGGTTATAATTCCCTGAATATTCGTTTAAATTATATTCTTGGAAAACAATTTATTTTAGAGTTTAGAGTCTGAAGTGCGATTAGTTATCTGGTTTTCGATCATTTCTTTGATTTATCAAGAAAAAATTACTCTTATCTATCAGTTTTTGAAGTGGTCATAAAAAGATTAAATTAAGGTAGAACTTCAATATAGGTTCGGAGATTTAAATCTGCCACAGCTGTGAAAAAGGACATCATACATAATTAGATGATGAAAATTTGGATATTTGCATCTTGACGGCTTGTGCAGAGAAATGCTCTTGGTTGAATAATTCCTCGTGGGGACTGTAAACGTACAGTATTAGAGACTATTTAGCCCCTTTTATGCCACGCACAAATTGATCCTCAGCAAAGAATCAGATAGCGGCTTTTTGTATTTGGCATTTTATGTTTTTCACATATTCGAATCACGCTTTAATCGAAATCATTCCATAGATGTTATTTTGTAATGATTAAAAAAAGATATTTCAGTCGGAATATTAACTCCAGTGAAAGAATTCACTGAAATCGTTTCTAAATAAATACATTCTAAAAATAATTGAAATTAAAGATGAATATGTTTTGAAATCAGAATATTTTCGAGTTCAAATTTGTCATCTGAAAAAATTCTTGGTATATAAATTTATAAAACTAACAATCCCTCAATTATAGGTACAATGAAAATATGAGAAATTCAAATAGTACATTTTATTGATCCTGAAAATAAACAGATTTTGTTATTATTGTCATTATTATTTTACAGTGAGCGGGCGTCTGTCCACCCTATCACTGCGTCCGCACAGACTATTGTGGTTCACCCCTAATTTATATTGCCCCAACGAGATCCAGTTTTTGGATAAAACCGATAATCTTGTTCGGGAGTAATTTTTTCAGTTCGCAGGGCTATAAAAGCCTGACCAAAGACCTCGAATCTGATGCGACTCACCACTGGGCACTCTGAGACGATGTGTATGGCTGTTTCAGTGTCCTCAACACACAGCCTGCATTCATCATCTTCAGCCAGACTGCTTTTGTGCAAATGTGCTTGTAGCCTTCGGTGGCCTGTCATAATTCCGACAAGTGTTCTTAGTTTGGCCCTATTCAGACCTTGCGCAAGGTTCGCCATCTTTTTGTTCGAAGCTGTTCCAAGGAACATATTCGAATGTTTCAGACCAGAAAGGCTCAGCAAGGAAGAATTTAGTCTTGAATTCATTCTGCCTCTGCCTTTTCATTACTCAAATAGTTTGTGTGGCACGGTATCCAAACAAGAGTATTCTGTTACACATACCGAGCCTGTTTAAAGCCGTGCGGCAACTCCAGACGGTTGTCGATTTAAAACAGCTGGATCCCAGAGCTTTTAGTACCGATTGACTATCAGTAAATATTTTGGTTTTGCCGTGTCGGAATTGCCGTTTTATCAGCAGATCTGCCGCGGTCTCAATGGCAAATATTTCTGCCTGGAATGTGATTGCGTTCTGACTGGGACTCGATGAGATGTTGATTCTCGGTTTGCTCCCATAGACTCCCTTTCCCGTTCTGTTCGTCTTTCGCAAGCCATCTGTGAATAAGCCAAGGTCGGTCCTCAATAGAACCTTGAACTCGAAGACCGTATCCTGGTATGAGGTCGTTATTATTCTGCCGCATAGCTCTGCCTGTATCTATCTACAAATTAGCGGGTCGATTCCTCTCGCAGAGATAGCCTCAGCGAGAGAAGCTCGCAGCGTATTGTTAAAAGCACCTTCAATGTCTGAAAACGCTGTTAGTGCTATCTCTTAATTATCGAGAGATTGATTTAATTTTCCTACCAAATTGTGTAATGCAAATTCTGCCGATTTTCCGGCCTAGTAGGCGTATTGATGAGTGCTAGAGTGACTGTCTATTAGCACCTTCACCCTGATATGGGTATAAATCACCTTTGCCAGACTCTTTAGCAAGAACGAAGTCAAACTTATTGGTCTGAACAATGAGGGATCCGCTTCTGTTCGTCCCAGCTTTGGTATATAGACTACATTACTTAATGTGCAGCTTGGAGGGATAAGCCGCTAAGCCGGACTTCTTCTAAGTAATCTTAGCAGATACGGAGTTAACACATCTATGCCCTTTTGAAATAAGGCTGAAAGGATTCCGTCTACCCCCGGTGTTTTGAAAGCTTTGAAGGACCTTATTCTGTCTCTGACGATTTGTGCCGTGACTATGTTTTTGGATATTCGCCAGTTACCCCTCCCGGACCAAAATGAATGGTCAGGGTTGAATCTGGCGATTGCTTCTTCCAAGGTTTGACATCCAGGCAAGTGTTTGTTCACAAGGGACTCTAATGTTTCTTGTTTGATACCAGTGAAACTACCCTGCTGTCGTTTGACCGAACCGGTTGTTCTCTTTAGCTCTCTTGAGAAAATATTGTGTATTCTGTGACAGTTCCGGGAGCATCATTTATACCCTCACAGAACTTGCCCCACAAGTCCCTCTTGACCCTCCTTATGCTCTTATTGTAGAGGTTTAGAGCTTCCTTGTGAAAACAAGGGAGCTTTAAACCTCTACACCGTCCAATGGGACAAATGTCCCATTGGCTGGTTGCTTTGGCTCGGTTGAATAATCCCCGAACCTCTTTTCTCTATTCATTCAGGTTGTTATCCCACCAAGATGAATTTTGGTTATCAATTTCACATCATAGTGGGTAGTTTTCGGGATAATCGGAGTTGAGATCGGCCCTGGTGTGTTACCCTCGGATCTGAGCCTTTTTGTCACTGACCTCAGTTTCCGAGATGGATTTATCTCCCTATTCAACAGTCGGAGCTTAGACTCTTCGCCCAGGATTATTTTCAAGGCGGCATCGTATGATGTACCGCTCTTGAGGAGTGTGTGGAGATGTCTTCTCTTCGACACCGTCAGCCTCTCCTTCTTTAATGATTTTCCATCTGACACTTGGGATTCCGTCGTATCGCATTTCCAGGCGGAATAGGCTGAAATGATTTGAGTAACCACCTCGATGAGCTCCTCAGTCGCCTGAGGAACAAGAAATTGTCCCTCCTTGTCAGGGTTATTTTCTTTTATTTGTGTTTCCATGTATGGTCCCACTAGTAGCAAGGGATATAAAATGTCCACCCCAGTAGAACCCCGCAATACTGGGGTAAGGCTAATGAAACCAGAGGTCGCCTGGTGTCTGGAGTTCGCCTATAACAGACTGATCTACTCATCAGCCATGCAGACATCGGCATAGGCTGTTCCACCTTGTCTTGAGAGAAATTTCATTGTGTTTTCCAAGCACATGATCCGGACAATTAAGCCAAGATCCCAACCGAGGGGATGTCCTCTAGACATGACAACTGACAAAATCCGAGAAGCGGTATAGCAGTTGAGATATTCAACTGGCATCGTTTCCTCTGTACAATACCCTTGGCCACGACACTACAGCTGGATAGAGGCGTAGATTGTTCGCCGTTACCGTATAACGTTGCCTAAGGTGCACCACTTGGAGGTCAGTCTACCATACTCCAAACAGATTTCAAAATAGACCTCATATCCTGTTATTTCTTATGATTTTATAACCATGGAGGATTATTTGTATAAATTAGGTTAGGTATACCTTACAGTGGCTCATTAAATTTTTTATGTTAGTACTGATGTAATAATCTGATGTGTCTTTGGACGTATGTATTGTGAATTGTTAGAACCACGACGTGCTTTGAGAAAAGCATTAGTGGAATATTCCAAAAAATCAAAAATAACAGTATACCATGTGGAAAATCTGCTTTGACGAGATTTCTATTGGACATCTTGATTTAGATTTGTGGTGAACTTTTTTCTTTAAGTGGAACTGATACTCACCGTGTGATTATTGAATTACAACATGTAGATTTGCCAATAGTATCTGTAGGGATCAGAGTCACATCTCGTAACAGGACAAATTTACCCCCGCAAAGCAAAGTTCTCTTAGCAGATCTTATGCAAACTGTATCTTATCTGGCAATGATTGCTGGGAAGCTATGCTGAAGGCTCAAGTTCGTTTTTTACAATGACATGATAAATTTATCTTTTTTTCCGAAGACATCAGGACCCCCTTCTCTTATCTTTGTCGTGCACTATTAATGCAATGGATGTTTTTTTTTCTAGTCTATTCCATAATATTCTTCTTCAGTAGTAAAATTGACACCAATCACGGAGGTTATGGTTTAATGAGTTTTATATCCCTCTGAATGGAGATTCCCCTTGCGTTTTCCTCCATATGTGCAATTACTAAAATAAAAATTAGTTTGGGACAATTTTAAAAATGATCTTCCACATCTCAGATTAATTTGAGCTTTCAGCGGAGTGATTCACATTTCTACCATTATGTACAACCTAGGTAACCAGACTCGACTCCACCTTTTCTCTGTAAACATTTCAGTTCAACTCAGTTTGAAGAGTTCGCTTCTACTCGTCATTATCATATCATGTAATAAATATATCTGCTTCTTTTTTCCGATCAAATGCATCGATTTCAGAAATTAAATGTTTCGTCAAATTACAGTCAACCTCTTTATGTTTTCCTGAATATCAGCATCATACCTGGCGTTATTCTTATAGTAAGCCGATATGATGAAAAAATTTTATGCGTTTCTTTCTCTTTTCTCTCTGTTCTATTATCAAAGTAATCAGTAATGCTTCTTGCATCACATTTTCGTTCAATAAAGTCCACTAATGCCACTGAAGATGTGATTAGAGCTTTTTTGATGCCTAACCATGCAAACCATCAAAGTATTTGCAAATACTACTGCTTAATTGACTATTTTCCAACTTTAGTCCACTAAACTAAAATATCACAGATTATTATAAGTGAATTTACTATTGTATACGAAGAAGAGTACTTTATCGCTTTCAGACTTCAAATTATGCCAAATATTCAAAGTATATCTGAAGCACTACTGAGGAATTGATGTTGTTCTTACTCTAGAGCAAGTTCTGGGTGATTTTTTCATTTACGATAAATCCTAGGTAATTAAGTACCTGCCCCATCAAAAACAACTAGGACGGATTATACGATTCTATTTTTTAAACATCCTCTAATACTTTCAGCAGATACTTTTAGGATTCATTTTACACTCTACGATCATAAACTCGATCAATTTAATGGTAAGATCATCCAATTCTAGTTACAACAGAAGGTTACAAAAACAGTTGTATTCGTGCTGTTGATGTGCGAGCCGTTGCATATAAAGTGTGTTCTTTTTCAAAATATCACTTCCAATATAGTTTTAATCTCTTTTATTACAGTCAACAACAACTATATACCTATCAATAACTTGAGATGCGATAAAAATCGTGACTCTGCGTTGAATATGAAAACTACTCCTCTTACCTCTTCTCATTCTTCAGGAATAATATAAATAATATATATATATATATATATATATATATATATATATATATATATATATATATATATATATATATATATATATATATATATATATATATATACAATGACAAATGAACTTTAAAAAGTAATGGGTATATTATATATATATATATATATATATGTATATATATATATATATATATATATATGTATATATATATATATATATATATATATATATATATATATATATGTATATATATATATATATATATATATATATATATATAATATACCCATTACTTTTTAAAGTTCATTTGTTTGTTGTTTGAGAGGCCATTCTATACGCGAATTCTCTACTTCCAAGAGTTGGATTATCATCAATATCATCCCCACTCCTCTTACTAGATTTTAGGGTATGCAGTCGAGTTCCAGGTGTCTACTCAAAATTTGTCTGAAACATTAGTTTGCCTGGTAAATCCCTAACTGGTATTGTCATATTCAACAACTAACTGGTATCTTCAGGTCATTTTGGACCCGAGATTTTTCAGTATCAAGTTGGTCGTCATACGATTCCCAATTTTTAGGTGACGACTAATAATCATTCAAGGCTTTATATACCAAATGTTCCATCACTTAAAGAAGTCATTTTATAGAAAACTTTTAATTCCGAACGAAAATAATGAAAATAATTGTTTTTGTTGAATAAGTACCTGCAATATTATGATCATAACATAATATAGAAAAAAAGTATATTGTAAACTGTGAATCAATTATAAAGATTCTACTCTCTACGTTGGCAATTTTTGCAGAACAGATTGCACTATGAGTATGGATTTTGCTAAAGTATTTATTACAAGTGTAGTACAATGTGTATTATCCGAATAGGAAGAAACTGTAGGCTTTTCTGTAAGTTTGTGTGTTCTGGAATCTAGCTGATCTGGTTCTTCCTGACATTTGTTCTTGCTTTCTCACATTTCAGGCCTTTTTGGATTATTGCAGTAATTTCTCTGGGGACCCTCAATTATGTAAAAAGTCACCTAAGATGTGGTTTTGTTGGTAACTGACGGTCAATTACAATGTGATCCATTATAATTAGCGTGAAACTAACGTAACTGATATTGTCGTATCAAAATGGACTCGAATAACCAGAATGAGACATTTCGAAGAACTGTTAGCAGCTGGCACTGGTTGTGTTGATTCGCAAGACTATCCAGGGATCGCCGTCCATCACAATACTGAAACAATAAATCCTCAATGAAAACAAGAGACGGCAGGCCCAAATTGTCCTCACCATACCAGTTAGGGGTTGATCAGTTTCATCCGCTGATAGAGGCATTTCAGCAATTATCTCAAAGTTTTTTTAGGAGGGGTCTGTTCTATTAAAATTAACCGAATATAAAAAACGATTTTTGGTCTTGAAGCATCAGTTAACGTGTAATACTAATGGATAAGGTAAATGGATACCAAATTCTAGGTATCCATTTTGCGAAGAAAATTATTGAATATTGTTCATGCAATGTCGGCGTTTATTGATCCTCGGTTTCTCGATCATTGATACGTCCAAACACCATGGAGTGAATTAAATATGGTCGTTTTAGATCCATTACGTTCGCCTTGTTTCAAAATTATTGTATTGCCTGCCGTATTGATGTACAGTCGGTTTAAAAAAATGCATTAACTATTATGTGAAATTTAATCCAATAAACTCATTTATTATGAGCCTAAAAAACATAAGCCGGTTCGCCTATCAAAATGATGTGTTAGTTTGAGTGCTAAACGTGTACTTTTAAGTCAGCTGTCGAGAATTTGAATCTTTCGCAGTATACTACGTATGAAGGTGAAATGATTAGTGTACTTATATATGTTATGCTCAGTTAAAATCCAGCGACATCTCCATATTTAATTCAAAGAGATCACAAAAACTTTTTGTGGTATTTACATCGTTATTACCAATTTTTTCGTTTGCTGCTCGTCATTTCGATTTGAAAATTATGTGGGCTCTTTGATCCTGACATTCTAAATCACCGAAAATAGAAACTTTCAAAGAAACGGTTTCTTTTTTCATGATAGATTATTCCAAAGAATAGTTATATCGATTTTGAAGACAAAAGCTCAATTGATCAGTTTCTTTGGTGACACAGTTGTTCATTTCTTTACAAATCAATTGAGGGTTATGATTATAAAAGCTCCCACATTTCATAGCCAAAAATTATCAATTGAGGAAAAATTTTTTAAAACCGCTTTCATTAATTTATCAGTTATTCTGGTATAAATGTACCACCAATCATATAGGCACGATGTTGTCATAACTAATGAAAAAATGTATATTCATAGTTAAAATTAATATTCAAATATATTAAATAATTTCAAAAGCTTATAGCACGCAAAAAATTTATTTGGTTTCAATCTCCAATTCTGTCCTTTTTGTAACCTCAAACTTTTTGATATGACCGAATATTATATATGCAGAAATATTTTTCAACTATTATTTTTATATCGTACCAATATAAATAGTAACTCCTCTATATGATCTCTATCGGCCTATTTCATTATATCCAGTTATATAAATAACATTCACTAAAACCAATTATTATTATTGTTATAATTTTTATTTGATCCTTTATTTTGAGAATTTAAGATAATTTTGGAATAGTGGATTTTCTTGTATTTGTATGTTTATATACATACTTATATATTTTTTGTTCAAGTTTCATGTCGGCATATAAAAATGTTTTTCCGAGGCATTGAAAAATATTTTATATTGATTATAAATAAGGATATCATTTTGGTAGTTTTTGTATACAGTTTCAATATATTGTAGAAGCCAGAACATGTAATTATGAATTCAAAGTCATTTGAATTTTACTTCTATCAAGTATTGACTCACATTCACATCGACAACCAATATTCAAAATTATCATTTCAATTTCGATAAAATTGAAATATTGACAAGAACTTGTTTAAGGAATATTTTTCTCAAGTAATAATTCTTTTTTTTTAATTAATTTCATTTTCCCTGGATATTAAAGGAGTGATTACTCCACCGGAAAAGATGTTTGAAATTGGATTTGATTTTATTATCCCACGATCTCATTATATTCAATTTTCAGACTTCCAGCTCAAATAAGAAACAAGGAGAGTTAAGTTAGAGCTATAAAATATATACACACACGTATAAATGCAACTTGTAGAATGAATCCTATCAAAAAGAAAAGCATTCGCACAAACCAGGTTTAAAATAATATAACCATGGAATTAAAGAAATATACGTTTTATGGCCGGAAATAAATTGGCTGTAACTTTTCAGTCATTTACAAAGAAAAAGTTTGCATTTAGTCGCGATAAAAGTTAATAGTAAAATCAAATCAAGAATACAGCTTTACATACTGTCACGATTGAAACAGATTCAGACAGATAGAATTCCTCTAAGAGTGAAAGTTGCAATAAAAATATATTACAACACCTTATAAAGGAAATCATACTGAACTCTGGATATATAGGCTCTTTTCTGAGTACCAGAATAAGCTGTAGGAAATCATATTTAGAAAGAAATTGATATATTAATTTCGAGTGTACTGCTCAAAATTAATATATTTACAACAGTATATTTACGTACTTTCACTTTTCACGTTTTTCCGTTGAAAATCATTTTACAAAATTTAAACTTTTGTAGCCGATCGTTTCATTCCAAAGAAGGAGCATTAATGATCAAAACAAAAATATATATAAATAAGCATGTGTTATAAAAAGTTTCACCATTTTCAACACTCTTATACACTGAAGTAGATGTGAAGAGCTGTGACCAACTAAGGTGAAACTGGTAAAATTAATATCAAAATTCATCTTGATGATGAAGTTTCTACAACTTTGTCTATGAAATCTTTAAACTATAATACTGAATCAAGTGTCAAATATTATTTCAAGTTCTGGATCTCCATTGAAAATTTAAAGTGATAAAATAAAGAATGGTTTCTGTTGGAATTATTATCGCTGAGCCGAGCGTGGATATTTAAAACACAATTGAACTTATACAACTCTTTATTCACTTTTTTATTAACATTGGTAATAAGTAGTAAATCTCTATGTAACATGTAATTGCAGCGCAAGAGGGTCGAGGTTAGAGAGCCCAATGGTAAAGGAAACTTCTAACAGTGTCCTCAAACGTTTCAATATGAGTAAAACCCAGCATAATATCACATTATATCCAATCTTTAAAACTATATTCCGAGCTTAGTGATTAGGGTGCCGTTTGGTAGGTTTTCTTCAACACTTCAATACAATTATCAATGCAAACGAAATGAGTTCAATATGACCAGTACCGGATAAAACCGAAATCTAGAAATGTTTTTCGATGGCAGACACTGCATGTTGAACAAACCGAAAAGTTCTAAATAAAGACAAATTCTCTACAGGGAAAGTTGGCAACCATGGTTCTGAATTGAAAATGAAACACAAACTTGCTGCCACCAAACTTCTGCCTAATTTCGCAATTATTAATGAAAATAACGAGTTAAGTTTCTTGAGTAGAAAAGAAATTGCATGGGAAAAGAAAGCAGAGCTATTCAGTCATAATAATTCTTACATTCCTCATTTAGCTGAGATATGGATTGGATGTTATTCTAATAAAGGTTCAATAAAAATGTTTTTCATTACCTAAAATATGAATATACGCATCTTTCAAGGAAGTTAGAATGAAAACTATTCATTCACACCAGGTTAACCCACGTGTACCGTTTTCGTATACAAAAAATTTTTTCAGTATTTAAATTAGGAATTCAATATCTGTCCATACCCTATCAATTCATCATTATTTGCCACAATTTGTATTAAAAGTATAAATAAGTTCTTGCAGATTTGAACAGCTGTCGCTACTAGTTGGTTATTCCATTGTTTCATCTGGCAACACCTTCATTTTGAAGTGTCATCATTAGTATCTTGCTGAAGTGTAAACAACATAGTTTATATGTGTTCTCAAAATGTCGACTTTTTACCGAATAATGTGTTTTACCACATTACTTCAATATGAAGAAAAAGGATTCCGAAAGTCTTCGTATTTAAGTGGATGTATATGGAGACCATGCTCTAGCTGAACGAACGTGTGGTTTTCCGGATTTGAAAGAGACAATTTTGATTTGGAAGACGAAGAACGACCTGAAGCGATACCAAAGTTCAAGGATGAAGAATTAGAGGCAAGGCTTCATGAAGATCTATCACAAACGCGAAAGGAACTCGCAAAAACACTTGGAGTAACTGAAAAAGCATTTGGCATCGTTTAAGAGCAATAAGAATGATTCGAAAGTTGGGAAATTGGGTGCCGTATGAACTGAAGCCAAGGGACATCAAACGCTGTTTTTCATGTGTGAACAATTGCTTTAATACCGAAAAAAAAGGTTTTTTGCACGATAAATAGTGGGTCCATCCATGTAAATTGATTCATTTGAGCCGAGCATTGTGAAAAAACGGCCGCAATACGCTGACAAACAGGACAAATTTCTTTTGCCTAATGACAATGCACGGTCACATGTTTCGTCGCTCGTTGAAACGGACTCAGAAAGGCTCAAATTTGAAGATCCAGCCCACCCGACCTACAGACCATATATTGCTCTTTCCGATTACCATCTCTTCCGATCGATGCAACATGTCCTGGTTTACCAGCACTTTTCTAATTACGATGAAGTCATAAAATGGATGGATACATAGATAACGGCCTAAGAACCACCCCATTTTTTGCGATGGAATCCATCAGAAAGATGGGAAAATGTAGTGATTAGCGACAGACAGTACTTTGTACATTGAATGTATAACAAAGTTTTTACAAGAAAGCTTAATTTTTCGAAAAACAAAACCCCACAAACTTATCTATGACCCCGGCAATATGAAATGATTCTTAATTCTTGAATTAAAATTTGATAACCTTTTTTCTGAATATAACAAATTTTCCATGAAAACATTTTTATTGAACTCTTATTTGATTGAATTATTTTCAAATCTTTTTCTTTCATTAATTTTTGGTTTATTTGAATATCGAATCGCATCAAATCAAATATCCACTGCTTATTATTATCTAACTCCTCAGGAGGCTTTTAAGGTTTGACTATTAGTAGATACGAATATCAGTGTGATGATCTTTGATCAGGATTCGTGTATATATGTGTGTGATGACTGATCATGATGTGTGTTTCTATTCGTTTCTTGTGTATTACTTGATGAGGGAACTTGTGTGTTTTGCTTCTAGCATACCTGTATGATTTGTAGGTTTTTTGTTGCTTAATTGGTTGATAACATTTGAAGTTTTATTTTAACACAAAACTTTACTGAAAATAAGGTGGAAAATTTATGAATTTACAGAAACTATACGATATGGTTGAAAAGAGAGTGGAGATTGGGAAGCAGACCCTATAAAAAGTGTCGCTTCTTTTATAATCAGCAAGCCAAGCAATCGACACCATTATGCCTTGTTTTCGAATATAGAGACTCGATTGGTTAAAAGCATAATAAAAAATCCTTTTCTGAGAAATCGACACTTTCAATATACATTCTGTCAAGAAAGTACCGGGAATTATCGATTTGAATCTGGCGGGGCTATGAGGCAGGTAATTTTTTCCTAGGTTGGTACCACTGTCCTTAATTACTATGCCAAACTTGAGCGGGATCTGTCAACTAGTGTGTTTGCAACAGCTGATTAAGTCGGTCGATGTCAGAGTGCGTGCCGATTTTTACTATGGGTGATAACGTTGAGACGATAACACGCCTTCCCACCGAGCTACGATTGTGACTGACTTTCTCGCCAAAAACTGAACAAACGTGCTTCAGCAACCACCGTATTCGCCGGATTTGGCTCCCTGCGACTTTTTCCTCTTCCCAAAACTAAAATTGCCCCTTCATGGCACCCGTTTTGAGTCGTTTGAAGCCATAAAACAAAATTCGGCTAAAGTCCATCCCGGAAAGCGCCTATAAAAAATGTTTCGATAATTGGAAGTGCCGTTGGCATAGATGTATTGGAGCAAATGGAGCCTGTTTTGAAGGCGACCCAATAAATTTTGACGATTAAATGTAAAAATGTTGTTTTAATTGAAAATTCCCGGTACTTTCTTGACAGAGTAGTATGTATGATGCAAACATTCTGGAAACTAGAAATTAGAGAACGAATAAAAGGGCGCCAATATTTTACTGAATGTTACACTATTCTTTCGAAAAATTTCTTGTCGAATATATACTATTTAATATAAAGAAGCTATTCATTTAAATTTGAATGGTGTGAATGTTTTCTATTATTGAATTTTGAATTATATAATGTCAAATAGTCTCATTCTGATGATATATGTGTAATTTGTTTTCAAAAAGTAAAACGTATTTCAACTGTAGGTCCTTTTTTTAAACTAACCATTTCTTGAATATAAATTAATATAATATGTTAAATTAATATGTTAAATTCATAATTGAAAAATTCTAAAAAGTGTCATACTGCCTTGAATAAAGGGAACTAGTGATCGAATAACATAAGCAATAGCTTCATACAGTATTATTCCGACAATCTTGTGTGCCTTTAACCACACAGTGAAAAAAAATATTTTCACAATTGGAGGAAAAAATAACAAGCCCACACTATGAATTCAATAATATGAAATACAGGGAAGGGACAATCTTAAAATCGCAGTACACTGAACATATTCTCGAGAAAAAAAATCGATTTTTGGATCAAGCTACAAGGAAAACCAACCTCATGTCATTTAACGTCAAAGAAGAACCCCACGATGATACAAGAAAATAGACCATGAAATTTTTTAACACCCTAATGTCATTAAATCTAAGGAGTGAACAAATTGAAATTGAAATAGAATTGGATTAAACAAGAGGGCAAACATAGGAGCATTTTCTGCGTGCTGACATCTATTGATACGAAGAATGCGATGAACTTTCGTAAAAAGCTACTAAAAGGTGCAGGTGATCAAAGGAACCTAACCTACCTAAGGGTAAAACTTCTGAACAAAACTATAGATAAGGTAGGTCTAAAAAATGCTTGGACTGATCTGGGCAATATACGTGTGAAGGTAGATAATAAAGTTTTCACTGTAAAGACGGAAAGACATTTCATTAATTTGTTTGGTGAGTCCTAAATCATTGGAGTTTTGAATGTTCACATAGTGTTTGTATTCCTTTATGTTACTTTGATTACAATTAGATTCTCACAGGTCTTACAATTTCACAGTTTCTGTGTTTCAGCTTTCTATATTTCTCAGTTTTCATCAGATGATTATAAGCGGGTAGAAACTAAAATGTTATTAAATTTACGGGACTATGTGAGGGGTGGGAGGAGTGCACAGGGTGATAGTATGGCAGTTATTCATTTCAATATAAGGAGTTTAAGAAAACATTTTGATGAATTATTGGTTCATTTACAAACTATACTGAGCTATGTGGATATTATAGTATTATCGAAAACTGTAGTTATCCTGGAGGTGAGTGATTCTATAATCCCGGGTTTTACAACTTATTATAATGAGTCTAGAGCAAACAGATGTGATGGGATGTTGTTTTCGTAAGGGATAGATTCTCGGCAAATGTGAACATTTTTCCTATTTGGGAGAATGATTTGCTCGATATATGATAATTTAGAGCACATTCGAATAGGTATAACAGCTTCTTATAGAACTCCCTCCACAGATCCGCGGAAGTATATTGATGACTTAGGAAACTACTTTCAGGGCTTACAAAGGCAACAATTACAAATTTTTGTAGGAGACATATATATTAACTTGGTTAAAGAAGATAACAGTGATACCGGTGATTACCTCAATTTAATGAACTCATATGGGTATAACGATAAGCCCACTAGAGTCGCTAACCAATATGAGTCAATTATAGACCATATTTTCATTAGACAGAACAGAAATTTGAAATATAATATCTTTGTGGATTCAGTTTTGTTCCAGACCGATATGACGGACCACTATACACTTTTGTCTCGATTTCTCTTTCCCCACAAAAAAGTAAAGATCTTATTTAAAATCTGAAAGTTGAAAAAATAAACTATACTAAATTAAATTCTCTAATGAAGAATGCAACATGGGATGAAATTCTTTCTGATATAGATGTACAGATAGCGTATGACCATTTCATTGAAAAAATCACATATTATGTCAGGGAATCAACGGAGGTGAGAATTATTGATAGCAAAAAATATACAAGGTAAAAACCTTGAATTACTCAGGGGCTCATTACTTCGATCGAAAAAAGAGAAAAACTGAGAAAAAAATTACTTCGCTATCATTCAGAACAAATTGAAATTGAATACAAACGCTACCAAAATAAACTGAATAACTTGATAAGAAAAACGAAAGAGGATTATTATAGGAATAAGATAGGTCAAGCCAACGGAAACTGCAGAAAACTTTGTAACATTAATAATAATTAATAAGCATTTTTACCTGCAGTTCACTGCCTGAAAGGCAGGTTTCTCACAAAATTGGACGAGAATTATTTACTGAATATAGGATGTACCATGCAATAACAAGTGAAGCTATTGTGTCAGTCGCTCAGCACTTCATTATGTGTCATAAATGATGACTTATATTCAATTGGACTGATGTTTAAATCTTCCCCTACTCTTTCCGACTGCCCAGAGTAGGGGAAAATTCATTTCTTTGCACCGGTGCGGTTAAATTATTCAGACCCACGTCTAGTGTTGATTACGTAAGTCCAGGATGATGTTGGAGAAAACAAATGAACATAGTTTTTTCTTGAAAAATGTACTATTCACGGATGAGTCATCATTTTATTTGAAAAGAAACATAATCCATCCGTTGTACGATATTGGTCCCAAGAGAATCAGCATCGAAGTATTTACATCAAAACTCAGTATCCTTAAAAACTCAATGTTTGGACAGAAATTCCAGGAGATTTCCTCATTGGTCCCTTTTTTATCGATGAAACCTAAATGCTGCCAAATATTTAAGGCTCTAACAAACTTGAATTATTCCGGCAGTTCCTGAACTTTCGATCAATTTTGAAGACATTTGGTTACGGGATGGTTTTCGAAGTCATAACTCACGAGAATTAACACAGCTTTTTCAAAACACGTTTCCTGATCAAGCCATATCTACGAATGGTGCAATTTCATGGCCCCCCAGGTCGCCAAATTTATATCCAAATAATTTTTTTCTGTGGGGATTTCTTAAAGAATCTATCTATGGATATGACTTTGGCAGAGCTTCAAATCTTAATGAATTAAGAGTGAACATTATACAGCTTTGTGATAACATTGAGCCAAATCAACTCAGAGATATGAGATTATCTCTGTATAATAGATTTGGCTATTGGTCAGCTCAACAAGGTGGATTATTTGAACCCTTAATGCATTGAATTTTTGAGCTTTTTTCTGGTTTTCTTATGATTTTTAGAATTTAGTTTATTTTATCAGAAGTTATTTTAGGTCCGTGTAATTCATTTTATTTCATCAGAACATATTTTATGTTCCTGGAATTCATTTTATTTTCAAAATCGTTATTGCAAATAAAATTGAAACAATTATTTTCAGAGGATAAGTCATTCGTTTATTTATTACAAGAAATAAATTTTTCACATGATAAGGAATGTCGTGAACAGTCTCTCAACTAAGACGTTGAATACAGTTTAATATTAGTCACCATTTGTAACGTAGAATGAAATTATTCTTGTGCTGGGCGACTGAAATAATAGCTTCTCTTTTACATGCATGGTGAATTCCATATTCCGAAAATTAGTTTCGTTACCTGTATATTTGTGCCGTTATTATACACCTAAAAAGCAAATTTACTTTTACCCGGATCGGTTATTTTGGAAATATTGGAAAAATAAGAAAAAGTTTCAAATGTAAAAAACTGTGGAATCATTGGACCGTTTTTGCCCATTTACGAACTTCTCTGAGATATCCAAGCTCCAAAACTAACTTGATAATTTGAAGTATCTGGCTCTTTCCTTTCGAACCTTTCCTGAGCAGTCTAGTGCTTAGGGACGGCCAGAATAGCCAAACAGAATCACTTTTGATCACGGATTTTTCATCATCGGGTCGGACCTAGTTATTGCAGGCTATTTTCGGCTCAAAATTTTTGAATTACAGATATTCAGGTAAAAAAAAATAGCATAATGTTTACTGTAAAAAGAGCTTCAAAAAGTATTTTATGAGTTTCTTGAAATAACTCTTTTTATTTTTGGTAACATGACAAAAATTCTCACCCACTACTAAATCAAATGAAAATCAAAGAATATGTCTTGTAATAGAGCCAAATTAAGGTTGTTTTAGATGAAACTGATTGTAAACTTCAATCATCTTAAGAAATTTAAATTATATTTTTTATACTATTTTTTATTATAGTTTTTCTACTTTGCATATGGTCAATTACTATCCCTATTTATGAAACCATACGACTATCACTAGGTGCCAGGAAAACATAGCTAACTTAAATGTTGAATAAACTCAAAGAGGAAATTCGATTCCTTAATCAAATTATTCGATCTATTGAAGGGAAAACGTTGGTTTGTGAAGTCAAATTGGTGTGGTTTAGGCTAACCAAATTCCTCTATCATAATGTAACGATCGCAATATATCCCAAATTCAATTATTCGAGAACAAACAAGAAACAGTCGACACTAAGGAATATATCTGCCTGAAACGGGTATTATCGGGCTCACGTTGCAGTTCACCCAGGAGTCCGATAGGAAGCGAATCGAATTAAGGGGCTCCGGTGATCTACAAGTTATCAGGAAGATTGCGACGATTTGCTGGGAGAACAAATTTCTTATAGGATTTGGAAATGAAACATGAAATCCTACCGGCTTTTACTTTCCAAATTCTGGTTGGATTCTCCAGATTATTGTGCAATATTAGAAGCACAGAAGTTGAGGATGGAGAAAGTTTGACTGAACTTTGAATTTTCAGATAATCTATTTTTCACTAATTCATTAAAATATTTAGAAAAATTGTATTCAATAAATATCATTCAGAAGAGCAAAAATAATTTAAAATCGCACACTAAGTTTTCGCCAGAAGTATTCAAATATTCAGAAACTCGTTTGTTGACAATTTCAATGTATTTTTACTTCAAATCGTGCTGGCCTTTACTTAATTAGAAATTCATTATACACTTTAGTTGAATGAAACAGATATATCTGTAGATTTCTATTTCTATGCTGTTTGTAAGAATCTGAAGAAGTTAACTAAGTTAACGAAACGCGTCATGTAAACAACTCAAGACAATAAATATAAATCTACATATACGAGTATATGTGTTTCATTAAACAAAAAAATTTTTACTTTCTATTTCTTCTATTGATCAAAATTATGTAGATTTACACAAAATATATAATAGTAATAGTAATAAATTTCAGTGAAATTCTGCGTACACTAATGAAATGTCTGAATAATACTGTAAGAAAAATCAACTGAATATTTGTTTTGCCATCAAAGAGGTGAAGTTTTTTGGAAACCATGGTACTCCGTGATCAAAACTATAACAAAAATAAAAGAGTAAATGATACATAAAATAAAAAATGTCAGTTTTTCAAAATTTCTTAGAAATTCTATGATATTAATGAAATTTTGGACTCAATGAAAGATATATCAAAAAATTAAAAATCAAAAATCTGAAAAACTCCACAAAATGATAAATATTGAAATCAAAACAATCTTCATGGAGAGCCTTCTGAAATATATTAAATAAGAA
Organism: Megalocaria dilatata; assembly: GCA_034642435.1. Lineage (NCBI taxonomy): Eukaryota > Metazoa > Arthropoda > Insecta > Coleoptera > Coccinellidae > Megalocaria > Megalocaria dilatata. The sequence goes on along the minus strand of CM067854.1, from coordinate 96,539,845 downwards.
ATATATCTACTAGTTAAGAACACCAGAATCAACAAAATTCAAAACCTTTGATGAACTTTGAACTTTAAGTTGAGGCAACGGAACTCAGCGGCGAATTCCGTTGTTCATGAAAATCAATAGTGTCCAAAGGTCTTTCCAACAAAAACCTATAATTGAAAATCATGCAAGAATCTCCAAATTCAAGTTCATATACAAGAGCATAAACCGGTTGTTAAGAAATAAAATTTCAGTATTTTGAGAGCTGATTATAGATCTCAAAATGAGTAAAAAATTTCATATAAAGATGGGTCCGCAAATGAGCCGTTTTGGAGATATAAGGGATTTTAGGTTTTTCTTCATTAGAAGGCAGAACACGCCAAAATGAGAATGTCTCCGAAATAGTTGCAAGATATAGAATATAGACCAGTTCCATCTTCCATTTCCACCCTTATCAATCTAGGTTTGGCCCCATTGCCTTCACTACAAATATGACTTGCAGAAGAGATCGGAATTAGCAACATTTCTGAAATTGGTTAGTTTTTCCCGAAGGATCTTCACTGATAATATTAAGGAATATAAAAATTATTTGAAAATGAAATAGTTGATTTCAGGATAGAATTTGAAAAATGGTTGAAGAGTATTGAAAAATAATTACAGAAAACTTTTTTTTATTTCAACAATCTTTGAACAATAAAATATTGCCTATTTACCTTAAATCCAAAAAAAACATGAAATATTATAAAATTCTCTATAATACAGAAGAAAACATTTCTAGGAATTACTTCTGTTGGTTGGGCTATGTCTTATTACTCACTTAGTTTGATGACTTATCTTTGAGGAACACTGTAAATTCAAGGTAAATATGCTGATCGCATTAAAATGATTATTTTATTTGAATGGTTAGTATAAGAATTATTATGATCCTTTTTTACGAATGAATTTTATAGCTGTTCTCCTTTTTAATGCACTGACTGGTGTCTGGAAAGGAATTCCTAGGAGATGTATATTTTTTCCATTAGCGATTACATTATTTTAATAATAATCTAGTTTTTTTTATAGATTTGCGCTTGAAAGGTGATAAAAATCATAAGATAATTTGTTTGAAAAATTATCATAAAAAGTCGTAATTAATTCCGCATTAAAGAAAACGTTATAAAAAGTTTAATCTAGAATATAAATAAAAAAGAATTTAGGCTATTATTTGTGATGGGATAATTATGGAATCCTGGAGAATACCGGTGAATACAGTGAAATAATTCAGTTTGGATAAGATATAATATACAATTGTGTGATTTGCAATTGTCCTAAAAATAATAACGAAAACCTTCCACAGAAATACGACTGTTATGATAACTTTCGGGTGAGGTAATGATTTTTGAAATTCGTTCCAGACGACATTGCATGATTGAAAATATTAAAGTTGAGGTGAAACGATCGGTCATACTCAAGGTTACAAACGGCTAGTCTTAACAAAACACTGTAGTCACGCAAACAATTATTTGCTACGCGCTATTTCATTCTAGTACCTTGGGCAGACTTTTCATGAACGTGGATGGAAAACTGTACATGTATTCGTAATAGTCGCGTGCTTTTGTCTACTTACAACCTTTATCAAGTAACCTTATGCAGGTAAATTGTTTCATTAATCTCACAAATCATACACTTCCAGTGAATGGAAATGGAAAAAAAGGTTTTTGTTAGGTAGAAAATTTAATCCTGAAATGCATTTCGTTTATTAAATACATTGGATCCCAAGGTAACACGATAAACTCATGATTCTTTCCTTACTTTTCTCGTTGAAATAGATAAAAAATCTTCTCGCAAATAATATCTGAAATATACCGTTTCATGTCGAAATAGTTTATAAACAGTTAGTCACAAAATTAATTTGACATGTATGTGCATTTCATACATTTAAGCGCCAATGCATGGAGTTAAATTTCAACGAGTCTGTCTTTGGTACGAAATAATTTCATTTTCACAGCTTTGCATTATTGCGTGAAGATTTTTTGTTATTTAACTTTTAACTTTTGATGTTCTGTAGTTGATCATAATTTGAATAAGTTCCTAGCAATGATTTTACTCATAAAATTGTGAAATTTCATATATTTTTGAGTATTATCCCTTCTTCGGGCAACTAAAGATGATTTTCTAACTATAATATTTAAGTTTATTCGAGTCATATCTGTTTCAATTATTGATATCATGACAATTAATAGAAGTAGCTATTTCCACTACAACATAAAGTAAAGTTTGAGGTTATATTCGAATTTGAATGGGGTTGGTTAAGGTTGGTTTACCAGGAATTTTACAACCTTTGGTTGATGTATTGATATTTATATTTATATTATGATAGAATATAATATTTATATTATTATAATAGATAGAACATTACTTTTCTATCTAATGAAAATAGAGTTCAGCTTCATTGCTATTTATTCAATTTTATTTCATTAGTATTATTTCCTTAAAACTTCAAATTCAAGAGTCCAGTCCAGTTCGGCAGATCCAGACCGACTGTGGACACTGTAACTTTCGAACGGAAAGATTTCTGAAAGTTTTAATTCTTCTGGAAACATCTGTATCTGTATTAATCAAGTAGTTAGAGGCTTCAAACGCTCGACTTCTAATAATCGGAGATTCTAAAACGGTGCGCGTTCTCGCATCTTGACGGGAAAAGAAATTTTCTCGCTATAATGGTTAGGCAGCATTTCATAGCACTGTACATAAAGAGACGTAAGGATACCAGAACAAAAAAGATCTCCTAACTAGCATAAGCTGCACGAAAGCTGATGAGGAGTCTTTACAAAACATCTAGGAATATTAAAATAATACTATTATACAAAATATAAAAAATATTAGTCTGCATAATAATCCTTAATAAGTTTCTGGCGTAGTAAATAGTTCGAATACGCTCCACACTGAATCTTTACAGATATATTATATTCTAATATATAATATAGAATTATTACAAGATTACAATAATAGTCCTTGTTAGATTATATAATTTCTTAAGAGCTTGGGGCTAAGTAGATTAAACGGCAATTAAAAGAAGGATCTCCTATGTATGTCAAATATTTCGGAACTTTTTATTTGTTACTTCTTCAGCGATACTAGAATATAAACATAATATACATCAATGCCAGATTTTATCAAAATTGTCAACCTGGTACTTACATAAATGATCGGTGAGTGACTACCAACTACAAAATTTCTATACATAATACAATATTTCACTGAAGTTGTTAATATTAGTTTCAGGCATAATAAACAAATTTTTCGAGAGGGTGTTACAGTTGTTTACATCCATTGCTATTAGGACAATCTCAAGTGACATCGTCATCCGTCAACTTCACTCTCTGTCACTGCGGAAGTGACACGTTCCGAATTCAACACCGACGGACTTCAGTCGAAATATATATATATATATATATATATATATTTACAATTTTACAATATATAATATATATATATATATATATATATATATATATATATATATATATATATATATATATATTTATATTTATATATATTTGGATGGCAGCTATCCAGAACCGAACTGAATGAGCTGCCATTATTCACATCACTCTGCACATTTAATTTTCAATTCATTATCTAGGCCTAATCAAAGGTGACCTTTGTAATGTGTCGAAACCTATTTCATCAGATTGAAATATTATATAAGTTGCCTTGTCAAGTATTTTTAACACCTCTTTATACTGAGTCCACATTCAGTAGTTTCAATTTCTTCTAACTATTTTAAATAACTTTATGAATACAGAAAGTCTACATTTCACCCCGTTAAAATTCCTGTTTTGCATTTAGCAGAATTAAATTTGGAATAATATAAATATTTTAAAAAATTTTTTAAAAATTTTAAAAAATTAGCCTTCTACATATTTAATTCCGAAAGATTATATTCAATGATTACAACTTCTGAAAATAAATTAAAATAATGTCGTATAAGTACCACTTATATCATGACATAAAATAAACATTCATTATAAGACATCCGAATGGTATAACAAAATCCAATAAATAAAAATTATTAACCAAAATCCTATAAATTAAACATTTTGAATAGACAAAATTTTGTTTCTGCTTATCAATCTTATGAAAACCAATATTTTTCAAGAATATCCAACATAATCTTAAGAATTTCATCACAAAACTATCTTACTTAGACTATTCAATATTATTGGATATCTAACCAAGGTACTTTATATAAAAACTCAAGATATGCAAAACATTACCGAAAAACAAGTTTTAAAATCGACTTTGCTCATCAGTATTCAAATATTCATATTCAATAAATATAACATCAATTAACAATATATATTCGACTCACCCTTCACTCTCCAGAAAAAGTTCTACTTAAATGAGACCTTTAAATAGGTATTCACTACACACAGAAATATCTCTGTGGTTTAACCTGATCTAGAAGATTGAAAGACAAATTTAACGGCCTCTGCTATAGCACAAGGACTATCAGTATAAAGAATGTTGAGGAAACCAAATAATTATATATTATGAATAAAATAACATAAATAGAGGTCAATTCTTGATAGAAGGTATATAAAATAATATAAATATTTTAAAAAAAATTTTAAAAATTTTAAAAAATTAGCCTTGTACATATTTAATTCCAAAAGATTATATTCAATGATTATAACTTCTGAAAATAAATTAAAATAATGTCGTATATGTACCACTTATATCATGACATAAAATAAACATTCATTATAAGACATCCGAATGGTATAACAAAATCCAATAAATAAAATGAGTTTTTTATATAAGGTACCTTGGTTAGATATCCAATAATATTGAATAGTCTAAGTAAGATAGTTTTGTGATGAAATTCTTAAGATTATGTTGGATATTCTTGAAAAATATTGGTTTTCATAAAATTGATAAGCAGAAACAAAATTTTGTCTATTCAAAATGTTTAATTTATAGGATTTTGGTTAATAATTTTTATTTATTGGATTTTGTTATACCATTCGGATGTCTTATAATGAATGTTTATTTTATGTCATGATATAAGTGGTACTTATACGACATTATTTTAATTTATTTTCAGAAGTTATAATCATTGAATATAATCTTTTGGAATTAAATATGTAGAAGGCTAATTTTTTAAAATTTTTTTAAAATATTTATATTATTTTATATACCTTCTATCAAGAATTGACCTCTATTTATGTTATTAAATTTGGACTTAATGAGCGATTCAAAACGATTCCAAACACCTTGAAAATAAGTGGACAGTTCTTCAACATACTTTATTAGATAGATCTATCTCCATTATCTCCAAATAAGTGTTTAGCATGGCTTGAAAAATAAATAACTGTGAATAAAATTATGAAAAATTCTTAGGACTCATCAAGGATATCTTCAGCGTGCTCTTTCCTGAATATATTTTTATAATCATCATTGTAGTTTCTTAAGTTTCTAAATATTTCTCAATTTCTCGCATAAATTTGAAATTAATCAAGTTTATTGATCCTGGAAACTCCGATCTATCAAAGAAAACCACCTTTCGACTTATGTACGTCAACTTAATTTGATGCATGAATACGGTATCATTAGTCCAAAATAAGAAAGAAAAATATCCACCGAATAAAAAAACATCAATCGTCGATATACGACTACTGCTTTTATTATAATACATATACTATATCAAATTGTTTTTTGGGGATATTCTACATGTTTTAGGAATTTCTTTAACGGGACTTTAATACAAAAATGAGTTATATTCAAAATGAATAATCAACGATGATAGTTGAAAATTGTTCGAAAGCAAAGAGTAATTTTAATATGGACAGAACTTTATTTTCAACTGCTAAGATAACAAATGAATATCTGCTGCCTGTATATTTTCAGTAAATATGTATCAAGGTATCAAATCTGAGAACTGAGTGATCTAGTTAATGTTTGAGGGAGGGTTAGAATTATATTTCCGTTGCTGATTTCTATGGTTTATTAGTAGAAATAACATCGTACTAAACTGTTGGAAGTCTTCGACAAAAGCCTTGAGGGATCAGGTCTGTTGTGGATATATTCAGAGGATTACAAAGGTTGTGGATGCGAGAGGAAGTTACTTTAGAGCTTGAGTTCGTGCTCATAAATACATGCATCTCTCGATTCAGTAAGATAAACAATTGTTATTTGTAAGTTTGCATTCACAAGCTTGTAAAACAAGCGTCATTAAATAGCCGGTAAGAACTCCATTTCAGGGATCGTTGATTCAAGAATTCGTGAAAAATTTTCTGTTTGTATATGTGTGTGCGCTTATGTAACGCTTTGTTTCGTATAATACCTCTGCTCATTATTAAGAAAATATGGTATTTCTCTATTCTTCGGGCTTTGTTCCATTTTTTTTTTGAAAGTTCTAAATATTATATTGATCGATTAGAATTTGAAAGGTACTCAGTTGACTCTAAAAAAGCTACTCCGAATTACAGGAATACCAGCAGGGGTTCTCCATTAATTTGAGATTATCCGAATTCTTGTGCTCCATTTTTAAAACTGCTTATCAATATGATACAGCTTATCTGCTGTTAGAAGGATTGTATCATGACTTAACATGAATATGTGGAAAATTCGAAAATTTGAGAATTTTGACTGAATGTTTGATTATAACTTTTAGTTGGGGCTATAATTATTGAAGAGAGTTTTGTTCTAATTTTACAAAACTTTGATTGTATCGTGCTTGTCCACAGTTGAGATATTTGTTTGAGGTATACATAAATTCATGCGGTTTTTTGTCGAAAATTTAAGCTTTACTGTGAGGAATTGGTTACACATTAAAAGTTCAGAGTATTCTCTGCCGCTATTAACTACTTTTTTCCATTTTTCTGGCAATCGACGGATACCATAGAGAAAAAAGGGGCCGGCTCTTTGACCGCTATCCATTCATGGAACCATTTCTTACCATCATTAAAATTGAAGAAAAGCTGCCCAGCAGTAGAGTCACCCAGCATCGTTGTAACAGATGGTTCAGTAAAAATAATTCTCTGTAGAAATAAATTCTGTGCGAATATTTCAACTTTGTAAATATACTACTCTGTCATGAAAGTACCGGGAATTTTCAATTAAAACAACATTTTTACATTTAATCGTCAAAATGTATTGGGTCGCCTTCAAAATAGGCTCCATTTGCTCCAATACATCTATGCCAACGGCACTTCCAATTATCGATACATTTTTTATAGGCGCTTTCCGGGATGGACTTTAGCTCTCGCGCCGAATTTTGTTTTATGGCTTCAATCGACTCAAAACGGGTGCCACGAAGGGGCAATTTTAGTTTTGGGAAGAGAAAAAAGTCGCAGGGAGCCAAATCCGGCGAATACGGTGGTTGCTGAAGCACGTTTGTTGAGTTTTTGGCGAGAAAGTCAGTCACAATCGTAGCTCAGTGAGAAGGCGCGTTATCGTCATGCAAAATCCATGAGTTGTTCGCCCACAAATTTGGCCGCTTCTTACGGATACGCTCACGCAAACGTTTCATAACGCCTAGGTAATACTCCTTGTTTACCGTCTGACCCTCTGGAACGAATTCGTAGTGCACCACGCCACGGATATCGAAGAAAACAATGAGCATCACCTTCATTTTCGAGCGGCTTTGGCGTGGTTTTTTCGGTTTCGGCTCATTTTTTGCCACCCATTCCGATGATTGTTGGCTTGTTTGCATATCGTACTCGTAGACCCAGGTCTCATCACCAGTTATAATGCGTTTCATGAATATAGAATCGGAATTACAGCGATCCAGCATGTCTGAAGCAACCTGTTCGCGATGACGTTTTTGAAGAAAATTCAGGTCTTTCGGTACGAGTCGTGCGGCCACCTTTCTCATGCCCAAAATATCAATCAAAATCGTACGTGCGGACTCGTGGGATATCTTAAGATCATGTGCTATCTCTCTCAAGCTGGTACGACGGTTTTCCAGCACCCTTTCCTTAATTTTATCGACGTTATCTTCGATCGAAGCCGTCGATGGGCGTCCGGAACGAGGCAAGTCTTCGACCACTTCACGACCGTCCTTGAAGCCTCTGTACCACTGATATGCACGAGTTTTCGATAGAGCATTATCACCAAAGGCCTTTTGCAACATTTTCAATGCATCGGCACACGGAAATTCATTTGCAACACAAAACTTTAAACAAATTCTTTGCTCAACGTAATCACCCATAGTAAAAATCGGCACGCACTCTGACATCGACTGACTTAATCAGCTGTTGCAAACACACTAGTTGACAGATCCCGCTCAAGCTTGGCATAGTAATTAAGGACAGTGGTACCAACCTAGGAAAAAAAATTTTTACCTGCCTCATTGCCCCGCCAGATTTAAATCGATAATTCCCGGTACTTTACATTTTGCATAGTGAAAAATAAATAAGTATTGTGAAATAAGACATTTTGATTAACAGAGAACGTAACAATATGCAACTCAGAAATAACCAATTCTAGTCCAAAAAAATTCTCCGCATGAACTTAACAGTTGAAAAAAAAACCCTTCAAAAAGGATATAGCAGGTTCCTCAGAGTACCGTTTGAAACTACCGCCTATACTCGTCAGACGACTTTTTGTGCACTAGTTCCAGGGAACTATTTCCCTGTCTGTAATTTTTAAATTTCAGCCGAAAGTGGTCTTAAACCACTACGTTAAACCCACTGTTTAAGAATACGAATTTAAAAGTATTCTGTCCGATCGACCGTCCGTAAGCATGGTAAATTTCGAAAGGAAAAGGCTAAAGCTTTTAGGAAAGGTTTGGGATCTAAATGCCCCAGACAGTGTTATCAATGGGTAAAATTGGTTTAATAGTTTCGCAGTTATTCACGTTTAATTTTTTCAATATTTTCCAAATATTTTCGAAACTGCAGATTCGATTGATCTGAAATTCAGAATTTGGAAGCAGAAGACCATGAAGATTTTCGTGAGGGTCTGTGATTAAAAATTACAAAAAAAATTATCAGATCTGCGTTGAGCGCTACTTTAAATTCTTAAACTTTCGAACGGAAAAAAGTAGATAATTGAAGCTTGTGTGTTAGGTTTGGGGTCTGAATATTTCATTTGTGTTCGTTATTGGACTAAATCAGTCTAGTTATTCACGTTAAAATTTTTTTTTAATTTTCATCATTATTTTCCGAGCTACAAATTGTCACATTCAGCTACAGAGTTTCAGGATCAACGGCTACCTAGTTCTTCCTATAAGCAGCATGTCAAGATGATAGATATACTGAACTCAGGATGTGGGAGTTTTATAATTTGAACAAAGAAATATGGTCACTCAAATTATTGATTAAAATATTACACTCTATATAGTCACTGAAAGGGGGATAGGAAATTATGGTGTTCTTTTGAGAATATGTTTACTATCGCAGGCTAGGCTATAATAGAAGCTGATATTCAATTGCTTCATATCAGATGATCTATTAAAAATGTAAAGTAAGAAAAAAATTACAAATAAAAGATCCCAGATATCTGTTCACATAAAATCTCACAATAATTTAGAACTAAATAAATTATCCAAAAGCTGTTTTATATTACCCAAACTTCAACGTACTCATAAGTCAAAAATGCACTGATCTTGTATTGAATAGTGATCAATCCGCGAAGGTAGTCCGAATTATACGAATCTCATAAGCTGATTATCTACTTATAAACGGGGTGTTGGATCTTTGCTCCTCACTGATGGGGGTCCAACGCTGTATCCTGAAATTCTAATTCCGTTTGTCAACGCACGTTATAAACCGAGAATCAGTTTCCAATTTCTGAATTAAGTTAATTATCAGATAGCTGTCAAATAAATCTACTGTTTCAAAGTCAAACATATACTGACCTTCAAAAGAAATATTACGAATTGTGTTCCCTTTCAAACGGGATCAGATGGTATATCCGATGTTGACTTATTTGATATGAAATGGTGGCTTCAAATAAAGAAGAAAAAGAAGATGGTTTCCTGGTTAATCCGAAAATATCGACAATATAACTACAAAACCAAAATCTAAGGCCGCAATAATTTTCTCCAGGTTTAAACAATCCTCCGAATAATCCAAAATTAAGTTAAACTATATTCTTCGGAAGAAAGTCCGGTAAACCAACTTGTAGCTCGTTCAACTCCACTAAGTCACCAATAAATCAAACAGATTCAACTCAAAATGTTCAAAATAGACGTCGATCCCGTCGGTTAAGAAAACATAATAACGTCGTAATTCTAAGAAAATCGGCGCTCCTAGCGTAAGGAGTAGCGCATCAGGGAGACCTGCAATTAATACTTGACAAAATGCTTGGATTTCAACGACGAAATTAAAGTGGAACAAAGTCCGATTTATTTGAGCTTTCCGTCTGTGCTTTTCATCATTTTCTAATAATGAAAGAGAAGGATCAATAAAATATATCATTCCCGAAATTATATTTTGTGCAGGTTTCGTAGAATTATTCTGTTCGATCGAAAAAAATTATGCAAAGAACCCTTTTTCAATGAAAATCCTCTTTCAATTTATCTTATGTTGTACAGAATGATTATAATTTGTTTTTTCACACATTCGGGCAACATCTTCTGATATAATTGAATCTGGACAACGTCTTCTTTATTTTAATGTAAATTCTGTAGAAGAACATAGATCATAGAATATTATAAGTAAACCTTAAACATTCTGTCTTAGTTTCTGTTTTAATCTCCCGAGTATAAGTAAAGAAAGGCAGACTATGTGATATATTTTTATTAATTTTCTTATTCATCATTGAATGAAGTCGACTTAAGAATATGGGCAAGAGTTTCGAACATAACCTGAGGAATATGCTGAATATTTTTGAAAAGTTTTATTTTTCAAGAGATTTGGCAAGTTTGTGAGAAGCTTGTTTTGAAAGAGAATTTGTTATCCATATGATTCAGATGCTGTATCTGTTATGTAATTTCGGTGAATATTCTATATTTTTTATAGTCTATATATTATTTTATATTTTTGAGTGTTGCACAATGTTGAGAAATCTATATCCGTACCTAAATAGAAGCAGTATTGCTAAAAAATTTCGATTTAATATTTCGAAAATTTATTCAAAATTAAATTTTGTATGTTTCAGCTATTTTTCTGTTCAATTTTTCAAAGGTAAAAATATTCATTTATAATAATATTTATAAATTATAAAAAATTACACTGCTGAAGTAACATTGTAAAATGGTAGGAATTTCTTTAATACAAAGCTTGTTTTATTCGATTTCAACATCAAACTCGCCATCACTGAAAACCCTTGATAACCTTGTTATATAAGAAAAATATTTATTGTTAGAAGGATTGAAATGATTGAAATAGTTCAAATGAAATGATTTTCACAAATTATGGCATGAAGGAGATGAAATCCAGGAATACATTGATACAAGATTCCAAGCAAAATTGAATTTTTTGAAACCTGCAAAGAAATTCATAGCCAGTATTCGGTTAATCGACCCATTTTCGGAAAAAAATATTTTTATAATCATTTTAATAATGAAGCTTTTTTTATTTCCTTCGAAATTGAACAAAGAATAGTATTACAAATGGAATTTCAGCCAGCACACGAATTCAGGACAAAAAATATTTTTCCTTCATAGTTTTTGTAGAAACCCATTTAAAAACTGACGCCATTTCGAGACTAGGAATAGATATCTTTACCTACGCTACAGTACAAGTACTTATCTTCTTAAAAAGGTCTCATTTTTTCCTAGAAACCTAAATGGGACAGTAGAAACGAAAATAGCCAAATGTCGTTTCGGAATTTTACCTGCTCCCGCTGAATTTTGTAAAAAAATCGCTTCAGCACTGTTGAAGAAACATGGAAGTCGCTCATTGGCACCTGACCTACGAACAAACAATCAAGTCACTCTCTCCTGTCCTTCTTGGATCACACGGTCACGCAACATTTTCTACTCTTCGAACAATTAATTCAACAATTAATTCTGATCCCACATACAATTTCTAGAAGTAAGTTCAATCACATTTCTCTTTGTCTATCAAGTTATAATCACACTTTTCTCCCTCTCTTCTCTTGAATGAGTTTATAGTTGCATTTACATCAACCTTCCAAACAACCCCCTCACTTGATACATAACGCACTAAAGGCTTGGAAGTGAGTGTATTATATACATTATTTCTTTGTCATTAGATAGTAATTGTATAAAGTGAATCGAAAAGTTAACCCAGCAGTGAACTCAGCGAAAGTGAACAACGGTGAGAAAGCTCAAAGAACTACTATTCCACGAAAAAGATAGTGTTTTCACCGCAATTATAGTTCAAACTATGCTGAAACAATTGCTTAACTTTTGTGTAAAACAATCCCAAAATTGTACATCTGTAACATATGTATTTAGGCTGCAAATAAACCAGTTCATGTTTAATATACATCTCTCAAACTTTCCATTGGAAGTATGCTTGTCCTAGAATTTGCATCCTGATTGATTGAAGTTATTCAATTACTAAGAATAATTCAAAAAGGTATCACTACATACTAAGCAATTCTTTCACATTTATCAATTTTGTTTTAGAAAATTTTAGCATAGAAAAATAAGTATACTTCACAATTTTAATTAGGATGATACTCTGAAAAAGTTTGGAATTTTGATTTGTGATATAAGTTGTTTCTGAATTAATTATGAAAAATTAAAAGCTAGGGTGATCACTTGAATTGAACTGATATGTGTGTGAACGAAATACGTTTTGCAATTCAATGAATTAAATTTTGAAATTTTGATTCGTTTTAATTCGACTTATCACATGATTAACTTCTGTTTACTATCATATAATAATTGTATTCATGGAATTTATAAAGAAAAATAATTTTAACTTTTCCCAGATATTATTGTTTACACAACTATTAATAAATAGTAATAAATAAAATTCAATTTCCACAAACTTTTTATTGTTGAATGACAATTTTTTCACCACACTGTGGCATATTCTACATTTGAATTGCTACTATGTGAAAGCTTACATAGGTTCTTATATATGTATTGACAGGTATTAAAGGAAGTGAGACTACAAGTAGAATGGTATTTATTGGGGTATTCTCAATTAGGTGGAGGGATAACGTCGATGGTAATAAAAGTTATTGGGGTAGTCATTGGTTTTCTCAAATTACATAAAGATATTTAATGAAGGTGACTTACTCGTGTCCGTTTGTTCGTCAAGGAGAATTTTCTGAGAATTATATCTGTATATTTCATATTTGATTGATTCGGTCTTTACTTGGTGGAAACTCATTTTAATTAAAAATATATATATGAGACAGTAATGTATTTCCATCAAAATTTTTGTACTACTACAAGAAATGTTTCACCATGATGTTGCTTCTTCAGATATTACATTTTACTGTCTGCAGTACTGTGGACAGTACAATGTAATACCTGAAGAAGCCACATCGTGCTGTATATTTCAATTGATTCTAAGAATGTTAATCTAGAACCCTTACTCTTGATATGCATAATTTCATATTCGTTATTGAAAGTATGTTCAAATTCAATAAAATGGTTGGCATATATGGAATGTGTTGAATTTGAACTGTAGCTGTTTTAATGTTTGTGTATTCTTTTCTCAATCGATCTACCCGTCTGACCACTATAAACCATTGGGCAATCTTTACAAGTCAACTTAAAGACTCCTGAATTATTAACTTTGTTTGATTTATGTTTATTATTTCAAGAAAATTTTAAATTACATAACAGCTTTCAGAACCATCAATAACATTGATAAATATATTAAAAATAATAAAGATAAATCAAGCAAAGATAATAATTCTTGAGTCTATAAACTGACTTGTAAGGATTGCCCAAGGGTTTATATTAGTCAGACCGGTAGATGGTTTCAGAAAATAATACACGAACATCAAGAGAGCTATAGTTCAAACTCAACTTTTTCCACATATGCCAACCATCTAATAGAATTTGAGTATAATTTCAATAACGAATATGAAATTATGCATATCTAGAGTAGGTACGGGTTCTAGATTAACATTCTTAGAATCACTTGAATAAACCGATATAATTTTCAGAAAATTCTTGTAAACGAACAAACGGACACGAATAGGTCACCATTATTGAATATCTTCTTGTAATTTGGGGAAACAAACGACTACCGCAATAATTTTTACTACCATCGACGTTATCTCACCACAATTGAGAATATCCTAATAAATACAATTTTACTTGTAGTTCTACTTCCTTTAATACCTGTCAATACATATATAAGAACCTATGTAAACACACCGTAGCAGTTCAAATGTGGAATATAATAAAGCCAAAATGTGGCGAAACAACATTCAACAATGAAAAGTTTGTGGAAATTTAATTTTATTTATTACTAGTTGAAAATGAATTTCCATCAAGTACAGACCGAATCCATCAAATACACAACAATTGTTATGTCATAACATTAGGTGAATATTTAAACTTGATGCAATTAAAGTACTTAGGTCGGTTCAACAAAAAATAAATAGGTGCAGGTAAAGAAGAGAGTGGTGATGTAAAGAGTTTACAATCATTAGTAGAATTTCAAAATGTAATTCAAAAATATTAAGAGGTGGGGATTTGTTCAAGGCTGTTTGATCGTTCAATAAAATTTCTTTTTTATTGTTCCGATTTATATCAAGTGTTTCCAAGAGAATAGTTAGAAGACTTTCATTTTCAATGTGTAATATTTTGTAGTCGTTATTTGTCCTGTATCTTCAATAATAAGTTAGTAAACATTGAAAATGAAACTTATCGTCCTAAATTTCTTGAAAAATGAAGGAATCAATAGATGCAATTATAAAAAATTCCGTGTTTCATATATAAATATATATATATATATATATATATATAAGTAAAAATAAAACTGTTTTTTTAGGGAAAACAACTTTGTACCTTCTATTTTCTATGATCTATGTTCTATGTCTGAGATTTTAACCTAAAACTGTCCCATGTTATATTTAGTTAGCTGTTAGAAATGTGAATTGAGAAACAGCATTGTTTTTGATTTCTTCCAGTTTAGTAAGCAATTTTTTTGATTTCTTTGTATGTTATTATTTCATTTCGTGTATGTTATTCTGTTATATTTTAAACTGAAGAAAATAAATTCTTCCAAAATCATGACATGAAATCGTCCATTTCTTCAATTATAAAAATGAGAATTGATTACATTCTCATAAATATATATATTTATTTATTTATATAACTACGAAAATATTATCCAGTATATTCAAAACTTATGTTGTACATTCTGTCAAGAAGGTACCGGGAATTATCGATTTAAATCTGGCGGGGCAATGAGGCAGGTAAAATTTTTTTTTCCTAGGTTGGTACCACTGTCCTTAATTACTATGCCAAGCTTGAGCGGGATCTGTCAACTAGTGTGTTTGCAACAGCTGATTAAGTCAGTCGATGTCAGAGTGCGTGCCGATTTTTACTATGGGTGATTACGTTGAGCAAAGAATTTGTTTAGAGTTTTGTGTTGCAAATGAATTTTCGTGTGCCGATGCATTGAAAATGTTGCAAAAGGCCTTTGGTGATAATGCTCTATCGAAAACTCGTGCATATCAGTGGTACAGAGCCTTCAAAGACGGTCGTGAAGTGGTCGCCCATCGACGGCTTCGATCGAAGATAACGTCGTAAAAATTAAGGAAAGGGTGCTGGAAAACCGTCGTACCAGCTTGAGACAGATAGCACATGATCTTAAGATATCCCACGAGTCCGCACGTACGATTTTGATTGATATTTTGGGCATGAGAAAGGTGGCCGCACGATTCGTACCGAAAGACCTGAATTTTCTTCAAAAACGTCATCGCGAACAGGTTGCTTCAGACATGCTGGATCGCTGTAATTCCGATTCTACATTCATGGAACGCATTATAACTGGTGATGAGACCTGGGTCTACGAGTACGATATGCAAACAAGCCAGCAATCATCGGAATGGGTGGCAAAAAATGAGCCGAAACCGAAAAAACCACGCCAAAGCCGCTCGAAAATGAAGGTGATGCTCATTGTTTTCTTCGATATCCGTGGCGTGGTGCACTACGAATTCATTCCAGAGGGTCAGACGGTAAACAAGGAGTATTACCTAGGCGTTATGAAACGTTTGCGTGAGCGTATCCGTAAGAAGCGGCCAAATTTGTGGGCGAACAACTCATGGATTTTACATGACGATAACGCGCCTTCTCACCGAGCTACGATTGTGACTGACTTTCTCGCCAAAAACTCAACAAACTTGCTTCAGCAAGTTTTAATTGTAAATTCCCGGTACTTTCTTGACAGAGTAGTATATTTGTTTTTGACTTGAGAGAGTTTGATCGAGTTTTTTATGGAATCAATAATTTTGGTATATTCAATATTGAAAGCCATTTAAATTCACATATGATATATTACTTTTGACTCATCAATTCTCGTATAATGTCAGGGATAGGTTTGCCGCTACATATAATATCTATTTTGTCAACGTCAGGCATTTTTATGTACCAAATATTCTCAGTCATCAAGGTGCAAGGTTCAAAAGGAGTTTTTCATTTACAGAAGTTCTTTAACAGGTTGCGAGCTAACCTCAATCAAGAGAGCTTTCATTGTTTTAGGTCAAGGTTAAATAGCAGTTTGGTGGAAACTGAAAATACGTAGCTCATACTCTTGGTGTCCCTATTGATTTAAGTTTTTTCTCTCCTATTATATCGCATACTCATTTTATGTATTTTTGTAGGTATTTTATTGAGGTTTCTACAATTTACCAGACTATTTAAGATTGCTATTTTCTTCTGAGACTTAAAGTTACAAAGAAGGACTAAACATAATTTCTCGAGCGATCCGAGTGTTAAATAATCAAGACACTGTGTACTCAACGTGGTAAATGAATAAAATAAATAAGATATATGGCCACCTGAATTTGCATTATATTATAGGTTGTGATTTCAACATTGGCAAGACTAATATATAATATCATTTAGAACGAATCAAGCGGCAGTAAATCAGTTATACAGAAATAGAAATATCCTCACTCAAAAAATGGCATTAATAACAAGAAATGTAAGCTTTCTGAGAATATTTTCTGAATATAAAGGACGAAATTGATATCTATTATGATATTCAAGTTTCATGATGAACAGAATGAAACATGAAATTATTTTGTGTGAAAAATATTTGGATGCTATTCCGGGACGCCTTAAGTAAATATGTATCCTAAACATGAATGGACTCCATTCAATACCGAATATTCAACAGTGTAATACACTTCATGAATTCGGGTCAGTATAAGCCTTTGGTGGAACATCTAATTTCATACCAAGTTCATTTGATACTCCCTTTGTTACCACTCTCGAGTTCAGCTGGCCGATGGCCTACATTAACAGTTATCGAAGTTAATTTAGGAACTTCATTAATATAAGGGATCGAAATTGAGGAAGTAAATGATTGGCAAGTATGCAATTTCCAGCCAATTTTACTATTTACGCTGCTCAACAACTGAAGTAGAGATTCTGCGTCATAATTCTAATCAAATAAATTTAAGAGGAATACAACAGAATGATTATTCATTGAAATAAAATAGAAAGGCCTTTTACTTGATAGAAGAAATATAACAAAATTTGAATATTAGAACAAATTAATATATGTTTATCTTCTACAATTTTAATTTAAAAAATTTTTATTCAAAAAACTTTTAGAATTAAATTAATGTCTAAAACAAGCACCGCTTATATTTAATAGACGTATATAATCTAAACTCAATATACAATGTCAAATGGAATAAATAAACCAAAAGATACACGAAAGTCCCCAAAATTAATAAATAAATATTTAAAGGAGACAAAATTTGTTTCTGGTCTTGCCCTCAAAACGCCACTTGTATCCTAAAAACATGAACACACTTAAAGGACCTCTCAAAGAATATAATTTATTTGAAATATTTAATATATTTAAATATTCGAATAAGTAAATTCAGAAATCTCTCAAAGCATGCACTATATCTTCAAAAAACAAATATAGTTCAAAGCAATTCCGTCTTCAGTCCTGAAATATATTCAAAATATTAAAATAAAAAAAAACTAACCTGTACCAAAGCACTCACCACGTGTAAATGAATAATGTTTCGAGACATAGATCATCTTTATAATTCAGGATTTATCTATCAAAGAACAATTAATTTTGGAGACTTTCGTGTATCTTTTGGTTTATTTATTCCATTTGACATTGTATATTGAGTTTAGATTATATACGTCTATTAAATATAAGCGGTGCTTGTTTTAGACATTAATTTAATTCTAAAAGTTTTTGAATCAAAATTTTTTAAATTAAAATTGTAGAAGATGAACATATATTAATTTGTTTTAATATTCAAATTTTGTTATATTTCTTCTATCAAGTAAAAGGCCTTTCTATTTTATTTTATATATAATATATAATTATATCTTGGCTTCAATAAATCTCATTATGCAGTGTCAATGAACTTAGGTAAACCTTAAAAATAGCTCACACTGTTCTTTGATTCTGTTAGAGCATAGATAAATCCTGAATTATAAAGATGATCTATGTCTCGAAACATTATTCATTTACACGTGGTGAGTGCTTTGGTACAGGTTAGTTTTTTTTTATTTTAATATTTTGAATATATTTCAGGACTGAAGACGGAATTGCTTTGAACTATATTTGTTTTTTGAAGATATAGTGCATGCTTTGAGAGATTTCTGAATTTACTTATTCGAATATTTAAATATATTAAATATTTCAAATAAATTATATTCTTTGGGAGGTCCTTTAAGTGTGTTCATGTTTTTAGGATACAAGTGGCGTTTTGAGGGCAAGACCAGAAACAAATTTTGTCTCCTTTGAATATTTATTAATTAATTTTGGGGACTTTCGTGTATCTTTTGGTTTATTTATTCCATTTGACATTGTATATTGAGTTTAGATTATATACGTCTATTAAATATAAGCGGTGCTTGTTTTAGACATTAATTTAATTCTAAAAGTTTTTGAATCAAAATTTTTTAAATTAAAATTGTAGAAGATAAACATATATTAATTTGTTTTAATATTCAAATTTTGTTATATTTCTTCTATCAAGTAAAAGGCCTTTCTATTTTATTTTATATATAATATATAATTATATCTTGGCTTCAATAAATCTCATTATGCAATGTCAATGAACTTAAGTAAACCTTAAAAATAGCTCACACTGTTCTTTGATTCTGTTAGAGCATAGATAAATCCTGAATTATAAAGATGATCTATGTCTCGAAACATTATTCATTTACACGTGGTGAGTGCTTTGGTACAGGTTAATTTTTTTTGATTTTAATATTTTGAATATATTTCAGGACTGAAGACGGAATTGCTTTGAACTATATTTGTTTTTTGAAGATATAGTGCATGCTTTGAGAGATTTCTGAATTTACTTATTCGAATATTTAAATATATTAAATATTTCAAATAAATTATATTCTTTGGGAGGTCCTTTAAGTGTGTTCATGTTTTTAGGATACAAGTGGCGTTTTGAGGGCAAGACCAGAAACAAATTTTGTCTCCTTTGAATATTTATTAATTAATTTTGGAGACTTTCGTGTATCTTTTGGTTTATTTATTCCATTTGACATTGTATATTGAGTTTAGATTATATACGTCTATTAAATATAAGCGGTGCTTGTTTTAGACATTAATTTAATTCTAAAAGTTTTTTGAATAAAAATTTTTTAAATTAAAATTGTAGAAGATAAACATATATTAATTTGTTTTAATATTCAAATTTTGATTATTCATTGGCTCAAGTTGATAGTTAAAAAAGTAAATAATTTCATTTTCAGAAAACCTCCAAGAAATAGGGAAAATGAGTGAGAACACAGTTCCTTGCTACTTTGAATGTATCTAGTAAATCCTGTATTTAGTAGCTTCACTACTGGACTTGATACATATACTCAGTTTAGAATATTCACGATTAAATTGTCAATAGAGTATTGAGGTACTGCGTTCTGTTTGTTTTCAAGCCTTTGGAAAATTGAAGAAATGGACTGAACATAAGCGTGAATGATGCGATTCATGGACTCTGAACATGGTGGTTACCCCATTCTTTTGATCTCAGGTTTTTTATCTTATAGTCTATTATTTTATTATTTTATATCTATTATTTAGATGAAGATGGGCATTGTCATAAATCAAAAATTTTCATCTTTTATTTTATTCGTGAACGGTAAATTTAATATCCTATGTCGCCGTAGAAAAGTAATTTTCAGTTGTCTGCAGTGTGGCAGCAATAAAATATGCTTCTGCAAAAAAAATGTATCTACTGCCGTTGAATTTTCATGAAATAAGTGTTTACTCTTTTCCATATGAGTATTCAATCATTGCATGTATACAAACAAAATATTTTTTAGGGTGATAGAACTTTAAATTGAAAAAAAAACAAATTTGAATTAAGATTGAAGCAATTTTTTTTTCATTTGAAAGATAATTTTATGACATTTATGTTTTGAAACTAATTTCCAGCATTTGTCCACCACGACTAGCTCTGAGGAACCGCATTTGACCAAACCAATTTTGGACCATTTGTTCGAGTAAATCAGGCCTTATTTCATCAATAACACGATTTATGTTGGCTTCCAAAGCGTCTATTGTTTCTGGTTTATCAAAATAAACCAATGACTTGACATAACCCCAAACAAAAAAAATTCAGTGTAATTATGTCGCTTGTTCTTGGAGGACAATAAATCGGATCATTTCTCGAAATAATATTATCACCAAATCTTCTTTTCAATAATTCAATTGTTAAGGTAGCAGCATGAGGTGTAGCACCATGTTGTTGGAACCAAAACACCTCTGGGTCGATACCATCAAAATTTTGAAACAAATAATCATTTATCATCGATCTGTAACGGGCACCATTCACTGTAACATTAGCTCCAGCATCGTTTTTAAAGAAATATGGACCGATGATGACTTCAGCGTGTAAAGCACACCATACAGTGTATTTTTCAGGATGCAATGGAACCTGCAGAACTTCTTGAGGATCTTTTTCACTTCATATATGGCAATTTTGCATATTAACATAGCCGTTAAACCAGAAATGAGCTTCATCACTGAACAAAATTTTACGATAAAAAAGTGGATCAACTTCAAGCTGTTCTAGGGCCCAATCAGCAAACCAACGTCACTTATTATGGTCAAGAGGCTTTAGTTCTTGAACCAGTTGGATGTTGTATGGTGTAGACCAAGATCTTTAGCCAAAATTTTCCATGTGGTGGATGCACAGAGTCCAACTTGTTGTGAACGTCGACGAATATACAAATCTGAATCATCATTAACACTATAACCTAAGGAAGCGATATTGTCTTCTGTATGTACAGTTCTTTGTATTGTTGTTGTTGTCACATTGAGTACAGAAGTCCGAAATCTATGATATTTCGACGATTAAGCTGCTCTGATGGACGATTATGTAAACCTCTATAGGTTTGGCGAATAGAACACTGATTTTGAAAAATCTATGATTGTTTCGGTCTTTACTTGAGGGAAATTCATCTTGAAAATATGAAATTAGAATATTTTTTTTATTCATATTTTCAATGATTTTGAAAATAAATTTCAATAATTTGTAAACGCTGTTGCGGCGTGAGTCTTTCCATGATAATTTGTCAATGCTTACTGAACAGAAATGTCAAAACAACATGGCTTCTACCTTCTGTCAAATCACAGTTATCCCTATTGAAAGTTCTATCATATATTTGATAGTTTAATTATAAATCATTTGCCAGTAGTTTTCTAAAAAATTTCATATTCCTTGACGCTTTTGAGCTTGACATGTTTTACGTGCGACGAATCATTAATATAATTATTGACTTCAATTTAAGACAAACGTAAAATTCCTCAGCAATGAAGGTATTTTGGAATAACAAGTATAGTAGAGTCTGAATAAGTTTAAATATATGAGTGAAATCTTATTATTTTCGAACCATAATCCCAGATATTTCAGGAAACATAGCTATTCAAAAAGATGCAAAAAAATATCTTTTAATTATTTTTCCCGTCAATAAACAATATTGAAAATTAGATTTTCGAGTGCTATATATTCATCGATGTAGTATGTGTAATAGTATTAACGAATTCTCTATCTGATATGTAGGAATGAATTCGTGGTTTTTGCGAGCTATTTCATCTTCTGTCTAGACATCTTACTCATAAATAAGAAAGAACAAAAACATAAGGTTTTGTATTATACTTGAACAACCTGAAACAGAATTCTTCATGTCATTTCTTATCTGATTACATAAAAGAGGGATTTCATTCCCGACGAAGTTTTTATTCTAGCTATTCACGCGAATGAAACGATATATTCAGAAGATTTTCGTTCATTAAGTTAAGCAACCCCGCACACAGATCTTATACCCGCATTTTCTACAGATGCGGTAAAATAAAACGTTGATTGGCAATTTTCACATCTGAATATAACCTTAATTTTTAAGGGAAGCGCTCTGCTGATTCATTTGCTCAATTCAAATTTACTCTTCTTTGCCGTGTTAGACGGGATGATTGCGATTGGAGTTCTGACAAAAAATTTTGAAGGAATCGTTCTTAATATAACGTTCAGCGGAAGATTTTTTTTTAGAGAAATTTTCTGACCAAATATAACAGAACGTTCAGTTTTACTTTTGTGGAAATTACATCTTGGCTAAACAGCACCACCTAACTCTTTCTGTTGTGGATAAGGTATATGAAGATGAGTCAGGAATGCTTTAATATTTTTTCCTACAAAGCCTCCTTGCGAAGATAAGTGCCTCCAGATAGTACTCCATAATTTAGTTTTGATGTGATAACTTCCGAATGACTCAAACGATTTTGGTAATTTTATGAATTTAAGTCAATTCAAATAGTAGTTAGGAATTGTTTCAACGCCTTCCTCATACGGTTTGAAGACCGCCGGGGACGGACTGACCCTAGAACTTAATTGTCAAAATTTTTTTTTCAGTTGAAGGTATCGGCGAAATTCTTCCATTTATGTATTTAGTTATCAATTCTGCAAAAGAAAATTAAAGTAATGCAAAATAGAGAAGATGCACCGTTTCCAAGTTACAAGCATTTTTATCAATCAATATCAAAATAGTTTTTCATGAATATTGCAAGCTGTTTATGAATACGAAAACTCCTCTTTCTGTAATGGTTAATTTTTCTGAAACTTCAGTCGACAAAATTCACACAGTTTTCATTCGAATTAATTCTAATTTTGTATAACAATGCGTGCATTTTGTAATTCTGTTAGGGTAAGGGAGTTGTAGGCGGACTACTTCCTAAACAGAAATTTGCCGAGTAAAACTACATTTGAGGCTGTTGATTGAAGACTTCAAGAAACTGGTAGGTGATTTCATAATTTGTCTCGATAAGTATTTTTAATATCTCATTAAGGGAGTATATTCCACCAAAAAGAGGAGGTGAAGGAGGTAGGAGACATATTGGGACAGAAGCATTGGAAGAAGAGGTTTTGTCGACTGAGCTTAATATTTTAAAGCCCATCGAATTTTCAAAGAGCAGCTGCTTCATCTTTTTCATCTTCAAAAACTTCATTCATTGAGTCCGACAGGTTTTCCTCCAGGCGTGCACTTTACTGAATGGTTTTTGAAACAAAAAAGAATGGCCGAGTTTTTACAAAAGTTTTATTTACTAACGAAGCTGGTTTTAGGTCGAAATGGCCGAGGAAAATTATAAATTCTCCTTAACGTCCATGAATAGTAGAAGAAAAATTCATAAGCTTTTTTATTGAATACAATTTTCAGCATAGATTTTATGTGAATGTTTGGGAATCTTGGAAATCATTGGATTGGGCCGTTCATTCTTCCCAACAGCTTTGTGCTGCGAGATTTAGAATTTCTTACCGAGCAACTACCAAATTTATTAGAAGATGTTCCATTGCTAATTTACAATAAAATGTAGTTCATGCATGATGGAGCACCTCCTCATTTTCGAGAATATGTCAGGCGACAGATTCCCAAATCGATGAGCTGGTAGAGGTTGATCTCGGGTACCTCAGCCACCAGACCTCCATTATCGAATCACTTACCAATTTATCGAAGTCTTTGATCCAAAGCCTTGAATGTATTTTTACTTCATAAATTTCAGTTTGGGAGATCCTCCGCGTAAAACTACGTTGCCCTAACAGCATTTCAAAATGAAAAGCTGTACATTAAATGCATATCACATATTCTTTGTTGTCTTTTTGTCAATAGAAGTTTCAGAAAAATGAACAATCACAGAAAGAGAAGTATTAGTAACTACAGCAGTAATGAACAGCTCGCAATATTAATGAGAAAATATTTTTATATTCAATTATAAAAATTAAAAAATGTATATAAGACAGTTATTTATTTCCACAAAAAAGTTTGTACTAATACAACAATTGTTTCACCACGATGTGGCTTCTTCAGGTATTACATTGTACTGTCTGTCTGTAATACCTGAAGAAGCCACATCCTGGTGAAACAATTGTTGTATTAGTACAAACATTTTTTTTGAAATAAATCACTGTCTTATATACATTTTTTTAATTAAAATGAGTTTCCACCAAGTAAAGACCGAATCTATCAAATAATTATAAAAAAGCTTGTAACTCGAAAACGGTGAATTTTGGCAAGGTTTCACTAGAATATATTTTTGCAGAATTAATGATGAAATACATAAATGGAGGAACTTCTTCTATATCTTCAATAAAAAAAAAGGTTCTGGCTATTAAATATTTCTGGCGGTCTTCGAAACTTATGAAAAAGGCGTTGGGAATAAATCATTAATGATATTTGTATTGGCTCTGATTCAAAATCTTACCAGAATTGGTTGTGTCTGTCGGAAGTTATCACAAGAAAACTGAATTATGTAGTACCATTTGCAGGCACACATCTTCGCAGGGGGGAGTCCTAGAAAAAAAGGAAATCATTCCTGACTAGTATTTGTACAGGTTTGGAAAAAACAGCCAGAAACATAGGAAATTCCATGTTAATCTAGAGGATGATGTTGGTTCAGTGGAGCAGTAGAAGAATCAAAACCTCAACGCGATGTGATGACGAATAAACCAGTGTTCTCTCTCCAAGGCCCCACTGCCATATAGATGTTTCGATCGAAACGAGTAATGCAGTCTCGTTTCGATCGAAGCATCCCCCATCGTCCTCTAGATTTACATTGAATTTCCTGTTTTCGACTGTCTTCTCCATACCTGTATACTTAATTCACACCTGAGAAAGAGTCACAGTACCGGGACACCCTATATATAGAACGGTCTTGCACATATGATGAATAATTCATGGTAATTCATATTATAAATAGATATATATATATATATATATATATATATATATATATATATATATATATATATATATATTAAATATGACTGTTCATTTGTCATTTTCGGTAAACATGACATCTGTGTCAAATTATTAATTACGACTTAATATTTGCTGACATGAATGAATGTTGAGACGAAGAAATTTCATAATGAACTTTACTAGTTAGTTGAGGTGTATGAAATTTGAGATAAGTTTTCTTAGCGGGAGTGAGACTGAACTGAATAGAAAGTTTTATCCGCCTGTATTATTTCAACAACATAAGGAAGCAATCACGCTAAATGTATGTTAGTCTTGTTGCTGTAGTCCTTTGTTCTATTGATGGTAATTTTGTTTAAATTACAGATCCCTGAGGAAGGTAATAGGGTTTACCGAAAGCTTGGATGATATAAAAGTGTTCCACTAATTCTTTTAGACCGAATATCGAAAAAAGTTTTTCTGTGGAGTTAATTGCGGTCAATTACCTTTTAAGCAAAATCTGTAACTTCGAGAATATTTGAAAAATTAAATTTCGAATGAAACCACATCAGAATACTATAGAGCCATTTCTGTCCATTCTTGAATCTAACCAGCATTATCAGACTTCAACCCAACTGTGTGTTGTCGATCGGAAATTTGCATTTTACCTCCAGTCGTCGGTTTGGGGGGTCGATCCTCACAAAATTCATATATCTTTGTGCCATAGCTGACACCTAAGTATGAAATTTGATCTTGATCTAGTAAACAAGTGACGAAAAACAAATATATTTTTAAAAAACCAATTTTAATGTGAGTCAATATTTCGTAAAAGTAATATTTAAATTACTTTAAATTCAGAATTATATAATCTAACTTCTACATTATATATTGAAACTATATACAAAAACTGTCAAATTGATATCCTTATATACAAGTATAATCAATATAAAATATTTTTCAATGTCTCGGAAAAAACCTTTTTACATCCCGACTTGAAATGTATTAACAAAAACTATATAAGTATGTATATTAACATAAATTCACTTTTCCAAAATTATCTGAAATTATCAAAATGAAGGATCAAATAAAAATAATTGAAGGAGAACTCGAACATCTGATAGCTATTTCGGCCTATATAACCTCATCAGAAATGTATTAAATTCAGATTCAAATATATAATAAGATGAAAATTCAACTTACCAAAATAAGATTTTTATAAGATCCTTTATTTTGATAATTTTAGATAATTTTGGAATAGTGGATTTTCTTGTATTTGTATGTTAATATACATACTTATATAGTTTTTGTTAATACATTTGTATCAATACATTTCAAGTCGGGATGTAAAAACGTTTTTTTCCGAGACATCGAAAAATATTTTATATTGATTATATATAAGGATATCAATTTGATAGTTTTTGTATATAGTTTCAATATATAATGTAGAAGTTAGAATATATAATTCTGAATTTAAAGTCATTTAAATTTTACTTCTACCAAGTATTGACTCAGATTAAAATTGGTTTTTTAAATTTTGAAATAATTTCATAGATAGTCTTTATATCTACAATATATTCCTCAATTATTTATTATTTTTGAAATTCTGGTTATTTTTCTTATCATGGGACATTATTTGGGGTGAATAAGTTTTGTTATTGTTTTTCTGTGTTCCGAGTACAAATAGTTATAGGTTATACGTAACAATACGTTGATCATTTCTGTTTTATTTTAGATACTTTAAAGCTTACTTCAAGTTTATTCGTTCCATGTTTTATCTTATTTTGGTTAGTTGAATTTTGATCTTGTTATATATTTGAATCTGAATTCAATACATTTCTGATGAGATCATATAGGCCGAAACAGCTATCAAATGTTCGACTTCTCGTTCAATTATTTTTATTTGATCCTTTATGATTCCTGATTTTCTTGTATTTGTATGTTAATATACATACTTATATAGTTTTTGTTAATACATTTAAATATATTTTTCATTATTATTCTGAAACTCCTAGATCTTTTGTTAAGATCCCTCAGAAGCTTTTTCAGCTTGTGTGAGTTAGGAGTTCAGTTATGTTCTGGGTAGGCTTTGTTACTGCGATCTTGCGCCACTTTAGGTCACTGCACTGTTAATTTTTGACCCAACAGTGAAATGGTGGCCTACATCCGTCTGACTAGAATTTTTTTTCCATCTGAACAGGATTCGAACCCAGAATTTCCGGTCACGAGCCGAGTAATCTACCACGGAGGTGTCTGCACTTATATATATATATATTACTGTGGAACCGTTGGACCGATTTCATTTATTAACAAACTCAACTGAGATTATTAGACCCCAAACCTACCCTGGAAGTTTCGATTCACTAACAACTCTTTCCAAGTTACAGAGTTTATGGATATACCAAACCAGCTATAGCTGCAGCACAGAATTTCATTTTACCTCAGATTTTTATCATTGTGTCTAAACCAGTCGTTCGAGATCATTATCGGCTCAGAATTAGAAAGTTATAGAAATTTGGGTTGAACGATAGCATGATGTTACCTAAAACGTAAGCCAATAAAATAAGGGGTGAGGCATTTCAAATTCACATTTTTGATTGGATAGAAATAAAAAACTAATGAAAAATTTTTTCAAAGTTGTAAGTTTATTATTAGGGTTGAATCTTCACATTTACACATAAAAAAACAACATCATTCAAATGAACACCACGACTGGCCACAATGCCCCATTCGATCAACCGAATTTTTCAGTACATTGTCGATTGTTTGGGCCTCAATCTTCGATTTCGTGTTTCAAGGCATCAATCGTTTCTCCACATACAGAAATATTCCTCCAAGGTAAAAATGAGCTTCACCTCTAAAGATGATTTTTCCAGTTAAATGCTCATCTTCGGCAATGCGATCATTGGCTGAGTGAAGTGGAAACGCATTGAATGCTCACAAGGCTTAACTTCTTGCACTATTTGAACTTTGCAGGTTTTCATACCGCGGTCTTTAAGCCAAATTCTCCTCCAGTCCAGTGTTAATGGATGTTCAGGCACACCCTGGCCTAAAGCAGAAATGTTTTCAGGTGTGCTGAATGGACGAGAACCAGAACGAATTGTCTTATCAAATAACTATCCAATTTTCACGAACTAGTTGATCCAAAAATTGCCGTAATGGCATTTCATTTCTATTTGATATTTCACATAAATTTCAGTTTGGATAGGAGATTCACCTCTTTGAAAATGAGTTTTTGATATTTTCCAGTTGTGTTCAAGCATTCAGAACATGAATGACAGAATTGTTGCCAGACTCTAAATAACCACTAATTCAAAATGCAAACTCTAGATGGCCCACCCTGCACCAGATGAAAGTCATAGTGTGTTTGGAAAAACAGCGCGTTAATGTCTATATACAGGGAAGGTGACGTAGACGTTTTTTTTCTATCCGAGTTGTGTTGTGTAGTGCAAGTTGATGCTTGAACTTGAGTCATTAAATATAGAATATTATCTGTGTTATACGGTAACTAGCCAAAACTAGCCGAAAAAGATCAGGAAAGAGAACTCAGATTTTGCATGACAATTACGCACCATGTTACAAAGCCCATAGTGTGTGTAAATACTTCACTACGTATATTGACAGAAAAAGTGTGGCTTGTTCCAATATATAAGAAAAAAATAAACCCTTGTTTACAACGATACTCCTGAGGTATAATCTTACTTCACCGGAAAGATAACAGGATTAGACGAACACATTGTCTAAGGGAGATCATACACGCAATTTATTCCTATTATGGAATTAGAACAATTAGAAGCGTTTAAAAAATTACAGGAAGAAATCTATAGGAACAGAATTGAGAGAAAAATCTGCCATAGAGGCCAGTGAAGCCAGACTTTTGTTGAAGATAGAAGAGCTGAGAACAAAAACCAAAATCTCAAAATAGAAAATCAAAAACTTAAAAGTGAAGTGGAAGTGCTGGAGAAAAAGTCAAGAAAAAACATCATTTTGATATTTGGGCTAGAAATATCCGAAGAATTAACCGTAGTCTCAATGGCGAAGAAACTCAATTGGCTGTTAGGAGTTGATTTTGAGGAAAGGGATCTGAATAATATTAACCGCTTGAATAAATCTAAGAAGTCTCCGATTAAAATAGAATTCATATCGTATATAAAAAAAATCAAATTTTCAAGCAGTGCAAAAAATTGAAGGGACTGGTGTCGCAATCTCTCATGACTTTACCTTTGAGCAAAGACAGGAACAAAAAGTGCTGAGGGGGTATTTGAATAAGTCCAGAGAAACTCCCTCAGTACACGCATTAATTAAGGTAAATAAATTATATATTAACAATAGACCTTATACTATCGAAAAACTGCAGGAATCCCAAAGCTTGGAGGAACGTTAGGCGAGCAGCGCACCTGCAACACCAGACATCAAGAGGGTAGAAAAAGAACTTCACATTCAGGGAAAAGGCGAACGAGACCAGGAGAAACCCCTTAAGTGGATTCAAAGAAGAAACTTCTCACCAATACTCCCAAGAACGGCGACCCCAAGGAACCCATGAAAGCAGGGACTCCACTGAGAGGTAGAACAAGAAATTATCGCCAAAATAAATAATTCTTTCCACTTTAATCTTGATGTAAGGTTTGTTATTGTTGTCAAACTTCATGTGTGTGGATGATTTATCGCTGATTTGAGGGTGAAATAAAATAAATAGACAAAGAATGGGGAATATATATATATATATATATATATATATATATATATATATATATATATATATATATATATATATATAAAATTAGTCGATTAGTCGATATATAAAAAATTAGTCGATTTTTTTGAATCAGTCTAATATACACCTACACATACACATATATGTATATATATATCAGTCTAATATACACCTACACATACACATATATATATATATATATATATATATATATATATATATATATATATATGTGTAGGTGTATATTAGACTGATTCAAAAAAATCGACTAATTTTTTTTTCTTTTCCATATCGAAAATCGTCTTCGTAATGGTATAAAAAAAGTACTGTGAAAGTTACAGCTCTTAATATTAATATTAAGAGGGCCGCATCGTGAATTTCCATTTCCCATTTAAATAACCTGGGAACGATGATCGCTTGGACTTTGGAATTTTATAACTCTCGGTAGAGATAGTCTTTTAAAATGATCGAAATAGATTTTGATACAAAATTTAACGCTCTACAAAAATGGTCTCCTACAATTTTTTGATATATTTATTTTTTGAAAAGTTATTTAACGTTAAAGTTGGATTGATTTGAAATTTTTATATTTTTCTCATTTTACGACGCAACTATTAACTTTATGAAAAAATTTTATAAAACATTATTTGTAGAAAATTCAATTTCCTATAATTTATCTTCAAAAAAGTTTCTGATATTTCTTAAAGATCATAAGTTACCTGCAAAAAACTAAAATTTCTTTGAATAAATGTTATTTTACTTCTTAAAATCAATCATTAC
Organism: Megalocaria dilatata; assembly: GCA_034642435.1. NCBI lineage: Eukaryota > Metazoa > Arthropoda > Insecta > Coleoptera > Coccinellidae > Megalocaria > Megalocaria dilatata. Next base: position 96,509,114 of record CM067854.1, on the reverse strand, counting down.
ACTTCAATAAATATATTTTTAACTAACAAATTTATTGTTTATTATAATCAAAATAACATATATCGTTACACTAAAATATTTTTACTGCAATTGGGCAATTTTTTTCTGTATTCATTTATAACTAGCAATAAGTATTGTAATTGCTCATCATTTTTCGTGAAACACTTATTGTATTGTTCAATCAGCGCTACACCACGCTCCGCCACATCATTAACGACCATCAATTCCGTAAAAAATTGTACACATTCTTTGAAACTTTCATCACTAGTCCAAGAATTTATATCTTCATCAACGAAGTCATAAGATAAATCAAAATCTTCGAAAATAGATACAGAATCTATCGACACAAAGTCACTCATATCTTTATCTAAGAGTGCATTCAAATTATCTTTCTCAACTTCAAATTTCCTTGCCTTAACTTTCTTTCCTTTCCGACACTTGATATTTACAATCATTTTTTTTTCACTTCAACTTCTACTCCATCATCGAACAAGGAAATTATGGCTAGCTTTTCAGTTAAGTACTACAGATGATTAACCATTTTTTCAGTAGCAGCTTTGGAAATTTTTGAATTAACGACTTCGTATCGGATTAATTTTTGCAAAAAAGTAAGATCATGATTTGGAGCAAGAATAGCAGAAGGTAAAGAAAACCATGCTTTTATATAATTAGTAGTAATAAATAAGCAAACGTCCCGTAGAGAATTTTTTTCACGAGTACTGAGTTTGAACTCGTCTCTAGAAATAAATATTTTTAGACAATAAAGTGCCTTAGCCATCCACCGAGCGTGACTCATAGCTCCTCGGCACTTGAAAGACAGCTTTTCTGTTGGGGTTACTCCCAAAAAAATTAATGAAAGCTCCAAAAATTCTTTCTAGTTACTTCTTGGATGATATTTCTGAAAATAAAAGTTTGATTTTATACTATAACTTGATTTAATCTCATGAATTCATTGCAGAATTCATAAGAAAAATTGTAGTATATGTTCAAACGGATTGCTAATAAAATGAATGGATGAGAAGAGTAATACATAATTATTTCCATGAGTTCCTTAAAATAAAAGAATGATGGAAACTGATTTTTAAAATTTGAAATGCCTACAAAAGGGAGTATTAGAAAGCATTTAAATGACTAAAAAGAATTCAAAGAATTTCAAAATTTAATTTGTTTTAATTTTTTTGTTTAATCAAGATTTATGGTGCCGCGATAACTGAACCGCGGACTTGTCTTTCACGATATTTTAACCGAACGAAAATTTAAACGGATGAAAAACAAGCTGAATCTTCCAATTGCTGTCGTTAGGTTAAACAATCGTTGTTTGAACTGGCTTGAGAGAGGTATTGAAATGAGTTTAAGCCATACCTTCATGTAATCTTCTATAAAAACTAATAGATTTGATTCATCAAAACATTAGCAACTATATCATCTTCTGTACCACTCTTGTAGTTCAGTTTGTTAATTGCATCCCAAGAAGTTTCTTGGGATGCAATTAATTTAAAGTTTTAAATCTATGAAGAGTTGCACATTAGGACCCGATTGAGTAGGCCAATATACTTCGAAAACACTCTTCAGAATGATTTCAAATATATGGTGACGACATGGTAACCAAATTACCTCACGGCCTAAAGCTCTCTCTCTCTCTCTAATTCAACACCAGCACCGTGATGGATACCGACAAAAAATTATATAATGAAACTGAAATTAGAGATAAAAAAATTTTTCGATCGTAAAGTACTCTCTAACGCTTTGCATTTTGAGTTGACAAAAACTTAATTTTACAAAAGAAACATCTTTACGAATTCTTATTTCTTAATACACAGAAAAAAAAGTTTACTTAAGGCAAAAAAAATTGTTCAGAGACTTGATTTGTTTTGGAGCAAAGAAAAAATTTTCTTGAAACAAACAAATTTTAATGGCTCAAGAAATTCCTTTTTACCCAGAATATTTTAATTTTAGCTCTTGAAAATATTTTATTGAGACAATAAAATTTGATTTTTTACCCAAGAAATTTTTCTTTCGGTGTAAGTAAGCCTTCTTTGATGATCTATTTTTACAGATACTACAATAAAAATGAAAGATGGCAATTCAGATTCAATCGAAATTTTTGAAAATGGGCATTGTTTAAGCAATTTTTTATTAAATTGTACCGATATTTGATTTAATATCTCATTTAGTACAATGTGAAAAAAATTATTCTGAGAAAAGATGACAATCTTGTTTCGCGAAATTATTATTTTGAAAATTCTTAACGATTCGATTTCATAGCTAAAAAAATTGCAATTTTTTTCAAAGTGATTCTTTTATAAAACAAAGTCTTTTTGATGTAAAAAAAGTTTTGTGAAAAAAAGAATAGTTTCTTCATTCGGAAGTTCAAATTTCAAGTTGAAAACTTGTCAATTGTTTTTAGAAAAATTTTTTTTTTACATTAATAAAGAAAATTTTTGAAAAAAAATTTACTTCAAAATTTGTTTGAATTTGCTTTCACTTCAAAGTGGTTTTTCATTTGGATCTGAAAAGGATCAATTTGACGAATTGATATTTTAAGATTATCAGAAAGATTTACCTGTATTTGTAGGGGCGGTATCGAAGCACATTGCTTTTACGTAACGACTAACACCCCAATCGTTAAGTGTTGAATAAACAGCCGATGCTTGATCGATTCCAGTCCCAGAACTTATTTTTGGAACTCCAAGCAATTGTTCTTCACCTGATGATGTAAGAACAACCGGCAGTCTATCAACGGAATCAGACCCAACAATGTCACTGAGGATTTTACCATCTCAATGAACAACGTAGTTATCGTTCAATTTAAAATTTTCTTTTAATTCTTTAGCAATATCTTCTCTTAAAAGTATCCGCTATTAATTAAATTGCTATAAACAATAAATTTGTTAGTTAAAGATCTATTTATTGAAGTGTAATGATTGATTTTAAAAAGTAAAATGACATTTATTTAAAGAAATTTTTGTTTTTTGCAGGTAATTCATGATCTTCAGGAAATATCAAAAACTTTTTCGAAGTAAACTATAGGAAATTGAGTTTTCTACAAATAATGTTTCATAAAATTTTTTCATAAAGTTAATAGTTGAGTCGGAAAATGAGAAAAATATAAAAATTTCAAATCAATCCAATTTTAACGTGAAATAACTTTTCAGAAACTAAATACATCAAAAAATTGTAAGAGACTATTTTTGTAGAGCGTTAAATTTTCTATCAAAATCTATTTCGATCATTCTGAAAGATTATCTCTCTACGGAGAGTTAAAAAATTCCAAAGTCCAAGCGATCATCGTTCCCATGTTATTTGAATGGGAAACCTCCTAATATTAATATTGAGAGCTGTAACTTTCACAGTACTTTTTTTTTACCATTACGAAGACGATTTTCGATATAAAAAGGAAAAAAAAATTAGTCAATTTTTTTGCCTCGGTCTAGTGTATATATATATATATATATATATATATCTAACGGTTACTTCCGGGACTTTTTTTATTTTCGTTGTATATAGGTTCATTCTGTCATACATAAGGTACTGTTTTCAATGGTACTCGAATTTTGAAAAATAGGCCGATTGTTTAGATTTTATTTCGATTTTTTGAATAACCATCAGTTCCAAGACATTTTAGAGTATATTTTTAGTTCATTTGTTGATTGTGTTTACTTTTGATTTGATGGGTCATATATTGAAATCTTGTGTCACTGTTTGAATCATTGACCTATTTTCATTCAATATCGATCATTTCTTATGCAATATTGGGTCACTTCATGTTGCTGAGGATTGGCATTTTTCCCGCTTGGATCGAATGATACTCAAAACTTGTGGGTAAATTCAACTCTGTACATCCGACCTGATGGTTTAGGAGCTATTAACAATACAAATTAATCTAAAAAATTCAGTGAATTAAAACAATTGTAGAAATTACTATGTTTTACTACCAATAAATTGAAAGTTTACACATTTCACTGTGACTCGAGTTTCGGGAATTACTATCTCATCTTCAGAGTAGTATACCCTCATATCTTTTTGTATGAGCTATTGAATCATTACTTCTGCATCAAATTGATAGTTTCTGTAAAACCTGAATTTTTTAGATACTGTAGTGTTTCAGCCGTTACTATTTGATAGTTGATCATAATTAAAACAAGTTGTAGAAATTACTATGTTTTACTACAAATAAATTGACATTTTACACATTTTAATGTGATTCGAGTTTCGGGAATAAATTATTCCATCTTCAGACAACTGAAAACTTAACAAGCGGTACAGGGTATTTCTGTATAGAAGAGGTGATAAAAAAACAGGTTAAAAAAGAGAGAGCTCCTAACAATTGTTGGAATGTCGGCACGGCAAATAAGATTGGTAAGATATTACTTATTTAAGTATTAAGCTTGGTGAACAGATGTTACTTATTTAAATATCTCAAATATTTTGGATTTACATAGATCCGTAGTCATTCATTATTTTTATTGTGAACTTATTTGAAAATTTCAACAGATTCTAAATAATCAAGTTTCGTTCCTTTTGTGTCTTCATGTAAAATTTTAAGATTATCTATTGTCGGAAAAAGATGGCCGCTTTCTAAACAATGAGTGGCAACAATAGGAGTTTGTTTAATTTTTATGAAATTCATTTTATGTTCGTTGAACCTCGTTTTGAAGGAACGTCCGTTTATCCTATAAATTCATTACTGCACGGCAAACAAGATAACTCATGTGTATGTTTGGACTTGGGTTATTTGCGTTAAATAATAGGGATGATAATTTGTTTTACGTTTTGAAAGCAATATTAACATCTGATTTTGAAAAACGATTTGGTTTATAGCTAGTTCAGATTGTTTCTGTCGAATCAAATTATCTATTATATTGAAGTTGAAACTTTTGTTCGCGGCTTTTGATTTTATGGTTTTAACTTCAGCTTCGCGGTTATTTTTTGATAAGGATAATGCGAAAGTTCTATGTATCATTGATTAATACGTTGAGTCGGGAGTTTATGAGTTCTCCTGTTCAACGTGCAATAATAAATATATTGGACAAACATGACATTCCTTCAAGACGAGGTTCAACGAACATAAAATTAATTTCATGGAAAATAAACAAACAACTACTTTTGGCACTCATTGTTTAGAAAACGGCCATCCATTTTGGACAATAGATATTCTTGAAATTGTACATGTAGAATCGAAAGAAAAAAAACTTGATTACATAGAATCTGTTGAAATTTTCAAATTAGTTCACAATAAAAATAATGTAAAAATAATGAATGACTGTACGGATCTATGTAAATCCAAAATATTTGAAATATTTAAATAACTATTATCTGTTTCCCAATCTTAATATTTAAATAAGTAACATCTGTATACCAATCTTCTTTGGCGTGCCGATATTCAAATAGTTGTTAGGAGCCCTCTCTTTTTTAACCTATTTTTTATTACCTCTTCTATACATAAATACCCTGTACCGCTTGTTAAGTTTTCAGTTGTCTGAAGATGGGATAATTCATTCCCGAAACTCGAGTCAATAGACAATAAAATGTGTAAAATATCAATTTATTGGTAGTAAAACATACTAATTTCTACTACTTGTTTTAATAATTTTGATTGATTATCTTTGATTACAACTTGATATGTTTATTAATTATTCCGCAAAAAACATCAAAGAAAATAAAAAAATTCTCGCTCCACACCTGAGATGGGTATCCCGTACGCACTGATTATTGAGCAGAGACTGTAATTTCCACACTGCATGCACGTATAACAATATAGAAAAAAAAATTGTGCCATAAATTCAATGGCGCCAAACGGCAATTTTCAGAGATTTGAAAAAACTTATAGGTGATCCTCCGTATAATCATATGACATCTATGAGTAACTATTAAATTTCGATTCTATCGCATTATTGGTTTGGCAATTATGAAAAAAATTAAATTTCAAACTTCAAATAATTCCGGGACCACTGGACCGATTTTGCCCATGACAAACTGAGTCTCAAATGCACAAAAAATTGCAAATCTCTAAGGTTTCCTCTTTCGAGAGTTATTGTGTTTACGACTAACCGACTGGCCGTGCAGAATTCTTTTCGATCACGGACTCTTCATCTGCGAGTTCAACCCAAACATTTGAGACCATTTTGAGCTCAAAAAGCTATACTATAGGTCTAAATATATTGATTTTGAAGGTTTTTCTCCGAGGGGAAAATAATTTAGGAAGCACTTAAATTAGAATATCAAAACAAATTGAAATTTGTTTGTCTTCTACAATTTTAAGTTCAAAAAAATTTCATTCAAAAAACTTTTAGAATTAAATTAATATCTAAAATAAGCACCGCTTACTCAATATATAATGTCAAATGGAATAAATAAACCAACAGATATACGAAAGTCATTAAAATTAATAAATAAATATTCAAAGGAGACAAAATTTTGTTTCTGATCTTACCTTTCTTTATTGACTGTTTGGGGGCTTCACATTTATTTTATTTTCAAATGAGATTCCCAGGTATTTAATAGAGATTGTTAGTGTTTTACTCATTCCGTTTATTGTTACTGTCGGTGAATTTTGTATGATCTCATGGATGTGAATAAGGTATTGGCACTCATTTAGATCTGGTTTTAGGTGCCACTTTGAAAACCATGCGATTGTTTTGTCCATGAGCCGCAATTCGATAACTCTCGAAGGAAAACACCCAGAAACTTGAAAATTTCGGATAAATTTAAGGCCTAAATATCTGGGCTATGTTCATTAATGGGCGAAATCGTGCGGGAAGCTTAGGATTTATTGAAGTTGGAGATTTTATTTTCCCCATAATTTCTAAAATAATTATCTGATCGAATTGAAATATAATATTTAGTTGTGAAAGGACAGTGCGAAGGCTAATGCATAATTATTTGTCACTTATGTTATTATACCTTTTCGAATTTGAAAATTACCGATTTATCGATTGATACCTATAAATATATCAAACGGTCTTTCCATTACCGCAGTAAATCCCGTCTGGCTGAGGTGGTAGAGGGATTAAAATTTTTGCAGGTAGGGAGGAAGGTTGTTTTTCGTTCTCTTCTTGCGGAATAATTGAGCTACATATCAAGTTGTAACCAAAGATAATTGAAGTTAGTTATTTTCATAATTTTCTGTGCCGTGTTATAAATTGTTGTGCGAGTAGACTGACGAACATGCGCGCAACAGCTCCATACACAATGTTAGTGCTCTTCCCTAATTTTTTGACATGAATCCAATTATTCGCGATGGCTAGGATATCTGAATATTAAAAATAATCTCCACTTTTGTTATATTGAATTGAGTGGATCAATTATATTACTACCACATTCCGAATACCAATGCTAAATATGATAGGAATTATTATTTTCTAGAGTTGTCTATTCATCCGTGGAAGGTGTGATTGTCCTGGAAGTATTGGTGAAACGAATATATTAATGACTCGGCTGTTTTTTTCGGTAAATCGCAGTAATCCGTTACTGGTCTATTTATAAAAAGAGGATAATTGAATATTTCTCGGAATAAAAGGGGAGTCTTCAATAATTTCAGATTATACTTCATTCGTATGGTTGTAAAAATTTTCATTGATGGTAATTCATTTGCAACTAATAATAAATGAAATTCAATTTCCACAAACCTTTTATTGTTGAATGATAATGGTTTCGCCACACTGTGGCTTAATCATATTCTACATTTGAACTGATTCTGTATGAAAACTTACATAGGTTCTTATATATGTATTGACAGGAATTACAGCAAATGCGACTAAAAGTAGAATGGCAATTATTTTGGTATTCCTAGTTAGGCGGACAGATAACGTCAATGGCAATGAAAGTTATTGGGGTTGTCGTTGGTTTTTCAAAATTATATGAAGATATTCCATAGAGGTGCCGTTTCGTGTCCATTTGTTCGTTTAGGAGAATCTTCTGAGAATTATATCGGTTTATTTCAAACAGTTCTATGAATGTTAATCTAGACCCTTTACTTTCGATATGTATAATTTCATATTCGTTATTGAATTTATGTTCAAATTCTATTAGATGGTGGGCATATGTGGAATGTGCTGAATTTTAGGTATAGCTCTTTTGATGTTCGTGGATTCTTTTTTTGAACGATCTCCCGTTCTGACCAATAAAAACCATTGGGCAATCCTTATACTCGTAAGTCAACTTACAGACTCCTGATTTATTATCCTTGTTTGATATATCTTTATTATTTTCAATACATTTATTAATGTTATTAATGGTTCTGAAAGCTGCGAGATAATTAAAATTTTCCTTAAAATAATTGGCAGTGTCTTCGGATATTCTATCTATATATGAAATTTATATGAATTCTTTCGAAATGGTGTCTTTTGTGGTAGGATAAACATAACTCAATGCTTTTTTTCAGTTCATTGTTTATCATTTTATCTATGAGGTTTGGGACGAAACGATTGTTAAATGCTATTTGTTTGATTATATTAAGTTCTTCGGAAACATTTTGGAGGTTCGTCAGTACTTCTAATAATCATCTATGGATAAAGCTATTAAAGGCAGAAATTTTTTGATTGAAGGGATGATTGGAAGTTTTGTGATAATAATAATAATGATTTTATTTCACCAACAACGATCTACACTATGTATTGTTATATCTGTATGTAGGCTTAATTCATGTGAGTTATTTAATATTGTGATATTTAAGTCTAGGAAATTGATACTTCGCTTTCTCTTCTTCATAGGTGAATTTGCAAGACAGGTGTAGATTATTACTGAAAATTGAAAAGGAGTTTAGTTGTCTATTTGTTCCTCTGACATAGAATGTCATCTACAAATCTGATTCAATGAAGGAAATATTTGTTCATTGAGTTTGAATAAATTTTTGATTCTAAATCAGCCATAATCATTTCTGCTTAAATAGAGATGAGTGGATTTCTCATGATAAGTCCTCCATTGGAAATATAAGTAATACCATTGAATTGGAAGTATTTCTATTCGAGACATATTTTAGGACAATTCAGAATATCATTTATTTTTATAGGATTAGTATTTTTTTCAATAACAATAAAGTTATTAATAAAAAATAAATTTTTTAAAAGAACTCAATATAATCAAGCAAATAGCATTTAACAATTGTTTCAACTCAGCCCTTACACATAAAATGATAAACCATACACAGAAATAGGTAGCAAATTATGTTCATCTATAAATAGAATATCCACAGACATTGCCAATTATTTTAAGAAAACTTTCAATATCATAGCAGTTTTCGGAACCATTGATATATTAAAAATAATGAAGATAAATCAAACCAAGATAATAAATCAGGAGTCTATAAGTTGACTTCTTAAGATTGACCATTGGTTTATATTGATCAGGCCGGCAGATCGTCCATGAAAAGTATACACGAACATCAAAAGAGCTATATTTCAAATTCAACACATTCCACATACTACTCTGTCAAGAAAGTACCGAGAATTTTCAATTAAAACAACATTTTTACATTTAATCGTCAAAATTTATTGGGTCGCCTTCAAAATAGGCTCCATTTGCTCCAATACATCTATGCCAACGGCACTTCCAATTATCGAAACATTTTTTATAGGCGCTTTCCGGGATGGACTTTAGCTCTCGCGCCGAATTTTGTTTTATGGCTTCAATCGACTCAAAACGGGTGCCACGAAGGGGCAATTTTAGTTTTGGGAAGAGGAAAAAGTCGCAGGGAGGCGAATACGGTGGTTGCTGAAGCACGTTTGTTAAGTTTTGGCGAGAAAGTCAGTCACAATCGTAGCTCGGTGAGAAGGCGCGTTATCGTCCCATAGTAATCACCCATAGTAAAAATCGGCACGCACTCTGACATCGACTGACTTAATCAGCTATTACAAACACACTAGTTGACAGATCCCGCTCAAGCTTGGCATAGTAATTAAGGACAGTGGCACCAACCTAGGAAAAAAAAATTTTACCTACCTCATTGCCCCGCCAGATTCAAATCGATAATTCCCGGTACTTTCTTGACAGAATGTATGTCAACCATCTAATAGAATTTGAAAAAAATTTCAGTAACGAATATGAAGGGGAGTGGTGCGTTTAATCCCATACAAATCGCACACACGCGAGTGTAACATCCGAGCACCTCGGATCCTCGAGTGTCTATCGCCCGCATTAGAAATATACGTATTCGATAGGCTACTGACGCGAGTCGTCACGGCACGAACTACAAATATAATTCCGTCTTTAGTCATGATTATGATACTAAAAGAGTAGAACACAAGATTTATTTCATCCGTGTTCATAGGTTAGCATTGAGTGAAAAAGGTCCTCATTTATTAAAATATTAAAATACCTAATATTATTAAATGCCGTGACCCCAGTAAATAGTAAGAAAGTTAAGAAAATGTTAATTCATTTGGAACCTTACAACTCTTGGGATTATTTTGGTTCTGAAATTCTATTAATTCCTTCTGACGTCATTTCATTTTTATATAGCAAATGTCTATTGCTTGAAATAAAGAAATTTATCTATCCATCTCCGACCCAAGATGAAAGCATGCCGCGTCTTTTCAAAGAACGCCGGCGCGTGGCTACCCATGTTCAGTTTCAGTAGTGGAGCCTCCCAAGCGATAAAGTATAGCGTTTTTATTCCTTATATCAAGTTTCTTGGAAAAATGATGTTTTTGTGTTTGTTGCCTTTGATGATTTACTGCTAGCGTAGAAGGCATTGGCCGTGATGTGTCTGGGAACAACAGTGAATTTAAAATTCATGCAAACTACCGTATCCCTTGAAGATAATTTTTTTTTCCTAAAACCTTCAATCATTTGAGAATTATCCATCAAAATGAGCTGAAATTTTGTTTGTACAACAAAGGACAACATAATTGATTTACCCAGAAATATGCTCTAGCATTATCAATTGAATGAAAAAAGGGAAATATTGAATCCTGGAATGCCTACTTTTGTTGTAATTTTCTAGAGGAATTTCTCAAAGTTGGAGTTTGCGGCGTAGATAGGCGATGAACGAGAGTGCCATTTTCCTCTTTTTTTTTCTCTCGAACTTTCATGTATTCACGAACAGACTGACGGACAGAATGGAATTTTTGGCGTAAATTTCGCAAATAACAGGTAGTGAGGCGAAATTATGAGAATCTGTTTCCTAGAACAAGTGCTCAGAGCTAATAAAGCTAGTCTAAAAATATTAAGAAAAGCACTGACGTGGTGTCAGGAGCTTTTGCGCGTTTCTTCATCCATCTCCTAACTCGTTAAAACTACCTCACTAGAGAATTCAAACAATGAAATTTAATTTTGTACTCCTAAGCCGGTAGCTCCGGTGCTTGAAACCTCCTTATATCATCCTCACGAATTTTCGCAAGAACTTGCACGTCATTGTTTTAATTCTAATTACCGAATTTAAAATCGATACGATTAGAAATTGATACGATATTAACACGAAATGGATAACCCGTTATTACCATTTCTTGGTTTTCTTCTACATATAACAGGTTTTCCAACGGGAATGAAACAATTTGAAATGATTATGAAGGTATATTATTTTTAACATTTTCCATGTCATTTGTGTTCACTAGGCTATTCCATTCAATCATGGAATTATATACGCTTCAACAACTTTTGGAAATTGTTAAATTTTTTCATCAAAATCATTGCTCATTTGTGAAAATTGTGGGAAATTTAAGAAGAATTCCTGGGCGACATGGTCCAGTTAGGCAAGTCACTATTCATCGTATTGAAATTGAATTTTCTTTACACGATACAAAAGTACCAGTAGGACAAAGAAATGCGCGCGCACATGGGAATATTGAATTAGTTGCAGCAAGTGTAAGAGAAAATCCAAATTAATCGGTTCAACGTTGTTCTCAACAATCAAATCTTTCTCAAACAACAACTTGAGGAACTTAAAGAAAGGATTTGGGTTTACATCCTTACAAAATTTAACTGGTTCAAGAACTGCCATATGACCACCATAAATGTAGCTTATTTTCTTATTCTTCTCTTGAACAATTTGAAAATTATGAAAAATTTTAGTGAAAAATTTTATGTGAGTGATAAAGCTCATTTTTGATTGAATGATTATATAAACAAAAAATGGTCAAAAAATATTAGTTAATAGATAACGAACAATGTTAGATGAATTTTTTTCCTGCTGCTGTTGAGAATAATCTGAAGGATGTGTGGATTCAACAAAATTATGTTACCTGCCACACAGCTACCTCAACAATCGATTTATTGAAAACAAAATCCGATGATAAAATTATCTCAAGAAATGGTCAAGTTACTTATGCTCCCGACTCGTGTGATATAACACCTTGGGGATATGCTAAGTCATATGCTGATAATCCAACTACTAAATAATTGAAAATAAACATCGAACGTACCATTGATTATATACAGCCAAATTTATGAGTGAGTGCTGAAAAATTGGGTTGACAAATTGCGGTACGTACGGAGAAATTGTGGTGGTAATTGAGTGCAATTATTTTCCACATATAATGGTATAAGGTAACTTTTCAAATAAAAACAAATTGTGTCTCAGTGAGTGACCTATGTGTTTTTTCAATTTTTAAACTGCATCATCGCTATTGGAAAACCCTTTATCAAGTGATTCAAACATCACATTTCAAGATTTGCAATTTGAAAAATTATGGCATATATTCGCACGAGGTTATGCGTTAGTGTTGTCGCTCATTTTTTTCCCAAATACAACATTTGTGTTCGATTGGATTTGCTGATACAAAAATATTTGAAGAATAAAATTTCAAATTGACATAACTCACGAACCATTCGGCCGATTTTGACCATTTCACGAGACAACGGATATATTCAGACTTCCAACACAATATGAAAATTTCAAGTCTCTAGGTCCTTCAGTTCGGAAGTTTGCAGTTTAACTTAGTCTTCGGACCGGCTAGCCGATCCTTACGAAATTTGACACAATCCTCCGCATCGTTATTATTCACTTAAGAACCAGATTTCATTCTGATCTGATAAGTAGTTTCGGAACTATTGATAAAATAAAAAAAGAGATTCAATTGCGCTCCGGAATCCTTAAATAGATTGTGCCCATTAAAAAACTTAGGCGAGATATTCAGGTCCCAAATCTACCCCAAAAATTTCAAATCTCTATCACTTTTAGTTCGAGACTCAAATCAGTGTTAATATGCGGGCTCCACAGTATTCGACAAGTACGAATAAAATATTTTTTTGAGTATCTTCTTATTATACGACCTTGTGGAAATTTGGCAAAACATGCATATCACTGTTCGATTCCTTAATACCAAACTTGATGTTGATCGGATTCGTAGTTTCAAAAGTATTTGGAGAAAAGAAGACATTTCAAATCTTAATAAAACTAACCTGAAAATTTAAATATTTCCATTTGATAGTTCAATTTAATTTCAGATTTTCGTATTGCACCGTATCCAAAATGTACGTAAAAAAATTTTAAAAAAGCTTTCTCATCCTACGATCCTCATGAAATTTGGCACAATTTTGCGCGTCATTACCTTCTTTCTGACTGCCAAAGTTCAGTTCGATCGAAAATATACTTTGGAAATTATTGGGAAAAATATGAAAACATTCGAATTGAAATAACTACGAAACCATTAGAGCGGTTTGGCCCATTACGAAGTAAGCCGAGATATTTGGAACCCAAATCGCCTCAGAAAATTTCAAGTCTCTAGCTTTATCCGTTAGAAACTTTGCGTGTTCACGCCCGGTCGGACAGAATAACTTTTGACCCCGGATTTTTCATCAGGGTGTTCAACCCTGTTATTTGAGACCATTCTCTGCTCAGAATTAGAAAATTACAGACATTCGGGCAAAACGATAGCACGCTATTCCTTAAAAGAAGTGCGCAAAACAATGAAAAACATGCTCTTGATCAAGTTTTTCTGTTCGGTTGAGGATTATTTTTCTGACCCTTGAATGTTAGAATTCAACTTATTTTGTATTTTTCATGGAACTTGAATTATCCAGTACACTGTGTAGTGTCTTGAAGGATTAAAACATTATTATTTAAATAGCAAGACTAGTAAATATTTTCTGTTCGAATTCATTTTACCCAGGCGACGATATTGTTATATGCAATCAGTTCTGTTCAGTTTCGTTAAGTTGAGTTCTGTTCATTTCGACTCTTCGTTCTGTTAATCTCTGTTCAGTTGTATTCGGTTCTGTTCAGGCCTGTTCGGTTCTATTTAATTCTATTCAGTTTCTACTGATTTTGTTCAGTTCCGTACAATGCTGTTTCGTTCTCTCTAGTTTCTTTTAATTCTGTTCAGTTAATGTTCTGATACAAATATTAGTAGCTTATAATCCGTTATTCAGTTTCTCTCAGATCTAATCAGTTTCTTTCAGTCTCCTTTCAGTAGTGTTCAGTTGTTCACTCATGTTCCGTTCAGTTCAATTTCTTTCAGTTCTGTTTAGTGTCTTTAACGTTCTGTTACAAATATTTGTACATTCCGGTCATTTCTGTTCAGTTCATTTCAATTAGGTTTCTTTCAGTTCTCTTCAATTCTATCCAATATCTATCTGCTCCGTTCTGTTATATATATGAATATTCATATTTTATGTTCCGTCCTGTTTGATTTCTTCCAGTTCTAATCAGTTTCTGTTGAGTTTTATACTGTTCTGTTGAATTTTGTTCAATTCTGAACATTTAAGTTGTGTTTAGTTCTGTTCTGTTAGTGTGGCTTCAGAAATTCCCTATTTATGTACCTACCTATTGAAAAAATAATAATAATACTAATAATGGTCTTAATTAGGAAAAAATTCACAATACATATTGAACTACACTATTGGGGCGAGATTCAGCTCGCATAAATTAGGTAGAGTATATTATTGTGTACTTGTTATTAATATGAATATTCCATGAAAAATTGGAATGAAGCAGAAAAATTTCACCTAACTGCTGAAATGATCTGAACATTTTTGTACTTCGAGCTTCATACTTTGAGATGAAGGTCTGCTAAAAATTCTTATATTACCTCAAAATGCCCCTTTTGTTATATCACCAAAGGACGGCAGTATAGATGATAAGACGGAATGGTATTTGACTACGATTTAATATTTCAATTAAATTGTTTGAAAATACTTTCAGCTGAAAATTCGATATTTTCATGTTGGCAGAACACGGTAGCGTTCAATCCCCTGATACAAGCTGACATGAAGATTTCAAATGTCCGAGAAGTAATCGAATTACTGTTGAGCAGAATTGTGATAGTTCCAAGACATGATACTTCCAAGACTGTCTTGGAAGTAACCATTAGATATAAAAAACTTCCAAGACTGTCTTGGAACTCAACAATTGTCTCGGAAGTATACAATAGATAACTAAAAATGTCTTGGAAGCAACCCTTAGATATATATATATATATATATATATATATATTTATTTATATATATATATATATATATATATATATATATTATATATAATTAATAATAATAATAATAGCTCTTTATTCTCGATCACATCCATACACATATAAATATAATAATATGAAGATGAAATAGAATAGTGTCAGAAATAAGAATTACATGATATAATCATCTAAACTGTATGGTTCTAGCTCAATGAGATATTCGAATAATCTTCTTTTGAAACATTTCATATTTTTTATAGTTTTTATATTTTTTGGAAGCATGTTATATATTTTGAGATTTTTTCTCTAAAAAATGTTCCCCTCTTCTGAAATCAAATCTTGAATATTTTATCCCTGTTGGCCAAAAATCATTTTTGTAAATATCCTCCTTCATTTTTAGAGGAACACTTACTAAAACACATTTATAGGTTAAATTTTCTTGGTTTTTTGTGTTCAGTTGTTTTACGCTTACTTCATTTTCTTCTAAATTACCTTTTTCTCTTACATAGACTTTTATTACTTCAACCTGTACATTTGCTTTTATTTGGGATACAAATAGCCATAATTTCTTCTCTTGCTTGTCTGCTTTTATAGATTTAAATGTTGTATCTTCCAGTGGTCCTGTACCAACATTTGGTTTCTTATGCCTTCTTGATCTAACAGTAATGAATTCTTCCGATGTGGGTTTAGGCGAGAGTTCTTGTTCCATTTCATCTTTTTCCGTAGTTGGTTTTGAAATCAAAATAACTGGATTGTTGACATTTCTTTGAGTAATTTGTAGGTTACCTTTGTGTCTGTCATTTTTGTTTATAGGTGGTAGCTCAGATGTACCATTATCTTCTTTGGATGTTTCTGCAGTAGTTTGTTTCGTGTTATTATATAACCTCCTTGTGACTTGCTGTACTTTGTTTACAGTTGAGGATTCAGTTTTTTGCGTTGCTTTGGAATATGTTTTCATTTCGTATCTTCCATTATCTTCCAGGAGCTGTATTTTTTCTGATAAAAGGATATTGTTTTGCATCAGGATTTGGTTCTTTTCGGTTATTTCCTTGATCAATTGTTTTAGATAGTTGTTTTCCAATTCCAGCATTTTATTCTGAACAATTGCATCTTTGAATTCTGTTGAACTTTCATGATTTTCTAACCTCTCATGTTTACATATAGTATTTTCCAAATTGCTTGCTCGTACAAGACATGATTTGTGGAAATTATTATAACACTTTCCACACTTCACATAATCTCTCACTTTTTTAGCACAATACGAACATTTAGCATCGTTAAATTCCCCGTCTCTCTGGGAGCTCGCATCCGCGTCACTTTCATTCGACGCCATCTTAGATAAGCCGACGATTACGACAACCGTGAACGAAATATCCGAGAATATGATTGGTCATTGTACTACATCTTAGAGAGTACAGATGGGCAGGTCGATTGATTGACGGATACGTCCACAGGAATGATAAAAAGAAACACAACAACCTTAAAAATTAGAAGAATAGAACAAAGGAGAAAGAAATGGATATCTGATAGGCTGGTTATATCTATCAATCGTAAAAACGCATTGTATCGCGAGTACAGAGAATATTCTCAAAACGAGGCGAAGAGGACAACTTACCTTAATTACAGAACCCACACCACCAAACTGATAAGGATGGCAAAACGGATGTTCTGTCAGAGAAAAATTGAAAGAAGTCAAAATAGGTCGAAGCAACTGTGGGAAATTGTAAACAAATGCAACGGCAGGTATATCGATACACATTTTACGAATATAGGTAAGATTTACGCAGAAAAAAATAAACAATCCCCCTATTCCAAGACCCAAAAAGAACATTGATAGGAACTCTCAGTCGAAGAGAAGGAAATTTCAGATAAAAACGATTCCCTCAGATGTGGAAAAATCCCCTGGATTTGATGGTATTAGGGCTGAGCATCTGAAAAAAATATCTAAAGAAATCACGCCTCTATTAACAGCCTTAATGAGTAGAATATTTAATACGTGCCAATGTCCGAAGGCATTCAAGACGTCCCCTATATTGAAAAAAAGTGATCCTGAGTTGGTAGATAACTACAGGCCAATATCACTGATAACTAATTTCACGAAGATTTTTGAGAAGCTGCTGCGGTCTAGACTTATGACATTTGTTGACAAGTACAATCTTATATCTAATAGGCAGTATGGTTTCAGACGGGGTTTGTCAACAAGGGATGCGATAGCTGCTCTGACTGGCGAACTATACGAACACGTGGATAACAAAAGGCCAGCTATATGTTTATTTTTAGATCTAGCCAAGGCTTTCGATACCGTTGACCACATCCAATTACTAGACGTCTTGAGTTGCTCTGGTATTAGAGGTAAACCCCAGAAGCTTTTCGAAAGCTACCTGAAAGACCGTGGACAAGCGTGAAAGTTAACAATGTTCTGAGCACAGAACTAAAAGTGAATTATGGTATACCACAAGGTACGGTATTGGGCCCTTAGTTGTTTTCCCTGTATGTAAACGATCTCCTTACCTTGAGGTTTGAAGGGACTGTTTTCAGATTCGCTGACGAGACTGCCTTGCTCTTCACAGCAGATGATTGGGGAAGTCTGAAAGTAAAAGTGGAAGATCGGATGAATGTAATCAAAGACTGTGTGTTCGATCACACACATTGAAAATTAACTTTGCCAAAACCCATTTTATCCTATTTACGAGTTATGAAAACCGATTGCCAAATTATAATGAATTGATAATTGATAATTGTGGAAAAACAATGAAGATCAGTAGAGCAGACAATATTAAATATCTGGGTGTCACAATAAATCCCCATCTGAGATGGGATGTTCAGAAGGTTTCGGAAACACTCAGATATATGTTGTATAAATTTTAATATTTGAGATCTTTTCTCGATACCACTTACCTCAGAGTGATATACTCCGCCTTGGTCCAGTCTCGACTACAGTATGCCATTCTCAGTTGGGGTGGTTTGCTTGATACTCACCTTAAAAGGATGGAAATATTACAGAGGAAAATACTGAAAATTATGTACCGCAAAAAAAGAGACTATCCATCGAATTATATTTATGGGGATTCACGAGTTCTGGACATACGGCAGCTGTACATGTGTGATATTGTATTACTTATATTCAAGAATAAAAGAATTCTCCGAGATTTGGAACATGGTTATCATACCAGGAATAAGGCTAAGGGAAATGTATAGGTCACTACTCCAAGGAGAAATATTGGGAAACACACATATCAAATACCTTAGTAGTAAAATATTCAACTACTTACCTGAGATGTGTAAAATGTATATACGACGAATAAACAACATTAACCTTCTAAAGAAAATTTTCAGGAGGTACATGCTTGAGCTGGACCGAAATGTTGTTCACAAAATAATTCTCAATAATGATATGTAACCTAGCTGCAGTGTATTTCTGGATCAGCCACGAATGAGTTTGCGAGGATTAGTTGCGTCTGATCTGTTTATAGGCTTCGATTTGTCGGATTTGTTAATATTTATTTCATGTACACATATTATTGTAGAATATTTTGATGACAAATGAATACCTACGTACAACTTAGGTTTTAGTAGGGAACTCATGTTTGTTTGTTAGAGATTTTATACATATGTGAGTATATTGCTTCATATAATGAGTGTTTATATATATTTTCAAAAATAAACATTATTATTATTGTAATTATTTTATTGTTACCTAATTACTGGCCGTAAATTCAACGAATCTTTTTGAACAACAACCACCCATATGAATTCAATCGGATCGGTCCTTACTTGATGGAGAATAATTTTAATTGAATAAAATACAAAAAATTTTTCCACACTGTATCATTAATAACAAGAACTATTTCGCCAACACTGCGGCTTCTTCAAGTTCACATTATGAACTGACTCTGAATTTTTAGAGTAAGTTTAGAATGTAAACCTGGAAAAGCCACAGTGCTGGTGAAACAATTGCTGTAAATAATAAATTGTGGAAATATTCATTATTATTTTATTCGACCGCATATATCTTCGGTCAACTATGCTTGCTCACTAAAACCAAAATTATTACTTCGAGGCATAAGTTTTTCGTCGATAGAAGGCCTAAAAAATATTCGCTGAGAGTACTGAAGCCGATTCTTGAAAATGCTTTTGAAATATTTTGATGATTTGATTATTTATTGGTGTAAGCGTTGAACATTTTACCATTATTATTATTATTAGGGAGTTTCTGAAAAATATTTTTCTTTGTAATCGCCTAGATGAGACAAAAAAGGACTCTACGTTGTGTAGAAAACAAGTTACACTTAAACCAGGAGAAAGAAATAGTTACGGGAAATTTATAACGCAAGATTTAATGAAGATGAAACATTTGGTCCTGGCAGTTAGGTCACACCACTGAATCTATGTGTATGTGCGACGGGGCGAATGAATAAAAAATTAGGAGGTTTACTCCCTCTCTTTATCCCAACTCATTCTTCAACATTATTATAGTTAAATTTATTGATAAATTCAAGGTTACAGAGATCGTCAACCTTCTAATATCCCGAAACATAGTTAGTGTGCAAACAAAGGTAAATGCAGAAAGCAGTTGATTTAATAATATAATAGGTAGTTCAAACAATAACCTTTGGTCGGGAATACTCCATTCATATACCTCCTATCTAACTAGTAATTTAAGCACATAATATAGTTGGTCAGGAATATCTTGTTGTGACATTAAATGTGATGCACTTTGTTATAGTGCGGATCCAACTACCTACTCGTTATGATATTTATATCTGATAATACCGCTCGAAATGTCATAGTCCAAGACAAAGATTTGGTGTGTCTACTATTTAGTTGTGGACCCTCATTTCAATCAATTTAGACACTACGAATTCTCAAAAAAAGTTCCCTTATAGGTAGCTACTCAAGAAAGTACCGGGAATTTTCAATTAAAACAACATTTTTACATTAAATCGTCAAAATTTATTGGGTCGCCTTCAAAATAGGCTCCATTTGCTCCAATATATCTATGCCAACGGCACTTCCAATTATCGAAACATTTTTTATAGGCGCTTTCTGGGATGGACCTTACCTCTCGCGCCGAATTTTGTTTTATGGCTTCAATCGACTCAAAACGGGTGCCACGAAGGGGCAATTTTAGTTTTGGGAAGAGGAAAGTCGCAGGGAGCCAAATCCGGCGAATACGGTGGTTGCTGAAGCACGTTTGTTGAGTTTTTGGCGAGAAAGTCAGTCACAATCGTAGCTCGGTGAGAAGGCGCGTTATCCTCATGCAAAATCCATGAGTTGTTCGCCCACAAATTTGGCCGCTTCTTACGGATACGCTCACGCAAACATTTCATAACGCCTAGGTAATACTCCTTGTTTACCGTCTGACCCTCTGGAACGAATTCGTAGTGCACCACGCCACGGATATCGAAGAAAACAATGAGCATCACCTTCATTTTCGAGCGGCTTTGGCGTGGTTTTTTCGGTTTCGGCTCATTTTTTGCCACCCATTCCGATGATTGCTGGCTTGTTTGCATATCGTACTCGTCGACCCAGGTCTCATCACCAGTTATAATGCGTTCTATGAATGTAGAATCGGAATTACAGCGATCCAGCATGTCTGAAGCAATCTGTTCGCGATGACGTTTTTGAAAAAAATTCAGGTCTTTCGGTACGAGTCGTGCGGCCATCTTTCTCATGCCCAAAATATCAATCAAAATCGTACGTGCGGACTCGTGGGATATCTTAAGATCATGTGCTATCTCTCTCAAGCTGGTACGACGGTTTTCCAGCACCCTTTCCTTAATTTTATCGACGTTATCTTTGTCGAAGCCGTCGATGGGCGACCACTTCACAACCGTCCTTGAAGGCTCTGTACCACTGATATGCACGAGTTTTCGATAGAGCATTATCACCAAAGGCCTTTTGCAACATTTTCAATGCATCGGCACACGAAAATTCATTTGCAACACAAAACTTTAAACATATTCTTTGCTCAACGTAATCACCCATAGTAAAAATCGGCACGCACTCTGACATCGACTGACTTAATCAGCTGCAGCAATCACACTAGTTGACAGATCCCGCTCAAGCTTGGTATAGTAATTAAGGACAGTGGTACCAACCTAGGAAAAAAAAATTTTACCTGCCCGATAATTCCCGGTACTTTCTTGACAGAATGTATATACTATTATTCCTCTTAATGTAAACTGGTATTACGTTATATATTGTGAATCTTCACGGATAAGCATTATTCATAACACAAATTACGCACAAGTTTGTAGCTCTTATAATTACCTTTTATTTTTTCCAGCAGCTAAGTGGCAAGCCATTATCAATATTCATAATTCATCCTGTTTCCCCTTCGACTGCATCCATGCAGATTTAATCATTGCTATCTGCAATGCTCCCATTCTACTGCGGCCAAATTAACAACGGAAATTGGTTTGTTTCAGCACTTCCGCAGGAGGATCCAGTGATAACAGGGGTGGAACCTCAATATCAAATTGGGGACGAGATAAATCTGAACTGCACGTCAGGCAGAAGCTATCCAGCATCCATACTGCACTGGTACATAAACGAACAGCAGGTCCGTAACAAAAATTTCAATCCATTTCAGTTAGAAAGTTAATTTGATTGTATTTAAATATATATTAATTGCTTTATGTACTTAATATGAAAAAAAATCTCTGAAATTAATTTCATATTTACATGTGTTGCAACCTAGAGTCCAACCGAATGAGGATATAAACTGAATTCCATAATACAAGATCCAATTTTCAATGCAAAGATTTTCTGAAGCGAAATAAACTAGGACAATGGTGGAAAAATAAATAGTGTTATTCTTTGTACTTTTCATCCTTCCGTGAGCTGAAAATGCTTTAAAAAATATCGCTTAATATTAGCTGTTTTCGGTCCTGTGGTTAGAGCAACAAAAACTATTTTGATTTCGGATTTTCATTGGTTGAATTTTTGTAAACAATATTCCTCAATGTGGATTATAATAATAATAAATCGTATTAATTTTTTCATTTGGAAAAACTGTATACAGACACATAAACAAAATGAGTTATTAGACAATATGAAGCCGAGGCGGAGTTTAGTCTGAGACTACTCTCACACTCAACCTTGTTCGGTTGTCTTTTCTTAAGAATCCACACAAAAAAAATACAGTGCAAATACTAGTCAACGAACACTTGCAGACTGTCCCTTACTATAGGGTACTGACGAGAGTTTGAAAAAACAGAATATTTGCATTTGTTGATATTTAACCCTCAAATTATGGGAAGCTGCAATATTATAAACACTCTCAAGGTCATAATTAATATGCTGGGAAGCCACACGCAAATCACTCATATCAAACGAATAAAAGAGCTGTTTGTCATCAGCATAAGAAGTGGCCCCAAAATTGACCCCTGCGGAAATTCAGACCGAAGAAGCACCGACCCAGACACACAACCATCAACCTCAACCACTTGACTCCGCAGAGACAAATAATATTCAATTTGAGCAACAGCATTCGGAGTAAAACCGTAAAATTTAACCTTTCACACAATGAATGATGATTAATTTTGACAAAAGCCTTTTGAAAATCTAACAATATTAAAACCGAGACGAGTTTTTTATTCAAAGTATGAAAGATGAAAACAGTCACAGTAACCAGAGCAGTTGTAGTAATGAAGGTCTTGCCAAAACCAGCCTGGTAGTCGGGTAGCAGATTATTATCAAAAAAAAAGTATACATCTGGTCTGAAAGAGCCCTCTCGAAAACCTTAGAAAGAGTCGGTAGGATGCTTATTATTCGCATGTCAGAAAAACTACCAACATTCTACGTCTTAGGCAAAGGCCGACCGACTGCACACTTCCAAGCTGCAGGAAAGAACCCGACAGAATACATTCTGTCAAGAAAGTACCGGGAATTATCGATT
The DNA here is from genome assembly GCA_034642435.1 of Megalocaria dilatata. Lineage (NCBI taxonomy): Eukaryota > Metazoa > Arthropoda > Insecta > Coleoptera > Coccinellidae > Megalocaria > Megalocaria dilatata. Next base: position 96,485,867 of record CM067854.1, on the reverse strand, counting down.
TAAATCTGGCGGGGCAATGAGGCAGGTAAACATTTTTTTTTCCTAAGTTGGTACCACTGTCCTTAATTACTGTGCCAAGCTTGAGCGAGATCTGTCAACTAGTGTGTTTGCAACGGCTGATTAAGTCAGTCGATGTCAGAGTGCGTGCCGATTTTTACTATGGGTGATTACGTTGAGCAAAGAATTTGTTTAAAGTTTTGTGTTGCAAGTGAATTTTCGTGTGCCGATGCATTGAAAATGTTGCAAAAGGCCTTTGGTGATAATGCTCTATCGAAAACTCGTGCATATCAGTGGTACAGAGCCTTCAAGGACGGTCGTGAAGTGGTCGACGGCTTCGATCGAAGATAACGTCGATAAAATTAAGGAAAGGGTGCTGGAAAACCGTCGTACCAGCTTGAGAGAGATAGCACATGATCTTAAGATATCCCACGAGTCCGCACGTACGATTTTGATTGATATTTTGGGCATGAGAAAGGTGGCCGCACGACTCGTACCGAAAGACCTGAATTTTCTTCAAAAACGTCATCGCGAACAGGTTGCTTCAGACATGCTGGATCGCTGTAATTCCGATTCTACATTCATGGAACGCATTATAACTGGTGATGAGACCTGGGTCTACGAGTACGATATGCAAACAAGCCAGCAATCATCGGAATGGGTGGCAAAAAATGAGCCGAAACCGAAAAAACCACGCCAAAGCCGCTCGAAAATGAAGGTGATGCTCATTGTTTTTTTCGACATCCGTGGCGTGGTGCACTACGAATTCGTTCCAGAGGGTCAGACGGTAAACAAGGAGTATTACCTAGGCGTTATGAAATGTTTGCGTGAGCGTATCCGTAAGAAGTGGCCAAATTTGTGGGCGAACAACTCATGGATTTTGCATGACGATAACGCGCCTTCTCACCGAGCTACGATTGTGACTGACTTTCTCGCCAAAAACTCAACAAACGTGCTTCAGCAACCACCGTATTCGCCGAATTTGGCTCCCTGCGACTTTTTCCTCTTCCCAAAACTAAAATTGCCCCTTCGTGGCACCCGTTTTGAGTCGATTGAAGCCATAAAACAAAATTCGGCGCGAGAGCTAATGTCCATCCCAGAAAGCGCCTATAAAAAATGTTTCGATAATTGGAAGTGTCGTTGACATAGATGTAGTGGAGCAAATGGAGCCTATTTTGAAGGCGACCCAATAAATTTTGACGATTAAATGTAAAAATGTTGTTTTAATTGAAAATTCCCGGTATTTTTTTGACAGAGTAGTACATTGATCAAATGAACTATGTATGGAACAGCAACTGGAGCACAGCATCTGAGCATCTTCACAGAAATACCATCAGAGCCAACAGCTGATATGATGTAATATTATTTCTACATCAATGGTGGAAACCATCTTAAACTCAAAAGAGATGGTAATATCTCTCTCCATTATAATAAAAGATCAAATTCACGCAGTCCTCATCACCAGAGCTACCATTAAACTGACTGGCGAACTGGTTAATTGAATCCGGATCCGAAAATTCCTCAGGAATGGTAAAATCAGGTGATTAAACTTAAAACAAAAACTTCGGAAAAAAGGAGGTTTAGAACGAAAGATGACGAATTGCAATTAGAGATTGTTGTGAAATTCTCGAAACTATGGAAATAAGATATCAGATTAATTGTAAAAATTTTCAAACAAATAAAATAATATGAAAAGTTGTTTGAATTTATCGCAGATTTGAAACAATAACTACTATGGACTCAATCTGAAACCAGGAAATCATAATTAAGATTTTATTGAGGTAAGTTTAGTAAGAGCAATTGTCAAAGAGAGATTATAATGTGCGATTCACGACGTTTTGATCATTATACTTTTTCTGAACGTTTTCAAGTAAATACTAATTATCTTTTGTCGCTGCGCGTCTTCGTAGGGGATAGTGGAGGGATTATAAGCAGTGGTAAAGGTACGGGCGGGGCTAATTTCACGTTTTACTTTCGGTCCAGTAGATGGTCCCACATTTGTAGGACATTAATGCTTAGGTAGCTGTAGACGTACAGATTTTCTTGTATGAACAATGCCTCTTTGAACTTGTGTTTTCCAGTATTGTTTTTGGTAGATAATCGTCGCTTCGTCCCAGGCATGTTATACTAATCCTAATTTAGTTGTTTCTCCTTCGGTGGTGTGGTTTTTGTGGTCCTCAACTTTGATTTCAATCGGCCGTTTAGTTTCTTCTATATATTTCACTCTACATCAAAAGGTATCAAATAGATGCAGTTTTAGTTGTTAATTGATTCCTTCTTTTTAGTTTTTATGAGGAAGTTTCTTAAGGTATTCTCTGATTTGAACGCCGTCTGGATGTTGTAGTCCTAAGCCATTCTTCGGATATTTTCTGACAAGCCTTTCATATAAGGTACTGATATTCTCGATCATCTGGTTCAGCGTGAGATTTATCCATCTGTTGGGTGCCAGTCTTTACGGTGTTCTCAATTAGTTTAGTGATGTAATCATTTGCCAAGAGATCCTTCTTGATATTTTTCACTTCCTCTTCTAAGTAGTTTTTGTTATTGCATATAGTTTTTGCACGGATGTATAGCGAACGAACTTCCTTTGTTAATGTTGAGTGATTGGAGTAAAAAATTATGTACTATCCTGTGTATTTGGTTTCATGTAAACTTTGGTAAATAATGTGTTGTGGTTTCTATTGACCATCTCATTCGTGAAGGGCAATTTGGCATCTTCCTCTTTTTCCATGATGAATTTGATTGATTATCGGATATTCTTTATGTGCCAAGAAAAAGATCCAGCTCCTTTTCGATCTCGTCCCGAATAATAAAGGTATCTTCAACATATCTCAGACAAGTGTTAGATGTGATCCTTGCAGTATCAATTTCTTCATCTTCAAATCATTTCATATATATCGATCGAATTCACCATAGAAAAAGAAGAAGATGCTTAATTACTTTCCATGATCCGCTGGTCCAGAGGTACAATAACATAGTTTTCACCATCGTCTATAGGAAACCAATACACACGGGATAGTAGCTAAATTGTAACTCCAATCACTTAGTATCAACAAATTAAGGAATACATCCGTACAACAACTATATACAATAACAAGGATGATTCAAGTGAGGAAGTGAGAAATATCAAGAAGGATCTCTCGCAAATGGCCACAGTTCGAAATGAATCGAGGCCATCATCCAGAAGTGCGAAGAGCGGATGGATAAACATGACGCTGCAGAAGGAGAGACAAGAATATCAATACTTAATGTGGAAGACTTGTCAGGAAAACTCCGCAGGCTAGCTTGGGATTACAATAACCAGACAGTAATCAAATCTGATAATTCCCTAAAAAGTTTCCTCATAAAAACTGAATCTGAAGAATAAGTTAGTAACATGAAGTTCATCCACGCGACGCCTTGTTAATGTAGAGTGACCTATATAAAAAACCGGCCCTTAAAGTCAGAGTTGAGGGACATAAAAACCACACCATCAAAGTAAAAACAACCAAATCAGGAATAGTAGTACCTGGGTAGAGTAGTATAACACCCAACGGAACTAAGCGATTATCCTTCGCGAAAACACTAGAAAAATGACAATTTTAAAGAGATCGTCTGCATAGAATAAAATCAACACGTCTACAGCCACGCTTTAGCCTAGAAGTCCCACAAATATGGCGCCCTCCACTCTACCTGTCCCACCTTCACTAGAAGATGATCAGAGATACCTAATTGAAGGATGAGGGGTCAAAGATACAATACAACCTGTTTTCGGCAATTTCTATTACAATAATATCTCAATTATTTTTTAATATTTTCTGGTTTCAGATTGAATACATAGTAATTATTGCTTCTCTTATTTTGACAACTTGACATATAATTTTTATTTGCTTCAAAATATTTTCCTGATAAACTGATTTCTTCTGTGAGCAGATTGAATATATTTGAAAAATTTTAATCTTTCTACAATAATTTTGTTTTCCATTTCGTAATTTTTCATTTTAATCTCCTCAGAAGTTTTTTATATTTTATACATATTGAGGAATATTATGTAAAAAATTCAGACACTGGAAGTCCGAAATCAAAATAATTGAAATACTTGGCCAATATCATTTAAATTGACATTTTGGATATTGAAAAAACCCTCTGGTAAGCAAAAAAACTGGAAAGCTGCAACGTTGCGTGAAGCTAATCAACAAACTTCATTTTGAAATTAGTAATCGTACAATATAGTGTAAATGAAAATCAACTTCAATCAAATCATACCCGTGTACCTTCTAAAACGCAAAGTCTGTGCTGCGGCAAAATCCGAGGCGGTCAATTTCCCATTGTTCACGAGAACTTGGCCTTTCTGCGGCTTCTACTTTGCGTTTTATGCGTCGGGACAGTCTACACTCGAATAAAATTCAGCAAAGCGATCAACTCACATAGTAAATGTTTATAGAAAACGCTATATGTTCGTTGGAATAGTTGAATCTTGATACAAATTCCGCTGAAGCAATAATGTTTAGCCATACTGCCAGTCTTGAATAAAAAGATATCTGAATAAGCAAAACTGTTAAATTCCAGGTGATGCGAATGATTCAGAATGCGGGATACAACAGCATTCTAATACATTTTGATCCGAAATTCAGTCGAATGGCATTGCCGTAATGGTAAATGGCTAGTGCTATGATAAGAAAACTATCCAATCTAGATGTTGAAAGCGAGTGTTTACAACTTTCATAGTCGTGTTCCGCAACCCAACGACCACCTTAACGTGTCGTTCCAGTCCTCCTTGTTAAGATTAATTCTTGCTATAGCCTCCTCAGTAACGTATCGTCATCGTCTTTTAGGCCTTCCTCTCTTTCTTCTTCGGTTTGGATACAAGTCCAAAACCTTCTTCGGCCACCTTTCGAGGTCCATGCGCCGCACATGTCAATACCATCTGATTCCTTCATTTATGGTGTTGAGTATATTCGTCGAGTAACGCATCATTTCTCTAATTTTTTTTTCTTATTTGGTTCCTCCTTTTAACTCTATATGTCATATATAAACCATAGGTATATCCTTACAACAGGTTGGTGCCATGTTCAACAGTGCTCATGTCACCATTTGTGTTCTGCACGATTAAAACTTTTGTTATTTTGGGAGACGACTTTGTAATTCAGCCACAGATATTGTGGTATGTTTCTAGACTTGTTTGTTAAGACTATTTTTGAATAGCAATTTTGTCTAGGCCAATAAAGGGCTTACAATTAGGATTTGAAAAAAAGATATGTGTAATAAATAATTTGGTATTATCCTACATCTTCCGCGAAGATCCTTCAGAAGCTTTATATGGATTGTGTGAGTTAGGAATTGAGTGAAATGGTGGCCGAAATTACACGACTATAAAACTTTTCTTCTACCTAGACGGGACCTGAACTTTTTTTATGCTAAACGAAGTAGCAGCAGCGCACATTTAAACAGCATATTATTATTATTATTTATAGTGAGCAGGCGTCTGTCCAGCGTACCACTGCGTCCGCACGGACTGTTGGTGGTTCACCCCTAATTTATATTTACCCGATGAGATCCAGTTTTTTCATTAATCCGATGATAATCTTATTCGGGGGAATTTTCTCCAGTTCGCAGTGGGCTATAATATCCTGACCAAAGACTTCAAATCTGATGCGATTCACCACTGGGCACTCTGAGACGATATGCATTGCTGTTTCAGTGACCTCAAGACAAGCCTGCATTTATAGTCTTCAGCTAGACCAATTTTCTGCAAATGCGCTTTCAATTTGCAGTGACCTGTCATAATCCCGACAAGTATTCTGAGTTTGGTTTTGTCCAGAGCTAGCGCTAGGTCTGCCATCTTTTGGTTCGAAGCTGTTTCAACGAACGCTTTCGAATGTTTCAGGCCAGGATAGCTCAGCCAGAAAGACTCTTGTTTAGAGTTCATTCTGCCTGTTATTTTGTCCGCTTAGCCACGTCATGTGGTATTCCCATGAATGGTTCTGGGGCTATCAGAGGTAGCATGGCTCCAGGAAGCGCCAGCCAATTTGCCTCTTCGTTACCCAAATAGTTTAAGTTGCTCGGTATCCAAACGAGAGTGATTCTGTTATACATACCGAGTATGTTTAGAGCAGGTGAATTCTACCAGAATAGTTATTGGCTATTTGAGGAAGGCCTCTTTTCCAAGTGACTACCAAGCAGTCTCCACAGTCCACCCCTAGAGGTAGAAAGTGTGATAAGGATTACGCCATATCATCGCGCTCGGCGAGAACCCCTCCGAAGAGATGAACCCACGAGCTTCCAGTTTGGGCCCCGACTCGAAAGCCAGAACCCTCTGACTTGTAGCAGCGAAGCACTATCCAACCTCTACTGGCTCAGCAGGTCAGTACCCGAGTTGGTTTGAGACGCAACTCACCCGCCGGAGGGAATTCTTATCCATCCACCGGAACGCAGTCCCATAAACTAAGATAAACTCAAGATTGACGACTACAATTGATCCTGGTACGAGCACCGTCTAGCGGACTATACGTCCTGACCCACCGAACCCATGTGAAGTCATTTGATTGATCCTGGCGTCAAGCACTAATGGCGGAGCCATTTCGTCGAGATCCACAAACCCTAAATAGTTACGCACAGATCCAGGGGCCAGGACAGGCCGGTCGAACCGTCAAGTCCCGTTAAACCCCGAGTCGTTTCATGAGAATATCCCGAAAATGGGGGTCTGCGAACAGATAAATGAAATACCCCCCTAGTCCAGCATGCGGACTTTCAACCACTGCCCCCTCGAGTCCAACACCAATTGGGGTGGCCAGGTGGTACAAGTAACACCTGAGGGCAAGCCCACCCCCCCGAGGTAACGCAGTATGCTACATAACGCACTCGGCCATTACACAGAATCCGGAGATTTATACTGCGATAGGGTAGAGTACGCCAGTTTTAAGGGAGAAGCCCTGTGCTGCGACAGACTCCCTTGTCACTGAGTTAATCAACCGGCTCAGCCCTCCATTTCACCTGAGTAAAACTAGGGCCCCATTCGGAGATCTTCCACCATACAGGTCCAGTGACTGGCGCGAAATGGCATTACGTTAGACACCAAGACTTAACCCTCCAATTCGCCGGGACAAATCTAGGGTCCTAGTCAAGAGAGCGCCCCCATCACGTCAAGATCTAATGCCTGGGGGGCGGGTATGTTTAGAGCAGTGCGGAACTCCAGACTGTTTTCGATGTTCAGTAGTTTCTAGAGATTTCAGTGCTGACTGACTATGGTTAAATATTTTGATTCCGCCGTGGTGGATTTGCCATTTTATCAGCAGATCTGCCGCTGTCTCAATGGCAAATAGTTCTGCCCGGAATATGGTAGCGTATTTACCGAAGCTCAAGAGATGCTAACTCTCGGCTTACTCCTGTGAATATAATAATTGTCCTAATGAATGCAATATTTTTTCAACTGGAAAAATGTTTTATTGATTTTTTCATTCACATTTCACCATGAAGAGTTCTTGTTGGAAGACCAACATCTCAACGCATAAGTTGTCTGAGATTGCATCATTCGAATAAAACTGAGAGGCCTACTAAATGCCTACAGTCTGCACAAAATCAGTCATAGATATTTACATATTTATTATTTACATTATAACAGTCAGACTTACGATGCTACTTGATTTACTTGATTGAAATTCTTGAGATCAACTGATGTAATGGTAGGAAAATTTATTATCGATTTAATTCAAAAAAAGTGCAAAATACTTATTTTTCATCATACACGGATGAGAAAACATACACAGATATAGAAAATATGACACTACGTGTATAAGATTTAGTCTTCCTCGGAACTGTGCTCATGTTGCATGGTCCCATTTTCCCCCAAGCACTTCACCTAATTATTTTTTGCCTTGTATCTGCAGTACGGGCTATTGCGGTATAAGAATAGGCAATTTTCCGTATAACTATTCGCATTTTTTCGTTGTAGGGAAGGAATTTGAATATTCTTTGAGATTGAACCCGAAGCTAAGTAGTTTCTTTAATCTGAGGGGCAGCGAAGAATATTTTCGCAATTTAGGAAAGGAGCAACAATTGTTTTGCCAACACTGTGACTTTGTCACAGTGGAGTTAACTTCAATTCAGTTAGTTTCTTCCATGTCCGGAGTAGACGTTAGGCCAAAGGCCTGCTTTTGCACGCTTGCTCAAGGAAATATCATAGTACCGCTTAGCCCAAATGTCAGAAATTTTCGAATTTCAAGCCATAAATAATCCTGAACGATTAGGTTGTTTCTTTTATTTTCCTTGATATTTTCTGAATCCCAAATCTGATCGATCTGAAATTTGGTATTTTGAATGTGCATTTTCCTGCAAAATTTTGTGAGGATGGTATAATCAAAAGTTCAACAAATACATATTTCTTTAGCGGTGTAACGTTTGGCGATGCCTTGAGTACCTTAACTCTCTAACAGAAAGAAACTCTGTCAAGAAAGTACCGGGAATTATCGATTTAAATCTGGCGGGGCAATGAGGCAGGTAAAAAATTTTTTTCCTAGGGTGGTACCACTGTCCTTAATTACTATACCAAGCTTGAACGGGATCTGTCAACTAGTGTGTTTGCAACAGCTGATTAAGTCAGTCGATGTCAGAGTGCGTGCCGATTTTTACAATGGGTGATTACGTTGAGCAAAGAATTTGTTTAAAGTTTGGTGTTGCAAATGAATTTTCGTGTGCCGATGCATTGAAAATGTTGCAAAAGGCCTTTGGTGATAATGCTCTATCGAAAACTCGTGCATATCAGTGGTACAGAGACTTCAAGGACGGTCGTGAAGTGGTCGAAGACTACGATTGTGACCGACTTTCTCGCCAAAAACTCAACAAACGTGCTTCAGCAACCACCGTATTCGCCGGATTTTGCTCCCTGCGACTTTTTCCTCTTCCCAAAACTAAAATTGCCCCTTCGTGGCACCCGTTTTGAGTCGATTGAAGCCATAAAACAAAATTCGGCGCGAGAGCTAAAGTCCATCCCGGAAAGCGCCCATAAAAAATGTTTCGATAATTGGAAGTGCCGTTGGCATAGATGTATTGGAGCAAATGGAGCCTATTTTGAAGGCGACCCAATAAATTTTGACGATTAAATGTAAAAATGTTGTTTTAATTGAAAATTCCCAGTACTTTCTTGACAGAGTAGTATATATATGATTCCCAGATATTTTTGTCAACGATCTCTACAGCGTTTTTATCGTCATAGAACACAAATTCAGAACAACGAGTCTTTGTTGTTGTTACCATATTATTTTTAAAACTTCGCAAGTTTTTTTGAAAAGCGCTTAGAATTTGCATCATCTAGCAACACATTCTTATAGTTCTTTCTGAACATTTGAAGTTATAATATAACTTAAGTTCATTCAAAATTTAAAGTAAATCATAATGCTTTGACAATTTGGTCAACTTGCATTTCCTCCAAATTCTTCTCTTATATGTATGTACTCTCGTTAATTCAAACCTGCGATAATTCGAACCTCTCTATAATTCAAAGTTATCACGAGTTCCCTACTAAATCTCTTTATATTTCGAACTAAATCAATACATTTTCATACACTTGGTAATTCGAACGAAAAAATCATTGCTATTTAACAAAACGACGCGTTATTTCGAACTCATCAGCGTTCAACGCTCGACAATTCAAAGTTGCAGAGAGAAGAGGCGGAAAGATTGTAAGTACATTTTGCGACAAGTTCAAACTTGTATCAAGATACACGAGCCTTTGTTTTTGTTATGATTAGTTTGACTATTTGACGCACACACTTCTTACGAATGGGTTTGTTTAGTTATTCAGTTACTGTTACTCTTTCGTTGGTATGCAGATTAAAAGTTAGTGTTAGTTATGAGCCCTAGAAAGTATAGATGTTTGACGATTGCTGAAAAGAAAAAGTTAATCGAAAAAGTAGAAGAAGGTGAGAAGAAGAGTGATGTTGCAAAAGAATTTTCTTAAAACTTTCTTAAAAGAAAATCAAGAAAATCTTCCAATACTTATAGATGATGAAGAACCAGCAATAGAACCATTAGTTGACATCAGCGGTGTGAGTTTTTCTGATTTTGTTCAAGTGGATGAAAATGTTGCTGTCTCAGGTTCACTAACCGATGGCGAAATTTTATCTGCGACAGATACGCAAAGTAACGATGAAGATGAGGACGATACATCGGAACCTTTGGCAGAGGTGTCAGTTAAGGAAGCAAGATCCTCATTTGATACCTTACAAAGCTTCTGTCTACAAAACGAAAGTGATGAAAAAGCATTTCAGGCACTTTTTCTCTTAAAAAAAGTTATTGAGCAGTGTGAGCAGCAGAATTGTGCTTTAAAGCAAATCAGTATAACAAAGTTCTTTCGAAAGATTAATTAATTCACATTACAAATACATGTATGTACACGAATGTACCTCTTAATTCTTGTCATTTTTATATTAATAAATAAAAATTAACCAACACTTAATAATTCGAAGTTTTATTTATTTTCTCTCACAAATTTCAAACCATTTGATATTTCAAACACTCGATAATTCGTAATATTTCAAGAGTCCCTCGAGTTTCGAATTAACGAGAGTCGACTGTATATATAGCTGGGAAAGAGTTTGAAAACTCTTCGTGATAGTTTGACGATATAAATCGAACAAAATGCCCTGAAACACTCAAAATTCTTTTCCACCGAAGAACTTACCAACACATTAGACCAATAAACTACTAAAATCAGCATTTGGATCACCAAATTCAACTATACTTTCAATTTTCATTTCACTACGAGTATTTGAATTCTTTACTCTATGCATAATATTACAGCAATTCTTGATCCAATATTTCCATTAATGACAAGTTTTTTAAATTATTAACGAATCTCTGAGATGGAATCAGGATTAAATACATAGTGGACGGTCTACTACCGGTATAGAATCAAAAGGGTTCGACGACTATCTATTGCTGGGCAGAATCATAAACTGAATCTATGACCAACGGGGATTATTCTCAAGCATCGTACTGCGGATAATTAAGCTCCGTATTCCGTTCATTGTTCAAGTACTTTGAATGAGCAAAGAAGAGAACTTCATTAATGGCAATGAGTGATTACCATGTGTTTTTGAGAACTGAATCGAAGGAATTATTGGAGTATTTAATTCTGAAATGTCTTGAAAGTAGTTATCATCTCGATATTAACTAACTTCTTTTGTTAATTTAGACATAACACTAAGAACCGAAGGAAAACTTGAGCTATTTAAAGACAATAAACGTATTTCTTCGATCACTATATGTGACGCCAAGTTACAAACATGATTAGTACCATAGAAATGAACATAAAGACAATACTTGGCAACCTAAAATACGTAGAGTGAGCCCAATGTTGATTATTACATGAGTAATAGTGCGACAGTTCTTGATGGGGGGCTTCAAGAGAATTATAAAAATAATAATGATTTCTAAATTTAGTAGGGCGTATTTAAAAACTTTATAGCACCTATAAGTGAATTCATTTCTTCTGACAAGAATTTAATAGATGAGGAAGAAATGAATGAATTAAATATAAGAAAATATTTAAAATGAAGAAATGAATGTTGTTATATTTAAATATAACACTATTCTTTCCTTCCTCATTATTCCGCCTCCTTTTGAACATATAAGTAGTTTTTTGTGTCTCAGTTTTACATTTTCATTTTTTTCTTCATTTATTTGTAGCTTTTATATCCAAATAAATTTTGCCAATATTAACATTATCTCAATTACGATATACTTATAGTGTTCATTTCATCATGGTTGTATATTACTGTGAGCTGTTGCACATGTTAAATGGCTTTGGATGATGGAAAACAATAATTCGAATGAACAAATAAATCAACATAACAGTATCACACTAAATATTCTAACATCATGTACCTTATGTGCTTGTGGTGTTCATGATATGAACAAAAAGGGACGAGGGATTTACCATACATACAGCATATTTATTGGAATAGTAGAAATATTCTGATGTCTACTGGTTGACGTTATTGGAGCTAAATCAAAACTGCTGTCTTCTATTCTTAAGCTAAAACATCAGTACTCTGAATGGTCCATACACGAACAAGAAGACAGTTATCAGTTAATCATTATGCTCAGCTTTAAGGAAAGCTATATTCGAGGAGATGACTGTCCAGTCATAATACTTGGTTGAATAAGTCGATGAACTATTGCAATAGCTTCATTCACAGTTGTAGAAATTCCATTCAAATATTTTATATCCAGCTTGTCTTCTTCATTTAGAGGGTTCCAAACATACGTTGTTCAAATAATCCGGTTGTTTTGGAATATAGATTCCGCTATAAAATTATCTTTCAGAATTTGTACTTTAAGGGATACCTTGATAATGATTACAACCTTCAATCTCATTCGTTTCACGACCTCAGAGCAGAACCCACCTTATTCACCAAAGATTCGAATCTACTGCATATTCTTCCCAATCTACTGTTTACTGCTTCGAACTTGAATCAATTGAAATCCTGTCACAAGAAAAAAGTTCCTTAATGTGATCGAATGCAAAAAGCACCTGATGGCTAATGGGGCACAAAATTTTAATACTCCTTGAATTCTGACTTATCACGCAAACATCCTCAAGTAATTGCATCCCAACGCAACGCAATTTCACTTCATGATGCTTCCATCCCACTAAGTTAGTTACCTAGTGACTCTTGTTGATTTCGTGTCTACAATTCGGAAAATCGTGATGATTAACGAATGCGATGAGTATATGAAGAAACTAAAGCAACTAAAGGAACCAAAAATGACTAAATGTCACCTACTATCGGTAGGTGAATAGCCTACCATCTTCATATTCTTCAGGTTTAACATTTTCGATGGAAATAACCACAAGCGGTCATATTCTAATGTCCAGGTTTTTTGTCGTAGTCAGCACGGCTGCGTCAAAACAAGAACCGTGAATTAATACAAATATGCCAGAGCCTACTGAAATCTTTTAAAATTTAGGATTATCCTGATGACTGAGAGAGAATTATTCAATACATCCATTCTCGAAAACGGTATCTGTTACCGTTTTCGAAGAGAAAGTTTCAAGATATCAATTGAAATAAAGAATTTTTCATATTTCTCAAATCACTAGTGATATATTCAAAAAACCTCGGAAGGGGAAAATGAGACTTTGATGGAAAAAATCTATTACCCTGTACAGTTTCAGGAAATTGTCCTGTTATATAATGCAAACCTTTGAGTGAAAACTATGTCGAACATGCTATTATCCTGATACTACAAGATCTTCTGTGAAGATCTCTCAGAACTTTTTGTTTGTGAGAGTTGTGCAGTTGTGTTCAGGTTAGGTTTGGTTACTGTATCCTATCGACACTTTAGGAACAGCACTGTTAATTTTCGACCCAACAATAAAATGGTGGTCGAAACCCATCTGACTAGAAAATTTCTTTCCTTCTCAGAATGGGCCTAAACCCGTGACCCTTTGAGTTCTAGCTCAGTGCTCTAACCACTGAGCTATGGTTACTTGATTAAGTGCAAAATCTTCGATAAATTTCAACCGAATAGCTTGAGATATGCATATGGTGTGAGGAAAAGACTATCGAAAAGAAAACGAAGCCCTTGCGACCCCATGTTTATGTGATCTTTAATCGTGATATGAACCACTGATTACATTTCTTCTTTTTTATCGAACCTATTTCAATTCATCAATACTTTGAGTCAACATAATATAGTGATGTGAACTTAAATCCATCTTCGGAATATAACAAATTGTAACACTCAAAGAAGTAAATTTTATAGATTATATGGATTTCATAGATTATTAAATAAAAACAATGCAATCTTGAATTGTCAAACTATAAAGAAGAAAAATGATTGAAAGTGCAATTAGTATTGTTTTAAATATGGCAGATATGACGTTTTGAAAACATATCATACCTATATGAAAGCTTTTGTATTCATTCTGTTCCAGTTAAACATAATATCCACCTGACGTTATAAAAAATATGCATGTAAATATACAATACAATGAGTTTTTTCTGAAAGGATAAAAATAAAATGAACTTCCTGATGAACTCCGCGCGTAATTCTCTTCATTTATGGATATTTCTCTTCGTTCCAAACGAACCTAGTGTATAATAATGTTTGGTAATGTATGTGCGTTTCATTGAGTTACTCCACTGATTGTATCATATAGATAATAACTCTAACAAAATGAAACAGAGTGGATTTAACAAACAATATCCGAGGAAATGATGCTGTGGAATAAAACACGTGAATGAAATTAGCAGGTGTTATGAACCATTATAACCACTCATAATGCCAGTATTCCGGGATATAACGAGTTTGTTCATACAACCTGTTTATGTACAAGGTTGATAAAGCCACGGAAATTAAAATATCACATGATCCACAAACCCCGTCCTTATTTATATTTTCCCCAAACATCTACATTAGACCGAAGTTTCCTAAGGGCTTCATTTGAGGTCTTTGACTGAAAATATTGCAATCATAATATAAAAAATCTTTTTCTCTCAGTGTAAAATGAAAATATTTTTTTTATTCTTCTGAATGCATTCGATGCTCACTTTTGGGATGCGATTTATTTAGTGTGTCTAAACCAAATGAAAAAATTCGAGGAAAGCACTGACGTATAGTTCAGAGCTTTTGCGCGCTTGTTCGATAGTCCATTTCCTCTGTTCAAATTAAATTTGTTACTTACCTCTTGAAGATGCCGCCTATAATGAATAAAATCACAGAATTATGTATTCTGTCATTCGAAATTCAAATAAACGTGATTTCTCGCATATATATATATACATACATACATATATATATATATATATATATATATATATATATATATATAAATATATATCTATATATGTATATATATATATATATATAAATCTATTACCTTGTTTTCGGGAATGTGGTCTGTATATCAAGAAAACTCCAATTTTCTTCAAATATCTCAATATTTCGTTGATATAATTTTCAACATCATCAGGAGATAAACTGAAAACAGCAAACAAAAAAGGGGCAACATCATTTACAGGAAACAAACAAAGATTTTTTTATACAGCACTTACAAGATCAGAGCTTCACTTCCAAAACACAGAATCAAACATTACAAAATTCTTTACTCGAAAAATCAAACATCAAAAATCAGCAACTATATTACATTCAAAAGAGAAACTTCTAATATCCCAAATATTCCAGGTGTTTTAAATTGCTCTCCAATAACCGATATGAAACAAAGAAACAATATGGGAAATATGTGACATCTACAGTATATGTACTAAAGTTTACTTAGAATATTACAGTAAATTGTATTGAGGCCTTCTGTATCTGATTTATAGTTTACTGCATTGTTCTCCTTTTTAATGTGTAGCATCTCGAGAAATAATCGTTTCCTGTAATCATTCTCTTGTTGCAATATACTAACGCTGTCAAAATCAAAATTGTGACCAGTTTTTTTATGATGGTCAACCAACGCACAAGAGTTTTTCCCTATTCGGCAATCACTCTTATGCTGAGTTATTCGATTTTTGAGCCACTGCTGTGATTGGCCAATGTAAGCTCCCGGGCATTCCATACATGGCACCCTATATATAGTATTACTCATGAAATCAGTCGGAGTTTTGTCCTTCAGTTTCGAGAATAACCTTGAGTTATTCATTACATTATATCTCGCGATTTTAACCTGCGGATAATCTTTAAACAAATTAACTACCCTATGAGTTAGTTCGTTCATTTGCGGTAATTTTTTGAACTTTTGCTGCGGTGGGTTGTCATCCGTGGGACCATCATAAAAACTCGCACTGAAAATTAACCTCCTTAAGATATTCCTTGGGTATCCATTGTTGACAAAAATATCGAAGAGTGTATTCAAATTCTTACTTAAAAACCTCTGATCTGAAATGTGAGTGACTCTATTCTTTAAAGCTAAGATTGTGTTCAACTTTTGATTACGAGGATGATTTGAATAAAAATTCAAAAAACGACCTGAGGATGTAGGTTTCTGATACCAGTCTAATATCAGTGTGTTGGTATCATCTCTGATAACCATAGTATCTAGGAATGGTAATTTTTTATCAATTTCTGCCTCTATGGTAAATTTTAAGTGTTCGTCAAAGCCATTGAAAACCTGCTGAACGATATCAATTTTATCACACGGTACACTACAAATCAAATCATCCACGTACTTATATATAAAAGGAAAACCGAAAGGGATCCTCGGAATAACATTATCCAACAATTCATCGAGGACAATCATTGCAATTATAGGGCTCAACGGGGAACCCATCGGTGTACCGAATATCTGCTTGTAAAAACGATCATTAAATGAAAAATAAGTATTGTTGAAAACAAAAGCTATCAGAGTCATGAAATTCTGTTTGGTTAAGCAAGTATGATCAGCTATTTGGTCCCAACGGTCATCTAAAATTTTTAAAGCTGATTTGACCGGTATATTTGTGAACAGGGAGACAACGTCTAGCGACAATAAAATGTACCCATCTGGTAGCCGTAATCCACTAACCGCATTGACGAAGGTGAAGGTATCCTTTACATTATAGTCCGTGCGATCTTCGAATGACTCCCTCAACATATTGGCCAAAAACTTTGCCAAATTATATGTGACAGAATTAACCGAACTCACTATTGGACGTAGAGGTACATTATCTTTATGTATTTTTGGTAGACAATATAACCTGGGAAAGGTGGAATTGTTTTTAATCAAAAATCTCAGTTCAGCGGCACTTATCTCATTCCTTGCATAAATATATTTCAAAAGATCATTGAGTTTCTTTTGGATAGTCATAGTGGGGTCTCTCTTCAAACTTTCGTATGTTTTTTCGTCATTCAACAATTGCTCGGTTTTAATGACATAATCTAACTTATTCATGGCAACAGTGCAGCCCCCCTTATCGGCAGTTAGTATATAGATCTCCGGATGTAGTTTGAGAAATTTTCCCGTCTTCCCAAAATCAACTTCAATATCCGATGGTCTAACCCTGTTTCGACCCATTTTATGTAAAAAGTTCGTAATAACATTTGTGGTGTTAGCTCTCACAATGTCAGCATTTTCCCTTGGAACATCAATCACAATATTTTCAACGTCAGTAATAAAATGTCTCAACAGTAACTTGGTGTCAGTACACTCAACACTAAATTTAGGTCCAAGTGACAAAAAATCAGCAACAGGCCCAGGAATCTCAATGCCAGAAATATTCTTGAACCACTTTGAATTATCATAAAATAGTTTTTTACTTTCCACCTGTTGTTTCAACAATTTGTTAAATTTTGACATATTAATCGATTTTACTTTTTTAAAAAGTTTGTTATGAGAATTTTCCAAATAGGATTGATATTTATCCACTAAAGTATCCGGTAAAACCAAACCAAGCTTTTTCTTTAGTTCTACGATCATTTTTTGATGTCTCGAGATGCTATTACATGTCACCTTAATTTCTAAAGATAAAACTCTTCTATGTATTCTCTCTATAAAATTATTAACCTGACTATGAAACTGTAGATCACTATCATTTGAAAGAAGCTGACACATATTCTTTGTACTACCCTGAATGTGTCCAGGTACTAAATTAGAAGCTCTGCAGCGTAGCAAGAAACATCTACGGTTTTGTTTGTTGGCAAGTTTCCTACTGGTGTTGGCCCAATGCTTAAGTAGCCTTGTAATACGATTGCCATAGGTGTTACTGATATTCTGATAGAATCCCATCATATATGTTGCGTAGTATAGGTTATCGACCAGACTAATAATAAATCTATTACCTTGTTTTCGGGAATGTGGTCTGTATATCAAGAAAACTCCAATTTTCTTCAAATATCTCAATATTTCATTGATATAATTTTCAACATCATCAGGAGATAAACTGAAAACAGCAAACAAAAAAGGGCAACATCATTTACAGGAAACAACCAAAGATTTTTTTATACAGCACTTACAAGATCAGAGCTTCACTTCCAAAACACAGAATCAAACATTACAAAATTCTTTACTCGAAAAATCAAACATCAAAAATCAGCAACTATATTACATTCAAAAGAGAAACTTCTAATATCCCAAATATTCCAGGTGTTTTAAATTGCTCTCCAATAACCGATATGAAACAAAGAAACAATATGGGAAATATGTGACATCTACAGTATATGTACTAAAGTTTACTTAGAATATTACAGTAAATTGTATTGAGGCCTTCTGTATCTGATTTATAGTTTACTGCATTGTTCTCCTTTTTAATGTGTAGCATCTCGAGAAATAATCGTTTCCTGTAATCATTCTCTTGTTGCAATATACTAACGCTGTCAAAATCAAAATTGTGACCAGTTTTTTTATGATGGTCAACCAACGCACAAGAGTTTTTCCCTATTCGGCAATCACTCTTATGCTGAGTTATTCGATTTTTGAGCCACTGCTGTGATTGGCCAATGTAAGCTCCCGGGCATTCCATACATGGCACCCTATATATAGTATTACTCATGAAATCAGTCGGAGTTTTGTCCTTCAGTTTCGAGATTAACCTTGAGTTATTCATTACATTATATCTCGCGATTTTAACCTGCGGATAATCTTTAAACAAATTAACTACCCTATGAGTTAGTTCGTTCATTTGCGGTAATTTTTTGAACTTTTGCTGCGGTGGGTTGTCATCCGTGGGACCATCATAAAAACTCGCACTGAAAATTAACCTCCTTAAGATATTCCTTGGGTATCCATTGTTGACAAAAATATCGAAGAGTGTATTCAAATTCTTACTTAAAAACCTCTGATCTGAAATGTGAGTGACTCTATTCTTTAAAGCTAAGATTGTGTTCAACTTTTGATTACGAGGATGATTTGAATAAAAATTCAAAAAACGACCTGAGGATGTAGGTTTCTGATACCAGTCTAATATCAGTGTGTTGGTATCATCTCTGATAACCATAGTATCTAGGAATGGTAATTTTTTATCAATTTCTGCCTCTATGGTAAATTTTAAGTGTTCGTCAAAGCCATTGAAAACCTGCTGAACGATATCAATTTTATCACACGGTACACTACAAATCAAATCATCCACGTACTTATATATAAAAGGAAAACCGAAAGGGATCCTCGGAATAACATTATCCAACAATTCATCGAGGACAATCATTGCAATTATAGGGCTCAACGGGGAACCCATCGGTGTACCGAATATCTGCTTGTAAAAACGATCATTAAATGAAAAATAAGTATTGTTGAAAACAAAAGCTATCAGAGTCATGAAATTCTGTTTGGTTAAGCAAGTATGATCAGCTATTTGGTCCCAACGGTCATCTAAAATTTTTAAAGCTGATTTGACCGGTATATTTGTGAACAGGGAGACAACGTCTAGCGACAATAAAATGTACCCATCTGGTAGCCGTAATCCACTAACCGCATTGACGAAGGTGAAGGTATCCTTTACATTATAGTCCGTGCGATCTTCGAATGACTCCCTCAACATATTGGCCAAAAACTTTGCCAAATTATATGTGACAGAATTAACCGAACTCACTATTGGACGTAGAGGTACATTATCTTTATGTATTTTTGGTAGACAATATAACCTGGGAAAGGTGGAATTGTTTTTAATCAAAAATCTCAGTTCAGCGGCACTTATCTCATTCCTTGCATAAATATATTTCAAAAGATCATTGAGTTTCTTTTGGATAGTCATAGTGGGGTCTCTCTTCAAACTTTCGTATGTTTTTTCGTCATTCAACAATTGCTCGGTTTTAATGACATAATCTAACTTATTCATGGCAACAGTGCAGCCCCCCTTATCGGCAGTTAGTATATAGATCTCCGGATGTAGTTTGAGAAATTTTCCCGTCTTCCCAAAATCAACTTCAATATCCGATGGTCTAACCCTGTTTCGACCCATTTTATGTAAAAAGTTCGTAATAACATTTGTGGTGTTAGCTCTCACAATGTCAGCATTTTCCCTTGGAACATCAATCACAATATTTTCAACGTCAGTAATAAAATGTCTCAACAGTAACTTGGTGTCAGTACACTCAACACTAAATTTAGGTCCAAGTGACAAAAAATCAGCAACAGGCCCAGGAATCTCAATGCCAGAAATATTCTTGAACCACTTTGAATTATCATAAAATAGTTTTTTACTTTCCACCTGTTGTTTCAACAATTTGTTAAATTTTGACATATTAATCGATTTTACTTTTTTAAAAAGTTTGTTATGAGAATTTTCCAAATAGGATTGATATTTATCCACTAAAGTATCCGGTAAAACCAAACCAAGCTTTTTCTTTAGTTCTACGATCATTTTTTGATGTCTCGAGATGCTATTACATGTCACCTTAATTTCTAAAGATAAAACTCTTCTATGTATTCTCTCTATAAAATTATTAACCTGACTATGAAACTGTAGATCACTATCATTTGAAAGAAGCTGACACATATTCTTTGTACTACCCTGAATGTGTCCAGGTACTAAATTAGAAGCTCTGCAGCGTAGCAAGAAACATCTACGGTTTTGTTTGTTGGCAAGTTTCCTACTGGTGTTGGCCCAATGCTTAAGTAGCCTTGTAATACGATTGCCATAGGTGTTACTGATATTCTGATAGAATCCCATCATATATGTTGCGTAGTATAGGTTATCGACCAGACTAATAATAAATCTATTACCTTGTTTTCGGGAATGTGGTCTGTATATCAAGAAAACTCCAATTTTCTTCAAATATCTCAATATTTCGTTGATATAATTTTCAACATCATCAGGAGATAAACTGAAAACAGCAAACAAAAAAGGGCAACATCATTTACAGGAAACAAACAAAGATTTTTTTTTATACAGCACTTACAAGATCAGAGCTTCACTTCCAAAACACAGAATCAAACATTACAAAATTCTTTACTCGAAAAATCAAACATCAAAAATCAGCAACTATATTACATTCAAAAGAGAAACTTCTAATATCCCAAATATTCCAGGTGTTTTAAATTGCTCTCCAATAACCGATATGAAACAAAGAAACAATATGGGAAATATGTGACATCTACAGTATATGTACTAAAGTTTACTTAGAATATTACAGTAAATTGTATTGAGGCCTTCTGTATCTGATTTATAGTTTACTGCATTGTTCTCCTTTTTAATGTGTAGCATCTCGAGAAATAATCGTTTCCTGTAATCATTCTCTTGTTGCAATATACTAACGCTGTCAAAATCAAAATTGTGACCAGTTTTTTTATGATGGTCAACCAACGCACAAGAGTTTTTCCCTATTCGGCAATCACTCTTATGCTGAGTTATTCGATTTTTGAGCCACTGCTGTGATTGGCCAATGTACGCTCCCGGGCATTCCATACATGGCACCCTATATATAGTATTACTCATGAAATCAGTCGGAGTTTTGTCCTTCAGTTTCGAGAATAACCTTGAGTTATTCATTACATTATATCTCGCGATTTTAACCTGCGGATAATCTTTAAACAAATTAACTACCCTATGAGTTAGTTCGTTCATTTGCGGTAATTTTTTGAACTTTTGCTGCGGTGGGTTGTCATCCGTGGGACCATCATAAAAACTCGCACTGAAAATTAACCTCCTTAAGATATTCCTTGGGTATCCATTGTTGACAAAAATATCGAAGAGTGTATTCAAATTCTTACTTAAAAACCTCTGATCTGAAATGTGAGTGACTCTATTCTTTAAAGCTAAGATTGTGTTCAACTTTTGATTACGAGGATGATTTGAATAAAAATTCAAAAAACGACCTGAGGATGTAGGTTTCTGATACCAGTCTAATATCAGTGTGTTGGTATCATCTCTGATAACCATAGTATCTAGGAATGGTAATTTTTTATCAATTTCTGCCTCTATGGTAAATTTTAAGTGTTCGTCAAAGCCATTGAAAACCTGCTGAACGATATCAATTTTATCACACGGTACACTACAAATCAAATCATCCACGTACTTATATATAAAAGGAAAACCGAAAGGGATCCTCGGAATAACATTATCCAACAATTCATCGAGGACAATCATTGCAATTATAGGGCTCAACGGGGAACCCATCGGTGTACCGAATATCTGCTTGTAAAAACGATCATTAAATGAAAAATAAGTATTGTTGAAAACAAAAGCTATCAGAGTCATGAAATTCTGTTTGGTTAAGCAAGTATGATCAGCTATTTGGTCCCAACGGTCATCTAAAATTTTTAAAGCTGATTTGACCGGTATATTTGTGAACAGGGAGACAACGTCTAGCGACAATAAAATGTACCCATCTGGTAGCCGTAATCCACTAACCGCATTGACGAAGGTGAAGGTATCCTTTACATTATAGTCCGTGCGATCTTCGAATGACTCCCTCAACATATTGGCCAAAAACTTTGCCAAATTATATGTGACAGAATTAACCGAACTCACTATTGGACGTAGAGGTACATTATCTTTATGTATTTTTGGTAGACAATATAACCTGGGAAAGGTGGAATTGTTTTTAATCAAAAATCTCAGTTCAGCGGCACTTATCTCATTCCTTGCATAAATATATTTCAAAAGATCATTGAGTTTCTTTTGGATAGTCATAGTGGGGTCTCTCTTCAAACTTTCGTATGTTTTTTCGTCATTCAACAATTGCTCGGTTTTAATGACATAATCTAACTTATTCATGGCAACAGTGCAGCCCCCCTTATCGGCAGTTAGTATATAGATCTCCGGATGTAGTTTGAGAAATTTTCCCGTCTTCCCAAAATCAACTTCAATATCCGATGGTCTAACCCTGTTTCGACCCATTTTATGTAAAAAGTTCGTAATAACATTTGTGGTGTTAGCTCTCACAATGTCAGCATTTTCCCTTGGAACATCAATCACAATATTTTCAACGTCAGTAATAAAATGTCTCAACAGTAACTTGGTGTCAGTACACTCAACACTAAATTTAGGTCCAAGTGACAAAAAATCAGCAACAGGCCCAGGAATCTCAATGCCAGAAATATTCTTGAACCACTTTGAATTATCATATGTATATATATATATATATATATATATATATATATATATATATATATATATATATATATTCTGTCAAGAAAGTACCGGGAATTATCGATTTAAATCTGGCGGGGCAATGAGGCAGGTAAAATTTTTTTTTCCTAGGTTGGTACCACTGTCCTTAATTACTATGCCAAGCTTGAGCGGGATCTGTCAACTAGTGTGTTTGCAACAGCTGATTAACGATATCAGCGTGCCGATTTTTACTATGGGTGATTACGTTGAGCAAAGAATTTGTTTAAAGTTTTGTGTTGCAAATGAATTTTCGTGTGCCGATGCATTGAAAATGTTGCAAAAGGCATTTGGTGATAATGCTCTATCGAAAACTCGTGCATATCAGTGGTACAGAGCCTTCAAGCAGGGTCGTGAAATGGTCGCCCATCGACGGCTTCGATCGAAGATAACGTCGATAAAATTAAGGAAAGGATGCTGGAAAACCGTCGTACCAGCTTGAGACAGATAGCACATGATCTTAAGATATCCCACGAGTCCGCACGTACGATTTTGATTGATATTTTGGACATGAGAAAGGTGGCCGCACGACTCGTACCGAAAGACCTGAATTTTCTTCAAAAACGTCATCGCGAACAGGTTGCTTCAGACATGCTGGATCGCTGTAATTCCGATTCTACATTCATGGAACGCATTATAACTGGTGATGAGACCTGGGTCTATGAGTACGATATGCAAACAGGCCAGCAATCATCGAAATGGGTGTCAAAAAATGAGCCGAAACCGAAAAAAACACGCCAAAGCCGCTCGAAAATGAAGGTGATGCTCATTGTTTTCTTCGATATCCGTGGCGTGGTGCACTACGAATTCGTTCCAGAGGGTCAGACGGTAAACAAGGAGTATTACCTAGGCGTTATGAAACTTCCCAAAACTAAAATTGCCCCTTCGTGGCACCCGTTTAGAGGCGATTGAAGCCATAAAACAAAATTCGGCGCGAGAGCTAAAGTCCATCCCGGAAAGCGCCTATAAAAAATGTTTCGATAATTGGAAGTGCCGTTGGCATAGATGTATTGGAGCAAATGGAGCCTATTTTGAAGGCGACCCAATAAATTTTGACGATTAAATGTAAAAATGTTGTTTTAATTGAAAATTCCCGGTACTTTCTTGACAGAGTAGTATATATATGAAATGAAATTACTTTTTTATATAGGGATAAAGTTTCTAATAGAGCCAGGAAAAAAGCAGCAAAAACTCTGGAAGTGAATACATACTCATTTTGACCTATTTGCTATACCATTTCAAAATTTAACACAAACAAAATAAACCTTTTTTTTGTTTGACATTGAATTTAAGCATAACTGTTTGATTACTGGCAGCCAGTAGAATGTAGATACCCGAAGAAATTACATCGAGGTGAAACAAATGTTGTATTATGAAAATTTTTGTGGAAATTAAAATATTGTTTCTTATATATGTTTTTTCAATTAAGTATAACTACTAAACATTAGAGGAAATCCTTAAAATTACCTTCAAAATAATGAAGGAACTGAAACAAGAATATCAGATATGCGAACGGGTGCATCCATACATTTTACGATGTAAAACGCCTAGTTTCTATGAGAACGTGAAATATCTCTCTGGGGACTGACAATATAAATTTCTCTATTTTCCTTTTATAACCACATAGATTTTGGAGTATTTTTATTGATTTCCGCTTGAACACAACTGGAAAATATTCTCCAAGTGGTGAATCTTCTATGCAAACTGTTAGAAATTTATTGAATTGTATCAGTCCTTAGTTGGTGGAAATTCATATTATATAATATTTAAATAAGGTTATTCTGATTTTCACAAATTTTTATTGATACGTCGACAACAATTGTTTCGCTATCACAGTAGCATCATCAGGCAAGATCACATTTTGAATAACTGTTAACAAAGTTATTCAAAATGTGATCTACTGTGATAGCGAAACAATTGTTGTGAACATATCAATAAAAAATTGTGAATTAAGCTTGAGCGGGATCTGTCAACTAGTGTGTTTGCAACAGTTGATTAAGTCAGTCGATGTCAGAGTGCGTGCCGATTTTTACTATGGGTGATTACGTTGAGCAAAGAATTTGTTTAAAGTTTTGTGTTGCAAATGAATTTTCGTGTGCCGATGCATTGAAAATGTTGCAAAAGGCCTTTGGTGATAATGCTCTATCGAAAACTCGTGCATATCAGTGGTACAGAGCCTTCAAGCAGGGTCGTGAAATGGTCGCCCATCGACGGCTTCGATCGAAGATAACGTCGATAAAATTAAGGAAAGGATGCTGGAAAACCGTCGTACCAGCTTGAGACAGATAGCACATGATCTTAAGATATCCCACGAGTCCGCACGTACGATTTTGATTGATATTTTGGGCATGAGAAAGGTGGCCGCACGACTCGTACCGAAAGACCTGAATTTTCTTCAAAAACGTCATCGCGAACAGGTTGCTTCAGACATGCTGGATCGCTGTAATTCCGATTCTACATTCATGGAACGCATTATAACTGGTGATGAGACCTGGATCTATGAGTACGATATGCAAACAAGCCAGCAATCATCGAAATGGGTGTCAAAAAATGAGCCGAAACCGAAAAAACCACGCCAAAGCCGCTCGAAAATGAAGGTGATGCTTATTGTTTTCTTCGATATCCGTGGCGTGGTGCACTACGAATTCGTTCCAGAGGGTCAGACGGTAAACAAGGAGTATTACCTAGGCGTTATGAAACTTCCCAAAACTAAAATTGCCCCTTCGTGGCACCCGTTTAGAGGCGATTGAAGCCATAAAACAAAATTCGGCGCGAGAGCTAAAGTCCATCCCGGAAAGCGCCTATAAAAAATGTTTCGATAATTGGAAGTGCCGTTGGCATAGATGTATTGGAGCAAATGGAGCCTATTTTGAAGGCGACCCAATAAATTTTGACGATTAAATGTAAAAATGTTGTTTTAATTGAAAATTCCCGGTACTTTCTTGACAGAGTAGTACATTGAATTTCGTATATTTCTGCCTGTCTTTTCCATACCTGTATAACATCGATCGCTTCACAGTATTTAGCCTTTCTGTTCCTGTTAACATGATATTGTTTGCATAACACACAGATAGTTGTTTTCGTAGTTGTCGCGAAATATTTGGAATGTTTCGTTGTGGATTGCGTAGATATGCGATTTTTATATCGTTCCCCATCTAAGCATGACAAAATTCGACAGCGCTCTGTCAAGATCTGTAATAGATTTTCAGTTGTTAGAATTTCTTGTAAATCAGATCGAGATTCCTATTCCCGTTTTGTGGTGCTATTAAATTTTGTTGTTACTAGAGCAATAATCAGATCATCCCTTTAGTCGGTAGGGTGCTCCAAAACTTTCAACGCGTTCAGGTTTTCTTCAATACCGTCAATACTGACTTCAAGCCTTTGTAAGACCCTTTGTGTAGGTGGTTCATAAAGTGCCTTTACATGTAATTTGATCAGTGCCTGTTAATTTTCAAACCTATCTTCGAATAATTTCGAGCAATTTCATAGTTATTATCACATACTTGAAATGATTTAATTCCATCTGCTGCTCTACCTTGTAAAGTTAGACGTATGTAATGAAAGTTTTTAACTTTAGATATCGCAGAGTCAATAGACCTGAAACTTGTCTCTCAAAAATAACCACTGATGCAGGTTCCCATCAAAGGTAAGTAGGTTAATTCGTGGCAAACAAACGTTGAATAAACTTTGCGTCATTTATAGCATTGGATTGTTGTGAATTGCTTGAAGTATGGTTTTGTTCTTTCTCAAGTATCTATATTCCGACAGCATAGTTAATAGCTTAGAAATCATCTTCAAATTCGTGTCTTTCCGAATAGCGAATTGTTGAATAATTTGCATCGAAATCGTTGTCCTCAGTTTCTATCGCAAGTTGAGTGCAATTGAACTCGTCAAAAAGTTTCTCGGCCTTTCCAAGCCGACTTTGCAAATCGCAAAGTATCAACGTTATCAGATTATTTTTTTAACAGATTCGAAATGATTCCTGAATCGGGTTAATGCACCCTTTGCAGAAGTACGTTAGATCTTAATAGCGTCCAGCATGTTGTGTAAAGTTTTAGGAAGTTAAGTCACCAAATAAATTCGCATATAAATGTGTGAGTAATTTGAAATAACGTTTGATGTTGTGAATTGCAAAGTATTCAATTAAGTCAAATGTATCGTGTTTGAATTTGAATATCTAAATAGATTTAATCTGTTAGTCTTCTACAATTTTAATTTCAAAAAATGTATTCAAGAAACTTTAAGAATTAAATTAATGTTTTTATAAGCACTGCTCATATTTAATAGACGTATTGAATCGAAACTCATTATACAATATCAAATGGAATTAAGAAAACCCAACGGATATAAATTGTCAATTCGTTGGGTTTCCTTAATTCAATTTGATATTGTATAATGAGTTTCGATTTTATACGTCTATTAAATATGAGCAGTGCTTATAAAGACAATAATTTAATTCTTAAAGTTTCTTGAATAAATTTTTTGAAATTAAAATTGTAGAAGACTAACAGATTAAATCTGTTTTGATATTCAAATTTTGTAATAATCTTTCTATCAAGTAAAAAACCGTTTCTTATTATTTTGTATCGTGTTTGAATAAAGGATGCCACTAACCTGTGTTTCGATGAAGTGTGTACTATCCGTGTTGAAATATCTAGCTTTTCAGGTTGAGTGTTTTCCCACTGTGCTGTAGAGTTCAGGATAAGTTGGGTTTAATCGTGGTTTAGAATAAATTTTCATTCAATGTTGTTTGTATTAAGTGAATGATTTTAGAATTTCACGTAGGTTGTTTAATTCACGTAAAAATACAGAAATATGAAAAGTATATCTGAACAATAACAGTGTAACAAGAAGAATCATCGCTGCGCAGATCGCGTCTCTCTCTCCTTCGTCTGGAAATCGGGTGCCTTTGGTCCTTTCCGTCATATCACCCTGTACTGTAAAGATGAGGGCGTTGGCCAACTGATTACTATATCATGGAACAACGAGGCGACATACATAACAAGCAAAAACGTACATATAGGCCCATACTATTAGGAATTCCTCAAAACTCTATTGAAATATATTGAATATATTAATTTAAAAAGAACAGACTCTCTTATGAATTAAATCTGGTTTTTCTTAGTTAAGTTACCTTTGGCATTTAACTTGATACACTTGCTTGAAATCGATTTGGAAAGGAAGAAATCTTGTCAATATTTTAGGTTGGTAAAATGTCTTCTTTCATTTCAAAGACTCTGAAAAACATCAGCGAAAAATATTTTCTGTTTCAAAATATATAAACGCTCTTAATTTCTCAAAAATTCCTATTCTCCTTTCAACTAAGAAAAAAATTCATACAGCATCACTTGAGGAACATATCTAGAGATGTAGTATAAATATCTCTTATTAGAAAAACAATTTGTCCCGCCTCGGTGTAAATATGTTCTATAAGAAAGGCAGAATTTTGAATATTAGTCGATATAAATTACTGCAAATTACATAAAACTTTGTGGACTATTTTGAAATAGCATAAACGTTTGGATGTGCTCAAACTATTAGGAATTTCATGAAGCTCTCTTGGAATAAATGTGATATATAGTTTAAAAAGAATAAACTCTCTTTTCAATCAAAGTTGGTTATTACAAGAATTTTTAAGATGCTTCTCTCCGTTGTTAGTATTAGGGCTCCAAACTTCAATTCAAAACACTACGTAGACGTCAACTTCTTGGATAGTTATTTATTTGAATGGGAGGTAATCTATCAGCTGCCATTTAATCTATATAATATCGTTCTCACAAGAAATTTTGTTTGGAGCTAACAGCTTCTTCATAAAAATTCTGTAGAATATAGATATAAGGTGCGTTAGAAAAAAAATTGTATGTATTCTCCAGGAATAAATTATTTTAATGA
This sequence comes from Megalocaria dilatata, assembly GCA_034642435.1. NCBI lineage: Eukaryota > Metazoa > Arthropoda > Insecta > Coleoptera > Coccinellidae > Megalocaria > Megalocaria dilatata. Next base: position 96,456,972 of record CM067854.1, on the reverse strand, counting down.
AATTTTCTCGATGAATAGAATGGCATATCTGTATTGAACAAAAAAATAACTTCATCATGAAAGGTTGCGATACAACTTGGGTTATATTGATGCTTTAATAGATGTAAGTGTTTCAATGTACATTGAATGAAATCCCACTTTAAATAATCATAAGATTTCGTCATAAATTGGCTGCTTATCTTAATTTTTGGAATCGTGATAATGGCACGTTTGAGTTACCAAAAATAATTTTTTTCACAATTGTCATTGTTTCCATGAACTTGAGACAATAATATTTTAGGTTATCTCTATTCCACAGAAACTATTCCAAAGAGTCGAAACACAGGAAATATTTTATTATATTTCTTTGGGATAATATAATGTACCATGAAGAACTCATTTATCACAATAGATTTTCAATTTCAACTACTTGAATAGTTGCAAGTCCTGCATAACACAAACTAAAAGATTTACAGTTCTCATTTGATAGGAAATTCGAAGGCATTTTCTGGGTAATTGACGGTTGTATGCAGATTTTTCAAGATATTTACGTTTCGAAATCTGCAGATTAGCGTTACCGATTAGGTAAAATCTTAAAATAGAAAAAGGCTTTTTACTTGATAGAAGAAATATAACAAAATTTGAATATCAACACAAATTAAATATGTTAATCTTCTACAATTTTAATTTCAAAAAAATTTTTTTATTCAAAAAACTTTTAGAATTAAATTAATGTCTAAAATGAGCACCGCTTACGTTTAAAAGACGTATATACTCAAAACTCAATATATAATGTCAAATGGAATAAATAAACCAACAGATATACGGAAGTCATTAAAATCAATAAATAAATATTTAAAGGAGACAAAATTTTGTTTCTAATCTTACCAATTGCCTTTTAAAAACATGAACACACCTTAAGGACTTCACAAAGAATAAAATTCATTTGAAATATTTAATATATTTAAATATTCGAATAAGTTAATTCAGAAATCTCTCAGAACATGCACTATATATATATATATATATATATATATATATATATATATATTTTTTTTTTTGTGAAGATATAGTGCATGTTTTGAGAGATTTTTGAATTAACTTATTCGAATATTTAAATATATTACATATTTCAAATAAATTTTACTCTTTGAGAAGTCCTTAAGGTGTGTTCATGTTTTTAAAAGGCAATTGGTGTTCTTAAAGGTAAGATCAGAAACAAAATTTTGTCTCCTTTAAATATTTATTTATTAATTTTGATGACTTTCGTATATCTGTTGGTTTATTTATTCCATTTGACATTATATATTGAGTTTTGATTAAATACGTCTATTAAACGTAAGTGGTACTTATTTTAGACATTAATTTAATTCTAAAAGTTTTTTGAATAAAAAAAAATTTTTTTAAATTAAAATTGTAGAAGGTAAAATCTTCTTTCATCTTCAAGTCTCTATCACTACAAATTGTTTATCTTTGTTCAAAAGTCTCTAAAATGGTCAAACAACATTCAAACTTTCAAATTCAACGTTTGATGTGTTTGAGGAGGAATTTTCTTTTCGGTCAAAATTTACAGAGAATTTCCTCGAAAATTAGGAATCTTTAACATGTGGCACAATCCCCACTTTCTTCTTACAAATTCATCACTTTTGCATAGCTATAAAAAAACCCTTCATCAAAACAAAATGGCGCTTTTTCCATTTTTGCCGTTGCCATGGAGACTATTCTTTTAGATAATGAATGCAATCGAATATTGATGAATGGGTGGGCTCAGTCTTAATTTGGTAAACCCTTATTTAAATGGCAATTTTGAGTAGTTTTCGTTGGGATATAAATTTTTCCTTTGATAAAATTGCTGCATATCAGTAATGAGTAAAATAAGTAAAATAGTAAGTAAAACATAGTAATTTCTACAATTTGTTTTAATTATCAATAATAAATATAATTCGGGAACCTGATTCGAACCAAATTTGAATCTCTGTAAATTCACTGAAAACAATAAAGATATATCCATAGATAATAAATTGGGAGTTTGAATCGTAGCAACCTGTGAAACTCAGTTCACTGTATACATACCTAATAAAAAGATTTTTATAAAAAAGCAATTTTTTTCTCGCATTCCATTTGGGAGTTGAATATTGTGGCATATATTATAAGTAACCAATATTTAGCCTGTTAACTGGTTGATCAAACAATCATAATATAATAATTATTTATTAACTGCGTATTATGACGGTTTTCACCTTTCAATTAATTATTTTCCACAAATTATTTAAGGAATTCAAACTAGAACTAGAGTTCTAAATCTACCTTGCAAATTTTAATTGTCACGTTGATTTCCTTCTAACTAGTGGACAGACAACTTAACCGATCATTTTTGCCTGTAAATTCAGACAATTTATGGTATTGAACATAATGAAATCTTCTTGGTACAAGTACGCAAAAATATATGGTCAAATTCAATTACCTTTTTAGAGCCGACTGTTAGTGTTTCAGAAATTTGAACAAAGAGGGAGTTAAGACAAAGTATTTGTTAGGTAGGTTTTGTACCGAAATGGAAGATCTTGAAAGCACAAATCTATCCATTGAGTTCGGAAATATGTGACTTGAAATGTCGTGCTTTTTTTAACGGCTATGTTGAGTAGTTAGATGAAACATATCGATACTATATTTAATGCATACTTTCCTGAGCATCACAGCACTAAGAACATATGAATCCATAATAAAATACATTTATATATCCATATAATCAATAATAATAATATTATTAAAATAAAATAGAAAGGCTTTTTACTTGATAGAAGAAATATAACAAAATTTGAATATCAAAACAAATTGAAATATGTTTATCTTCTACAATTTTAATTTCTAGAAGAATTTTTTATTGAAAAAACTTTTAGAATTAAATTAATGTCTAAAACAAGCACCGCTCACATTTAATAGACGTATTTAATCAAAACTCAATATACAATGTCAAATGAAATAAATAACCCAACAGATATACGAAAGTAATTAAAATTAATAAATAAATATTCAAAGGAGACAAAATTTTGTTTCTGGTTTTATCTTTAAGAAATACTACTTGCCGCATAAAAACATGAACACACTTAAAGGACTTCCCAAAGAATATAATTTATTTGAAATATTTAATATATTTAAATATTCGAACAAATTATTTCAAAAATCTCTAAACAATGTGCACTATATCTTCAAAAATCAAATATAATTCTAGATAATCCCGTCTTCAGCCCTTTTTCAATATTCAATATTTGTTCGAATATTTAAATATATTAAATATTTCAAATAAATTATATTCTTTGGGAAGTCCTTTAAGTGTGTTCATGTTTTTATGAGGCAAGTAGTATTTCTTAAAGATAAAACCAGAAACAAAATTTTGTCTCCTTTGAATATTTATTTATTAATTTTAATTACTTTCGTATATCTGTTGGGTTATTTATTTCATTTGACATTGTATATTGAGTTTTGATTATATACGTCTATTAAATGTGAGCGTTGCTTGTTTTAGACATTAATTTAATTCTAAAAGTTTTTTGAATAAAAAATTCTTTTAGAAATTAAAATTGTAGAAGATAAACATATTTCAATTTGTTTTGATATTCAAATTTTAATAATATTATTATTTGAACTAAGGAAAAACTTCTTATACTCAAACTTAAAATTCAACGGTCTTTAAAGTTTGAGAGGAGCCAAAACGTGATTATATAAGGAGTATATGGAAAAAGAAAATGAGCGTCGGAACAAGGCAGTCCTGAATACAGGTGGGGAAAGCATGCCCCTGAATCTTACATTTACGTTATGTACATCAGACCTAGAGCGAATCTTATTATATAAATAGGGAGGAGATTTAAACCATACAATTGAATGGAACAAAACCGCAGAGTGTAGCTCACGTCTCCGCTCCATGCTCAACCAGCAACAGGACTTCAGTTTATGAATAACTGGTTCAAACTTTCTGATTCCAAATATGAATCTCAAACATGAACGCTGAACTCTCTGAATTCTCATCTTATCCGCCGGACGCAAGCAGGGACCGTAAACAGCGTCACAAAAGTTAAAATGACTCAGAATCAGAGAATCCGTAAGTAATGTTTCATTTTGTTCTGACCACAACCGTCTTAATGCAACATAAGCTTTTTGAACACAGGATGACACATGTTCAGTGAACCGAAGGTCTGTATCCAGAATAACTCCCAAATTACGAGCAGATTTTACAGTAGCAACCCTAGTTTCATTAATCCTCAAATCCAACTTATCAGTGACACTCTGCCACCCTGCCAAAAACCAGAACCTTAGTTTTATCCGGATTCAACAATAAATGGTGTTTCAGAGAATTATTCCGCAAGTAAGCCAGATCAGCGTTGATATTCTCAGCTGCTCGGTCAACATCTGATGCCCTAAACGAATACAAGAGCTGATTGTCATCACCGTACTGATAATCAGTGCAAAATCCCAGTCCTCTCGTAATGAAGAAAGTGTAAATGCAGAAAAGAACAGGAGCAAGAACAAAGCCTTCATCTTGTAGTACCAATATTAGATCTACCTGATGATGTTTCAACGAACTGGCACCGGTTCTGAAGATAATCAACCATTAAGTCAATAGCAGATGCAGAGTTTTAGAATCGCAATGAGTATCTCATTGTCCACTCTATCAAATGCTTTGGAGTAATCTAATACTGTCAAAACATCGAAAACAGTCGTTAACATCAAGGAGAGCTGTGCAACAACCATATACCCTCCTAAAACCAGACGACGAGGTGGTAAAATATTATATTTCTTTAGGTGTGACACAATTATATTTACCAAAATTTTTTCAAAAATCTTAGCACACAGCGATAAAATAGAAATTGGGCGAATGTCATTCCAAATAGTAGGGTCAGTAAACTTCGGAAGCGGTAAAACCATCGAAATCTTCCACACCTCTGGAAACTTTGAATCCAGCATACAACTGTTGAAAATGTTAACCAACAACTTCAGAATATGCGTGCTGCACTTAAGCAGCATTTCAATATTCAACCCATCCGGACCCGTAGCATTGGATTTGGTAGATCTCAAGAACTCCGTAACTTCCTCCTCATCGGTCAATGTAAAAATTAGTTCCTCCTCAAAAGATGTGAAACTACTTGTGTTGTAAAAAGCAATAATTGAAGCATCGTTGAAATTTTGACCGTGTGACAACTGAAGGAAGAATTTGTTCAACTCCTCCGGCAAATCCATGCTCAACGGTATTCTCTTATTTGACGATCTATTATGTATATTAAGTTCAGAGAGTCTCCTCCAGAAAACTTTACGATATTTCTCGTTCTCAATTGGAAATTGCAGATAAGCGTGCTTCTCACGATTGACAGCGGCACTAGTCTCATTACGGATATTTTTATAATTTTCCCAATTTTCAGCTGTTTTGTCTCTTTGGAATTTTTTAAGCGCCTTTTGTTTGAGACAAGTCATCACCTTAATGGTAGATGTGAACCACGGTTTATAATTCTTTCGGCATTTTATGGCTTTTATGAGCGCCACCTCATCGAAAAGACTTTGATAAGTCTTAATGATTTAAGGGAGTGAAACAATTAACTTTAGTATGAATATCGTTTATGTACAAAACGTTTTCAAATCGAGTTATCGTCAAACAAGCGCTGAGAACATCATGATCCAACCAGCAGCGCATGCACCTAGCCCTAAGAACCCTCACATCTCTGTTCAAGCCATCATTAGTAGCTTCACCATAAACCAAACAGTGATTCGAATTTCAATCCATATTTGTTGGTCCGAACTTAAAATTTTGTTTCATGTCATTTCCGACCAAGATAACGTTCAGCAGAGTAGAGGACATATTGCCGAACCGTGTAGGGCTCTCTATAACTTGCACCAGATCAAATAAAGCGATAAACCTTTCAAAACCCAACTTTTTATTGTCAAACTGACTCACAAAATCTATATTTACTACTCTGTCAAGAAAGTACCGGGAATTTTCAATTAAAACAACATTTTTACATTTAATCGTCAAAATTTATTGGGTCGCCTTCAAAATAGGCTCCATTTGCTCCAATACATCTATGCCAACGGCACTTCCAATTATCGAAACATTTTTTATGGGCGCTTTCCGGGATGGACTTTAGCTCTCGCGCCGAATTTTGTTTTATGGCTTCAATAGACTCAAAACGGGTGCCACGAAGGGGCAATTTTAGTTTTGGGAAGAGGAAAAAGTCGCAGGGAGCCAAATCCGGCGAATACGGTGGTTGCTGAAGCACGTTTGTTGAGTTTTTGGCGAGAAAGTCAGTCACAATCGTAGCTCGGTGAGAAGGCGCGTTATCGTCATGCAAAATCAATGAGTTGTTCGCCCACAAATTTGGCCGCTTCTTACGGATACGCTCACGCAAACGTTTCATAACGCCTAGGTATTACTCCTTGATTACCGTCTGACCTTCTGGAACGAATTCGTAGTGCACCACGCCACGGATATCGAAGAAAACAATGAGCATCACCTTCATTTTCGAGCGGCTTTGGCGTGGTTTTTTCGGTTTCGGCTCATTTTTTGCCACCCATTCCGATGTTTGCTGGCTTGTTTGCCTATCGTACTCGTAGACCCAGGTCTCATCACCAGTTATAATGCGTTCCATGAATGTAGAATCGGAATTACAGCGATCCAGCATGTCTGAAGCAACCTGTTCGCGATTACATTTTTGAAGAAAATTCAGGTCTTTCGGTACGAGTCGTGCGGCACCTTTCTCATGCCCAAAATATCAATCAAAATCGTACGTGCGGACTCGTGGGATATCTTAAGATCATGTGCTATCTCTCTCAAGCTGGTACGACGGTTTTCCAGCACCCTTTCCTTAATTTTATCGACGTTATCTTCGACCACTTCACGACCGTCCTTGAAGGCTCTGTACCACTGATATGCACGAGTTTTCGATAGAGCATTATCACCAAAGGCCTTTTGCAACATTTTCAATGCATCGGCTCACGAAAATTCATTTGCAACACAAAACTTTAAACAGATTCTTTGCTCAATGTAATCACCCATAGTAAAAATCGGCACGCACTCTGACATCGACTGACTCAATCAGCTGTTGCAAACACACTAGTTGACAGATCCCGCTCAAGCTTGGCATAGTAATTAAGGACAGAGGTACCAACCTAGGAAAAAAAATTTTACCTGCCTCATTGCCCCGCCAGATTTAAATCGATAATTCCCAGTACTTTCTTGACAGAATGTATATCTCCGCCGCAAATTAATTCATCACACTCCGCCACGACTGAGGAAACAGTATCCTCGAAAGTTTCCAAAAAATTGGGAAAACTTCCCCCAGGAGATCAATAAAGCGTGCTAATGATAAAAATTATTTTGATCAGTTTGAACCTTACCCAAATCTGCTGCAAATGTGTCGCACAGTTACTTAATAACGCTTCATATGAGAATCTCTCCGAAAAATACAGAACAATTCCACCCCCCCTCGAACCGCGATCTGCTCTGACACAGTTATAACCTTCAATAATTATTGAATTAGTTGGAACATAACTATTCAGCCACGATTCGCAAAGACCAACAAAATCGAACTTTTTATCTAACATAACCGACTTGAAATCTGCGAAATGTGGAAGTATTGATCTGATATTGAAAAACGAAAAAGAAAACTTACCCATTCTAACCCATGTGAGCTCACTTCCAAGAATTTATTGCAATATATATCTAAAATTTACAGGTATAATAAGTGGAAAACAGAAAAAAAATATTTGAAAACTTCAACAGATCCAATTGTCTGGAAAAAAACAAAACAAAAATTAATTCTACGCAAAAACAAAATCGACAAATGTAATGCAAGCACCATTCTCCCTAATTCTTAACAAGTTTATTTAAATCTTCAATGGAATTATCTGTGTCCTTTTCCGGACAGCTCGATGAAAATTCTCCCCATCTTCGAGCTTCGGCTTTCTTCAATCCAACCTTTTTCTTAGCTGCAATGAGCAGATTGAAGTTCTCTTTAGTTAATTCTTCTGCCAATACAAATTTCATACCTTTTAATTGCTTTTTGTTATAGAAAATTTCATTTCTAGAACTCATCGAGTTAAAATAAATCAATATGGATCTTTTTGGGTTTTTCATTAAATTAACCTAGGAAATTAGTAATATGAATGCAGGATCTTGATCAAATGAATTAAATCCGATAAATCGGCTTCACTGGTCTTTATTGATAATTAAATTTTCCTGGAAACCACTTAATTCAATTCTCATATAACTAGTTCAATGAGACACAAAAGGCGTTCGGAAATCTGTAGATTTTTAACATAGCTCGAGGTATTTGGAGGAACAAATTTCGAATATATTTGTTTACTTATTAGGCAACTTTCTGAGTAATTCAGTGAACTAGTATATAAACTTCATCCATTTATGACCATATTTCTTTCAGGTGGTAACACCGGCATCTCTGGTACGCTATCCCCTAACCCATCACAAACATGGACTCATATCAACAACTTTAGGTCTAAGGTTCAATTTGAGCAATCGCCATTTTTTAGGCGGCTCGATGAGAGTCAAATGTATTGCTTCGATGTCCCCGGAGCTGTGGAGGGGGGACAGAGAAAGTGTAGTGCAGAGCATGCCCGTGAAGGATATGAGGGAAGCACTATTGCTAGGTGAGCAATTTTCAACCAAACTGTTTTAATTCTGGATTACTCCATCATTTCGAAAGATATAACAAGGATATCAATAATTTTTGGCCAATATATGAACTGAGTAAGAGTCAGTAAATGGCAGACAAGATAAACTAATTTTCACTGATTGACTCTATTTGTGAGACAAAAAGAGCAATTTAAATTTTTAAGAAAGAAATTTACAATCACACGAGAAAAATTGGAAAAAATCTATTAAGTGATGATAACGAAATCATTTTATTGCTACGTCAATATTATGTCATGCACAATTCATATAATAAAATATGTAGGGGATTTCTGATTTTCTTTTATTCAAATTGAGAATGCTCTGGGCAACGTAGATATGTGAGTAAATATCACATACCAACTAGAACAATTCTGATCTTGTGTCCAAGAGGACGATTTCTTAATGGAGAACTATTGAATATTATATATTCTATGTTGATAATAAAAAATATCACTTCTTCCAACCATTGAATAAAACACATATGAGAAGAAAAATAAAATGAAATTTCTAAAAAAACTGCAGAATTTTTTTTTAATAAAAACAGGTGAAAAGCACTGACGTGAAGTGATGAGTTTTTTGCGGTAGTTCTTATCACCACAATTCTCACACAATAATTTCTATTTGGTCCTCTCATTATACGATCTTCACGAAATTTTGTGCTAGCTCCCTTGTCGTTATTCTACATTTGAATGATAAATTTGAACTCGTTCGTGGAATTGTTGCTATGGTATTTTTAACGCACAACTGTGCTTCGCATACAATATTTGTCTTTTTCTTTTGAATCCTTTAATCATACGATCCGTATGAAATAATTCAGGAACATGTGCGCTACTATCATCTTACCAAACTCCAAATTTCGTATCAAAGTTATGTGTAATTTGGAGAATCTTATTGAAAATCAAAAAATGTTTCAAACGTGAAAAACTGCAGAATCATTGGACTGTTTTAATTTTTTGGCAAATTCAACCGAGATATTCTCCCGAAACTACCCCAAAAGTTCCAAGTCTCTATTTATTTTCGATCGAAAATTATAGTGTTTGAGGTAGCACTCAGGAGTAATCTGCCCGCAATTATTTTAAACGTCTAATCATGAGATCCTCTAGAAATTTCACATGCTCATAAACATCATTATTCTTCTTTTAAGTGGTTAAACTTTAGATCGATTTATTCTGAAATTTCGAAACTATTCGGAAAATATAAAAAGTGTTCAAATGTGAAAAACCGCGAAACTGTCGAAACCAATTTGATCACTAAAAACTTAGCCGTGGCATCGTAAATTCTACCGTTGCAGGTTACTGGCACATGAGCGTGGCTCTCCACAATCTACCCAAAAGCAAGTTGTGTGATAAGGGTACGCCCTATCATCGCGCAAAGCGAGAATCACTCCGAAGAGATAAACCCACCCCGCTTCCAACTTCAGTTTCAATTAGAAAACCTACACTGTGACTGGTAGCAGCTGAGTTCTATACAAACTTATTGGCTCTGCAGTGTCAGTACCCGAGTTCTTTTGAACGCAGCTCAAACGCCGAAGAGGCTTCTTATTTCCACCCACCCGAACGCAGACTCAAGAAACAGGAAAATCCCAAGAATCGATGCTTCAATTGATTCTGGTACGAGCACCGTCAATCCGTCCCGTATGTCAAGACCCTCGAATCCTCGAAGTGAAGTCTTTCAATTGATACTGGCTTCAAGCACCAACGGTCTAAGCCGAATCGTCGAGATCCACAAACCCCGGAAACATCTCGCAAATCATCCTGGTTCAGGACGAGGCCGGTCGAACCGTCAAGTCCCACAAAACTCTGAAGCACTTCTCGAGAATTCCTGAATCATGAGTTACTGCGGCCAGACAGATGGAATACCCTCCTTGTCTAGCATGCAGACTTTCAATCACTTTCCCCTCGAGTCCAACGCCAAATTGGGTGACCAGGTCGTACGAGTATTTCCCGAGAGCCGATCCACTCTCCCAAGGTAACGCAGTATATACATAACGCACTCGGCCATTGGATTGAAAAATCCGGAGATTTACTGCAATAGGATAGAGAGAAACGCTAGTTTTAAGGGTGTAAGTTTCTTCTGGTGTTTTGATAAGACGAATAGATCTTACCAACAAGACGCTATGCCACATTTAGCGATAATCATGCATTTCTTCAAAGTAATCCGAGGCACTTCAGCGTTCAGTCCCCTCACAGATAATTAATTTTTGTTTTCTCTGGTTTTTTTCTCATCAGTGGTTCTTCATAACCACAGTGATCTTAGTAGGACGAATACAGCCGGTAATGTATTCTGTTGAAAGTACCTGAATTTTGGAATGAAATATGTGTACTAATAATTCTTATGATGAGTTTATTCATGTCAGCCTGAAAACCGTAAATGTTCGTGGTATTAATTCCCAAAATTATTTCTCCAGTGATATCTGCCACTAATTCTTGTTGTTCGAAGCACATATCTCCAATCTCGATGATTATTTTCTTCGTACCGTATGTAGGAACAGCTTCCCCGTTGCTGTTAGCAAACAGAACATGGCAGGTAACGTCTTCCTACTTCCATCTCTCATCGGGTCTTACGATGATCCTGGTGGTACTTTCATATATTAGCAATTTTACTGGATACTTTATTTGTTTAGAAATTCTTTAACACTCATGATTGCATAAATCAATCTTCTGGGACATTTTAGTAGAAGGTCAGCTTAGGTCCCTTCTTACTCTTACCAACCTGCCTTAGTTTACCTGCCAATTGATTGCATGGACCAGAGCAGAATCTTTAGTTAAAGATAATTATTTTAGGTTATAAGTATCCCTCAAGTCACCGACAAAGGGTTAAATAGCAAGTTGTTCCAACAAACTGATAAGGGTAAATATGAGCCAATATGTATTATCCACACTCAACGAAAGTACTACATCTGCCTCGAAATTCTATAGGATTCTTTCACGTCCAAACCTGCGCGAGATACACTTGTTGAAGTTATGTATCACTATATCTCATCTGTAGTCTGGGCATTAACGCTTCCTAACTATTTTGTTGGCTTGCTGGCATATTCTGAAGTACATTCATGACTTCTACTCTCAATGAAACAATCAAGAGTTTCACTTTATTGTCTTCTTTCATCCTACTGAAAATTACTTCTATTTTAAATTGCTTCAGGAAGTCGAAAACGCCGTTTCCTAATAAAGCTGATCCTTATTTGTGCAAAATCCCTATTAGTTTCCATTTGTTGGGGAAAACGGATTCCACCTATATCATTTTCTCATTTAAGCTTAGTTAACATTTCTTCCATATTCATTCACAAAGATATTTAGTCTTCGGCAGAATCCACATTTTTTCCACGAAGCTCATTTTTTCTTCTGCACAAGTCATATTATCTTTCATGTAAGACACTGTGTAGATTACCCATTTCATTTCTGATTTTATTTTTTTCCTGAGACGCTCAGTTCTCTTGCGATCAAATATCAGTTCCTTTTTCTTCATTTTGTTTTTTAGAGACACACATTTCTTCTCCACAATTTCCTGAAAACTCATTGTTTAGGCAAGTTTTTTCATTTCTACTTTATAATTTGTTTCAAAAACCTGTTTGAATAATTTTGACTGTAAAATAATAAGAAGTGGTTTTTTACTTGATAGAGGGATTATTACAAACTTTGAATATCAAACATAATTAATCTGTTAGTCTTCTACAATTTTAATTCCAAAAAAACTTTCACAAAACTTCTATTTTTAATTTAATATTTTAATTGTAGGAGACTAACAGATTAATTCTGTTTGATATTCAAAGTTTCTGAAATTTTGACTGTGATTCATTTCTCTGGATTATGATTATGTTATTAGCATTCGAAAGAGTTAACGTTATATCCACAGTTGAATTTACACTCACTTGATACCAACTGTTACATTTTTTGTTACTTGAATAGTTATCATTCACTAGACCAATTTATTCAGGTCAAATAAAACAATTTCAATATAAATGTCCTCAAAAATACTTACAAGACTCAACTTCAAATTAGTAAATATCTCATTACCACTTCGCTGTGTACACAATATTTCATGAAGATTGACTGCTTGTACATCTCTGCATGTGGTGAGATTGCTATCAATGTTAACATAATCGTTCCACTTTTCCGGTGCTCCTAAGAAGTCTGAATTTAGGTTTCATACCCACAAAGATGAAGGAATGTCATCTTCATCATCAAACTCATTTTCTGATGTTTCTTGAATAGGTAAACCGTCAAGGTTGTCAATGAATCCTGCATGTTTGAAACAGCTGTGAATGGTACTTTGTGAGAAATTATTCGAGGAATCATACATCATAAGAGTTGTATCTGGAATTGTAATTTTTACGGAGGAGTGGTTTTGATAAGAATCAAGACAATTAATCAATTTTCAGAACAAGAATTTTTTCCTGAGTTGCTTTTGAGCGACCGTATTATTCCTTGATCCACTGGTTGCAAGATTGATGGTGCATTGAGTCGAACGAAAGCAAGTGTTATAGTCTTTAAATCAGTAGCATTTGGATGCCTGGGGAAATTGTCAACCAGCAATAAAATCTTACTCTTGTTCTTCATCAAGTCACAATCCCCAACTCGAAACCATTTTTCGAAAAGTTCAGGCGTCCTCCAGGCCTTACGGTTGTTAACATAACAACTGGTAACGACTTAATACAGCTGAAACATCTAAGTTCCTGAGATTTGCCAATAAAAAACAATTTTTTCTTCTCTGTGCCGTTCAGATTTGCCGGTACCATGACGTTTAATCTATCCTTTGACAACTTGCCCCCAATACAGTTCTCACATTTGAATTTTAAAGTTTTGTCTAGCATCAACTTATGAAACAAACCTGTTTCATCTGCATTGAAAATCGCATCATCAGAAAACAGTCTTCTTCGATTTGGTCACACAGTCGTCAGCCAGTTTATTGTTGAATTCTGATTAACGGATGAAGATTTCCCGGCAATTTTACCTGACACAATGTTATGTCTAACTTTTAAAATGACCTATCCACAACAATTTAAGTTGCTTGCAGCAAAACTAGAAGCAAAAACATTTGCGTCTTCCTGTAACATGGAGCCGCTAACAGGTATTTCTTTGTTTCTTGTGATTTCAAACCACAAGAAAATGTCGCTTGATCGACATTTTCTTGTCGTGACTTCCTAAGCCTCTTTGGTTTCAAAATATTCGAATTAAACGATTCCTTTATCTGGTCCTTGTTTTTAGAAATCATTAGAATTGTCGAATGACCGACCCCAAATTCCTTTGCTAGAGATAAGTTTGATTCTCCATTCTCTAGTCTGCCTATAATTACACCTTTTTCTTCGATGGTAAATGCTTTATGACGTTGCGATGTCATTTTCAGTACCAATCATTGCACACCTCTCCTTGACTGTATCATTTCGAATGAGAAAAAAAATAAGTACGTAGTCACGCGTCTAAAACACATCAAACATTGGATAGGGTTAGGGAGGTCCGCGAAAACTATCGAGCAGTCACTATAACCATACATAATGTCTTCAAATTGAGTCATAATAAACGACGTGTCAATATAAGCAAAGTCATCATATTCGAAAACTGTTATATGGAGCTTTTTCATATGGAAACCAAACTTCACATTGCAATTACTTCATATTAAGCGGTTGGTCAATATAGCCGGCGTCATAATGAACGGATTCTACTGTAGTTTTTTTTGACTTCATGTGGATATATTTATAGGGTCGTACTACCTCAGCATTCACATAAATATTCAAAATCTTTCAACAAATTGGGGAAAATAGAAAAACATACAAGTCCCGTGAAAGTTGCACTCAACTCACATCCAAAATTTCCTTTGAAAGACGTGAAATTTCAATTCTAAATCGACTTATAGGAGTATTTTCCATTAGTTTCACACAAACAAGCATATTCTTATATAATAAATATTGGATGGATTAGTCCGTCACGTAAAATAGTGATAGTAAACAAAGTAATTTTATTTATTTTATCAATAATAATGAATATTATCGAAGACTTCTGGGATAGCTGAACATTTATCGAAAACCTATATTGGAAATTGAAATTTTTGGAAAATCACGAGTGTTTCACCATATCTCGCTATAAAACAGTAGCATTAATTGTGCAGACAAATTTTTTGAATCTTGTAACGAACACAGAATAAAGTTCCCTGACAAGCTATCGTTTTTTTCATGAAATTTTGAGGGTAATCATACGCCCTGCTATGGGGTTGTATATTGAGTTGTATTTCAGAACAAATTTATACTTTCTCAGACTGTCCCTCTTCATTTTCATTTTTGCAGTCTGTAGTGGATAAATAAGGATTCAAAGATTTGAATGCGTCATTCTTTGTACTACAAAACATCATGAATCAGCGTTATGGATCATTGGAATAAGTATATCACATTCGATAGTAACGACATATAATCATTTTGAAAAAACCATTATCGATGTCCTTGAGCTCACCAAGATCACTTTGTATATTTCAGAATATTTTCAGAAAAAGTACTTTATTGACTGTAACTCATTTATTGATGCTCTCATTGTGTCTATAATTCTCTCAGTGAGCTCATTAGTTTATGAAAGTATAATTGGCGTTACTTCCATGAATTTTCTCTTTGTGAAATATTGACATAATTACTGAGATTTTGTTCTCATTTTGTATAAGGAATTTGTCATTTCATTGTATCAAATTAAGTAAATGACAAACACAATGTGTTAATTCAGAAATGTTCAATGAAACAAGAATATTGGATAATGATATGATGTAATGTTATCATGATACTCCCAGATCTTTCCTGAAGAAACTCCAGAAGCTATTCTAGAGGGGGCGAGTTGGGAGTACAGTTATGTTCTGGTTAGGCCTTGTAACTGCGTCGCGTCCTTACGTTACTACTACTTACACAGCACTATTAATTTTCGACCGAACAGAGAAACGGTGACCGAAATCCATCTTACAAGTAAATATATTTCCTAGCCGAGTACTGAATCGTAAACTTTTGGATACTCAAACCAGAGCTTCAACCCCTGATATATCGGTAATCATACTAGCACATTAAACTCAATAAAATTGATTATATTTCTTTTGATGATAATTAAATTTCGTATCCTATATCAAATTATTTACAAAGATCAGGATATTATGAAATTGAATACGTTAAAAACATAAATACCCAATTAGTTAAATAATCAGTCTAAAAAACATAACAGAATAGTTCTAGCGAATGAAAAATCATTTTAACTGATTCTTTTACTGCCTTCAAATATATTTAAAGTTATAAGAGTTTCTAATGATTATTTCGCATATTAAAAAATGAACGAAACACGTTTCATAAAAATTAAATTGTAAGTTAAAATGAATTTTCAAGAAGACTATCAAGTGAGTCTCAGTACACTCCGAACTGTCTTAAATAAACTTTAATTCTCTCCTTCATTCAAAGAATAGAATAGTCATTCTAGTCTTGACCTGCAACGCCTTATCAACTATTTGCTATCCATTGATGAAATCATTAGCAATCATATTTATTTCCTTTCTCTTTCAGTTTCGTCCCATAAACTGAAAAAGGTCATTTTATCTCCAAATATGAAAATTTTCAGGACGTCTAGTAGTTTTTTTCAAACTTTCAAGAAAAATCTTAAATCTAATATTAGCCAGAATTAAGATTATCTTCGTTAATCTTTTATTGAGAAAGTGATATTCTCCTATTATATAACATAAATATTCAGAATTTTTAGGAATTTTGGGTTGTTTACAGACATGTATGTAAGAGACAATTCTATCTAGGCAACTCTTATGTTCGATGAAATCTGTGAAATAGAAATATTTCGTTATGAAACAGTCACTTGTTTCATACATATTTCTAGAATTCTCTATTTTAGGAACAGAACATATTGATAAGACTCTTTTTGGGATTCGAAAGTTTCACTATCTTCCTACTAGTGGTATTGTGAGCTTCAACAAACTTCTGAACTGGTTGTCAAACAATGGATGGATTCAGATGGATTTTGTCTTTCCATAAACTTTCTTTATACTCTAATGTAGTTGAGCATTATCTTCCTCACCAAATATTTGGACAGCAATTGCATCATCCACGATCACATTATATATAGTACGTATATTCATTCAAGAAGATAATAATTATATTCGCAAAATCTCCTATTCGTTTCATTCGGAAATGCTGATGTAGGTATATACATTCTGTCAAGAAAGTACCAGGAATTATCGATTTAAATCTGGCGGGGCAATGAGGCAGGTAAATTTTTTTTTTCCTAGGTTGGTACCACTGTCCTTAATTACTATGCCAAGCTTGAGCGGGATCTGTCAACTAGTGTGTTTGCAACAGCTGATTAAGTCAGTCGATGTCAGAGTGCGTGCCGATTTTTACTATGGGTGATTACGTTGAGCAAAGAATTTGTTTAAAGTTTTGTGTTGCAAATGAATTTTCGTGTGCCGATGCATTGAAAATGTTGCAAAAGGCCTTTGGTGATAATGCTCTATAGAAAACTCGTGCATATCAGTAGTACAGAGCCTTCAAGGACGGTCATGAAGTGGACGCCCATCGACGGCTTCGATCGAAGATAACGTCGATAAAATTAAGGAAAGGTTGCTGGAAAACCGTCGTACCAGCTTGAGAGAGATAGCACATGATCTTAAGATATCCCACGAGTCCGCACGTACGATTTTGATTGATATTTTGGTCATGAGAAAGGTGCGGAATTTTCTTCAAAAACGTCATCGCGAACAGGTTGCTTCAGACATGCTGGATCGCTGTAATTCCGATTCTACATTCATGGAACGCATTATAACTGGTGATGAGACCTGGGTCTACGAGTACGATATGCAAACAAGCCAGCAATCATCGGAATGGGTGGCAAAAAATGAGCCGAAACCGAAAAAACCACACCAAAGCCGCTCCAAAATGAAGGTGTGGCTCATTGTTTTCTTCGATATCCGTGGCGTGGTGCACTACGAATTCGTTCCAGAGGGTCAGACGGTAAACAAGGAGTATTACCTAGGCGTTATGAAACGTTTGCGTGAGCGTATCCGTAAGAAGCGGCCAAATTTGTGGGCGAACAACTCATGGATTTTGCATGACGATAACGCGCCTTCTCACCGAGCTACGATTGTGACTGACTTTCTCGCCAAAAACTCAAAAAACGTGCTTCAGCAACCACCGTATTCGCAGGATTTGGCTTCCTGCGACTTTTTCCTCTTCCTAAAACTAAAATTGCCCCTTCGTGGCACCCGTTTTGAGTCGATTGAAGCCATAAAACAAAATTCGGTGCGAGAGCTAAAGTCCATCCCGGAAAGCGCCTATAAAACATGTTTCGATAATTGGACGTGCCGTCGGCATAGATGTATTGGAGCAAATGGAGCCTATTTTGAAGGCGACCCAATGAATTTTGACGATTAAATGTAAAAATGTTGTTTTAATCGAAAATTCCCGGTACTTTCTTGACAGAGTAGTATACTCGTAATATTTCTCTTATTTTTGTACATTTAGTTTAAAATATCAAAACTGAAAACCCGTGTATTAGTTTTGATTTAACACCAGGAGTTAGAAATTACATAATTCGGTAATTATGATGTTAGTACCAGTGTATGATCGGGTATTTTTTTTAGAGTGATAGAAGTTTAAATTGAAATAAAACACATTCAAATTAAGATTGAAGCCAATTTTCTTATTTGAAAGATAATTTTATTTATGTTTTAAAAATAAGATTCCGGTATATGTCCACCACGACTAGCTCTGAGGAACCGCATTCGACCAGATCAATTTTGTACCACTTTTTCGTGTAATTCAAGCCTCATTTCATCAATAGCATAAATCAAAGACTTGACATAACTCCAAGGAGAATAAACCAGTGGAGTTATGTCGCGTGATCTTGGAGGCCAATTAATTGGACCATTTCTATAAATTATGTTATCGCCAAATCTTTCTTTCAATAAATCAATTGTTACCGTAGTAGCATGAGGTGTAGTACCATCCTGTTGGAATCAAAACGCTTCTGCGTCAATACCATTCAAATTTTGAAACAAATAATCATTGATCATCGATCTGTAACGAGCACCATTCACTGTAACATTAGCTCCAGCATCTTTTTTAAACAAATATGGACCGATGATGCCTCCAACGTGTAAAGCACACCATAGGATGGAGCCTAGAGAACTTCTTGGGGATTGTTCTCACTCCATATACGGCAATTTTGCTTGTTTAAATAGCCGTTCAACCAGAAATGAGCTTCATCACTGAACACAATTTTACGATAAAAAATTGGATCAACTTCAAGCTGTTCTAAGGCCCAATCAGCAAACAAACGACGTTTATTATGGTCAAGTGGTTTTAGTTCTTGAACCAGTTGGATCTTATATGAGTTTAGACCAAGATCTTTACGCAAAATTTTCCATGTGGTGGATGCCCAGAGTCCAACAAGTTTGAACGTCGACGAATAAACAAGTCTGGATCATCATCAACACTATGACTTAACCCAGCGATATTTTCTTCTGTACGTGAAGTTCTTTGTCTTGTTGTTGTTGTTGCATCGAGTAGAGAAAATGTTGTCCGAAATATATCGATAGAACGACGAATAAGCTGCTCTGATGGACGATTATGCAAATCATAAATTTCACGAAGTGAAACAATTTGTAAACGTTGTTGCAGCGTGAGTCTTTCCATGATAATTTGTCAATGCTTACTGAACAGAAATGTCAAAACAACTTGGCTTCTACTTTCTGTCAAATCCCAGTTATCCGTATCGAAAGTTCTATCACTCTAAAAAAAATCACCCGATGCAATGAAGTATTTGGGAATCATCTTAATTTGAAGAGAGTTAGACTTATGTGATCATGTCTTGCATTTCTACGTTAAGTTTATTGTTATGTGCTGCTAAGTTCTACCAGTAAATTTTATTATGATCTATGCGTCTCATATAAGATATTCTCAATGAATAAAATGTGAAAATTTGATATAACAGTTTGTTATTTTATCTCTAATACATGCTAAAAGACATATGTTCCATAATTTTCTATTATTTTCCATAAATAGATCAATAATCGAAGATTATTTCATTTATTTTCAATTTATTTTTAATTGTCATTATAAAATAAAACACTTGTTTACATTTTCTACTTTATTTTTGGTATTGACGTACGTTTCGTCTTTGCTAGAAAGACTTCATCAGAATACCTGCAACGGCCCAATCTATCATAAATTTATTTTTAACTGGCCAATATCAGGGAGGATTAAAATTCATCAAACAAATACAAGGTAGCAATTCCAAGATAATAGAGAATATCAAAGATCGAATTATTTTCAGCTCTTATTTTATATTGGCGGACGCTCATAAATTATAGGCAATATACGAGATAATGTTTGCGGTGCTCTAGTCGATATATGGCGCCCTTGCCGATATAAGGCGCCCTTGCCGATATAAGGCGCCCTTGCCGATATAAGGCGCCCTTGTTGATAAACGGCACCCTTCTTTATAATCAAACTCATTTTGGAATATTTTAGTCAATGATGGATAATAGAACAGAAAGATTTCTTTTTATCATGTCATTTTAAAGTTAAGGATTACAGATTAAGGATTTACAACTCCGGTATCAGTACCTAAACAGCTATATAATATAATATCATGATGCTATCTAGATTTTATTCTGGAAAAGTACAAAAGATAGACTAGTAACCTGATTTGTAGATTAATATTTAGATTATTATGAATTCTACCGATTTTTGCCACTATTCGTGAAATCAATTAGTAGTTCCCTGATGTTACAACATACGTGAAATTTTGAATATCCAAGTGTTTTGGACAGTCAAAAGAATTATCGAAATATTTGCCAATTCATAAATGTTATTTTTAAACTATTGAAATTTTAGCGAGTCAATTATATATAAGCACCCTCCTTCTCCATAAAAAAGATAGCCTAGGTTGTCTATATACAGAGCAATAATGCGTTGCACTTTCATAGACGCCAAAGCAGACATCTTAAAAATTTCGTTCGAAAGCGGACTCTTGTAGTTTTATTTTTGCATCTCAGAAAATTATTTTCATATAGGTTGTTCTTGAAAAAATATTATTCAACAAATGGGTAATTTTTCAAATGGATCACTCCATATATTTTAATATATTTTTTTTACTTTCACATCTCAGAAAATTATTTTCATATAGGATGTTCTTGAAAAAATATTATTCAACAAATGGGTAATTTTTTAAATGGTTCACTCCATATATTTTCATATATTTTTGATGGCCTGCAATATCTCTATTATGATGAACAATATAAGACATATTTTTTTAACGGCACAGATCTTTTTCAGAGAAAACTGCAAAAAGTTGAGAGAATAATAGTTGGCTAAAGGTCCTCTAGCGATTGGCAGAAGCAATCGCAACACGAATTTGATCAGAAATTTTTTTAACTGAACAATTTGCCTAGTCATCATTCTTAAACATTCAACCTGTTATATACAGGGAGTCCGTTATTAATGGCCAAACATAAAGAAATTAAAATTGTTAATTCTCGATTTTTTCAAATGTAGAGAATTGAATGTCTCACATTTTTTCGGAAGTAACTTTAGGGATATGTTCACTCCTGCGTTCAGCGGGAAAAATCACGTTGTGGTGTCACGAAAAATGACATCACAACTAAAAATTTTATTGAAATAATAAATATGTGCTATGAGGTAGCTTCTAAACTCTTTGTTTCCGGATTCAAGTTGTGTCGTCCCAACTTGTAGTCCCTGAATTCATCAGATTGACGTGGGGTGCCAAGAACGCCTTTCACTTTGTTCGATGTTGGAACGCCGGTTATCGGAAAGCTCGTGCTCTGCTCTACTTCAAGCAGGTGAGGACGGTGAACTAAAAATTGGAAAGCGAAATTCTAAGCAAGGGGCGGGTACGCCACAAATATAATAACCAACTGATTTTGAAAATAGTTTAAAAAATTAAACCTGCGGTACAAATTAT
The DNA here is from genome assembly GCA_034642435.1 of Megalocaria dilatata. Classification (NCBI taxonomy): domain Eukaryota; kingdom Metazoa; phylum Arthropoda; class Insecta; order Coleoptera; family Coccinellidae; genus Megalocaria; species Megalocaria dilatata. The sequence goes on along the minus strand of CM067854.1, from coordinate 96,435,378 downwards.
TCAGGAATTGTTCGGTAAAGCACTACTCGATCATCGAATGATTTCTCGCAATTGCTGCTATTTATTGTAGGAAATTTAGTTGACATCATTTTCAAAATCTATAGAAAACTATTATGAACCCTCAAATTATTTTCACTGAGCTAGTTACAAAAGTTAGGAATATTCCCAAAATCATAATCCCTGAGTGTCAACATAAGTAATCAACCAATACATCAGTGTTTTATCGACATTCCAAAAATCGATTATCAATCATGACTTTCGAAGCTTCCAATGAAAAATGAAAGGGGATTAAGACAACTGATCTAGTAATAACAATATTTCACTGAAATAAAACTTCACAAATAAAAAAAGAAACAAACAAACGAAAAATGGAAAATTATTCACCTTCATCTAAGGGGTCAACATCTCCAATATTTCCTGGATCTTCAATAACATTTTTGAAATATTCCTGGTTATACGGAGACATAAAATGTTAAGTTCTTCCATATCTATTTTTTAGCACTCAATTTTAAAGACTCGGAATATAATATTGTAAGTAGTGTATAACTAACTGACTAACTAACCAAGTAACTAACTAACTGAAGAATTTACTAACTAGCTAACTAACTAACTAACCAACTAATTAACTAACTAACTAACTGTGTAACTAACTAACTAAGTAACTAACTAACTAAGTGAATAACTAACTAAGTAACTGACTAACTAAGTAATTAACTAACTGAATAACTAACTAACTAAGTAATTGATTAACTAACCAACTAACCAATATTTTTAGATTAATCTCTTCTTCTTGGTGCGATATTTCGAATTTCGAAAGTGTGGTCCTCATAAGAGTCTCCTGTGAAAATCTTTTACGGCTCATCCTTTTGAAAATGCAGACATTGAATTTTCAGCCAAGAAAGATATAAATGTTGTATAGTTGGCTATAAAGCCATCTTCATTCTTCTTTCTGCGTGTTGCTAAGCCTTCTAAACTTTGTATTGATAGAAAAGCCTTCCCTCATCATTTTGTACAAAGTAAATGAATTTCTGGATCTACATTTTGGTATGATGTTGTAACAGTCATCTGGTACGTATTTCACTCAATCTTTAACATATTGCTCTATCCAACCAAAATCACGATCATTTGGAAGAAAGGAATAACCAGAAACCATAAATTTGTGATCATTTATTTCTATATAAGCATCTGCAATGAGTTTCAGCCGAATTAAGCACTGATTAAAATTACGGTTCTAGAAACCGATTTCTTGAAATTTCTATTACCATTGCTCATACTCCTTATTTATGCATATTATTGCATGAAGTGATGCATGTGGCGGCCAGAACCGTAATTTTAAGCAGTGTTTATTTGGGCTGAAAGCTATGGTAATAGAAATTTCTAGAAATCGAGACAGTGTAACATACACTGTCTCGATTTCTAGAACTTTCTATTGCGGTATTGATTTATTTGAAAAGCAATAATATGCTATGCTGTTTTTGCTTTCGTCAAACCTAACTCTTGTGCACCCCTTGAATCTACAGTTTCACCCCATGTATACATGAAAGATCTTTCCTTTTCAGCTAATCCATGTATGCCAAGATTGTAAACGAACATGTTCCTTTTGTAATATGCAATGGAACGTATTAAAGTTGGAACAGGCATAGCTTTCTCTAGGTCAAACATGAAAGCATAAACTTTTCCATTGTTCAAAATTTACGAGCAATTGTCAATTCCTAAATGTTTCTGGCATTTTCTGGCTTTTGCTAAATGCAAATTGTGCTGCGGTTTAAATTACCTTTTTCCTGATCATCGGTACCTCACTCCGATTTGCCTTTGAGTAAGTCATATTTTACGCAAATATCCTTGGAGGGAACGTGAAAATGCAAATTGAAATCACTGTTGAAAATGTTCCTGTAAATCGCTTCTGATACTGGAGTAATGTTTTCCGAGAAACATTTCTCTTTGTAAAGATTATACTTATGCTCAGACTAGAGCCTAGATATTTCCTATTAGTATTAGGACTTCTAGTATAATGAGACTGGTATGCAGGGAAACTATTTATGTGCTCACGTATAGTTTGCACCTTCTGTTCGAGAGTCTTATTCACTGGTGTATGGTTTCCCCATGAATCTTCTCCAGGAGATGAAACTCGAGCACGTTGAAAGGGCCTTTTCAGTCGACCATTTGAAATTTTAAATGTTTGTGAAAAATATCATTTACATACCTTTTGTGAAATATTTTCAACTGTGACGAAGTATTCATTTGTAGCCGATTTTCCGTTTGTTTCAACTCGTGACCGTCTTTGTTTGATGCAATTTATTTTAACCAAGCCACAAATAAATGTATTTTGCGCCGAAAACTCGCCCATTTTCCAAAAAATTTCGAAAACTACTATTCTATCTACCTCAACCATTCTCTCAAAGCACTTGTTCTTACAGCTGCAATTAGCATTAGAAATATTTTTGCCAATATCTTCTTATCAGAGGTACTCAAATATTCTTGGCCTGCATTTCTTCTCTTTTTTCTAATATATTTCTTATGCTTTTTTGGCTCTCTAATACACTTTCTTCCAGTTTATTTTCTTTTATTTTTTCCCTTATGCTACAATAGTGAGCATGTGAACATGATGCTCTGTACTTCAACTGCGCATTAACTTGATCATCCTCGTATGTATCTATACAAAAAATTAAGGTAATCCTTTCATTTGAAAAAGAAAGAAATAAAGATAATTTTACCTGAAAATGATGAATCATAGCTGCTTTCTAACTCATATTCACCACTACTAGCGCTGAATGGTTCCTTCTCAGATTCAGAATCCAAATACCTCATATTTATCGATATTATTTAGTGAAAAAAAAAATCTGTTGAATACGCTTTCAATACTACGTTAAACGGCAGAATGGTCTAATATATAAGAAAAACAAATGTTAACTTCCGCTATTTTATTGATTTACACGACAATTGTTTCGTCATACCATGATGTCATCAGGTGAGTATTTGAACTGAGTATGCTTTATAGATTGGTTAACATACCCATGACGAAAGAAAATTTTGACAACGAGTATAAAACCATTAAACGAATAGCTTTCAATAATGATTTTAATCCGTTAATTGTAGACAATTTACTTGATAAAATAAATTGCAAGAAAGCAATATCACTTGTATATCCAAAATTTCAAAAATTCAAACGAAACCAAATTTATTTCATTAACTTACATAGGCCAAAAATCTGAAAAGATTGCTAGATATTTAAAGAAAAAAAAATATATAACTTCTCTTTTAAAATCATTAATTCATTAGGCAGCTTAATAAAAAATGAAAAAGACGTCATTTCTAAAAACAAAAAAGCAGGAGTTTACAAGTTAACATGTAGTGATTGCCCATGTGTATATGTGGGAAAGGATACGAGAACATGAAAAATGTTACATTAATAATAAACCGAATTCAACTTATGCCAACCATTTGTTAGAGACTAGCCATAATTTTAATATGAACTATGAAATATTACATATAGAAAACAAAAGTCAGAAACTAAATCTGTTAGAAACTTTAGAGATCAATAAATATAATGAAAGACAAATTTTATTGAATGATCAAATAGATTTAAACAGATCCCCCTACTTAATAGTTTTCATTAACTGTAAACCATCTCTTTCCACCCCTCTATTTTCTGTACCAGAGCTGTGTATTTAAGATCACGTTTTGCATTGTATACCTCAGTTTAAATACTCACCTGATGAAGTCATGGTATGACGAAAAAATTGTCGTGTAAATTAATAAAATAGCGAAAGTTAACATTGGTTTTTCTTATATTGAAGATGAATTTCCGTGAAGTAAAGACCGAGACAATCAAAAAAAGAATGGTCAAAGTTACACATGTACCAGTCTGGGTTTCAACGCCATGATGATATTGCAACTGGCCAAAAATACTAAACACATCTGCTACTAAAGTATGAAAACTACTCTCTTGAAATTTTATTAGCATATAGAATTCTGTATTGAAAACCGAATGCATATCATTGCCAGAAAATGTTTTTTTGGACTTGGACCATTCTGGTTCTCAACGGCTCAAATATCTGGGGTGCAGTTATCGGCAGTTTTGAGATTGGTCCTGATTTTTTCGAAGGAAGTCTCGACGGTGCTGCATATTTGAATTCCCTTCAGAATATTCTTCCTGGATTATTAGCAGTATTACTCACGCAAATAAGACACGAAATGTGTTTTCAGTATGATGGAGCACTCGCTCATTATTCTCGTCCTGTGAGAAATTTTCTGGATCACCACTGTCCAAATAGATTGGTAGGGGTGGGGGCGGACTGAAAAGATTGTCTGCTAGATCACCGGAACTCACCCAACCACATTTATTTTTGTGGTATCACATTAAGGGAATAGTCCATGATGTACTTCCAATATTAATTCTCAATATACGGGTGAGAAAAGTGAATACGCTTTTTATAAGACTCCACCCATGCTGACCACGGTTAGTAGATCATTCCACGTTCGAATTGCTTTGTGTTAGAGAGAATGCCGACAACACTTTGAATATGTAGTAGATCATGATATTGCAATAAAATAAATATGTACCGAATATCACCTCAATAATTTCTACCGCAGGTTTCATTGTTTGAAATATTTTTAATATCCGTTAATTATTATGTTCATTAATCAAATACAATTTTCAGTTATGATGACATTTTTCGTGTCTGTAGAACGCAAAAAGGAAGATAGTCAGGAAGGTTACTTCTGAGAAAATGTGAGGCATTCAATCGTTCACCTTACATAAAAACAGAATGTTTCATTCGAAAAATCGAGAAATAACAATTTGAAGTTTTTCACAGATGGCCATTAATAACGGACATCCTGTATATAAGGTTGATCATTTGGGAATGATGACTAGGCCAATCTTTCAGTTAAAAAATTTCTAATAAAATTGAAAAAGGCTTTTTACTTTATAGAAGAAATATAACAAAATTTGAATATCAAAACAGATTTAATCTGTTAGTCCTCTACAATTTTTGATTTCAAAAAAATTTTCATTCAACAAACTTTTAGAATTAAATTAATGTCTACAATAAGCACCGCTTATAATATAAATATAATTTATTTGAAATATTTAATATATTCACATAAGTTAATTCAGAAATCTCTCAAAATATGCACTATATCTTCAAAAAACAATTATAATTCTGGTAATCTCTTCATCGGCCCTAAATAATATTCCAAATATCAAAATCAAATAACTATCACTATATCTCACCTCACACGTGTTTAACAGGATGATTGCTTCAAACAGACTAACTTTAAAATTCAAGATGGTCTATGTTCTTCACAAAATCACAGAAAAGTGTTTTTAAGGTTATATTTAAATCATTGCCATTTTTTTTAAATCAAAATTGTAGAAGACTAACAGATTAAATCTGTTTTGATATTCAAATTTTGTTATATTTCTTCTATCAAGTAAAAAGCCTTTTTCTATTTTATTTTATATATAATATATAATTATATTTAGGCTTAAATAAATCTCATTATGGAATGTCAATGATTCAAATATAACCTTAAAAACACCTTACATTTCTGTGATTTTGTGAAGGACATGCACCATCTTGAATTTTAAAGTTAGTCTGTTTGAAGCAATCATCCTGTTGAACACGTGTGAGGTGAGATATAGTGATAGTTATTTGATTTTGATATTTGGAATATTATTTACTGCCGATGAAGAGATTACTAGAATTATAATTGTTTTTTGAAGATATAGTGCATGTTTTCAGAGATTTCTGAATGAACTTATTTGAATATTTAAATATATTAAATATTTCGAATAAATTTTATTTTTTGAGAAGTCCTTAAGTTGTGTTCATGTTTTAAAAGGCAATTGGTGTTCTTAATGGTAAGATCAGAAACAAAATTTTGTCTCCTCTAAATATTTATTCATTACTTTCAATGACTTTTTTTATATCTGTTGGTTTATTTATTCCATTTAACATTATATATTGAGTTTTGATTATATACGTCTATTAAATATAAGCGGTGCTTATTCTAGACATTAATTTAATTCTAAAACTTTTTTGAATGAAATTTTTTTTGAAGTTAAAATTGTAGAAGACTAACAGATTAAATTTGTTTTGATATTCAAAAAAAGTTTTGACGTTCAAAAATAACTCTAATTTAATTTGTGTTACGATTGCTTCTGGCAATCGGTAGGGAACTATTAGCGAAGTACCGTCTTTTCATCTTTTTGCAGTATCCTCTGAAAAAGATCTGTGTCGTTAACATATATAATATATCATTATAAAGATATTGAAGGCCATTTAAAATTAATGAAAATAGATGGAGCGATAGGTTTAAAAAAATCACAGAATAATTTTGTTTGGGAACACCCTGTGTATTAATTTGTTCGAGCCTGTATATTAGAAAATAATTACATGAGATTCAGAAATGAAAGTAGGTACAGGGAGCCTGCTTTCGAACGAAATTTCTAAGATATGCGGTACGACAGCGAGGTAAGCTTAACGCTCTACAGCAGGTCTCAGTATAATAATTTACGGATAGTAAATTATCTGTTCAAATCTGAATAAATTACCGATTAGATCAATAATTAACTGATTTTGACAGCAATGTTCATAATTTGGACTTTCAGTTTAGTATGAATACTCTCACTGTTAATCCAACAAAACAGAGGTATTTATTTTCTGTCTCTTCCAGAGGAATTCTGTACTGATTTAATTAGATAAAATTAATTATATAAGCTTCTTCTTTTAGTTACACATTTAATATGATTTCTAACTTTTATGATGGAAAATATTCGTTCAAAAAGTCCATGAAAAAAAATTATTTTAACTTCCACTAATTTTATAGTTTAGATAACAATTGTTTCGTCATCCTTTAACTTCATGAAGTAAGCATTTAATCTAATTATACAATGCAAACATGTTCAGGGTTAAAGAAACACCAACTTTTCAAGAAAAAGGCCAACTAGTTTCGATTTAACATAAATAGAGGTTAATACTTGATAGAAGGTGAATAAAATTATTCAAATATTTTAATATTAGCCTTCTACATATTTAATTTCAGAAAATTATATTTAATAATTATAACTTCAGGAATTAAATTGAAATAGTGTCATATATGTACCACTTATATAAAACGACATATAAAATAACATTCATTATAAGATATCCAAATGATATAACAAAATCCAATAAATAAAAATTGTTAAACAAAATTCTATAAATTAAATATTTTGAATAGACAAAATTTTGTTTCTGTTGATCAATTTTATGAAAACAAATATCTTTCAAACATGTTTGACATAATCTTAAGAAATTCATCATAAAAATATCTTACTTAGAATATCCAATATTATTGGATATCTAAGTTACTTTGTATAAAATCTCAAGATATGTGAAAACATTACTGAAAAACAAGTTTTGAGAGAGACTTTGCTTGGTCAGTATTCAAATAATTCATATTCAATAAAATATAACATCAATCAACAACAAATATTTAGAAACTTCTGGTGAATGAGTGCTGGGATCGAGGGTAAACCACAGAGTTATTCATTCACTTGTAAGATAACCTTATATTACATTTAAATTTCTCAGCACTCATTTACCAGAAGTCTAAATTGTTGAAGGGTGAGTAAATATTTGTTGTTGATTGATGTTATATTTTATATAATAGGAATTATTTGAATACTGACGAAGCAAAGTCTCTCTTAAAACTTGTTTTTCAGTAATGTTTTTACATATCTTGAGATTTTATACAAAGTAACTTAGTTTAATATCCAATAATATTGAATATTCTAAGTAAGATAGTTTTATGAGGAATTTCTTAAGATTATGTTGAACATTTTTGAAAGTGATTTGTTTTCATAACATTTATCAGCAGAAACAAAATTTTGTCTATTCAAAATATTCAATTTATAGAAGGGTTCTAACAGATTTATTCGATGACTTTTATTTTCATTGTGTAATATTTCATGAACGTTCTTCAAATAATATCCTGTTTCTAGCAAGTTATTTGCATATCTTGATTTTTCTTCTAGATATAATATTTTTCCGGTTATATGGATATTACATATTACGCAGTGAATTTAAAATATCATACATTGAAAATAGAAATAATTGACCTAATCCTTTTTTTTTAGATTTGGCGAAAGCATTTGATACTGTGAATCATGATATAATGTTAAACAAATTGAACAGTTATAGTACTAGAAGTAAAGCATATCAACTACTCACACCATATCTAAGAAATAGGTGCCATAGGGTGAGAGTTAATAATGTTTTGGGCGATTATTGTAAAATGAATACTGAAGTTCCTCAGGGACCATTGCTATTTATATTACCTGTTTACGATATTTTTAACACCGTGCCTAAAAATGTATTGATCTCTTTTACTGATGACACCGTAGTTATGTCGACTGGAAAAAGTTGGAGAGAAGTAGAGGAAAATTTAAATAATAATCTAAAGATTATAATTTACGTTTGGTTAACTTCAAACAAACTCTCTCTAAATATAGATAAGTATACATAACTTCTGGTAGTTACTGTGATACCGTTCCAGAGTCTTTAAATATCTATATAAATGAAAAATAACTAAATAGAGTTGACTCGGTTGAGTACTTGGGAATAAGTTTGGATTATAACATCAGATGGGACAAACATATTAAATAGATGCTGGATAAGACAAAGTACTCATTGTTCATTTTTCACAAACTTTTCAAAATAATGAGCAGTAAGGTTCTTCTTATGTTCTGTTATGCATTCTGCCATAGTATCATAATTTATGGAATCATTGCTTGGGATGCAGCTTATACTAACTGTTTGAGTTTTTAGAGAATAAACAAAAAATAATCTTGAAAATAGTTAATAAGAATATGGTTGCTAAAAACTGCCATCTGAATGTTGAATAATTGCTCTCTCTCTCTCTCACTTGAATCGCTGAAATATCATTAAAACAAACTTGAGAGGGAATTTTTTTAGTCAACAAATATCATTAGAAACAATTTATCCAATTGCCAATGAGACTCAGGACTGTCAGTAGTAAGAGTAGTATTGAAAGAGCAATAAGCGTTCACAACTCACTCTCAAACGAACTTAAAATTTTAAATGGTGGATATTTCAGAAAAAATAGATTGAAATGGTGGACTGCAGTCAATTTATGACAGGAATTCTATATTTGTTGTTACATCAAAATAGAAAATACTCTAAACAAGAGGAGAAAAACCATCAAATACAAAATTGACAAAAATTATCAAATACAATATTTCTATATTATATTCGATAATTTTTGTCAATTTTTTATTTGATGGTTTTTCCCTTTTTGTTTAGAGTATTTTCTATTTTGTTTATTGTGTACATATGTGGTTGACTGAACGGAACTCTCAAACAGATAACTGGATTGCCTCGGCGAGTTGCACATCTGTTGTACCCGTGTGTATTTTCGTTTATAAATTAATAATCTTTCTTCCGGAACCATAGACATCAATAGATAGAATGAAAACAAATTCTTTTTAATGATCAAATGGACCTGAATAAATCCCCACTGCTTGATATTTTTTGATATCATCTTGAAATTTCTCCAATGTGTGTAAACTAATTTTAGTTACCTCTACCTTTTACTCGCCCGTCCATATCATTTGTAACAGAGTTTAATACTAAATATTATTCTTTCGTTATAAACTCAGTTCAATTGATCACCTGATGATGGTTTGACGAAACAATTGTTGTGTGAATTGTTGCAACGAAAGATCACATTTTTTTCATTAATTTTTAGACGAACTTCCGTCAATAATAATCTAAACAATCGAAGATAATTTTAAGGAACGAGCCAATATATGTTTATTAACTTGGAGATCATTGGTTACATTTGTATGAAACTTTTTGCACTTTAATAAAATTTTCAAGATTGTTGTACATTACTTCATATGAACAGTCGTATGCTTGCGATTACACACATACAAAATATACTCCTCATGACACTGAATGACTTAATTACAAAAAATTACAAAACACTCATTTCTTTTATATTAGGTGTATGATACTTTTTGCGAATAATAAGAGGCGGTTTTTGAAGTAACTTATTCAAATATTTAAACATATTAAATATTTCAAATAAATAAGTTTTGGAGAAGGTCTTAAAATTATGTTTTGTATTTTTGAAAAGGATCTAGTTTTCATAAATATAAGTCCAGAAACTGAACATATTTTCAAATGTTTGTCAAAGGTAAAACATACGTACCACGGCCTTTCTGACGAGTTCAGGTGCGTATGTTTGGAACGATATTACTAATTTTTAATTTTAACTAATAATTTATTTTTTTGGTTTTTTCATTCCATTTTATATTGTATAGTGAATTTTGATTTTCATACGTCCATTAAATATAAGCAGTGTTCATTATCAGACATTAATTTAATTCTAAAAGTTTTTTGAAAAATTTTTTTTGCAATTTAAATTGTAGAAGACTAACAGATTAAATCTGTTTTGATATTCAAAGTTTTTCTTTTTTTGTGTTCCGCAGTTGCGATAATTTGCTGCTGCAATCGATCTGGTGTTGTGAAGTATCAATTATAGATTAATTGCCATGATTTAAAGATCCATTTAGAAACCGTACAACCTAAACAATGAGATTAACTAAACATGAGGTTGCTAACCATCTCCGGGTTTCGTGAAGTATAGTTAGTAGTATAAAGCGTGGAATCGCTGTCGCAACTATGACGTAATTTGGTATTGGAATCAATTATTGTTCCCTTTGTCGAAGCCATAGGCGACATTTTACGTCAGTCGACGATAATACTCTTTTACACCAGGAAAGCATCATCAAGATTGTATTGTACATTTCTGCACTGCAATGTCACAGCAATTATACCACTTACCTAACCCAACACAGACATTACAACAGATCGCCATTGCTTTGATTGACACTTGGTATAACATTTCTAAAGCTTTCATTGATGACTTTATTAGCACAATATCTAATAGAGGAACAGCACTACGTATAATAGAGCTAGAGAAAGCCCTATCCGATATTAAACCGTGATTTCAAGGTGTTTCTAGAGGAACGAACCTTTTTTCAAGTTTGCAGATTCCATCAGGTCCGAATCTTCATTTTGTGTATTTCTCTATTACGTTGTCCTTCTAAATCAGTTCTATTTACGGCTGCCATTTCTCGGAGGTTAACTGTATGTAGAGACCTACCTTAATACATCTGTACAGTTTTTAGATATCATACAGACTTATTCTGTTAACCTCCTACAAATAGTAATTTCAAAAAAAACTTATTTGAAAACTTTTAGAATTAAATAAATATCTTGAAAACACTGTTTCAATTGAGTTGACATTTAGAATTAAAACTCATTATAGAGTACCAAAAGGAAATAAAAGAATTCAAAGAAATATAAACTATTAATTCAAAATGCTGAACAAATACTTGTAGGATACAAAATTTTGTTTCGTTCCTTGTTTTATGAAAACTAAATCCCTTCCCAAAAAAGCAAAACATCACCTCAAGAACTTCTTCAAAAACAACTTGCTTTAAATAAGTCCCTTCAAAAAAATTCCGGAAACATGCAGAATATCTTCAGAAAGCAATTTCATCAGCCCCACATTATATTTGAAAAATAATTAACGAAAAATATCCTACCAGACAAACTGAATGTACTCATCTGAACAAAGCATTAAAATGAAGTGGACTTTTAAAAAATCATACGTATTCTATGTTCGTCACAGAAAATAACACAAAGTTTGTAAACTATTTCATGAACTCCGTTAAAACGAAATGATAATATGTATAAATGTAAATCGAAATATATTATTATTATATATACAATAAAATAATAAAAAGAGGTTTTTTCTTGACCTCCTACAAATTTTAATTTCTACCAAATTTTCATTCAAAAACTTTTAGTATTAAATGAAATATATATCTAAGAAACACTGTTTCAATATAGTAGACATTTTGAATTAACACTCATTACACGGTACCAAAAGGGAATAAAAGAATTGAAAGAAATATAAATTCTCAATTAAAATTACTGAATAAATACTTGAAGGATACAAAATTCTGTTTCGCACCTTGTTTTATAAAAACAAAATTACTTTCTGAAAATGCAAAACATATCCTTAAGAACTCCTTCAAGAATAACTTTCTTTAAATGAATTCCTTCAAAAAAATTCCCAAAACATTCAGAACATCTTCAAAAAGCAATTTAGAATTCCCACAATTGAAACTCATCAGCCCTACTTCATATTTCATTTTATTTTTTTATTTCATTATTTTATCTAAAAATCTATAATCGCTTTTCTAATTCCTCTTATGGAGTATTATATATACGCAAATTATCCATTTCAATTTTTGGGCAATATTTATACAATATATGTTTATTCTCAATCAAATTTTGTAACCAGTTTTTAAAGCTTCTATTACTGTGGTAGTCCCAAATTATGAACAAATATTCAAATATGTAGTCTTCCTGATAACTAATTTGCTGGATTTTTTCTTTGATAAATTTCAGAAATAAATTGGTCTTCAATCTTGTTTCCAAGGTTACCTAATTTGCCTATTTCCGGACTCATTACGCTCATGTCGGCTTGAAAACATTTCAAGTTCTCATGTCAGTTTTACCTAACATTGAACGTTCGTGCAGACAGACGTAGCTTTAAGAGAATTGAATAAAATAATATAGATTATTTCCACAATTCATTGATAATTGCTTCGTGAACACTGTGGCTCTGCCAAGTTTACATTTTGAACTGAGTTGAAATGTAGGCATTTAGTATAGAACCAAATTTTCTGTTTTTATCCTACTTCATAAAAGAAGTTTGAAATACCACAGGACCAAAAAGCTGGTTTCAGCTTCTGACAAAAAAATTATTGAATAGGATTTTCATGGAATTTGATGGAAATTCATTTCAATTAAATGATAGTTTATTATGTAACAAACACAAAATGATGCACATTTTGCACCAGTGTGAAAGTTTGCGACAAGAGTGTTGAAATTCAAACGAGTGCAAAATTGCTATTCTGTATGAGTAACGTACTATACTTTTTCTACGACAACGACCATTTTACAAACACACAAGTAAATATACAAATATTTAATTTATTACTTTGACAAACTGATGAAATTTGTCATTCGTCCTATCACGGAACTGCATTCTATAGCCCTATTCTATAAGCTACCCCAGTTTTTGTTATCGAAAATAGCAGATCGATTACTACGTATTCCATTTCGCATTTGTTGCCTGGCAATCAGCGCAAAATGAAATTGGGTACAAAATGTAGCTTATTATGATTTAATTGACACTCTCGATATGAACATTTTTCGATGTTGGCGTAGAAAAAGTAATATAAATTATTTCAGTAGGTGAACGACAATTGTTTGCAGTGTCAAGTTTACAGTTGAAAATGTAAGCCACAGTGTTGGGGAAACAATTGTCGTTTACTCAATGCACTGTGGAAAGAATCTTTATTATTTTATTCAATTGGAATGACCTACCATCAAGTAAGGACCAATTCAATTAAATTTTTGATTCAAGCGAATGCGAGTTGTGCGGTTCGATGCAAATAAATTCAAAATCAGCAGAGAGAAACCCCAACATCTAACCTTCGATAGGATTTCCTGAGCAGACACTGCTCTGAAATGTTTGGATGTATCTCTATATATGGAACGTAGGTCCAGATGGCCTAAAATTTTTTTCTAGGTAACTATAAGTGGAGATCTGCAAAATCATTAGATGTGAAAATAAATAACGACAAGGAAACTTATGCAAAATTTCTTGAGGATCGTGTGATATGAACAATAAGTGCGTTATGCTCCTGATTTCACGTCAGTGGTTTACACTATTGCTTATTTGAAAATTAAGCCTGGAGTATAGTACAATGTCCGACAAGCTTAACGCCTCATCATTTTTCATTAAACTCGGTTATTCCTTGCATATAATTCAGCTGACTGATTTTTGAGTGGATAAAGAATCATTTGATCTTTGATCTTGAAAATGAAAATGATGGAATTTATATTTATGGCCAAATAATGGGACAAGTAGTAATTTTTCTCCATTTCAGACCTTCTAAATGTTATTTGAAATTTCATATATGGGAGGCTAACATTACAAAGCACATTTTAAAACCTTGCTCAATGTCTGATGTGGGATATCCAATAAACTTATTTTTTACTTTCAGTGAAGAGTTCGAGCAGTAATATCACCATTCCATCGTTCTTTCTGATAATCCTGTTTGGTATGATGATGTTCTGCAATAAATATTAAGTCTTTTAAGGAAAATCATAAAGCAGCATGGATTCATCAGAATCGGAAAGTGGTGATGTGATAATTAATTCTGATTATGGATAAAGTGATATGAATGTTTGTGACTGAAGTGATTATTTTCCGAACAATTTTCTGTAATCTTGCTGATGAAATGTTAGTAATATAGTCAACACATTGTACATATCTACATATATCATTATTTTTGTTCTAAACATTGAAAGTTGTAGATTTTTGTCGATTTAGTAGATGAGTTCACTTTTAAAATTTAATTTTTAACCGAAAATAATTTAAACCATACTTATCTTTCCTTATAATGATTAGAAACAGAACCGAATCACTTGTGGTCAGAATGAAGAGTCAATTAATTAAAACTTTTTATTACCCATTTCCTTAAAGAACTGATGAAATTAACTGATGTTAAATAAGACATTAATGATTGAAATTTCTATAACGACTTCTTGAACTTCTGAAGGCATATACGTATTCAGGAAATGATCATATATCTACAAATGCGAAACTTTATAGTTTTTATACATTCAGCTATAAATAGTATATTTGTAAATTTTCGTGATGTGAGATGTTCAATTTAGTTGGCAGTGTTCAATTTGAATATTGAGATTACACAAATATTTCCAATTACTTGAATATATACTTCAACGGATTCTGATTATGAATTTTTAACAAACTCCTTCGGTTTTATTTCATTGATATGACAGGTTTTGAGGAATGCTAGCTATTTAACATGTAAATAATAGTTTTGTTTATAATAAAGAAATGCACATAATTTTCGACACTTTAGAGTTAAACTCATCAACTATTCTTCGATATGTTAGTATAGAACTTGAATACCTTGTGATAAATTTGTAAATTTCCAGCGAAAATCCCATAAATGTATGTAATGAAATCATTTGTACAGCCTTGCTTATTGTGTGAATCTGCTGAATATTTTCTCTGATTATAGTAATAACCTATCGATTCAAAATATATTAAAGAAACTTCTGTCTTAGGAATGTCAGCTTGAGAATATATTTTCAAATTACCAAGAAAAATATGTATTCCTTATTGAGGGATTTGGACGACTTAATTTCAAATAAATGGTTTGGAAAATGTTTACGTTTTCATATAATCTCCCTTCTAGTAAAATAAGATATTTTTACAGCTAAATAGTTCATTAGGTACCAGATATTTGGCACCAGGTAAGTGGTCATCAGGAACAATACATTACGTTCTCTCAGGTTCACTAGATTTTTCATTATATATCCTATTATGAAACAGCATTCAAGATCCAGTTTTTTATTTCCAGAAACCAGAATCACGTAATCTTGTACCAGAATTAAGACTTAGTTCATAAATTATTCTTAAGAAACTTACTTTTCAGAATATTTGTTGATAATGATTCTATACCAAAAATGATCTTCGATATTTAAATACCACATCTATAGGAAATTGAGTTTATTGATTGAGATAATGTAGAGTACAGTTAATGAATGAACATCTATAAGGAAGGTGTAAAAGGTCTTAATATTAATATTGTGATTTTACATTGTGTTAAAAGGTATTAGGAGTATAAATAAGTTCGTCCGGTTTTTGAAATTGAAACTTTCTAACTTGAATGGAGTATGCGGTTGCACTATTTAAAATAATTCACACAATTTTTATGTTTCACAATTTATTCAGAATCATGACACGTGTTTCGATCTTTCGACCTGCTTCAAAGGAGTACAAAAAGGAACTAAACTTAAAATTGAAAAATGTTCTATTTATTACACGTCTGATATATGTGTATTTTTAAAGCGCATGGCAATCACTGGAAACTTAAAAATTGAAAAAGGTTCTATTTATTACACTTCGGAGACCTGTGTATCTTCATGACGCATGGAAATAACAGCATTCAATATAGGGCCGAATAGTATTTGGGAATTTGTTGAATTCACCTTTTTGTCAACTGCTCTTTTGATTGAAAGAATCTGCAAATAGTCCATCAATTTACCCTTATTAACATTATATAGTAAAGTGACATCTGGCTCGTTACACAAATGATTGTTTTTTATACAATATTCTGCAAAACCGATCGATTTCTGGTTTTTCGAAATAGACATCCTATGTTCTTCGATTCTATGCTGTAAAAATCGGCCTTTCTGTCCTATATATGTAGCATTACAATCCTCACAAATAATCTGGTAAATCCCCGATTCGGGAAAGTTTTCTTTATTCTTCACCAAAATCTTTGCTAAATTATTTCTATTTACTTCTAAAGAATTAATTCCTATTTCATGAAGACCATTAGAAATCCTACTGCTAAAACCTTCTATATAAGCCATTGAAAACCAAATTTACTTTTCTTCATGAGACTCATTTATATTGATATAATTTTTTTTTTGATATTGTGGTAAGTTGATTAATATAAAAACTTAGCACAATATTGAAAGAAAATTATATCGATTTGAATGATCCTTATGAAGAAAAAAATCTATGGTTTTCAATGCTTATATAAAAGGTTTCAGCAATAGGATTTTTAACCCTTTTTGCTTTTCGCGTTGGAGCAGTTGTTCACACTTGAAAAAATGACGTCTCTTCACTTCAGTTCATACAGCATCCAATTTCTTATCTTTTGGATAATTTCCATTGCTTATAAACGATACTAGATGACTGGTTGAGTTACTCTAAGTATTTTTCCGAGTTCCTTTTTGTTTGTGATTGATATTAATCAATTTTTGCTTCTATTCCGCTCCAGGTCGCTCTTCATTTTCCAAATCAAAACTGTCACTTTTAAATAAGACGAATCACTTCTGACACATTCGTTCAGCTAGAGCATGGTCACCATAAACATCCTCTTAAATACGATGATTTGCGACATCTTTTTTCTTCATGTTGAAGTAATGAAGTAAATCTCCCCACACAAACACATTATTCAGTACGAAAGTTGACTTTTTGAGAGCACACGGAAACTAGGTTGTTTACACTTGAGCGAAATGACAAAATGATAGATACTGAAGAGAAAGCCTAATGATTACACTTCAAAATTTCTCCTCGACATATTTTGTAGAACCCTTAAAACTAATCTAAGAAACGCATTCAGACGAAGGCCGTTTCGAAATTTGGGGTAAAATTCTACTTGCTTTCTAGTTCAGCATCTTTATGGATCTGCGGTAAGCATCTAACAGTATCTCTTTGGCGCTTGGCAAGACACACCTACGAACGCTGTCCCTTTATGTTTCGACCAAACGGTATCTACTCCTACAATTAAGTTCTATTCACACACACACATACTCTCTCTATTTCTTCCTTTCTGCTTTTGAACAAGTAAGTTCTAATCGTACACACTCTTTTCTTTTTCTCTGCTATTGAACAAATTCATATTTGCATTCACATTTAACTTCCCAAGAATCACCCTCTTGTGATAACTCAACAACGCATTAAAAGGCCTGGAAGTGAATGAATCACCTCCATCATTTACTTGTAACTAGGTAATACATGTGTAATGTGGACCCAAACGTGAACCCAATAAAAGTGAAACCAGTGAAAGTGAACAACGGTGAAAAAGCTGATCGATCTACTCCTCTACGAACAAGATAGTGTTTTCACCCTCGATTAAGTTCAAAACAACTCCCTCAATGTTGTATGAAGAACTCCAACTTGTGCACTTGTAATATAGGTATGTATGTAGGCTGTAAATAAACAATTAAAGTCTAAAATATATCTACTGTTCCTTATCATATAATGATGCATGTTGCGACAAACGAATATTTTGATATACGGATATATGCTATGCTAGGCTTTGTTACAACGTCCTTATGTCACCTTTACAACCGCACTATCAATTTTTAGCAATGGAGCTGAAAAAAATATCAACGAGGAATGAGGTCTTTAATTTGAAAAAGTCCCTTGAGTAGAGTAGAGAAAATCCGCATGCAATCAGGTGTACGAACTCTCGTATGGTTTTTATAAATCGGCCGATTGGGCCAAACCACCGACAGTGAAAACTTATGACTTATTTCTGATTATATTCCTTTGAAAATTATCTGCCTGCCTTACTACTACTTATTAATGTATTTCCATCATGATGGGGTTCCATCTCATTGTAACGTTGTCGAAGACTTCTCAGTAGCTTCTTATCTTGTGAGAGTTGGCAATTCAGTTATTTCCTGGTTGGGCTTTGTTACTGCTTGCTTACGCCACAGCAATGTTGATTTCAGACCCACAATTAAATGCTCAAGACTACCTGACTAGGAAATGTCTCTTCGAACTAGACAGAGCCTGAACCTGGGACCATTAGAATTCTGTTTTTGAGCTCTACCCACAGAACTGTCGGTCTTATACGATACAGAGATGCGCAGCACACCTGGCTTGCTTGATCAACAGATTTCAACAATATGATTTATATGTTTGATTGTATCGGTCCCTACTTGTCGGAAATACATCTTGATGATTAAAGTAAAACAACTTAATTTCCGCTAATTTATTTAATTTCACAACAATTGTTTCGTCATGACAACATGACTTCGTCAGGTGAGTATGCTTAGCGGAAATTAAGTTGGTTTACTTTATCATCAATATAATTTATACCAATTGGAAATATTTGAAATAAATATTCAATGGATCTCGGAGATGTTAGTGGCAATATACTATTAGCATTTTCGATAATTAACATGACGTGCGGGTCGATGAGCCTCAATGAAAATTTTCTGCGCTTTTCAAATATTTCAATTAAATTTCAATGAACTGAATAATTTTTTGAGCGTTCATCATCTCATAATAATTCACCGGACCCAAATTTGTTGAATTCCCGCAAAACCACAATCAATTTCAGATTTTGATTTCACACGGTATAGAATGATAGGGAATTAATGTGACAGGATGAAAATGATTCAATTATATAATATTGAAATAAGGTCATTCTGATTTTCACAAAATTTTTATTGTTATATTCACAACAATTGTTTCGCTATCACAGTAGCATCATCAGGCAAGATCACATTTTGAATAACTAAGCTTGTTTCCGAAATCCGTTGCTATTTATATTAGAGTAAGTACAATAAATTTTTATTGAGCACTAAAACCCTGAAAATCCCTGAAAATTCCAGCTTATCTGAATATATTTAACAGGGGTGAGTTATTTAAATCTATTTGTTCGTTGAGTAATATTCCAATTTTATTATGTTTATTTATCTCTAGAGATTCTAACAAATTTAAGGCATAACTTTTGCTTTCTATATGTCTAAGTTCTATATGTCAAAGTTATGGTTGAAAGTATGTCCTGTTTCTAACAAATGGTTGGAATATGTAGAACTACTTTTATTATTGAGGAAACTCTTCAAATGTTCACACATTCTATGACAGAAAGTTCTTCCAGTCTGACCTATGTAAACTTTAGGGCAATCACCGCAGGTTAACTTATAAACCCCAGATTTATCATTTTTATGTGTGCAGTCTTTATTATTTTTAATAATTTAACTCAAGTTTGAATTAGTTTTAAATGAAGTTCTCAAATTATATTTATTTTTGAGGTATGTAGCAATTTTCTCAGAAATACCTTCAGTGTATTTTAAGGAAATGTATTTAAAATTTCCTTTTACACCATATTTAAAGCTATTTTATTATTTTTATTCATCAATAATTTGTATATCAACTTTGGATCAGAGTCATTATTAATAGCTATTTGTTTAATTATGTTAAGTTCTGAAATATAATTTTCTTGATTCATGGGAATATTAACTAATCTATGGATCATACAATTAAATTTTGATAATTTTTGATTTAGAGGATGATTTGATTTATTGTGTATAATTGAATCCGTATAGGTTGGTTTGTGAAATATTGAAAAATCATGTGAATTATTTATTCGAGTAACAGTTAAATCAATTTTCTTGATTTAACTGTTACTACTACTCGAATAAATAATTCACATGATTTTTCAATATATCACAAACCAACCTATACGGATTCAATTATACACAATAAATCAAATCATCCTCTTAATCAAAAATTATTGAAATTTAATTGTATGATCCATAGATTATTTAATATTCCCATGAATGGAGAAAATTATATTTCAGAACTTAACATAATTAAACAAATAGCTATTAATAATGACTATGATCCAAAGTTGATATACAAATTATTGATGAATAAAAATAATAAAATAGCTTTAAATATGGTGTTTCCTAATATAAAAGGAAATTTTAAATACATTTCCTTAAAATACACTGAAGGTATTTCTATGAAAATTGCTACATATCTCAAAAATAAATATAATTTGAGAACTTCATTTAAAACTAATTCAAACTTGAGTTAATTTATTAAAAATAATAAAGACTGCACACATAAAAATGATAAATCTGGGGTTTATAAGTTAACCTGCGGTGATTGCCCTAAAGTTTACATAGGTCAGACCAAAGAAGGTAATACAGTAATTAAAATTGCAGACGAACGGCTTCATTTGAAATTTCCATTTTTGATCGGCTATAAATAAAAAACTAATGAATTTTTTTCCAACGTTTTGAGTTTGTTAGAAAGACTGCACCTTGACATAAACGACTGAAAAAAAATATCACTCAAATGACCGCCACGACTGGCCATACAGTACCTCATCCGATGAATCCAATTTTTTAACACATTATTGATTGTTTGGTGCTTAATCTCATGAATTGCAACTTTCGTGTTTCAAGGCATCAATCGTTTCCGAATGGTTCGCGTAACACATATTCTTAACAGATCTCCATAAAAAATAGTCCAATGGAGTCAAATTACCGCTCTGAGGCGGCCAAAAGACCTCAAAATTTCAACTGATTATTCAATTTTCAAAAATGGTGGGCAAAATATCATGGTTACGTTGGATGTGTAATGAGTGGCCCCGATCTTGTTGAAAGCAGACTTCGTCTACGCCTTCTTTTTGAATTTTAGAAGTTACGTAGGGTGTGTGACGAGTGGCCCCATCCTGTTGAAACCAAATATCGTTCACACCTTCCTTTTGAATTTTGGGAAACAAAAATTAGTTGAGCATGACACGATAACTTTCTTTGACCCTGAAGTCGGCTCCTGCTCATTTCCATACCAAAAGCCGCACGAAACAGTAACTCGTTGTAAGTGCAGCGACATTTCCACGATAACATGTGGAAATAAGATTCATCGCTAAAGATAATTTTTCTGAGGAAATGTTTATTTCAGCCATGGAAATTATTAGCCCATTGAGTGAAGTGGAAACGCATCGTATGGTTACGAGGCGTCACTTCTTTCACTAGTTGAACTTTGTAAGTAAATCCCCCTAAGAAAAGTGCGAGAAATATTCAGTTTTTGAGCACGATGACGAGTTCATGTTGTTTTAGCAACTACCAGTCCAGTTTCACAAAATAGCTTTACAAATTGATCAACAAACTGCCGTGAGGGCATTTCATTTTTATTGGATTTTCCACGTGAATTTCTAAAAGTTTATATAGAAGATTCATAATTTTGGAAACGAGTTTTTCATATTTCCCAGTTTGCTCAATCGTAAATCGACCCATTTTGTTCAATGTCAAATTTTTAATCACTTCACTGTCACGATTGACAGAAGTTTTGTCAAACTTAAAAGCACCACTACTTCAAAATGCAAGTGCTCGATGGCTCACCCTATATACGTTTGGTTAAACTTAATTCACATTGATGTTACCTAGCTAATTCAGAAAACATTACTAATTAATTAAATCTTATTTTATTCTTAAAACATTAAATAATATTTAAATAAGGTTATTCAGATTTTCACAAACTTTTATTGTTATGTTCACAACAATCGTTTCGCTATCACAGTAGCATCATCCGGCAAGATTACATTTTGAATTTTGTAATCTTGCCTGATGATGCTACTGAGATAGCGAAACGATTGTTGTGAACATAACAATAAAAGTTTGTGAAAATCAGAATAACCTTATTTAAATATTTTTCAATATGGTTTTCACCAAGTAAGGACTGATTCAATTCAATATCTTAAAACATTGTTTTTCTCATCCCTACCCTGTTCAATCACAATAGAAAGTTTCAAAGTTGAAAGAAAAAATGGTAAATCTTTGTTCACTCAAACCATTCCATGGAAATCTAGAAGTTGCTCGGATGAATTAATGATTGGCAAAAAACACTCACTGAAACATTCGGAAAGTATGAAAACGCGTAAAATATAATCGAAAATAGTATATTGCAAGAACAAGGACTGCATATTGATTCCGAATCGATAGAACCTGACACATTTTTGATTAATTCTAGATTATATAGTTATGATAGAAAATGTTAATACATTAATTTTCAAATATACGCCTAAAGATAAAACCTCAAATGTTTGAAATAAACACAGTTGCGAAATAATGTTAATTTGAACAATGTCAAACTGGCCGAGCTTATAGTGCCAAATTTCAGTGCAGAGATCAGCAAGTAAACAGCGTTCTATCAATTCTCTAATTGTTCAAAAAAAATTCACTCTCAGATGTTGAGAATTTGATAAAATTAAAAACAAACGCTTCAAGGAGAAAATGTATCACTATTAAACTCACTTTAACTGAACTTTTCAGTCGCTTCGAACATTTTGCGCAGTAGATATTATAATGAATTTCCACTTATCAACTCACACTCATCATATTTTTTATCGCTATCATCTAAGGTAACTCCCAGAATAAGGGACATTTATTAACAGAAATGGGACAAAAATTGTGGTGCCTTAAAATTTCAAAGTTGACACAAAAAGCTTGGTTACCTTCAACATACTTTGTAGAAAATTATACTATTATATATTTAAGCTCCCTTCCATTGGTGAGTTCTTTGAAATTTTAGAAGAAAATTTTCTCAAAATTAATACCTGCTGTGAACAAATCGGAAAAAAATAATTTATTGCTCATCTTACGAAAGCTATTGAAAACAACGTTAAATCTGCAAATAGCCTTAAAACTTAAATATGCTCAAAGTGATTGTGCTAATAAATGTTAAAACATTTCCGATAAAATGATGCATGACATTTCGAATACTTTCACTCTGTCTCTTCCACAAACTGATATCGAAACTGCTACTGTAGATAATGTATCAATATAGAAAGAAATCTCACTTACTCTTCACTACAAATTCCGTTATAATTTTTGAATTGTAATGATAAAATCATTGGTGAAATTCAATACATCGAAACATTATGTACTATTTTGATATTGTGCATTAATTTGCAATCATAGGAAAAATAGTGTATGATACATTTCTTTTGTGGAAGGGGTCAATTAACACTCGTGAATTTTTCAATTTTTCCCCATTCCTCTGAAATGGATCACTTTCTATACTAGTAATATATAAACCATCTAGAAAGTATCCGCAATTAATTTTTTTATAAACATAAACAATTGAATTCTATAAAATGATCTTTCACCGGTCTCACGTGTTGTTATTCGCCGATTAGCATCAACTAACTTATCATCAGCTTCAACCGCCCTTCCGGAATGTGGTGTACCTTTGATATCAAAATTGCCAGATCGAAATTTTGCAAAACAGTTCTGGTACTGGCGTAGTGTCAACACATCTTCTCCATACACATCGGTTAATTTCTTTCTAGCTTGAACAACATTTTTACCTTTTATATAGAAAAAGAGTAAAACAAAACGAAAATGCTGCTTATTGCTTTCCATATTTAAAAGGCCACCAATCAAAAACTACTGTGTATGATTAATTGAACTTTTTCACACATCGGTCTTACTATATCAGCTCTCAAAACATATAATAATTATAGTTAATTAAGATAAGACCTATGTGTACAACAATTCAATAATTCTTTAACAGGTTCTAGGTCCAGGGTTATAATAATACCAACTTCATAAGAAAAAGGCCAACTAGTTTCGATTTTATTATGAAATCTTCATCAAGGCGCTGAAATTAAAAACATGAACTACAGTTACAAAATCGTTTTGAGTTGCCCGAAGTTAAGATATTACAATACAATTCCAAAATCAATAAAAACAAATATGAAATTTTTTAAAAGTGAGGAAAATTTTTTTTTGTTGATGGATCAAATAGACTTTTTTAACTTACATTACCTCGTTTATTTTTGTCGCATAGAAAATGTAAAAATTTTGGAAATGACAACTACTGGCCGCATGGGAGACTGTCGAAAGACTGAGGTGGAATAATCTGCGGTTTTCGGAGGAAGCGTGTATCACGATTGCACGATGGAGCTGAAGAATAATGGGTTTTAATTTAGTCTGGAAAATTGTTGAATTTTTTTATATTTATTTTCATTTATGTCCTATATTTCTTCCTAAAATATGGACGGTTTGAGTTTGGGTCTTGTTTGATAGATATCATCTCTTGCATTAAACGTTATTTTTTTTTAATTTTTTATAATTCTGAATTTAAAGTCATTTAAACGTTATTTTAAATATTTTTGTTTGCCTAAAATTTTGATAGATTCCGGATCGAAATTGAAGGAATGAAGGGTGTTTTCACATGTTCTACTCAAGCCGTGTTTTTTTTTTGTTTTTCAGTGGATTAAGTATATTCAAGGAGTCTCTTTTGTGTTGCAGAATATTTTAGATATGGTATCACTAATGACTTGCTTTGGAGTTGCACTTTTAGTTTTCATGCAAAATTGTTTAACTGTGTTGTAAGATTTAAATGCTAAATACGTTTATGTTTATTTTGCTGAATATTTTTTTTCATTCTTTCTGCCAAACTTTTCATGTAAATTATTCAGAAATTTTCTTGGGCTTCCTTTTCCTCTGGTTGTGTTGGCTTTACGAATTTCTTTCGTTGTCATTATTTTCTAGGATTGATTGTATTTTAGTGATGTTATTTTTGTGAAATTTGCTATCTGAAAGTTTTAACGCCCAATATTTCAAATTATTTATGATGTTTATCTTTAGTGTCATATTATGATTTGAGTGAAAATTCAGAATTCTTCCAGAAAATGTTGGTTTAAGGTATCGTTATCGCCAAATCAAGTGGAACATAAGTATAAAGGAAAACTACATCTAATGAAATGAGTATGTGGTTCTCTGGAATGGTAACAGTTTTCAAAAAGTCTACCAGCTCTTAAGAATTCCTGGTGTATCTATTATTCTTCTCAAAGGAATGGGTTAGAAGTTTTGCTATGTCTTAAGATTTACTTTTATCAAAAATTCATAAGATAATTAACCCACTAAGACCAATAGTATCATTCATTGGAAGCCCCTTATATGATCTCAGCAAATTTTTAGCAGAACTTCTAAACCATGCCTTTGAAAAGGATGATAGACATACAAGGAATTTTTTCGAGCTCGTAGACTTTTGGAAAACTGTCACCATTCCAGAAAACTACATACTCATTTCATTAGATGCAGTTTCCCCTTATACTAATGTTCCACTTTATTTGGCGTAAACGATAATCGAAAAACATTGTGCAAAAATTGAACTTCACGCAGCCAGTCAATTCAAGAGTTATTACAACTTTTCAAATTCTGTATCGAAAATAGTTATTTCGTATTTGAAGATAAAATTTTAGAACAAATTTTTAGACTAGGTATGGAAAATAATTTGGCATCGGTAACATCCGATATAGTTATGGTGGAAGTTCAGAATGAAGCTATTGAAAAATCAAGCTTAGAATTACCATTTTTCGAATGATATGTTGATGACATTGTCACAAGTATTCCATTTGACCAAGCATATAAAATCTTAACAGTTTTCAACAGCATTCACCCCGCTTAAAATTCACTATTGAATTAGAAACACAGAACAACTCACTACATGTCCTAGATACATTACTAATAAGGAGGAAAGACAAAATAATAATGGACTGGTACCAGAAACCAACATTTTCAGGAACAATTCTGAATTTTCACTCCAATCATAATATGACACAAAAAATAAACATCACAGATAATTTGAAACATTGAGCGTTAAAACTTTCGGATAGCGAATTTCACAAAAATATCATCACTAAAATACAATCAATCCGAAAATAATGACTATCCCACCAAGATCATAAAGAAAATTCTTAACAAGGAAGATATTTCGCTAAGCCAACAACCAAACGAAAAGGAAGCCCAATATTTCAAAATAATTTACATAAAATATTTGGCAGAAAGAATCAAAAAAATATTCACCAAAATAAGCATAAACGCAGCATTTAAATCTGACAACACAGTTACATGACTTTTCACGAAAACTAAAAGTGCAACTTCGAAGCATTTCATTAGTGATACCATATATAAAATATAAGAAAAACAAATGTTAACTTCCGCTATTTTATTATTTTATTGATTTACACGACAATTGTTTCGTCATACCTTGACTTCATCAGGTGAGTATTTAAACTGAGGTATACAATGCAGAACATGACCTTAAAAACACTGCTCTGGTACAAAAAATAGAGGTGGAAAGAGATGGTATATAATTAATGAAAAATATTAAGTAGGGTGGGATCTATTTAAATCTATTTGATCATTCAATAAAATTTGTCTTTTATTATATCTATTGATCTCTAAAGTTTCTAACAGATTTAGTTTCTGACTTTTGTTTTCAATATGTTATATTTCATAGTTCATATTAAAATTATGGCCAGTCTCTAACAAATGGTTGGCATAAGTTGAATTCGGTTTATTATTAATGTAACACCATTCGAAAGTTAAACGAAACCAAATTTATTTCATTAACTAACATAGGCCAAAAATCTGAAAAGATTGCTAGATATTTAAAGAAAAAAGAAAAATAGAACATCTCTTTTAAAATTATCAATTCTTTAGGCAGCTTAATAAAAAATAATGAAGACGTCATTCCTAAAAACAAAAAATCAGAAGTTTACAAGTTAACATGTAGTGATTGCCCATGTATATATGTGGGACAGACAGGCCGTTCATTCCAAACAAGGATACGGGAACATGAAAAATATTACATTAATAATAAACCGAATTCAACTTATGCCAACCATTTGTTAGAGACTGGCCATAATTTTAATATGAACTATGAAATATTACATATTGAAAACAACTCAGAAACTAAATCTGTTAGAAACTTTAGAGATCAATAGATATAAAAAAATACAAATTTCATTGAATGATCAAATAGATTCAAATAGATCCCCCCTACTTAATATTTTTCATTAATTGTATACCATCTCTTTCCACCCCTCAATTTTTTGTACCAGAGTTGTGTATTTAAGGTCATGTTTTGCATTGTATACCTCAGTTTAAATATTCACCTGATGAAGTCATGGTAGGACGAAACAACTGTCGTGTAAATCAATAAAATAGCGGAAGTTAACATTTGTTTTTCTTATATTGAAGATGAATTTCCGTCAAGTAAAGACCGAGACAATCAGAAATCATATATAAAATATTCTGCAACGACGGTCAATCAACATACATTGGTCAAACTGGTCGGTTTCTAACGGACAGGATCTCTGAACACAAAAGAGACCCAAACATTTCCAAGGATTCAGTCGAATACTAATATTCAGTGTGGAAATAGCTTTCGGAATAAAATTAATTGTATCCTTATATTATGAAATTGTAAAAAACACTGACACATGTCAACTTTTAAATTCAAAAGTGCCCTTTTCAAACATAAATTTAAGGATACAGGGTAATTCGCGCAAGTTCAGCATAGTCCGTGCTCTTTATTTTGAATGAAATACCCTATTAAGTTTTATATTTTCTAAAGCTTTTTAATAACCTGATTTCAAGGAATTATCAATATCTTGTATGGTCTATTTTGAATAATACTGGATGAGATTTCGAAAGTATTTATTATTGGTTTCAAGAAACTAAATATTTGAAATACCTGATGAAATTGATTTTAATACATTGAAACAAATGCTCAAAATATTCTCCACGTCGTTCTTGACAATAATACAGTTTCCTGTAAAACTAGTTCCTAACTTTGTTTGAAAATTGAGTTGAAATATTCCGCATTTTTTTAGTTATCCTTTCTTCGAGGTTTGCTATGCGCATCGGCTGTGTTACATAAACTTTGTTCCTGAGATAACCCCATAAAAAAATCCAATGACGTAAGGTCTGGCGATCTAGCTAGCCACTCAACAGTACCTCTTCGTCCAATCCATTTATTTGGGAAGATTGCGTTTAGGTAAGTTCTGACCATTGAAGCATAATGGAGTGGGGCTGCATCCTACTGGAATAAAACATTTTCATTCGGTAGACTTGGATCTATTGCATTGGAAAATAATTTGACCAATAAAGCAACAACTTCGTCTCTAATCAAACTCAAATATTTCTTAGCTGTCAAAGTCCCATATATCTCATAGGACCAATAATACGGTCTTCTACGATTCCTGCTCAAACGTTTTCATTATTTTATAATAGACCATGGATTAGTTGAAATAATATTGTGAAGGAGTTCAAAAAATGAAAAAAAAATACAGAGTGTTCCATTTAAAATAAAGGGGACAGACTGTGTTGTACTTGTGCGAATCAGCCTGTATATTTAAATTCATGCTTAATTACACTTTCTCATTTATTCGAGTTTTGAAATATTGAAGGAAGGTGGTAGTAAACGGCGACAAAATTACAAAGTTTGAAATCATTTGGTGGATTACTTCAAGATTTACCGAACTGTAAAATTTCACCCATAAGATAAACACACATATCCCAAACAAATTCATGACATCTTTTTGTCGCATTCTAGCTTAGTTTATTGATTATTTTTCAGATATATGAGAAAGCTGAGAAGTTGAGAATTACGAAAAAGCAGGCATCTAAAGTAGGTAGATCAATCTATTCCATATGATCATTTCAAGTTTTAGACGTTCCAAATCTGTCGATATATATGTCAATTTTTCAACAATTTTTGTGAGTTCAAAATATTTTTCATCGAAATCTCATGCTTATTCCCAGCTTGTTCATCCGAAATTCAAACTGAGCTCTCTTAATCTGAGAGTGTTTTCGACGCTATACAGTCGTTGTTCAGATTAACGGCGTGTTAAAGTTACTTAGAGCACCCGCATGATGCGAATGCCTTTTTACATTGAAAGCACTAAGATTTAAAATTTGGATATTTGTTTTTTCAATCTATATTGAACAATAATGGAAATATGCATTTTTCTTCAGTTCGAGCATGTTAGGAGAAAGTGCTAATAGAAAGCTGTGAAATAGCGCAATATCAACTCACCCCTTTCTCTGCTTATATTACCTAGTCATCGAAATATTCATTTCACTTCTCATATCTTGTCCAGAATACTTACAATATTCTAATTTTCCTCAAATACAACAATATTAAACTTCCAGATCCTTTGTGGAGATCGCTCAGACATACCACGGCTTGTGCCAGCTAAGACACAGAGTTGTGTTCGATTTAGGAGTATCCTTTCAACTTTTCAGATATAGCACTCTCTTTTTTATATCCAACTTTGGAATAGTGGCCTCAGAAGATAAAAGGAATTTCCTTGCTATAGATCCACATACGTGATCACATTTTCACTCTAATATTGTTTTCATTGTTATCAATGAATTGTGATTCAATCTGCGACGTGCTTATATAGTGTCCCTCAAAGAATTGTTGTATTATTGGTGAAATAATGATTTGAATAAACAACCACAACTAGTCTATATACATAATAATGTTATAAAAAACTGTGTCAATCATAGACGAGGAGAAAAACTGTATATTTTTCTTGCACTCCTGTCTAGAAACCCTAAAAAGCCGCTTGCTCATCTCACACTCGAATTTATATGGGAAGAAAAAAAGGAAAGAAATATACAGGTAGTTGAAGATGATAAATATTGATATGATAAATAAACAAATCTATGATGAAATTTTGAAAAACAGAAGAGAAACCAAGAATTTCATCGAGGCAACTTGAACTCTACTATTATTAAGAATCGAAGAATTAAAGGACACGACTTTTCAACTGGAAAAAGAAAACGAAAGGCTAAAGAAAAAAGTGGAATACCTTAAACGAGCCTGAAACAAAAAAAACATAAAAATATATGGTTTGGATAGAAAAGTAGGAGAAATCACCCCACATAAAGTTGTGTACAGATCTAAATGGGCTACTCGATAACCAACTGCCAGAAAGCGATTTAGGTGACTGTTACCTACTAGGAAATTCAGATAATGGCCCAATCAAAATAGAATTTCTATCAAATATTAGAAAAAGGGCACATTCTCCTAAACTGCAAGAAATTGAAAGGCAAAAATATATCAATCGCACAGGACTTGACTCAAAAACAGAGGAGCGAGCAGAAAATTCTCAGGAGACATCTGTTCCTTGTCAAACAAAAAGGAAAATATAAGGACTGCTATATTAGGGGTGACAGACTATATGTAGACGGAGTATCATACAAGGCAGCTGATCTCCTTGAGGTTGCCTATCAACAAGACAATAACAGGCCTAATAGTGCGCCTGCGACCCCATCGTCTCATACGAGAACATCCTTTGTAGAGAATCATTTACCATCCGCAGGAAAGACTCTAGCAACTCCGGAGGCGCCAGTTACCAAAAAGTTCATCAAAGAAAATGATATAAACAAGCCGAGAACACGCTCTTGCAAATGAATGGACATTTGGAATATATTGCTACTCTTTACTTCTTTTCTTCGTGTAGGCATATTTTTAATGTTTTTCTTTTTATATATTAATGTTCACAGTTTTCTTACCCATTTTTCTTATCCTTATGGGGAAGAAAATACTGATATGGGGCGCTACATTCGTGATTTTGAGAAAGAGGTGCAAAGCTTCTCTTTACAGAACCACATTGAATTAAATGACGTTCTAAGTGTGAATCAAAACGTTGAAAATTTCAAAATTATACACAACAATATTCGGAGCATCAACAAATATCTTGATGTATTCAAAATTTTCTTGGCCAGCGTAAATTCAGATATCGATTGCATTGTGTTCACGGAGACGTGGATTATATAAAACCCCGAGTGTACAACATTAAAGCATTTGACTTGATCTATAACCACGGCAAATTGAATCAGAATAATGGAGTTGTGCTATACACAAAATCGAACTACAACTTTTCTCACAAAACAATTGAAATAAATGATTGTAAAATCATTCAGCTCAGTGTAAACATGTGAAACAAAACCAAACTTATCATAAACGCTGCTCACGATCACCTTCCACAGTCCCAAACGAATTTGATCTATCTCTGGATAGTTATTTGAGAATAAATGACTAAACCGATACCACTACTTAGAAATGACGAACATTCCTTTAATTATTTGAATATCTTGAGTGAATATGGGTATATATCAATTCATGATGCAACTAGTTTCCAGAACAATAACGGAACATGCATTGCCACATCTTCATTAAATCTAAACTGAATATAAGGGATCAAATTCTGCCTTTCATTGTACGGACTGACATCACCGATCATTAAACAATCGCACTTCAGATTATATTAGCTCAAAACGAGCACAGAACACCAAAAATACATCAGAGAAAATACATTGATATGAAGAGATTATCAAGTGTACTAAGAAATAAATTTTGGATTTCCGCTTTCTCTTCCACCGACTCCTATGGAAGTACATCGATTTTGAGCTATAAATGATTGTACATCAGTCAAAATCTCCAAAAGAAAACACAGCAAAATCGCACCTTAGATAACGAGATCTCTTGTCAAATGTTCCGATACAAAAAATCGACTATTCAAAAATTCACGAAACAACACTGAAGATTTAGATCTGAAAACGCAATATACAAACTATAGGAAAATGTTTGAAAACCTTTTTAAAAAGGCTAAACTAGATTATTACCAGAATCAGATAATGACCATATATCGAATAGTAAAGCAATGTGGAAAATAGTTCAGAATATGAGGTAAAAAGGTAAAAAAATAATAACAACAATAAAGAATGACTCTGGGGAACAAATAACTGAAAAAAACAAATAGCTGATGATTTCAATAAAGTTTATACACAAATAGGAAAAAAATTACCAACAATATTAAAAAAAAAACCAAATTGATTCCCTCCAAGAATCATCTCTATGAGTTAGTTCATTCGTACTCCTACCAACTGATTCTGAAGAAATTGCGAGTCTCATCGGCGAACTGAAAAATATAAAGAGTGCAGGCATGGATGACATAAGCGCTGAAACTCTCAAGTCCATCATTATATATATTGAGAAACCCATTTCATATTTGATTAATCTATGCATGGAAAAGGGTACTAAGCCAATTGCTTTTAAAAAAGCTATAGTAGTGCCAATCTACAAAAAGGGGGAGGAGTCAGAGATAACCAATTACCGACCCATTTAGCTGTTAACGCATTCAACCAAAATTTTTGAAAAAGCACTCAAAAACGACCGACCTCTTGTATTTCCAAATACAAGTTTATATTTGGCAAACAGTAAGGTTTCAGAGAAAAACTTTCGACTCAAGATGCACTACTGGCTCTTACTACAAAAGTATCGTCGGCTTTAGATGAAAGAAAAACGTGCTTCTGCGTCTTTATGGATTTCTCTAATGCATTCGACACTGTGAGTCATAGTCTGCTTTTACAGAAGCTGAAGGATATCGACATACGGAACCAGTATCTCAAACTTCTTGAAACATACCTCACCAATAGATTGATGTGAGAGTGGATGATGCCATCAGTGAACGAGGGGTAATAGAATATGGAGTACCGCAGGGGACCGTTCTTGGTTCTCTCCTCTTCAACATTTATATCAATTGGATGTTCTCTGTAGAAAGCAATGGGGAAATACTGGGATTTGCCGATGATACCGCAATATTTCACAAAGCAGACGATAGGGAACAACTGAAAAACATCGTACGGAGTGACTTACCCTCGATCAAAAATTAGCTGGAATACTAACTACTCACTGTAAACCTCGACAAAATGTTTTATCTACCATTGATCTCCAATCGCTTTCTCGCGCCATCATTCAATTGCCCCACATTCTCTACAAGCGAACAACAGAATACGATTTTACCCCAACAAAAGTTGAATACCTAGGTGTAAAGAATTGCTTGGTATGTAGAGATACCTTTTTGAATTCTTCGGAAGTAATTGATTGAAGATCAACCAATTAGTATGCAAATTCTTGGTTAAGCATACTTCAAATGGGGGTGAAAGAGGGATATATATATATATATATATATATATATATATATATATATATATATATATATATATATATATATATATAAGGCTTTAATGCTTTATTCACCGCCTAAAATAGATATAATACAAGTTCAGAGAGTTGAATTATTTTACCCAAATTGAGGGCAGTTGTGACCAGATGTGGAATGTAATCCAGCTCGCAGGGACCATGTAGAGATTTGTCAGCGAAGTACATATAATACAAGTGTACAATTTTGAGTTGTTGACCGAGATTGAGGTAGATACACTATCTTGATCATGGAACAGTTCTTCCTTGAGTTTTTTCTATTGTTGTTCACGACACAGACTTAAATTTTATTGTTTTTACTTTTGAGTTCACTTTTCATAACTTAATATCTAATCTATGATTGTTTCGGTCTTTACTTGACGGAAATTCATCTTAAAAATATGAATAAAAACAATATTCTAATTTCCGCTAATATTTTATCACAGTAGTATCTTGTAATACTCACCTGAAGTGCAATAAAATATTAGCGGAAATTAGAATATTGTTTTTATTCATACTTAATATCTAATTACAAATGAATAGTCTAGATAATACATTCACTTCCAGGCCTTTAGTGCGTTATGGGTAACTGAGAGAGACGGAGTTCCTCGGAAGTTTAAAGTGAAAAACGCGAATATAAAATAAATCAAGGGTAAAGATATATGTATTTCATAAGTTACTAGAGCTTACTTCAAGAGAATGTGCGTGGGATCAGAACTTGTCTTCAACTGAACCTTCTTAACTGACGTTTTATACAGGGTGAGTAACGCGTGACCTGTCTGGCGCAGGGGATGTGTTCAACTGGTGTTTTTTTGATAACTGGCGAATGAGAGAGTGGGTGTGTGTTGTGTGTTGCCTTTTGTGTGTGTGTTAGGATGTTTTTATGTGCATCTGTGGGGTGTCTACTACTATTTTAGAAAATCTTTTGAACATTACTGTAGTCTTAGTTCGATATCTTATACTGTATATATTGAAATACTGATTTATCCAGTGAAATTTCTCTTTTCATTGTAAATTTTATATTTTTATTCTCGAAACAGATGCCTCTCACTTATCGAAATTTCTGATATTTATTCCCTTTTGTAACGTTTTTGACCACAACTTGTATCATTTATCCTTTGAATAAACATTATTATTGTTATTATAGAAGCCAAAAAACACCATATAATGGTCCTACATCTATATCTCCACAAAATTTTATAACGCTGACCCAACACATATAAGAGAAGAATCAATTGTCTGGTTTAATATAGGAGATGAAGTCATTGAAGTTGTTTGAAAGTGTATATGTATATGTGTATGCTAATCTTAATTGTCTAGTTTTAAGTTTAATTTTATGAATGAAGTTAGACTTCTTACCATTTTTGTGTCCATCTTATTTCATTATCTTTTTTTATTAAATTTTAGTTATCTTGCCTATACAGTTTTTTATATTTTATTATTGTTTATATTAATTTCTCATGGTATTAAACTTGATTTTATTACATGTGACAATACTGTACTTTTTAAATGTAGAGTTTTAATTTTTACATGTTCACTAACTCTATTGTATTTCTGCGATACAAGTGCCAATCGCCAACCGACTTTATTCTCATTTATTTATATATTGTTTGTGAACACTTTCTTTCTGAATAAAGTTATATTATTATTATAGAAAACTTTTTCCCTTCCCCTGGAAAGAAATCCCCGACTACGAGTTGAATGTTGCATTATTGTATTTATTTCTAGTTGTATTCAGTCTCGTGTTGATGTAGATTGGTCTTATGAAGTTAAAAGAAAAAAAAAGGGCAAACATTTGTTTTCCATATATCAATTTCTATATTGCTGTCTTTTGTACGCAATATTTTTTATTGTTAGATTGTATGTACAAATGAAGAAAAATTCTTGTGAGCTAACTCTAGAGCGAGTAGCATACAAGGTGTTTTCAAAGTTGAGACTTTATTCAACAGAAAGTACAACTCATAAAAATTAACCATTTCAACAAAAATATCCTATACAAAATGCCTACACGAACCCTTTTTGTGAAAGTCGATTCCCAGCAATTCATGTCAGGTTCTGTTAGTTTTTGTAACGCCAGCATGTATGCGCTCTTTTAGTAGCATGTGTCAATTCAGACGCTGAATCGCGATTGAAATTTGGATGCAAATATAAATACAGACATATGAAAGGATGCAGGAATCTATACGTCTGTCTTCGTGAAATTAAGAATGTTAATTAATTATATTAAATTAATTAACATTTCACTTTGTCAAGCGATAAAGAATCTGCCATGAGGTTTATTTTGGAATATTAACTTTATGAATTTTTGGTTGGGAATCAAAATTATTGAAGAATTTGGATATCCAAATGTTTTATATCTTGCAATATTGAAATTCTTTATGCAATCCATTTATCTCTCAATAGGTGATTTATAACACCCTGACATTGAAAAAGTAAACTCAGAAAACACCCGCATAAGAAAATTGAAAATAATAAAGTTCGAAAACTGGCCAATTCATAGATATTGTGAGGACGCATAGCCTTATTCCTTCGGCATCACGCAGACGTCCAATGTGCTCTGCCGTAGTAGCATTTCGGCATTCTACACAGAGGACGGGACCGCTCTCCGATGTTTAATTCACCGTCCTCTCCGGCTTCCAGTATTGCAGAGTGTGTTCCATACCGCCTTTCCAATTGCATGAAGCAAAGTCGCATGCGTTATTGATAGTTTTGTACTCTATTGCCAATCAGAATAGTTCAGGGAGCGAGCTAGAACAAAACGCTTACTTCTTTTAATTAAGAGGCTTGGAACTTCAAATCCTCATTGCACAACGTTATACCTTGTTTTAAGTATTAATGTCTGCACCTAATCAATTAAATACTTGTGTATATCGGGGATTTCCCAAGCAATATCTTTCCGCTGCATTTTTCTCGAACACTCCAAATATTTTATAATAATTTAGAAAAAAATCCATTATTCTTGCGTGAATTCAATAGTTTATTTAACATGTTTCAGATTTTCCGATTTGGGGCCCCGTTTTGTTGTATAATTCGTTGCCATTTTAAATTAAACTTCATCATTACGAAGTTCTCATAGTCTCTCATAGAAGTCTTGCTCCTTATTGGCGAAAAACTCTAGTAATCGATTGTCACGATCTTTTCTTGGTGCCAGTTTCTTATTACTCAGGAGGTTATTGTATTATGTATTAAAACTTTCCAACTAAGCTCCCGAAGTTTCTGCCTAGGCACTATAGATGTGGTGACCTGGCATTGTAGAGATGGAACCTTTTTTGTTAGTCGATTCTGACCGTTTTTGGTCAATCGCTTACTTTAAACGGTCGAGTTTATGTCAAAAAAGATATGAATTTAATGTTTGGCCATATTCAAGTATTTCATAATAAATGATTCCATTTCAGTCCCACGAAATGAACAGTTGATAGAACATTCCTGGCCTTTAGTCCTGGTTTGGCCACCGTTTCAGCTTTTTCACCCCTTTTTGACCACTAAAGTTTTCGCACAATATTGTCGTATGTGACCCATTTCTCAACGCCAGTTACCATCCGTTTAAGAAATGAGTCTATTAAGACAATACCAAAATTGCACGTAATTAGCTGTTACAGTATTTGGACCATAAACACCATTCGCAATTCCAGTCGCCTGACTTGCATTTTTGCCTTCATCAAACAAACTGTAAAATGTACCGAAATTTCGTTTTGTATACTTCCATTTTCAACATCATGTATCTCACAAATAAATGGGTCAAACAAAAAATATAAAAAAAAATTTAGTGTGAAATATCACCATGACAACGAGGGTAAATCCGAAATTATTTGGTCGATACTGCACGATATATCGATCAGTATAACCATTTACTGAAAAAAAAAAGATCTTTTCAGCAAACTTTCATTTGAATGAATATGCGGCGTCAATAAATAATAATAACTCTATGAATGATTTGAAGTAAAACACTTTATTTCCGCTTATTTTTATTTTTCAACGACAATTGTTTCGTCAATTATATATTGACTTTGTCAGGTGAGTATGGTAACTAACTACTTTTACAAAATCTCTCTCCTTAAATACAAGTTTCACTAAAAATACGTGATAAAATGAAGTTTTCAAGGAATTTATAAAAGAAGGTTCAACAACGGAGAACGGTTCACATCTGTTTGGTCGTTCAACAAAATATTCATTTTATGATGCCGGTTTATTTCCATTGCTTCTAAAAGGTCCAGTCTATGGCATTTGTTCTGGAAATGGAGAAATTCAAAGTATGGTCAAAATCATGTTCGGATTCTTGTAGATGCCTGGCATAAGTGGAGTTTGATTTATTCTTAACGAAGGAATTCTGGTGTTCCTGGATCCTACTCTCAAAAGATCTACCCGTTTGGCCAATGTATACATATGGACATGTACCACAATTTAAGCTATATATTCCTGATATCTTGTTCTTATTGACGATATCTCTATTATTTTTTATTAATTTACCTAAAGAATTTATTTTTTTATATGAAATATTGACATTTCGTTTTTTCTTTAAATATCTAGCTATCTGTTCAGATTTTTGTCCAATGTATGGTAAGCAAATAAACTTTTCATTTTTTCTGATATGTAGATAAACTAATGACATAGATTGTTTTAGTGACACTTGTATATAGAATAGAATATAATAGAACAGAATATAGTTTATTGATAGTAACTTAGATAAACTCTCAAAATAACCCTGAGGTGATATCTGTATACAGTATTAACTAAATAATTAATTGTCAACCCTAATTCACGGCAATAAACAAAAGAAATGTTTGTGTTTATCTTCTACAATTTTAATTTCAAAAAAAATTTTTTTTTTTTTTTAATTAAAATTGTAGAAGATAAACATATTTCAATTTGTTTTAATATTCAAATTTTGTTATATTTCTTCTATCAAGTAGAAGGCCTTTGTATTTTATAGAAATGTATGTATTTTGATATGTAAAAGTATTTCCTCAAATTAATTTACTACTTCCACTTGGCCCTTGTTGCAGTCAGCGAATATGTCTCTTGATCCGTGAAAAAGTCTCTGATTCGGTGAATTGTCGCTGTCAGTGAGAATGTCTTTCCATCGGTGTTAGTGAAAAAAATTTCTTCTAAATTAAGCTGGTGGCTCTTTTTATCGAGTTCTCTTCTTCATGGTCTTTCGTACACACGTATACATACATATATACACATATATATTTTTCGAATATTTTTCTTTTCTTTTTGCTCTCATTATTATTTGCTTGAATTATCATATTAACGTCGAGTTTATTATCTTGTGTATTAACGTTCGATTTTCCTCAATAAGCCATCTTTTTATCTCCTTAATGAAAGTATGTTTATGTCTTATTTCTTTGATCTGTTTTGGTACAATTGTATACAATATTGAAGCAATATATTCACTGTATCTCTTTTCCATCCTTTTCTCTGCTCTTGACCTCTCATAGTTACCTTCTCCAGCTCTCATGTTCCCTCGTTGTAATGGAAATTTTCTTTTGATGAATGCTCACAATAACCCTCAGCGCGTAAATTTATCTTAAGTGTAGTACATTTGATATTTTGTATATACTGTCGGTTGAGAATGTCTTTTATTTCTGATATATAACTTTGAGAATACGTTTTTCTAGAACATCTATACATCTTTTGTGATAGTCCAAAATTCCCCCCATCCTATTATACCATACGAAAGCTGCGACTGCACTAACGTATCATAAAGAATTCGTAAGTGCTTTGCAGATCTTATACTTTGTATTATATTTTTAAATCTATAGAGGATTCCACGCAGTTTGCTCCGCAGGAAGTATGTATGGTCGTGTCATTTTAGATTCTCGTCAAAGACGACGCCCAGATACTTTACGGAGGCTGTTCTCGTAATAGTTAGTTGTGTATCAATTTTCAAATCTCCTAAATTTGGTATCCGTCACTAAGTTGAGACGAAGGTTAGATATTTCGTTTTTTCAGGATTAATAGTTAATTTGTTCATTTGAAACCACTTCATCAAAGTTCTAAATTCCACGACAACCTGTTCTTCAAGACTTTCCCATGTACTATCTTGAAACAAAACCATAGTGTCATCCGCAAAGCTCACAACCTCTCCTCTATTATCAATTACATCAAGAGATGGCCAAGCACTGTACCCTGTGGTACTCCGAAGGCAAATCGATTTTTTTGCTGTATTTTCCACTGAGAGTCACAATTTGAGTTCTATACGTTATACAGCTCTAGAGCGAAAACCGCAATCTGCATGTTTTTCCAAAATCCTATCATGACTGACGTTATGGAATGCTTTTCCGAGATCTTCTACCACTGCCAAAGTACAATTTTATTGTCAACATTTTTGCATATAAAATCAGTTACCCTTTTAATTGCATCTTCGGTAGACATGGCTTTACGAAATCCGAATTGACCGCTTGTCCAGATTCGAAGTTGATCGGTCTATAATTTGTCATACGATCCCGATCTCCACCCTTGAACAATGGTTTCACTATTCCCAGCTTTAGAATTTCTGGAAAACACGCTTTTTCAACATTTATATTCACCATATGAATAAGTGGTTCAGAAATTAGTTGTTGTATTTCTTCAAGTGTTTCTGCGCGTATTCCGTCACGACCAGCTTTTTTTTAATTTCAGGCTATTTATTGTTTATTTTACTTCTTCAGGATCAGTTGGATATAGAAAAAAAGATCTATCCAGGGGTCTGCTTTCCTCCGTGAAATCATCAGGTGGGGTTATTTAACTTGCATATTTTTCACCTATTTTACTGAATTAATCATTGAAAAGATTACACATTTCTTCACTGTCTTCAATCATCTCTTCATTCTCATTTTTTATGTATTTTACACCCACATAATTTTTCCTGCTATTTTTCAACGACTTTACGCTCTCCCATAAGGCTTTGGAATCCTTTTGATTTGCGTTTAGGTAATTTTCGTGATAATTTGTTTTGGCCTCTTTCATGAGTTTGTGTAATCTATTTTCAATTTTTGAATAGTCACTTTTTAGTTGGATATTATTGGTTCCCTTTTTTACTTTGCTATACATATTTTGTTTCTTATTAGTTTCCTTCATTATCATTGAGGTAATCCATTCTTTTCTGATTCGTTTATTTTTGTTGATGTATACTGTGTTTGTACTTTCGTCTATGTATCTCTTCAAGACATCAATGCAGTTTTCGGTAATTTTATTGGCATCATCATAATCATATACTCCCTTCCAGTTTTCGGCGGTAAGTAGGTTCTTAAGTTTGTGATAATTTATATATTTTCTCGTATGGTCTGTTTCGGCTTGGTCCTTGTCTATGGTTTGATCTGTTTGTAGTGAAATAAGGAGCGATATGTGATAAGATTTCGCAATATGATCACACCAATCCTCAAATCTCCAGCAAATATACCCTTTACGAAGAAATGGTCCACACATGTGCTGCTACGGGACGAGTAATATTGTTGATAAAAGATGTAAATCCATACATACT
Organism: Megalocaria dilatata; assembly: GCA_034642435.1. Taxonomy (NCBI): domain Eukaryota; kingdom Metazoa; phylum Arthropoda; class Insecta; order Coleoptera; family Coccinellidae; genus Megalocaria; species Megalocaria dilatata. The sequence continues at coordinate 96,394,610 of CM067854.1, read as the reverse complement.
TAGTATATTTTTATACTCCTTTACGTGAAATTCTGGAGAAAAAAAATTGATATTCATGTCACCGGTAAGAATGTGGTCAGCACAATGATTTTCTCTATCTAAATGAAGTGATAATTCCTTATTGAAATCAACAATTGAAGAATGTGGCGACTATATATCGAGGTGATTTTCAACCTTTTCCCTCTACTATGGAAGTTTAACTCCAGTCGAAGGGTCAAAATCACTTCATTTTTTTATATATGCTATTATTTCGTCATTTTTATTGTATTTTTCTCATTATAAACTCCTTGATATTCTCACATATTGAACAGATCTGGATCCTCTATTTTAAAAGTTTCAGTCAGTACAATTATGTCAAAATCAGTAGGTAAAATTCCCAAGAATAATTCGAAGTCATTAAAACTTCTTAGTAGTATACTATGTATTTCATCGTATTTATCTTGATTTCCCCACTTTTAATATAATCAAGTTTCCTCATATCATTTATGATTACTGAATTGTAATCTTCATTTTGATATACCTTTATAAAATTATTCATTTTCATGGCAGGAATAACGCCCAATTTTTTCTTTTCCTCTCTATGCACATATATATTTTTTGTATCATTTATATTACAGTATTGAGTTGTTTTTAACCTTATTTTTATGGATGAAATATATACATTTTATACTCCTTTCCTTTTCTTCCCCCTTTTTTGCAAGTCTAGACTCTTATTTGTCTGACCCGCATCCCTTCCGAAGTTTCATTCCACCAACGTTATCCTTTTGGGATGCTTTTGTTCCTTGTTGGTGATTTGTTCTATGCTGATCAAAAATTGGTGCAGCTATTTTTTCCACCTGCAGTCGATAGTCCCGGAGCCAAATCCTGTCCAGCAACTGAAGAACTTGGTGCGTGCAATCGGGTTTCTGATGCTAGTTGTGGTGTCGGTACACTATAAAATCAGACCGTTCGGGATAATGTTCGTTTTCAAATGTTGGGTCACGTCTTTCATCAACAGGGGTACCAAGTGCGTCATTTGGTCTATTTTCCTCCCCAGAATTCTCTAGTCTCTCCAGACTGTAAACATTTCTCTGCAATTACTAGCCTATTTCCCTTTATGTATAATTTCTCTACAGAATCTACTCTGGCTTTAAGCAGAAATGAGCTGAGCCTCCTACTCTTCTGACGCTGCTGCATTGTCAGGTCACTTGCTATGAAAACTGCAGTGCTTTTTAGTTTCTTCACTTCTTGAAAATATTCTTCTTGGTTTGATATAATATAAACTCATTTTGATCAGGCAATTTTTTGTCTTGTCTGGCATGTAGTAATCATAATATCTGGTGTTTCAATTTGAGTATCTAAAAGTCTGTTGAGTTCACAACTCAGGTATGAAATTGATACCCTCAGGTATGAAATTGATACCCTTTTGAAGACCAAATATTATAATATTGTTTTTTTTTTGTACACGTTCAGTTAGTTCGAGTTTCTTTTTCAGTTCTTCGTTTTCTTTCTCTAAAATTTCATTTCTATTTTTCAATGTTTGTATTTTCCACAGTATCCTTAGTTTAAACGCAGATATACGATTTTCTACCTCTCGAATTTCCCTCAAAAGTCTATGTAGCGTTACCCCCCCTCTGTTGCCAGCCTTGCATTATAAATCTTATAGTGTATGACATACTTCAGCTTGGATCCCTCCAAAATCAAAAGAGCAGCAAAAAAATCAAGGCAATATAACCTGAGCTATTTAATTCAAAAAAATATGTTGTTATTACATTTTGTCCTCTTTTTTGAGAATTAATTAATAAAATTTTGTACTTTCCTTACACTATCAATGGAAAAACAAACAAGGACACACCCTTCACTCCACTGAGACCGACCAGAGAGACTTGTCTATCAAACAGAAAACAGGAAGGTCTAGGCCAAGTAAGGTGAAAAAACAGAGGAGCAGAAGACAAAGGAACAATTATTTCCAATTTCAAAATCGCCAAGTGTGTGGAATGTTTCACTCCAAGCGATATCAATACGCTAGGATACAGATATTGAGATACTACAAGCGAATCTCGACCATATAAGCAGTATTGAGAATATAAACAAATCATTTTAATGTTTGAAAACACCGACAATTCTTGCACTCCCCTGCAAAAGCCACATAATGTTTACTCACGGTTCATCGTTGTCACCAACAAATCGAAAATAATGCACTAACTTCCCCAAAAACCCACTCAAAAACACTCAAAAATATCCACCAAACTGCAAACGAACTGTCTTACATGTTAGTCTGTTTTATAATATGCTACTATATATCTACAAGATAGGCCATCTAGCGTTTGCATTTTGAAGCAGTGCTTATTTTGAGTAGGGATAACACTTCTGTAATTCGTTTTTTGTCTTAACGTTAGTTTAATATTTGGCACTTACGAAATGAGACGATTTACGATTGAAGAAAACTGGAAAATATTAGAGACTTATTTCTGAATTGGTGAGTAATTCATCCCAACTATAAGCAATTTACGTTGTAAATTCAATAAAAATGAAATGCCCTTCCGGCAATTCGTGACGTGAGTTCATGGAACTGAATCATTATTTGATGAAACAACAACGTTCTCATTCAGTGGGCACACCTGAACACATTGTTGCGGTAGCCCAGAATGTAGCTTAACATCCGTCAACATCAAACCATCATCTGGCTCTAGAACTGAACATTTCTCGCACTTCTCTGAGGACAATTTTTGCATGAAGACCTTGTTATAAAGGCTTTGAAATTGCAACTAGTGCAAGAAGTGAAGCCTCGTGACCATTCGATGCGTTTTCACTCTGCCCACTGGGGCAATGATCGCATGAGTGACGATGAGCATTTCAAGAAAAATCATTTTTAGCGATGAAACTCATTTTCACATCGGAAGATATGTAAATAAGCTGTGAATTGAGCCTGTGCATTATTTTTGTGGGGTTTCGTTAAGAACGAGTGTTACGTTAACTATCCAGAAATGACTGATGCCTTGAAACACGAAATCGAAGTTGCCATTCATTGAGACCAAACAATCGACATTGTACTGAAAAATTGGGTTGATCGGATGGGAGTACTGTATGGCCAGTCATGTACGTCATTTGAACGATATTGTTTTTCAGTCGTGAAGATCAAGAATCGGCCTAAAAATGTCATAACTTAAAAAAAATAACATAAATAGAGGTTGATACTTGATAGAAGGTATATAAAATTAAAATAATTTAATAAAATCCAAATGATCATTTGGATGTCTTATACTGAATGTTTATTTTATATGTCGTTCGATATAAGTGGTACTTATATGACATTATTTGAGTTTAATTCCTGAAGTTATAATTATTTAATATAATTTTTTGAAATTAAATATGTAGAAGGCTAATATTTAAATAATTGAAAAAAAAAATTAATTATTATTTATTGCGTCTGAACTGGTCGCACATTGTAACATATCATACAACTGATATGTTATGTGATGATTATGTGCGAGTTAGTTCCTACTTCGCATCCTACTCAAATAAACAATTTTTTCGCAAACTCTCGCCTTTCCCCACCACACCTGAAACAGCAGCTCGCATGCGACTCGTATGGAAATTTCAGCGTTATTGCAAAATGTCAGTAGTTCGTGTGCAACCTATTCGCATTGTCCATTTTCTCTGCTGTTAATTCCTGACCTACATCGTTATTTTTTTGTACACTTTCAGCTCTGAATTACTCCCTAGACGGTTTAGAATTTGATCAAATGCTTGAGTCAAATGATTGATTCAAGCGTGATTGGCCATCTAGAAGAACTTTGATACTTGATGCAATGATTGATTGAAAGTTTGATTGACTCAAGTGAATGCAGAGAGCGCTTGATCATCTAGGACGTTTTTCCTCAAGCATTGCATCAGTCCCAGTGGTAAGGATGGCGTGCAATACCCAAGTCGTGCTTCCCGAAAATTTGGAGTCCGAGTTTATACTTACTTATGTATACTATTATATATCACTATTATAAATATCCAGAATTGTGGCGGATAAAGAGTAAAGACTATTTCAATAGAAATAAAAAGAGTGCAGCGCTGGAGAAAATGGTAGGTGCATTGAAAGTACTGAAATCTGATTCTGATGTGAAGCAATTAAAACAAAAAAATCAATGACCAGAAAATAATTTTTAACAGGGAGTTTAAGTCCATCGAAAGTGAAAAAAGTGTCGAGGGCACCCACAGATAACATCCTTGAATCCAGGCTCTGGTATTTCAAACATCTTTGTTTCATTAAAGATCAGATGGAAATCACAAGGACTTCTGAGGTGAGATTTTTATTTCATAATTACATTATTCATTATTTCCTTTGTAGCATTTCTTGAGTGTCCTGTTTCCACGATCCAGGTTCCATATCACCAGTATCAATGATTTCCCTGTCAATCTTTATGGTGGCAAATTGTTGGCTTTGTTTTTTGTCCACCAGTAGTTGTGTAAATGGCAAGATGCTATAACGATATTTCTGCTTTTGTCTGCCGTAAACTTGATAGCATCATGAAATATTTTGAACTTCTTGGTTAATATTTCAAATGCATTCTCAACTCTTCTGGCCCGAGAAAGTCTCCAGTTGAAATTATTTTTTGGTTGTTCAGGACAGATCTGTTGTAGGGCTTCATGAAATTAGGGAGAAGTTAGAAAGCTTAATCTCCAACGAATACTTACGGAAAATTTTTATGATGAGTGCCTGGTAACTCACGAGAATCAGCCATGTGAAGCTGGCTTTTGGACAACTTGTGCCAGATTAATGTATTCTTGATCACACCAGCATCTGACACTCGGCCATTGGATTCCACATCGAACACCATCAATTTGTAAATTTTATCAACAATAGCCATAAACACAATGAGGAAAAATCTTTTGTAATTGTAATAGTAAGATTCAGAATTCTGATGTTTTTGGATTGACACGTACATTCTGTCAAGAAAGTACCGGGAATTATCGATTTACATCTGGCGGGGCAATGAGGCAGGTGAAATTTTTTTTTCCTAGGTTGGTACCACTGTTCTTAATTACTATGCCAAGCTTGAGCGGGATCTGTCAACTAGTGTGTTTGCAACAGCTGATTAAGTCAGTCCATGTCAGAGTCCGTGCCGATTTTTACTATGGGTGATTACGTTGAGCAAAGAATTTGTTTAAAGATTTGTGTTGCAAATGAATTTTCGTGTGCCGATGCATTGAAAATGTTGCTGAAGGCCTTTGGTGATAATGCTCTATCGAAAACTCGTGCATATCAGTGGTACAGAGCCTTCAATGACGGTCGTGAAGTGGACGTCCATCGACGGCTTCGATCGAAGATAACGTCGATAAAATTAAGGAAAAGGTGCTGGAAAACCGTCGTACCAGCTTGAGAGAGATAGCACATGATCTTAAGATATCCCACGAGTCCGCACGTACGATTTTGATTGATATTTTGGGCATGAGAAAGGTGGCCGCACGACTCGTACCGAAAGACCTGAATTTTCTTCAAAAACGTCATCGCGAACAGGTTGCTTCAGACATGCTGGATCGCTGTAATTCTGATTCTACATTCATGGAACGCATTATAACTGGTGATGAGACCTGGGTCTACGAGTACGATATGCAAACAAGCCAGCAATCATCGGAATGGGTGGCAAAAAATGAGCCGAAACCGAAAAAAACCACGCCAAAGCCGCTCGAAAATGAAGGTGATGCTCATTGTTTTCTTCGATATCCGTGGCTTGGTGCACTACGAATTCGTTCCAGAGGGTCAGACGGTAAACAAGGAGAATTACCTAGGCGTCATGAAACGTTTGCGTGAGCGTATCCGTAAGAAGCGGCCAAATTTGTAGGCGAACAACTCATGGATTTTGCATGACGATAACGCGCCTTCTCACCGAGCTACGATTGTTACTGACTTTCTCGCCAAAAATTCAACAAACGTGCTTCAGCAACCACCGTATTCGCCGGATTTGGCTCCCTGCGACTTTTTCCTCTTCCCAAAACTAAAATTGCCCCTTCGTGGCACCCGTTTTGAGTGGATTGAAGCCATAAAACAAAATTCGGCGCGAGAGCTAAAGTCCATCCCGGAAAGCGCCTATAAAAAATGTTTCAATAATTGGAAGTGCCGTTGGCATAGATGTATTGGAGCAAATAGAGCCTATTTTGAAGGCGACCCAATAAATTTAGACGATTAAATGTAAAAATGTTGTTTTAATTGAAAATTCCCGGTACTTTCTTGACAGAGTAGTATTTGCCATCAGCGGTCCCTATGAGGTTGGGGAAATTCCATTGATCTTCAAATTCCTTTTCCTTTCGAACCATCTTATCAGTTAGATAAATATTTATATTTGAATTTTATTAAGTTATTTTGCTCAAATCTCGTAAGATTTCGTATTTTATTTTTATTACAGCAACTGATTTCTGATGAAGACTCGCAGTCGTGACTAGATTCTGAAGGTGTAGGGCCTCCTAATCTAGTTGTAACGAAAGGTGCGCCATATTGCACAGAACAATTAGTAGGACTGGCGACAGAATATTTCAAGCGATCTGAAACCGATAAAGATATTCTGGCTAAGAGGTGGGCGATGAAGTTGAAAAAATTACATCTAGAACAACAACGCTTCGCTGGAAAAGTTATCAACCACACGCTTTTTGACTCAGGAATGGGAAACCTAACAAGAGAAGGAGTGCGTTTTCCCATGTACACTCGCTGGACACCGTCACCACCTTCATCGTCCTCACATACTTATCAAGGTTATCCCCCCAACTCACACTCACTGTACAATTCACGTTCAAGTGAAAGCCAATCGATCACCTCTACCTTGTACCTAAGACGATAACAGGAAACGTCGGATAAGGAAAATGACTTCGTGCTTCTCCTCATTCACCCCTATGTGAATTTGTTCAATTTTTTCTGTTATTTTCTCAGTTATATATTGAATACTAAAATAAATAATTACCTGAATGTTTTCCTTCAATTTCTTTATAATTGCTGTACAAGTTTCCATTATGATAATTGCCAGAGTGTGAGGAACAATGGCCCCCGAGAATTTCTGGTCTTCTAAATTTATGCCAGATGCTAGGTACCTCAATGTGACAGACAGTCTCTGACTTACAGATATCGCTTCACGCATAATTGTAGTCTTCCTCTCTATTTCAGGGCGCACTAACTCCAGTAGACAATCAAAACTTACTTGATCCATCCTCAAAAAGTTTCTGTAGTTCCTGGTTCCGATTCGCATAGACAGTTGAGTAAATATTCATGGGTGAAACTATTTCTCAGTTTATACCACACCGCAGACCACCAAAGTGGTCGTTTTTTATAAGTTTATTTTCACTTAAGGGCAACCAGTGTTAAGGCGAGAAAACCCAAATCGGTGTTCGACAGCATAACTCAGCCCCAAAATCACTTTTTTGTACAGGTTCACAAGAAAGAAACCACGATTTTCACTGCTGAACGTCACGGCATCCACTGCTCTTTTGATCAAAGGGATTGACTGTCTAGAGGGTACTTAAGTATTTCACCCTAGAATATATTTGTTTTCGCTCTAACATAAAAATGTTAGGAACAGTCATCTGTTATTCAAGGGCACTGTAGGATAATGAAAAAATACCAATAAATACGTGGAGTAGCTAGCAGCAGTTGAATTCCTATAGGATCTTATTCAGTGGTATAAACAACATAGTTTCTTGGATGATGTCAACTTTTGTATTGAATAATGTGATTTTGCGGGGAAAATTTACTGCATTGCTTCAGTATTTATTTATTTATTTAGAAGAAGAACGCGAACAAGTGATAACACCCAAAAAAAACCGTTCTACTGTAAAAGTCCAAAACAGACAATGGTACAAATTAATATTAAACTCTATTGATTACATGATATCTATCCCAAAGTAAAGACCGAAACAATCATAGATTAAAGTTTGAATATTAAAACAGATTGAAATATGTTTATCTTCTACAATTTTAATTTCAAAAAAATTTTTATTCAAAAAACTTTTAGAAATAAATTTATGTCTACACAAGCACCGCTCACATTTAATAGACGTATATAATAACAAATCAATATATAATGTCAGATGGAATAAATAACCCAACAGATATACGAAAGTAATTAAAATTAATAAATAAATATTTAAAGGAGACAAAATTTTGTTTCTGGTCTTACCTTTAAGAATACCATTTGCCCTATCAAATATTGTATTTTATATATAATATATAATTATATTTTGGCTTCAATAAATCTCATTATAGAATGTCAATGAATTTAAATAAACCTTAAAATAACTCACACTGTTCTTTGATTTTGTTAGAACATAGATCAATCTTGAATTATATAGTTGATCTGTATTTCGAAGCTTAAGTCTCTTAACACGTGAGAGATATAGGTTAGGTTTTTGATTTTGATATTAGTAATGTTAAATGAGGACTGAAGACGGGATTGTCTAGAATCATATTTGTTTTTTGAAGATATAGTGCACATTTTTTAGAGATTTTTGAAATAATATATTCTAATATAACATATTTAAATATGTTAAATAGTTGAAATAAATTATATTCTTTGAGAAGTCCTTTAAGTGTGTTCATGTTATTAAAAGGCAAATTGTATTCTTAAAGGTAAGACCAGAAACAAAATTTTGTCTCCTTTAAATATTCATTTATTAATTTTAATTACTTTCGTATATCTGTTGGGTTATTTATTCCATCTGACATTATATATTGAGTTTTGATTATATACGTCTATTGAATGTAAGCGGTGCTTGTGTAGACATAAATTTATTTCTAAAAGTTTTTTGAATAAGAATTTTTTTGGAATTAAAATTGTAGAAGATAAACATAATTCAATCTGTTTTAATATTCAAACTTTGTTATATTTCTTCTATCGAGTAAAAGGCCTTTCTGTTTTATTTTATATATAATATATAATTATAGTTTGGCTTCAATAAATCTCATTATAGAATGTCAATGAATTTAAATAAACCTTAAAATAACTCACACTGTTCTTTGATTTTGTTAGAATATAGATCAATCTTGAATTATATAGTTGATCTGTATTTCGAAGCTTAAGTCTTTTAAAACGTGAGAGATATAGGTTAGGTTTTTGATTTTGATATTTGGAATGTTAAGTGAGGACTGAAGACGGGATTGTCTAGAATCATATTTGTTTTTTGAAGATGAAGTGCACATTTTTTAGAGATTTTTGAAATAATTTATTCGAATATTTAAATATATTAAATAGTTCAAATAAATTATATTCTTTAAGAAGTCCTTTAACTGTGTTCATGTTTTTTAAAGGCAAATGGTATTCTTAAAGGTAAGACCAGAAACAAAATTTTGTCTTCTTTAAATATTTATTTATTAATTTTGATTACTTTCGTATATCTGTTGGGTTATTTATTCCATCTGACCTTATATATTGAGTTTTGATTATATACGTCTATTAAATGTAAGCGGTGCTTGTGTAGACATAAATTTATTTCTAAAAGTTTTTGAATAAAAATTTTTTTGGAATTAAAATTGTAGAAGATAAACATATTTCAATCTGTTTTAATATTCAAACTTTGTTATATTTCTTCTATCAAGTAAAAGGCCTTTCCATTTTAAATCATAGATTAATATTAATGTCCCGACAGACGTAAAATCAGAAATTGTTCGTTCAAAAAATTCCCCAAATTTCAAATCGGTGTATTTCCATACTTTCTAACAGGTTCAATTTTACACTCCTATTTTCTTCATGTAAAATCATAAGACATTCGTCGAAATCATGTTTTTCTTTCATTAGATGTTCGGGGTACGTAGAATCCAACTTATTATTGAGGTAGGAACGTTTATGTTTCATTATTCTAGTGTCGAAACGTCTTCCGCTTTGGCCAATAAAATTTTTGAACAAGTACCGCATCGTAAACGCCTGATAGATGTGATTTGTTCCTTTCAGGTTTTGCGTTTTGCGTTCCTAATGAATTTTCTGTTCCATAAGATATGTTATATTATTGAGGAATTTTTTCATTCTTGATGTTTTTCCATAGTGGGTGAGCGATTATGTGTTTTTTTCTCAGTTTTCAGCATATGGTATATTTCATTGATAGAATTATCTTTTTATTTTGTCGTTATCATTTTATCTATTATTGACAAATAACCGTTATTGCTCGCTACTTGATTAATTTAATTCAATTCTAGATTAAAATTACCAGGAAATAAAGGAATTGTTAATAATCTATGTATCATGTTGTGATATGCTGATGATTTATGTTGTACTGAATGGAATGAGTTTTTATGAATTGTTATATCCCTATGACAAGGTTTATGAAAAACAGAAAAATTATGTTTATTCTTGGCTCTAATTATTGTTGAATCTAAATAATTTAATGAGTTTTATGTTTATACTTCCATTGTGAACTCTATATTTTTATGTAACGAAATTCAAGTTGTCTACTGGTATTTTTGAAGCATACAATTATGCCATCTACAAATGTGTACCAATAAACAATATCTTGTTTGCGATTCTACTTTTAGTTTCATGAATAGTTTTCTCCAAACAATCTATGAAGACATCTGCTAAACGTGGACTCAAGAGGCTTTTCAAAACAATAATAAGCTTTCTGTACTACTGTGTATAAATTACTCACGAAATTTTGCATTAGCCTTCTTGTCGTTATTTATTACTTACATGCCAAATTTAGACACGACTCTAGGTCGTTTACTCTGGTTTCGGTAGCTCTCAGCACTTTCTCGCTCACAAAATATTTTATTTTGTTTTAGATCCTCATAAGATTATGAACTAACATGCGATATTTTGTTTTGGAAAACATTAAGAAAAGTCTTAATGTGGATAATTGGATTAATTTTGCCTTTAACTGAAATCCACCCAGATACTCAGACCTCAAACCGATTGAACTTCATGTTGCTCTATCTCTTTATGCTCGAAAGTTTGATTATTTAGGGTAGCGCTCCACGCTGCAGCGTTAACAAAATATTCTTCTTTTAAACTTTGTATGATACCGTCCTCACGAATTTCACTGCTAAAATCAGTGTTATTATTCTGCTGCTAAATACCAAATTTCAAATCGGTCAGACTTGTAGTTTAGAAAATATTGAGATATGTAAGATAAAATTTTAAACGTGAACAACTGAAGAGCCATTGAACCCATTTTGCTCATAAATAAGCTGAAACGAGAAATTCAGTTATTAAACACACTTCGAATGTGTCCAATCTCTTTTTTCTCGAGAGGTAGCGTGCTTAAGTCCAGCTGGCTGGACTGGCATGGCAGAATTATTTTTTGCCACGAGTTAGTCATCAGTGATTCAGTCCATCGTAGTGGTTTTTGGCTCAAAATTCGAAAATAATTGACATTTGGACGTGACGATATCAAGCTCCTCCGAAAAATCGTGAAAATGGTTGGAAGTTCCTGTTCAGCTGGTCTATTTCTTCTGAAAATTTAAAATCACTGAATAAAACGAATGTTAAGCAGATGTAATTTTTCACAATTTGGGAAATCAAAAACAAAAAATCTTTTAAACTTGAAAATATATGACGCTAAGGTTCCAAGGCAAGAAAGAGCGCAAAAATAATATATTGAGCGCGAACTTCATATACAGGTATGGAAACGACATTCGGAAACATATGAAATTCAATGTAAATCTATAAACAACTTCAGTTCAGTGGAGCAGTGGAAGAATCAAAGCATCACCGCGATGCAATGATGAATGAACAACTGTTCTCTCTCAATGCCATTGTAAAGTAGAGATTTGTCGTTTGAAAGGCTGTGCAGTCTGATTTCATCCCCACCGAATCATTAGCACTTTCGCTCGAAGTATCCCCCACATCACAATGGCATTGAGAGAACAGTTCGTCATCGCGTCGCGCTGAGGTGTTGATTCTTTCACTATTCCACTGGGCTGACATCGTCCTACAAATTAACATTGAATTTCCTGTGTTTCCAACTGTCTTTTCTATACCCGCCCCCCAGGCATTAGATCTTGACGTGATGGGGGCGCTCTCTTGACTAGGACCCTAAATTCGTCCCGGCGAATTGGAGGGTTAAGTCTTGGTGTCTAACGTAATGCCATTTCGCGCCAGTCACTGGACCTGTATAGTGGAAGATCTCCGAATGGGGCCCTAGTTTTCCTCAGGTGAAATGGAGGGCTGAGCCGGTTGATTAACTCAGTGACAAGGGAGTCTGTCGCAGCACAGGGCTTCTCCCTTAAAACTGGCGTACTCTACCCTATCGCAGTATAAATCTCCGGATTCTGTGTAATGGCCGAGTGCGTTATGTAGCATACTGCGTTACCTCGGGGGGGTGGACTTGCCCTCAGGTGTTACTTGTACCACCTGGCCACCCCACTTGGTGTTGGACTCGAGGGGGCAGTGGTTGAAAGTCCGCATGCTGGACTAGGGGGGTATTTCATTTATCTGTTCGCAGACCCCCATTTTCGGGATATTCCCATGAAACGACTCGGGGTTTAACGGGACTTGACGGTTCGACCGGCCTGTCCTGGCCCCTGGATCTGTGCGTAACTATTTAGGGTTTGTGGATCTCGACGAAATGGCTCCGCCATTAGTGCTTGACGCCAGGATCAATCAAATGACTTCACATGAGTTCGGTGGGTCAGGACGTATAGTCCGCTAGACGGTGCTCGTACCAGGATCAATTGTAGTCGTCAATCTTGAGTTTATCTTAGTTCTTGGGACTGCGTTCGGGTGGATGGATAAGAATTCCCTCCGGCGGGTGAGTTGCGTCTCAAACCAACTCGGGTACTGACCTGCTGAGCCAGTAGAGGTTGGATAGTGCTTCGCTGCTACCAGTCAGACGGTTCTGGCTTTCGAGTCGGGGCCCAAACTGGAAGCTGGTGGGTTCATCTCTTCGGAGGGGTTCTCGCCACGCGCGATGATATGGCGTAATCCTTATCACACTTTCTACCTCTGGGTGGACTGTGGAGACTGCTTGGTAGTCACTTGGAAAAGAGGCCTTCCTCAAATAGCCAATAACTATTCTGGTAGAATTCACCTGTCTTTTCTATACCTTCCCCCGTCTCTGTACCTTGTCGTGGTGGGGGGTCGTGTCATAACGAGTGTCCTAGTTTCATTTATGAAATGGAGGATATGGTTATGATGCCTAAAGCAGATGACTTGCAATACAAACTTCCTTACTTTCTTCCTTTCTTACATAATACCATTTCATCATATTGTTCCACTCAATTTTTTGCCTACCGCAATGCTTGGAATCGTATGGGGAAGCTGGCTCTGATTGACGACCAGAATCTGCGACCCTGCGATCGATTAGAGTTTTGTAATCCTTCCAATGGCGAAGGTGATACCCTGCTGAATCTCAGCCTGGGTTCTCCAACCTTCGTCCTCTTAGCCGCTGAAGGTGTTACTTGTACCACCTGGCCCCCCCTTTGGTGTTGGACTCCAGGGGGCAGTGGTTTTAAGTCCGCTGGACTAGGGGGTATTTCGTTTATCTGTTCGCAGACCCCCATGTTCGGGATATTCTCATGAAACGACTCGGGGTTTAGCGGGACTTGACGGTTCGACCGGCCTGTCCTGGCCCCGGATCAATGCGTAACAATTTAGGGTTTGTGGATCTCGACGAAATAGCTCTGCCATTAGTGCTTGAGGCCAGGATGAATCAAATGACTTCACATGAGTTCGGTGAGTTAGGACGTACAGGCCACTAGACGGTGTTCGTACCAGGATCAATTGTAGTCGTCAATCTTGGGATTATCTTAGTTCATGGGACTGCGTTCGGATGGATGAATAAGAATTCCCTCCGGCGGGTGAGTTGCGTCTCAAACCAACTCGGGTACTGAACTGCATAGCCAGTAGAGGTTGCCTCGATGCTACCAGTCAGACGGTTCTGGCTTTCGAGTCGGGGCCCAAACAAGCTGGTGGATTCACCTCTTCGGAGGGGTTCTCGCTTCGCGCGATGATATGGCGTAATTCTTATCACACTTTCTACCTCTTGGAGTGGGCTGTGGAGACTGCTGAGTAGTCACTTGGATAGGAGCTATACTCATTTGCCAATGACATTACCTGGTAGAATTCACCTGTCTTTTCTGTACCTGTACTTTTCATACTTTTTGACGAAATGGGTAAAGTAAATAATTAATAACAATTACTGCGCCTGAATTCTAACAGTGGTTCCAAATTTAGAAGTACGATCGGTTAAGCATCTGTCAACTGGAATTTGTCGGTTTCTATATAGATATAATTGCAGGTTTCAAATCTCCTATTTCAAATATTTTAAGATTAGACTTAATGTAATTTATCTTCACGAAATTATGAACGAGCCTTCGTTTCCTCATTTCACATCTTAATAATAAAATGACACACAATCGTATTTATACAATCGATAATATTTCTAAATGAAATTTCAAACGGGAATAACTCAAGACTCGATTCTATCCATATTTGAAATTGACAGATGTATTCAGACTCAAAACCCCGTCTGAAAATTTCAAGTGTCTAGGTCGTTTAGTTCGAAAATTAGCATTTTTAACTCCAGTCGTCCAATCGGACGGCTGGGACTCACGAAATTTGTCACAAATTTTGACATCGGAATAATATACCCAATTAATGAGTTTCATATCGATCTGATCAGAAGTTTTGAAAATATCGAAAATATGTAAAAATGTTTCAAATGCGAATGAATACGCAACCATATGACTGAATTCACCCATAAACGAAATTGACCGAGATATTTAGGCCGCAAATCTACCCTGAAAGTTTTGAGCCTCTAGCTCTTATGTTCGAAAAATAGACGGACGAATATTACGGACGAACCGAAACTTATATCCTTCATTACATGTTCCAAATGGAGGTACGAAAAGAGTTATTCACAAAATGAAATATAAATATAAATATATATATATATATATATATATATATATATATATATATATGTATATATATATGTATATATATATATATATATATATATATATATATATATGTATATATATATATATATATAGGATGGACAATATATTGGGTGCAACTTAGTTTATTCAAATGGATCACCCTGTATATTTTCTTATTTTTGGCTAGCTTTTTCTTTCCTGATTACGAATATATAGTCATGTATTAGTCAATCTCTCTCATTTCGAGAACTACAGAACCTCAAATTCGAAAAACCACCTGGCAGGCTCATTAATCGGTTGTCATGTAATAGGCTGTGATATATCAATAAACGATATTGCTAACAATATGGCACGTTGAAATTCAATAAAATTATTTCTGAAACATGCATTACACAGAAGCGGAAGAAATAAACCAAATCAAATATGTTTCAACAAATTAAAACATACTAAGATATCATTACTAAAGCAAAATAACTATCCTATATTTTATATGGAGAACAATAAAAACAGGAAATCTGAAAGGGAAGAATATAAGCAATTTCATCCAGATCATCCAATTTCAAGTGAAAATATATTTATTAATACTCACAACCTTGTAAAAATTACAAAAAGTTTTTAGAGAAAGAGACAGGCGTGCGGAATGAGAATAAAAAACTCGACATTGTTGAGTATTTATGGTGTTATGAAATAAAAAGTTATAACTGATGAAATTGCTCGAAATGGCCACCATTATTTTATATACATAGTTCATATAATATTATCATAATAAAAATAAATCTCTTTATTAATTGATGCGGAAAATATACAACTCCAGTCATAACAAACAAACCCAAAAAAAAATTGAAAAGGTGAGATTCAGTGCACCAATACGGTTTACTCTTCAATGTAACCTAAGGTTCACTGCAGTACACTAACTATAAAAAATATGTCCACCCTACTAAATTTTGAAAAGAGAAAAAAAGTTGAACAAAACATGAATAACTAAATTTTGGAAAAAATAACTAAACTATTGAATAAACACAATTCCACTATGCTCAATCATAAGTTCTTTAAATAATTTTCGTTTAAAGCTACTTGAACTACTGATAGCTCTGATGCTCGATGGCAAACTATTCATTAAGAAGGCAATATTGTATGAGTATGATCTCCGATATATCTCCGGTTTATGCATAGGTAGTGTGAGGGTAACATTGAATGTAAATTTTAATTGATAAACATCAGAACAATTATTCTATTGTAGAGATGAGGAGGTGTTTTAATTATTAGAACCTTATGAGATAGTGTAACACAATGTAAGAACCTTCTGTTTTCTATTATCAGCCAATTAACTAGTCGGAGAGTATTACTAATTCTTTGGAATTTTTTCAAACCGAAAATCAGACCAAGAATGTTGGAGTTTTCGGGTTCGCTGCTTATCATAAAAACTCAAACATGGGCCATATAAAACATTACAACTATTCAAGTGAGAGAGAACAGGAGACTGTCATAGCATAATTTTGATGCTTCTACTCAAGAATTCATGGTGTTTATAAATCATTATCAACATGTGTATGCAACCGGAGAGCCGAGAGGAAATATAGGGTAGAGATCTACACGTCGAATTTATTCGCTGGTATCACACTTTTATCGAGAAGACCGGTGAATGAAGAAATTGGGATATCTGTCCGTCAATGTGTCGTCATGTGCGCGTTGATACGAAAGAATTATTTCTTTCTTGCAGAGTAAAGTTGTTTACAATCTGAATGTCATGAAATTTATTTTCTCGTTAATTAATTTTTCTTGAAGATTAGAAGTAAAAACCCTCACAGAAGGGTTTTTTTTGGACCATCTTTTTCTGGATTCCTCTTGGATTATTTTCCTGTGATTTGTTCCTGGAGTTTGGAAGTTTTCTTGGTGAGGAATAGTTACACGTACACTGGTTGCCCGAAGACGTTGAAGCTATTAAGTTCAAACAACTACATAACAGCCTGCTTGAGACGACCTACAAAACCACCACCTGTTCTGATTGGCTAAACATCAGCCTGTATTCTTGTATACCTGTGTAAAAGTGGGGTTTGAAGAAAATTTCCGGAAGGGAACCATTAATCCTTTTTTTGGAGTTAGTTGAGTCCCTAAAAGTTTCGAGGGGTTGTAAAGATTCAGACCTATTCGAATCTGCTGGGGATTTATTCGAGAATGATACATGGACTTGGTGGCATAACAACTACATTAAAAATTGTTTCCTGAATTGGAACGAACTTGTTAAAGCTTTGAAGTCCACATTTTTGCATAGTAATTATGACTCAGTTTTACTTCATGAAATCAAATCTCGTAAACAGAATCCTCAAGAGTCTGTTACCCTGTATATCAATTCTATGGAGGAACAGTTTTAAAGGTTAAATAAATGTCCTTCAGAGCTTGAAATGGTCAATATTATAAGGAATAATTTACTTCCTGACTATCCTCGTTTTACAGGATATTTTGTCAGTATCTCAGTTGATAGCTCTTTGTAAGAGAGTGGAGGATGCTCTCTGTCTGAGCATTTCCAATCAGTTGGGAGAACTGCGGGTGTCTGATACTCGTTCTAGTGCCAGATGCTGGAACTGTAGTGAAGGAAACCACCACTATAACGAGTGTCGCAAGCTACGCACACGTTTCTGTTTTGGTTGCGGTCAGAAGAACGTGATCAAATCCAATTGTCCTCTGTGCTAAAAAAAACGAGAAGAGGGTCCACAATCCCGCAGGTATTGGAGGTCCTTCAGGTCAAAATCCCGCTCAAAAACGGAAAGGGAAATCAAGCCAGATGAAAAATTGACCACTTCGTCACCCACAACCGCGAGAACTTCGATTTATCTGATGGTCATCACAGTTTATCTTTTGGTAATGCTCGAAAAATAGTCGAAAGGAAAGAATGTCTCTTGAGGGAAACCAATCCCCTATTGGAACTTCGGCAGAAGGACAATCGTCCTTATCTAACAGTTCATGTTGGAGGTGAGCCTATATCCTCCTTAATAGATAGTGGGAGCAATGTTACAATTTTGGGTTACTCTTCTATTCATCTTCTGCGAAAGTTGAATCTCTGTCTACACTATGACGTATCGGTTAATCGCACTACGGCTGATGGAAGGCCTCAGGATACTCTAGGCTATGTCAACCTTCCCATAAGTTTGAACGATATGATCAAGGTTTTCATGGTTCTTGTTGTACCCTCGATAAATCACGATCTTATTTTGGGTCTGAATTTCATTAATGCATTTAACTTAACTCTTGATTTTAGGGATTTTACTTAAAGTTTCTCTTACTTATCTTTAGATAACACCGTAGCTGTAGTTCGCGCCTTACTTAGATCTGAGTCATTGACAGATTCGCAAAGGTGCGAACTGGATTTTGTTGTCGACCTATTCAATCAAATTGCGCCGTCTGATAAGTTGGGTAAGACGCATTTATATGAGCATCATATTGATACAGGAGATGCCAAGCCGATTAGGCAAACACAATATTCGCTTTCTCCAGCAATGCAGAGAGTTTTGAACGAGGAGATTGATAAGATGTTGGGGCTCAACATTATCAAACCTGTCTCCGGGTGCAGCCCATAGTTGTCTCCACTTTGGTTGGTTCCCAAGAAAGATGGTACCTATAGGGTTGTCTTCGATGCCAGGAAGTTGAATTCAATTTCTCTTTATGATAGTTATCCAAAGCCTCCCAATGATTCTATTTTGAGCAAAGTACGGGATGCAAGTTATCTTAGTTCAGTAGATTTGAAACAGGCATTCTTCCAGATTCCTTTGGACGACGAATCCAGGATAAAAACAACCTTCGCTGTTTTGTTTCAATGTATTACCGTTTGGTTTGAATTGTGCTTGTCAGGCAATGATAAGGCTAATGGATATGGTCATTGGTCCATCGTTAGAGCCTTATGTATTCTATAATATCGATTACATAATTGTTTGCACCCCTACCTTTGAAATGAATCTTGCTGTTCTCAGAAAGCTGTTTCATTGTCTGAAAGAGGCGAATCTGACAGTTAACTTCGAAAAATGTAAGTTTTGTAGACCTTCATTGAATTTTTTGGGATTTGTAGCAGATGCAAATGGTTTAAGAACGGATCCATCCAAAGTTCAAGATATTTTGGATTATCCGATTCCCAAAAATACCACACAGATCCGTCGGTTTTTTGGATTACCTTTTCCTGGATTTTTCCTCTGGAATATTTTTCCTGGATTTCTCTTGGATTATTTTTTTGTGATTTGTTCCTGGAGTTTGGAAGTTTTCTTGGTGAGGAATAGTTACACGTACACTGGTTGCCCGAAGACGTTGAAGCTATTAAGTTCAAAGAACTACATAACAGCTTGCTTGAGACGACTTACAAAACCACCACCGGTTCTGATTAGCAAAACATCATCCTGTATTCTAAACCAACCAGGGAAGTAACATTGAGAAATTCTGTATATATTCATATCACATTAAGGAACTTTGAATTTTGTATATATTAATAATAACATTTCCATTTTCTATATATTTTTCTACTTTTATCTGTAATAATATTATTGAAACTTACTCTAGTCTAGTGCTAAATAGTAAAATGTATATTTCTTCTGAATGTATATATGTAATTTGTAAGAAAATTTACTTTAGGTAAATAAAACGAGTGACTTGTTTGTCAGGGAGTTGTGTATTTTCATTTTGTGGAATTGTGAGATCAGGCTCACGACCCAGTTAAACCGACTGGGCTCGGGTATCTTAATATATAATTGTAGCTGAATTGTTACAATGTTCAGAAAATCTTGAGCCATGATAGATACAAAGATTCCTCACACAAGCGGCCACTCGCACAATCCCCCCTCCGACCATAACAGACCTACCCGCAGCCAAAAATTTTACCCACTCCTTTTCAGGCCCAAATAAGATTGCAACTGTCTTGTCTACGTTCAGCTGCAGACAATGTTTCTGGGATACTTCTAAAATGTTGTTCAAATCGAAGTTGAGGGCTGTGACGGCCTGATCTGTTTCAGCATGTGAAAAGGAAATATACAACTGACTATCATCGGCATAGTAGTAGACCAAGCAAGAAACTGTGTACTTCACAAATTGCGATATGAAAATCATGAAAAGTATTGGTGTCAATATAGAGCCCTGTGGTACGCCCCTACAAATTTGTAAAAATGATAAAATAACACAGATACTCAACTGTTTCAGCCGTTACTATTTGATAGTTGATTAGAATTAAAACAAATGGTAGGAATTACTGTTTTACTAACAATCAATTGATTATAGAAATAGATTCCTCGCTCAACACTTGGTGGAACATATTGATTAACATAAAATACAAAAATAACACTGGACTAAGTTCGCACGAATTTATTAAAATAAACAAAACATTCAGTTTACATGCATGTTTCGGGTTTTATCCCATTCTCAAAACTGACAAGAAAACACACAATACTACATAATTATAATCAAATGACAGCTGTTAAAATTGGAGATAAGCGGAACTCCAGCTGATCGTTCACAATCGGTAATTGGCGTTTATGTGCTGAGGATATTTCTAAAAATTCTAAAAAGTCTAATCGTTTACTTTTTTCCCCCTCGTGTAAAATTTTTGCTTTACCGAAATCTATAAAGTGATTGCAATTGATACAATGAGCAGAAAATCCAGTAGTCGCTTTGTTCTGTAATATCGACTTTCTATGTTCATCAACCCTAACCTTTAGAGAACGACCATTCTGGCCTATGTAGAATGCAGGACATTCATCACAGTACAGTTTATAAACCCCACTCTTTTCCGAATCAGTTAATCGGTCCTTGCCGTTTAGAAACATTGATCTTAAGTTCTTCTTATTTGTGCATATTACTTCAATTTTATTCTGTCTTAATCTACTACAAATTTTATCGCTTAATTTTGGGATGTAGTTAATGTAGACAAATTTTTTCTGATCTTTAGGTTGAGGTGGATAGATACATGTTAACAGTTTAGAATATTGCTTTTTGAAAATCAACCTATCTATCATGTCAGGAGAGTAGCCGTTGTTATTGGATAGTAATTTTAACATTTCAATTTCTTTTTTGAAGTTATTTTCTGACAGTGGAATTGAAATTGATCGTTGTACAAGAGAGTGGAACGCCGACATTTTAATTTTATATGGGTGGGAACTGCTGTTATGAATAAGAACGTCCGAAAAAGTGGGTTTTCTGAATATATCGAATTCAAGATGGTCATTTACCCTCTTTATCTGAATATCCAGAAAATTGAGTGAATGGTTTACACTCTCTACTTCCAAAGTGAACTGAACGGATTCGTAAAATGAATTAATTAGTTTCAAAAACGACTCTAGTTCTAAATTTGAGCCAGTCCAAACACAAAATACGTCATCTACATAGCGTTTCCAATATAGTACATATACAGTCAGATTAATGTTTACTGGCGAGAATATTTTCTTCTCCAAATGTGTCATGAAAATTTCACTGAAAAGGGTGGAGGATGGGGAACCCATTGGCAGACCTTCTAGTTGTTGATAAAATTTACCATTAAACTTAAAATAACTCTGTCCGAGACATATTTCTAGCAGTTTCAATGTTTCCTCTATTATATCCGTAGGGAGTGAAAGATTGTCGTGAAGTGTATGTAGATGACGTATTTTGTGTTTGGACTGGCTCAAATTTAGAACTAGAGTCGTTTTTGAAACTAATTAATTCATTTTACGAATCCGTTCAGTTCACTTTTGAAGTAGAGAGTGTAAACCATTCACTCAATTTTCTGGATATTCAGATAAAGAGGGTAAATGACCATCTTGAATTCGATATATTCAGAAAACCCACTTTTTCGGACGTTCTTATTCATAACAGCAGTTCCCACCCATATAAAATTAAAATGTCGGCGTTCCACTCTCTTGTACAACGATCAATTTCAATTCCACTGTCAGAAAATAACTTCAAAAAAGAAATTGAGATGTTAAAATTACTATCCAATAACAACGGCTACTCTCCTGACATGATAGATAGGTTGATTTTCAAAAAGCAATATTCTAAACTGTTAACATGTATCTATCCACCTCAACCTAAAGATCAGAAAAAATTTGTCTACATTAACTACATTCCAAAATTAAGCGATAAAATTTGTAGTAGATTAAGACAGAATAAAATTGAAGTAATATGCACAAATAAGAAGAACTTAAGATCAATGTTTCTAAACGGCAAGGACCGATTAACTGATTCGGAAAAGAGTGGGGTTTATAAACTGTACTGTGATGAATGTCCTGCATTCTACATAGGCCAGAATGGTCGTTCTCTAAAGGTTAGGGTTGATGAACATAGAAAGTCGATATTACAGAACAAAGCGACTACTGGATTTTCTGCTCATTGTATCAATTGCAATCACTTTATAGATTTCGGTAAAACAAAAATTTTACACGAGGGGGAAAAAAGTAAACGATTAGACTTTTTAGAATTTTAAGAAATATCCTCAGCACATAAACGCCAATTACCGATTGTGAACGATCAGCTGGAGTTCCGCTTATCTCCAATTTTAACAGCTGTCATTTGATTATAATTATGTAGTATTGTGTGTTTTCTTATCAGTTTTGAGAATGGGATAAAACCCGAAACATGCATGTAAACTGAATGTTTTGTTTATTTTAATAAATTCGTGCGAACTTAGTCCAGTGTTATTTTTGTATTTTATGTTAATCAATATGTTCCACCAAGTGTTGAGCGAGGAATCTATTTCTATAATCAAGAACGCAAACATATCACGACTCGCACTATATTATAGAAAAGTACTATCAAAGATCAAAAGATGTACCAACCACCTATGGTTTAATAAACAATGTTTGTTGAATAATATCAAGCCGAAATACATGAAGATCAATTGTAAACATAGTTCACCACAGGCAAAATTAGCGGTCAAGTCAGCAATAAAAACATGGATCAAGCTGGAGATGAAGAAGTGGTATAAAATCAGAGACAATAACAAACTCCACCTGAAAATAATACATAGTGAGTTAACCTATCGACTTAGCCCCATTGAGTTCGATCATCTGGATTTTTCCATCAGAGAAGAAGTAAGAATTCTAGGACACAAACAATACGAAAGGCAACTCAATAAACTAAATAATCTTGTAAAGAGTGTAGACAAGTTTGAACCAAGAGTGTTAAAGTGCGCGAGTGTATCTGACTTCAAATTTTTTGAAAAAGTGAAGAACTTCACAAATATACATTTCGAGGAAACTGAAATGAAGTTATTAGAAAAAGGTTTAAAATATTGCCCCAATGTGTTCAATAACAACGACCTTAAACAACTTGCAGTAAATGCAGAAATAGCCATAAACAGAATTGAACCCCTAGACAAACAAAATTTCGAAAAATCAATCTGCGCAAGAATAATATCCAATGCTACTTTCGAGAATAATAGGAGTGAATTGAATGTTTTTAAACAAATAAAGAAAAAAGCCATTGAAAATGACTTGATAATTACGAAAGCTGACAAAGGCAATACAGTCACAATTTTAAACAAAAATGATTACCTGACAAAAACTGAAAGTTTACTGAACTCTGAAAATTTCTCAGAATTGAAGGCAGACCCTACGTCAAAATTCCAAACTGCAGTAAAGAAAACTATCAAGAACTGCCCTAACTTGATACCTCAAGAGTGTTTTCCTGTTACCATTATGAACCCCAGAATACCTTCTTTATACGCACTCCTTAAAATACACAAGGAGAATTGCCCCATGAGGCCTATTGTTTTATATACTCATGCACCAGCATCAAAACTCTGTAAACATCTTAATTCCATTTTACCAAGTATGATTCAACATAATCCGATTTATTCCATCAAAAATACCATCCAGTTAACAGAAGAATTGAAAACCTTCAGAATTCCCCGAAATGCCAGATTAATTTCTTTCGATGTAGTTAATTTATTTCCATCCATACCAACTAAAGAAATAAAACATCTGGTCAACGAACAACTTCACGACAATCTTTCACTCCCTACGGATATAATAGAGAAAACATTGAAACTGCTAGAAATATGTCTCGGACAGAGTTATTTTAAGTTTAATGGTAAATTTTATCAACAACTAGAAGGTCTGCCAATGGGTTCCCCATCCTCCACCCTTTTCAGTGAAATTTTCATGACACATTTGGAGAAGAAAATATTCTCGCCAGTAAACATTAATCTGACTGTATATGTACTATATTGGAAACGCTATGTAGATGACGTATTTTGTGTTTGGACTGGCTCAAATTCAGAACTAGAGTCGTTTTTGAAACTAATTAATTCATTTTACGAATCCGTTCAGATCACTTTGGAAGTAGAGAGTGTAAACCATTCACTCAATTTTCTGGATATTCAGATAAAGAGGGTAAATGACCATCTTGAATTCGATATATTCAGAAAACCCACTTTTTCGGACGTTCTTATTCATAACAGCAGTTCCCACCCATATAAAATCAAAATGTCGGCGTTCCACTTTCTTGTACAACGATCAATTTCAATTCCACTGTCAGAAAATAACTTCAAAAAAGAAATTGAAATGTTAAAATTACTATCCAATAACAACGGCTACTCTCCTGACATGATAGATAGGTTGATTTTCAAAAAGCAATATTCTAAACTGTTAACATGTATCTATCCACCTCAACCTAAAGATCAGAAAAAATTTGTCTACATTAACTACATCCCAAAATTAAGCGATAAAATTTGTAGTAGATTAAGACAGAATAAAATTGAAGTAATATGCACAAATAAGAAGAACTTAAGATCAATGTTTCTAAACGGCAAGGACCGATTAACTGATTCGGAAAAGAGTGGGGTTTATAAACTGTACTGTGATGAATGTCCTGCATTCTACATAGGCCAGACTGGTCGTTCTCTAAAGGTTAGGGTTGATGAACATAGAAAGTCGATATTACAGAACAAAGCGACTACTGGATTTTCTGCTCATTGTATCAATTGCAATCACTTTATAGATTTCGGTAAAACAAAAATTTTACACGAGGGGGAAAAAAGTAAACGATTAGACTTTTTAGAATTTTTAGAAATATCCTCAGCACATAAACGCCAATTACCGATTGTGAACGATCAGCTGGAGTTCCGCTTATCTCCAATTTTAACAGCTGTCATTTGATTATAATTATGTAGTATTGTGTGTTTTCTTGTCAGTTTTGAGAATGGGATAAAACCCGAAACATGCATGTAAACTGAATGTTTTGTTTATTTCAATAAATTCGTGCGAACTTAGTCCAGTGTTATTTTTGTATTTTATGTTAATAAATTGATATTTTGTACATTTAATTGTGAATCGAGTTTCGGGAATTAAATATCCCATCTGTTGTCTGAAGATAGGAAAGTTAATTCTCGAAACTGGAGTCAGAATTAAATGTGTAAAATATAAATTTATTGGTAGTAAAACATAGTGGTTTCTCAACGGGTTTCAATTATGAAATAATATCCTTTTGTTTTGTGTAGCCTGGAATCTATTCTCAAGATAAGCCCTCATATGAAGTATTGCACAATCAGAGCGACCACTGTATGCCAAAATAGCAAAAGCATTGAGTGGTCTACGGTATTGAAGGCTTTCGAATAATCTAATAGAGTTTAAATAGTCAATTTCCTTCGTCGGTGGCCTTGAGTATATCATCATTGATATTCAGTAATGCTGTTACGCAACTGTGATTTTCTTTATACTCTGATTGAACGGATGGTATGATACTTTGATTATTCAAATGCTGTTTTAGATGACTACAAATTACAGGCAAGTAGTCTTACCGATTTTAACTATCAAATTATTGGAATTACACCACGCAGTAAACTCATCCACAAGTCTTTCAGAAGCTTGCTGGAGCTCTCCACAACTCTGCGCCGAAACAACCACAAAAGTGTCGTCAGCGAACAATATCAGCAACAATAATAGAGGTCCCAACACGGAAGCCTGGGGAAAAAATTCCTCTACAACCCAAACTGTAGCATTTGTCTATGATGAACTGAAAACAAAGTTTGTCAAAGGCACAAGAAAGAACGAGAAATATCCCTGCTATATGTGTCATCATCTAAGCACTCGTAAATTGGTTCCACAAAATTTACTGCGGCCTACTGAGTAGAACAACCATTTCTGAAACCATGTTGGACATAAGTGAGTACACTGAACTTGCTGATGTAGGACATCATTCTCGTGAAAATGATTTTCTCAAAAACTTCGGAGAGAACGCTAATAATCGATATAGGCCGATAGTTGGTCAGCTCACGAATATTTCCTTTCTTAAAAATTGGTATAATTAGTGATTTCTTCAGAACATTTGGAAATTCTCCTGATGTAATGGACAAATTGATATTATGAGCAAACTGTTCACTAATTTAACATAAATAGAGGTTCATACTTGATAGAAGGTATATAAAATTATTTAAATATTTTAATATTAGCCTTCTGCATATCTAATTTCAGAAAATTATATTTAATAATTATATCTTCAGGAATTAAATTGAAATAATGTCATATAAGTACCACTTATATCAAACGACATATAAAATAAACATTCATTACAAGACATCCAAATGTAATAACAAAATCCAATAAATAAAAATTGTTAACTACAATTCTATAAACTAAATATTTTGAATAGACAAAATTTTGTTTCAGCTGATCAATATTATCAAAACAAATATCTTTCAGAAATGTTTCACATAATCTTAAGAATTTCATCATAAAACTATCTTACTTAGAATATTCAATATTATTGGATATCTAACTAAGCTACTTTCTACAAAATCTCAAGATATTTAGAAACATTACTGAAAAACAAGTTTAAAGAGAGACTTTGCTTCATCAGTACTCAAATAATTCATATTCAATAAAATATAACATCAATCAAAAACAAATATTTACTCACCCTTCAACAATTTAGAACACTTCTGGTAAATGAATAATGAAAAATTTAAATGGAGTGTAATGTTAACTACAAATAAATAATTCTGTGGTTTACCCTTGATCTAAAGGATTGAAAGACAATTTAACGGCCTCTGTTATAGCACAAGGACTATCTGTATAAAGAATGTTAAGGAAACCAAATAATTATATATCATGAATAAAATAACATAAATATAGGTTAATACTTAATAGAGGGTATATAAAATTATTTGAAAATTTTAATATTAGCCTTCTACATATTTAATTTCAAAAAATTATATTTAATAATTATAACTTCAGGAATTATATTAAACTAATGTCATATAAGTACCACTTATATCAAACGACATAAAATAAAAATTCATTATAAGACATCCAAATAATATAACAAAATCCAATAAATAAAAATTGTAAACCAAAATCCTATAAATTAAATATTTTGAGCAGACAAAATTTTCTCAATTACATATTGACGAAACAATTATCGTTGAAAAATAAAAATAAGCGGAAATAAAGTGTTTTACTTCAAATCATTTACGATGAATTTCCGTCAAGTAGAGACCGAAATAATCAAGAGTTAGAATTTAAATTTAAATTTTCTTCCTTCTCTTCCGTGATGCCTTGTTAAATTAATTGACTTTTGAACCCTCTTGTTTGTCAATCTCAATTTGAGTATATATTTTTTCAATAACCTTACTGAATGATTCAATGGATATCTCTATCATTTTCTCCAAGTTATCGAACCTATTAATTACATCATGAATAGATTCAGAGGATCTACCACAATAAGATTTATTTGAAAGTCTATTCCTTCAGTTAACTCAAACCACTATGTAGAACTTCTTCCATTTTATCCAACCTTAAATTGATATCGAGTGCAGGATCATTTTTGGCATACTTCACACATCTTGGCGGCATAATTTTAGTCACTATGAATATTTAGGAATATTCAATGTAATTCGGAAAGCGTAAAGATTATAAATTCACGAAAATCGGAGCAATATATACACCTACTCTCACATCAATGTTGGTGTGTATCAGCGTATGTATGCTGAATAATTCTGTGTTGTTTTTCTCATGTTGGTTAGACTATTTGAGATAGCATTCTTATGGTTCTGGTTGAGTTAATGAATTAATGCTACAATTTTATTATTAACGATGTCAACCCTTTCATTATCATCAGACAAATTTTTTCCTACAGGAACGGCCAAAAAAAATGTCTATTTTTCTGTTGCTTCAAATGAAAAGCGATTATTTATAAGTTCACATTTTAAAATTTAATAAATTAGTATCTTTCTCTAGTCTTTGCAGCATATGTGGTCAGTATTGTAAGCGGTTCCGATTTTGGTCTTCTGTGAAGAGTTGTACTGGCGGTAACTTGTATGGTCCATAATTGTTCTTTTCAATACTCTATAAATCTTCGAACAGATTATTCCAAATTCACGTGATGCTTTCTTCAATCCATTTTCTGGATTTTTTGAACTAATTGTTATGAAGTTGCACTCAATATCTTGTCCACCCAGTACATATTCCATTTTGTGAATCATTTTGAAAAGATTCAGTTGATTTCGTACAACGTTGGTGAATAACTTATTTTGTACCTCCATTTGTAACAAAGTTAAGAGGGGGTCAAATTCTCGTGAAAAACCCGGAACTAATTAAAAATTCTACATATGGATATGATTTGTCGTTCATACATAATGTTGTTGTAATTAAAGATATATTTCAAGTGAGTTGAATTTTCATTAGGATATGTCTATTAGAAAAAGAAAATCCTATTTAAGTGAAATTAAAGTAAAATAGAAAAAGGCTTTTTACTGGATAAAAGAAATATAACAAAATTTGAATATCAAAACAGATTTAATCTGTGTCTTCTGCAATTTTAATTTCAGAAAAATTTTTATTCAAAAAACTTTTAGAATTAAATTAATGTCTACAATAAGCACCGCTTATATTTAATAAACGTATATAATCAAAACTCAATATATGATGTCAAATGGAATAAATAAACCAA
Organism: Megalocaria dilatata; assembly: GCA_034642435.1. NCBI lineage: Eukaryota > Metazoa > Arthropoda > Insecta > Coleoptera > Coccinellidae > Megalocaria > Megalocaria dilatata. Next base: position 96,365,893 of record CM067854.1, on the reverse strand, counting down.
AAGACATAAAAAAAGTCAATAAAATTAATAAATAAATATTTAAACGAGACAAAATTTTGTTTCTGATCTTACCATTGTGAACACCAATTCCTTTTCAAAAACATGAAACACAACTTAAGGACTTCTCAAATAATATAATTTATTTGAAATATTCAATATATTTAAATATTTGAATAAGTTAAATCAAAAATCTCTCAAAACATGCACTATATCTTCAAAAAACATTTAGAATTCTGATAATCTTTTCATCGGCCCTGAATAATATTCCAAATATCAAAATCGAATAACAATCACTATATCTCACCTCAACGTGGTAACCTGATAAATTGCTTTAAACAGACTAACTTTAAAATTCAAGATAGTCTATGTTCTTCACAAAATCACAGAAGAGTGTGAGGTATTATAAGGTTTTCTTTAAACCATTGACATTCCATAATGAGATTTATTCAAGCCTAAATATTATTATATATTATGTATAAAATAAAAAAAAAAGGCTCTTTACTTGATAGAAGAAATATAACAAAATTTGCATATCAAAACATATATAATCTGTTAGTCTTCTACAATTTTAATTTAAAAAAAATTCAATAAATAAATACCCAACTGTCGTTCAAAAGTCACTTTTCTTCTCGGACTCCGTAATATTCGAAAAAACCTTCGAACCACAAAATTTACCAGGAACATAATACTCAATTAATTTGAAACAAAATCGCAAGGAACAAATGATGTCACCGTGACAATTGTATCGGATATATAAATGGAAAAACTAGATACATTTATCACAAATTCTGAAATATTATTATAGAGCTTATGGTAAATATATAAGAGTCAGATTCAAAAGCTGATTTTAACTTTTTATAAGGGCAGTTGAACTTCTAGTAAAGTGCTGATGAACTTTCATTCATTTCGTAACGGAATCCAGAGCTGGAATACTTCGTCAGATATCAAAAGAAGAATTTCGCCCTCGAGATTACAATGAAAATTTCATAAAGCACTGAATTGGCATTAGGGGATTTAACGAGCTGGTACATTAATAGTTATATATAATTCACCGATTCCTAACACTCACTACTAATTGTAACTCAACAAACAATCGCAAAAGCCATCAGTTAATAACTTTCGTCGATCTGATACATAAATTTGGAAGATATTCACAGAGTAATAACTTAAATTGACGACCGAGGCAAAATGAATATATCGGGTGTTTTTTTTTAGAGTGATAGAATTTTCGATAGGGATAAATGTGATTTGACAGAATGTAGAAGCCATGTTTTTCTCTGCATTGGGTTTATGCAGATCGTCGGTGATCTATGCTCACCTCCTATGGCAGATGAGAGGCAATTGTCACGCTTTGATTTCGCCATTGAAATCCAAGCGTTTTGAAATATTAACGTACAGATCCACCTATGATACAGTTTGCCAAGTATTAATTGTAGGCCTCCCTCCTTACGCTAGAATCGCTAATTTGTGCAGAATTACTGCGTAATTGTGTTTTATTCACGGGATAACGTCCATTTTTAACATTTTTGGTTAAGTCTTTTTGATGAATTGATGAGTTAATGGAGTTGAACGAATTGAAGTTGAATTGCCGGACATTCTTCCAGAAAATATAGTGTAGCGAACAGCTTCTTCGCTCCTCGTCCAGAAACCTGCCTTGCTCTGTCGTAGTTTGACCGGCGTACCGATAGAGGACCCGACCAGTCAACAGAATCGTGACTAACCATCCCCGCCTGGTTCAAATAGAGTAAGGCACTGCATTTGAAAATCAGCGTTCCAAGCGGACGCATGGTCACCGGCATCACAGGCAGAGCCTGCGCATCAAGCCTGTCTGATGAGTTTCAGATGCGCATGCTCTGAAACGAAACGCCGTCTCCATAACTAAGAGTTGGAAGCTTCCTCGCAAAATCTGCATTAATACGAGAGCTTCAATAGTATCAATTTATTTTGGATTATTCGGACGATTGTTTATACCTGGAAATAATCATTAGTGTTTTAGATTTTGATTTTGGAGTTATCTAGGGCCAATAAAGTCGTTATTTTTGGATTAACCAGGAGGTTATCTTTCTTTTCTTTCGTGATATTTCCATTGAAGAAATTGAAAACTGATTCCTGGTTGACGACGTACGTTGAATAAAGAGATTTAGTATTTCAAGATACAGCTTGGACCCCCAACAGGGAGGAGCAAGGATCCGAACGAACCCTCGTTCATGATTACAACATCAGCGTTTTGGATTTATATAATTCAGACTATATTAGAGGTTTCATCACTTTTGATATCGAGGTCAGTGTGTTTTCCATTTTGAACCAATATACGGAAGAATAAATAACAGCTGTTGGATAATCTATTAAGTTCTTGATTATTGTACAAATTTATGTGAACAGATATCTGAGATTTTTTTGTTATTATTATTATTTACTTATTGTATATTTTTAATAGATCATCCATTTGAAAAAATTGAATAACATCTCGTATTATCGACATTGAACGCGATACTGAACGTATTCAAAAAGCACTTTTTTATTACATATCCCCTTTCAATGAGCATACAGTTTGTATTATGTTTAATAAATCATTTGTTATATTTCCTTCTTTAAATTGTAAACCTATCACACTCTGAGTTAAGTATATTTGACATCCTGCTTAAAGAAGCATTCATAACGAGATAGCCGGTGATACTGTAACTTTGAAACTGTGTGACACAGTACGACTACACTTTTTACCTAGACAAAAATTAACACCGCCTTTCAAAATAAGACTTCTTATATTTCATTTTTACGTGTTAGTTCTAGGAAACACCCTGCTATCGTTTTTCGCAGATATAAAAACAGACTTAATCTGTTAGTCTACTACAATTTTAAATTCAAAAATTCAAAAAAAAAACGTACAAAAATCGAAATTCACTATACAATATCAAATGGAATAAAAAAAAACGAAAAAATGAATTATTAATTAAAATTAATAATAAGTAATATTGAATGTTTCATCAGGTAAAAAACCGCCTCTTATTATTTTATTTTATATATAATATATAAACATATTAGGTTCTTGTATAATGAAATTCATTATACAGTTTCCAGTGGTTTAATGAATGCCATAAAATGCCTTACAATCTTTGTGTGATTTTTGTGTTTAGCATAAAACATAGATTACCTTGGATATTAGATTTACCTACCTAGTTTATTTGCGTTCACAAATTTTGCTGAAATGGTCTGGTAAGATTACAAGTTTATTTATTTTTAATTGAATTTATATTATGAATGTAAAGTTGAACTGACCTTATCTGAATTTTTAATTGTTTTTGAGGATGTGTTATATGATTTTGAGAGTTTTTGAAGTAACTTATTTAAATATTTAAACATATTAAATATTTCAAATAAATTAGTTTTGGAGAAGTTCCTATGTTGTGTATTTCTGAAAAAGATTTAGTTTTCATGTAAATAAGACCAGAAACTGAACATGTTTTCAAATGTTTCTCAAGGGCAAAACATACGTACCACGTGCCTTTCTGACGAGTTCAGGAGCGTATGTTTGGAACGAAACATTGGATATTACTTATTTTTTTGGGTTTTTTATTCCATTTGATATTGTATAGTGAATTTCGATTTTTATACGTCTATTGAATATAAGCAGTGCTTATTTAAGACATTGATTTAATTCTAAAAGTTTTTGAAAAAATGTTTTGAAATCAAAATTGTAGAAGACTAACAGATTAGATCTGTTTTGATATTCAAAGTTTGTAATTATTCTTCTATCAAGTAAAAACCGCATCTTATTATTTCATTTCTCTCAAATGTCTGTAATTTTCAAATTTTAAATTTTAAACAGAAAATAACCTCAAGAGACAAAACGAGACCAATGATGAAGTAAGTATCTGAGATCAAAATTAAGTCTGTCCAGCCAGTCGGACAGGCCGTTAATTTTCGAACGAAAAAAGCTAGAGCCTTGAAACTTCCAAGAAAGGTTTGAAATCTGAATATCTCAGCTTAATTCGCTGTTGGGCGGAATCAGATCGATAGATTCGCAGTTATTAACGTCTGAAAATTTTTCATATTTTCCTCAATATTTTCGAAACTGCAGACTCTATCTATCTGAAGTTCAGAATTTAGAAGTTGAACGATAACGCGAATATTCGTGCAGTCAAAAAGACGAAAAATAATATATTTTGTGAGGTTCGTGAGTGATATGAACTAGCGTGCAAAATCTCCTGACTTCGCATCAGTTCTTTTCCCCTTTTTAGCTCTAACAAGTAATGCACGCTGGTTTGAATTCAGGGTCAATTCTTGAGTGAAGGTACTTTAAAAACAAATTTGGTTTCATTAGATACAATTTTCGTGAACATCGCGATCTTCCACTGCATCATTTTTTATTATGGCACCACTTTCATCTTTTTTGAATTTATGATAATGCTACATCATTCAGAATGCGCATTCGAAGAGAGCAATCGTTTGTGGAAATGTAGAAAACCAGATCTTGAAAATTGCCGCCTTATAACTTCGAATCATGCTGAATCGGATACGATCGTTTGAAGTAGATATTGTAATGGTAATTGGCCCTTTCACTCCAGTTCCTGCCATAAATTGTGAATTCAGGCTTTATTCCTGGTGGAAAATAGGAAGAGGGATATATGTGGAGCATACATGGGATGTGAGGAATTTCTATAAGCTACTGCGAAAACCAGAACTTTAAACGTCTTATCCGATTATTGTTGTATCTCATTTCGGCTTAAGAAGGGAACAGAGCAATTTAGTATTATGATATCATGAATATTTCAATCATTTCGTAGAGAATGGATTTCACAATTATGGCGATATGTTTTTAGGACAATTTTGTATAAACGATTTAAAATTAATGTCACGATTATGAAAAACTTTCACTGTATATATTAAAGAATATAATTGAAGGTTTGAACGAAATTTACAGTAGATTTACTAGATTTGCCTTCGGAGGGATGTAATTTCATTTAATCTTTTCAGCATTCTGATGAAAAATCCAAATTAGAATCGGAACATAGATGCCAATGTTTCAGTCTAACTTAGCTCCCTATTACCGAGATCCCGAGTTATGCCTAACTCATTGAAGAATATATATTAAATTATCATTAAAGTTATGATTATCTGCAAACTAATTCATTCTTCATTTAATGACATACAAACACGTATATTTAAATTCTTTCACTGGTTTGAAAAGCCAAAAATTACTAGATAAATGATAAAATACTCGATTCAAAATATATGCCGTTCTATCTTAATTTCATGATGATTCTCTATCTTGAGATAATTTCAACATTTAGGGTTGAATATAATAAAAAGATTAAAAATCTATCACCCATTTAAGACAAATTTGAAGAAAAACTCAACTAGTGTCAGCCAGAAGCACGATTCTCTACCTGATAATAATTTAGAAATTAAAACACAAATCTTTCTATTAAGGTTATCAACAAATATGTCTGTCGCTGAATAGTGACATGTCTGTTGATAACCTCAATAGAAGAAATATTACAATGATTATTTGAATAGAGAATGATTGTAATTCTTGATTCTGTGAATTAAGTATCATTGTATTTCTTCTTCTGAACAATCTAAACGTGAATTAAGAATAATTTTCATAATCTTTAAGTGGTCTCACTGGATTAATCGATGACTCTGGAAGTTATTACACATTTATTTAACCCTTAAATGCATGACTTTTTTTTATTCGAAAAAAAATTATAAATACTAAGATTTGATCGACTTAATACAGGAAAAAATTATATTTCGTTTTGAACCTTTTTATTTTGAAAACAATGTATGTACCCAAATGGCAACATCATGCATTAAGTGCATAGTATGACTTTACCTGTGAATGTGAACAATTATTATGATTGTTTAAACATAATTTCACACCGCACTTCTCACATTAGGTATGTGTAAATCCTTTGTAGTTAACCAGCTTGCATCTCATGTTTTATCTCCAATAACCAGATTGGTCAGCGCGGACATCCGCTGACGGTGAATGCTTCATTTGTTCTCTATTTTTTATTCTCAATTTATTTCTCTATATTATTACTTGGGCGGCCACGTTTAGTAGTAGCCGATCTTACGTTGCATAAGTTATAAGCTACTTTTGCACGAAATTGGGCTTGGTTCAATAGTTTGCATCCTTGTTGGCTTTTAGATTGTACTCGTTTGTGAAGTAACCAGAAATTAACCAATGCCATGTCTAAAAGATGAGAGATAATCCTCGTGTACCATTTACGACTCTTCATATATATTTTATATCACCCCAAATCAAAATCAAGGACTTAGATTTCCAAAGTATATCCTTATTTATAAAGGGCCCTCTTCGTTTTAATGGCAAAAAAGAACAAAGAAGCAAGGTTTCTCCTTCGTCCTTTGACTCTTCTTGAATACCACTTACACTCGGACTTCTTTCATCATCACTTTTACTTCGTCATCACTCTCGAATTAAAAGCGGTCTTCGCAGCTATCTGCATCGCTAAAGTCAATGTCATCGGCACTTAGAGCTGTAAAATTTTCCCAACATTCTTTCAGATCATTTTATGTCGAACACTTTTTTCTGTCCATACTGAAATAAAACGAACATGATGAACTCAACTTCATATACTAAAATTCAGAAGATGAAGAATAAAGAAAACGAATGATACAACGAATGCATGGTGTTGCCAATCGGCAACAAAACAAAATTTGATTTTTTTTAATAACATTATAAAAACATACATGATTACACAACCAGGTGAAAAATACATACGTCTAGATGTAGAAACAGATTTCTTCTGCAATGAAACACTTTTTCCAATGAAACCATAATCAATAATAAAGTCATTATAAACCGGTTGCTCACTAGCTGTATTCAGACTGGGAAATTTAAAAAATACTCCAATATGAACGCCAACTACCAACAATTGTTTGTAGCTTTTGATAAAGCAGTTCGTATCTGAACAGATACTTCGTGCAATAGAGCGATATTTACTGTAGCGTGAATTTGAAGGGTAGGCGCCTGAAGTAGGCGGTGTGCTGCCGAAAAGCAACAATATGCATTTAAGGGTTGAACAATCATGTAAATTATGAATTCTGATTTTACTCGGTGAAAATTTTCATTTGAAATTGAACACTAATAAAAATCTCTGAGGGCATATTCATCGATAATTAATCGTCAGCGTCAGCTAATCCTGCCTGAACTCAGTATATCTGCACAAAGGAAAATGAAAGGCAACAGACAACTGTGAATCGATTTCGTTTTTTGGTGCTTATCAGCATGTTGCCGTCTGCTACCCTACGTTGAAGGACCAAGAATACTTAAGATCGACGAGTAGCCTGATGTGAATAAATCACACTGCCAGCGCCATCTCGATACACTCCCAAAAACATGAACCCTTATATGAAGAAATATTAAGCACGGTCCAGAGTTAGATCGCAATTCGCGATTTTCAACCAATATCAAATAAGACTCAGAATCGGCCGGTCCATGTGTTTCACATTATGGTTGACAAAAAAGAGATGGAAAGTTAATCGGAAAACCTCTGTAATCATTGACAACATAAAAATCACTAAGGATGCATATTCGCCGATAATTAAATCAAATAACATGCATCCTCAGCTTAAGCTAATCCTGCCCAGAACTCAGTGAATCTGCACAGAGAAAGGTGTAAGGCTAGAGAACACCATAGATGGATTGCACCGTTTGTGGCTCATCAGCAAGGTGCCGTCTGCCAACTTTCACATTGAAGGACGGCGAAACGATGGGTGGCCTGATGTGGGTATAACAAACTACCAGCGACATCTCGATGGACTCCCAAGAACTGAGAAAACATGAAGAAACACCTAGCACACTTAAGCAAATATATTCACTTCACCCATAACGAAGAACGCTGGCAGTGTGCGTTATGAGAAACTTTCTTTATAAATATTGAAAAATATGCACTAAATTGAAATTAAATCAATAATTGTCAAGACGACCATTTATTTGTCATTTTGAAACATTGATTCAAGTTTCAGAATTTTGATATTCTTTATAATTTTGTATTGGAACTTTTACCAAGTAGACTCAAAATTCATTCTTTATATTATTATTATTATCCTGATACTCCTAGATCATCTGTGAAGATCCCTAAGAAGCTTTTAGCTTTAACTGTTCATTTTTAACCCAATGGTGAAATGTTGGGAGACACCCGTCCAACTAGAAAATTTCTGATACTGAATTGTTTCAGCCGTTACTATTTGGTAGTTGATCATAATTAAAATAAATTGTAGAAATGACCCTGTTTTACTACCAATAAAAATATATTTTACACATTTTCTTGTGACTCGAGTTTCGGGAAATGAACTATCCCATCATAAGACAACTGAACTCAATTGTTGTCTGATGATGGGATAGTTTATTTCCCGAAACTCGAGTCACAAGAAAGTGTGTGAAATATATTTGTATTGGTAGTAAAACAAAGTAATTTCTACAATTTGTTTTAATCAGAAAATTTCTTTTCTACCTGAGCAGGATTCGAACCCGGACCTCCCGGTCACGAATTCGATGCTCTCCCGCTGAGCTATCTATACTCATAATATACTACTCTTTCAAGAAAGTACCGGGAATTTTCAATTAAAACAACATTTTTACATTTAATCGTCAAAATTTATTGGGTCGCCTTCAAAATAGGCTCCATTTGCTCTAATACATCTATGCCAACGGCACTTCCAATTATCGAAACATTTTTTATAGGCGCTTTTCGGGATGGACTTTAGCTCTCGCGCCGAATTTTGTTTTATGGCTTCAATCGACTCAAAACGGGTGCCACGAAGGGGCAATTTTAGTTTTGGGAAGAGGTAAAAGTCGCAGGGAGCCAAATCCGGCGAATACGGTGGTTGCTGAAGCACGTTTGTTGAGTTTTTGGCGAGAAAGTCAGTCACAATCGTAGCTCGGTGAGAAGGCGCGTTATCGTCATGCAAAATCCATGAGTTGTTCGCCCACAAATTTGGCCGCTTCTTACGGATACGCTCACGCAAACGTTTCATAACGCCTAGGTAATACTCCTTGTTTGCCGTCTAACCCTCTGGAACGAATTCGTAGTGCACCACGCCACGGATATCGAAGAAAACAATGAGCATCACCTTCATTTTCGAGCGGCTTTGGCGTGGTTGTCTCATCACCAGTTATAATGCGTTCCATGAATGTAGAATCGGAATTACAGCGATCCAGCATGTCTGAAGCAACCTGTTCGCGATGACGTCTGTGAAGAAAATTCAGGTCTTTCGGTACGAGTCGTGCGGCCACCTTTCTCATGCCCAAAATATCAATCAAAATCGTACGGGCGGACTCGTGGGATATCTTAAGATCATGTGCTATCTCTCTCAAGCTGTTACGACGGTCTTCCAGCACTCTTTCCTTAATTTTATCGACGTTATCTTCGATCGAAGCCGTCGATGGGCGTCCGGAACGAGGCAAGTCTTCGACCACTTCACGACCATCCTTGAAGGCTCTGTACCACTGATATGCACGAGTTTTCGATAGAGCATTATCACCAAAGGCCTTTTGCAACATTTTCAATGCATCGGCACACGAAAATTCATTTGCAACACAAAACTTTAAACAAATTCTTTGCTCAACGTAATCACCCATAGTAAAAATCGGCACGCACTCTGACATCGACTTACTCAATCAGCTGTTGCAAACACACTAGTTGACAGATCCCGCTCAAGCTTGGCATAGTAATTAAGGACAGTGGTACCAACCTAGGAAAAAAAAAAATTACCTGCCTCATTGCCCCGCCAGATTTAAATCGATAATTCCCGGTACTTTCTTGACAGAATGTATAATCATTTAAATCAGCTGTCCGTTCATTTATATCAATAGACATATAAAATCAAAACTCAATATATAATATCGAATGGAATAAATATCCTAACAAATATAAATTGTCAATTAAAATTAATAAATAAATATTTGAAGGAGATAAATTTTTTTTCTGATCTTAAAATTATGAAAACTAAATCCTTTTCAATAATACAAAACATAATTCTGAGAACTTCTCGAAAAAATAATTCATTTGAAATATTTAACATATTTGAATATTTCAATTAGTTACTTCAAAAATCTCTCAAAATATGTATAACATCCTCAAAAAATAATTAGAATTCATATAAGGTCTTCATCGGTCCTACCTCACATTTAAAAAATTAAATCAATCAACAACAAATAACTCACCTCAAAGAACTTGTGGTATCCTGTCTGATGAGTTCAGGTACGCATGCTTGGAACGAAACATTCAATATTACTTAAATTTTTAATTGTAATTAACAATTTATATTTGTTGGGTTTTTTATTCCATTTGATATTGTATAATGAATTTTGATTTTATAGATCTATTGAATATAAGCAGTGCTTATAAGATAATAATTTAATTCTAAAAGTTTTTTTAAAACAATTTTTCTTGAATTAAAATTGTAGGAGACTAACAGATTAAATCTGTTTTGATATTCAAAGTTCGTAATGATCCTTCTATTAAGTAAAAAACCTCTTCTCATTATTTCAAATTATTCAAATTTATTAAATATTTGAAATAAATGATTTATTTTGAGAAGTTCTTAAAATTATAATATGTTTTTGTTTTTTTGAAAAGGATTTAGTTTTAATAATTGTGAGATCAGAAACAAAATTTTGTCTCCTTCAAATATTTATTTATTAATTTTAATTGACAATTTATATTTGTTGGGTTATTTATTCAATTTGATATTATAAATTGAGTTTTGATTTTGAATGTCTATTAAATATAAGCTTGCTTATAAGACGTTAATTTAATTCTAAAAGTTTTTGAATGAAATTTTTTTTATATTAAAATTATAGGTGACTAACAGATTAAATCTGTTTTGATATTCAAATTTCGTAATATTCCTTCTATCATCTATTTCTTCTTATATCTAAAAAACAACTTCTTATTATTTTACCTAGAGATTGTTCAGAAAAAAAAATTCAGATGCTTCTGTTAGTGTTGTTGTATCTGCTGATAAAGTTAAAATAAAATTCTGTGTTTTAATTTACAAAGACAAAATATTGACTAGGACTTTCAGAATATGTCTAAAATAAATAATGAAAATCTTCGGGAAGGTTTCTTCGCATGTAAAGATTGATCTTGGTTTGACAATGATCAACTCAGTCCCAAAATTTCAAACGAAAATTATTAAAAATAGATATATTATTTGTTGTGAAATAGTTCAGAAAAAAATTGTTCAAAGATTAAATTCTGCGAAATATTTTTTAATCCTTGATGATGAAACCACCGATATTCCACGACAAGAACAAATGTCCATTTGTGTGAGATATGATGAGAGAAAAGATAATGTGTTTATTTTAAGTAAAATTTTTTAAACCCTATTCGAAATATTTTTGGACTCATAAAATTTGCTGGAAATTTTATCAAGTCATCGGCAAAACTTTCAAATATTTCAAATAAATTAGTTTTGAAGAAGTTCTTAAAATGATGTTGTGTATTTTTGAAAAAGATTTAGTTTTCATAAATATAAGACCAGAAAATGAACATGTTTTCAAATGTTTGTCAAGGGCAAAACATACGTACCACGTGCCTTTCTAACGAGTTCAGGTGCGTATGTTTGGAACGAAACATTCGATATTACTTATTTTTAATTTTAATTAATAATTTATGTTTTTTTGTTTTTCTATTCCATTTGATATTGTATAAAGAATTTCGATTTTTATATGTCTATTAAATATAAGCAGTGCTTATTTAAGACATTTATTTAATTCTAAAAGTTTTTTTTTATTTTTTGAAATTGAAATTGTAGAAGACTAACAGATTAAACCTGTTTTGATATTCAAAGTTTGTAATTATTCTTCTATCAAGTAAAAACCGCAACTTATTATTTTATATTAAAGTTCTCTCATTACATTTAGGCCATCTGTGTATTTTTATGGTGAATGGAAATAACGGCACCCAGTATAGGGGTGTTGCCGAATAGTATTTGGGAATTTGTAAAATTCGACACTTTCTCAATTGCTTTTTTGATTGAAAGAATCTCTGAATAATCCATCAGTTTACACTTATTAACATTTTATAGTAAAGTGACATCTTTATCATTAAACAAATGATTATTTTCTATACAATGTTCTGCAAAACCAGTTGATTTCTGGTTTTCCAAAATAGTCACTCTATGTTTTTTGATTCTAGGTTGTAGACATCGACCTATATATGTAGCATTACAATTATCACGATTAATTTGATAAATCCGCGATTCGAAAAAATTGGGGTTCCTTTCTTTATTGTTCACCAAAATCTTAGGTAAATTATTTCTATTTACTCCTAAAGAATCAATTCCCATTATATGAAGACCAGTAGAGATCCTACTGCTGAAACCTTTTATATAAGCAATTGAAAACGATATTTCCTTTTCTTCATAAGAATCACTTATAATAATTTTTTAGATGATATAAAATTTTTTTAAAATATTGTGGTGAGTTTTCTTGTTATTCATATTGTCAATGATTTCAGTTCTATAGGCATTGTTCACCGCTATAGTTTTAATTATATTGACTTCTTTTCGGATATTGACTTTGTTCAACGGAATGCTGAAATGTCTATGAATTCAACTATGGAATGTGGACATTTTAATTTGCCATAACTGATTGGATTTTGAGTGGATTATGGTATATGTATTGGTAATTCTTTAGCAGTAAGTAGAAATAACATAGCATGGATTTTAGTGAACAATAAAGAAAGGAACTCGAGCTTTTCCGAATCAGAGATTTATCAAATTGATTGTGATGATTGTAATGCTACATATATAGGACAGACAGGCCGATGTTTACAACAAAGAATAAGATGTCTATTTATAAAAACCAAAAATCAACCGGATTTGCAGAGCATATCGAATATATTTGATAGAAGGATAATTACAAACCTCAAATATCAAAACAGATTTAATATGTTAGTCTTCTACAATTTAAATTAAAAAATTTTTTTCAAAACTTTTATAATTTAATTAATGTCTATTAATAAGCACTGCTCATATTTAATAGACGTATAAAAATCAAAATTCACTAAACAATATCAAGTGGAATAAAAAACTCAACAAAACTAAATTATTGATTGAAATTAAAAATAAGTAACATCGAATGTTTCATTCAAAACATACGCACCTGAACTCGTCAGAAAAGCCGTGGTACGTAATAATCATTTTTTCAATCAGAAAGATGTCAGTCTACTATATAATATTGATAAGGGTAAATGATGGACTATTTGGAGATTATTTCAATCAAAAAAGCCATTGAGGAAATGCGAAAAAGGAGAATTTAAAAACTTCCCAAATACTATTCGACAACACCCCTATATTAGTTGCTGTTATTTCCACGCGCCATAAAAATACACAGATGGCCCAAGTTCAATTAAAGAACCTTTTACAATTTCAAGTTGAGTTTCTATTTGTACTCCTTTCAAGATGGTCGAAATACCGAAACATTCGTCCGGATTCTGAATAAATTTTTTCACCTGGAGCCAATCGCATTCTTCATTCATGTAATTAACCTATACAGGTATGGAAAAGACAGTCAGAAACATAGCGAATACAATGCTACTCAAGAATCAAAACCTCAGTGCAATGCGATGACGAATAAATAATTTTTTTCTCTCAATGGCAGTGCGCAGTGTTGATGCTTCGATCGAAACGCAGTGCAGTCTGCTTTCACTCCCCACTACCATTGAGAGAGAACAGTCCTTTCTTCGTCATCGCTTCGCACTGAGATTTTGATTGTTCCACTGCTGCATAGCATTCTTGATTAACAATTAGAATGTGAGTCAATACTTGATAGGAGTAAAATTTAAATGACTTCAAATTCAGAATCAATACATTTCTGATGAGGTCAGATAGGCCGAAATAGCTATCAAATGTTCGAGTTCTCGTTCAATTATTTTAATTTGATCCTTTATTTTCGTAATTTTAGATAATTTTGGAATAGTGGATTTTCTTGTATTTGTATGTTAATTTACTTACTCATATAGTTTTTGTTAATACATTTGTATTAATACATTTCAAGTCGGGATGTAAAAAGGTTTTTTCCGAGACATTGAAAAATATTTTATATTGATTATATATAAGGATATCAATTTGATAGTTTTTGTATATAGTTTCAATATATAATGTAGAAGTTAGAATATATAATTCTGAATTTAAAGTCATTTCTATTTTACTTCTATCAAGTATTGACTCACATTCAAATTGTTTTTTTAAATTATGAAATAATTTCATATAGAGTCTTTATATCCACAATATATTCCTCAATTATTTATTATTTTTGAAATTCTGGATATTTTTCTTGACATGGGACATTATTTGGGGTGAATAAGTTTTGTTATTGTTTTTCTGTGTTCCGAGCACAAATAGTTATAGGTTATACGTAACAATACGTTGATCATTTCTGTTTTATTTTGGATACTTTAAAGCTTACTTCAAGATTATTCGTTCCATGTTTTATCTTATTTTGGTAAGTTGAATTTTGATCTTGTTATATATTTGAATCTGAATTCAATACATTTCTGATGAGGTCAGATAGGCCGAAATAGCTATCAAATGTTCGAGTTCTCGTTCAATTATTTTTATTTGATCTTTTATTTTCATAATATCAGATAATTTTGGAATAGTGGATTTTCTTGTATTTGTATGTTAATATACATACTACTCTGTCAAGAAAGTACCGGGAATTTTCAATTGAAACAACATTTTTACATTTACTCGTCAAAATTTATTGGGTCGCCTTCAAAATAGGCTCCATTTGCTCCAATACATCTATGCCAACGGCACTTCCAATTATCGAAACATTTTTTATAGGCGCTTTCCGGGATGGACTTTAGCTCTCGCGCCGAATTTTGTTTTATGGCTTCAATCGACTCAAAACGGGTGCCACGAAGGAGCAATTTTAGTTTTGGGAAGAGGAAAAAGTCGCAGGGAGCCAAATCCGGCGAATACGGTGGTTGCTGAAGCACGTTTGTTGAGTTTTTGGCGAGAAAGTCAGTCACAATCGTAGCTCGGTGAGAAGGCGCGTTATCGTCATGCAAAATCCATGAGTTGTTCGCCCACAAATTTGGCCGCTTCTTACGGATACGCTCACACAAACGTTTCATAACGCCTAGGTAATACTCCTTGTTTACCGTCTGATCCTCTGGAACGAATTCGTAGTGCACCACGCCACGGATATCGAAGAAAACAATGAGCATCACCTTCATTTTCGAGCGGCTTTGGCGTGGTTTTTTCGGTTTCGTCTCATTTTTTGCCACGCATTCCGATGATTGCTGGCTTGTTTGCATATCGTACTCGTAGACCCAGGTCTCATCACCAGTTATAATGCGTTCCATGAATGTAGAATCGGAATTACAGCGATCCAGCATGTCTGAAGCAACCTGTTCGCGATGACGTTTTTGAAGAAAATTCAGGTCTTTCGGTACGAGTCGTGCGGCCACCTTTCTCATGCCCAAAATATCAATCAAAATCGTACGTGCAGACTCGTTGGATATCTTAAAATCATGTGCTATCTCTCTCAAGCTGGTACGACGGTTTTCCAGCACCCTTTCCTTAATTTTATCGACGTTATCTTCGATCGAAGCCGTCGATGGGCGTCCACTTCACGACCGTCCTTGAAGGCTCTGTACCACTGATATGCACGAGTTTTCGATAGAGCATTATCACCAAAGGCCTTTTTCAACATTTTCAATGCATCGGCACACGAAAATTCATTTGCAACACAAAACTTTAAACAAATTCTTTGCTCAACGTAATCACCCATAGTAAAAATCCGCACGCACTCTGACATCGACTGACTTAATCAGCTGTTGCAAACACACTAGTTGACAGGTCCCACTCAAGCTTGGCATAGTAATTAAGGACAGTGGTACCAACCTAGGAAAAAAAATTTTTACGTGCCTCATTGCCCCGCCAGATTTAAATCGATAATTCCCGGTACTTTATTGACAGAATGTACTTATATAGTTTTTGTTAATACATTTGTATTAATACATTTCAAGTCGGGATGTAAAAAGGTTTTTTCCGAGACATTGAAAAATATTTTATATTGATTATATATAAGGATATCAATTTGATAGTTTTTGTATATAGTTTCAATATATAATGTAGAAGTTCGAATATATAATTCTGAATTTAAAGTCATTCTTGATTAACACTGAATTTCCTATGTTTCCGACGGCCTTTTCCATACCTCTATACTCCTGATCTCTTGATCTTATTGACGATATATCTATTATTTTTCATCGATTTACCTAAGAATTTATAGTTTTATATGAAAAATTGAGATTTCGATTTTTCTTCAAATATCTAGCTATCAGTTCAGATTTTCGTCCTATATAGGGTAAGCAAATAAATTCTTCATTTTTTATTCTGATTTGTGGGTAAACAAATGACATGGATTGTTTATGTTGAATTTTATTCAATAGTTTGTCGATAATTGATGGGTTATAACCATTATTTACTGCAATTTGTTTCATTATATTTACCTCTATCCCCAAATTCTTATGTGACATAGGTACGTTAACCAGTCACTAACTAGTCCATACAACATACTATTGTATGCTGATAATTTATGTGATATGGGGTGATTTGAAGAGGAATGAATTGTGCAGTCTGTGTGTTGGTTTGTGATAAATTAAAAAATCATGTTATTAATTTTAGTTATTTTTAGGTCTAAAAAATTTATGCTTTCATTTTGGTTTTCTCGTGAGTAAATTTCATTATAGGATATAACTGGTTGATAAATTCTAAGAATAACGAAAGTCACCTGGACGTACCGATGAACAGGCAAATAATATCATCGACGAATCGGTACCAATAAATGATTTTTTTGAAGAGAGGGTGTTCTTGTATTTTGTTTTCTAGGAAATCAATCAATATTTCAGCTAATATTGATTGGACTCAGTCGATTTCCATCGTGAGGCTTTCGTCCTCCTATATTCCATTAAAAAAGAAATAGTTTTGTGCAATGCATACGTTGAGAATATCCAATATTAATTACCGGGTTTGAATGATTTTTCGATAGTTGAATTTCTACTAATTTCATTGTTTGTCTTACAGGTACGTTAGAAAACAGGTTTTTTACGCCAAAAGAAATTAATTTACATTGTTTGGAATAAGTATATTTTCTATTTTGTTTATTAGATGATATGAAAATTTTATTGATGATATAGCATGATATTTGGTTTCTATTTGAATAATTTCTTGAGACAATAAAATGTTTTTGAGTAAACAAGGGTAAAATAATTGCTTTGAATTTTTCCTAATTGATTAATCAAACGTTAATCAATTCGTATACAAATTCTAGGATAAGCATACCTCGAAAGGGATTAAGATAATTGTAAATAAGACTTTAATTGATGTTTTATAGCCTAAATACATATATTACAATATAAAGTTATGAATTGTTCCACCCAAGAGTTGAGGGAATTCTTTCGGTGTATTATTGAACTCTAGTTGCGTTGAAAACATTGTCTTATTGGCAGAGGTGTAAATCGATGAAATTTTTCACCGTTGTTCGATTTGACTGAGTTAAATTTTACTGAGCTCACTGTTGGGTTCAGTTTTCGATTCAATTTACAAAATTACTATCTAATTACAAAAAAATAATGTAGATAATGCATTCACTTTCAGCCCTTTTAGTGAATTGTGGGTGTTCCTTGGAAGGTAAAGATGACTGCTAATATAAACTTATTCAAGAGCAGAGAAAGAGAATTTGTGATTATAGCTTGAGAGTTGAGAAAGAAAGAATGTGATAAGAACTTACTTCTAGAGAATGTGTGTGGGATCAAAACTTAATTGTTCGAAGAGTAGAGAATGTTATGTGACCGTTTGGTCGGAAAACGGCGGGAGAATGACTGTTTGTGTGTTTGTAGGCCGAGTAGGATGTGTATTCAACAAGAGCTATCGCGATTCTCTACGACGCGATAATTGAAACGATAATTGGCTATTTTCGTGTCCCATTTAGATTTCTAGGAAAAACTGGGACCTTTTGAGAGGCTCAGATTACTAGATCCTGGGAACGAAGTTGTAATGTACCTGCCTAGTAAACATCAAAAATTCCATGTTCGATGTAGAATTCGAACGTTGTCGTGCAGGTTGGAAGGTTTCTCCCAAAGCACAAAATGATGAGTTAGGACGATTTACCATGCGTGTAAAAGCAGTGTAGGTAGAAAACAAGGAATAGTTCAAATACTTGTGGAGGGAATCATTATGAAGGCAGAGCAGTACTTATCGTGCATGATCAGCAGTGAAATACTCATCAATAAGTTTCTGATATTGGAAAAATTGGGGTTGGTCATGTTTAAAGCAATTTCAAGGGTGCATTAGGCGACTTTTAGCTGTGTGAACTGCATATACTAATCTTAAGGAGTCTAGCGGAGAGCAAAGAGGTGGATCAATTTGCACGATTTCTTCATCTTAGCCCTTGACATTCGTTTTGAAGTCGTGTTCAAAACGTTTTTAGTATGGACTGAGAATTCTTTGTTTTGGCAAGTTCTCTAGTTCTAAACCTTGGCGAAGGGTGAACCTAAATGTTCAGCTTTTGTAGAGACCGCTGAAGAGTGAGCAAAGAATGAAATATTTTGTCTGTTTGACATTTGGGGTCTATTTCCCGCGATTATCGAGCCTAGCATAGTGAAAAAACGGTGAGCATGGCCGTTCACTTCAGTGTTTTTTAGGGCAAGAGCAGACATACTAAAGGAGGTGGTAGTTCTTAGGTCACTGTACCTTTAGCTTAAATAATGTGAAGTATTGTGTAATGCTCCTCAGAGCATAATGAGCATCCTCGAGAAGTACAAGTGTTTACTGTATGCTGTGTGCCTGAACAGTTGTAACATATGCTGTTAGCTTTCACATATTCAATGCTTTCAGCGTAGAGAATGCTCAAATCTAGGGACATTGATATATTTTGTGCGATGTCGATTTGCAACAAAAACGGGTTGAAAACGTATCAGTGCTACAAGTATTTGCAGATTGAAATTTTTCTTTCATAATTTTCGTTTGATAAGAAAAAATCTTTTCTGAGGGATGATTCTCCAATTTGTCAACAGTGGCTGATAATGCTGAGAGAATTCTGCATCGTTCTTCTATTAGGAGTACAAATAAGTTTCCGCCGTTTTTTAACACAAATTAAATATTTATTGTAGAAGAATGATTTTAAACGATGTGAGACTGCTTGCTGAGTGACTTCTAATGTTAGAGCAGGTTCTTTTTGTGTTTGAGATAAATCTTCCTCTAATAATTCCTCGAATTCTGCATCCTCGTAAATTTTTGGCCTTCCACTGCGATCTCTGTCTTCTACGTCGAAATTACCGTTTTTAAACTTTTGAAACCACTGTCGACACGTTCTCTCACTCAAAGCACCCTCACCATATGCTTCTACGAGCAATTGATGCACCCTCAGCAGCAGATTTCTTTAAATTAAAGAAGTAAACTAATATTTCCCGCAATTGACGCTTGCTTGGCTCAAATTTTGACATTTTCAACTTATAAAAATTATATTTTACCAATATAAAATCAATGATATTAATAGGTTATGTTGTTCTTGAATGTCCAAACTATTTTTTAAGCTCGTTATCATCTGCGAAAGCTAACCCAAACTCCGTGCCGCGCCATCTACAATAAAACGGCGAAAACTTATTTGTACTCCTAATAGATTTTCAAAGAAGTCGGTAATAGTTCGGAGCTTAAATATATCTCTCTTGGACTCGTAATCACGTTTAATTGCAAAATTCAAGATTTTTCAAGCAATCTAATTATTGTCTCATTTCCGTTAATCAGTAGATCAGTCTGCGAGTTAACTTTAGTGATAGGGGAAAAATCTATGATACTCTTAAGGTGTAAGTTGATAAGCAACAATTCATCATTCTATATTCTGCGCAAAATGTTCAAAGCAATTGAAAATTTCTCTTTTTTGAGTTCAAGTGAGTTTATCAGTGATAAGGGTTCTCCTTGAACCGCGGTTTTTAAGTAAATTAACTTTTCAACATCTGAAAGTAAACAATTGTTAACGATTAGAGAATTGAGCCTATCATAGAACGCTGTCCACTTGCTTAACTCTCCGCTCAAGTTTGGCACTGTAAGCTGGAGCAATTTGACATTATTTATATTAATGTCGTTGACCGGTTAGATTATTTCAGCCGTTTGAATTTGAGCTTATGCTTGAATGTGATTGTACTTCCTTTTCTACCATAGATACATATTCTAGATATTGATAGAATAATGTATCATCATATTCTATTGTCAAATAGAATGTCAAATCCTTCTTGTTCCATAATATTTTCAATGTTGGATTCGGCCTTTCCGTAATTTTCGTATGTACCAATGCGTATTTTTTTGCGATAATCTAATTTGAATTCTTCTGAACAAGCTTCTAAATTTTTATCTAGCCATGAAGTGCTTCGAGTGAATACGGACTAAATACGGAATAAATGAAATGAGAATATAATCATAAGGAGATATTAGTATAAAAATCAATTTTCAATAGAGCTAGAAATTGAAAATGTGGTAATCGTGAATGATACAAAGTTTTAAAATAGGAAGAGATATTTTCGAAACAACAATTACCTGTCTGTTTCTTATCAGTTGATTCATCACGGAATGAACTGGAGATGTGTGTCAGCAATTTGAACTGCTGCATTTCCAAGGGTTTGTTTTTTCTTTCTGCAGATTTCGAAGTGATGTGTAAAGATCCGGCACGAAGGACTAATGAAAGAATTGCTCGATAGGTGGGTATACCTGTTCGAATTCTTCCTAAGTAATCGATTAAATGTTAACCGATTAGTATGCAAATTCTGGGATAAACATACTTCAATGGGAATTAAGACAGATGTATGTTAGACTTTAATTGAATTATTTTGAGCCTGAATACAATTTTCATTTGTTTCACCCAAAAGTTGAGGAAATTGTTTCGGTGTATTATTGAACTCTAATTGCGGTGACAACACTATCTTGTGTTTTTGGTAGAGGAGTATCTATATCGATGAGCTTTCTCACCGTTGTTCACTTTCACTGAGTTCAATTTTACTGGATTCAGTGTTGCGTTCACTTTTGTATTACCTTCACACTATCTAATTACAAGCAAATAATGTAGATAATACATTCACACCTAGGCGCGTTAGTGTATTATGGGTTACTGAGCGAGGGTTGAAAGGTTAAAGTGAATGCGAATATAAACAGCAGAGAGAAAATTTGTGATTATACCTTGAGAGTTGAGGCAGAGAAAAAATGTGATTAGAACTTACTTCTAGAGAATGTGTGTGGGATCAGTACATAATTGAGTAGCGAATGTTGCGTGACGGTTTGGTCGAAAAACGACTATGTGTTTGTTGGCTCAGTGCCACAAGCGACTTCGACTGATGCGCCTTCAATGAGTGCTATCGCGATTCTTAACGATGCTTAGCGCGAGCGAGTACAATTCCAAAACGATATTTGGCATTTTTTGTGTTCCATTTAGATTTCTAGAAAAAAATGAGGCATTTTTGAGAGACTTGGATTGCTGGACCCTGGGAACGTAGTTGTAATGAACCTGCCTAGTACACATCAAAAATTCCTTGTGCTATGTAGAATTCGAACAGAGTGCGAATAATTTCAACCCACATTCTACAGCTTTGCATGGTATATATTGAAGGAATGGCACATGACCCCAGAATGGCTCCAACTTCTCATCGATTCAAGTTTTCCCCAGGCGTATAGAGGTTTTTAGAGTTGTCGACAAAGTGTGAGTAAATGTCTCAAATTTCTACCAGTTTGTCAATCTCTGTACGCTGTGCTCTGTTATTGACATTGTCAAATCGGAGCGAATGTAGCAATATATAATATCTTGGCTTGGATCATTTAATATTTGTCGACTTCGATGAATATTCTATATTCTCTTTGGATTTTTCATCTCTTTTTGATACTTTGTGAATAGTGCTATAATAATACCATATAACTAGTAAAAATCAGACAGTAGTGTTATTTGATTTTAGTTTCAAAAAATTTTTGATAAACTATCCAAATTTAAATTTTCAGTGATGTATCACAGAATTGGTCTATTTTGATATTCAAAATATCGAAAAACCTCCTATCAAGAATAAATGTCCCTCCTTCTTATCATTTTATGTTATATACAGTAAAACCTCTCTTAAGCTGACACCATTGGGATCATGAAGAGTGTCTGCCTAATGGATTTCCGTACAAGGGAGAGCTTGACCACAGATGATTGAAAGATGAATTGAATAAAATACATAGTAAATATGAAGATACATATATTATAAAAGAAAGAATATCAGGAACAAAAAATATAAATGCAACCAAAATCAGTAGATTTTCAAGAGGCTGAGAAAAATCTAATAATGATGCCTGTCATGCAGTTGTTCGTGAAACTTGATTTCGAAAATGAAGTTCTAACTCACTCAGCATCTCTACCGTCTTTGCGTTTCCTTTATTCTAGGCAAAATCTTTCAAGGTTTTCAATATGCTATTGGCTTGGGAATATTTTTTTGGGATATCCTTATATTTAACTGGGTCTTCTTCCTATTCACCGAAAAACTGATCTGCTTCACTTGCATTATTGTTGATAGAAATGTTTTCATCTACATCTTCTATCATCGAATCAGTATCGATCTAGATTAAATCATCGACTTGATCATTACTATAACCCGTCAATCACGCATTCCTCCGAATTTTTTGCAGAATAGATAAGAGAATCTCATCGCCTCCTGGAAAAATATTATTTTTCATTACCTCTTTGACTGATTCCTGTTTAAATCCAGCAATTTCTTGAAGTGTTTTCTATAAAACTCTGCCGGGCAGTGTTGATATATAATAAATAGCATAGAATACGTTTATATATTCTTTGTGAGAACTTCAGCTTTGTTAACTGACTCACTCTCATAAAGCAAATTTTTTGCAACTATTGCTCCATAAAAATTTCTAATCAAGCCTTCTTGGTGCAAGTGTTGGACGATGAATGTACAATTTGGTGGTAAAAATGGTAAAAATATTAGGTGAACCTTCAACAAACATTCACCTTCTTTCGGATTCCTTCGGATGGGAACAAGCATTGACTAAAAATAACAACATTTTTCCCGTTTCCATACCCAAATTTTAACTAAATTTTTCAACCACACTTCCATCATTGTACATGTCATCAAAGCGTTTTTATTACATCTCCAAAATTCTGGTAAATCACTCACATTGATGTTCAAGAAAGCTCTTGGTTCTTTAGTCCTTCGAAACACCAACAGTTTTTCCTTTTCTTCAGTCAAATTGACGCAGTGAGGTATTGTGAGTCTTTCTTTAGATAATGTTCCACAGATTCTTTTTTCATGCTTCAAGGTAAGAGTCTTATTAGGTTAGGCACGGAAATATAGCCCCCTCTCGTCAGCGTTTAAAATATTTCGAGGTAAATAATCTTTCCTTTTATTATCTGCTGTTGATACTGTGTGATAAGTGAATTCTAATGGATTATCGATTTTGTGCTTCCGAAAATAAACGTGAATAAAACACTCTTTCATTTAGAATATCGATAAAATTTTCATTTCAATATAATGCTTGGACTTAGTCATTATGTGGAATACAACATTATTTGAATGTGAAAATTTGAATATAAAAACAGATTTAATCTATCAGTCTTCTACAATTTCAATTCAAAAAAAGTTTAATTCAAAAAACTTTTAGAATTAAATTAATGTCTTATAAGCACGGCTTATATTGAATAGACGTATAAAATCAAAACTCAATATACAATGTCAAATGGAATAAATAAACCAACGAATATAAATTGTTAATTAAAATTAATAACTAAATATTTGAAGGAGACAAAATTTTGTTTCTGATCTTACCATTATGAACACCTATTCGTTTTCAAAACCATAAAACACAACTTGAGGACTTCTTCAAAAATATAATTTATTTAAAATATTCGATATATTTAAATATTCAAATAAGTCAATTCAAAAATCTTCCAAACGTGCACTATATCTTCAAAAAACAATTAGGCTTCCAAAATTCTCTTCATTATCCCTAAATCATATTTAAAAATAAAAATCTACCAACAATCAATATATTTTACCTCAGAGTGGTGACTGGATCATTCATCATCAAGATTTTCTTCACAAAAATCACAAAAAACTGTAAGGTATTATAAGGTTGTATATAAACCATTGATTTTCCATAATGAGATTTCATTTAATATTTGAAGGAGACAAAATTTTCTTTCTGGTCTTACAACTATGAACACCAATTCCTTTTCAAAATTATAAAATACAACTTGAGGGCTTTTCAAAGAATAAAATTTATTTGAAATATTCAATATATTTGAATATTGAAATAAGTTAATTCAAAAATCTCTCAAAAGATGCACTATATCTTGAAAAAACAATAAGGCTTCCGATTATCTCTTCATCAGCCCTAAATCATATTCAAAAATCAAAATCAACCAACAATCAATATAGCTCACCTCAGAGTGATGACTCGATCATTGCTTAAATAACTAATCAAATCCAGATATTCTATGTTCGTCACAAAAATCACAGAAAACTGTGAGGTATTATAAGGTTTTCTTTAAATCATTGATATTCCATAATGAGATTTTATTTAAGCCTAAATATAATTATATATTATGTATAAAATAAAATAGAAAAGGGTTTTTTACTTCATACTATTTTATTTAAATGTGAGGTGATTTTCCATGACTCGCCGTACATTTCGGACAATATATCACGAATAATTCGACGGATGTTAGTTTTCAGATCGTCAATAGTCTGAGGATTATCGGCATGAACACGATCCTTTGCATAACCCCACAAAAAAATCCAAAGGCGATAAATCACAAGATCTTGGTGGCCAATTCACATCGCATAAACAAGAAATTACACGTCCTGGTATTTTTACTTGCAATAAAGCCAAAACGAGACGTATTGTGTGGCTTCTAGCACCATCTTGCTGGAACCACATATCTTCCAATTCCATATCATTAATTTTAGGCCGAAAAAGTCGGTAATAGGTTGGGTATAGCGATGAGAATTGACAGCTTTAGTAACACCTTCTTCATTTTCAAAGAAGTACGAGCCCATAACTCCACCAGACCAAATTGCACACCACACAGTGACTTTTTGTGTATTTAATGATCTGTCAGCAGTAACATGAGGACTTTCGTTGCCCCAGATTCGACCAAGTAAAAAATGTGCTTCGCCGCGAAAGAAAATTCGATGAAACCGTCAACCAAACGTTGTTATTCAAAAACCCAATCGGCACATGTTCTATGCATTTAGGGTCAGCTGGCTTTAGTTCTTGTTAACCGAACCTTATGAAGATCGAGATGTAAATTCAAATGAATTGATAAATTTGGATCTTCGTCAATACTTTTACTTACAGTAACCTCCTCAAAAGTTTTCACCGTGTTACCAGTTGTACCCTCAGATGTACGATTATGTCGACCATAATCTGCCCGTAATGCACGGAACCTACTTACTATGGAATCATTGTTTTTGTAGTGAGAAGTCACAATTTCCACACGTTCAACCAATGTCACCATTATTAAATGGCTTATCTTCAATTAAACATATAAAGCTAAGGATACCAGTTCTGTTTGAAACTCATTGAAACAGGGCTGCGAAACCCGGACCACGTTATATTATAAAGTGAACATTGTTTTCTAAGGCATTTATTTAATTTAATTCTAAAAGTTCATAAGAAATTTTATGAAATAAAAATTTTTGTGTCATTATTAAACTCCAAATATTGAACTGAAACTTGATCGTGGGACTGTTGAGATAATTTCTTTAGCGCTTAACGCTGCTCCGCTCAAAAAATTCCTGCTTTGTTTTCAATTTTTTAGTCCTATGATCCTCATGAAATTACCCAAGGACATGTTCGTTATTCCGAGTCCAGGTTCGAAGATAGAATATTGCGTGACCATCGTGATCGAAGCACGAAGAGAGGTTCATCGAGCGACTTCGACGGATATTTTCAACTGAACCTGTTTGCTAACTGGCCGAAGGAGAGACTTTCTTAGGGCTTGAAATGTGGTCAGGTAAATTCCGATAGGACATTCGACTGTTATCGTCTTAAAACGGCTTCGGTTCTAAGAATATTAGGAAACTGTGAAGTGCAAAGGTTTTCAGAAAATCATGAGACATATTTGAAAGGGTCAGTTTTCTGACTCGGAAATCATAATTGTTATGTACGTACCTGCGTAGTAAATTAAAAATTCCTTGTTCGATGTAAATTCGAACACCAAGGAAAAACTGTAAAATGTACTGAATTTTCTTTTTGTTGACTACCATTTTCAACACCCTTAACTCACAACTGAACTGGAAAATAAAAAACAGCGAAAACATTTCTCTAGGGTGAAATGTTTCCTTGAAAAATGAGCATAAATCTGAAATGATTTGATAGATACTTTACGACATATCGATCACTACAGCCATCTGCCGAAAGAAATAATGCATGTCGTCTTTCCCAACCTATTTTTAGCATTTCCATTTTCGTGAATATATGTGTTCACACGTAATCATCTGGAGATTCGTATGAATAGGTATAAATGTATGGCTTGATTATCGGATGCCTATTATTCTCTCGAAATAAAAACTTTATCGCACCAACGGAAAAATATATTATATCTCGTAATTATAGTACTTCCATAAGTTTTGCCACATTTGTGTTTTATTTGATTTATTTCATGTGGAAGGTGATGAGATTGTAACCTGAGCGTATATCATCTTTCCAGCCACCTAACGATCAATTTCTGAAAGGGATGGCTTTAGCGTTATTCATTACACTCTGGGGACCTTCAGGAAATGCGTGTTGCTCTTCATCCATAATGGAGTATCAGGAAATTACCTTCGGTAATATTATTCTTCTTACCACCTCGAAATTCCTGTACTCCAGAGGAAGAATGAACAAGAAATTTATATCCATGTCAAAGAAAAGATGTGAACTGAGGATGAGAAAACGAAAGTTTGGCGGAAAGTCATTGTACCATCCAATAAATCTTGTTTTATTCGCTGTTATGCTTCAAGAATTTAATTTTCTACCAAATTACATCTAGAGCCATGTATATCCACTCTCGATATGTTATAAAGCACAGTTCATTAAATATCACGATAATTTGTCGCGTACATGAAGAAATGAATGTTTAGGATAGACTTTTTTATTCGTCCAATTAAATAAAACACATATATGTTGATTTATATTTATTTCTATGAGTTGACACATGATGCGTTCCGCTTCAACGCAGCTTCTTCAAATACTCTTAAGCAATTAGTCAAAAATATGATTGGACATATTATTCAAATGGATTCTGTTTTGAGATAAGGGTTCAATAAAATTTCTTTCACTTTTGAAGTAGACCCAATTAAGTTGAACAGGATAACATGACCTCGTCGTTCAGTAAATTCCCATAATTTCTAATCAGTTTATTTCTGAACTTTTTACCAATTTTAGCTTCAGACCCTCACCTTCCGGAAATAAATTCTGAGAATTGTTTACCCGAAGAAACAATATAAATTACAGAAAAATCAATACTGAAATCAACACGAGACAAAACTCGAAATGATAATTTGATACTGACTGAAGCTGACAAGGAAAATATTATTGTAACTCTATCCAAAAAAAGTCATGAGCAGAAAATAAACAATTTTTCTAGAACAAAAATCTACTATAAAATCAAAAAAAAATCATTTCTCAAAAATTTAATTGAAACTGAAAACAACCCTCAATGATAAACATTTTTTTATGAAGATTTTATGAATTGAAACCTGTTCCTAAATTATATGACCTTATTAAAATCAATGAAGTTATGTCACCAATACGACATGTTGTCATTAATAAGGAGTGTGAGTTATGGTAATAGAAAGTTCTACAAATCGAGACAGTGTAACATACCTCTGTTTACCAATTCAATCTCGAAACAGCCCGATAAGGTTTTGTTGATCACTGGAACATAAGTACAGACATGCGACCGTTTCGAACTTGTTGGTTCTTTTTCAGTGCACTGTTATGTCCAATGACCACAAATCTATCAAGTAGTTATATTCGCTATGCAAAGAAACACTAAGGTATTAATCATAAACTAGTGCCATTTAGTGCACGCAAATATACATACACGACATACCACATCGAACTAATTTGCTGCGTTTGTAATGTGAAAATATCAGGAATACATTTATTTGCTTGATTAAGTTCGATATCTTGTCATGTATGAATATAACAAATTTTTATATGAATAAATAAATGACACAGCAAACAAATAAGATAATGAACAGAGGCTGTATAGTTCGCCTGTTAGTTCTAATACTAGGAAACCTAAAACATTTTACTAGCCGTCCCAAAAAACGAAAAAAAAAATTAACAAAGAATTTATACACATATAGCGAAGCAGGATGACCAGACAACCAATCATCAATCAAACAATTTCACCCACAATAGAAGAGAGGTGCAGCATGCATCATCTAATCTTGAGGACACAATTTATCATATAGTATCATCATTTGTTCAAAATAATAGTCAATTTCGGGAAATTATTGTCAATTTTTGGGGAAGCACTTAAATGATAAATGTCTTAAAACTGTTCAAAGCACTCGGCACAATTGTCAAATTCGGTAAAACATAGCTTCTAGCAAACACTTGAAACCTCTTACTTTGGTCCAGTCACAGAATCATCAGATAAGTATATTTCTATATGCCACAATTTATTGAATCATGTATTCGTTTTCTACTAGTATTAAGAAGCCATATTTTAGTTTTCATCATGAATGGTCTGTAGCTGTTCACTAGTCTAAGCTCCAAAGGTAAGAAAGCAAACATCCTGGGTGCCAGAAATGACCAGCACCTTTGTCCTGCTGTTTTGAGGGCTGAAAACTGGTAAGTTTATATCTTGTCAAATGATTGTGTAATATTGGCCGGAGTAAGATCTTTTTCTTTTTTATAAAAGCAATAATTTTTGAGGAGTCTTTCATCCAGCACTCTGGATATCTTATAAAGTTCATCAGTGGAAAAGAGAAGGCTCTTTCCATGTATGATCTTCAGTAGCAGTCTTTGAACAATGTTGAGTATCTCCACATGAGTTCCATGAGCTGCACCCCAACCAACGTTACCATATGACAAGTGAGACTGAACTAATGCAAAATACACCTTCATCAACTGAGTAACATTAATTTATTTTTTAGGTTTCTGAATTTCTGAATGATTGCGTACACTAGATGGCGCTATTGTATCATTAATACCTTTGTATTCCTGTGCACTACGAATATAGTTTCTGGACAGAGTTGTGGTCGTTGGACGTTAGAGTGCACTGAAGAAGAACTAACAAGTTCGAAAGTTGCGCATGTCTATACTTATATCCCAGTTATGAACAAGACCTCATCGGGATGGTTTGAGTTTAGAGTTGTTATACAGGTGTATGGTATACTGCCTCGATTCGTAGAACTTTCTATTATCATAGCTCACACTCCTTTTTAATGATATTTGGTACAGTTTAGCCGAATTAGTTTATTTGAATGACGTGTTGTAGCATATCTCAATAAAGCCGCCTTGTAAATCTAGCCTCTAAATGAAACAAACAGAATTTTTGAATACATTCTAACTCACCCTATTCAATTAAAAACTCAACTGAGTAAAAAAAAACTGATTTTAGCCCTCCACTTAACAGTATTCTAGTATAATTTGGATGCAGTTGAAATGTTCCCGAGTATACCAAATGCCGAATTTATAAGAAAGGACTAACAAAAATTAACAACAATCCGTTAAAGCAATTTTGGTGGAACTTCGCGTGGGAAAAAACTTTTTTCAATACGATAATAACTTTTACCAATAGAAAGATGGCCCAGCGATGGACGTACATATCAGTCCACTCCTTGCTGAAATCTTTATGTTCTTTCTAGAAAGAAAATTTCTTAAATCCTCACAACAAGTTATTTGTCATATTTCCTTACAACATATTGTTTTCTGTGGAAAATATTCTGAACTATATTACACACTGAAAAATCTAAATTCTTCACACTATAAAGTCGAATTTACCTATGGAACTAAAATCTGATGATAGAATAAATTTTCTGGAAAAACATCAATTGAATAATGCTAATTCCTTCGATTTCAGAACCACAACGGCAGAGAAGACCATCCCCAAGTTTTCAAACTATTCAAACTCCCATAAACTCGTTGCCTCTAGATCAGTGATACATAGAGTATTTTCCCATTACCATTACCATATTGGGTTGAAGAAAAAACTAAATACAATCAGAAAAATAGCTATATCTCATCATTTCGGAGCAAACATCATAAATTCTTTCATACACAAGAAGAAAAAAATAATTATACTTAATCAAATATACCCATTTTCAGTAACAAAAAATTTGTGAAACCCACCAATTTCGGAGCAAGTTCACAAAAACTAGCTCGAATAATCTCAAAAACTGACATAAAAAGTTTTTATACCCTTATATGAAATTTCCAAACTATTTTTCAATATGAGACAGAAAATGTTACTGTTAATGTTAATAACATTTGATAAATATATTGAAAATAAAAAAGATGAATCAAACAAAGGTAATAATTCCGGAGTCTATAAGTTGACATGGAAGGATTGCCCGAATGATTTATTTATATATTTGTCAAAACGGTAGATAGTTAAAGAAAAGAATACACGAACATCAAAAGAGCTATATTTCAAATTCAACACATTCTACATATGCCAACCATCTAATAGAATTTGAACATAATTTCAATAATGAATATGAAATTATGCATATCGAGAGTAAGGGTTTTAGATAAATATTCTTTGTCACCTTTACTGAATATTTTCATGTAATTTGGGAAAACCAACGAGTACCCCAATAATTTTTATTACCATCGACGTTATATCTCCACCTAATTGAGAATACCCTAATAAATACCATTCTACTTGTAGTCCCACTTCCATTGATATCTGTCTATACATACTATATATAATATAAGAACCTATGTATGTTTTCATACAGTATTAAATCCAATGTAGAATATGATTAAGCTACATTGTGGCAAAATAATTGTCATTAAACTAAAAAAAGGTTGTGGAAATTGAATTTTATTTATTACTAGTTGAAAATGAATTTTCATCAAGTAAAGACCAAATCCATCAAATAAAAATATTTAAAATTCATTCACTAAAAGTTTGCTTCGATAAAAATCATTTCAATTTCAATGGTCAATTCTGCATCTGTACAGGCTGAATTATGCGGACCCGTTTTAGTTGAAAATTTAATGTATAGTTTAAAATGATATATACCTGATAATAAAAATGGAATCACTAACAAGATTCTGTACTGGTACAGATATATGGATGACGTGAGCGTATGCTTTAAAGGTACTAGTACACAGCTTAATCGTTTTCTCTATTAACTGAATTCATAACATATTGGATGAAGTCATCCGTTACATTGTGACAATTCAGCTTAAAAATAGAATTAATGAGAAATTACTTCGTTTTTACCACTTTTTCATTACTAAGAATACAGTGACTGGAGTTCCGTGGATTTTAAAATATTTTAAAACTAAATAATAACAAATTTTATTTTAAAGAACAATAAAAAAAGCTAATGGACATAACGCTCATAAGGACTCAACCGTAGATACGAGTTTCGGGCTTTCGGCCATCATCAGTACGGTGCTTTTTTCACCGTACTGATAATTAGGGTTGAGTCCTTATGAGGGTTATGTCCATTAGCTTTTTTCTATTGTTCCAAGCAATTGCCTCCTTATTCCTTTTTGTGTTATGTTCCTGGACTCGGATGTCACGCAGGTAGCTATAGCTTCCTTCGTGTGCGAAGTTTGGTTGTTGCACTGTTATCACGTAGTCTCCTTACTGAAACCACAAATTAGCAGCTGGCTTCTGTTGTTGATTCCGATGGTTTTTGTTGGCTTTTTTTCCACCAGGTGTAGCCCATTTTTCATACTTTTTTCATCGTACTAATGAGGGCCGAAAGCCTGAAACACGTGTCTACGGTTGACTCCTTATGAGGGTTATGTCCATTAGTTCTTTTGTTCTTTGAAATAACACTTATTATTATTTAGTTTTGAAATCTAGTAAAATCCACGGAACCTGAGTCACTGTATTCTTAGTACTTAAAAAAATGATAAAAAACGAAGTAATTTCTCATTCATTCAATTTTTAAACTAAACTGTCACAATGTAACGGATATTACATTGTGACAATAAAACATAACATCAATCAACAACAAATATTTACTCACCCTTCAACAATTTAGAAAACTTCTGGTAAATGAA
Organism: Megalocaria dilatata; assembly: GCA_034642435.1. Lineage (NCBI taxonomy): Eukaryota > Metazoa > Arthropoda > Insecta > Coleoptera > Coccinellidae > Megalocaria > Megalocaria dilatata. The sequence continues at coordinate 96,333,628 of CM067854.1, read as the reverse complement.
TACTGAAAAATTTAAATGGAGTGTGAGGTTAACTAAAAATAAATAATTCTGTGGTTTACTCTTGATCTAGAAGATTGAAAGACAATTTAACGGCCTCTAGCATAATTATTTATTTGTTGTTAACCTCACACTCCATTTAAATTTTTCAGTATTCATTTACCAGAAGTTTTCTAAATTGTTGAAGGGTGAGTAAATATTTGTTGTTGACTGATGTTATATTTTATTGGATATGAATTATTTGAGTACTGACGAAGCAGAGGCTCTCTTAAAACTTGTTTTTCAGAAAGGTTTTTACATATTTGAGATTTTATAGAAAGTAACTTAGTTACATATCCAATAATATTGAATATTCTAAGTAAGATAGTTTTAGGATGAAATTCTTAAGATTATATTATTTATTTTCGAAAGATATTTATTTTCATAAGCTTTATCAGCAGCAAAACACTTTGTCTACTCAAAATATTTAATTTATAGGATTTTGGTTAACAATTTTTATTTACTGGGTTTTGTTATATTATTTGGATGTCTTATAGTGAATCTTTATTTTATATGTCGTTTAATATGAGTGGTACTTATTAGACATTATTTTAATTTAATTCCTGAAGTTATTATTATTAAATATAATTTTTTGAAATTAAATATGTAGAAGGCTAATATTAAAATAATTAAATAATTTTATATAACTTCTATCAAGTATTAACCTCTATTTATGTTATTTTATTCATAATATATAGTTATTTGGTTTCCTCAACATTCTTTATACAGATAGTCCTTGTGCTATAACAAAGGCCGTTAAATTGTCTTTCAATCTTTTAGATCAAGGATAAACCACAGAATTATTCATTTGTAGTTAACCCCACACTCCCATTTAAATTTTTCAGTATTCATTTACCAGAACTTTTCTAAATTGTTGAAGGGTGAGTAAATATTTGTTGTATCTTCGATGGGATCAGTTCTTTCGGAACTATTGAGAAAATAGGAAAAATTTTCAAATGCGAATGAATGTGGAAACATTAGACTCATTCTTACTATTAACGAAATTGTCTCAAATCTATTCTGAAGGGTCCAAGCCTATACCTCTTTCTATTCGATAGTTTAACTCTTTACGGACGGACCGTCCGGTTCGGCCATATTAACCATACAGAATTACTTTTGGCCTTGGATTCATCATCAATGACTCAAATCCAGTTGAATGAGACCATTTTCTGTCCAAAATTTAAAAATAATGGCATTTTGGAGAACGTAAGCACGCTAGTTCCTAGAATAAGCGCGCAAAATTAAACCTATTTTGTAAATTTATAATGGATATATGGATATTAGAAAAACCTTATTTAAAATATCATTTTAAATGTATATCCCTCAACATAATGGAAAACATGGAATAGTTCCACAATTTTTGGGATATTTCCAGAAGCTTTCTGATCATTTCAAATTTCAAAACATTTGGTCTACATTGAATTGTAGTAGCTTACTATAATTTTATCCATTATGTATCTCTCACTGAAATGCCAATGATAAGATTCAAATCTCAGCCACATTGTGTTTGCTTAAAATAAAGAGTAAATAGATATTCAAAAGAATTCGTATCTTGTTGTTGAAAGTATTTATGGATTCAAGGATGCTGTCAATCTAGATTCACCTCAAAAATTTGAATACTGTGGAGTAATGTCAGAAAAAGTTAATTTAGGCCTACCTTTCTGTGCAGCTATGATCAACTCAGAATTTATAGGTATGAGATCATCAGTTCTCGTTTTCCCTCATGAGATTTGGTAATATTCCCTTGTTTTCATGTATGACATCATCAAACTGGAATCATAAGTCTAGTATGCACCTTAAAATTCATGGGTTCATTAAATTATATCACCGGGGACATTCCCATGAGGTTATACCATCAGTGTTTGAAAATTTCATGAAAAATATAATGAAGACCTGTGATATTCTATATACTAGCTACTACTCAGATGTTTTCTCACCAATCATTGTATCGATTCGTGCGGGTATTTATTTGTCGAGCATTTCCAATCGACAAAGCATTCGTATGATTATTGAATTAAAGTTAATGATGTTTTTTGCCCAAATTCAGAACTGCTCGCTTAAAAGTTAGCTAGCTCGAGAAGAACTACCAGAAAATTTCAAATTTGTAGGGTAGGCTTTACAACCTGAGTGGTAGGTAAAGTAAATAAATGGATGAATAAGATATTGAGTCCGTAAGTATGCCTATAACAAATTTGGTTTTGTTCTAAAATCAAAGGAAAGGTTTGGTCACCAATAACGTTTGTTTGTTATATTGCTACAAGTTTTATTGAAAAATCATATGAACGACTATTATATCTCAACCATTTAATGACAACTAGAGAATTATATCAGGAGTTCCAAATCTACAATGAAATATCAGAACACTGTAAATTTTTGGCTTTGAAAAGTGAATCAGAGATTTGTGTTTATTATAAGGTTACTACCACGGATGAGTAATACCGTCAATAGTTTTTCAAATACACTAGAAAGTCTAGTTGACAAAAACTAAAAAACAGAACGGATTCACTGTAGGAGGATGAAACGCAAACAATAGATTACACAAGGTCAAGCCAACAGAATTAATTGCACATAAAATTTATTCATGAAACTTAAAAATTGTCACAAGATCTAATACTCAACCAACAATATACAACTTACCGTAATTTGTTGGATGTAAGCATCAGCGAATCCGTAATTTAGGACACCTGAATTCTACCAGTTAGTTTTATTGGAATGTGAGCGTAGCTCTTTCACCAAGTGACTACTCAGCAGTCTCCACAGTCTGCCCCCAGAGGCAGAAAGTGTAATAAGGGTTACGACTTATCATAACATCGCGCGAGGTGAAATATCCTCCGGAGAGATGAACCCACCAGCTTCCAGTTTGGGCTTCAGTTCGAAAACCTACAACCATCTGACTAGTAGCTATTCTACCTTTAGTGGCTCTGCATGGTCAGTACCCGTGTAGTTTGAGACGAAACTCACACTCCGGACGCAGTCTCATGAACTAAGATATCTCAAGATTGATGCCTCAATTAATAGTGGTACGAGCACCGTCAATCCGGCCTGTACGTCAAGACCCACGAACACATGTGAAGTCTTTCAATTGATCCTGGCGTCAAGCACCAACGGACTAGCCTCTTCGTCGAGATCTACCTGCCCAGAATTGTCTCACAATAGATCCATGTTCAGGACGAGGCCAGTCAAACCGTCAAGTCCCGATAAACCCTGAGACACTTCAAAAGGGTAGCGCACTCTAGTTTTAAGGGAGAGGCCCTGTGCTGCGACGGACTCCCTTGTCACTAGGGTCAACAAAAATCGATAATTTTTTTTTACAAGTGACACGGAAAAATGGGCTGCTAGACACCTTAAAAAAATTCTCACCAAGAGCGGATGAAACAAACTAATTGAATGCATGTAAATGAACTTTTTTCTGCTACGTTGAAATGAAAGAATACTGCATATAAGACAATATTTTATAATTTACAGTTAAGATCTATTTGCCCCGAAGGTGAGCTTGATCAATCATCAAAGCAGGCATCATTTCTGAGAATAACTGAACAGGCAAATTCTTAGGACACATTGGCGTAGACACTAATAGTACTAATGAATATGAGACCAAACTTCCTGCAGACATAGGTACTAACTTTCTTTACTTCCGAAAAAGAGGATGTTAAAGATGCAAAAAAAAAATTTTCTCTGCAATAATTCCAAAATGTCGAAGATATTTCCATACGACTCAAAACAGTTACACTAAAAATTAAGGAAGTTGAAACACCGCACCGAAATATCTTCAACCATTTTGAAATTGTTGTAAATATCCCATTTATTTCTTCCAAATTTAAGACCTTGTGTCTCGGAAGTGAAAAATTCTGGAGCCATGATGGCAGGAAATTTGTTCTTATTTTCATTAGTACTATAAATTTGTTACAGGCACTCTGGAATTCCCTCTATACTCTAAATCAGTTTTATATTTTGTTATAATTATATAAGGGGTATAAATCTTCTTTCTGGTTTTGCCTTACTGTGTCCACTTCTAATACATATTTCCCTGTTTCTACGTCTGCTGTTCAGTGTCGCATGATATAGTGATCATTTGGCTGGTGCCCTCATCTTTACAGTGCAGTTAAAACAAATTGTAGAAATTACTATGTTTTACTAGCAAAAAAAAATATATATTACACATTTCCTTGTGACTCGAGTTTCGGGAAATGAACATCAGACAAGTTGTCTGATGATGGGATAGTTCATCAACAAGAAGATTTGTTACACTGTTACTGTTAATATACAGGTATGAAAAAGACAGTTGGAAACATAGGAAATTCAATGTTTATCTGCAGAACGATATCAGTTCATTGGCACAGTGGAATAATCAAAACCTCAGCGCGATGTAATGACGAATAAACAACTGTTCTCTCTCAATGCCAGTAAGAAGTGGGGGATACATCGATCGAAAGTGAAATCAGACTACACAGCCTTTCGATTGACAAATCCCCTGTTCACAATGGCATTGAGAGAGAACAGTTGTTTATTCTTCATCGCATCGCGCTCAGGTTTTGATTCTTCCCCTGCTCCACTGAATCGACATTGGTTATCGATTTACATTGAATTTCATGTTTCCGACTGTCTTTTCCATACCTTTATACTGTTCAAATTAGTGTATTTTGACGTAAATTAAACAACCTTCGTGAAATTATAGAATCATTCACCTTTTATATATACAACATTGGTCCTTCGAAATGGATAAAAATTCATTCTACAACTAGAAAAAAACACAACCTATACTGAGTTCTACAGCACGGAGATAAAACACATCAACCTTAAAAGCTGAATCTTTCAACACCTATAGTACATACCCACTCCTTCGAAACACAGGTTAGTGCCTTTCTTTTGCTTCCATCCTCTATCAAAACACGATTCATTCAACTTAATTAAAAATTTTACAATTAACAACATCAAACGTAATTTGAAATTACTTACACATTTATATTCGAATATATTCGGTGACTTCACGTTCTGAAATTTCGCACAACATGCCAGACGCTAATAATATCAAACGTACTTCTGCAAAGAGTGCATTAACCCGATTCAGAAATTATTTCGAATCTGATGAAAACTCTGATAACGTTGATATCGGCGATTTGCAAAGTATGCTCGGAAAGGCCGAGGAACTTCTCCAAAAGTTCAATTGCGCTCAACTTGCGATTGAAACAACGACAACGATTTCGATGCAAATTATTTAATAATTCATCGTCCGGAAAGACAAAATTTTGAAGATGATTTCTATGCTATTACCTCTGCTGTTGGAAAATAAATAATTACGAAAGAACAAAACCATACTTCGATAATTCACAGCAATCCAATGACGCAAATTTATTGAACGTTAGCATGCCACAAATTAGCCTTAGGTAATCTTTTAGAGATAGTTTTAGTTTTATTATCCCTGAAAACTCTGCAATGTCAAAAGTTCAACAATTTCATTACTTACGTCTGTCTTTATAAGGTAGTGCAGCAGACAATATTAAATTTTGGAAGTATGTAATAATAACTATGGAATTGCTCGAGGATCGATTTGAAAATGAACAGGCATTGATCAAATTACATGTAAACGCACATTTTGAACCTACACAGGCGAAAGAGACATACAGAGGCTTGAATTCAATATTAGACGGTATTGAAAAACATTTGAACGCATTGGAAATGGTGGAGTGCCCTGATTGGAGATAATCTAATCATTTCTCTCGTTACAACAAAATCTGAGCACCACAAGACGGGAATGGGAATCTCGATATGATTCACAAAAAAATTCCAGCAATTGGAAATCTATTACAGTTCTTGAAAGAGCGCTGTCAAAATTTGTCATGCTTAGATGGGGAATGATATGAAAATCGCCAATCTACGCAATCCACGAAACATTACAAATGTTTCGCGACAACTCGGAAACAATTATCTGCGTGTTATACATGGATAATCATAAAAGTATTCTCATATTCAGATTTCAATAAATTAACAGGAACAAAAAGTCTGAATACTACGAAGCGATTGAAGCTATGAATATCGGTAGTCTGAGTACTTCTACTTATAGCAGCGTTTCACATAATGGACAAAATATGCATAAGCCAAAATATTCTGCACAGTACACGCTCACAACGAGCTTACTTACCCCGTCATCAATACCTCCACAGCAGTAATTACAGTTTACGACAATTCAAAGACTGTCCACTTGTGTAGGGTACTACTAGATAACTGCAGCCAGGTTAACCTCATATCAAAATCACTCTCGGATATCCTAAAATTGAAAAAACATTCAATTGATATTTCTGTCAATGGCGTAAATCAAATTCACAAGTTACAATGCTACATTCTGTCAAGAAAGTACCGGGAATTATCGATTTGAATCTGGCGGGGCAATGAGGCAGCTAAAAATTTTTTTTCCTAGGTTGGTACCACTGTTCTTAATTACTATGCCAAGCTTGAGCGGGATCTGTCCACTAGTGTGTTTGCAACAGCTGATTAAGTCAGTCGATGTCAGAGTGCGTGCCGATTTTTACTATGGGTGATTACGTTGAGCAAAGAATTTGTTTAAAGTTTTGTGTTGCAAATGAATTTTCGTATGCCGATGCATTGAAAATGTTGCAAAGGGCCTTTGGTGATAATGCTCTATCGAAAACTCGTGCATATCAGTGGTACAGAGCCTTCAAGGACGGTCGTGAAGTGGTCGAAGACTTGCCTCGTTCCGGACGCCAATCAACGGCTTCGATCGAAGATAACGTCGATAAAATTAAAGGAAGGGTGCTGGAAAACCATCGTACCAGCTTGAGAGAGATAGCACATGATCTTAAGATATCCCACGAGTCCGCACGTACGATTTTGATTGATATTTTGGGCATGAGAAAGGTGGCCGCACGACTCGTACCGAAAGACCTGAATTTTCTTCAAAAACATCATCGCGAACAGGTTGCTTCAGACATGCTGGATCGCTGTAATTCCGATTCTACATTCATGGAACGCATTATAACTGGTGATGAGACCTGGATCTACGAGTACGATATGCAAACAAGCCAGCAATCATCGGAATGGGTGGCAAAAAATGAGCCGAAACCGAAAAAAACCACGCCAAAGCCGCTCGAAAATGAAGGTGATGCTCATTGTTTTCTTCGATATCCGTGGCGTGGTGCACTACGAATTCGTTCCAGAGGGTCAGACGGTAAACAAGGAGTATTACCTAGGCGTTATGAAACGTTTGCGTGAGCGTATCCGTAAGAAGCGGCCAAATTTGTGGGCGAACAACTCAAGGATTTTGCATGACGATAACGCGCCTTCTCACCGAGCTACGATTGTGACTGACTTTCTCGGCAAAAACTCAACAAACGTGCTTCAGCAACCACCGTATTCGCCGGATTTGGCTCCCTGCGACTTTTTTCTGTTCCCAAAACTAAAATTGCCCCTTCGTGGCACCCGTTTTGAGTCGATTGAAGCCATAAAACAAAATTCGGCGCGAGAGCTAAAGTCCATCCCGGAAAGCGCCTATAAAAAATGTTTCGATAATTGGAAGTGCCGTTGGCATAGATGTCTTGGAGCAAATGGAGCCTATTTTAAAGGCGACCCAATAAATTTTGACGATTAAATGTAAAAATGTTGTTTTAATTGAAAATTCCCGGTACTTTCTTGACAGAGTAGTATGTTTCTTTAAAATTCGAATTAAAATCAAATCCATTATTTTATCACGAATTAATGATTACCTACCACTTTCAACTTTGGATTCAGTGAGGTTAAACATTCCTTGCAATTAAACATTAGCGGATCCCTACTTTGACAAACCAACACCTATAGATTTGTGGATAGGGGCTGACAGATTTTTCGACCTTTGGAGTATTGGTCAAGTCAAATTAGGTAACAATCTGCCTATATTACAAAAAACAAAATTAGGTTGCTCTTCATAAACATTACTCAACAAATCACTGTGCTGTCACAACAAATTCTTCAGAAAAACATATTACTAAATTTTGGTAATTGGTGGAGTATCCTAAGACAAAATTTTTACTTAAAAATAATATCTGCGAAGAGGATCTCAAGAATACAGTATGCCGAAATGCCGATGGTCCTTTTATCGTTACCATTTCTTCAAAAAAACAATTACCTGTAGTTGGATAATCTCGAAATATCGCGACTAATCGATTTCTTAATATCGGGAGAAAACTTGAGAAAAATATCTAATTGAAATCGCAATATCATCATTTAATTGATCAATATATACAACTAGGTCACTTGACTTTAGCTGAAGATCAGAAGGATAATTCAGATTTCTTTATTCCCCATCACTGTCTTTTGAAGAAGAATTCAACAACAATCAAGTGACGACGAGTAGTGTTCGACGGCTCGGCAAAAACTTCATCTGGAGTCTCACTCAATAAAATCATGATGATAAGCCCAAACATTTAGGGCAATTTGTTTTATATATTACTAAGATTTCGACGGCATAACCATGTTTTGAATAAGGACATAACGAAAATGTACTGCCAAATACTTGTTAACGAGAAACAATGTAACTTTCAGAAAATACTGTGGCGTTACAAACCTGAAAGTGAGATCGAAGTTCACGTACTGAAAACCATAACTTACGGACTAGTCTCTTCTGCATTTCTCGTGATAAGATCATGTCAAGAAACTGGACATTATCATGAAGATGATTTTCCTGAAATTTCTGATATTATCCTACATGAATTGTATGTAACGAACTTCTTACCGGGGCTAACACTGTTAAGGAAAATATGTCTAAACTTCGGTTTTATTGCGGTTTTCCATTTAGAAAAAGGATTTCGAATGTTGAAGGCTTCATTTCTGAAAATGATCCTAGTATATTGCACATAGGAGACAATGATCAAAGTGAAACTCTTTGGAATCCAACAAATGACTCCTTGCAGTATTCTATAAATATTTCCCAATATAACTGCAAAATTATCAATCGTCAAATTCTGTCATCTACTGCCAAAATCTTCGGCCCACTCGAACTTTAGTCGGCTGTTACTATAAAAGCCAAGGTCATACTCCAAGAAATTTGGAAGCTAAAGTTATCTTGGGACGAATCTCTACCTAGTGATCTGTATACGGCTTGGTCCACTCATAAGTCACAACTACATTATCGAAACTTAAAATACAAGCACCATGCTCTAACCCTGTTTCCGTAGAATTACATGGATTTTGTGATGCGTCTCATACAGCATATGGCGCCTGTATTTATATTCGTTGCTGCGATTCATTGGGCAATTATACCTCTTATCTGTATTGTGCAAAGACGTGGGTAGCACCGTTGATACTTTTAACCATTCCTAGATTGCAAATATCTAAAGCACTTCTACTTGCTCAATTAATGGATAAAGTGCGCTCATGCCTTACCGAACCCAACAATATTCTTTATTTTTCTGACTCCAGGATATGTATTTCTTGGATTGGTAAACCCCCATATACATTGAAGACATTTGTAGCTAATCACAGATCCAGAAGTTTTCGTAGCCGGAAGAGTGGAATCACGTATGTACTGAGGATAATCCCGCAGATCCAACGGATCTCATTAAATCCGAATTTTGATTCCATGGTTCTCAATAACTTATAGCCAACAAGAATGAAATTGGCCATTTTATGAAACGAACTCTACTGATGTTCCTATTTCTGAGCTTCCAGAACTTCGAAATAAATCTGTTGTAATCATTAATACTACTGATAACTCCTCACGTATTCTTGAAATTATAAACTCACGTTCGTCTATAACGAAATTGCATCGAATATGCGTTTACTTATTGGGAGTTTTGAATGAAATCAAACATGCGGACATGTCTAAACGGCAAGGGTCCTTTTCGACGTACGAACTGGATTAAGCACTAATCTTTCTTGTTCAAATTATACAACCACATCATTGTCGTGACGCATATAACAAATTGTCCAATTGGCCATCATCTGGTCGTACTTAAGCGGAAAGGATGGTACATGAATGCGTAAGATGTTTTAGATGTAAGGCAAAATTCCAAGAAAATATAATGTGTAACGTTCCCCCTGCATATATAACTTCATCAAGTCCATTTTCCATAGCTGGTGTTGATTACGCGGGATGATTCCAACTGCGCCAAAGAAAGGGTAGGAACTGTAAAAGTATCAAAGCATACATTGGACTATTCGTCTGCTTTTCCAGAAATTCTACACACTTGAAGGTTGTCAGTGACTTCACATCCGAATGTTCTTGGCATCTTTGCGTCGTTTTATGACAACACGAGGTGAATGCAGGGAAATCTACTCCGAAAATGGCACCGAATTTGTGAGTGTCCATAACGAAATTAAACAGTTTCTCAAAACCTCGAAACAGGACTCCTAGTGCACCACATTTTGGTGGTATCTGAAAAGCAGGCGTTAAGTCTAGCAGATATCATTTGAATGCCTCTTTAAATTTTGAACAATTTAGTACTTTGTTTTTCAAACAGAAGCGTGTTTGAACTCCCGACCACTTTGCCCCATGCCAATCAATCCCAATGACACCTTCTTCTTACTTTGGCACATTTACTGATAGGAGAAAGTTCAACGGAAATACCAGAGCCCAACTTCATGGGCATCAAAGAAATTTGTCTTTCGAGGTTCTAAAGGATAAAAAAAATAATCCAACACTTTTGGTCCCGATGGAGCAAAAAGTACGTGTCCAACTTGCTAACTCAAACAAAGTGAAAAATATACCATGCTGCTAACCTGAGAATTGGTCTCCTGGTACTTATTAACACGTTAAGTGCCATGCGAGACCATATAGGCTTCACACATTTTTGGGAGTGGTGTGCCGCGTGAGACCACTCTGGCCTCACGACCTACGTCTCGTATATAATTCGCGTATTTCTCCTGTGGTCTCTCGTTCACATCTGGAGAATAATGTATAGCGTAGAGCATGGCCTGCTACGACGAATTTTGTGTTTGGCCTTCGATTTGATGCATTGGGTTACTATTTAGGAAGGTTGAATTTTTTTAGGTAGTGAATATTCTCAATTTATTTTTTACCATTATTTTATTATTATTTTTCTCAAATAACCATGGAAAAAACCATGAAAAAAGAATATTAAAAACTCAAAAAAATACATCAAAACAGATTGTGAAAAACTTAAAAAAAACAAGTTCAACAAAGAATACACATAAACTCTCATATTTTCATCTGTACACTGTGCACTTCAAAAAAACAGTCTATGCAAAAATGTTCGTCACATTTCAAATATTTTTTTGTAGTTTGAGGAGTTCTTTTGCTGGCAGTAATTCTACCTGATATGGCGACAATTTTTTGGTAGCAATTTGCACACCGTCGTCTTTGTGCTCGTCCGAAATCTTTCATAACATGTTGGTCATCCTCGTTTAGGGTTGATTGCTCTTTACTTTGAATTTTGAGAAGACCTTCTACAACTGACTCTTTGAACTGTGCTATCGTTATATTTTTTTTAGTTACTTCTTTATGAACCAAGTATGCATTCACCATTGTGGTTCCGGTCAGAAGTTCGAATGCTAGTTTCCTGTACCACTTCATGCTTTTCCTTAGGGAAGTGTTGTGAGCTTTCAATTGGTCAGAAATGTCAATGTATGATTTATATTTGTTATATTCCACTACGTTTTTAGGCTTTTGGATTTCTTTTCCCCATTTTATTATTGTAACCATTTCACTTCCATATTTTGTACTCAGCAATAGAACATCTCTCTTGTCTTTCCATTTTTGTACTACAATTCCTTGTTTACATTCATTCGTAATAGATTCTCCAATTCCCAATTTTTTTTCGATTACATCCTTCGGATTATACTTTCTGTTCGATCTCAGAGTCCCGATGAGGTTGGTTTGTTTGAAATGTACTGTCGAAATTTCAATCTTCCTCGAAATGGAACAAGAGTTTCATCAATACATACGTACTCCGAAGGAATTATTGGATTTTGAAATGATACTTTCAATCTAGTCAACAGTGGCCTGTTGGAACGTTGAGAAAATCCAGGGGCCGCGTGAGACCAATGTGTCACCACAAGAAAATGGCATCAAAAGTACATCAAAAAACAAAAAATTGGTTTTTACATACAAAAATTTTATTCAATTGAACATCAAGGAAGATGAATATGTAATAAAAAAATTGTGACCCCTAGGTCAGTTTTTTCGGAAAGCATGGTGGCACTTAACGTGTTAAAGAAGATGGCCACCCACCTCTGAAATGGAAACTGGGCAGAATTCAACAAATTCATAAGAGCAAAGATGACGTTATAAGGACAGTAACCTCAAAACAACATTCGACAAGTTGAAACGTCCAGTTGCAAAAATTTGTGTACATTTGTGTATTTTTGTTATCTATTCCCCTATTCTATTTTCTACTCAAAAGATTGTAGATAACTAAGATTTAAATCTACAACAACCTTTTTAGATTCCTTCAACTGTTTTAGTACCCATAAAAACTTTGTAATTTTTCTAATATTATCTGGATACAATGCTATTATTCGAGAATTATTTTTTGAACTAAGAAAACAACTTTCTCCTTGTACTTGATAAAACAGATATAAAAAATCTCATCGTCTGAATTCAAGGTTCCAATAAAATATTTGGCTATATTATCCACAATAATCAAGAGTGTTATTTCTAGGCTTTTTCTAGGGAACAGCATGCCATCGTTATGTCCAAACAATAACAGTAATAGTTAGTTCTGAGAAGAAATATTCACCCATAAATATTAGTCTATAATTTTAGAGTTTCAAACCGAAAATAGATTGGACTTGAAGCTCTCGGATGAATGCGGATGTTGCGAGGGAGCTTCCACCTCTTAGTTAGGGAGATAGCGTTTCGTTTCCGAGCATGCGCATCTGAAACTCATCAAACAGGCTTGATGCGCAGGCTCTGCCTGTTACGCCGGTGACCATGCGTCCTCTTGGAATACTGACTTTCAAACGCATTGCCTTGCTCCATTTGAACCTGGCTGGGGCGGTTAGTCACGATTCTTATGACTGGTCGGGTCCTCTATCGGTACGCCGGTCATAATTACGATAGAGCAAGGCAGATTTCTGGACGGGGAGCGAAGAAGTTGTTCGCTACAGACTCACTGATGAATATTCGACATTGAAAGTAATTCTTTAATAGAAAAAAAAGGTCCTATGGTTCCGCAGTTATTTACATTCAAAATTTAATGCTATTTCTTCCATTATTTTTGATTATTGAGATCCGATAGATCTGAAATTTGGTAATTAGAAGTAGAATAAGAACGCGCATTTTTATGCAGATTTCGTGAGGATTATACACTCAGAAGATTCAAGGTTTTTCAGAGGAGCTCCTAAAGCTACCGGAGCCATAACAACAACAGAGTTCAAATTTATCAGTTGGGTGTCAACTAAGGACGGGAAGGATAATGAAAATTTGGTGGAAAACATGGGTGAAATGAACAAGCATGCAAAAGCTCCTGACTTCACGTCAGTGCTTTTCACCGTTTTTGCCGCGCTAGTTGCAAGAAACAACATGCTATCGTTTCACACAAATTTCTGCAATTTTTTAAATTTGCGCCGAAAATTATCTTAAAAACCAGGTCGCGAAATATTATCCTTATACTCCAAGATCTTTTGTGAAGATACCTCAGAAGCTTTTTCAGCTTGTACGAGTTAGGAGTTCAGTTTTGTTCTGGGTAGGCTTTTTCACTGCGATTATATACGTCACTTAAGGTCACAGCACTGTTAATTTTCGACCAAACAGTGAAGTGGTGGCCGAACCCCGTCCAACTAGAAAATTTCTTTCCTATTCAAACAGGATTTGAACCTAGGACATTTCGGTTCCCAGCCCAATGCTCTACCCACTACGTTATTTACACTCACTGATGAAGAATCTAAGGTCAAAATTAATTCTGTCTGGCCGGCCGGTTCCTCCGTTAACATGCTAACTTTCGAACGAAAAGAGCTACAGCCTTGAGACATTTAAAAATTGGGTCAATTGTTTCGCACTTATTCGCGTTTGAACATTTTTCATATTTTCTCCAATATTCTCGAAACTACATATTCTATTGATTCGAAGTTCAGTACTCAGAAGCTGAATAACAAGGCGTATTATATTGGTGCAAGATTTATTGGAGAGAGCATAACCAGCTGAAATTTCTTATAATTTTCTAATTGGATGAACGAAATTCCAGTTCTATAGTGGTATCATTGAGAAATCTGACAACAAGAACAAGACATTATTCAACATAGTCAGTACAATGACAGGAGGCAAAAATAGGGATCAAAGATCTACTGCGCTGAACATTGAAAGAGTTTCGCATGAGGATCCTAAAGTCTTAGCAGATATTTTTGCTGAACACTTCACGTCAGTTGTAGAATCCTCCTTCAGCCGTTTTTACAAGTGATCATTATCCCCTTCATGTACCACCCCTTCTATGTTGGGTAATACTTTTTTCTTTCATCCAGTTCTGCAGCACAAGGTGATCCATGTTGTAAGATCTTTTAAAAATAAAAAGAGAACAGGAGTCGATTGCATCTCTGCGAAGATTCTTAAGTCGATAAATAGAGAAATAATTGGACATTATGCGCATATCATTAAGCTGTCAAGCATGGGTGTGTTTCCCCAGATTCTCAAGAAGGCGATAGTTATTCTGGTCCACAAAAAAAAAGTATGAGCGATATTTCGAATGACCGACCAATTTCCATCCTAAGTATCTCTTCTAAAGTTTTCGAAAAAATAGTGCAGAGCAGAATTATGGAATTCCTCGACAAATTTCAAATTCTTGATACCGCACAGCACGGATTCAGATCGGGCCGATCAACTAAAACCGGAGCTTTACATTTTGTTCGGTTTGTCTATGAAAGCCTAGACAACGGCTCACATGTTGCGGGATTATTTTTTGACTTATCAAGAGCATTCGATAGTCTTGCTTATCAGTTCATAATAGACAAGCTGTATAATTTGGGATTCAGGGAAGTATTCTTGAATTGGATCCGAAGTTATCTCGAAGGTTGGGTAACGACCGTTAAAGTTAACGGCTCATTTTCCAGTGAACAAGTTCTCAAGTTAGGAGTGCCCCAGAACTCTGTTCTGGGGCCACTCCTTTATTGTTATTCATTAGTGACCTTTCCGCCAATCTGAGGGAATTATTCTTCAAATTATTGAATTGTAGAAACCTATCAGCCAATTTACTCAAATTTGTCTATAGGGATCACTACAGAGGAGTTACAGAGGTTGTGTGAACTTCTTGTATGGAGCTTTAAAGAATGGTGCTATTTAAATAGGATTGATTATAAAATTTGAAAATCAAAACAGATTTAATCTGTTGTCTTCTACAATTTTAATTTCAAAAAATTCTTTGAAGAAACTTTAAGAATTAAATTAATGTCTTTATGCTAATATTTAATAATTAATTTCAATTGACAGTTTATATTCGTTGGTTTTTCTTAATTCCGTTTGATATTGTATGATGAATTTTGACGTCTATTAAATATGAGCAGTGCTTATAAAGACATTAATTTAATTCTTAAAGTTTCTTCAAAGAATTTTTTGAAATTAAAATTGTAGAAGACAACAGATTAAATCTGTTTTGATTTCCAAATTTTGTAATACTCCTTCCATCAAGTAAAAAACCGTTCCTTCTTATTTTAGGATTGATTATGTTTAACATCGATAAAACGGTGTGCGTTCACTTTTCCTTGTCAGACGACGATAAGAATGCATAGGCTATCCGACATTTGAATACAATTATTTCATGTAAACCAACTGCAAACTTCCTAGGAATCCATATCGATCGACGACTTAAGTGGAATTCACACATTGATTATGTCTCAATAGCTCCTACTCTGCTTTGAGTAGGATTAAGAATTTATTTATGTTGATATCTCTCATTCATGTATATTATAGTTTGGTATTCAGTCAGTTAGCGTAGAATATTCCACTATGGTGTAATTCCTCTGATATAAGCAGAGTTTTCATAATCCAGAAACGAATAATTCGCTTGATGTTCGACTACGCCCCACAATCCACTTGCAGACTTGCTTTCTTGGAAAATGGGATTCTTACTGTTGCCGCTCTATTCATGTTGAGTTTCCTTGAGTATGTAAAGGATCAATTTTTCTATATCGATCTTTCCTATACATATTCAGTTGTATCTTAAAGGATTAATAAATTAATATTATTTTTTTACCAACACTTTGTGAAATGTTATGTTCAGCTCCAAATTTGTTTTTCGACATCGAACATTTTTCATGTTCTTGGATGGATTCACATAGACACTATCGTCTTTAATTGTGAATAATTCCGTTATTCATTGAGTTCAGAAAACACACTAATGTTAAGAAAAGAATAACAAATACGATTATATAATATGTTCAGTTGTAAAGATTCAATTGAATATTATAGGCAATAAATTATGTTATACTTCTACGATTTCCAAGGCACAGTAAAAAACTATGAATCATCTAATTATTATTAGGTTGAGGTGCATCTGGAGATAACAAATTATAATTCCATTGTACGATAATCATATTGCAAATGATTTAAATATAGCCTTTCAATTGGTTGAGCAATTTCGTGTATGTCCCGATGTCCTGATATGTTACTAATAATGAAGTTTTATTTTCGCTTCTCTGAACTCTCAACTTCTTCTGAAATGTTATTACTAATTTTCTACCTTCAAATTCTGCCACAATTAATTGGTTTACTTTTGTAGTAAAAACCTTGGATAAGATTGGACAAGATAATATTTTACATATAATACGGCAGGTCGATTGTGATTCCCTCTGATCGAAATTGAATGATTCTGGCAAGAGCCGATTTCAAAATGTTTCGAGTTGTAATTTGACTGTGTCAGGTACCATTTGACGCATTTGACTTTTAGTAGGACATTTCTCTGTGTTTGAACTGTATTTAAGGTATTGCTTTTGGTTTTTTAGCACACGGTAATTTTAAGATAAAGGAATACAAGATGAGCATGTCCGTAAATTGTACGAAGCTGGTCAACTTCGCTGATCAGAGATCATTTAAGTGCGACTGTTGCAAGCAACACGTGCTCGTTCCATGTAAGGATTTACCGGCTAATGATCGCGTCACTCGAAATAAAAGTCATAAGCCATGGATGTAGTTCAATCTTGGATCAGATGTCGAACCTCAAGACTCACATAGAAACCCTTAAAGTGGATCTTTCTAAGAAGGTAAGTTTTTTGGAGGAAGAAACAAGGGGATAAATGGAAGGATAAGTAGACTAAACGAAGTCAACGCCAAAAAAACGTGGAGGTCATGTTGGTCGAGGCGATGGAGCTATTTCGTCGTTCGATAAACGTTATTATCAACAATGTTCCGGTTTCGAATGGGTCACCGCTGGAGCGACGGGATCTCATTCAGATGAGGTGTCAGCTGTTTTGCGCGTCGTGGGTTTTGTGTCTTCGCCGCGTCTCATAATTCGGACGAGGTCTCTGTGACCCCCCCCCCCCCCCATCGAAGTAGTGTTTTATAACTACGTAATATACAAATAATTGAAGATAAAATACCCTGGCAGATTGAATATTTGAGAAAGCTTAGGGTTGAGTTGCAAGGTGGTATGTCGAATGGGGAAAATGATATAACAATAAATTATATTCCTGGTTCTCCTAAATAAGTAAGATCTGACTTTTAAAAAAAGTATAGTGTGACAAAAGGTAGGAGCCATGTTGTTTTGACATTTCTGTTCAGTAAGCATGGACAAATTAACATGGAAAGACTCACGCCGTAACAACGTTCACAAATTGTTGAAATTTATTTTCAAAATCGGTGTTCTATTCGCTAAACTTATTGAGCACTTCGTGAAATTTATGGTTTACATAATCGCCCATCATAGCAGCTTATTCGTCGAACTATGGATTGATTTCGGACAACATTTTCTCCACTCGGTGCACCAACAACAAGACAACGAACTGTAAGTACAGAAGAAAATATCGCTGCTGTAAGTCATAGTGTTAATGATGATTCAGATTTGTCTATTCGCCGACGTTCACAACAAGTTGGACTCTGTGCATCTACCACATGAAAAATTTTGCGTAAAGATCTTGGTCTATATCCATACAAGATCCAACTGGTTCAAGAACTAAAGCCACTTGACCAGAGTCGTTTGTTTGCTGATTGGGCCCTAGAACAGCTTGAAACTGATCCACTTTTTTTTTGTAAAATTGTGTTTAGTGATGAAGCTCATTTCTGGTTAAACGGTTGAACAAGCAAAATTGTCGCAAATGGAGTGAAAACAATCCTCAAGAAGTTCTACAGGTTCCATTGCATCCTGAAAAATGCACTGTATGGGTTGCACACCATACAGTGTGAGCTTTACACGCTGGAGGCATCCTCGGTCCATATTTCTTTAAAAAAGATGCTGGAGCTAATGTTACAGTGAATGGTGCCCGTTACAGATCGATGATCAATGATTATTTGTTTCAAAATTTTAATGGTATCAACCCAGAAGTGTTTCGATTCCAACAAAATGGTGCTACACCTCATGCTGCTATCGTAACAATTGATTTATTGGAAGAAGTATTTGGCGATAACATTATTGCGAGCAATGATCCAATTAATTGGCCTCCAAAATCATGCGACATAACTCCACGTGATTATTTTCTTTAGGGTTATGTCAAGTCATTGGTTTATGCTGATAAACCAGAAACAAAAGACGCATTGGAAGCCAACATAACTCGTGTTATTGAAGAAATGAGGCATGAATTACTCGAAAAAGTGGTCCAAAATTGGTCTGGTCCAATGCGGTTCCTAAGAGCTAGTCGTGGTAGACATATGCCGGAAATTATTTTTAAAACATAAATGTTATAAAATTATCATTCGACTAAAAAAATATTTGGCTTCAAACATAATTTAGATGTATTTTATTTCAAATTAAAGTTCTACCACCCTAAAAAAACACCTGATACTTTTTTTTGTAAGATTCTGAGACAAATTCATTGTACAAAATCGGTTGTGCGGATAGTCGTCTATGGCCAAAGTTGCATGGCAACACTATTTGTCAAATACTGTTGATTGTCAACAGATATACAAATTATGAAATAATGTCACAACTAGAAAACCGAAAACAGGTAGAATATTTATATAAAAATAAATTTTCGATACATTGAGAATTATTGCAATTGACTGAACTGGGAAAAAGTGCTGTTTATGAGACTATAAACAAGGTAAAAACGGTATGGATATGAAGCATAGACCAGTTTCAGAAAGACGTAAGATTAAAGGAAACAATTTAAACGTTTAATTGGCCTCAGGACGACACAATCCGCGCAAGGGGTTTCTCAAATTGACCAAGAGGTTTGTAAATCAACGAAATATAAAAGTATGTCCAGACTGTTACTGACACGACAAGGTTTCATGCCAAGGAAACCAAAAAAATCCCTATAATGACACCACAAAAGGAAGAAAATGTAGAATTTTGTCAACGTTTTCGAATAGATAATTTTAATAATGTCTTTATATCTGATGGAAGTTGTTTTCAACTTGGTGAAAATTACTTAAAAATCGAATGAAAACAACCTATTACCGTTCAAATTTCCAAATTTTCCACCAAAGTAATGGTTTGGGGAGCAAGCGTGGTGCTACGCCTCTCTGTATAGTTGACGGTACCATTGATAGTTAAAAGTATTGTGGCATTCTAAACGATTTTCTCCTTGAAACAGAAGGGTGGCGTTTTCAGCAGGATAATGCAAGATGCCATAATTCGGCCTATACTCAAGCATGGATGCAAAAACACCAAGTGACAACCATTTCATGGCCAGGAGCTGCACCAGATCTTAATCCCATTGCAAACATATGGGGACTAATGAATATTGAAGTTGAATGAGCAGCGCCACGAAATAAAGATGATGAAGATTTAATTCCGTCTGTTTCACAGTCCTAGACTACCGTCACCCAAAATGATGGAGGTGATCTAGTTTTGGGTGTACCTCGAGGTTTAGAGTGTTTACAGTTAAATGGAGGTTTTATAAGTAAATAAGAGGAATATTTTGTTATAATTTTTTAGTTCAAGGATTAAAGATATATACTAAATAATTACAATTGAATTTTTGATTGTTTCGGTCTCTACTTGACGGAAATTCATCGTAAATGATTTGAAGTAAAACACTTTATTTCCGCTTACCATACTCACCTGACGAAGTCAATATGTAATTGACGAAACAATTGTCGTTGAAAAATAAAAATAGGCGGAAATAAAGTGACGTAAATAGAGGTCATTCTTGATAGAAGGTATATAAAATAATATAAATATTTTAAAAAAATTTTAAACAATTTTAAAAAATTAGCCTTCTACATATTTAATTCCAAAAGATTATATTCAATGATTATAACTTCTGAAAATAAATTAAAATAATGTCGTATAAGTACCACTTATATCATGACATAAAATAAACATTCATTATAAGACATCCAAATGGTATAACAAAATCCAATAAATAAAAATTATTAACTAAAATCCTATAAATTAAACATTTTGAATAGACAAAATTTTGTTTCTGCTTATCAATCCTATGAAAACCAATATCTTTCAAGAATATCCAACATAATCTCAAGAATTTTATCACAAAACTATCTTACTTAGACTATTCAATATTATTGGATATCTAACCAAGGTACCAAAGTCGATTTTAAAACTTGTTTTTCAGTAATGTTTTGCATATCTTGAGTTTTTATATAAAGTACATTTAAGTAGAACTTTTTCTTGAGAGTCAAGGGTGAGTTTGAATATATGTTATTAATTGATGTTATATTTATTGAATATGAATATTTGAATACTGATGAGCAAAGTCGATTTTAAAACTTGTTTTTCAGTAATGTTTTGCATATCTTGAGTTTTTATATAAAGTACCTTGGTTAGATATCCAATAATATTGAATAGTCTAAGTAAGATAGTTTTGTGATAAAATTCTTAAGATTATGTTGGATATTCTTGAAAGATATTGGTTTTCATAGGATTGATAAGCAGAAACAAAATTTTGTCTATTCAAAATGTTTAATTTATAGGATTTTAGTTAATAATTTTTATTTATTGGATTTTGTTATACCATTTGGATGTCTTATAATGAATGTTTATTTTATGTCATGATATAAGTGGTACTTATACGACATTATTTTAATTCATTTTCAGAAGTTATAATCATTGAATATAATCTTTTGGAATTAAATATGTAGAAGGCTAATTTTTTAAAATTGTTTAAAAATTTTTTAAAATATTTATAGTAGGAAATAAAGTGTTTTACTTCAAATCAATTACAATTGAGCTTTGTTTTTTCCGGATACTTTCTAGACGGACTATATTTCAGAGGTTTTTGGTTGGCGACGTATGTATGCGAACCTTATATATTCTGGAAAAGTTTGATAAATTTCTACAAATCGTTCAGTTGAAACCTTCCATCATTTGCTCGACAGAAAACTGGGTCGCCTCAACTTTAGTTATAGTTGAGTTAAAATGTTTTTAGATGCGACAGGTTTGTTCGTCCGGCGTGTGTTTACATTAACGAGAATATCGTCGGCTTAGTTCTCAGAATTCGTAACTCCAAATGTCTCAGAAAACGTAAAAAACTGATTTCTTCATTTTGCATCAGTGTATACACATAATTTTATGCTGGTACCTAGGTATCACCAAAAGTACATTAAATCATCAGAGTACTCTCCAAAATTTTCGATATTGAATAATTAGAAACAAAATAAGAAGTTAGGAATTTTTCTCAGTCAAGTTTGATCAACAATTCAGAGATACGGTACTTTATTCGTGTGTAATTAAACTGAACTCCATAGGAGTAAAATAATTTATTCAAATGAAATGAACGAAATTTCAGTTGCAATTAACAAAGTTTTTAATATGCTCACTTGAAATATAGGTTTGTTAAATAAGTAAATTCAAGAATGGAGTACATTATCATGAAAATCATGGTAATCAAGTCCTAAGGTTTTCTACTATCTGAAGTTGCTTGAATTTTTCGGCTTGTGTTCTGAGCCTTGTTGTATGAAGTTGGGACAGGTCACAAGAATTTATTGGCACAATATTTCTAATGTTCATTCAAATCGGTAATGGTTGCCGATCTTCAGTATGATGAAGTTTGAGAAATACCATTTTTGGAATATTTCAGTGCTTTAAAATCATTCACTACGGGTGCACCGGCAACAGCTCTACCTAGTCTTATAGATTTAACTGCTTGCAAGTTCATATTTTTGGAGAAATCGTGCGTTAGATATTCAACATGATAAAAACTTTAAAATAGAAAAAGGCTTTTTACTTGATAGAAGAAATATAACAAAATTTGAATATCAAAATGATTTAATCTGTTAGTCTTTTACAATTTTAATTTCAAAAAAATTTGTATCAAAAAAACTTTTAGAATTGAATTAATGTCTACAATAAGCACCGCTTATATTTAATAGATGTATGTTATCAAAACTCAATATACAATGTCACATGGAATAAATAAACCAACCAATATAAAAAAGGCAATTAAAATTAATAAATAAATATTTGAAGTAGACAAAATTTTGTTTCTGATCTTACCTTAATGAAACCAATTCCTTTTCAAAAACATAAAACACAACTTAAGAATTTCTGAAAAAATATAATTCATTTGAAATATTCAATATATTTATAATAAATATTCAAATAAGTTAATTCAAAAATCTCTCAAAACATAAACTATATCTTCAAAAAACAATTAGAATTCGGATAATCTCTTCATCGGCCCTAGATAATATTTTAAATATCAGAATCAACCAGCAATCAGTAAATCATATCTTAGAGTGTAACACGGAACTTGTTTAATGATGCAGTTTTGCAAATACGTAGTCTGCAGGAATGTTAATCTTTATGCTTCGAATTGGTCCCTCGATAACTGAATACATTCTTTAGATTTCCATCTATGTGTCCTTTTTTCAAATGCTTTTGGATTAAATTAAATAAATGCCTTAGAAAACATTGTTTCATTTTGTCGACATATAGAATTTACACTCATTACACAGTACCCAAAGGAAATAGAAGAATTCAAAGAAATGTAAATTATCAATTAAAGTTTTACTACATAAATACTTAAGGGGTACAAAATTTTGTTTCGTACCTTGTTTTATGAAAACCAAATTCCTTGCCAAAAATGTAAAATATAACCTCAAGAACTTCTTCAAAAACAACTTGTTCAAAACAAGTTTCTTCAAAAAAAATTCTTAAAAATATGCAGAATATCGAAAGGCAATTTAGAATTTCCACAGCGGAAACTTACTAGACCTATTTCACATTTGAAAAATTTAAATAATTAACAAAAAATATCTTACCAGACAAACCATCCTACGTATTCTATGTTCGGCACAGAAATTACACAAAGTTTGCAAGGTATTTATATGTTATTATATATAATGTTATAAGTCTAAACCAAAATATATAATCATTATATATACAATAAAATAATAAAAAGAGGTTTTTTCCTGAAAGAAGGATTATTACAAAATTTTAAATATCATATAGATTCATTATGTTAACCTCCTAAAATTTTTTAATACAAAAAAATTTTTTATTCCTAAACTTTTAGAATTAAATTGAATGAATGTCCTAAAAACATTGTTTTCATTCAGTAGACAAACAAAATTAACACTTATTACATAGTACCAAAAGAAAATGAGAGAATTCAAAGAAATATGAATTATCAATTGAAATTTCACTAATATTTAAATAAGGTTATTCTGATTTTCACAAATCTTTATCTTGCCTGATGATGCTACTGTGATAGCGAAACGATTGTTGTAAACATAACAATAAAAATTTGTGAAAAACAGAATAACCTTATTTAAATATTATTTAATATGGATTTTCACCAAGTAAGGACTGATTCAATTCAACAGAAATTTCACTAAATAAATACTGGAAGGGTACAAAATTTTGTTTTGTAACTTGTTTTATGAAAACCAAATTCCTTTTCAAAAATGTAAAACATAACCTCAAGAGCTCATGAACTTGCTCAAAACCAGTTCCTTAAAAAAATTCCTAACAACACACAGAACAGCTTCAAAAAGAAATTCAGAATTTCCACAACGGAAACTCATCAACCCTACAAAATTTTGTACCCTTCAAGTATTTATTTAGTAAAATTTCAATTGATAATTTATATTTCTTTGAATTCTTTCATTTCCTTCTAGTACTGTTTAATAAGTGTTAACTCTAATGTTAATTTTTTCAAATTGAAATTTGTAGGAGGTTAACAAAATAAATCTGTATGGTAACGAGTTTATCATTGTCTGGTAACGAGTTTATCATTGTGAAGAAACTGAACACCCTTGGTCAAAATTCAGCATTCAGCATTGGATTACCATCTGAGGAGTCTAAAAAACGAGTTTTCGATAGTTCTTTTTGGCCTGAAGGTATTATTCTGAGGGATTTCACGTTCGATAGACAATTTTTCCGGAGAGGCAGAGAACTCAAGGAAACTACGTAGGATTGCCACGCGACTCAGCATTGCCAAGGTCGGAGTCGGGTGAGCGTTTTTGTTTACTAGTGCAGAATGTTCAATCTCTGGGTACAGCCTTCAATAGCCTACAGCTGATGATCAATCAAGAGGAAGCAGACGTGGTAGCAATAACTGAACACTGGAAGTGTATTGATGAACTTAAATCATATCAGTTCAGTGGTTATGCACTAGCATCTAACTTCTGTCGTTCGAAAGGTCGACATGGGGGATGTGCTATTTATAGTAGAATCCCTACTAATCCCTACTATCCCTACTATCCCTACTAATATTATAAATGCGAATGTAAGTTTGTTTGTTACGCTTTCACGCAAAAACTACTGAACCGATCATCATGAAACTTTGTACATATACTCTTGAAGGTATTAGAAGTAACATAGGGTACTTTATATTTAAAAAAATTTTTTTTTACGAAAGATAAAACAATTGTTTGTCAAAAAATCGTCAAATTTAGCTACTTCAGTAATGAAGTTTTACTATTATTATACCCTTACCCTTTATCTTTCATACTTATTTAATGACTCCACTGCGGGCGAAGCCGCGGGTAAAAAGCTAGTTGAATATAAATGTATTGAAAGGCCAGACTATAATTTATTAAGCATATCTAACGTTTTTGAATGTTGTGCTGTTCAATTAAAGTTTAAATGTCGCAAATTACTGATAATCTGTATTTATAGACCCAATACTTATCCACTTGCTGATGTTGATGTGTTTCTTGAACGACTCAGAACAATTCTAGAACGATGCGCCACAGAGAGGGTTGAATACATTCTGGTAGGTGACTTCAATCTCGATATTTTATCAAGTTCCTCTGATGCTATGGAATTTTTGTCTTTGCTCGAAAATTTCAATGTCAATATTACCAACTATGCACCTACTCGTGCTGCATCTGGTTTTTGCTTGGACAATGTCTTGACCTCAGTTTCTGGTGAAACTGAAGTAATTGAATACCATATCAGTGACCACTCGGGACTCAAGTTCGTCTCCTACCTTAATGAAAATTTAAATGTATTGAACAATAGTAGCATTAGAAAACGTAAAATTAATGAGACATCTATAGGGAATTTCCTTCAGGATCTTTCACATGTGGTATGGAACGACATTTATACCAGTCAGCTTGATCCTAACCAACTCTGGAACATCTTCCACGAACGCTACCTGGGACATTTTGAACAATGTTTTCCAAAGGTCAGCTACAGATTGTCCTCGTCAATGCGAGGTTTCAAATATTCTGATGATATTAGAGATCTCAAAAATACTTTGGATAAACTGCATACTATTGTATTTGTTAAGCCTGAATATAAAGTCACATATTCCACTTTAAAAAAAAAGTACGATTCTCTCTTGTCCAAGAAAAAAAGAGAATACTACAATAATATCATCTTGAATTCTGACAATAAATCTAAAGCTTCCTGGAGGATAATTAAATCACTAAGAGGAAATAAAAGTTCTAATAAGATCCCTTATTCTTGTGGTGACCCTTCTTCCCTTGCGAAAGAATTCAACAACTTCTTTTCCGATATCTCGACAAGAATAACTAAAAACTTGACCAGGTCTCCTATGGGAAGTTCGCCGAAAAGACTCGAGAAATCTTTCTTTATGTTCGATATTTCTCGAGATGAAGTCTTGTCCTGTGTTAAGTCCTTGAAGAACAGAATGTCTTACGGGTATGATGAGGTACCAATTAGAGTCTTGAAAGCATCGATTAACCATATACTTGAACCTCTAACTTTCCTTATTAATCGTTCATTCAAGGAGGGTGTATTTCCAGATGGTTTAAAGATAGCAATAATAAAACCCCTATTCAAGAAAGGTGATATTGATGATTTGAACAATTATAGACCTATAAGCATTCTACCCTCATTCTCCAAGGTATTTGAAAAACTTCTATGCAGAAGGCTATCTAGTTTTTTTCTTAAGTTTAATGTACTTTCACCGAGCCAGCATGGCTTCCTCGGGGGTAGAAGTGTTGAAACGGCCATATTCGAAATTATTGATGAAATAACCGTTGCTCTGGAGGAGGGAGAGATTCCATTAGCTATGTTTTTAGATCTTTCCAAGGCCTTTGATTGCGTGGACCATGAGAGGCTCTTGGAAATTCTCGAGGAATGCGGTATTAGGGACACTCAGCTGGAACTTCTTAGAAGTTATTTGTCATCGAGAAAACAAAGAGTTTTGCTGGAGGTCCATGGTGAAAATTTTACATCTGATGATGTGGATGTAACCTTGGGCGTTCCTCAGGGCAGCATTTTGGGACCTGTACTGTTTATTGTTTATATAAATTATCTGGCTTTTTTACTTTTCCATCCGTGCAAGAAAGTCTCATTGCGTTTGTTTGCTGATGACACAAATTATTTGATCCGATCCCCTTTTATCACTTCTGCCATTGATGAGTCAAATGTTGTTATGAATCGGATATTTGAATGGTTGTCAAATCACAATATTGTCATCAATGTGGAAAAGTCACAGTGTATTTTTTTTCATAATGAACGATCCAAATTACAGTATCCCACATCGACACAAGTTCTGAATAGTTGTGTCCGAGTGGAGGCTAATGTGAGATTTTTGGGGATAGTTTTGGAAAAGCATTTGAAGTGGGGTCCTCATACTGAGCAGCTGAGGAGCAGACTAAACTCTACTTGCTATGCTCTATTCATGTTGAGGAGTCAGGTTGATTTCGAGCTCCTGAAGTTAGTATATTATGCGAACTTTCATTCGTTGATTTCCTATGGAATCATTTTTTGGGGTAGTTCCTCTTATGTGGAAACTATTTTTTTAACGCAGAAAAGAGCAATACGTACCATGTTGAGTTTAGGTTATAGAGATAGCTGTAGGGGAGTTTTCAAGAGAAATAATATTTTAACTGTTTACGGTGTATATGTCTATAAGTTATTGATATTCTTCAGCAAAAATAACCATTACTTCACAGATTTCAAAAATTCAAATAACACCAGGAGAATGTGTCCTTGTATATTACCTTTACATAGTACAGTAACGAGAGGTAAATCTGTGGAGTGTATGGCTGTGAATTTATTTAATGTTCTACCTAGAAAACTCAGAAATATGATGTGTCACAAGAAATTCAAAAAATTGTTGTATGGTTTCATTCGGGATTGTGAGTCATATAGTCTGGCTGAATTCAAGGAGTTTTGTAAGAGGTAGTTTATATTTTGTTCTTACTTTAATGTTATTTGTTGACCTGTTTCATCTTTTATTCCAAATGGTGTAATTGTTTGTAACCAATATACATTTATTATTATTATTATTATTATTCAAAATTCTTAATTAATCCTTCTATCAAGAAAAAATCTTTTTTATTATCTGTTTTCTTAATTTGGTGATATTTTCTGAGATATTCCCTGTTTGAAATGACACGCAAATATTACAGAGATCTTTCTTTGCTCTATATAGATAGTTTATTTTTGTCAACTCCTTTGTGAAAGGTGGTTAGCGAGAAGGCTTTTTGGTTCTGATTATTGCAGAAAACATATTTGTAGAATCTGTACATATGACTCTTATTAGTCGAGATTCGTTCAAGGTAAAACTTCGAGGTTGTGCCTCTGCAATAATGTGACTCCATTTTAGGCAATGAATCGAAGAAGATTTGTATTTCTTTCACGTCGTTACCGATTTCAGCCTTCTGTTGCTTTTGCATAGGTTCTTTGATGCTGCTCTTGGTCCATTTTTTCACAACTCATTCTTTTACTCCGAGGGTATATAGAAGCATCGTTCTACAACCCTTATTCTGGTGTAACTTAAAAAGAATGTGTTCGAGAACGTTCTTCTCGATAATTAATTCAGGCTCCGTTTTCCTTGTATTCATACATGGTGTACGGTTCTTGTTAGGATATTTTTCTTTATTTTTAGTCCTAGTGTATGTCAATGCACCGTTTATTTTTTTTCCTTTCCCGTCTTTATCTAACTGACCATATGAGAGGGACAGGAGAGAGGGAGATAAATGGAAGATTTACATGCACCGTCTCGAGTCCAAGAACAACTGCTAAAAAATCGAGGTAAGTTATAACGCATTTTTCTATTTTTCACCGTGGAAATTCTCACCGAGAGTTCCTAAAAGAACGAACGATATTGTGTGTGTGTATAGAAATACTGTTCCTGCTGGAAAGTAAGAAAATTATCATCAACGAAAGAAGTTTTCATCAAATGATCATTGGTCAGTTTTCCCAATTTCCTTTGATGACCTTCTCATTTCTAATTTTCATGTTCATTGAAAAGAATAACTGATATTCAATATAAAATTAATCATTATTAAAGATTCAAATATTGGTAGCAGAGCGTGGTTTGTTATATTGGTTTCAATTGTTTACTTCTTAGCAGTTATTCGATTTTTTTCATTTTAAGAACGTACACTCCTTATCGCTTGAATCTGGTACATATTGATGTGCGAATTTCAATCTTTATCATCGCATTTAATGTTTTTTTTGGTTTCTGATTATTCAACGCTTGAATATAAATAAAGACAACGTATTGAAGTTCCAAACTTGTTTACTGGGTTTCATATTCTATAGGTTTATTCAATTGAATTATTTTTTAAACTTGTCCGTTCCGAGTGAGGAAAGAGCGTCATATAAAAAACTAATTGATAATAAGAAACGTCTTTGGCGTAAGTTACAGGATTGTTTCGACTTGATACCAAAATTACCGAAGAAATAAGCTTAATTCAAAGTGAGAGTTTCTCAAATGTATGAAAAAGAGGAAAAGCTTTCATCTTTGTTGGATAAACATTGTACAATGCGAAGCCGCATGTTATTCACTCTATTATGATATATTGGCGCATGCCGGGAATTATTTATTCCTCGCCGACAAATTCAACGATGGTTTCTGGTAATACTACCATAGGAGAATTGTATCTTCGGGATATTCAATTGCTGAAGTTCGATGGTCATCCTGAGAAATTTCCTCCTTTTATAAGTATTCTTGATGCCCTTGTGCACCATAATTGATATACTGATATCAAAAAAATCACTATTTTATTAAATAATTTCGAAGGTTCAGCCTTAAATTTGCTCAAACGATCAGATTTTCTCAAGAAAATTATCTCATAATATATAACCGCCTTACTCACTGATACACAAATAAATATGTGATAGCCAATCATTATTTGAGAACGATTTTCGGATTGAGTTCATTTAAGGGGGATTCATTTCAAATGATATCGGAATTATGCGAAACATTACAGACAAATGTGACGGCCCTTAAAGATATGCATTTACCAGATCTTAGTGATTATATTTTATTGGAATTCGCGTTAAAGTTGGTAAATAATAAAATGAAAGAAGAATTCGAAAATAAATATCTTGCGGTCGATTTTCCCACCTTTTGAAATTTCACCGAATTTATGAGGGATAAATGCGCAGTGGTTCAATTAATGAACTCAATTTCAGATATTAGTAAATCAAACCGCACAATGAGCCCAACCTCTTATTCTTACTCGCAGTTATCGAAAAAACATGTATCAATGACCTCACAGGGTACAATTTTAAATTCAGAACGAAATAAATCTACAGAATCACAGAGATTGTGTCATTACTGTCATCGAAATGATCATTACCGAATTACAAATTGCTCAAAATTTATGGATTTAACCCAAAGAGAGAAACATGATTTTGTGAAGGATAACTTGTGTTATGCATGACTGTTTCCTCATCCAATTTCTAAGTGTCGCGTGAAAATAAATTGTAAATTTTGTTCAAGCTCTAGGCATCACTCTTTACTTCATGAGACGGATTTTGTTTTCTTTAAATCGGCGCAACCGATTCTTGTTTCTTGAAGGGAACAACTTCAGATCTATTAGTAACTGCTCGCGTTCATATTGAGGGAACACATTCTAGATGGTATCCCTGTAGAATTGTTCTTGACTCAGGATCACAAATTAATTTCATAACCACTTCCTTATTTAATAATTTAAGTTTGAAGCGTGACCGATGCAATTTAAATATTACAGGCGTTTCTAATACCGGAGTTCACAAGATTCATGGAACAGTAAATTGTAAAATCAAATCGATTTATAACCCAAAGTTAGCTGTTATTTTATCAAAAATAACAACTGATTTACCAAATCTAACTCTAAAAACGAATATTAGGGAACGTTTTTCTCAACTCGAATTAGCCGATACGGAATTCGATATATCTTCACCGGTGGATATGCTTCTAGAAGTTCAATCATTTTTAGATATAGTTTCAAATTTCAGTAACGTTATTCGTGGATCTCCAACCGCTTATTTGACGCATTTGAGATGGGTTATCTTAGGTAACGTTTCAAATAAAAAACTTTAAAAACCGAAATCTCATCTCATGTTCGTATTGAGAAAAACCTATCTCTAAATGATTTACTTAAAACCTTTTGGGAAGTAGAGGAGGTTGAAGTACCACCGCCCATTTCTCCAGAGGATGTTTATTGTGAGGAATATTTTTCAACTACCGTACAACGTAATAAACTAGTATTATACTACTCTGTCAAGAAAGTACCGAGAATTTTCAATTAAAACAACATTTTTACATTTAATCGTCAAAATTTATTGGGTCGCCTTCAAAATAGGCTCCATTTGCTCCCATACATCTATGCCAACGGCACTTCCAATTATCGAAAAATTTTTTATAGGCGCTTTCCGGGATGGACTTTAGCTTTCGCGCCGAATTTTGTTTTATGGCTTCAATCGACTCAAAACGGGTGCCACGAAGGGGCAATTTTAGTTTTGGGAAGAGAAAAAAGTCGCAGGGAGCCAAATCCGGCGAATACGGTGGTTGCTGAAGCACGTTTGTTGAGTTTTTGGCGAGAAAGTCAGTCACAATCGTAGCTCGGTGAGAAGGCGCGTTATCGTCATGCAAAATCCATGAGTTGTTCGCCCACAAATTTGGCCGCTTCTTACGGATACGCTCACGCAAACGTTTCATAACGCCTAGGTAATACTCCTTGTTTACCGTCTGACCCTCTGGAACGAATTCGTAGTGCACCACGCCACGGATATCTAAGAAAACAATGAGCATCACCTTCATTTTCGAGCGGCTTTGGCGTGGTTTTTTCGGTTTCGGCTCATTTTTTGCCACCCATTCCGATGATTGCTGGCTTGTTTGCATATCGTACTCGTAGACCCAGGTCTCATCACTAGTTTAAATGCGTTCCATGAATGTAGAATCGGAATTACCGCGATCCAGCATGTCTGAAGCAACCTGTTCGCGATGACGTTTTTGAAGAAAATTCTGGTCTTTCGGTACAAGTCGTGCGGCCACCTTTCTCATGCCCAAAATATCAATCAAAATCGTATGTGCGGACTCGTGGGATATCTTAAGATTATGTGCTATCTCTCTCAAGCTGGTACGACGGTTTTCCAGCACCCTTTCCTTAATTTTATCGACGTTATCTTCGATCGAAGCCTTCGATGGGCGACCACTTCACGACCGTCCTTGAAGGCTCTGTACCACTGATATGCACGAGTTTTCGATATCACTCAAGGCCTTTTGCAACATTTTCAATGCAACGGCACACGAAAATTCATTTGCAACACAAAACTTCAAACAAATTCTTTGCTCAACGTAATCACCCATAGTAAAAATCGGCACGCACTCTGACATCGACTGACTTAATCAGCTTTTGCAAACACACTAGTTGACAGATCCCGCTCAAGCTTGGCATAGTAATTAAGGACAGTGTTACCAACCTAGGAAAAACAATTCGATAATTCCCGGTACTTTCTTGACAGAATGTATATTGTCCCTTTTCCATTCAGAACGCAAATTTCCGAATTAGACTCAAATAGATTGTTTGCTCGGAATAGGTTTCTTAAACTAGAAACTCGATTTAAGCACGATCCCACATATTATAAGCTATATTGTGATATTATACGTAAATATATACATGAAGGTTTTTTGATAAAGGCGGAATCTCCGTCGACCTATATAATGACTTATCACGGTATCCTGAAAGGCTCACCTGAAGGTCCTAAGGTCAGGGTGGTTTAAAATCCGGCAGAAAAAGATATTAACAGAAGAACATCAAATTCATTTTAACCGGCAGGTCCGAAACTTCATCAAGATATTTCGGTAGTATTAACCAGATTTCGAATTCATCCAATTGCATTGACCTATGATATATGCCAAATGTTTTCCAGTATTTAACTTCATAATGACGATAGAAAGTATTTTCATGTCTTTGGGAGATTTAACTCAGACGATGTATTGGAAGAGTATGAATATTGTCGTTTAATTTTTGGGGTAACTACGTCTCCATTTCTGGCTAACCGTACTCTAAAACAGTTGATCAACGATGAGGGCCATAATTATTCTTTGGCCGTTAAAACTTTGTCATCACAAACTTTCGTTGATAATGTATTGACTGGAGGCCAGAATGAAGCGGACGTGTTACAGATGAAAAATGTACTTATTTCATTACTGCGAAAACGTGGTTTTGAATTAGGAAAATGGGCTTGTTCTATTTCCATGGTAGTCAAGCATTCGGATGACTATATGGAATTATCGATGGGTGATATTTCTTCTGTTAAAGTGTTAGGAATATTTTGGAATATGGGAAAAGACACCTTATCTTACCAAGTTCAAAAAATCTTCGAAGCTCCTACGAAAAGAGGTATTTTATCAAGAGTTGCTCGTACGTTTGACATTAATGGATATTTAAGTCCTTTTTAATGAAAATTTTAATTCAAAAACTATGGCTTCTCAAGGTAGATTGGGATTATACTTTGCCCTTCAACATAGAAGAAAAATGGAATCTTATAAAAGGCGAATTACATCTAATCGAAAATATCAGTTTGCCAAGATGTATATTTACACCACGGACATGCCAGTCTCTTCTCATTGGATTTTCGGATGCCAGTGAGATGGGAGTTTGAAAATGTAGTAAACACCACGAAACTCGAGTCACTGTATATCAGTTATAATTAAAAGTGATAGAAAATAAAGTAATTTCTTATTTCATTCCATAAAATTTTCTTATAACAGAAATCGCCGATATGAAAAAGGGTATTTTGCATTATTTATCTGCATGGTTTCAAGAGCGATTCACATAGAAATGATTAGACATGACAGTCTCTTCTCATTGGATTTACGGATGCCAGTAAGATGGGAATGGCAGCTGTCATATATACATTCTGTCAAGAAAGTACCGGGAATTATCGATTTAAATCTGGCGGGGCAATGAGGCAGATGAAATTTTTTTTTCCTAGGTTGGTACCACTGTCCTTAATTACTATGCCAAGCTTGAGCGGGATCTGTCAACTAGTGTGTTTGCAACAGCTGATTAAGTCAGTCGATGTCAGAGTGCGTGCCGATTTTTACTATGGGTGATTACGTTGAGCAAAGAATTTGTTCAAAGTTTTGAGTTGCAAATGAATTTTCGTGTGCCGATGCATTGAAAATGTTGCAAAAGACCTTTAGTGATAATGCTCTATCGAAAACTCGTGCATATCAGTGGTACAGAGCCTTCAAGGACGGTCGTGAAGTGGTCGCCCATCGACGGCTTGCTTCAGACATGCTGGATCGCTGTAATACCGATTCTACATTCATGGAACGCATTATAACTGGTGATGAGACCTGGGTCTACGAGTACGATATGCAAACAAGCCAGCAATCATCGGAATGGGTGGCAAAAATGAGCCGAAACCGAAAAAAACACGCCAAAGCCGCTCGAAAATGAAGGTGATGCTCATTGTTTTCTTCGATATCCGTGGCGTGGTGCACTACGAATTCGTTCCAGAGGGTCAGACGGTAAACAAGGAGTATTACCTAGGCGTTATGAAACGTTTGCGTGAGCATATCCGTAAAAAGCGGCCAAATTTGTGGGCGAACAACTCATGGATTTTGCATGACGATAACGCGCCTTCTCACCGAGCTACGATTGTGACTGACTTTCTCGCCAAAAACTCAACAAACGTGCTTCAGCAACCACCGTATTCGCCGGATTTGGCACCCTGCGACTTTTTTCTCTTCCCAAAACTAAAATTGCCCCTTCGTGGCACCCGTTTTGAGTCGATTGAAGCCATAAAACAAAATTCGGCGCGAAAGCTAAAGTCCATCCCGGAAAGCGCCTATAAAAAATGTTTCGATAATTGGAAGTGCCGTTGGCATAGATGTATTGGAGCAAATGGAGCCTATTTTGAAGGCGACCCAATAAATTTTGACGATTAAATGTAAAAATGTTGTTTTAATTGAAAATTCCCGGTACTTTCTTGACAGAGTAGTATACGTCTGAAAGTAGATGATAAATACATCATAAATCTAGTTGCTTCGAAAACCAGGGTTGCTTCATTCAAAACATGGACAATTGCATTTTTAGAATTGGTGCGGCAGGTCTTCTTTCTAAACTTATGGAAGTAACGATGAGTTCATTTGCTTCTTTTGTTGACGTAAACGAGTCGATATGTTTAGTTGATTCTTCCACAGTTTTAGGGTGGCTTAGAACGCCACCTGACCGTTTGAAAATATTTGTCGCAAATCGAGTTGCTCAAATTCAAGAAAATGTACCGCACACTCGCTAGGATTTTGTGTCAGGAAAACATAATCCCGCCGATCCGGCGTTTCGAGGAATGACTCCTCGGGAATTGAAGGAGTGTCAACTGTGGTGGAAGGGACCGAATTTTCTATATTTAAATGAATAAAATTGGGACATACAGGGTGAGCTTTTGAATTATTTACCGGAAATGAAGGAGTCGCTTCAGGTATTGTTTCTACAAAAACTTTCATGTTCGGAATATAATTATAACAATTTTCTCGAGATAATAGATCGAGTGTCTAATTTATCATGGTTACAACTAATATTTGCCTGTATTTTTCTATTTTGTAGGAATTTGAGAAAATGAAATAACGAAGAATATGCTGGTGACATACTCACCGGACCTTTAACTGCCAGAAAATATAAGTATGCTCTAGATTTTATAGTTAAAATTACACCACTTCAGTATTTTTCCACTGATATAAAATTGATCAAAAAAGGTTTCTTACCGTCCAAAAGGTTGATATGTTTATTGCTTTTTATTTCTGAATCGAATCATCTCATGGTGGGGAGTCGTTTAATAAACTCCCAGTTGAAAGGTGATGCTTTTCATACCTATTCTGGACATGGTGGTCCTCGTCTAGTGCAATCTTTGATTCGCCGTTCATATTGGATTCCTAGTTTACTCAGAAAACGAATTCTTCGTTGTCTAACTTGCTATCGATTTCAAGCGAAACCCATCCAACCCCCCTATTGGTGATCTTCCATATTATCGAGTTCAACCGAGTCGATGTTTTTCCCACACCGGATTTGACGTCGCAGGACCCTTCGAAATGAAATTTTCTTATAACAGAAATCGCCGATATCAAAAAGGGTATGTTGCATTATTTATCTGCATGGTTTCAAGAGCGGTTCACTTAGAATTCGTTAGTTATTTAACCACGGAAGCTTGTTTATCCATTTTAGACCGCTTTATCGCTCGTCGTGGTTTACAGTTACGTATACTGATAAGGGTACAAATTTTCGAGGTGCGTCCAGGGAAATATCGGAATTAACAAAATTTTTTGATCAAAATAACGCCTTTTTGGCACATTATTTAGCTAAACACAATATTTCTTGGCGAAACAATCCTCCGTATGCCCCAAATATGAGAGGCCTGTGGGAAGCAGGCGTTAAGTCGTTCAAATACCATTTGAAGCGTATTATGGGAAATACAAGATTTCACTTAAAACCATTTTTAACAGTTATCGCTCGAATCGAAGCAATATTGAACCGTTTTATAACCAAACTTCATCTCCAAATGATGACTTGGACCGCTGGTCACTTTTTAATAGGTGGTAACTTTTTAATAGGTGGTTTCTTTTTCAATCTAAGTATATTTCAATGCACCATTTCCTTTTTTTCTTTCCCGTCTTTATCTATCTGACCATATGAGAGGGACAGGAGAGAGGAAGAGAAATTGAAGATTTACATTCACCGTCTTGAGTCCGAGAACAACGTATGATAACGCTGCTTAAAAATCAAGATAATTATTATAACGCATTTTTCTATTTTCACCGTGGAAATTCTCATCGAGAGTTCCTAAAAGTACGAGCGATATTGTGTGTGTATGCATGAAAATACCGTTCCTGATGGAAAGTAAGAAAATGATCATCAACGAAAGAAGTTTTCATCAAGTGATCATTGGTCAGTTTTCCCAATTTCCTTTGCTGACCTTCTCATTTCTAATTTTCATGTGCATTGAAGATTCAAACTTATGGTTTCTCACAAACTTTTTTTTCAGACCATTAACATTTCCAGAACTCTTCAGTTTTTTTTTTCTTTCATGCTCATTGATTCTAGAGAACATTAGGGCGCATTTTTCATTCTGACTAAACTAACAGTTTAAACTCCCATCATTGATCTAGGTTCTTTCATATCTCCATTTTCCATGCTCCTTTTTCTTTCCTTTAGAGTATTTCCCTTTTTCTCTATTTTAACTGGTTTTATTCTTATCCCAGGTATTTTTAGCCATTTCGTGCTTGAAGACCGTCTTTTCATACATATACCTTGAGTGTCATCCACAATTATTATATCACTCAGTATATACGAAATATTTTCAGGCGATTCAGAACAATCAGAATCTTCCAAACTAATCTGAAAATCTGGATCATTGTTGCTTTAACCTGACTAAGCAGTATTCTCGTTCCTTCATTTCTGACTTGAAATGTATTGTTATTGTCAGCGTCAGTCTCCATGTTTCTAGCACTTGTATTTGCATTGCTGTTATCAAGTTCTAAAAATTGGAGATTCTTAAGAGATGGCAAATGAAGAGGCATCCACTACTGTTTGAGATAGTAGTTCTTAAAGGTCGTTATCCAATTGTCCTTGAACAAAGTGTTTCGTCATACCATGACTTCATCAGGTTAGTATTCAAATACTCACCTGATGAAGTATGACGAAACAACTGTCGTGTAAATCAATAAAATAGCGGAAGTTTACATTTGTTTTTCTTATATTGAAGATGAAATTCCGTCAAGTAAAGTCCGAGACAATCAAAAAGTCATGTCCAAAATTTTACATTTTCCATAAGACAAAAACCATACCAGGGAAAAAGGTAAGTTGAAAAAGTCTAATTGATCCATCACTAAACAACAAAATTTATCTCACTTATAAATTTTATATTTGTTTTAATTGATTTAGAAATTATATTTTGATGTCTTAAGCTCGGGCAACCGAAAAGGATTTAGTAACTGTAGTTCAAGTTTTCCGTTACAGAGCCCTGATGAAAAGTTTGTAATAAAATCGAAATCAGTTGGCCGTTTTTCTCAAAAAGTTGATATTATTTGATATAATTAATTCAAATTAAAGCAATATGTCGAGTTCTTGATTCTCATTCCCTAAGATTCTACGTTTCCTTCTCTTGAAATTTTAGAATCTCTAACAAGGTTGTAATTTTTTATTGTCCCGGTCTTTACTTAACGGAAATTCATCTTCCATATAAGAAAAACAAATGTTAACTTTCGCTATTGTATTGATTTACACGACAATTATTTCGTCATACCATGACTTCATCAGGTGAGTATTTGAACTGAGGTATACAATGCAAAACATGACCTTTAATACGCAGCTCTGGTACAAAAAATAGAGGGGTGGAAAGAGATGGTTTACAATTAATGAAAAATATTAAGTAGGGGGATCTGCTTAAATATATTTGATCATTCACTAAAATTTGTTTTTTATTATATCTATTGATCTCTAAAGTTTCTAACAGATTTAGTTTCTGACTTTTGTTTTCGATATGTAATATTTCATAGTTCATATTAAAGTTATGACCACTCTCTAACAAATGGTTGGCATAAGTTGAATTTGGTTTATTATTAATATAACATTTTTCATGTTCTTGTATCCTTATTTGGAATGAACACATATGCACATGGGCAATCACTACATGTTAACTTGTAAACTCCTGATTTTTTGTTTTTAGGAATAAGGTCTTTATTTTTTTTTTATTAAGCGG
This sequence comes from Megalocaria dilatata, assembly GCA_034642435.1. Taxonomy (NCBI): domain Eukaryota; kingdom Metazoa; phylum Arthropoda; class Insecta; order Coleoptera; family Coccinellidae; genus Megalocaria; species Megalocaria dilatata. The sequence continues at coordinate 96,295,196 of CM067854.1, read as the reverse complement.
CCTAAACAATAAATGGTTTTGAAAGATATGTTATATTTTTTTCTTCAAATATCCAGTAATATTTTCTGATTTTTTGCCCATGTAGATATGTTAATGAAACAAATTTTTGATAATTTTATATTTATTTTGGTCTAAAAATGAAGTTGTTTTCTGTATGTATACAGTCATAGCATTAAACAAAATAGAATACATACAGAAAACAACTTTATTTTTAGACCAAAATAAATATAAAATTTCAAAAAAGAACCAACAGAAAAATATCAAAAACAAATCAACTCAGTTATCCTTCAATCAAAATGACCTTTTGCAAATATTCCAAATTATAAATTAACTTCAATGAACCCATCAACACCCATTTTGAATTCTTTAATTAAGTTGCACAAAGAGAAAAATCCCATCAGACCCGTTGTTTCATTTGTCACAGTCCCGTCATATAAACTTTCAAAAACATTAATCAAAATTATACTAACAGAAACTAACTTTGTAGCCAAATTTGCAATAAAAAACTCTTATCAACTTATACAAAAAATTAAGCATATACATATCCCAAACAATGCCAAATTTGTTTCCTTTGGTGTAAAAAACTTATTTCCTAGTATACCGGTCAGTGAAACCATAAAACTAGTTTATGATTTATTACTCCAAAAACGAACTAATCTTGTTGTAGAAACAGAAATATTAGACGCCTTAAACGTTTGTTTAGATCAAAATTACTTTATGTTCAACGGCACGTCATCTAGACAAAGAAAGTCTAGCAATGGGGAAGCCATTAAGCCCCTTGTTATTAGAAATATTCATGGATCACGTAGAAACCAATATCCAAAAACTTCCATATTTTAAAGATTTCGCTTATTGGTACCGCTACGTAGATGACATAATTTGTTAATTTAATGGCACAAATAGACAACTTTGTTCAGTTTTGGAATCTATCAATAAATTATATCCAACAATTGAATTCACACAGGAAGATGATGTAAATAATAGCATCAATTTCTTAGATTTAAAAATCACCAAAATTAATAATAAACACGACTTTTCCATATACAGAAAACCTACACATACAGATGGTACGATTCATTATACTTCAAACCATCCATCTTCACAAAAATTGTCAGCTTATAAGAGTATGCTTTGTAGATTGGTTAACATACCAATGACGAAAGAAAATTTTGACAAATAGTGTAAAACTATTAAACAAATAGCTTTCAATAATGATTTTAATCCGTTAATAGTAGATAATTTAGTTGATAAAATAAATTACAAGAAAGCAATATCACTTGTATATCCAAAATTTTAGAATTCAAATGAAACAAAATTTATTTCATCAACTTGCCTAGGCCAAAAATCTGAAAAGATTGCTAGATATTTAAAGAAAAAAGGAAAATATAACATCTCTTTTAAAACCATTAATTCTTCAGGTAGCTTAATGGAAAATAATAAAGACGTCATTACTGAAAACAAAAAATCAGGAGTTTACAAGTTAACATGTAGCGATTGCCCATGTGTGTATGTGGGACAGACAGGCCGTTCATTCCAAACAAGGCTACGAGAACATAAAAAATGTTATATCAATAATAAACCAAATTCAACTTATGCCAACCATTTATTAAAGACTGGTCATAATTTTGATATGAACTATGAAATATTACATATCGAAAACAAAAGTCAGAAACTATTATAAATCTGTTAGAAACTTTAGAGATCAATAGATACAATAAAAGACAAATTTCATTGAATGATCAAATAGATGTAAACAGTTCCCCCCTACTCAATATTTTTCATTGATTGTACACCATCTCTTTCCACCCCTCTATTTTTTGAACCAGAGCTGTGTATTTAAGGTCATTTTTTCCATTGTATACCTCAGTTTAAATACTCACCTGCTGAAGTCATGGTATGACGAAACAATTGTCGTGTAAATCAATAAAATAGCGGAAGTTAACATTTGTTTTCCTGATACGGTTGTAATTATTGAAAAATATTATTATATATATAACTTCAAGTCATTGGAGTAAACAAGGAATTGAGCGAATCTAAAACATTTCGCCATATCGTTTAAATTATTATTATTATTATCCTGAACTCCTAGATCTTCTGTGAAGATCCCTCAGAAGCTTTTTCTGCTTGTGCGAGTTAGGAGTTCAGTTGTGTCCTGGGTAGGCTTTGTTACTGCGATCTTGTGCCACTTCAGGTCACAGCATTGTTAATTTTTGACCCAACAGTGAAATGTTGGCCGACACTCGTCCAATTAGAAAATTTCTTTTCCACCTGAACAGGATTCGAACCCGGACCTTCCGGTCACGAGCCCAATGCTCTACCACTGAGCTGTCCGCACTCAAATGAGAAACTAAACGTAATGGACTCAGTTTATAACCTTGAGGTATTACAGATAGATGAGTTATTATAAACATTGATTGTTACGAACTGCGATCTCGTCCTGACGTATGATTCCAGCAATCTTTACGGATCTCCGCAAAAGCTGACCTGTGGAAGATTACGCCATAGAATAAAGTGATTGATTTTATCGAACACTTTTCGGAAATCAGTGTAAACAGTATAGACCTGAGTACGTGAATCAAGTCCCTCATGAGTGTATTCACCAAAATACAGCAAATTTGTCTACAAACCTCTGCTTCGCATATAACCGTGCTTTTTCTCAATAATTAAGTTTTCAAATAGTTACTCAGAACTGCATGAAGAAGAACTAAAATACCGTAGATGTAGTTGATAAAAATACACCCAGGTCTATACTTTTCGATGGAGTCCTTGCTTCCTGTCTTGAAAATGGGAACAACAGATAATAGTTTCGACAAATCAGAAAAGTTAACCATTACCAGAGATTTATTGAAAATTATACACAGGGATATACACTGAGTATTAGTCCGAAATTTTTCAAAACAATAAATATAAAAAAGGGGAATATTATCCGGTCCCGGTCCCTTGCAGGTTTTAACTGATTTAAGGGCTTCAGTTATATCAGATTCTGTTGAAGAAATACTCGATAAATAATTTGATCTGTATTTATTTTGGACCTGCTCTCAAGATAATTGAGCCACATCAGACTCGTATACGCCCTCAAAGAATCTTGTAGACATGTTCGAAATTTCAATTGGATTATCTGCAGTATCGACATCAAAACTGAGATTCAATTCACTTCCGCTATTCTTTGGTTAAAAGTTTCAAAATTCGCTATCCCAAAATGAAAGAAATGAGAGTCATCAAAGAACTTCAAGTAACCTGATACTTTAGTGTAAAGCAGCCCCAGCATGATAACACAAAATTAAATCCAAAATTTTTTCTGAAATATTAACAACATAAGGAAGTTGCATTAATTCAACAAAAAAACACATCGATACTCTCGCTAGTGTCATCCACACCAATCGGTATCCGATAAGAGTTCGAATCTAGCCTTTGCAACTCCACACCAGAACAGTTGAAGTCACCAAATATCAAAATTAATCTATCACATAATTTCAACATACTTTATAATTTGCTCACGAAAGATGAAGCCGCCTCTTGATCTCTGGGTGGAAGATATACACAGCATAGATACAGGTATGGAAAAGAGAGTCGAAAACGTAGGAAATTCAATGTTAATCTAGAGGACCACGACTGTCCAGTTGAAGAATCAAAACCTCAGCGCGATACGATGACGAATAAACTGCTGTTTTCTCTCTTAATAGTAATAGGGGGATGCTTCGAGGCTCTGCACTGCATTCAGTGAATCATTCGCACTTCAAACGTGGGATTCGTTATACCATATCGGTTGAAAATAAATACAAAAATCTTATTCCATTGTATGCAAGGAATTTATTTGCCACGATTAATGACAGAAATAATTTCCTCTGTAAAAATGAGTACTCAGGTTCTTTATCGCTGGCTTGAAAATAAAATTAATTCTACGACAACAAGATATTTGAAAACAAAAACAAATTCTGAAAAATGCGATATCGAAGGTCGACAAATTTAAATTAAATGTTCAAATAATCCAACTTTATGAGCCAAACAGTAGCCAAATCGCCAAATCTTTTATAAAGAGATAATCTCATATCTCTCAACAGAGTCGGCATAGTTGCTATTTTGGCACAAAGTTTGATTATTTTAAATCTTAATTCATAAATATTCGTCGTTCAATTTCATGCCCATAAGCCAAATTGTTCAGATATCCCCGAAGAAAAACATCATTAGGAGATCTGGGGGTGCCATTTGTAGAAATGACAGGGCCGAAAAAGTCGTACTCAGATATTTTGTGACTGCTTGTGGGGTGTGACTTGAACAACCATCCTGTTGAAACCAGATATCATCGAAATTCATTGGGAGTTCTCGAATTGTCTGATAATTAAGTTCTGTGACAGCTCCAGATATTTGGCAACATTAAGATTACCATCAATAAAGAACCTCCCTATCATGTAATTACCCCTAATCCCAGTCCAAACATTGAGTTTTTGGGGATAGTGGATACGCACAGGGCTACTCAGATGCCCAGATCCCAGACCAATATCTTAGTACTGATGGTTTATGTTGTCAATTTAAGGAAAACGATGTCTCATTTGTGAATAAGATATTGTTAGGGATGAAGTATTTTCATTAACTTTTTCCATCATAGTTTCACAAAATTCCATTCGTTAGATTTGTATGGTCTTCTGAAAAAATTTCTTGGTTTTTATGAATCTTATAACATCGGTAACCATTCCTTTCCAAAATATTCCCAACACTTATACCGCTCATATCGACTTGTTCTGCAATTTGTTTACTCGAACAAGGTGCACTGGTTTCAACAGCAGTACACACATCTACTTCTTTTTTCAGACGATTTTCACTAATGGTGATTTATCAATCTTGCAATGCTTGCATGATCGTAGAAACCCACTTTTCTCGAAGTTCTTAATTAATTTAGAAACAGCTGAACTTGAAGGAATCGTCCTATCTTCAAAGGCAACAATAAATTAATTATTTGTCTCTTGAATTGATGGACCACCAAAGTACTATTTTATAATTAGAATTTTTTCTTCTGCATTGAACATTTCGATTTACTTTATTTTCAACCGATATGGGCTAACAATCCCACGTTTGCAGTGCGAATTAAATCGCAGAGCCTCGTTTCAATCGAAGCATCCATCCACTGCTATTGAGAGAGAACAGTCGTTTATTCGTCATCGCATCGCGCTAAGGATTTGATTGTTTCACTGCTCTACTAGACATTCGTGGTTTTCCAGATTGACACTGAATTTGCTAAGTATCCGACTGTCTTTTCCATATCTGTATATGATATGTATTTTATTCTATTATCCTGATACCCCTATTAGACTGTGTTAGCGCATGCGCAGAAAAGTGTCTGTTTCTGTGTTTCATGTAAATGTACTGCATTTGTTGGATTATGGTGCTTCAAGCAGGATTATTGGTGGCCCAGGATGGACGATGTTAGAGAAGTTTAAACTCAAACCTTATCGGGATAATGTTGTGTTATGTAAAATAACGTACAGAAAGAGTTGTTCAAGTATTGGATCGGTGGTTTTGCCAATAAAACTTGAAAATAAAGTAAAGATGATTTTGGCTTTGACAGTTTCAGATTTGCTGCACATCTTGATTCTCGGCATTGACTTTTGGAGAAAGTTTGGTATGTCTTTGATCGTGGTTGTGGAAACTGAGTATTTCAGCGTGATGCGAATGTAACCGCAGATACAATTGCATCAGAGGAACACCTTACGGCAAAAAATCAAAGATTCTGAACGAGGTTTTTCGGAAGGCTTTTAAAAGTATGGCTGATGAGTTGGGGTCCACCAATCTGGTGGAACATGAGATAAGAACTTCATGTCTTCCTATCCAGCAGAGGTATTATTCTGTCAGTCCAGTAATGTAGAGTCATATTGACCATTATTTGGATAACTTGCTCGAGCAAGGCATTATCGAATCATCGACCAGTCCTTACTGGTCTTCCCCGATACTCCTCGTTAAAATGAAAGACAATTCGTCTTGATTATAGGAAATTGAACGCAGTCACCGCATATCCCCTCCCCTATATTAATGCCATTTTGGATTGACTCCAGAACGCCAAGTTTTTGTCGTCCGTGGACATTAAGACAGCATATTTCTCGACCCCTAACTGCCTGTACAGTGCCGAATCCAGGTCTGTTTCAGTTTTTCAGTAAAAGCCAAACCACTTTCCAGCGTTCGGTAGACAGGGTTCTTCGTACTGGCCTGGAACCATATGTGTTCGTGTATTTAGATGATATTATTACCGACACATTTGAGAAGCATGTCGAAGTGTTAAAGGGGGTGTTTAAATGCGGCCAATATGACGGTCTCCAGAGAGAAATTTCACTTTTGTGAAATTTTTATTGTAGATTCACAAGGTTTGAGGATAGATCCAAAAAAGGTTCAAGCCATTTTGAGCATAACTATCCCCACTTGTGTTTCAAAGGTTCGAGGAGTGTTGGGGTTATCTTCCTGGTATCACAGGCTTTTCAAAATGAACCGGAGTTTCGAATGGACTCATCAGTATGATAAAGACCTAGTAAAATTAATGGAATGTTTCCTTAGTGCCCCTGTGTTAACTTATGACTTTTCGAAGCCATTCATCATATTTTATGTTTACGGCTATGGAATAGGTGCTGTATTGACGCAAAAACAAGAGGATGAAGAGGAGGTTATTTCTTATATCGCGATCTTTGTGCCAATCGGAGCGTAACTATATCACCACCCAGCGCGAGTGTCTTGCTTTCCTTTGGGCTATTGAAAAGCTTCGTCCCTACATTGAAGGTTCGCATTTTTCTGTTGTTACAGATCATGCCAGTTGGCTCTTGCTAGATAGGCCAAACTCACCTTCCAGAAGATTAACTCAATAGGCCATTAGCCTTCAGCAATACAACTATACCATTATTCATCGGTATAGGAAAGGATAATTTCGTGCCAGGTACTCCTCTAGGGCCGTGGTCGTCATCGTCTGGTGATATTCCTGAGGGCCATTTCTTCAATCTCTTGTAAAAATTCCTCATGAAAACCATCCATGAATCTCTCTTACATGTGGGAGTGTTCAAGACTTAAAATAAGTTGACAGAGAAATATTATTGGCCCAAAATGTGATACGACGTAGCATCTTATATTCGTCGGTGTACCATTTGTCATGCTACAAAACCTGAGCAAGGCAAACCGCCTGGACTCATGCTTTCCAAGCATCTGTCAATATCTTGTCCTTTCGTGCTCATGTCTGCCCATTTGGTTTGTCCGTTACCTCGGACTCGCTCAGGTAACCAATTTTTTTTTGTTATTGCTGATTGTTTCAGCAAGTTTCCTTTACTGTTTCCCTTACGTGCTGATACTACGACGTTTATTATAAAAATATTAGACTCCCATATTTTTCCTTTCTTGTCCCAATTCCATCATCTTGGATAATGGGGTTCAATTCCGATCTGAAGAATTTATTAAATTTTGAAAATTCTACAATGTTAACGTTCAATATACCATATCATCCGCAAGATAACCCCGTCGAAAGAATTAATGGAGTTAATAACTCACAAATAACTCACACTGTTCTTTGATTCTGTTAGAAAATAGATCAATCTTGAATTATAAAGATGATCTATGTCTCGAAACATTATTCATTTACACGTGGTACGTTGTTTGATATAGGTTAGTTTTTTGATTTTGATATTTTGAATATATTTCAGGACTGAAGACGGAATTGCTTAGAATTATATTTGTTTTTTGAAGATATAGTCATGATTTGAGAGATTTCTGAATTTACTTATTCGAATATTTAAATATATTAAATATTTCAAATAAATTATATTCTTTGAGAAGTCCTTTAAGTGTGTTCATGTTTTTAAAAGGCAAATGGCGTTCTTGAAGGTACAACCAGAAACAAATTTTGTCTCCTTTAAATATTTATTCATTAATTTTAATGACTTTCGTATATCTTTTGGTTTATTTATTCCATTTGACATTATATATTGAGTTTTGATTATATACGTCTATTAAATGTAAGCGGTGCTTGTTTTAGACATTAATTTAATTCTAAAAGTTTTTTTGAATAAAAATTTTCTGAAATTAAAATTGTGGAAGATAAACATATTTTAATTTGTTTTGATATTCAAATTTTGTTATATTACTTCTATCAAGTAAACGGCCTTTCTATTTTAATTAATGGAGTAATCAAAACTATGTTATTATCTTTCAGAAGATCAGAGAGGTTGGAATATACAGTTGAACCTAACTTGTTAGGTTAGATATTCGTTCTTAAAAGCATGAAGTTACGGGTTATTTCCCAAACCTCATTGTAGTTGGAGAAAAGTGTCGTTCAAGGGTGAAAACACCTGTACTGACCGATAGATCCGATTTGACCAGAGAACAGGAACAAGCTCTTGCTAAGGTCCATGCGGATATTGAAGTCGAATTAGCCGGAGCCTATGAAACCAATATACGGTATCTTTAACCCTTGTTTTCATTTGTTGATACACCTAAGTATGGCGAGATGATAATACCACATGACTTAAAAATTTTGACTCTTCAGTCAAATTTCTTTTTTTTATAAGGGAGAATTTGTAATGTTATCATCTCGAATTGAAATTTGTTTGTTATTGTTTATATGGAAAATGATGAGTTTAGTGGTAATTGTCATTTCGTTCGCCGTGGGTACTTTATATTGATGCGCGGGAATGATCAATTGTGTCCCCTAGGATTTATTTTGAAGTTTCAATATGGATTTACACTTTGAATATACAAAACATCTCTCTTCGTATAAGTAAAGTAGACCATCGTAACCGTTTTTAATTATTCAATTAATTTTCGATTTATGGACACTTTTTCTTCGTTGTGAAAGATTCACACTTACAATTTTGTATCTCTGTCAATATACATTCTGTCAAGAAAGTACCGGGAATTATCGATTTAAATCTGGCGGGGCAATGAGGCAGGTGAAATTTTTTTTTCCTAGGTTGGCACCACTGTCCTTAATTACTATGCCAAGCTTGAGTGGGATCTGTCAACTAGTGTGTTTGCAACAGCTGATTAAGTCAGTCGATGTCAGAGTGCGTGCCGATTTTTACTATGGGTGATTACGTTGAGCAAAGTATTTGTTTAAAGTTTTGTGTTGCAAATGAATTTTCATGTGCCGATGCATTGAACATGTTGCAAAAGGCCTTTGGTGATAATGCTCTATCGAAAACTCGTGCATATCAGTGGTACAGAGCCTTCAAGGACGGTCGTGAAGTGGTCGCCCACCGACGGCTTCGATCGAAGATAACGTCGATAAAATTGAGGGAAGGGTGCTGGAAAACCGTCGTACCAGCTTGAGAGAGATAGCACATGATCTCAAGATATCCCACGAGTCCGCACGTACGATTTTGATTGATATTTTGGGCATGAGAAAGGTGGCCGCACGACTCGTACCGAAAGACCTGATTTTCTTCAAAAACGTCATCGCGAACAGGTTGCTTCAGACATGCTGGATCGCTGTAATTCCGATTCTACATTCATGGAACGCATTATAACTGGTGATGAGACCTGGGTCTACGAGTACGATATGCAAACAAGCCAGCAATCATCGGAATGGGTGGCAAAAAATGAGCCGAAACCGAAAAAACCACGCCAAAGCCGCTCGAAAATGAAGGTGATGCTCATTGTTTTCTTCGATATCTGTGGTGCACTACGAATTCGTTTCAGAGGGTCAGACGGTAAACAAGGAGTATTACCTAGGCGTTATGAAACGTTTGCGTGAGCGTATCCGTAAGAAGCGGCCAAATTTGTGGGCGAACAACTCATGGATTTTGCATGACGATAACGCGCCTTCTCACCGAGCTACGATTGTGACTGACTTTCTCGCCAAAAACTCAACAAACGTGCTTCAGCAACCACCGTATTCGCCGGATTTGGCTCCCTGCGACTTTTTCCTCTTCCCAAAACTAAAATTGCCCCTTCGTGGCACCCGTTTTGAGTCGATTGCAGCCATAAAACAAAATTCAGCGCGAGAGCTAAAGTCCATCCCGGAAAGCGCCTTTAAAAAATGTTTCGATAATTGGAAGTGCCGTTGGCATAGATGTATTGGAGCAAATGGAGCCTATTTTGAAGGCGACCCAATAAATTTTGACGATTAAATGTAAAAATGTTGTTTTAATTGAAAATTCCCGGTACTCTCTTGACAGAGTAGTATATGATTCATATGATATTCTGAAACAAACGTGATACTGACATTTTTGGGAGAGAGTGTTCTGGCAAAATTGAATCAAGTTGAGGGATATTATGATTTAGATTTATCCTCGTTATAAGTGATTATATCTTCAATTTGAATGTTTCCTTTTGGTATATTTAGGATTTGAAATATTGATGGGAAAATCTTTTTATACGCTATCAAAAAAATTTTTGCGAAGCCGTTCTTCAATCTGCCCTCTGAACTTCTAAGAGGTATGAATATCCTCTGTTATCTTGTTTGATAAACCATTGTCTGAACATATTTTATAAGGTTTCGAATTTTGACGATTATCGAACTTCGTATGGAGCTTTATGAGAAGAATTGAAATTCTAGGTTATATCTTATACACATTTCCTCGAACAACAACCAAGAGGTATAAAATCATATTTATCGTTAGAACAGTAGCGCATACACTTTTTTTAGGGTCCAAGTGTTGGGCAGAGCAGGTATCCAACTACTGGGTAAAGACAGGTATTCACATTCTGAGTGAGACTCCAAGTGCTGTGTAAAGTCGGTATCTAAGTGCTGGAGAGGCATTTACATCCTGACTGAAAATCCATCGGCTGGACAGTTATTGGGATCTACGTCTTGGGCCTTCCTGTTGAGTAGTCGGGTTTTGGTATCATGTGTTAACTTAGGGACCGTTAGTAAATTGTATCAGATAACCAGTGCATTGCACTGGTTTCGTGATCTTTATTTTATAGTTATTATTTCTTAGAAATTGAACGGATAATATTATTACAAATAGCATTTGGGCCTGCTAAGGACCGAAAATGTTTTTCTTTCATAGTTTTCTCAGAAACCCATTAAAAACCGACAACGTTGCGAGACAACAACAGTCGAATGTCATTTTGGAATTTACCTGACCACTCCATATTTCGAGTCCTAAGAGAGTATCTCATTCTGCCAGTTAGCCAAAAGGTTCGGTTAAAGACATTTCCTCGACCAGACGGTCACGCAATACTCACTCTGTAAAAATAGGTAAGTTTTGAACACATTTTCCTCTTTGCTTCTACTTCTGAGTTATAACACACATCTCTTTCTACTCTGGAATTATTTTATATTCGCATTATACTTTAACCTTCGAAGGAACACTCTCTCACGAATTGACAGGCTTGAAACTGAATGTATTATCTACATTATCCAATTGTTATTAGTTCATACATATATAAAGTGAACCCAGAAAAGTGAAGTCGGTGAAAGTGAACAACGGTGGAAAAGCTCAAAGAACTTTTGGGTCAAACAATCCCAAAATTGAACGTTTGTAATATATGTATTTGGGCTGCAAATAAACCAGTTGAAGTCTAATATGTATCCCTCTCTCAACCCCATTGTTAGTTTGCTCAACCTAGAATTTGCATACTAATTGGTTAACGTTTAAACAATTACTTACGGAGAATTCGAAAAGGTATATCTACATACAAACGATTCTTTATAATTATCTCAAATAATAATATAACATTTGACCATTGTGATATATAGTGTGAGAAATTACATGAAGTGCACCCCACGGATTTGCATCAATTATACTATCCCTTCAGGATTCGTTTAAGATCACATTAAATTTCTCATTTCAATTTTAATCATTTTCTCCATTCTTCAGATTTACTCATTTAATGTCCTTATTACACCCTTGATTCAGTTATAGGTTTTATCAGTTGAGAACCTAAGCCAAGTGTGGGCTGATATACGATCAAAGTTTACTGGTTCATACTTCGTGAATCATTTATTATTGGGTATTTGGTTTCATAAGGGATATCGACTGGCCCTTCTGCCTCTCGGTATAGGCTTCATATTTTTGTTAATGTATTTATTTATTATTATTTCTGTAATATATAGTTGATAGTTATTTGTGTGTTTTTTTGATGTGTCTTATCAACGACCACTGCTGCACTGTTTCCCATAAATAATTGAAATTGGATTTTTGCGTGATATTTTCTTTTCTGCTGCTCTGGTAGGGGAGTACGCAACTAGTTTCTCTACCTGGCGCCCATTTCTCCAGTCTGATAAACTCACGCCCATCTTCATTGAGTTATGGTCGCGCGCCTAATTGTCTTGTGAACGGCTTCCTCAAAGGCCACGTCAGAGCATACACCAGCATGACACAAAGATAATAAACAATTTTTTTATTTCCGAATAATTTCAATCAAGAATTTAATTTCAGTAAACAAATAGCATCTAATAACGGTTTTTTGTCATCGATAATGGTATGGTAGCCAAAAAATAATACAGTACGTTATCGATGAAATGTGAGTATCGATAGCTCAGTGTTCAGATCATTGGGCTCGGAACCGAAAGGTTCTGTATTAAAATCTTGTTCAAGTTGGAAAGGAATTATATGGTTGGACGAGTTTCGGCCACCATTTTACTGGTGGATGGAAAATTAACAGTACTGTGACCCTAAGTGCTGTAAGGTGGCAGTAACAAAGCCTACCACAAACCTAACAGAAATGAACTCCTAACTTATACAAGCTGAAGAAGCTTCTGAGGGATCTTCACAGAAGATCTAGGAGTGTCAAGAAAATAGGAAATAAAAAAAATTACAGAATATAGCATATGCTGAAACCGGGCAAAAACATACAATTCCCTCATTGACGATGACAAATCATCATAACAAATAAAAAAATTCCTGAATAACACAGATATGAACATATCTTAAAGAACCAACAATTCATTAGGCCTTTTTTTGAAAAACGCAAAGCCTTAAGGTACAAACCACATTTGTCACGCGTTTACCAGTTATCATGCGGCACCTACTCAAAAATTATATTGGACAAAGCAGAAGATCCTTTGAAACTAGAATAAAGGAACACTGGTGTTCCATCCTCAATTATCAGTTGAATTCTAAATATGCGAAACATCCAATAAAAAAAAACATTATTTTGATGAACGTTTTATAATTTTGCATGAAGAAAATAAAGGTCGGAAAGTATGTAAATGAGAAAACATTTTGCTGATAAAGTGTGCAGATGAAATCGTAGTTCTCACCTGGTCTCATGTAGAGTGTTTTGTAACATTCTTTTTCATTTAATTTTTTTTATTACTGTAATTATTCGTTAAGAAATAAATGATGATTGATTGAATGATTTGTGTATAGAGAACTCTAATAATGGTAAAATTTTATTGGTGGGGAGAAATAAAAGGAGAGCAGCCCTCAAATATTGAGATATGGCGTTGAGTTGTGGACAACCAACTCTTTGATTTACTGAATATACTACTCTGTCAAGAAAGTACCGGGAATTTTCAATTAGAACAACATTTTTACATTTAATCGTCAAAATTTATTGGGTCGCCTTCAAATTAGGCTCCATTTGCTCCAATACATCTATGCCAACGGCACTTCCAATTATCGAAACATTTTTTATAGGCGCTTTCCGGGATAGACTTTAGCTCTCGCGCCGAATTTTGTTTTATGGCTTCAATCGACTCAAAACGGGTGCCACGAAGGGGCAATTTTAGTTTTGGGAAGAGGAAAAAGTCGCAGGGAGCCAAATCCGGCGAATACGGTGGTTGCTGAAGCACGTTTGTTGAGTTTTTGGCGAGAAAGTCAGTCACAATCGTAGCTCGGTGAGAAGGCGCGTTATCGTCATGCAAAATCCATGAGTTGTTCGCCCACAAATTTGGCCGCTTCTTACGGATACGCTCACGCAAAAGTTTCATAACGCCTAGGTAATACTCCTTGTTTACCGTCTGACCCTCATCACCTTCATTTTCGAGCGGCTTTGGCGTGGTTTTTTCGGTTTCGGCTCATTTTTTGCCACCCATTCCGATGATTGCTGGCTTGTTTGCATATCATACTCGTAGACCCAGGTCTCATCACCAGTTATAATGCGTTCCATGAATGTAGAATCGGAATTACAGCGATCCAGCATGTCTGAAGCAACCTGTTCGCGATGACGTTTTTGAAGAAAATTCAGGTCTTTCGGTACGAGTCGTGCGGCCACCTTTCTCATGCCCAAAATATCAATCAAAATCGTACGTGCGGACTCGTCGGATATCTTAAGATCATGTGCTATCTCTCTCAAGCTGGTACGACGGTTTTCCAGCACCCTTTCCTTAATTTTATCGACGTTATCTTCGATCGAAGCCGTCTATGGGCGTCCGGAACGAGGCAAGTCTTCGACCACTTCACGACCGTCCTTGAAGACTCTGGACCACTGATATGCTTGAGTTTTCGATAGAGCATTATCACCAAAGGCCTTTTGCAACATTTTCAATGCATCGGCACACGAAAATTCATTTGCAACACAAAACTTTAAACAAATTTTTTGCTCAACGTAATCACCCATAGTAAAAATCGGCACGCACTCTGACATCGACTGACTTAATCAGCTGTTGCAAACACACTAGTTGACAGATCCCGCTCAAGCTTGGCATAGTAATTACGGACAGTGGTACCAACCTAGGAAAAAAAAAATTTACCTGCCTCATTGCCCCGCCAGATTTAAATCGATAATTCCCGGTACTTTCTTGACAGAATGTATATCAGACGGCCGATTGAGTACAGCATACAAATATATTAGCTGTCGTGTGTTCAACAGTTCATATAGAAACAAACTTATTAGATATGCAACCCTATCACCTATTTGCATTTCTTTCATCTTCACAAGTTATCGCGTTTGGCAGAATCGGGCGAACAGCATTCAGTTAACATTTGTAAACTGTAAATATGTCATTTCTGGCCTCTATCAAAGTAAGAAAAAATATTGATTTATTCCTTCGGTTATTTGAATCAAAAGCTGAACAGGTATTTTCGCTCTATTTGGTATGAAAATGAATTCCAGAGTCGGCCTTCATTCAAATTTTCAATTGAAATTAAATTGACATCCACTTTTTTCTTTTTTTCATTGAGGAATTCATATAGTTCCTTCCGTAGAACATTATGAGCTATCTTGAATGCAAAAGTTCTGCTTCATAAGTATCTAAAGGGTCTTTCGTTAACAGCGCCCCACTTTGTTTTGTAAATAAAACACATTTTTTATCTGGAAATTTTTCATTTCGTTTTAAAGTACGATAGATACCATTAGTTATGAAATAAAACATCATTCAAATGTCCACAATGGAAGCGCTGACAGGAATGAAGTAGCTGAACCCAATTTTTCATGACTC
Organism: Megalocaria dilatata; assembly: GCA_034642435.1. Taxonomy (NCBI): domain Eukaryota; kingdom Metazoa; phylum Arthropoda; class Insecta; order Coleoptera; family Coccinellidae; genus Megalocaria; species Megalocaria dilatata. The sequence goes on along the minus strand of CM067854.1, from coordinate 96,279,901 downwards.
TCTCACACAAATCAGGTCGTGACTAGTTCTCACAAATTTACAATAATCGAGTCCATACTCAGTTTTATATGTTATTAACAGTGTATTGCAAGGTTTGTATTTTTTCGCGACAACTATAATACTGAAATTGCTCGAGCCATAATTCATTTAGGTGTTTTAATCTCACAATAATAAATGGAAGGTAACCGAATACTTCAAATATCATTCCCTCATCGTGTCTCAAACTCAGTATATAAATCATATAATATTATTGAGTAATTGTGCTCTATCATGTTGACTAGTTATGATCATAACTTATATAAAAAAAGTGGATTTACACGTACATACCCTTTTCATAAGGTACCAAGTAAGAAGTGATTGGAAAATTAAATTTTTATTTGGGTCCCAAAAAAAAAAGAATCATTCCCTCACTTTTCGCTAAAACCTGGATTATGCTTTTAAATTGGATCGTAGGTTGCCGCGTTTATAAATTTTTTGCAGTTGGCAGCATTGTCAACGCCATTTTATCATTAATACAAAGCGCGGAGAGATGTGGAGTAGTCAAATGATTTTTAATGAATTATGTAGATGTTACAGTTTCATATCTCATTGCCTCACACATCTGAATGAAAGGTAACTATTTTATTTGTAATAATCATCATCCTGTTTCACTCATTTTTGGGGGTAGAAATCTTGCCTCCAATTGTTATTTAATTTGAGGTTAATGTTTGATTAATTTTTGTAGTCTTGAATGGTGGAGGTCCTCACTTGATGGAAATCCATTTTCATTTAATTTAAAAGGGATTAAATAAAAACATATTTAATAAAATTTCCACATTTATTGTGTTTCAACAATATTGTAACACTACATTTGCAACAATTGTTTCGCCAAATTCTTGGCTTCTTCAGGCGAGTTCGATGTTAAACTACTCTAAAAATTTTTATTTTTTCTCCTTATATATTTCTCAAGATGGAAGAGGGGGGAACGTATGAAGAGGAAAAAAATGGTAAAATAAATTTTTTAGATTTAACAGTATCAAAAATCAATAGTAAACACGATTTTGCAATTTATCGCAAACCAACCTACACCGACATAACGATCCATTCAAAGTCACATCATCCATATTCACAAAAACTAGCATCATTCAATAGCATGGTACATAGACTAATCAAAACACCTATGAGAAAACAGAATTTTGACTGTGAGCTCAATACTATAAAACAAATCTCTGTTAATAATGGTTTCAAACCTGACATTGTGGACCAAATATTGAATAAATTCTTATTAAAGCAAGCTCTAACATTAATATACCCCAAAAGCGAAAAAATAGAACGGAATAGATATATAACACTAAATTACACAGGTAAAAAATCAATAGAAGTAGCAAATTTTTTGAAAAACGAACGGAATTTCAATATAGCATTCAAAACCAATAATACTTTAAGTAATTTAATCAAAAATAATAAAGACAAATTAGATAAAAACAAAAAATCGGGAGTATATAAGTTGAATTGTGGTTCATGCCAGAAAGTATATATTGGACAAACAGGAAGGAACTTCAAGAAGAGGATTAAAGAACATTTGAGTAGTTTCCTGAATAAAAAACAGAACTCAACTTATGCGAACCATCTTTTAGACGAGGGACATATGTTTGATTCAAACTACAAAATTCTACACATAGAAAACAAAAGTAGAAGACTTAATATTCTAGAAGCAATGGAAATTAACAGATATAACAGGCAGAATATATTACTTAATGACCAAACCGATGTCAACAGATCACCATTGATAAACATGCCATAAAAATTCCCAGAAGCATTTAGAATACCGTTCCCCCCTCTTCCATCTTGAGAAATATATAAGGAGAAAAAATAAAAATTTTTAGAGTAGTTTAACATCGAACTCGCCTGAAGAAGCCAAGAATTTGGCGAAACAATTGTTGCAAATGTAGTGTTACAATATTGTTGAAACACAATAAATGTGGAAATTTTATTAAATATGTTTTTATTTAATCCCTTTTAAATTAAATAATTTTTGTAGGTTATGTTTTATTTTATCATGTCCTCATTATCATTTCCTCATTTCATTCTATTAATGAGGAAATGAGAATTTATGAGGGAATGATAAAATCTAACATAACCTACGAAAAGTAGTCAAACATAACCTCAAATCGAATTCTGATTGATGATTAATTTGTTTAAAATAGCTCTTATTTGTAATAAGTAATTCCATTGTCTATATATTCTCGTAATTACTTTCAACTATTTCTACTTTTAGGATCAAATAATAATGGCTAAGAAAATGCAAAATGAAATAGAGGCTAAATTAAAGAGGAAAGAATATGACAAGCAACGTAGAGAAAAACTCAAAGCTGATCCTGAAGCATTAAAAAAACTACGTGAAAAAAACATCAGAAGTACTTGAAAAAAAACAAAAAGGACAAATTAAATTAATTTCTTCGATGAGCTCCAGAGAAAAACGGCAAAAGAGGAAACAATGGAAAATAAATAGTAGATCTTATAAGATAATAATGAGAAGACACAAAAATCTAATGAATCATTAAAACTAACATCTTCTCCTACATCGATAGCGGATCAAGTTAAAAATAATAAAGAAAATATAGCTGCTCGTTGAAGCGCCAAAATTACTATCACGAGGGATTTATTCTGTAAAAGAAATACAAAATAATTTGTGATTTTATTATTTATTAATCTTTAAAAATTTAATGTTCATTGAACCAATTTTTTCTTAAGAATTCAATTATTCAATTGAATGAAAACTTTTTAATTTTATTTTTTATTTATCTTTAAAAATTGAAATTTCAGTGAATTTGTTGTAAAATAACTAAACTTTAAATAATATATCTCAGTAAATTTAAGAATATATTTCTGTTAAAATGTTGTAAAACAATTTTGATAACATTATTTTATGTTGAGATAAAAAAAATGATGTTTGTCGTGGTAATTTAATCTAATTATATTCATAACGTTAAAAAAATTCTTTCCCTCACTTGAATCATCATTCCCTCATAATTGATTTTTTCATCACTGCTTTATTTTCATTTAAATCGGGAAAAGTTGGGGACCACAGTCAGCTAAGTTAAGTTACTAGTGTACTATATATAATGAATATATAAAACTGAAACTTATTACAAATTATATTCTTATAATTATGCAACATCATTTTTCGCAAATTCGTGAGAACTACTCTCGTATGTTATCAATTACTCGTCCAATATTGATCTGTAAATCGCCTAAATTTGCTGAATGATTGCTGTAAACCAATGACTTAAAGTAACCCCAAGGAAAGAAGTCAAATGCAGTTGAATCGCAGAAACGTGACGGATAATTTATCTGTCCATCACCAAACTTTGTTTTCAATAAAGTAATTGTGTCATTGCAGTATGACACCGCTGTTGAAACTACATGTTCGGCAAATTAAGACGAATAAGATCCAATGACTCCTCCAGCATAAAATACGCACCAAACAGTAAGTTTATCAGAATGTAAGGGAAGTTCTTGATATTCTTCAGGATTTTCACCAATCCAGATACGGCAATTCTGCTAGTTAACATAACCGTTTAAACAGAAAAGAACCTCATTACTGAGAATGATTTTCTTATGAGAATGTGCATCATTTCCGATTTTTCAAAGCACCAATTACTGAATACGTTTTAAATGTTCTGTTGATTTGGTTTCTTGGGTTAAAATAACTTTGTATGGATGTAAATCAAGGTCTTTTCGTAAAATTCGCCACAAAGGACTCTGGGAGATGCCTAGTTCTTATGAACGTGGAGAAAGCGATAAATTTTGGTCTGCACGAACACTTTCACGTACGGTAGCAATATTCTCTTCACTTCTCGCATTTCTTTGTCTTACTGGCATTCAAGCATCATGAAGTGTAAAATTTGTTTCAAAATTCTTCACTAAACGTTAAACTGATCTTTTATTCTTACGATTTTAACGACCAAAAATTGGAGTTAAAGCACGTAAAGTAAAGTAACAGACCGCGCTTTTTCATAATAAATTTGGATTTATAAACGTTTTTGAAGTGTGTCCTTTTCCATGATTAAATGGTAGACATTCCAAAATACAACTGTCAATGCTACGAATAAACAGTGACTGTCATTCGTGAGTAATTTAAATTTAAAAATGGGCCGTCCCCATTGAATGACCCTTTAGCTTGAGCTTTGTCTGTTTTTCTGATCAGATAATACAAATTATACGTGATACAGGTTAGAAATATTAAACTTCTAATTGTCTAATTGTATGCTAATAAATCAGGATTCAGTCATTAAGGAATGCAACCTTAGAATTCAAGATAAACACGTTCTAAGTCTTCTTCGGTATTCGCCACCGAGTCGTCAATATACTCGTTCCCGGAGGTTGATAAACAATACCGCAGGACGCGTCCAGTTTCTTGAAACTAACCATCAACCACAGCTGTTCCACTCCAGCAGAAGAAGTTTCTGTATTTATAACATGAGCCCAAAAAAATGGGCACTCCACTACCTTGACCATATCGATTCAATCGCATGAAACCAGGGATATTGAAAAAATAGCTTCTATTACACCTAGTATTGATAACATACGATCTCTTATATAATCCTAAATTAATCGAAAAAATATTTTACATGGATTCGAATAAAAGATTAATTTGTTTTCTATAAAAAAGTGATAGAAAACAAAGTAGTTTCTTATTTCATTCCATTTAGAAATGAACTATCAGAAAGTAACGGACTACTCCATCCAATATCGAAAGAATTGCTTATGGACCCAATATTCGCCTGACAGATTTTGAATTTCGGTGTTTATGGAGGCAGTTGTAGTTACTTCTTGTACATATTTGATGAATTAATTGATATTTATTTCGCCATTCTGTCTTCGCTCTTCGGGTTGTGTAAAGTTCTATAAAATTATCGCTGAATTAATATTATACTGTATTCATTTAGACATCAACGTTGAGAAATCTGAGTTTTTCCTTATTTCCCAGGAGTTTTTATTTGACAAGTTTTGTAGTTGATGATCATATAACGACTAAACTTTCTTATTTAAAATTAACATTTTCCAACCGAAGAGAAAAACTACAATTTAGAGTGTCTCTGGACATACTTTTGTCATTGAGGATCTAGGCCAATTTGAGACTAGTGAATTTATTCGAATGATGGATAATTAAATTTTTTCATTGAAATATTTTACCATATTTCAGTACGTATTTTAAAATGTAGCAAGTTGTGAATAAAAAGAAACTGGTTTGTGCATTCAACGTTTCTATTTCGTTAGGAAAACTCGTAAATTACGACATTACCCTAGTCTGTCATTCGAAATTAGGGGACCAGGGTTCCACCTTCTAGGAAATGAAGGCGTTAAAGTGGTAATAAATTGCACAATTTTGCGTGTCTAGGTCACTACTCGAGTAACGAATCGCTGGATTCCTCCTTATGTGACTCAGGGTTCATAAAGGGTACATAAATATCACGCTAGTTCATGAAAAGATTTCAAGGAAAAGAGTGACCAAGATACGAACTTTAAATAAAATAAATTCTTTTTTATTGTGACAGAAAACAATTCCAAATGCGGAGTGAATTCAAACACAATCACAGCGGGGTGGATTCATAATTGACGAACTTTTTAATAGAGAGTAGCATTTATAGAAATTATATTATAAAAAACGCCTATAATGCAATATGTAGTTGTTAGTATGTTAGTAAATGAATATAAATGTCTGATCTGAATTGCTTCAATCAGTAAATTCAACATGTGTGCTTCGCCCAGTTCAAACCGCACCAACACTGATGTGTTAAACGATTCGAGGGAAATTATAACCATTGAATTTGAAGAAAAAGATTATATTTATATGTATTATACATTAAATTTGAAAAAAACTTCAAAACATTATCAAAAAAGTGAAATTCGTCCATGAGACATCTCTGTTGGTGAGAAATCTCAAGTAGGTAATTCAAACAAATTCATTTGAAGGTAGTTGAGAATACTTAATGAGACATCCGCCCGAAACGTAGGGTCCAAAGAGAAAAAATTTAAATAAGTAATTGTTGATAGAAAGTGACGGACTATATGAAATTTTCATTTTCTTTTAAGGATACAAATTAAAAATATTCTCATTGATACATGATATATTATGCTTGTTACATTAGATTTATTGTCGTTCAAGACGTATTCTGAATTTCAAATATTTCAAAAGGTAGTGCAATATCTCCACTGCTTTAGTACCACTTTTATTGTAGAAATATAAATCATTATCTATGTTCAGTTGAAACCTAAAATAAAGTAAGCTTTAAAGTACCGTTAGGAATAAATCTTCAATATCGCAATTGACTGAGGATTATCATCTACATATTATACTACTCTGTCAAGAAAGTACCGGGAATTTTCAATTAAAACAACATTTTTACATTTAATCGTCAAAATTTATTGGGTCGCCTTCAAAATAGGCTCCATTTGCTCCAATACATCTATGCCAACGGCACTTCCAATTATCGAAACATTTTTTATAGGCGTTTTCCGGGATGGACTTTAGCTCGCGCGCCGAATTTTGTTTTATGGCTTCAATCGACTCAAAACGGGTGCCACGAAGGGGCAATTTTAGTTTTGGGAAGAGGAAAAAGTCGCAGGGAGCCAAATCCGGCGAATACGGTGGTTGCTGAAGCACGTTTGTTGAGTTTTTGGCGAGAAAGTCAGTCACAATCGTATCTCGGTGAGAAGGCGCGTTATCGTCATGCAAAATCCATGAGTTGTTTGCCCACAAATTTGGCCGCTTCTTACGGATACGCTCACGCAAACGTTTCATAACGCCTAGGTAATACTTCTTGTTTACCGTCTAACCCTCTGGAACGAATTCGTAGTGCACCACGCCACGGATATCGAAGAAAACAATGAGCATCACCTTCATTTTCGAGCGGCTTTGGCGTGGTTTTTTCGGTTTCGGCTCATTTTTTGCCACCCATTCCGATGATTGCTGGCTTGTTTGCATATCGTACTCGTAGACCCAGGTCTCATCGCCAGTTATAATGCGTTCCATGAATGTAGAATCGGAATTACAGCGATCCAGCATGTCTGAAGCAACCTATTCGCGATGACGTTTTTGAAGAAAATTCAGGTCTTTCGGTACGAGTCGTGCGGCCACCTTTCTCATGCCCAAAATATCAATCAAAATCGTACGTGCGGACTCGTGGGATATCTTAAAATCATGTACTATCTGGTACGATGGTTTTCCAGCACCCTTTCCTTAATTTTATCGACGTTATCTTCGATCGAAGCCGTCGATGGGCGACCACTTCACGACCGTCCTTGAAGGCTCTGTACCACTGATATGCACGAGTTTTCGATAGAGCATTATCACCAAAGGCCTTTTGCAACATTTTCAATGCATCGGCACACGAAAATTCAGTTGCAACACAAAACTTTAAACAAATTCTTTGCTCAACGTAATCACCCATAGTAAAAATCGGCACGCACTCTGACATCGACTGACTTAATCAGCTGTTGCAAACACACCAGTTGACAGATCCCGCTCAAGCTTGGCATAGTAATTAAGGACAGTGGTACCAACCTAGAAAAAAAATTTTTTACCTGCCTCATTGCCCCGCCAGATTTAAATCGATAATTCCCGGTACTTTCTTGACAGAATGTACATCAACCCAGGAGCACAATTCATCAATGAAATATATTGGTCAAAATTCAAAGCCTTCTTCAGAATCTTCAGAACCGTTTAATGTTTATGCGGAAGATTTTTGTGGCAGTTTATTTTGAGGAATTTTTAATCCTATTTTGAAATACTCACGTTTAAAATAACTTGAATATGATTACATAATCTTTACCGTGTTATTCACAGACTGATGTTTAAACAGACATATGCTGGACCTTTGGAGCGATAGTGGCTAACCTATGCTTGTCTGATTTTTAGTGATTATTTCGTTTAGAAGAAGATAGTTTACTATGGCTAAGCGAGATATGTCGAGGAGTAAATAAAGGAAGTCTTTGTGTTGCGTTGTCATCACCTATTAGAATGAATATAATATTTTCATTTTATGGAGACATCACGCATCATATAAATAGCGGAACTCTATTATGTCTTGGAAAGCTTTGAGAAATATTGTTAATGATTTTGCGGTGAGTCAGTCTACGGTTTCACTCAGACTGTGAACGAGTTAGATGATATACCTATTGCGCATTAAATTTAATGGATGAAGTTTTCTAGTAGAATCATGTATAATACATAATAGAAGCTGAATGGTTTTGACAAAGCAAATATATGTTTGAAACAACAATACGTGTTATACTCACATAATGAAACCAAATAGCCCTGGAGATGAGTACATCCATCGAAAACGTTAACCCACTTTGAATATGTCATTTGCAATGCCAGACAAATATTCATTAGTGGCTTGAATTCGTTCACGATTCAAGAATGTGGAAGAAATGACAGAAAGAAAATCAATATTTCACTTTTCGGTGATAACGAATATAGGATAATTATGGCTCATAACTCTATCTATAAATATTTCTCTTGGCGTTGATGACATACATGAAATTTTGTAGAGAATGAGAGAATAATAGTAGAATAATATTTCACTGAAATACCGTTGTATTCAACTGGAATAAATTCGAAATAAAAAAATGTTCCCCAAATTCATCGTTACTTGTGCAGTGCTCCATAACAGCAAAACCTTCAGATGAATCTGATTTCCAAATAGCTGACGAAACAGCACAAAAAGAATGAGTTAACTGTAAAGTAGGTAATTATTTAAATATTTTAATATTAGCCTTCTACATATTCAATTCCAAAAAATTATATTTAATGATTATAACTTCTGAAAATAAATTAAAATAAGTACCACTTATATCAATTGACATAGAAAATAAACATTCATTATGAGACATCCGAATGGTATAACAAAATCCAATAAATAAAAATTATTAACCAAAATCCTATAAATTAAATATTTTGAATAGACAAAATTTTGTTTCTGCTGATCAATCTTATGAAAACCAATATCTTTCAAAAATATCTAACATAATCTTAAGAATTTCATCATAAAACTATCTTACTTAGACTATTCAATATTATTGGATATCTAACTAAGGTACTTTATATAAAAAAACTCAAGATATGTAAAACATTACGGAAAAACAAGTTTTAAGAAGGACTTTGCTTCGTCAGTATTCAAATAATTTATATTCAATAAATATAACATCAATCAACAACAAATATTTACTTACCCCTCAATTTTTTAGAAAGACTTCTGCCGAACTGAAAAATCTTTAAATGTAGTGAGAACGGTTCACTATATATAAAAATATATCTGTGGTTTACCCTTGATCTAAAAGATTGAAAGACAATTTAACGGCCTCTGTTATAGCACAAGGACTATCTGTATAAAGAATGTTAAGGAAACCATATAATTATATATTATGAATAGAATAACATAAATAGAGGTTAATTCTTGATAGAAGGTATATGAAATTATTTAAAAATTTTAATATCAGCTTTCTATATATTAATATATATATAGATAATTTTATATACCTTCTATCAAGAATTAACCTCTATTTATGTTATTATGACGCCACTTCCATTCGAAACAATTGACAAGAAATTGAAAAAAACTCAAGTAATGTAAAAGAACTTTCAATATATTCCTTCAAGCCATCAGCAGGCCAAAAATAAACATAAACATTCCGCTGGTCCGCTGCCGTAAATGTTATGTATGAGTTTTAGAGACTACATACAGAACGAAGATTTACCGTGTTCACTAATTATAACACTAAAATCTCCATGATAGACTCTCCCATAAAGCCAATAACAGATTTCCTGGTTTTCCTTTTCTAGTTTCCACTTGTAAATAGTTGAATAAATGAAGGTAATAGTAATTATAATATGCGAAGAACCAGAAATTAAGAAATTTGTAATTATTAAACAAACAATCAAACAAATGAAAAGAGCTAACCAAAGACAAAATGGGAAAACAAACTCCATGTTCAAATCGCAAGGAAAGATAAAGAAGAAACAATCAACTTAAACGCAACAAAAGGATGGCACGACAATTCAAACCTGAAAGCGGAATGTGTAGCATTGACCTCAGCATGCCAGAAAAAAAAAAACGATAGCTCAGTTGCTCCACACCTGAACTGGAACATCTGTAGAGAATATGGGATAAATTTTGGAGACAGATGGCACCAACATATTTCTGGACTTGGTCGTTCATACTCGAACGATATTAGTGAACAAGTCGGGATTTATAATCAAGAACAAGAAACCGAAAATATGTACTTCTGGATGTGGAGGTTCCATCTGATTTCATTATTACTCGGAAAGAAGCTTAGAAACGATTGAAATATAAAAAGATCTTCAGATTGGAATTCAACGACTGCGGTAAATGGAAACAATAATAGCACCTATCTTTTGAATCATGTAGTTGTTTATAAGCATCAGAAGTAGTTAACTATGTTAACGAAACGAGTCATGTGAACAAATCACTATACATCTACATATACCTATATGTGTTTTACTTAACTAAAGAATAGTTACTATGCTTACTGGATATAGAAATCATATCACACACAGCATGTGAAGCCATACTAGTTACTTGGTGAAAGAGCTACGTTCACATGCCAGTACACTAACTGGTAGAATTTAGGTGTCCAGTATGTAAATCCTTGATGTCTAATATGCCTCTCCCACCTGAAATTCTAGTAAGGTTAACACGTTCACAACTTGATTTGGGGTGGTGCATCCTTGCTCTGGTATGCGCCGGCCTCTCTCTTCTATAAAGGTCCTCAAGATCCGTTTGCGAGCATTTTATTACCCCAAACAAGTAGGATAAAGCTGGAATAACGTATGTATGGATGGCTTTGGTGAAGTTCTTCGAATTGAGATTTGTCCTCAGGATGATCTTCAGTCTCCTATTAAATTCAGTTGAGCTTTGACTGCAGTATGGTTGACTTTGTGTTTTTGGAAAATACCCAAGCATTTGTAGGGTTCTTCGCTCAGGGATTCCAGTTGTCTATTGAGTGTGACCTGCAGGGGCTCTGTATGTTGTAAGTGTCCTTTGTGTACGGATACAGTTTTGCACTAGATGAGACCGAATTCCATAATGATGTTTGTTCTCATTGTATGTACTTGTCTCACAGTAATATCCAACTGTTTTCTTGAAATGTTGTAAAACAGGTGAGTAAGTTTGATGGTGTTCTGTTCACTTTTAATTTTTACTCCATGTCCCATCTAGTTTATGGTACTGGACAATGGGTTCAACGATATGCAGAACCAAGGTCCGCTCAGGGGTCTCCCTGGAATATTCCTCTTCTGATGGGATTTTCCTTGCTCTGTATTACCTCTCCTTCGGTGTTTGAGGTAAGTACTGTGGACAAATTTATGCGCCCTGAATTCCTTTTATGGATTTTTAGCACGTGGATCAACCATGAATGGGGCACGGAGTCAAAAGTTGATAAAGGCCAGATTAACGTTTCTGTTTGATTTTCTGACCTGTTCAAGGACGACTTCGTCTATAATGAGTTGTTCTTGGCAACCCAGGAAGAATATTGTTGAACGTCACACAGATTATGGATATGCAGCCGAGAGTTTCTTTACTCAGAAGTTGTAGACTTTGTCTCTACCTTGAGCTCCCAGTTAGGTAGTCGATTTATGACTTCGTTTAGGTCGGCAAGTGTATTATCGGGTTTGGTATTTCATCAGTTTCCGCTATTCTACGTTCTTCTTCGACTATCCAAGGTGCATCCTCCCTATATTCTGCCTCTTGGGATCATACTTGCTCCCAGAAGTTTTCCAGTTCCATCATTGGTGGGAAAGTTTTTTCTCTCTCATGTTGTTTCTTGATTAGCTCCCGCTAGAATTTCTTCTCGTTATCGACAAAAAGTGCATTATGTTTTTTTCTATCGTTACTTTCTCTATAGGATCTCAACCTGTATGCATAGATAGCCAGTTGCTGCTTCATTGTGTCTAAATAGTAGAGTACCAAATGTTGGTAGGCGAGAGCTGGAGTATGACCCAGTGTATCATTCATCTTCTTCGAGAGTTTTTTTTTAAATTTTCCTGATGTATTTTCAATCTTTAGCTGTTGTAATGCTGCAAAAATCTTCCGTGTTTTCTCCACCTTTTGTTCAAGTCTCATCTCCCACCTCATTTTGCTCCTCCTTCTTCCATGCCGAGGACTGGTTAGAATCTCCTGGTTTGTTTTTAATACAGCTCTAGCTGCATAATAAATTATAAGGTGGATTTCTTCCATACCGGCAACGCAGTTTAGTTTTTTTATTATCCTCTTGATTACTTCGATGGGTGTATTTGTGTGTGGTCTGTATTGGAGTTTAGGTAGGGCTGGTCGCAAGGATGGGTCTGATCCGCCGTATTCTATGCAAAGTGTTGCACAACAGTTTTCCAGATCCTCGTCGGTGTTTCTGTGTTCTTTGTATTGTACTTCTGGCTGGTCATTATTCCGTCTCTACGTTGAGGTGGGCAGGGTCATTTCATTTTGGCGACGGGTATCGTACTTGATTTCATCCAATATTTGATTTATTATTATTATTGTTATTGATATTATTATTATTATTATTCTGTTCTTTTCTGATTGATCCTTGGTTAATATTTCCTTAAACGAAGTAAGGGTTGGTTACTAAGCACTCTCATCTATTCTTGACTCAAGAATCTGTCATTTAGTGCCAGAGTGTTGAGGTTTCTGTGTAGGTCTTCTGGAATGACTCTAATGGCGGAGAGAACAATGGGTACAACGGTCACTTTGTTGAGGTTCTTTATTTCGTCTGCAAGGTCGGTATATTTCCTTTTCTTTTCTGCTATGGTGTTCATTGGGTCTGGGATAGACCATGTGTGTTAGGGACTGCTATATCTGTAATGTAGGCTTTCTTCTGTCGTTTGTCTCCCACTGCTATGTCTGGTTTGTTACAAGTGATGGTTGGGAATGATGGATTGTATTACACTGTGAAGTGATATTTTTGAGTTACTGCTTTTGGCTCGTATTCAAAGTAGGGTGTTTTCCTTACGTTTATGTAGGGGTGAGGTGGAAGTATTTTCTCAGCAATTTGACTTGTTTGTTATGTAGGTTCTTGATATCTAGCAATCCACCGCCTTCTTCTTTCTTTGCTATTGTCATTCTAAGTTTGCTGGCATTGGGGTGGTGTTTTCTGTATGCTGTTGGCGTTATCCTTGTTCTCTTTGTGATGTTGTCCAGTTCTGTTTTTGTCTACTTTATTACCCCAAACGAGTAGGTTAGGAAGGGAATAACGCATGTGTTCAGCGCTTGAATAGGTTTCAGCTGTTCAGTTCGGTTTTGCACACTTTGTTTACTCTGCTTATGTATTATTTATTCATGTTTTCCTGATCTTTCTGTGTTCGTTTGTTCTTGTATGTTGATAGCCCAGGTACTTGTACATGACTTCTTATTTCATCGACTCTACCAGGCCTCCGTCTGCGAATTCAACAGTTCCCATCTTGATGGTCCTGTTTCCCATGTGTATTGTCCTACATTTGTCTAGGCCAAAAGATATACTGATATCTTTTGAGCACTTCTGTACTATCATAATTAGTTATTTTAGTTTCGCTTGTGATAGTGCATATAGTTTGAGATCGTTCATGTATCGGGTGTTTTTTTAGAGTGATAGAACTTTGAATTGAACTAAAACACATTTGAATTAAGACTGTAGCCATATTTTTTTCCATTTGAAAGATGATTTTGACATTTATGTTTTCAAACTAATTTTCGGCATATGTCCACCACGACTATCTCTGAGGAACCGCATTCGACCAGACCAATTTTGGACAACTTTATCGGGTCATTCAGGCCTTATTTCATCAACAACACGGGTTATATTGGCTTCCATAGCGTCTATTGTTTCTGGCTTATTAGCATAAACGAATGACTTGACATAACCCCAAAGAAAATAATCCAGTGGAGTTACGTCGCATGATCTTGGAGGCCAATTAATTGGACCATTTCTCGAAATAATGTTATCGCCAAAACTTTCTTTCAATGAATCATTTGTTACGGCAGCAGCATGAGGTGTAGCACTATCTTGTTGGAGCCAAAACACTTCTGGGTCGATACCGTTCAAATTTTGAAACAAATAATCATTGATCGTGGATCTGTAACGAGCATCATTCACTGTAACATTAGCTCCAGCATCGTTTTTAACGAAATATGGACTTATGATGCCTCCAGCGTTCAAAGCAACCCATACAGTGCATTTTTCAGGATTCAGTGGAACCTGCAGAACTTCTTGATTATTGTTTTCACTTCATATACGGCAACTTTGCTTGTTTACATACCCGTTCAAACAGAAATGAGCTTCATCACTAAACACAATTTTACAATAAAAAAGTGGATCAACTTCAAGCTGTTCTAGGGCCCAATCAGCAAACAAACGACGCTCATTATGGTCAAGTGGCTTTAGTTCTTGAACCAGTTGGATCTTGTATGGGTGTAGACCAAGATATTTGTGAAAAATTTTCCATGTGGTGGATGCACAACAACTTGTTGTGAACGTCGACGAATAGACAAATCTGGATCATCATTAACACTATGACTTACAGCAGCGATATTTTCTTCTGTACGTACAGTTAGTTGTCTTGTTGTTGTTGCATCGAGCAGAGAAAATGTTGTTCAAAATCTGTCGAAAGTTCGACGAATAAGCTTCTCTGATGGACGATTATGTAAACCATAATTTCACGAAGTGCTCTATGAGTTTGGCGAATAGAACACTGATTTTGAAAATAAATTCCAACAATTTGAAAACGTTGTTGCGGCGTGAGTCTTTCTATGATAATTTGCCAATGATTACTGAAAAGAAATGTTAAAACAACGTGGCTTCTACCTTCTGTCAAATCACAGTTATTCCTATCAAAAGTTCTATCACTCTAAAAAAAAAACACCTGATACAATAGTGCGAGATGGTGTGCTTTCTCTGGTTTTCTTTCAGAGTGTAACTTATTCCTGTTCTGTTCAGGTGCTAGCGGTTTTAGCACTATGCAGAACCATAATGCGCTCAACCAGTCCCCTTGGTAGATTTCCCCGATGACGTGAATTTCGGGTGTAACGACTTGCGTCGGGTTCACTTTTAGTTCGTTTTCAGTTCTCCATTTTCCCATGGTGTTCTTTAGGAATTATATAAGTGTTGGATGGACTTTGTATATCTATAGTACACTGATTGCCACGGATGCGATGTGGAGTTGAATGCCTTCTGGTAATTGATATAACAGCACGACTGCTTGCGGTTCTTTTGTTTCACTTCGTTGACCATCATCGAGTCTATGGTTACGATCGTTATTTGCAGCATTTGGTCCATCCTTTTTGTTCTTTCGTCATTATTCCTTACTCTCCTATGCGCCTGTTGAGGAGTCTAGTGATGCAGGCAGTGATTAACTTGTATTCAGTTTCTAGGCAGGTGATCAGTCGATATTTGGAAGGGCCTGGTGATGGTTTTTCCTTTTGTAGTAGGTAGGTGAGGCCTTTTGAGGCCTCACTGAGCAACTGAGGAACTTGACGGGATTCTCCAACAGGCTGTTTGACAGTTTGGACAAGGATATCTGGGGCTAAGGATAACGCATCTTAACCAAATACGTGATGGAGGTGGTCTGCAGTATGAAATAGTCACCTGCATGAGGAGAAACATCCTTCATGATTTCTTCCGCTCTCAAACGAAGGCCTAAGTAGAACCAGGAAACGATGTAAAGATCTGACACCGCTCACAGTGGATAAACCAAGGAATTAAGTGATCTATATGAAAAACGAGAAGGTTCCATAGCTAAATTCCATAACCGTAGAGTTCCTTACAGAGTGTTGAACATGCTGAACGGGTAACTCAACAAGATGGATTTATCGACGAATTGGAAGAAGGCGAGGGTGGTGTTGCTACCGAAAAAGGGAAAAATCAGGCGTTCAACCACCGAACAATACGTCTCTTGGATGCAATAGCGGAACTGTGCATGATACTCTTGGATGCAGTTGCTTAACTGTGCGTTATGCTCTTGGTTAAAATATTGGAATATTTCCTACAATGAAACATTGCAGATCCATAAGCAGTCATGTGATCAGGTGACCTTCTTTTCGTAGTGGAGGGCAAATATTAGTTTGATCAAGGTGTGAGAATTGAGAGGGCGCTCGGAATGGCCAGAGAGCGGAGGAAGATGAGGGTTCCAGAGATTGACACACATCAGATGCTGGTTGTGAAAGGGCATGGAAAGGTAGATAAACTTCATGTTACAATAGGTAATGCTGTAATAGAAGCATCAAAAGAGATACGATACTCAGATGTATATTTCCGGAAAAATTTGAACTGCAACTTCCGTGTTGAATACATTAGGAATAGTGCACTAGAAAAAGTGTATGCTGTGTCTAATGATGTGTGAAGTCATTCACGGTTTTATAATATACGTCGCCTCAGTAGGGCAAAAAACATTGAAAAGAAAGAACTAGAGTTCTGATGGTTGAACTCTAAATGTGATTGACGAAATCTCTTCACTATAATGTATGCATGGTACGGTATCATCTTCCAACCATATTCCTTCAAAAATGAGCAAAGCCCTACCGCTAATGTGAATGGTGAGTGCCACTGTGATAAGCTTAATGAAATTTTTTCATGAAATGATGAAATCGATATTTATTCTCAAGCATACCCTGAAGAAGATATTCATGGTTGTACAATCTTAGAAAATGGTTTGGAGAGACTTCAGTGTAGTTCTTCAGCTAACAAAATAAAACTTTTCATGCTGATTGCCAACCTCCCGAGCGGATAGGGCACACCGAAGAAGAAAAATACGTAGCTGGACCGACGATGTTTTTATTGAGAGTATTAGAGTATTTTCTTGGAGTTATGTTAAGTGGGAGGTTTTTGCTAACAATCGCTAAACTTTTGATGAAAAGGAGGCCAACATTTACATTTTACAGCTCAAAAGCTGTATTATCGGTCAAAACGCTGCACTTGTGAAGTGGAGTAAGCAGACAGAACAAAGCATACAAAGCTTAGATCATAATTTTAATGAAATAGTACTTAAAACATATAATAAAACTTGATATTATAAAAAAGTTTTGCAGTAAAATCGCTATCGTTTTATTTCAATTTCAAACTCTTCCCCAAACCGATTATTTGTTTTAGGAATGCCTGCTGGTATTTTCGTACGTATCGATCAATATAACAGTGAATCGGAGAGTTTTGGTATTGGTTTTATTCCTTAGCCTCAGGGAAAGGTTCTGGGAATATTTTCACATTTTTTTCCTCTTTGTCCTCTTTTCTTTGAACTGAATTTGTGTAATGCAAGTATCTTACACAATGTTGAATATCCACGTGATTTTGATGTTGATCAGATTCTTATTAGAAGGGCTAGATTTAGATCGCACGATCATAGGTCATAGCACTAATACAATAATTTGTTATGAACTAGGCGAAATTTTTGCCTATTTCTCCATCTGACGCTCTACAAATTTGAACACAAATGAAAATTCAC
This sequence comes from Megalocaria dilatata, assembly GCA_034642435.1. NCBI lineage: Eukaryota > Metazoa > Arthropoda > Insecta > Coleoptera > Coccinellidae > Megalocaria > Megalocaria dilatata. Next base: position 96,262,434 of record CM067854.1, on the reverse strand, counting down.
ATATGAGCATAACCCGAATATAAAATTCTAAGTCATCCAATGCCGTTTAATGAAATTGATAGTTTGTCGAATGCTCCAATTCGAACAGCTCAAAAAATTATTAACATATGTAGAAAAAAAAAACGTAGATGAAAGGTTTTTTCGAAATGTTGTAAAATATTTAAGTGATATATTGCAAAAATTGTTGAGTATATGCATTTTGAATTTGTCAAGTAAGATATTAATGAATTCAAATTCATATTTTTACTACTTGGTTGGAAAAGGTTCTTTTCAACTAAAATATTACAATGTTTCGAGATGAAAATATAGGATTTAGACAGAATATTAAAGGACACACACCATAACGGAACAAAATTTTTTTGAAAGACCCATCGGAGATCTATTATTCATTATAATGAGAATACCTTCTGAGCTTCATGTTAAGCCATCAAGTTTTCCTAAGGGTATATCTTATTGACTCGCATTTTATAATACCAGCTGAAGAGTGCTAATATTAAAATTATTTTTAATACTATAACAATTGAATAAAATTTATAGGATCAACACACGTACACGTTAGTTGGTGATGAGAAAGAAGAAAATTTTCAATAAATATCAAAGCACATATTCAAATCCTAATTCACAAGATAAGTGTTAGTCATCCAACGCATTCGAAACATACAGTATTTTCACTCGAGACATTCGATTGTTGGTTGATGCACTCAGAAAGTGCTTTCGAAGTATTTGTTGTTCCTGTCGATAAAAGAGCTACATATTCATTACACTTTATGATGCCAGAGGCGTACAACATTCTTTCTGATAAATGGTCATCTGAAAATCCTAATGACATATCATATAATGATCTCCTTAAAGAAATGAGTAACCAATCTATGGAAAGTAGCGAAATCTTCAGATTTTTCCAGAGAAATCAAACATGATGGTGATAGTGTACAATTATCTTTGTTCCATAACGCAAAGCCACAATATGCAAATTTGGTGATTATACGAAGAAAGTCTTCGGGAATCAATTTGCTTTTGGTCTATGAACTCAAAACATTCAAAGGCATTTTCTGAAATTGTGAGATCTGGCCACACAGAGGGCCTTAGAAGTAGCAATCAGCATGGAAATATCGGTAAGAGACGCAGCTCAACCACATAGAAACAATGCAATTCCTTCAGTGAATATTTTCAAAAGTAAAAAAATCTTTAGAAAAATTTCTGGAGGCTTCTTCAAATTCTTTTGTCAATAATGAAAGTTCTAATCAGGGAAATTATTGCTACAGGTGCGGATCTCGTTCACACCTCGCAAATAAATATGAACACATTATTTATATATATATATATATATATATATATATATATATATATATATATATATATATCCCTACTATAATATTATAAATGCGAATGTAAGTTTGTTTGTTACGCTTTCACGCAAAAACTACTGAACCGATCATCATGAAACTTTGTACATATACTCTTGAAGGTATTAGAAGTAACATAGGGTACTTTATATTTAAAAAAAAAAATTTTTACGAAAGATAAAACAATTGTTTGTCAAAAAATCGTCAAATTTAGCTACTTCAGTAATGAAGTTTTACTATTATTATACCCTTACCCTTTATCTTTCATACTTATTTAATGACTCCACTGCGGGCGAAGCCGCGGGTAAAAAGCTAGTATATATATATATAAGTCGATGAAGGTTTTACCATGAAATAAACCAATGCGTTGCTCTGTAAAGAAGTTTTTTTATTATTACTAAGTATCAGGTTCACAAACACTTTTTATACAACGTATACAACATTTTAATACGCTTAAACATACCTGTAAAGAAGAAACTACAATTAAAGTCCATTTCTTAGGTTTCTTATTTCCAATATATTTAATTATTTTATATAGCCGCTTAGTTTCCAGTAAGATGCCACAATCAAGATGGCTGCCTTACGGTCGTGTCGTACATATGACATTCTTTTAGTATCGTTCCGACCGAGCGTAGCGCGCCAAAATCAAAATAACTGAGAGAATGATAATTTATTATCATTACATCTTTCCCCACAAAGGAGAAAATTTTCCATAAAATTTTCAAGCTGTAACAGCTATAGTAGTTTACGGCTTGTAGTTATAATATGTTAACGTACATTAAAGAGACTTATATCTATCTATCTATTTGTTTTATCTATCTATCTATTTTGATAGTTTCTACTATATTACTTATAGTTTATGTAGGTACCGGTGTGAGTTTTGTAATATGGAATATATTTGACTCTGACTTTTTGTGTCCTGTGTTTATTCTATACATTGAATTTGAAATTCTTTCAATGATTTGAAATGGTCCAATTTTTAACTCATCTGATTTGTTTCTGTTCAATTTATTTCCATTCTCTACATACACCATATCCCCTGTTTTAAAGTCATAATGTGTTCTATTTTTATCAAATATTTGTTTGTTGTAGTTATGAGATTTTATAGAATTATCTAAGGCAGTTTGTTCATCTTTCATCAATTCAATAATTGTTTTATCTTTTTTTAATTCCTCTGGCAGTAAGGAAACATTCGTTCCATCTAATAGGTACTTAGGTGCAAAGCCTGTAACTGTATGTTCTGTGTTATTATAGCTATCTATACAGTTATGTGCAATGGTTGTCCATGCAATTTTTTTGTTATTTTCATTTATTTTACATCTTATTTTATTGACAATCGTTTGATTTAACCTCTCATTTAAACCATTGGAATACGGTGCATTTACTGCAGTAAATATTATTGGTATTGACTTTTCAGCCAAATATGTTTTAAATTCTTTTGAGTTAATCCCGGGATATTGATCTGTAAGAAGCAATCCTATTGAATCTGGATCTGGCACAATATTGATTAATTTAATAAAGTCATTAGCATTTTGTGTTTTTGAGGTAAGAATAAAGCATGTCGGGTGAAGTGATCTACTAGAAGGTGTAAGTATCGTTTTGTAGATCGTGAGCCTCCAAAACCCCCTATTGTATCTATAGAGACTATTTCTAAAGGTTTTGTTGCAGGTCCTAAATGTGACATTAATCCATATTTATCATGTCCACTTGTTTTATTCTTAATACATATCTCACAACTATTACAATATTTTTTTATGTTCATTGTCAAGTTCTTAGCTGTATATAACCTACCAATTATTTTTTGCATTTGTTTTTCACCTAAATGACACATAAGTATATGTATTTCGCTAATGAGTTTTTTACTGAAGTTCTGTGATAATATAATTTTTTCTTGCTTTCTAAACTTTTTATAATAAATTATATCTCTTGTTATTAATTGTGATTTAATGTTATGTATTTCCTCATTGTGATTTTGATCTGTTATAATATCATTTAATTTTATCATATTTACTATTTTTAATTGTTCATCTTTATTATCATTTGTGTCAAATACTGGATTCCTACTTAGACAGTCCTCTTCTACGTTTCCTTTTCCTGGAGTGTATTTTATTTTAAAGTCATACTGTGACAAGTAATAAGTTAAATCACCTAAGTCATCGTCTGTTCGAGATTTAATGTTTAAATTTTCTAAGGGTTTGTGGTCAGTGTATACCGTGAAAGATCTACCTATGAGCCAGTATTGCCAAAATTTAATGGCTTCTTTTATAGCTAGGCATTCCAAATATATTGCTTTTTTCTTTTTTTGAGCTTCATTTAATTTTTTAGAGAAAAATGCTACCGGCTTATCTTTTCCATTTGGTTGAGTTTGTTTTAACACAGCCCCTATACCTTCCAATGATGCATCTGTGTGAATATTTATTGGTAAATTTTGATCAAATATCTCTAATATTGGTTGTGAGCACAATAAGTTTTTTACATTTACAAAAGATTTTTGACAAGCTGGAGTCCAAATAAATTTCTGATTTTTTCTGAGTAAGCAATGAAGAGGTTCTAAAAGTATCGTACTTTGTGGTATGTATTCGTGATAGAAATTAATTTTACCTAAAAATTGTCTTACATTTTTTTGAGTTTTTGGTATTGGGAAATCTTCTATTGCTACTAAGTTGTCTCTTACAGGCCGTACTGTATTATTATATATCACATGGCCAAGGTACTTTACAGAATCTGAGGCAAATGTACATTTTGTAAATTTTAACCTAAGGCCCTCACTCTTTATGGCTTCTAATAGTAACTTTAAATGATCAATATGCTCCGAAAAACTCTTAGAAAATACTAAAATGTCATCGATATAATTAACAGTAAAGTCAGTGAGCCTATGTTTTCTCAATATATTACCTAGTATGCGTTGAAAAATAGCACTTGATGTTTTCAGTCCGTAGGGAAGGCATGTCCACTGAAAGTGGCCGTTTTGTGTAACAAAGGCTGTCTTTTTGCTGTCTTCAACTCTAAGCGGGATTGACCAGAAGGCTGAATTAATATCTAAAGTTGTGAAATATCTTGAGTTTCTTGTCTTGATTACCAAGTCTTCTATTAGAGGGAATGGTTGAGCTTGCGGAACGACTATTTTATTTAGATCTCTAAAGTCAATGCACAGTCTAGACTTCCTGTTGTCTTCTTTCTTAAAAGCCAGGGTTACCGGTGCTGCAAAGGGACTATAAGATTCTTCGATGAGGTTTTTATTAAGTAATTTTGCTACCTGTTCTTCTATTTCCTTTTTGTCTTCAAGTGAACATCTATGAGGTCTTTTACTACAGTATTTGTCTACGAGTAGATCAATACGTGCTTCATATTCTCTGACAGTACCGATGTCATATTTATCTTTTGCTAATATTGTTTTGTAAGTGTCTATTAAATTATATATTTGTAATTGTTGTTGGTTATTTGAATTACCTATTTTTATCTTGAAATCTTCTTCTTTTATATGTTCATTAAAGTTTATGGAGTGAGGGTCTCCCTTCCTTTTTTGATATTCTATAGAGTCTTTAGTTACTTTGCCCTTTATTTCTACTCCTATTTGTGCGATTTTGAGATCTTTATCTTGAATCAGTCTAAATTGTTTTATAATATCTAGTCCAATTAAGAAATCGTATTTGAAATCTTCTCCATCAATTATGTAGACCTCAGCTTTTTCTTCCATATCGAAAATCTTTATTGTAAGAGTTGTCAAACCAATAGTCTTTTTAACACCATTAATTGTTATTAAATTATCATTATTTATGTAATTATTTTCTTTGAATTTCAACAATTTGGAATTTATTATAGATACGTTTGAACCAGAGTAATATATTCCAAATATTTCTAATGTTGAGTTTATTAATAGTTTAACTTTAATTAATGGTGTTACTATTCGTTTTTTGTATCACTATTAATGAATTCTACATCAATAACAGAATTATTTACGGTTCTGCTATTATTTCTCTTCAGGTTATGCAAGTCCGTCTGTTTGAACCAGCAATTTTTTCTGAATGGTACCGAGTACCTTCATTCAAGTTTTCACATGTTTTACATGGCTTTTTGTCTGATTTTCCTTTTGGTTCATAATGATATTTCTTTTTGTTAATGTAATTCTTTTTATTCACAGAATGTTCATGTTTTCCGATTTCATTGTATAGGTATGATGTTGATTTTACATTACTTTTATCAATTTTTTCCATCACATAGTCTGGCAAACCAATTACAATGAGATATATCATTGTTTGTATGTCAATGTCTTTGTTAACCTCTAATAATAATCTTTCCTTTTTAGTGGCATATTCCAATAATGATCCAGTTTGAAATCGATATGTGAATGCATATTTAGCTTGAGACCAACCTTTATTTCCATACGTCTCACAGAAGATGTCCTTCCATACTGCCCATTGTGAATTAACTGTTAATTTTATTATCATACTATGATACCAATCCAGGTACTGTTTATCTAGAAGGTGTTTTAAAATCTCTATTTTTTCCTTATCCTGTAGAATCTCAAATCGCTTACATTCACTCTCAAATTCAAAAATCCATTGTCCAGCGTCCAATGTTTTAGGAGAAAATTTTTCGATTACATATCTGTCAGCAATTTTTCCTAAATTCTTTTTTTCTATTGAACTTACATTACTTTCATAACTAATCAGTGAATGCTTTGTATCATGTGTTGTAATTTCTGCTAAATACTGATTTTCAAACTGTAGATTGTCTCCTTCGTCTAAGTAAATTTTTCTAAGATCTGTACTAAGAGGGATCCATATCGCCCTTGTTTGGTGTCTTTTTTTAAGAGAATTTTTGATTTTCGTATAGATTTCCGAAGACGTAATAACAGAATGCTTATTTACAGGTTTTAATTCATCTGGGATTTCATAGACGCATCCATGTGGAGTCTCAATAGAGGTTATGCATATCATGTTTGATTTTCCATCGTTCGACCCCAAAACAGTGTTTTAAATCGTAGTTTATCCATTTTCCACTACTGATTTCAACTAGAATTGTCGTTTTATAAGTCGATGGAGGTTTTACCATGAAATAAACCAATGCGTTGCTCTGTAAAGAAGTTTTTTTATTATTACTAAGTATCAGGTTTACAAACACTTTTTATACAACGTATACAACATTTTAATACGCTTAAACATACCTGTAAAGAAGAAACGACAATTAAAGTCTATTTCTTAGGTTTCTTATTTCCAATATATTCAATTATTTTATATAGCCACTTAGTTTTCAGTAAGATGCCACAATCAAGATGGCTGCCTTACGGTCGTGTCGTACATATGACATTCTATTAGTATCGTTCGTTTCCGACCGAGCGTAGCGCGCCAAAATCAAAATAACTGAGAGAATGATAATTTATTATCATTACATATATATATAAATAATGTGTTCATATTTATTTGCGAGGTGTGAACGAGATCCGCACATGTAGCAATAATTTCCCTAATTAGAACTTTCATTATTGACAAAAGAATTTGAAGAAGCCTCCAGAAATTTTTCTAAAGATTTTTTTACTTTTGAAAATATATATATATATATATATATATATATATATATATATATATATATCCATAACTTGCTTTAAATGTCAGTTCAAGGGTCATCTGACGAATGTATGTTTGAAAGACAGAAATACAGAACGTACAAATACAAATCAAATTCATGAAATTTTAGCCATACAATTCGAACATGTAAGTTTCAAGGGAAGTTTCATGATTCAAATGAGAGCTGAAAATGAATTCCTTGATTTTAAAGTAGATAATGGAGCTGCCGTGAGTATTATCAGCCATTCAATATTCAGAAAGATTTTTCAAAATTTATATATTCCTAAAACTGATCTGAAACTTGTAACATATTCTGGAAAGAATTAGATGTTGTTGGCTTTTCAGAGGTGAAATGATTCTACGGAGGTTAGCAGAAAATTTAGAATTTGTACATCGTAAATTCAGATAGGAAACATATGTAAGGTGTTTAAAGCATAAGACAGTTGAATATTGAGTAAAATAATGTTACTCAAATTAGCAGTGATAATACAATAGAGAAAATTTTACAGAAATATCCAATTGTTTTGGAAAAGTCAAAGGGCAATAACTAATATTCAGGCATTCCTTCAATAAGAAAACAAGTACCTGTACTCGTTCGTGCTAAGAAATTCCCATATGCCTCACAGTCTCAAGTTGAAGCAGAATCATCAAATTTAGAGAATGAGGAAACTTTGGTCAAAGTTAAACAATCGAAGTCATCGTTTCATTTGTGAAAGCTAATGAGAAATTACATATTTGAGGAAATTTTAAAATAATTTTAAACCCTTCTACAGAAATTTTTTTTCAATTATGGCAGGAGGTGGTGAATTCACAAAATTTGATTTATAATAAGCATACCTACAACTCGAATCACATCCTTATCAGAAATTTGTAAGACTTTGTATCCATATTGTTCTTTGCCAGTGTACTCGATGAATGCATGGGATTGCTAGTGACGAGCCATTTAACTACGGAAAATCGAAAATTTAATCGAGGGCATACCTGAGCTTTCAATTTTTATAGATGATGCAATAAATATAGCACCAGACGATCCTACTCATTTCCAAAGATTGAATGAAGTTTTATTCAGACTGAATGCAAAAACACCCACAAATAAAACTGAAGTCGGAGCTGTCACTGGTCTAATTAATCACTATGTAACAATCCTAAATAATTGTGTTCAAAATATTCTGAAAGGAAACTTACTCATTTCAATCCACAGTTACCTTCAGTTTAAGCTAATGCCAGTTGATATGCGGTATGGGCTGTGATTTCACATGTTTATCGGAATGGTATAGAAAAGCCTTTACAATTTGCCTCACAAGTTTTGTCTTCGGTACAATAGAGATATTCTGAAATTATGGAAGATAACTGTATAGTTTTAGAAGTTAAAAAATTATTTTACTATTTATATGGTAGACTTGGTTACAAATCATAAGCCTCTTGTTCAAATATTTTCACCAGCAAAACATTTACCAACTTCAACTACCACAAAAAAATGTTGCATTCTTGTGCATTATTTCTTCAAACCCTTCAATATGACGCTAAATACAAACATACAAAAGAACACTCTAATGCTGATGCACTGTCGAGATTGCCGACAAATTCAAAAATGTCTATTTTGGTTGATGAACCAGACGCCCTCGAGGCTTTTTAAATTAAAAGCATAGCAATTACTTCCGAAGAACTCAGGGAGAAATCAGTGAAAGATGGAGGTTGCAAGTGTCTGCGTTTTGAAAAACCCATTCCGAAACAATATTGTTTCAACGTGGATCAGTCTGAATTTTCTCAACAGCAAGAAAGTTTGTTTCGAGAACAAACTCTAGTGATACCTAATAGTTTACGCAAAAATGTTTCAGATGAACTTCACTCGGTACATTCATGTATAGTTGAAACTATGTAAGTAGCTAGAAGTTACTGTTCGTGGTCTGGAATTTCCGATGATATACAGAATTTAGTGAAGAAATACACAGAGTGTAGTAAATATAAAAATGAAATGAGTAAATATATAACTGATTTGCGTCTTCTTTAGTGTGGCATTCTCAGCAACAAGAATTTCATTACTTTAAATATTTCGTTAGCTCAAAAGTTAGTAACAATGGTAGTTAGTTTAGATTACGTAAACTCTATTCTTCAGTAATATCATGTCATCTCATATAGAGTTCAAGCAAAAAGAAAACATTATTTTCATAAAGCTTTTGTATATTCGCCAATCCCAAATACTTGTTTTTTACATTTACGAATTTGTAGAATTATAATAACACACAAGATATGTAGTGAAATTAGATGGAGTAGTCTGGTACTTTGCTGATTTCAAATAGAAATAGGAACTCGCTTTTTTACTTTCAATTTTTATCTTGAAGGTACACAATGACTAGAGTTCCATAGTATAACTACATTTCCAAACTGTAAATTACCTGCTTTGTCTAATACTTTTATAATGAGCAATATTCACTTCCTTGAGAACTTCTAGAAGTGGCGAATTCCACAGGTCGTCCTGTTCATTTAGAATATTCATTTTAAAGTTATTGAGTTACTTAAAGAGCTCTTTTGATCCGAAGATGGGCAGTATTTTGCCCTTCATTCAAGAATCAGAAACATTATTGAATGTAAGCAAAATATTTTTACAGGCCAATTTTGGCTTCCCAGAATTTAATAACCTTGATCCGGATCCGAACGGTTAAAAACTGAATATCTTGGAATCATTAGGGTACTGCAATAACCGAGCAAAAAACCTACAGATGAATAGACCGACTTCTAGTATTTACCGCTTCTGGAAGTTCTCAAGAAAATAAACATTCCACATTAGACACAATCCATAATTAGCAGCATAAAAATGTGTAACACTACGAAACTCAAGAAACTGTTCAGATATGTTTTCCAAGTTCAGGATACATACAGGTGAAAGCCAAAAGAATTATCCATCAGTAAATAACAATAGAAAGTACAGGAAAAAACTGAATCCTATAGATTATATTTGATATTTCGTGTTTTATTCTGTAACTCCTAGATATTCTGTAAGACCCCTCAAAATCCATGTGAGATTAAACATGAAGTTATGGATAAACATAATCAGTTGAAGGTAATTCTCAGAGACATTTTCTTAAAAAATATAATGTCACGGAAGAAACATCTAACAGTTGAAATAATAATACATCCTGGAAATTCCAGAAATTTTCAGTGTAACAACCAATTTGTATTACAAACAGAACTGGTGAAACTGTTGAATATTTTATTAGCTCAAACTCCTTACTTATGAAATTTCGTACAGATCGGCCGAATGAAGATATTTGAACTAAGTATTTCTCGTGTATCTCCCATGAACTTGGCAAAAATTAAAGATATTGAGACAGGACAATTTTAATAATTGCTCATTATCCTGCACCTGTTTTGATCCTCCATTAACTTTGTTGCAAATGGAGATTAAAAAAAGAAGTTATTCACAAAAGTTGTGCGAAATCAACTGATTTTTTCAAAATGAATCCACAAAATGGAATACGTACAGGGTGGACAAGATATTGAGTACAACTTCATTTTTCAAATGGATGTTTTCCTGTTTTTGGTTCGCTCTTTCTCTCCCGATTACAAAAATAAATGCATGTATCGGTCTATCTCTCGTGTTTTGAGGATTACAGAGTCTCAAATTCGAAGAAACCTGTCATGCTCAGTAATCGGTTGTCAAGTGATAGGCTGTTATAAATCAATAAACGACACTGCTAACAATATGGCACACGTTGCTATTCAATGAAATCATTTATTAAATATACATTACACAAAAGCTGAAAAAAATCTGAATCAAATTCAACAAATTTATGCATACAAATATATCATTACTAATATAATAAATCTATCGGATATTTTAAGTGGAGAACAATAAAAACAGGAAAACTTAAAGGAGATAATATATTGCGTTACAACCAAATCATCCAATTCCAAGTGAAAATATATTTAATAATACTTAAAACCTTGTAAATGATTCGAAAAATTTTTAGAGAAAGATACAGGAGTAAGGAATGGGAATCAAGAACTCGACATTGTTAAGTATTTATGGTGGTATGAAATGAACAGTCACAACTAATGAAATTGTTCGAAATGGGCACCAGTATTCAACATACATAGTTCATATCGTTTTTCAATGTTGGTTAGACTATTTGGGATGACATTATTATAGTTCTGAATTAGTCCACAAATTAATGCTTCAATCTTATTTCTAATGATCTCAACACTTTCATTATTATCAGAGTAAATTTGTTCATTCAGGAACGGCCCTAAAAATGTGTGCAATGTTGTTGGATCGGGACTATTCGATGGCTATGAAATAGGTGCACCATAATCGATCCAGAGATCCAATTGACCATTCAAATGTTCTCGAACTTCCATATCTGTGCGCGGGGGTGCTCTGTCCTGTTGCCAATACACACACAATGTCACACCAAACGTTAATAGGCTTTCCAGATTTTCTAATTTGAAATACTTTGCGTTGTCTTCGATTTTTGTTTTCCTGAGACTGTCAATTTTTTCTGTCGAACACGCCTTCTGTGGAAAACGATGATCTATATGTTGACATTATAAAATTTGATGAATTAGGATCTTCCACCTTTTGCAGCATATGTTGTGAGTATTCTACCCGTTTTCGTGTCTGGTCTTCTTTGAGGAGTTGTGCTGGCAGTAATTTATATGGCCTATAATTATTTTTTTCTAATACTCTATGAATCTTCGAATAGCTTATTGCAAGTTCACGTGATGCTTCCTTTAATCCATTTACTGGATTCTCTAAAACAATACCTTTGAAGTTGTGTGGTTGATTCCAAATTCAATATAATATATACTCAAATTTCAGCATTTATCAACAATTAATTATAGTAACATTACCTTAAAAAAAATCAATATGTCGAGATCTTGTTTCTAATTGCGTGAGACGCTAAGACTTCCTTCTCTTGAAACTTCCAGAATTTCTTACATGGTTGTAAGTATTAAGGAATGTATTTCCACTTGGAATAGGATCACCTGGATGTAATGCAATATCATATCTCCTGGCAGCTTTCTGGCTTTTATTGTTCTTCAAATACGGTGAAAATTTTTCAAAATTTTCCGTTTGTGTATAATGCATATTTCAGAAATAATTTTTTGGAATATCACGTGTATTATATTGTTAGCAATGGCGTTTGTTGATTTATCACAGCCTACTACTTGACAACCGATTGATGAGCCTGCCAGATGGATCTTCGAACTCGAGATTCTGTGCTTCTCAAAATAAAAAAGATAGAGCATTACATGCAAAGAGATAGAGTATTCCATTATGTGGCATCATTTCGAAAAAAGTAGTTTAATGGGTACTAGTTTTGTGAATAACTTTTTCTGTATCTCCATTTGTTAGAGGAGGGGTTAAATTAAAGTGAAAATTCCGGTATATGAAAAGTGGTTTAAAAAAGTGGTTTCCTCATTCAACAATACAAAATCTGTTCAGTTTTATTTTTGTTACCCTGAAATATATAGATAGTAAATATTTTCACGAGAAAATATTTTACAATACGCAGATAATACTTTCAAATTTCTATGAGTTTGAGAGAGAAATGTTTTCTACCTATTCATATTTGAAAGGTTTTTCTTTTTATTACTTCATTCATTTCTCATTTTATAGAGCTGAAAAGAATTACTAGCAAATTGTTGATATATGGTGTTTTTGGAATTCATTATCTGTTTGTACTCGAGTAAAAAACAAGACTGATACAATTCTACTTTAAATAAAATAGTTTCGATATGAGTTCTAAATTTACTATTTTAGTCTTCACCCAGCTTGCCTCGGCAGTATAATATTTTCATCAGTTTTAGTTTGTTTTTTATGAGTCATCGTTCAGTCATAATTAGAACATGTTTACATGTTACCCTATCAAAATATTCAAAATTTTATATTATATATTTCAGGCGTTGGTTAAGTCAGAGGTTTCTTTTAAGTACGAACGAGCATTATTTGGCTGACCTGTAGGGGTAGATCAAGTCAGACCTAGCATTATTTGACGCTTTGTGAATCGAAAAAAAGGTATAACAAGAATTTCTGGTATGGTATAGGTTAACGGTTACAACTATGATGATTCGAAAGTTATAATTAATTCGTTGGCGGAACAATTTTCTTATATATAAAGAACGAATATCTCAAATGATTATAATCAATTTGATTTTACTCATTTTCTATCCTATATTGTACCTAGGATCACAGAAGGAGAGATTGGGTCTATTATGGAAAAGTTTTCTGGTGAAGTTACTACTGGTGACGACCAACTCTATGTCTTTTTAAGTGGAGAGACATTTCTACTCTAAGCCTACCCATCTTATCGTAATGAGAAGTTTACTTAGTTCTGCTTTTTCCAGTTTATAGAAAAAAGCATTGTCCCCATTTTCAAGAAGATTGATAGGTCCGACAATGAAAATTATAATTAGTTTTATGCATTTCATTCAGTCGGTCTTCAATTTTTTTGAAGATGGTTAATGTTCATCCCTTTATACGAAATTAAAAGAGGTCAAAAGTCTTCTGCATGTGTTCAACCGATGAAGACGTGTTTATCGTTATCGCCGTGTCAAAGAGTGTTCTAAGACAGTAATCAGCCACCGACTCCGGGAATAAAAACCCGGATTGATCGAGCTATTGCTAAACAATCGCTAATCCCGCTAATCCAGGTATTTCTCGAAATTTATTAAATTTCCATTTCATCACAATAAATAGAAATCAGAAAACTGAAACGAAAACGTTATCTATATTCAATCCAGATGACACATGGAGGAGATAAACGATGATAGCATCGAAGAAAACATGAGTTAAAGTTGTTTCCGATTGAATAGTTCAAATTTATGCGGATTATTATGGAGGACAGTTACAGAAACAATATCGGTGGGTGTAGAAAGTGTCCTTCAGTCGAGTAAGACTAGTTGTGAGTGATTTCATTTACCTTTTGATATACTAAATTCTTTCACCTAAAGAAATCAACAAACATAAACACTTACCTACCTTATCAGCTCGAGATAAACGAGCCGACAGGGTCGCTCACAGGAACACATGACGTGAATCATGGAAGAATCTATCGATACAGAGAACACTGTTTACAGTGGTTCTCAAAATGCATCATCCCAACAACAACTCTCTTACGCATCTGTCATCTCATCACCTAAGTTTCCAAGTAAGAAACAAGCTATAATTTTCAACTCTATTGACAACACCAAACTAGAAGAATACTTATTCGCTCTAGGAAAAATCATCCAACCAAAGCATATCATCTTCTCCTCAAGAATATCCAACAATCGTGTGTGCATTTACCTGTCAAGTGAGAAATTAGTCGAAGATTTCATAGTCAAACATAATGGACTGATAAACATCGGAAATTCATCCCTCCAAGCCAGAAAATTAATCAACCCTTACGAAAGACTAGTGATCTCAAATGTTTGCCCCTCTATTCCTCACTCCATCATCGAAGACGAAATACAAAAGCACTCCATCAATCTGATGGCCCCCATAACGTTTCTCAGAATAGGTACATCCAATCCAGAATTCAGACATATTCTAAGTTTCCGTAGACAATCATACATCTCATTGCAGCCGAACACCACCATTCCCGAGTCCATATTAGTAACCTTTGAAGAAACAACATATCGCATATTTTTATCACTCGATGACCATATCTGCTTCAAATGCAAACAAAATGGCCACATTTCATCTAAATGCCCCAACACAATAACACCTGCTCTAGACACCACAAACACAATCGCACAAACCCCAGCCAACCCTACATTTCTCCCAATTCCAACCGCTTCATCCAATCAACCTACAACAATGACATGCTCTAACATACCATCCGAAGATCCAAATGACTCGTCTAGCAAAACTCCTGGAAAAAGAACAGCTTCTGAAATCCTCACACCCCCCCCCTACTACTAAAGAAAGCCAAATTTTCTTGACTCCCACTCCTATCTCCTCCACGAAAAAAACCAAAACGGACTCAACATCCATTCAGAAGTTGATGGAACCCGCAAAGATTGTATTCCTGGATAGTAAAAAAACACATGTACTATCATTCGACGAGATCTCAGACTTCTTTGAAAATGTTCAAGGCTCACCAGATCCACTCAGTATAGCAAAAACATACACAGAAAATATAGATGGATTACTCGAACTGTTACAAGAAATATACCCCTACTTTACTGAAAAAAAGATGAAAAACAGATGCACAAAGATTAAAAATAGACTGAAAAATCAAATAGAACTACAAAGTGGAATAGAAGACAGTGACTCATCACTGGATCAATCTCGTTAAGCATTAAATTCAAATCAATACTACAGTGGAATATAGGTGGGTTCTTCACCCACCTGAACATGCTACAAAAAATTTTATCGGAATACAACCCAACAATTATCGCCCTACAAGAAACCCATTTCAAAAAGTCAAGTCACAAATTAAAAAATTATCAATGTTTTTCCAAAAATAGACAAAACGCTAACCATGCAAGCGGAGGCACGGCTATCTATGTACATAACGATTACGAGGCTACCAATATTACCCTACAAACGGATCTAGAAGCTGTTGCAATTACCATCAAAGGACCAAAGAAACTTCACATCTGCAGTATTTATATACCGCCCGACAACAACCCAGATACAACGATCATTAGAAATCTGCTACAACAAATTCCAACTCCTCATATTATTCTTGGCGACTTCAACGCTCACAACAGCATTTGGGGTTCACGGAAAAACACCCCCTTTGGACGCACCATCGAATCCATAATAAATACTTTCAACCTTGCCCTTCTCAACGATGGACAAGGTACTCGTTTCAATTCATGCACTGGAGAAACATCAGCCATAGATATTACACTTTGCGATTCCTTAACGGCTTCCTGCCTCCAATGGGAAGTTCTCCCGTACTTATATAATAGCGACCATTTCCCAATTTATCTCAGAAATACTTCCCACATGGAATCTCCTGCACCAATTTCCAAATGGCGCCTAAAAGATGCAAACTGGGATTTATTTTCTGAAATAATCAACGAAAATGTGAGACACTTCAATATTCACCACCACATAGATGCCAATGACTTTCTGCAAGAGTTCTCCGATATAATACTTCAAGCGGCTGAACAGTCCATTGGAAAATCAAGTTATAACAAAAAACACCCTGCCGTTCCCTGGTGGAACGAGGGCTGCGAAAGAACACATAGAGAATCCAAAGCAGCTCTGAACAGATATAGAAAGCAGAAAACCCAAGAAAACCATATTGAATTCAAACGAGTCCGAGCAAAGTCCCGCTTCATTTTCAAAAAAAGTCAAAAAGACTCCTGGATAAAATTCCTCTGAACCTCTGAACTAAATAACTCCACCCCTACTTCCACAGTCTGGAACATGATTAGAAGGATCAAAGGCAAGAGAACAACAAGAACTATACCATTTCTAGAATGGAAAAATACAAACATCTCGCATTCACAGGATATAGTTGAAGCATTAGCCGACCATTACGAAAAGTCCTCTAGTGATTCTATTTATACTAACCAGTTCCTGAACGAAATTAAAACAGCTGAATCGAAAAATATACCCCTTACAGACTCCATATCACCATTGAATATCTCAATAACTATGGAGGAACTACTAGATGCCTTGAATAACACAAAAAACACGTCACCTGGGCCTGACGATATCCCAATTTCTTTTCTTCAACATCTTCCAGCCAATGCTAAGAATATCCTCCTCGAACTACTCAACTTCATCTGGCAGAATAACTCCTTTCCAGTCCAATGGGCTAAGTCGATCATCATCCCAATACATAAACAGGGCAAACCTAAATATATTCCAGAATCATACAGACCGATTTCGCTCACGTGCTGCATGTGTAAAATTATGGAAAAAATCGTGAACAGAAGATTAACTTGGTACCTAGAAAAAGAAAACCTAATCACTAATGAGCAATGTGGTTTCCGAAAAGATCGCTCAACCCTAGACAACCTCGTTTCACTAGAATCCGAAATTCATGAAGCATTTGCCTGTAAACAAGACTGCATTGCAATCTTCTTCGATATAAATAAAGCTTTTGACTCAGTATGGCGCTTTGATATCCTCAGAACACTTAAAAGATGGTCGATAAATGGCAATATCCTGAAATTCATCAGCAATTTCCTCAAATGTCGTTACTTCCAAGTTAGGGTTGATGGTCACTTATCTGAACCAAGACGTCAACAAAACGGAATTCCACAAGGTTCTAACTTAAGTGCGACACTTTTTCTTGTAGCGATAAATACTCTAATACAGTCATGTCAATCTCCGGTCAAAGCAAAATTGTATGCAGACGACTTAGTAATTTATGCCAGGGGAAAAAACTCATCTTCGATCCAGAACTACTTGCAGAGAGTATTGAATAACCTTGGGGATTGGTCAAACACAACAGGATTACAATTTTCCGCCAATAAAACAAAAATTGTACACTTTTCCAAAAAAAGAACAACACAACACCCAGTACTGAAACTGAACGATGAACCTCTTGAGTATATAGATAGCAAACGCTTCCTCGGAATGGTATTCGACTGTAAACTTTCATGGAAATCTCACATCCACTCTCTCCGCCAATCATGCCAAGCTGGTCTGAGTATCATGAAATCCGTATCCCATACGTTGTGGGGAGCAGACTTTTTCACATTAATGATGATATACAAATCCCTTATTCGCTCTAAGCTCGACTACGGCTCCATAGTATACAATTCAGCACAAAAAAACACACTGAAAGAACTCGATGTAATTCACAACACAGCAATGCTTTTAGCATTGGGAGCATACTACACCAGTCCCATTGAGAGCCTTAATTGTGAAGCTGGAGAACCATTCCTAACGGAACGTAGACGTTATCTCACACTGCTGTATGTCACAAGGATATCAGCGCATCCATCCAATCCAGCGCATCGGAATGTCTTTGCAACCAGATTTCAAGAAACTTTCAATCATAGAAAAAGAATTGATCTTCCATTCTATGAAAGGCTGAATCGTACCCAGGCCAACCTGAATTTCAAAATACCCACAACGATTCATAAGTCCGAAATCGATTCCCCACCCCCATGGACAATTCCTCTTCCACCAATCATTACAAATCTGTGCAGCAAGAAAAAATCCGAAATCCATCCATTCATATTAAGAAAACTTTTCTTAGAGAACAGAGAACCTTTTCAAAATTATCAGCTTATCTATACCGACGCGTCTCGTTCCATTAGTAGCGTTGGTGCAGCATTCACAACAGGTCAAAAAAATGCCAAATTCAAACTCCCTCTCCTTACTTCAGTCTACACCGCCGAACTGACGGCAATCCATGAAGCCCTAAAATATGTCGACCAACAAAACATTCCACGGTGTCTCATTATAACCGATTCCTTGAGTGCCATAACTGCATTGTCCCAACTCTACCCCAGACATCCAATTCTCATAAGAATTAAAACCACACTCAACACCATCCATGAAAAGAACATAAAAATTCAGCTGATGTGGGCACCATCACACGTAGGCATAGAAGGAAATGAGAAAGCCGATAGTTTAGCCAAAGAAGCTGTATCGTGTACACAGGCAAGAAGACTAACAGGAATTGTCCACACAGATCTGAAGGAAATCCTAAGAAACAAAATTACATCCAAATGGCAAACACAATGGGACAACTCTACATCAAAGCTGAGGGAGGTGAAACCATACGTTCTTCTATGGAAATCATTCCCATCGAAACGGAAAATTCAAACGGTTCTTTCACGATTAAGACTTGGACATACACGGTTAACTCACAGTTACATAATGTCTCAAGAAGATGTACCAAAGTGTAGTGTATGTGATGAAAACCTAAGCGTAAAACATTTCTTGATTGAGTGTCCGCTATACGATAACGAGAGGGGTAAATATCATCTTGGAAACGACCTCAAGCAAATACTTGGTGAAACATCAAACCATGAAAACCTACTCAGTTTCCTCAACGACATAGACATTCTTTGTGAAATATAAAGTGTAATATACCAATCATTCTGTATGTGTCAATTAACGTAAGATATTATGTAAATCATGCCACGATCGTCTTCAGCTAATAACCCTTAGTGGTTGATGCTTAACTTAATAAAAAAAAAATAAATAAAAAAAATTATAATTCCTCTACTATATAATTTCGAAAAAGGAAGCATTATATAAAATAATTTTTTACAGTGTTCAGACCCATTTATCTACAAGGCAGCATTACTTCATTAGAGATATACAATTACCAATTTGGCTACGTTATCACAATTTATTACTGTTCCTGAATGATGACGGTCAGATTGATGTGATATATGCCAATTTTTCGAGAGCATTCAATTCATGGAATTCTGTTCAGCAAACTGTGTTCACTTGATTTCAGCTCTGCTTATTTGAAGCTGATTTGTTTCTATTTTACTAGTAGAATGTATACTATAATCTGTTGAGTTCGTTGAAAAGCATGACCTTCGCGAATGCTGATGATTTTAATCTATTCTTGAAAATACGTGGAATAAGTGATTTGAGACTGCTTCAGTCCAGCCTGCAATTCGTCGGGGATTAGTGTTTAGGGAATGGGCTGTACACTGAATATATAATATCAAACTGTTTCTAGATGACTCTAACTGGAAGATTGCAGGCTCTGGTTAGCAATTACTTCATTGTAAACCACTTTTTTACCTGTGTAGTTCAAATACTTGATCTTGGTATTCTATTTAACATCACATTGCGTTTTTCATCCTACCTCCGCCTGTAGAACTCTTTATTTTGTTTTCACATACTCCAGAGAGTTTGATGATTTGGAGGCTCTGAAAAATCTTTACTTCACTATCGCTGTAACTAACTTAGAGTAGAGGTGACTCATTTTGTTTCTCAAGTAAAACTATCATCTGAATTCACTGGAGCGAATTCACAGCAAGTTCTTTACGTAAATCTAATTCCGACAATCCGGCATATATCCTGAACGCGAAGCTAATCTTTCCTCCATTAAGAGAGAAATGCGGGTTTTGTCGTTAGCCGAAAGACACGAAAAGTATGCTAGGTTGGACCAGAGGTTGCTAAAGGATCAAATTGACTCCTTTTATTTTTTGTCAAGAACAAACATTACCATTCCAAGAATAGCTGCTAGTCCTGTTATTATTTGTCATCTGCCAACACCTCGTACAAACAATTGGAGCGGGCACCTGTATAGCGTATATCTACGAGTGCAAATGGACTTAGAATGAACATATTTGTTTGAGGGCGGAAATTACATGTTACCGGTTTTGGAATCTTTTTCGTTAATCTTATTAATTTTTAAGGTATGGATCAGTTCTCTTTTACCTTATATTATCTTTTTTTTGGAGTTTTTGTGGAAATGTAAAAATGTTATCCAGTAATGGGAAATATTTTTGTGTGATGAGTAAAAGAAAATTATTACTATCATTTTTTGATACCTGACATTTCGCTTATTACTTTATCATCGGACAACTGAATATTAGTATGATTTTTAAAAAATTATCGATTTTTGACCCAGTTATACTGAAAATGTATATTGATGAATTATATAATCCGTAAGACCTCTGTGTTTGATCGAAATTTCGATAATTTTACGAAGGTGTCTCCTTAGTCATATCCAACTGTGAGTTAATCGGATAATTTATTCACTCATTCTTCGAAATTCAACACCCTGGTTATTAAGACACGGAAATCAAAGCAATTCTCCAATATAAACCAAACCTGGTGTTTTCCACGGTAAACCTATACATTTACCACATTGTATTACGAACACTGGTTTTTAGATCGTCAGTTAGAATCAATTCATTGGAATTAACAAAATAATGCAATAAACTAATTCCGGTACTTGGAATGTCATATTTTCGCAAGTTTCAACGTGCCCAATTATAAATGAAAGTTACTGAATCGAATATTACGAAAATCAACCGTGTGTATATGCTCTATATCCCTTCTAAAGGCTCAAAACGTATTTACAATGTTTAATCTTCGAATTCGGTCGGAAACCACTCAGCGCTTACCTCGAGATTCATCTTCATGTAGGCATTTAATCGCTTCCTCCAGGAAATCCCCTCATCGTATTCCTATAAGGCGAGATTATAAGCCTCCCAGTTTACTTGGGGCTCCAATTAGTCTATCATTTACGCAAAATAATTCCTTCGCTAAAACTCAAAACCACCCATCAGTTTCAGAAGCACAACCAATCTTCTTGTATGATAACTGTTTCAGTTCATCTTATGATGATATAGAAATCAATGCGAACTCTACATATTTTCTAGACTCTTCGTTTATATCTATCTCTCAACTATACATCTTCTTATCTCAGATTTTTTTTATTTCTATAATGTTTCAGAAAACTGTTTTCTTCTCGTCATAAAAACTAGGAGTGATTTGAATAGTTTTACTAGTTTTTTTGCTATCTGAAGAAGGAAGTTGAGAATGTATCTCTAGAAATTCTATTATTCAATAATGATCACTTCAGCTATTTCATTTTTTCTCTGGAATGTACTTCTTCATGAGTAATCAGCATTACAAGAGAAAGGCTGACAATTGTATGCCCTGAATGTACAAGTTATCTCATTATAACTGGCAAAACTATAAAAAACTATCAACCATGACTCTCATTTAGTTCGATAAAGAAATGGTTCGAAAATGTGATCATTAAGTCAAAACTGTGGTTAAAATTGTATTATTTCAAATGAAATTTGCTATTCGGATAGAAATATCATATTTATATACAAATAAATAATATGAGAAAAACAAATGTTAACTTCCGCTATTTTATTGATTTACTCGACAATTGTTTCGTCATACCATAACTTCATCAGGTGAGTATTTAAACTGAGGTATATAATGCAAAACATGACCTTAAACACACAGCTCTGGTACAAAAAATAGAGGGGTGGAAAGAGATGGTATACAATTAATGAAAAATATTGAGTAGGGGGGATCTGTTTAAATCTATTTGATCATTCAATAAATTTTTTTTTATTATATCTATTGATCTCTAAAGTTTCTAACAGATTTAGTTTCTGACTTTTGTTTCCGATGTGTAATATTTCATAGTTCATATTAAAATTATGGGCAGTCTCTAACAAATGGGTGGCATAAGTTGAATTCGGTTTATTATTAATGTAACATTTTTCTTGTTCTCGTATCCTTGTTTGGAATAAACGGCCTGTCTGTCACACATATACACATGGGCAATCACTACATGTTAACTTGCAACTCCTGATTTTCTGTTTTTAGGAATGACGTTTTGTTATTTTTTATTAAGCTGCCTAAAGAATTAATAGTTTTAAGAGATGTTATATGTTTCTTTTTTCTTTAAATATCTAGCAATATTGTCAGATTCTTGGCCTATGTAAGTTAATGAAATAAATTTGGTTTCGTTTGAATTTTGAAATTTTGGATATACAAGTGATATTGCTTTCTTGTAATTTATTTTATCAAGTAAATTGTCTACAATTAAGGGATTAAAATCATTATTGAAAGCTATTTGTTTAATGGTTTTATACTCTATTTATTTATATTTATATATAGATATATATATATATATATATATATATATATATATATATATATATATATATATACTCTATATTGAAGATGAATTTCCGTCAAGTGAAGACCGAGACAATCAAAAACAAATAAATAAGATTTTGACCTTCAATCTTTTATGTGTAAAAATGTTCTATACAAATTTAGATTCGGTTGTTTAGTACGCAATGACTACTATTTCACATTACGCTTTTCAACATCATAGGTCGAAAAGACTGTAATAGATTATGAAACAAAATAATTCCAATCGTCCGAATTGAATATTTATGGATTTTTTCAGCATAATTTGATGTTACTTTATATCATTAATATTCTTCCTACAAATCATATGTGACACACTGAATTCTCGATCGCTTCCATCGTATTCACTAATTAGTGGTGTATATAATTTTCATTTCTTTTCAACAAGTTGTGTCTGGGTTGCAGGGTGAACGGTCACTTTGGACTCATCATTTAGAATGCTTTGTTTAATTTCATTATTTTCAGAAGATTTTGTTTTGTTCGGGAATTTCATTCTCCATAATAAGAGATAAACGCTACACGCCTAATATCCCTACGTAAATAGAGATAGGTGCCGTGATTTGTCGGTTCCTGTGTGTACTAGGTGCGTTTAATTGAAGGGACTCGATCTGCACTCACTGGTTTATTAGAGTAAGTACATTTTCAGCTATTGGTGAACTCCTTTCCTACCCTTTCATATTTGTTTTTTCTCCGCGGCCCTCTTGTTTGTTTGTTTTATAGTCACCGGCTATCGGTCCGGCCGGTGTGAAGAGTGTCCTTGTCTGATTCCCTTGTCAGGGTACGCCGAGAGCAAAAATTCAAAAACCCATTCGACGTATTTTGGGAGGAACTATGGATGATTCCAGTTCGTTGAAACAAATATTAAGCGAAGTTCAGAGGATCAGGGAAGATTCAAAAACGCAATTGTAGCCAGTGAAACTTATCTTATGCTAAAATTTGAAAATATCAATGCAAAAATAATAAGTTCGAAAGAGGAGAATATTTCTTTGAGGAGCAAGGTGGAATTTTTGGAGAGAGGAAACAAACCTAATTATATGGTTGTTTCCGGATTGAATGAGAAGCCAGAGGAGGTGGATGTGGGTTTCAATGTTGGGGAGCTACGAAGATTGTTAGAGGTTAGCACTTCCGTGTATGATATAAACAATATATATTGTTTGGGTAGGGCAAAGAACTGCCCTATTGAAGTTCAGCTGATTTCTCAATTGAAAAAGAAAAACATTATTAAAGACGCAAGAAAGTTGAAGGGCTCTGGGCTTCCCATCTTCCATGATCGAACCATCGAACAGATAGTAGAGTTGAAACGAAGGAAATAGATTGGTTATAGAGGGGAATATATATACAGCGGATGAACTAGACTAGATTGAGGTAAACCAGGAGACTAAGAAAGAGAAGGAAAAGCCTTCTGGCAACTCCAACACAAACTCTGACAAAAGCGTTCAAGTCACCAGAAAAATCCGTCGAAGCTTCGGGGAGAGATCGACCGGTGCAGAGGAAATCCTAGAAAAAAAAATAACGAAGAAAAAATTTAATTCAGCCAGACTACGCTTGAGGTTATCCTCATCACAGACAGGGAAGGATAAGTAGATAACGGAGATCTGCAAACATAAGTTCTTCTTTTTTTTGTTTCTGGCGTGTTTTGGTTTTATGTTGTTATTTTTCATTAAGCCTCCGGTTGTGTCATTATAACAGTTTTCAGCTGAAAAACCAATCAGGTCACTAGTTGGTCAGTTCTTAGATCAAACACATGGATAGATTCATTCAAGAATGTCAAAACGAAGACTATAATACTAGAATAATTGAACATATCTCCAAAATTGATAGAAATATATTTAAGAGGAAATTTAGTGTATTTCAAGTTAATATACGGAGTATTTAGAAAAATTTTGATAAATTGGGAATATTGTTAGAGACGAACGAATAATATTATGATGTTATATTATAGTTTTTTTTTTTTCTTTTTTTTTTTTTTCTTTTTCTTTCTTAGTCTGTAAGGAAAAACAAACTGTAATTTAACATTTTTACGGGAAATTAAAGGTTTATTATTATTTATTATTATTATATTATAGTTCTAACCGAGACTTTCTATGTAGAAGCTCCAGAATTATTTACTCTGAGGGGATATAAGGCTATATATAGTGAGGGAATATTCAACCAAAATGATGGTGTACTAATATACTACTCTGTCAAGAAAGTACCGGGAATTTTCAATTAAAACAACATTTTTACATTTAATCGTCAAAATTTATTGGGTCGCCTTCAAAATAGGCTCCATTTGCTCCAATACATCTAGGCCAACGGCACTTCGAGTTGTTCGCCCACAAATTTGACCGCTTCTTACGGATACGCTCACGCAAACGTTTCATAAAGCCTAGGTAATACTCCTTGTTTACCGTCTGACCCTCTGGAACGAATTCGTGGTGCACCACGCCACGGATATCGAAGAAAACAATGAGCATCACCCTCATTTTCGAGCGGCTTTGGCGTGGTTTTTTCGGTTTCGGCTCATTTTTTGCCACCCATTCCGATGATTGCTGGCTTGTTTGTATATCGAACTCGTAGACCCAGGTCTCATCACCAGTTATAATGCGTTCCATGAATGTAGAATCGGAATTACAGCGATCCAGCATATCTGAAGCAACCTGTTCGCGATGACGTTTTTGAAGAAAATTCAGGTCTTTCGGTACGAGTCGTGCGGCCACCTTTCTCATGCCCAAAATATCAATCAAAATCGTACGTGTGGACTCGTGGGATATCTTAAGATCATGTACTATTCCTCTCAAGCTGGTGCGACGGTTTTCCAGCACCCTTTCCTTAATTTTATCGACGTTATCTTCGATCGAAGCCGTCGATGGGCGACCACTTCACGACCGTCCTTGAAGGCTCTGTACCACTGATATGCACGAGTTTTCGATAGAGCATTATCACCAAAGGCCTTTTGCAACATTTTCAATGCATCGGCACACGAAAATTCATTTGCAACACAAAACTTTTAACAAATTCTTTGCTCAACGTAATCACCCATAGTAAAAATCGGCACGCACTCTGACATCGACTGACTTAATCAGCTGTTGCAAACACACTAGCTGACAGATCCCGCTCAATCTTGGCATAGTAATTAAGGACAGTGGTACCAACCTAGGAAAAAAAAATTTTTACCTGCCTCATTGCCCCGCCAGATTTAAATCGATAATTCCCGGTAATTTCTTGACAGAAAGTATGTTAAAGAAGACATACATTGTAGGCATAGGATAATTAAAATTAATTAAACAAGTTTACAAGAGGTAGATATAGGAACAAAAATTGGTGAAAAATTCAAGTTAACAGCACTGTATCGATCGCCGCGGACACCTATAGCATACTTTAATATAGGGTTACCTACAAAATATGGACATTAATATAAATTACATAATAACAGGTGATATGGATATAAACTTATGAAGATCTCGTGGAAGAATATGAAAATGTTTTGTGTACATATTCTTGTCTCTATGATAAATCTTCCTACTCGCCCAGGCAGCGGAAAGTGTTTGGATGATTTTTTGTGAGAGGTTTCAACCTGGTAGGCGACAGTACCAAGGCTTATATTCTGCACTACCTCATTACGAACCACTACTCCGTCATTCTGGGTTTAGAGCTGAAAATAAAACATCAGAATAAAATTACTGAAAGAATCAAGAACAATATTCATTATGTTGTGCTCAAAGGAAAACTAAAAGGAGAAACTTTGATTAAGGTGTATGAACATGAAAAAGTAACTAAAATCGCGGATAACTTAGTTGCTGCTTTGAATAAACACATTCACGAGAGCACGACTCAAAGATAGAATGAGGAAACCATGATTTGTAAATTAATTAATCAAACAAATGATTTATACTGTAGGTTAAAAAAAGAAAATCATACTTTAGATTAAAAAAACGAATACTTCAGATGTAAAAATAGAGTCAAGAAGCGGATGCAGAAAGCTAAAAATTATTATTTACAAAATCACATTCGAAAGATTGGTTCAGAATCAAAGGCGTTATGGTACTTACATGAAGGATACTGAATTGTTTCAGCCGTTGCTATTTGGTGGTTGATCATAATTAAAACAAATTGTAGAAATTGCTATGTTTTACTACCACTAAAATATATATTACACATGAGTTGTCTGATGATGAGCTAGTTCATTTCCAGTTGTCTGATGATGGGATACTTCATTTCCCGAAACCCGAGCCATAAGAGAATGTGTTATACTACTCTGTCAAGAAAGTACCGGGAATTTTCAATTAAAACAACATTTTTACATTTGATCGTCAAAATTTATTGGGTCGCCTTCAAAATAGGCTCCATTTGCTCCAATACATCTATGCCAACGCTACTGCCAATTATCGAAACATTTTTTATAGGCGCTTTCCGGGATGGACTTTAGCTCTCGCGCCGAATTTTGTTTTATGGCTTCAATCGACTCAAAACGGGTGCCACGAAGGGGCAATTTTAGTTTTGGGAAGAGGAAAAAGTCGCAGGGAGCCAAATCCGGCGAATACCGTGGTTGCTGAAGCACGTTTGTTGAGTTTTTGGCGAGAAAGTCAGTCACAATCGTAGCTCGGTGAAAAGGCGCGTTATAGTCATGCAAAATCCATGAGTTGTTCGCCCACAAATTTGGCCGCTTCTTACGGATACGCTCACGTAAACGTTTCATAACGCCTAGGTAATACTCCTTGTTTACCGTCTGACCCTCTGGAACGAATTCGTAGTGCACCACGCCACGGATTTCGAAGAAAACAATGAGCATCACCTTCATTTTCGAGCGGCTTTGGCGTGGTTTTTTCGGTTTCGGCTCATTTTTTGCCACCCATTCCGATGATTGCTGGTTTGTTTGCATATCGTACTCGTAGACCCAGGTCTCATCACCAGTTATAATGCGTTCCATGAATGTAGAATCGGAATTACAGCGATCCAGCATGTCTGAAGCAACCTGTTCGCGATGACGTTTTTGAAGAAAATTCAGGTCTTTCGGTACGAGTCGTGCGGCCACCTTTCTCATGCCCAAACTATCAATCAAAATCGTACGTGCGGACTCGTGGGATATCTTAAGATCATGTGCTATCTATCTCAAGCTGGTACGACGGTTTTCCAGCACCCCTTCCTTAATTTGATCGACGTTATATTCGATCGAAGCCGTCGATGGGCGACCACTTCACGACCGTCCTTG
The DNA here is from genome assembly GCA_034642435.1 of Megalocaria dilatata. Lineage (NCBI taxonomy): Eukaryota > Metazoa > Arthropoda > Insecta > Coleoptera > Coccinellidae > Megalocaria > Megalocaria dilatata. The sequence continues at coordinate 96,234,771 of CM067854.1, read as the reverse complement.
AAGGCTCTGTACCACTGATATTCACGAGTTTTCGATAGAGCATTATCACCAAAGGCCTTTTGCAACATTTTCAATGCATCGGCACACGAAAATTCATTTGCAACACAAAACTTTAAACAAATTCTTTGCTCAACGTAATCACCCATAGTAAAAATCGGCACGCACTCTGACATCGACTGTCTTAATCAGCTGTTGCAAACACACCAATTGACAGATCCCGCTCAAGCTTGGCATAGTAATTAAAGACAGTGGTACCAACCCAGGAAAAAATTTTTTACCTGCCTCATTGCCCCGCCAGATTTAAATCGATAATTCCCGTTACTTTCTTGACAGAATGTATATATTTTTATTGGTAGTAAAATATATTAATTTCTACAATTTGTTTTAACTACATGAAGGATATCGGCAATGAAGGAAAATCTAAGACAAGTATAAATCATATACAAACCACGAATAGGGAAGAAATTAATGGGGATTATGATATTGCAGAAGCCTTCAATGAATATAATAGTAAAATAGGTGAACAATATGCGGATGAAATAAAAATTCCAATTGATTTCATTGAGAAGAACATTAAAGTTTGTGGCTCTTTATATCTGACCCCAGTGGTACCACTTGAGGTAACAAAGGTCATATCGGCTCTAAAGAATTAAGGGTCAACTGGCTTTGACTACATCAAAGCTAAAACGCTCAAGGAGGTAAGAGATGAAAAAGCAGAACCCCTGACTTACTTGGTGAACACTTGTTTCAGGAAAGTTTTCCTGATATTGATGAAGCTTGGCATTATGAGACCCATATTCAAAAATGGGGATAGGTCACAAATGGTTAATTATAGGCAATTACCCTTATTTCGAGAAATTATTGAGAAATTGATAAAAGTGCGGATCACCAATTATTTGGAGAAATACTACTCTGTCAAGAAAGTACCGGGAATTTTCAATTAAAACAACATTTTTACATTTAATCGTCAAAATTTATTGGGTCGCCTTCAAAATAGGCTCCTTTTGCTCCAATACATCTATGCCAACGGCACTTCCAATTATCGAAACATTTTTTATAGGCGCTTTCCGGAATGGACTTTAGCTCTCGCGCCGAATTTTGTTTTATGGCTTCAAACGACTCAAAACGGGTGCCACGAAGGGGCAATTTTAGTTTTGGGAAGAGGAAAAAGTCGCAAGGAGCCAAATCCGGCGAATACGGTGGTTGCTGAAGCACGTTTGTTGAGTTTTTGGCGAGAAAGTCAGTCACAATCGTAGCTCGGTGAGAAGGCGCGTTATCGTCATGCAAAATCCATGAGTTGTCCGCCCACAAATTTGGCCGCTTGTTACGGATACGCTCACGCAAACGTTTCATAACGCCTAGGTAATACTCCTTGTTTACCGTCTGACCCGTTGGAACGAATTCGTAGTGCACCACGCCACGGATATCGAAGAAAACAATGAGCATCACCTTCATTTTCGAGCGGCTTTGGCGTGGTTTTTTCGGTTTCGCCTCATTTTTTGCACCCATTCCGATGATTGCTGGCTTGTTTGCATATCGTACTCGTAGACCCAGGTCTCATTACCAGTTATAATGCGTTCCATGAATGTAGAATCGGAATTACAGCGATCCAGCATGTCTGAAGCAAACTGTTCGCGATGACGTTTTTGAAGAAAATTCAGGTCTTTCGAGTCGTGCGCCCCCTTTCTCATGCCCAAAATATCAATCAAAATCGTACGTGCGGACTCGTGGGATATCTTAAGATCATGTGCTATCTCTCTCAAGCTGGTACGACGGTTTTCCAGCACCCTTTCCTTAATTTTATCGACGTTATCTTCACCACTTCACGACCGTTCTTGAAGGCTCTGTACCACTGATATGCACGAGTTTTTGATAGAGCATTATCACCAAAGGCCTTTTGCAACATTTTCAATGCATCGGCACACGAAAATTCATTTACAACACAAAACTTTAAACAAATTCTTTGCTCAACGTAATCACCCATAGTAAAAATCGGCACGCACTCTGACATCGACTGACTTAATCAGCTGTTGCAAACACACTAGTTGACAGATCCCGCTAAAGCTTGGCATGGTAATTAAGGACAGTGGTACCAAACTAGGAAAAAAAATTTTGCCTGCCTCATTGCCCCGCCAGATTTAAAAGCTATAAAAACTTAGCTTTATGAAAATATAGATACAAAACGCCAACTTTGGCTATATTCATCGATCTGGCGAAGGCATTTGACATAGTTAGTCACGAAAAGTTTGTAGGAAAACTTTACAATTATGGATTTCGCTGATCAATTCATAAACTGTTCAAAAACTACCCTACCAACAGTTAGCACGTTGTGATGATAAATGATAAACAAAGTAAAAAAAAATTATCAACGGGATTCTACAGGGTACTATCTTTGCACCGCTTCTGTTCCTTCTGTACATTAATGATCTGTTAGAGATGAGAAGTGAAGGTGAAATTATAAGTTTCGCAGACGAAAGAATGCTTTGTAGCAAAACTTTTATCAGAACGAAAAAATTGACCCAATTTACCGAATAAGCCACCTCCAAAAAAGGCAAACACATCGAAAAAATGACGTCTTTATGACCTCCAAAGTAGGTCCTAACAAAAAAGCAGTGATGATACGCGGAAGAGCAGACTAGAGCTCTGGGGGCCTTTGACACGGCCTCACGTGTGGCGGATTACAGCGCACAAAATTAGACAGGCCTCCTTATACCTGCAGGAACTATTTATTTTAGCTAGATTCCGATGTACGAAAGTGTTCTCAGAAGCGAACGTCCTAACAGAGAAAACACAACTTAAACTTCGAAAACAAACAATGAAAAAAAGGATAATATGATTTAAATTTGTTTTTATACCTAAAATTTTTCTGTAGTCAAATTATAGACATAAAAACTTGGATACTGCATTTCTTATACATCAACTAAAGGTGGCTTAACTCTGTGTAGGGCACGGTCTAGGATTCCTCAGACCGAGGCGCGGTGAGCTTGAGAGGCTCATTTTTTCAAAATGATCCAGAACAATAATAAAACGTCATTTTGATATGGATCCAAATTGATCATGATTTTTTGAGATGTAAGGAACGGATAAAAATAATATAGTACTGTGTAGTACTGAAACTGAAAGTACTTCATTTTGGCTAATCGATGTATATTATTCAGATAAAATCAAATATCACTCTTTAAACATTGAAGTAAAATTAAAAAAAAACAACTTTATGATGTATTTCGATTCTTTCTTCAATGATATCAATCGGAAACATCCTCCATCATTTTCGTGGCAGGTCCGCAGGAGCACTCTGAAAAAAATGCTGCACAGAGCGACTTCGCGTGACTAAGGCATATTCCTCTGTGGCATCTTTTACAGAAGTAGTTCGTTAGTCGACATTTACCCATTTTCACCGTGCAGTCAGAGCATCCTGATCTTTTATGAGGGAATGGGGTGATTTTGGATATTCATCAACTGGAAGTAATTTCTTCAAACGAAGGTTCAAGGGGGTGTGGAGAACAGATGACATTTGGCTTCTTCGCTGAAGTTGCTCAATACACAGGTCATGCGACAGTACTTCGATCAAGCTCCTTCTACTCATTGTCTCAATTGATATCCAAGGTAAATAACTTGAGAATTGATTCCTTTCAGATTCAACATGGTGTAAAAAATAACCGTAGGCTACCGTTGGGTATTTCGCTGCACGCTGTATGTGCCACAGATTTGGTCAGCAGTGTCGACCCCACTTTTGTAAGCATTTTAATTGACGATGCTCTCCAGTACTTTTGTTGATAGCTATGTTATCGTGCATCGATGAAACCAGTAAAACACATTTATTTTTACGTGGGACATAGGGGATCAAAAGTTTCCCACCATTGAAACCAAAGGGACTTGTGTATTGGTCTTTTCCTTTTGTGCTAATGAAAGGAGCCAGCAGTGCTCTCTTGTTCTATCTTAGCATACCTACATATGAAACTTTCTGACGTCTCAATTCATTGATGAGTGGGAAATCGGTGAATCAGTTGTCTGCTACAGTGTTGCGACCTGTTCCCAACACTGATTTTGCCAAACTCATAACTACATTACTTGGCTTATTTCCCAACTCAAATTGACCATCAGGCTGCTTTCCAACGTATACCCCTAAATTGAGGGTATAAACTATCCTGGAATCTACGAGGGCAAAAATCTTGATACCATAATTATTTGGCTTAGAGGGGAAGGATATATTGGCGGAAAGAGCATCGTTCCCGGAAGGTAGGTAGCATTTCATCGATTATCACGTTTTTTTCTGGAATCTAACACTTCGACGAACATTTCAAAAACATCACGAACTGGAGCAAAGCAGTCAACCTGTTTTCGAATGTTTCATAAATTTTTGTCGTCGAAACTAAGACAACGAATTAAGAACTTAAATCTCTTGACATTCATGACGAGGCCAAATTTGTCGATGCCTTAACCATTTTTGATAAACTCCAGCCGAGTAAAGCAAACTAATGAAAGTTTCTAGTTCAATGATATCTGTTTGTTTCACGTCTCTTTCTCTATCAAAATTATCCTTCACGTAATCGATGTACTGGTTTGTATAATTTACTATCATTTCCAACAATTCATCTGGGAATAGTTCTTGCCATCATTCAATGGGAGTTCTGGCATTCTTGGAAGCTCCTTCCACCCCAGGAAGGTAAGAAATAATGTTGAATTTCGGACGGCGCCTTTTTATAGGAGGTTTCTTGTACCACTTTGCAGATTTGTCGCGCCTATGAAATACCCATATCTACCTGGATCTTCTTCCCCGTTGTCGCCATCAACAGATGATCCATGCAGATCAGTCTCTTGTTCACTTTCCGATTCATCTTTGCACTCTTCAACTTCATCCACAGAAGAAATATCGCTTTCCCTTTCCGAGCATTTCAGTACATGTTGGATCCTCCCCAGAATCCCCAGTTAATAACTCCATAATTTCGTCCAGGTGAGCTGGATTGATCAAATCGTAATTTTTTCCTCTCATTTCTAGAAGGTCTGTAATGAGAAAGCAAAAAGATATTTAAATTTCAGTTAATTAATGAGAAAAAAAAATTATTAGGGCGAACGCGCGGTGAGCCTGATAGGCGCAGTTAGATATCTTCCTTGTTGTTGCTACCTAATTAATACCGATACTTCTTAAAAGCGTATAATATACACAGAAAATACTTTTCATTACTAAACGTAAAAAATACTTACTTGGGTTTAGTAACATATTAGGGCGCGGAGAGCCTGTCAGATCAGGTAGCAAATTACTCGTTCTCTTGATGTCCGGTAATGTATTCAATAGGTCGTCTCAAATCATCTCAGCTAGTCAAGTCACTAGTGGAAACGACGATTTTTGATTCGCCAACTACCTTTAAAGATCCCAAATAAACCGACGTCTGAGCCAGTCAGATCAACCGCGCCCAATGCAGGGTTGAAATATAAGACAGATGAACTAATTTTGCATCTAGTTGTTGTAGTTTTCGAGAAGTCTGATTATATTCTCAAGCTGTGATTGATTAATTTTCAACGTAACATGCGTGTAAAATCAGTTGATTTCTGTTGATGCTCACATATTTCGCTCTGGAATACAATCAAGTTAGAGCTGACAAAAAATGATGTTAATGAAGTGTTTTATCGAAACATACTATACAAAGGTTCATAGCTATCTTCACAGATTGGCGATGGAGTGCAAGCCTGCCAATGATGCCTGTGACCATGTTTCACGTGGAACGTTGGATGTCGAACGCTGTTACTTTGCGCTACTTGAAGCCGGCAAGGAAGGTGGATTAAGTGTTATAGGAAATCAGTCGCGTTCCCCATATGTTACGCCGAGAAGCTCCAGCAGAGCAAAGAGGAATTTTGGGGAAGGAGCGGACACGTCGCCAAATTTATATATTATATTGGATATATTTATATATTTCTGTCAAATATTGGTTAATTGAGTGCATAATGGGAAACTGAAAAACTATTTGTTTTTGTAAAAACAATTTTTCGAAAATATTCACCTTACGGGCATTCACAAAACTGGACGGCGAAGAGTTCCACCGGTTGAAAATCCTATTCGATGGAAAATTCCTTCTTATTGATGTCCTCCAACGTAGCTGCTTCAACTTGAAATTATGACCCCGTGAATGAGAGTCAATAGATAGAGCGAAAAGAGAAGTGAGATCGCTGAAATTCTTTAATATTATGAGGCCACCATGGAGTTTACGGTTCTCAAATGTACCGACATTCGCCATAAGAAGCTGACGATAATAAGAAACCGTCAGTCTACCAAAGGACATACGCGTAGAGTGCCGTTGAACAACATCGGCAACTCTCGATCACGTACTAACTATATCGGTTTTCCACCGGTACTCATTGTGAACGTCAAAATCGGTCTGACATGGGTTTTATAGAGTTTAGTGAAAGATGAACGTTTGGCGAACGCTCTCTGTAGAAGATACAGATGATCTAGATTATCTGTAGATACTAGATATATCCTCTGACTATAGCTTAAGTCACTCGTGACTTCCGCATCCAAGTCAAGAAGTAAGTCAACACTTGAAAGTGTTGTGCTATTGATTATGGATTAAAGTCATGTGTTAGACCTGCCGTCATGAAAAACAACAGATTTAGATATATGCCAGCGCAGCAACCATTCACAGTACCACTGAAGTCTTTCGATATCTTGATGTAGCTGCTGATAGCGTGAGGGGTACGCCTAAAAATTTATGTCATATGCGAATCTAGGCTTAATCTCAATATTAATAATATATATATATATATATATATATATATATACAACTTAGAATTTCTTGAATACTGTTATTTACAATAAAGTTGATTTTTCTTAGGATATTGGATTCCACAAGCAAAACAAAAAAGTACTTTGAATATTAAAAAGACGTTTCGTCCTCGGTTGAGGACATTCTCAATTTTATTCGTACACAAATTTAAATTTCAGTCATGTGACCATTCTGAAAAAAGATATAACAATCATAAAAACATATAAAATAGAATTAAGAGGTGACGTATCCAAGCAGAAAATTATTATTATTTCGAAATTCAAATGTCAAGAATCAATCTACCTTCCACTGGTATGTAGCATCGTCCGTATGTTGGTTCACAATTATTTCCGAATGAAGCGGTCTGCCGTGAAATACCAGGTGTTTTTAATATTTTCGTTGTACGTATTCCAAAGGAAAACATTTGGGGTTATAGAGGATATCTCTATAAATCTTCGTATTTTTAAAGTCTGAATTGTGGTTGTCTGTTGTCTGATGATGGTATAGTTCATTTCCAGAAACTCGAGTCACAAGAGAATGTGTTATACTACTCTGTCAAGAAAGTACCGGGAATTTTCAATTAAAACAACATTTTTACATTTAATCGTCAAAATTTATTGGGTCGCCTTCAAAATAGGTTCCATTTGCTCCAATACATCTATGCCAATGGCACTTCCAATTGTCGAAACATTTTTTATAGGCGCTTTCCGGGATGGACTTTAGCTCTCGCGCCGAATTTTGTTTTATGGCTTCAATCGACTCAAAACGGGTGCCACGAAGGGGCAATTTTAGTTTTGGGAAGAGAAAAAAGTCGCAGGGAGCCAAATCCGGCGAATACGGTGGTTGCTGAAGCACGTTTGTTGAGTTTTTGGCGAGAAAGTCAGTCACAATCGTAGCTCGGTGAGAAGGCGCGTTATCGTCATGCAAAATCCATGAGTTGTTTGTCCACAAATTTGGCCGCTTCTTACGGATACGCTCACGCAAACGTTTCATAACGCCTAGGTAATACTCCTTGTTTACCGTCTGACCCTCTGGAACGAATTCGTAGTGCACCACGCCACGGATATCGAAGAAAACTATGAGCATCACCTTCATTTTCGAGCGGCTTTGGCGTGGTTTTTTCGGTTTCGGCTCATTTTTTGCCACCCATTCCGTTGATTGCTGGCTTGTTTGCATATCGTACTCGTAGACCCAGGTCTCATCACCAGTTATAATGCGTTCCATGAATGTAAAATCGGAATTACAGCGATCCAGCATGTCTGAAGCAACCTGTTCGCGATGACGTTTTTGAAGAAAATTCAGGTCTTTCGGTACGAATCGTGCGGCCACCTTTCTCATGCCCAAAATATCAATCAAAATCGTACGTGCGGACTCGTGGGATATCTTAAGATCATGTGCTATCTCTCTCAAGCTGGTACGACGGTTTTCCAGCACCCTTTCTCTAATTTTATCGACGTCATCTTCGATCGAAGCCGTCGATGGACGACCACTTCACGACCGTCCTTGAAGGCTCTGTACCACTGATATGCACGAGTTGTCGATAGAGCATTATCACCAAAGGCCTTTTGAAACATTTTCAATGCATCGGCATACGGAAATTCATTTGCAACAGAAAACTTTAAACAAATTCTTTGCTCAACGTAATCACCCATAGTAAAAATCGGCACGCACTCCGACATCGACTGACTTAATCAGCTGTTGCAAACACACTAGTTGACAGATCCCGCTCAAGCTTGGCATAGTAATTGAGAACAGTGGTACCAACCTAGGAAAAAAAAATTTTACCTGCCTCATTGCCCCGCCAGATTTAAATCGATAATTCCCGGTACTTTCTTGACAGAATGTACATCAACCGAGGAGCACAATTCATCAATGAAATATATTGGTCAAAATTCAAAGCCATCTTCAGAATCGTTTAATGTTTATGCGGAAGATTCTTGTGGCAGTTTATTTTAAGGAATTTTTAATCCTATTTTGAAATACTCACGTTTCAAATAACTTGAATATAATTACATAATCTTTACCATGTTATTCACAGGCTGATGTTTAAACAGACATATGCTGGACCTTTGGAGCGATAAGGGCTAACCTATGCTTGTCTGATTTTTAGTCATTATTTCGTTTAGAAGAAGATAGTTTACTATGGCTAAGCGAGATATGTCGAGGAGTAAATAAAGGAAGTCTTTGTGTCGCGTTGTCATCACCTCTTAGAATGAATATAATATTTTCATTTTATGGAGACATCACGCATCATATAAATAGCGGAACTCTATTATGTCTTGGAAAGCTTTGAGAAATATTGTTAATGATTTTGCGGTGAGTCAGTCTACGGTTTCACTCAGACTGTGAACGAGTTAGATGATATACCTATTGCGCATTAAATTTAATGGATGAAGTTTTCTAGTAGAATCATGTATAATACATAATAGAAGCTGAATGGTTTTGACAAAGCAAATATATGTTTGAAACAACAATACGTGTTATACTCACATAATGAAACCAAATAGCCCTGGAGATGAGTACATCCATCGAAAACGTTAACCCACTTTGAATATGTCATTTGCAATGCCAGACAAATATTCATTACTGGCTTGAGTTCGTTCACGATTCAAGAATGTGGAAGAAATGACAGAAAGAAAATCAATATTTCACTTCTTGGTGATAACGAATATAGGATAATTATGGCTCATAACTCTATCTATAAATATTTCTCTTGGCGTTGATGACATACATGAAATTTTGTAGATAATGAGAGAATAATAGTAGAATAATATTTCGCTGAAATACCGTTGTATTCAACTGGAATAAATTTGAAATAAAAAAATGTTCTCCAAATTTATCGTTACTTGTGCAGTGCTCCATAACAGCAAAACCTTCAGATGAATCTGATTTCAAAATAGCTGACGAAACAGCACAAAAAGAATGATTTAACTGTAAAGTAGGTAATTATTTAAATATTTTAATATTAGCCTTCTACCTATTCAATTCCAAAAAATTATATTTAATGATTATAACTTCTGAAAATAAATTAAAATAATGTCATATAAGTACCACTTATATCAATTGACATATAAAATAAACATTCATTATAAGACATCCGAATGGTATAACAAAATCCAATAAATAAAAATTATCAACCAAAATCCTATAAATTAAATATTTTGAATAGACAAAATTTTGTTTCTGCTGATCAATCTTAAGAAAACCAATATCTTTCAAAAATATCTAACATAATCTCAAGAATTTCATCATAAAACTATCTTACTTAGACTATTCAATATTATTGGATATCTAACTAAGGTACTTTATATAAAAAACTCAAGATATGTAAAACATTACGGAAAAATAAGTTTTAAGAAGGACTTTGCTTCGTCAGTATTCAAATAATTTATATTCAATAAATATAACATCAATCAACAACAAATATTTACTTACCCCTCAATCTTTTAGAAAGACTTCTGCCGAACTGAAAAATCTTTAGATGTAGTGAGAACGGTTCACTATATATAAAAATATATCTGTGGTTTACACTTGATCTAAAAGATTGAAAGACAATTTAACGGCCTCTGTTATAGCACAAGGACTATCTGTATAAAGAATGTTAAGGAAACCAAATAATTATATATTATGAATAAAATAACATAAATAGAGGTTAATTCTTGATAGAAGGTATATGAAATTATTTAAATATTTTAATGTCAACCTTCTACATATTAAAATATTTAAATAATTTTATATACCTTCTATCAAGAATTAACCTCTATTTATGTTATTATGACGACGATTCCATTCGAAACAATTGACAAGAAATTGAGAAAAACTCAGGTAATGTAAAAGAACTTTCAATATATTCCTTCAAGCCATCAGCAGGCCAAAAATAAACATGAACATTCCGCTGGTCCGCTGCCGTAAATGTTATGTATGAGTTTTAGAGACTACATACAGAGCAAAGATTAACCGTGTTCACTAATTATAACACTAAAATCTCCGTGATAGATTCTCCCATAAAGACAATAACAGATTTCCTGGTTTTCCTTTTCTAGTTTCCACTTGTAAATAGTTGAATAAATGAAGGTGATAGTAATTATAATATGCAAAGAACCAGAAATTAAGAAATTTGTAATTATTAAACAAACAATCAAACAAATGAAAAGAGCTAAACAAAGACAAAATGGGAAAACAAACTCCATGTTCAAATCGCAAGGAAAGATAAAAAAGAAACAATCAACTTAAACGCAACAAAAGGATGGCACGACAATTCAAACATGAAAGCGGAATGTGTAGCATTGATCTCAGCATGCCAGAAAAAAAACGATAGCACAGTTACTCCACACCTGAACTGGAACATCTGTAGAGAATATGGGATAAATTTTGGAGACAGATGGCACCAAGATATTTCTGGACTTGGTCGTTCATACTCGAACGATATTAGTGAACAAGTCGGGATTTATAATCAAGAACAAGAAACTGAAAATATGTACTTCTAGATGTGGCGGTTCCATCTGATTTCATTATTACTCGGAAAGAAGCTTAGAAACGATTGAAATATAAAAAGATCTTCAGATTGGAATTCAACGACTGCGGTAAATGGAAACAATAATAGCACCTATCTTTTGAATCATGTAGTTGTTTATAAGCATCAGAAGTAGTTAACTATGTTAACGAAACGAGTCATGTGACCAAATCACTATACATCTACATATACCTATATGTGTTTTACTTAACTAAAGAATAGTGACTATGCTTACTGGATATAGAAATCATATCACACACAGCATGTGAAGCCATACTAGTTACTTGGTGAAAGAGCTACGTTCACATGCCAGTACACTAACTGGCAGAATTTAGGTGTCCAGTATGTAAATCCTTGATGTCTAATATGCCTCTCCCACCTGAAATTCTAGTAAGATTAACACGTTCACAATTTGATTTGGGGTGGTGCATCCTTGCTCTGGTATGCGCCGGCCTCTTTCTTCTATTAAGGTCCTCAAGATCCATTTGCGAGCATTTTATTACCCCAAACAAGTAGGATAAAGCTGGAATAACGTATGTATGGATGGCTTTGGTGAAGTTCTTCGAATTGAGATTTGTCCTCAGGATGATCTTCAGTCTCCTATTGAGTTCAGTTGAGCTTTGACTGCAGTATGGTTGACTTTGTGTTTTTGGAAAATACCCAAGCATTTGTAGGGTTCTTCGCTCAGGGATTCCAGTTGTCTATTGAGTGTGACCTGCAGGGGCTCTGTATGTTGTAAGTGTCCTTTGTGTACGGATACAGTTTTGCACTAGATGAGACCGAATTCCATAATGATGTTTGTTCTCATTGTATGTACTTGTCTCACAGTAATTTCAAACTGTTTTCTTGAAATGTTGTAAAACAGGTGAGTAAGTTTGATGGTGTTCTGTTCACTTTTAATTTTTACTCCATGTCCCATCTAGTTTATGGTACTGGACAATGGGTTCAACGATATGCAGAACCAAGGTCCGCTCAGGGGTCTCCCTGGAATATCCCTCTTCTGATGGGATTTTCCTTGCTCTATGTTACCTCTCCTTCGGTGTTTAAGGTAAGTACTGTGGACAAATTTATGCGCCCTGAATTCCTTTTATGGATTTTTAGCACGTGGATCAACCATGAATGGGGCACGGAGTCAAAAGTTGATAAAGGCCAGATTAACGTTTCTGTTTGATTTTTTGACCTGTTCAAAGACGACTTCGTCTATAATGAGTTGTTCTTTGCAGCCCAGGAAGAATATTGTTGAACATCACACAGATTATGGATATGCAGCCGAGAGTTTCTTTACTCAGAAGTTGTAGACTTTGTCTCTACCTGGAGCTCCCAGTTAGGTGGTCGCTTTATGACTTCGTTTAGGTCGGCACGTGTATTATCGGGTTTGGCATTTCATCAGTTTCCGCTATTCTACGTTCTTCTTCGACTATCCAAGGTGCATCCTCCCTATATTCTGCCTCTTGGGACCATACTTGCTCCCAGAAGTTTTCCAGTTCCATCATTGGTGGGAAAGTGTTTTCTCTCTCATGTTGTTTCTTGATTAGCTCCCGCTAGAATTTCTTTTCGTTATCGACAAAAAGTGCATTATGTTTTTACTATCGTTACTTCCTCTATAGGATCTCAACCTGTGTGCATAGATAGCCAGTTGCTGCTTCATTGTGTCTAAATAGTCGAGTACCAAATGTTGGTAGACGAGAGCTGGAGTATGACCCAGTGTATCATTCATCTTCTTCGAGAGTTGTTTTGTTAATTTTCCTGATGTATTTTCAATCTTTAGCTGTTGTAATGCTGCAAAAATCTTCCGTGTTTTCTCCACCTTTTGTTCAAGTCTCATCTCCCACCTCATTTTGCTCCTCCTTCTTCCATGCCGAGGACTGGTTAGAATCTCCTGGTTTGTTTTTAATACAGCTCTAGCTGCATAATAAATTATAAGGTGGATTTCTTCCATACCAGCACCGCAGTTTAGTTTTTTTTATTATCCTCTTGATTACTTCGATGGGTGTATTTGTGTGTCGTCTGTATTGGAGTTTAGGTAGGGCTGGTCGCAAGGATGGGTCTGATCCGCCGTATTCTATGCAAAGTGTTGCACAACAGTTTTCCAGATCCTCGTCGGTGTTTCTGTGTTCTTTGTATTATACTTCTGGCTGGTCATTATTCCGTCTCTACGTTGAGGTGGGCAGGGTCATTTCATTTTGGCGACGGGTATCGTACTTGATTTCATCCAATATTTGATTTATTATTATTATTGTTATTGATATTATTATTATTATTATTCTGTTCTTTTCTGATTGATCCTTGGTTAATATTTCCTTAAACGAAGTAAGGGTTGGTTACTAAGCACTCTCATCTATTCTTGACTCAAGAATCTGTCATTTAGTGCCAGAGTGTTGAGGCTTCTGTGTAGGTCTTCTGGAATGACTCTAATGGCGGAGAGAACAATGGGTACAACGGTCACTTTGTTGAGGTTCTTTATTTCGTCTGCAAGGTCGGTATATTTCCTTTTCTTTTCTGCTATGGTGTTCATTGGGTCTGGGATAGACCATGTGTGTTAGGGACTATTATATCTGTAATGTAGGCTTTCTTCTGTCGTTTGTCTCCCACTGCTATGTCTGGTTTGTTACAAGTGATGGTTGGGAATGATGAATCGTATTACACTGTGAAGTGATATTTTTGAGTTACTGCTTTTGGCTCGTATTCAAAGTAGGGTGTTATCCTTACGTTTATGTTAATGTTTATGAGCAACTGAGGAACTCAACGGGATTCTCCAACAGGCTGTTTGACACTTTGGACAAGGATATCTGGGGCCAAGGATAACGCATCTTAACCAAATACGTGATGGAGGTGGTCTGCAGTATGAAATAGTCACCTGCATGAGGAGGAACATCCTTCATGATTTCTTCCGCTCTCAAACGAAGGCCTGAGTAGAACCAGGAAACGATGTAAAGATCTGACACCGCTCACAGTAGATAAACCAAGGAATTTAGTGATCTATATGAAAAACGAGAAGGTTCCATAGCAAAATTCCATAACCGTAGAGTTCCTTACAGAGTGTTGAACATGCTGAATGGGTTACTCAACAAGATGGATTTATCGACGAATTGGAAGAAGGCGAGGGTGGTGTTGCTACCGAAAAAGGGAAAAATCAGGCGTCCAACCACCGAACAATACGTCTCTTGGATGCAATAGCGGAACTGTGCATGATACTCTTGGATGCAATTGCTGAACTGTGCGTTATGCTCTTGGTTAAAATATTGGAATATTACCTACAATGAAACATTGCAGATCCATAAGGAGTTATGTGAACAGGTGACCTTCTTTTCGTAGTGGAGGGCAAATATTAGTTTGATCAAGGTGTGAGAATTGAGAGGGCGCTCGGAATGGCCAGAGAGCGAAGGAAGATGAGAGTTCCAGAGATTGACACACATCAGATGCTGGTTGTGAAAGGGCATGGAAAGGTAGATAAACTTCATGTTACAATAGGTAATGCTGTAATAGAAGCATCGAAAGAGATACGATACTCAGATGTATATTCCCGGAAAAATTTGAACTGCAACTTCCGTGTTGAATACATTAGGAATAGTGCACTAGAAAAAGTGTCTGCTGTGTCTAATGATGTGTGAAGTCATCCACGGTTTTATAATATACGTCGCCTCAGTAGGGCAAAAAGCATTGAAAAGAAAGAACAACTAGAGTTCTTCTGATGGTTGAACTCTGAATGTGATTGACGAAATCTCTTCACTATAGTGTATGCATGGTACGGTATCATCTTCAAACCATATTCCTTCAAAAATGAGCAAAGCCCTACCGCTAATGTGAATGGTGAGTGCCACTGTGATAAGCTTAATGAATTTTTTTCATGAAATGATGAAATCGATATTTATTCTCAAGCACAACCTGAAGAAGATATGCATGGTTGTACAATCTTAGAAAATGGTTTGGAGAGACTTCAGTGTAGTTCTTCAGCTAACAAAATAAAACTTTTCATGCTGATTGCCAACCTCCGGAGCGGATAGGGCACACCGAAGAAGAAAAAGACTTAACGTAGCTGGAACGACGATGTTTTTATTGAGAGTATTAGAGTATTTTCTTGGAGTTATGTGAAGTGGGAGGTTTTTGCTAACAATCGCTAAACTTTTGATGAAAAGGAGGCCAACATTTACATTTTCCAGCTCAAAAGCTGTAGTATCGGTCAAAACGCTTCACTTGTGAAGTGGAGTAAGCAGACAGAACAAAGCATACAAAGCTTAGATCATAATTTTAATGAAATAGTACTTAAAACATATAATGAAACTTGATATTATAAAAAAGTTTTGCAGTAAAATCGCTATCGTTTTATTTCAATTTCAAACTCTTCCCCAAACCGATTATTTGTTTTAAGAATGCCTTTTAGTATTTTCGTACGTATCGATCAATATAACAGTGAATCGGAGGGTTTTGGTATTGGTTTTATTCCTTAGCCTCAGGGAAAGGTTCTGGGAATATTTTCACATTTTTTTCCTCTTTGTCCTCTTTTCTTTGAACTGAATTTGTGTAATGCAAGTATCTTACACAATGTTGAATATCCACGTGATTTTGATGTGGATCAGATTCTTATTAGAAGGGCTAGATTTAGATCGCACGATCATAGGTCATGGCACTAATACAATAATTTGTTATGAACTAGGCGAAATTTTTGCCTATTTCTCCATCTGACGCTATACAAATTTGAACACAAATGAAAATTCACATATGAGCATAACCCGAATATAAAATTCTAAGTCATCCAATGCCGTTTAATGAAATTGATAGTTTGTCGAATTCTCCAATTCGAACAGCTCAAAAAATTATTAACATATGTAGAAAAAAAAACGTAGATGAAAGGTTTTTTTCGAAATGTTGGAAAATATTTAAGTGATATATTGCAAAAATTGTTGAGTATATGCATTTTGAATTTGTCAAGTAAGATATCAATGGATTCAAATTCATATTTTTACTACTTGGTTGGAAAAGGTTCTTTTTAACTAAAATATCACAATGTTTCGAGATGAAAATATAGGATTTAGGCAGAATATTAAGGGACACGCACCATAACGGAACAAAATTTTTTTAAAAGACCCATCGGAGATCTATTATTCATTATAATGAGAATACCTTCAGAGCTTCATGTTAAGTCATCAAGTTTTCCTAAGGGTATATCTTATTGAATCGCATTTTATAATACCAGCTGAAGAGTGCTAATATTAAAATTATTTTCAATACTATAACAATTGAATAAAATTTATAGGATTGATTTATATTTTCTACTACACACGTACACGTCAGTTGGTGATGAAAAAGAAGAAAATTTTCAAGAAAAATCAAAGCACATATTCAAATCCTAATTCACAAGATAAGTGTTAGTCATCCAACGCATTCGAAACATACAGTATTTTCACTCGAGACATTCGATTGTTGGTTGACGCACTCAGAAAGTGCTTTCGAAGTTTTGTTGTTCCTGTCGATAAAAGAGCTGCATATGCATTACACTTTATGATGCCAGAGGCGTACAACATTCTTTCTGATAAATGGTCATCTGAAAATCCTAATGACATATCATATAATGAGCTCCTTAAAGAAATGAGTAACCAATCTATGGAAAGTAGCGAAATCTTCAGATTTTTCCAGAGAAATCAAACATGATGGTGATAGTGTACAATTATCTTTGTTTCATAACGCAAAGCCACAATATGCAAATTTGGTAATTATACGAAGAAAGTCTTCGGGAATCAATTTGCTTTTGGTCTACGAACTCAAAACATTCAAAGGCATTTTCTGAAATTGTGAGATCTTGCCACACAAAGGGCCTTAGAAGTAGCAATCAGCATGGAAATATCGGTAAGAGACGCAGCTCAACCACATAGAAACAATGCAATTCCTTCAGTGAATATTTTCAAAAGTAAAAAAATCTTTAGAAAAATTTCTGGAGGCTTCTTCAAATTCTTTTGTCAATAATGAAAGTTCTAATCAGGGAAATTATTGCTACAGGTGCGGATCTCGTTCACACCTCGCAAATAAATATGAACACATTATTTATATATATATATATATATATATATATATATATATATATATATATATATATATATATATATATAAGTCGATGGAGGTTTTACCATGAAATAAACCAATGCGTTGCTCTGTAAAGAAGTTTTTTTATTATTACTAAGTATCAGGTTCACAAACACTTTTTATACAACGTATACAACATTTTAATACGCTTAAACATACCTGTAAAGAAGAAACGACAATTAAAGTCTATTTCTTAGGTTTCTTATTTCCAATATATTTAATTATTTTATATAGCCACTTAGTTTCCAGTAAGATGCCACAATCAAGATGGCTGCCTTACGGTCGTGTCGTACATATGACATTCTTTTAGTATCGTTCGTTTCCGACCGAGCGTAGCGCGCCAAAATCAAAATAACTGAGAGAATGATAATTTATTATCATTACATCTTTCCCCACAAAGGAGAAAATTTTCCATAAAATTTTCAAGCTGTAACAGCTATAGTAGTTTACGGCTTGTAGTTATAATATGTTAACGTACATTAAAGAGACTTATATCTATCTATCTATTTGTTTTATCTATCTATCTATTTGATAGTTTCTACTATATTACTTATAGTTTATGTAGGTACCGGTGTGAGTTTTGTAATATGGAATATATTTGACTCTGACTTTTTGTGTCCTGTGTTTATTCTATACATTGAATTTGAAATTCTTTCAATGATTTGAAATGGTCCAATTTTTAACTCATCTAATTTGTTTCTGTTTAATTTATTTCCATTCTCTACATACACCATATCCCCTGTTTTAAAGTCATAATGTGTTCTATTTTTATCAAATATTTGTTTGTTGTAGTTATGAGATTTTATAGAATTATCTAAGGCAGTTTGTCTATCTTTCATCAATTCAATAATTGTTTTATCTTTTTTTAATTCCTCTGGCAGTAAGGAAACATTCGTTCCATCTAATAGGTACTTAGGTGCAAAGCCTGTAACTGTATGTTCTGTGTTATTATAGCTATCTATACAGTTATGTGCAATGGTTGTCCATGCAATTTTTTTGTTATTTTCATTTATTTTACATCTTATTTTATTGACAATCGTTTGATTTAACCTCTCATTTAAACCATTGGAAAACGGTGCATTTACTGCAGTAAATATTATTGGTATTGACTTTTCAGCCAAATATGTTTTAAATTCTTTTGAGTTAATCCCGGGATATTGATCTGTAAGAAGCAATCCTATTGAATCTGGATCTGGCACAATATTGATTAATTTAATAAAGTCATTAGCATTTTGTGTTTTTGAGGTAAGAATAAAAGCATGTCGGGTGAAGTGATCTACTAGAAGGTGTAAGTATCGTTTTGTAGATCGTGAGCCTCCAAAACCCCCTATTGTATCTATAGAGACTATTTCTAAAGGTTTTGTTGCAGGTCCTAAATGTGACATTAATCCATATTTATCATGTCCACTTGTTTTATTCTTAATACATATCTCACAACTATTACAATATTTTTTTATGTTCATTGTCAAGTTCTTAGCTGTATATAAACTACCAATTATTTTTTGCATTTGTTTTTCACCTAAATGACACATAAGTATATTTACTTCGCTAATGAGTTTTTTACTGAAGTTCTGTGATAATATAATTTTTTCTTGCTTTCTAAACTTTTTATAATAAATTATATCTCTTGTTATTAATTGTGATTTAATGTTATGTATTTCCTCATTGTGATTTTGATCTGTTATAATATCATTTAATTTTATCATATTTACTATTTTTAATTGTTCATCTTTATTATCATTTGTGTCCAATACTGGATTCCTACTTAGACAGTCCGCTTCTACGTTTCCTTTTCCTGGAGTGTATTTTATTTTAAAGTCATACTGTGACAAGTAATAAGTTAAATCACCTAAGTCATCGTCTGTTCGAGATTTAATGTTTAAATTTTCTAAGGGTTTGTGGTCAATGTATACCGTGAAAGATCTACCTATGAGCCAGTATTGCCAAAATTTAATGGCTTCTTTTATAGCTAGGCATTCCAAATATATTGCTTTTTTCTTTTTTTGAGCTTCATTTAATTTTTTAGAGAAAAATGCTACCGGCTTATCTTTTCCATTTGGTTGAGTTTATTTTAACACAGCCCCTATACCTTCCAATGATGCATCTGTGTGAATATTTATTGGTAAATTTTGATCAAATATCTCTAATATTGGTTGTGAGCACAATAAGTTTTTTACATTTACAAAAGATTTTTGACAAGCTGGAGTCCAAATAAATTTCTGATTTTTTCTGAGTAAGCAATGAAGAGGTTCTAAAAGTATCGTACTTTGTGGTATGTATTCGTGATAGAAATTAATTTTACCTAAAAATTGTCTTACATTTTTTTGAGTTTTTGGTATTGGGAAATCTTTTATTGCTACTAAGTTGTCTCTTACAGGCCGTACTGTATTATTATATATCACATGGCCAAGGTACTTTACAGAATCTGAGGCAAATGTACATTTTGTAAATTTTAACCTAAGGCCCTCACTCTTTATGGCTTCTAATAGTAACTTTAAATGATCAATATGCTCCGAAAAACTCTTAGAAAATACTAAAATGTCATCGATATAATTAACAGTAAAGTCAGTAAGCCTATGTTTTCTCAATATATTACCTAGTATGCGTTGAAAAATAGCACTTGATGTTTTCAGTCCGTAGGGAAGGCATGTCCACTGAAAGTGGCCGTTTTGTGTAACAAAGGCTGTCTTTTTTCTGTCTTCAACTCTAAGCGGGATTGACCAGAAGGCTGAATTAATATCTAAAGTTGTGAAATATCTTGAGTTTCTTGTCTTGATTACCAAGTCTTCTATTAGAGGGAATGGTTGAGCTTGCGGAACGACTATTTTATTTAGATCTCTAAAGTCAATGCACAGTCTAGACTTCCTGTTGTCTTCTTTCTTAAAAGCCAGTGTTACCGGTGCTGCAAAGGGACTATAAGATTCTTCGATGAGGTTTTTATTAAGTAATTTTGCTACCTGTTCTTCTATTTCCTTTTTGTCTTCAAGTGAACATCTATGAGGTCTTTTACTACAGTATTTGTCTACGAGTAGATCAATACGTGCTTCATATTCTCTGATAGTACCGATGTCATATTTATCTTTTGCTAATATTGTTTTGTAAGTGTCTATTAAATTATATATTTGTAATTGTTGTTGGTTATTTGAATTACCTATTTTCATCTTGAAATCTTCTTCTTTTATATGTTCATTAAAGTTTATGGAGTGAAGGTCTCCCTTCCTTTTTTGATATTCTATAGAGTCTTTAGTTTCTTTGCCCTTTATTTCTACTCCTATTTGTGCGATTTTGAGATCTTCATCTTGAATCAGTCTCAATTGTTTTATAATATCTAGTCCAATTAAGAAATCGTATTTGAAATCTTCTCCATCAATTAAGCCTCAGCTTTTTCTTCCATATCTAAAATCTTTATTGTAAGAGTTGTCAAACCAATAGTCTTTTTAACACCATTAATTGTTATTAAATTATCATTATTTATGTAATTATTTTCTTTGAATTTCAACAATTTGGAATTTATTATAGATACGTTTGAACCAGAGTAATATATTCCAAATATTTCTAATGTTGAGTTTATTAATAGTTTGACTTTAATTAATGGTGTTACTATTCGTTTTTTGTATCACTATTAATGAATTCTACATCAATAACAGAATTATTTACGGTTCTGCTATTATTTCTCTTCAGGTTATGCAAGTCCGTCTGTTTGAATCAGCAATTTTCTTCTGAATGGTACCGAGTACCTTTATTCAAGTTTTCACATGTTTTACATGGCTTTTTGTCTGATTTTCCTTTTGGTTCATAATGATATTTCTTTTTGTTAATGTAATTCTTTTTATTCACAGAATGTTCATGTTTTATTTTACATTACTTTTATCAATTTTTTCCATCACATAGTCTGGCAAACCAATTACAATGAGATATATCATTGTTTGTATGTCAATGTCTTTGTTAACCTCTAATAATAATCTTTCCTTTTCAGTGGCATATTCCAATAATGATCCAGTTTGAAATCGATATGTCTCACAGAAGGTGTCCCTCCATACTGCCCATTGTGAATTAACTGTTAATTTTATTATCATACTATGATACCAATCCAGGTACTGTTTATCTAGAAGGTGTTTTAAAATCTCTATTTTTTCCTTATCCTGTAGAATCTCAAATCGCTCACATTCACTCTCAAATTCAAAAATCCATTGTCCAGCGTCCAATGTTTTAGGAGAAAATTTTTCAATTACATATCTGTCAGCAATTTTTCCTAAATTCTTTTTTTCTATTGAACTTACATTACTTTCATAACTAATCAGTGAATGCTTTGTATCATGTGTTGTAATTTCTGCTAAATATTGATTTTCAAACTGTAGATTGTCTCCTTCGTCTAAGTAAATTTTTCTAAGATCTGTACTAAGAGGGATCCATATCGCCCTTGTTTGGTGTCTTTTTTTAAGAGAATTTTTGATTTTCGTATAGATTTCCGAAGACGTAATAACAGAATGCTTATTTACAGGTTTTAATTCATCTGGGATTTCATAGACGCATCCATGTGGAGTCTCAATAGAGGTTATGCATATCATGTTTGATTTTCCATCGTTCGACCCCAAAACAGTGAATTTAAATCGTAGTTTATCCATTTTCCACTACTGATTTCAACTAGAATTGTCGTTTTATAAGTCGATGGAGGTTTTACCA
Organism: Megalocaria dilatata; assembly: GCA_034642435.1. Classification (NCBI taxonomy): domain Eukaryota; kingdom Metazoa; phylum Arthropoda; class Insecta; order Coleoptera; family Coccinellidae; genus Megalocaria; species Megalocaria dilatata. The sequence goes on along the minus strand of CM067854.1, from coordinate 96,212,736 downwards.
TGAAATAAACCAATGCGTTGCTCTGTAAAGAAGTTTTTTTATTATTACTAAGTATCAGGATTACAAACACTTTTTATACAACGTATACAACATTTTAATACGCTTAAACATACCTGTAAAGAAGAAACGACAATTAAAGTCTATTTCTTAGGTTTCTTATTTCCAATATATTCAATTATTTTATATAGCCACTTAGTTTTCAGTAAGATGCCACAATCAAGATGGCTGCCTTACGGTCGGGTCGTACATATGACATTCTTTTAGTATCGTTCGTTTCCGACCGAGCGTAGCGCGCCAAAATCAAAATAACTGAGAGAATGATAATTTATTATCATTACATATATATATAAATAATGTGTTCATATTTATTTGCGAGGTGTGAACGAGATCCGCACATGTAGCAATAATTTCCCTAATTAGAACTTTCATTATTGACAAAAGAATTTGAAGAAGCCTCCAGAAATTTTTCTAAAGATTTTTTTACTTTTGAAAATATATATATATATATATATATATATATTTATATATATATATATATATATATATATATATATATATATATCCATAACTTGCTTTAAATGTCAGTTCAAGGGTCATCTGACGAATGTATGAAATACAGAATGATGTATGTATGAAATACAGAACGTACAAATACAAATCAAATTCATGAAATTTTAGCCATACAATTCGAACATGTGAGTTTCAAGGGAAGTTTCATGATTCAAATGAGAGCTGAAAATGAATTCCTTGATTTTAAAGTAGATAATGGAGCTGCCGTGAGTATTATCAGCATTCAATATTCAGAAAGATTTTTCAAAATTTATATATTCCTAAAACTGATCTGAAACTTGTAACATATTCTGGAAAAAATTGGATGTTGTTGGCTTTTCAGAGGTGAAATGATTCTACGGGGGTTAGCAGAAAATTTAGAATTTGTACATCGTAAATTCAGATAGGAAACCTATCTACGGTGTTTAAAGCATAAGACAGTTGAATATTGAGTCAAAGAATGTTACTCAAATTAGCAGTGATAATACAATAGAGAAAATTTTACAGAAATATCCAATAGTTTTGGAAAAGTCAAAGGGCAATAACTAATATTCAGGCATTCCTTCAATAAGAAAACAAGTACCTGTACTCGTTCGTGCTAAGAAATTCCCATATGCCTCACAGTCTCAAGTTGAAGCAGAATCATCAAATTTAGAGAATGAGGAAACTTTGGTCAAAGTTAAACAATCGAAGTCATCGTTTCATTTGTGAAAGCTAATGAGAAATTACATATTTGAGGAAATTTTAAAATAATTTTAAACCCTTCTATAGAATTTTTTTTTTCAATTATGGCAGGAGGTGATGAATTCACAAAATTTGATTTATAATAAGCATACCTACAACTCGAATCAAATCCTTATCAGAAATTTGTAAGACTTTGTATCCATATTGTTCTTTGCCAGTGTACTCGATGAATGCATGGGATTGCTAGTGACGAGCCATTTAACTACGGAAAATCGAAAATTTAATCGAGGGCATACCTGAGCTTTCAATTTTTATAGATGATGAAATAAATATAGCACTAGACGATCCTGCTCATTTCCAAAGATTGAATGAAGTTTTATTCAGAGTGAATGCAAAAACACCCACAAATAAAACTGAAGTCGGAGCTGTCACTGGTCTAATTAATCACTATGTAACAATCCTAAATAATTGTGTTCAAAATATTCTGAAAGGAAACTTACTCATTTCAATCCACAGTTACCTTCAGTTTAAGCTAATGCCAGTTGATATGCGGTATGGGCTGTGATTTCACATGTTTATCGGAATGGTATAGAAAAGCCTTTACAATTTGCCTCACAAGTTTTGTCTTCGGTACAATAGAGATATTCTGAAATTATGGAAGATAACTGCATAGTTTTAGAAGTTAAAAAATTATTTCACTATTTATATGGTAGACTTGGTTACAAATCATAAGCCTCTTGTTCAAATATTTTCACCAGCAAAACATTTACCAACTTCAACTACCACAAAAAAATGTTGCATTCTTGTGCATTATTTCTTCAAACCATTCAATATGACGCTAAATACAAACATACAAAAGAACACTCTAATGCTGATGCACTGTCGAGATTGCCGACAAATTCAAAAATGTCTATTTTGGTTGATGAACCAGACGCCCTCGAGGCTTTTTAAATTAAAAGCATACCAATTACTTCCGAAGAACTCAGGGAGAAATCAGTGAAAGATGGAGGTTGCAAGTGTCTGCGTTTTGAAAAACCCATTCCGAAACAATATTGTTTCAACGTGGATCAGTCTGAATTTTCTCAACAGCAAGAAAGTTTGTTTCGAGAACAAACTCTAGTGATACCTAATAGTTTACGCAAAAATGTTTCAGATGAACTTCACTCGGTACATTCATGTATAGTTGAAACTATGTAAGTAGCTAGAAGTTACTGTTCGTGGTCTGGAATTTCCGATGATATACAGAATTTAGTGAAGAAATACACAGAGTGTAGTAAATATAAAAATGATCCTATTAAAACACATATTTCTATTTCTTACATCAAGTTGGCATTCTTAATGGGTTTCTCTCTCGAAAACATCGATTAGTTAACTGATTTGCGTCTTCTTTAGTGTGGCATTCTCAGCAACAAGAATTTCATTACTTTAAATATTTCGTTAGCTCAAAAGTTAGTAACAATGGTAGTTAGTTTAGATTACGTAAACTCTATTCTTCAGTAATATCATGTCATCTCATATAGAGTTCAAGCAAAAAGAAAACATTATTTTCATAAAGCTTTTGTATATTCGCCAATCCCAAATACTTGTTTTTTACATTTACGAATTTGTAGAATTATAATAACACACAAGATATGTAGTGAAATTAGATGGAGTAGTCTGGTGCTTTGCTGATTTCAAATAGAAATAGGAACTCGCTTTTTTACTTTCAATTTTTATCTTGAAGGTACACAATGACTAGAGTTTCATAGTATAACTACATTTCCAAACTGTAAATTACCTGCTTTGTCTAATACTTTTATACTAAGCAATATTCACTTCCTTGAGAACTTCTAGAAGTGGCGAATTCCAAAGGTCGGCCTGTTCATTTAGAATATTCATTTTAAAGTTATTGAGTTACTTAAAGAGCTCTTTTGATCCGAAGATGGGCAGTATTTTGCCCTTCATTCAAGAATCAGAAACATTATTGAATGTAAGCAAAATATTTTTACAGGCCAATTTTGGCTTCCCAGAATTTAATAACCTTGATCCGGATCCGAACGGTTAAAAACTGAATATCTTGGAATCATTAGGGTACTGCAATAACCGAGCAAAAAACCTCCAGATGAATAGACCGACTTCTAGTATTTACCGCTTCTGGAAGTTCTCAAGAAAATAAACATTCCACATTAGACACAATCCATAATTAGCAGCATAAAAATGTGTAACACTACGAAACTCAAGAAACTGTTCAGATATGTTTTCCAAGTTCAGGATACATACAGGTGAAAGCCAAAAGAATTATCCACCAGTAAATAACAATAGAAAGCACAGGAAAAAACTGAATCCTATAGATTATATTTGATATTTCGTGTTTTATTCTGTAACTCCTAGATATTCTGTAAGACCCCTCAAAATCCATGTGAGATTAAACATGAAGTTATGGATAAACATAATCAGTTGAAGGTAATTCTCAGAGACATTCTGAAAAAATATAATGTCACGGAAGAAACATCTAACAGTTGAAATAATAACACATCCTGGAAATTCCAGAAATTTTCAGTGTAACAACCAATTTGTATTACAAACAGAACTGGTGAAACTGTTGAATATTTTATTAGCTCAAACTCCTTACTTATGAAATTTCGTACAGATCGGCCGAATGAAGATATTTGAACTAAGTATTTCTCGTGTATCTCCCATGAACTTGGCAAAAATTAAAGATATTGAGACAGGACAATTTTAATAATTGCTCATTATCCTGCACCTGTTTTGATCCTCCATTAACTTTGTTGCAAATGGAAATTCAAAAAAAAAGTTATTCACAAAATTTGTACGAAATCAACTGAGTTTTTCAAATGGATGTTTTCCTGTTTTTGGTTCGCTCTTTCTCTCCCGATTACAAAAATAAATGCATGTATCGGTCTATCTCTCGTGTTTTGAGGATTACAGAGTCTCAAATTCGAAGAAACCTGTCATGTTCAGTAATCGGTTGTCAAGTGATAGGCTGTTATAAATCAATAACGACACTGCTAACAATATGACAATGAAATCATTTGTTGAATATACATTACACAGAAGCTGAAAAAAATCTGAATCAAATTCAACAAATTTATGCATACAAATATATCATTACTAATACAATAAATCCATCGTATATTTTAAGTGGAGAACAATAAAAACAGGAAAACTTAAAGGAGATAATATATTGCGTTACAACCAAATCATCCAATTCCAAGTGAAAATATATTTAATAATACTTAAAACCTTGTAAATGATTCGAAAAATTTTTAGAGAAAGATACAGGAGTAAGGAATGGGAATCAAGAACTCGACATTGTTAAGTATTTATGGGGGTATGAAATGAATAGTCACAACTAATGAAATTGTTCGAAATGGGCACCAGTATTCAACATACATAGTTCATATCGTTTTTCAATGTTGGTTAGACTATTTGGGATGACATTATTATAGTTCTGAATTAGTCCACAAATTAATGCTTCAATCTTATTTCTAATGATCTCAACACTTTCATTATTATCAGAGTAAATTTGTTCATTCAGGAACGGCCCTAAAAATGTGTCCAATGGTGTTGGATCGGGACTATTCGATGGCTATGAAATAGGTGCACCATAATCGATCCAGAGATCCAATTGACCATTCAAATGTTCTCGAACTTCCATATCTGTGCGCGGGGGTGCTCTGTCCTGTTGCCAATACACACACAATGTCACACCAAACGTTAATAGGCTTTCCAGATTTTCTAATTTGAAATACTTTGCGTTGTCTTCGATTTTTGTTTTCCTGAGACTGTCAATTTTTTCTGTCGAACACGCCTTCTGTGGAAAACGATGATCTATATGTTGACATTATAAAATTTGATGAATTAGGATCTTCCACCTTTTGCAGCATATGTTGTGAGTATTCTACCCGTTTTCGGGTCTGGTCTTATTTGAGGAGTTGTGCTGGCAGTAATTTATATGACCTATAATTATTTTTTTCTAATACTCTCTGAATCTTCGAATAGCTTATTGCAAGTTCACGTGATGCTTCCTTTAATCCATTTACTGGAATCTCTAAAACAATACCTATGAAGTTGTGTGGTTGATTTTAAATTCAATATAATATATACTCAAATTTCAGCATTTATCAACAATTAATTATAGTAACATTACCTTAAAAAAAATTAATATGTCGAGATCTTGTTTCTAATTGCGTGAGACGCTAAGACTTCCTTCTCTTGAAACTTCCAGAATTTCTTACATGGTTGTAATTATTAAGGAATGTATTTCCACTTGGAATAGGATCACCTGGATGTAATGCAATATAATATCTCCTGGCAGCTTTCTGGCTTTTATTGTTCTTCAAATACGGTGAAGATTTTTCAAAATTTTCCGTTTGTGTATAATGCATATTTCAGAAATAATTTTTTGGAATATCACGTGTATTATATTGTTAGCAATGGCGTTTGTTGATTTATCACAGCCTACTACTTGACAACCGATTGATAAGCCTGCCAGATGGATCTTCGAACTCGAGATTCTGTACTTCTCAAAATAAAAAAGATAGAGCATTACATGCAAAGAGATAGAGTATTCCATTATGTGGCATCATTTCGAAAAAAGTAGTTTAATGGGTACTAGTTTTGTGAATAACTTTTTTTTGTATCTCCATTTGTTAGAGGAGGGGTTAAATTAAAGTGAAAATTCCGGTATATGAAAAGTGGTTTAAAAAAGTGGTTTCCTCATTCAACAATACAAAATCTGTTCAGTTTTATTTTTGTTACCCTGAAATATATAGATAGTAAATATTTTCACGAGAAAATATTTTACAATACGCAGATAATACTTTCAAATTTCTATGAGTTTGAGAGAGAAATGTTTTCTACCTATTCATATTTGAAAGGTTTTTCTTTTCATTACTTCATTCATTTCTCATTTTATAGAGCTGAAAAGAATTACTAGCAAATTGTTGATATATGGTGTTTTTGGAATTCATTATCTGTTTGTACTCGAGTAAAAAACAAGACTGATACAATTCTACTTTAAATAAAATAGTTTCGATATGAGTTCTAAATTTACTATTTTAGTCTTCACCCAGCTTGCCTCGGCAGTATAATATTTTCATCAGTTTTAGTTTGTTTTTTATGAGTCATCGTTCAGTCATAATTAGAACATGTTTACATGTTACCCTATCAAAATATTCAAAATTTTATATTATATATTTCAGGCGTTGGTTAAGTCAGAGGTTTCTTTTAAGTACGAACGAGCATTATTTGGCTGACCTGTAGGGGTAGATCAAGTCAGACCTAGCATTATTTGACGCTTTGTGAATCGAAAAAAAGGTATAACAAGAATTTCTGGTATGGTATAGGTTAACGGTAACAACTATGATGATTCGAAAGTTATAATTAATTCGTTGGCGGAACAATTTTCTTATATATAAAGAACGAATATCTCAAATGATTATAATCAATTTGATTTTACTCATTTTCTATCCTATATTGTACCTAGGATCACAGAAGGAGAGATTGGGTCTATTATGGAAAAGTTTTCTGGTGAAGTTACTACTGGTGACGACCAACTCTATGTCTTTTTAAGTGGAGAGACATTTCTACTCTAAGCCTACCCATCTTATCGTAATGAGAAGTTTACTTAGTTCTGCTTTTTCCAGTTTATAGAAAAAAGCATTGTCCCCATTTTCAAGAAGATTGATAGGTCCGACAATGAAAACTATAATTCCTCTACTATATAATTTCGAAAAAGGAAGCATTATATAAAAGAATTTTTCACAGTGTTCAGACCCATTTATGTTCAAGGCAGCATTACATCATTAGAGATATACAATTACCAATTTGGCTACGTTATCACGATTTATTACTGTTCCTGAATGATGACGGTCAGATTGATGTGATATATGCCAATTTTTCGAGAGCATTCAATTCTATAGATCATGGAATTCTGTTCAGCAAACTGTGTTCACTTGATTTCAGCTCTGCTTATTTGAAGTTAATTTGTTTCTATTTTACTAGTAGAATGTATTCTATAATCTGTTGAGTTCGTTGAAAAGCATGACCTTCGCGAATGCTGATGATTTTAATCTATTCTTGAAAATACGTGGAATAAGTGATTTGAGACTGCTTCAGTCCAGCCTGCAATTCGTCGGGGATTAGTGTTTAGGGAATGGGCTGTACACTGAATATATAATATCAAACTGTTTCTAGATGACTCTAACTGGAAGATTGCAGGCTCTGGTTAGCAATTACTTCATTGTAAACCACTTTTTTACCTGTGTAGTTCAAATACTTGATCTTGGTATTCTATTTAACATCACATTGCGTTTTTCATCCTACCTCCGCCTGTAGAACTCTTCATTTTGTTTTCACATACTCCAGAGAGTTTGATGATTTGGAGGCTCTGAAAAATCTTTACTTCACTATCGCTGTAAGTAACTTAGAGTAGAGGTGACTTATTTTGTTTCTCAAGTAAAACTATCATCTGAATTCACTGGAGCGAATTCACAGCAATTTTTTTACGTAAATCTAATTCCGACAATCCGGCATATATCCTGAACGCGAAGCTAATCTTTCCTCCATTAGGAGAGAAATGCGGGTTTTGTCGTTAGCCGAAAGGCACGAAAAGTATGCTAGGTTGGACCAGAGGTTGCTAAAGGATCAAATTGACTCCTATTATTTTTTGTAAGAACAAACATTACCATTCCAAGAATAGCTGCTAGTCCTGTTATTATTTGTCATCTGCCAACACCTCGTACAAACAATTGGAGCGGGCACCTGTATAGCGTATATCTACGAGTGCAAATGGACTTAGAATGAACATATTTGTTTGAGGGCGGAAATTACATGTTACCGGTTTTGGAATCTTTTTCGTTAATCTTATTAATTTTTAAGGTATGGATCAGTTCTCTTTTACCTTATATTATCTTTTTTTTGGAGTTTTTGTGGAAATGTAAAAATGTTATCCAGTAATGGGAAATATTTTTGTGTGATGAGTAAAAGAAAATTATTACTATCATTTTTTGATACCTGACATTTCGCTTATTACTTTATCATCGGACAACTGAATATTAGTATGATTTTTAAAAAATTATCGATTTTTGACCCAGTTATACTGAAAATGTATATTGATGAATTATATAATCCGTAAGACCTCTGTGTTTGATCGAAATTTCGATAATTTTACGAAGGTGTCTCCTTAGTCATATCCAACTGTGAGTTAATCGGATAATTTATTCACTCATTCTTCGAAATTCAACACCCTGGTTATTAAGACACGGAAATCAAAGCAATTCTCCAATATAAACCAAACCTGGTGTTTTCCACGGTAAACCTATACATTTACCACATTGTATTACGAACACTGGTTTTTAGATCGTCAGTTAGAATCAATTCATTGGAATTAACAAAATAATGCAATAAACTAATTCCGGTACTTGGAATGTCATATTTTCGCAAGTTTCAACGTGCCCAATTATAAATGAAAGTTACTGAATCGAATATTACGAAAATCAACCGTGTGTATATGCTCTATCCCTTCTAAATATATGCTCTATCCCTTCTAAAGGCTCAAAACGTATTTACAATGTTTAATCTTCGAATTCGGTCGGAAACCACTCAGCGCTTACTTCGAGATTCATCTTCATGTAGGCATTTAATCGCTTCCTCCAGGAAATCCCCTCATCGTATTCCTATAAGGCGAGATTATAAGCCTCCCAGTTTACTTGGGGCTCCAATTAGTCTATCATTTACGCAAAATAATTCCTTCGCTAAAACTCAAAACCACCCATCAGTTTCAGAAGCACAACCAATCTTCTTGTATGATAACTGTTTCAGTTCATCTTATGATGATATAGAAATCAATGCGAACTCTACATATTTTCTAGACTCTTCGTTTATATCTATCTCTCAACTATACATCTTCTTATCTCAGATTTTTTTTATTTCTATAATGTTTCAGAAAACTGTTTTCTTCTCGTCATAAAAACTAGGAGTGATTTGAATAGTTTTACTAGTTTTTTTGCTATCTGAAGAAGGAAGTTGAGAATGTATCTCTAGAAATTCTATTATTCAATAATGATCACTTCAGCTATTTCATTTTTTCTCTGGAATGTACTTCTTCATGAGTAATCAGCATTACAAGAGAAAGGCTGACAATTGTATGCCCTGAATGTACAAGTTATCTCATTATAACTGGCAAAACTATAAAAAACTATCAACCATGACTCTCATTTAGTTCGATAAAGAAATGGTTCGAAAATGTGATCATTAAGTCAAAACTGTGGTTAAAATTGTATTATTTCAAATGAAATTTGCTATTCGGATAGAAATATCATATTTATATACAAATAAATAATATGAGAAAAACAAATGTTAACTTCCGCTATTTTATTGATTTATTCGACAATTTCTTCGTCATACCATAACTTTATCAGGTGAGTATTTAAACTGAGGTATATAATGCAAAACATGACCTTAAATACACAGCTCTGGTACAAAAAATATAGGGGTGGAAAGAGATGGTATACAATTAATGAAAAATATTGAGTAGGGAGGATCTGTTTGAATCTATTTGATCATTCAATAAAATTTTTCTTTTATTATATCTATTGATCTCTAAAGTTTCTAACAGATTTAGTTTCTGACTTTTGTTTTCGATATGTAATATTTCATAGTTCATATTGAAATTATGGGCAGTCTCTAACAAATGGGTGGCATAAGTTGAATTCGGTTTATTATTAATGTAACATTTTTCTTGTTCTCGTATCCTTGTTTGGAATAAACGGCCTGTCTGTCCTACATATACACATGGGCAATCACTACATGTTAACTTGTAAACTCCTGATTTTCTGTTTTTAGGAATGACGTTTTGTTATTTTTTATTAAGCTGCCTAAAGAATTAATAGTTTTAAGAGATGTTATATGTATCTTTTTTCTTTAAATATCTAGCAATCTTGTCAGATTCTTGGCCTATGTAAGTTAATGAAATAAATTTGGTTTCGTTTGAATTTTGAAATTTTGGATATACAAGTGATATTGCTTTCTTGTAATTTATTTTATCAAGTAAATTGTCTACAATTAAGGGATATATATATATATATATATATATATATATATATATATATATATATATATATATATATATATATACTCTATATTGAAGATTAATTTCCGTCAAGTGAAGACCGAGACAATCAAAAACAAATAAATAAGATTTTGACCTTCAATCTTTTATGTGTAAAAATGTTCTATACAAATTTAGATTCGGTTGTTTAGTACGCAATGACTACTATTTCACATTACGCTTTTCAACATCATAGGTCGAAAAGACTGTAATAGATTATGAAACAAAATAATTCCAATCGTCCGAATTGAATATTTATGGATTTTTTCAGCATATTGTTTTTTATATTACTTTATTTCATTAATATTTTTCCTACAAATCATATGTGACACACTGAATTCTCGATCGCTTCCATCGTATTCACTAATTAGTGGTGTATATAATTTTCATTTCTTTTCAACAAGTTGTGTCTGGGTTGCAGGGTGAACGGTCACTTTGGACTCATCATTTAGAATGCTTTGTTTAATTTCATTATTTTCAGAAGGTTTTGTTTTGTTCGGGAATTTCATTCTCCATAATAAGAGATAAACGCTACACGTGTAATATCCCTACGTAAATAGAGATAGGTGCCGTGATTTGTCGGTTCCTGTGTGTACTAGGTGCGTTTAATTGAAGGGACTCGATCTGCACTCACTGGTTTATTAGAGTAAGTACATTTTCACCTATTGGTGAACTCCTTTCCTACCCTTTCATATTTGTTTTTTCTCCGCGGCCCTCTTGTTTGTTTGTTTTATAGTCACCGGCTATCGGTCCGGCCGGTGTGAAGAGTGTCCTTGTCTGATTCCCTTGTCAGGGTACGCCGAGAGCAAAAATTCAAAAACCCATTCGACGTATTTTGGGAGGAACTATGGATGATTCCAGTTCGTTGAAACAAATATTAAGCGAAGTTCAGAGGATCAGGGAAGATTCAAAAACGCAATTGTAGCCAGTGAAACTTATCTTATGCTAAAATTTGAAAATATCAATGCAAAAATAATAAGTTCGAAAGAGGAGAATATTTCTTTGAGGAGCAAGGTGGAATTTTTGGAGAGAGGAAACAAACCTAATTATATGGTTGTTTCCGGATTGAATGAGAAGCCAGAGGAGGTGGATGTGGGTTTCAATGTTGGGGAGCTACGAAGATTGTTAGAGGTTAGCATTTCCGTGTTGTAACAATTCAGCTACAACTATATTTTAAAATGCCCGAGCCCAGTCGGTTTAACTGGGTCGTGAGCCTGATCTCACAATTCCACAAAATGAAAGGACAAAACTCCCTGACAAACAAGTCACTCGTTTAATTTACCACAAGTAATTTTTCTTACAAATTACATATATACATTTAAAAGAAATATACAATTTACTATCTTACACTAGAGTAAGTTTCAATAATATTATTACCGATAAAAGTAGAAAAATATATATATAAAAATGGGAATGTTATTATTATTTATATACAAAAATTTGAAGTTCCTTAATGTGATATGAATATATACAAAATTTCTCAATATTACTTCCCTGGTTGGTTTAGAATACAGGCTAATGTTTTGCCAATCAAAACAGGTGGTGGTTTTGTAGGTCGTCTCAAGCAGGCTGTTATGTAGTTCTTTGAACTTAATAGCTTCAACGTCTTCGGGCAACCAGTGTACGTGTAACTATTCCTCACCAAGAAAACTTCCAAACTCCAGGAACAAATAACAGGAAAATAATCCAAGAGAAATCCAGGAAAAATATTCCATAAACCAAATCCAGAAAAAGATAATCCAAAAATAATTCCAGGAAAAGATAGTCCAAAAAAAAAAACCCTTCTTTGCGGGTTTTTACTTCTAATCTTCAAGAAAAATCAACTAACGAGAAAATAAATTTTATGACATTCAGATTTCAACTTTACTCTGCAATCGTGAACCGGAAAAGAAATAATTCCTTCATATCAACGCGCACGTGACGACACATTGACGGACAGATATCCCAATTTCTTCATTCACCGGTCTTCTCGATAAAGGTGATATACCAGCGAATAAATTCGACGTGTAGATCGCTACACTACCCTCCATTCCCCCCAAAAAAAAAATCTTGTCACAAAGAGATTTTTTTTCTTTGCAAAAAGTTGAAGTTACACAGGAAAAGTTGGGCGCCAGTGATTTATGAATCACAAGGTAAATAAAGGTGAATGACTTCAAATAGACATAAAACTGCATCTGAAAGACACAAAAGATTTATGAATTCTAGACCAACTAAACAGCCACACGAAAGAGACATGTCAGCACATCATACAGATACCGTATAACTGTATGTTGATCCGAAAAAAGGTAGAAGTCTACATTAGGGGTTAAGGGAAAAATTTAGCCAGAGCAGAAGATAAAGATAACCGTAATGGCAAGACAAGAGACATAGAGACTGTCTCTCCACTACGGGAAGGTAAATGCTCTCAGCTAAAAAGAGAAAAGGAAAGGAAAAGGAAGATAATTACCCCTAAATACTTCAAATAAAAATTATGTCAAAAAAAAGTCAATGAATTCGTAAAATATATATATGAGGAATGAGGACGGTGCAATAAATAGTGGGAATATAAGACTATTAACAAGGACACATGAAAGAACAGTATTTTGAGTCACTGAGATTCGACATTTAAATCATCATCGGGGTCATCTTCGGTTAAATCAGGTTTTATATCTTTGATATGAAAATTTCCCAAATTCCTACCAGATAAGTCGACTAAATTGTAGACAAGTGAAGATATTATCTTATTTACTATGCAAGGGACGAATTTTGGAGCAAGCTTTGAGGTGAAATTTTTCGAAGCATCGGACAGAACAAAGTTTTTTTTCCAAACCCTATCACCGATGTTCAAACGAACATCACGTCTTCTAAGATTGTATCTACGAGCGTTGATCTCATAAGAATGCTTCAAACGTTTTCGAACGTCTTCATAAAGCTCTGGCAGCTGTTGAACCAAATTGGAATCCAAAACTCTATTCCCTATAGTGACGGCGTTATTAGCATTTTCCGTAATAAGACCATAGAATGATCCATCAGTAGCGACATTCCTAAGAAAAACTAAAAAGGAAGGACTATATTTCAAGCCCTCACTCCTAGCTAGTCTTATAGCCTGAACTATTTGGTGAATGTGCTGGTCCCAAAGTTTGTGATCACCATCGATGTCAGCAGATAACCGTTGGATTCTACCAGTCACATGAGTTAGGCGAGTGAGTATACGCCTGTGATCAACTTGAGAGGAACCCGAGTTGAACTTGGCACAAATCTCCCTCAAATCTGTCAAACTTTCTTTAATGCCACCGACATTTTCTTCAAAAGAGAAAGGATCAGATAAGATGATGAAACTACGATCAGAGGATTCTTGGGATAGCAAACCCCTCAAAATTTTACGTTTGTCATCTACTGATGACGGAACTTCAATTCCTCCCATCGCAATCTCATAAGCAAGTTCATTTTGCTTTAGAAACTGTGGATTAATCGCCATTATGCCGAAAATGAAGAAAAAATTTAATGACTCTATATATTACCGAAAAGAAAAAATGAAAAATGAAACCCGATTGAAAAATCTTGCAGACAATGACCCAAAGAAACTTACAACTACCCGAAACGAGCACCTTGGTTGACCAGGAACCCAAAGTCACTTCCACCCGGAAAGAGTGAGATCAAGTTTATTTGAAATCCGAAAAAGGAATTCAATCGCCCCACGTTGGGCGCCAAAATTTGTGTAACAATTCAGCTACAACTATATTTTAAAATGCCCGAGCCCAGTCGGTTTAACTGGGTCGTGAGCCTGATCTCACAATTCCACAAAATGAAAGGACAAAACTCCCTGACAAACAAGTCACTCGTTTAATTTACCACAAGTAATTTTTCTTACAAATTACATATATACATTTAAAAGAAATATACAATTTACTATCTTACACTAGAGTAAGTTTCAATAATATTATTACCGATAAAAGTAGAAAAATATATATATAAAAATGGGAATGTTATTATTATTTATATACAAAAATTTGAAGTTCCTTAATGTGATATGAATATATACAAAATTTCTCAATATTACTTCCCTGGTTGGTTTAGAATACAGGCTAATGTTTTGCCAATCAAAACAGGTGGTGGTTTTGTAGGTCGTCTCAAGCAGGCTGTTATGTAGTTCTTTGAACTTAATAGCTTCAACGTCTTCGGGCAACCAGTGTACGTGTAACTATTCCTCACCAAGAAAACTTCCAAACTCCAGGAACAAATAACAGGAAAATAATCCAAGAGAAATCCAGGAAAAATATTCCATAAACCAAATCCAGAAAAAGATAATCCAAAAATAATTCCAGGAAAAGATAGTCCAAAAAAAAAAACCCTTCTTTGAGGGTTTTTACTTCTAATCTTCCAGAAAAATTAATTAACGAGAAAATAAATTTTATGACATTCCGATTTCAACTTTACTCTGCAATCCTGAACCGGAAAAGAAATAATTCCTTCATATCAACGCGCACGTGACGACACATTGACGGACAGATATCCCAATTTCTTCATTCACCGGTCTTCTCGATAAAGGTGATATACCAGCGAATAAATTCGACGTGTAGATCGCTACAGTGTATGATATAAACAATATATATTGTTTGGGTAGGGCAAAAAACTGCCCTATTGAAGTTCAGCTGATTTCTCAACTGAAAAAGAAAAACATTATTAAAGACGCAAGAAAGTTGAAGGGCTCTGGGCTTCCCATCTTCCATGATCGAACCATCGAACAGATAGTAGAGTTGAAACGAAGGAAATAGATTGGTTATAGAGGGGAATATATATACAGCGGATGAACTAGACTAGATTGAGGTAAACCAGGAGACTAAGAAAGAGAAGGAAAAGCCTTCTGGCAACTCCAACACAAACTCTGACAAAAGCGTTCAAGTCACCAGAAAAATCCGTCGAAGCTTCGGGGAGAGATCGACCGGTGCAGAGGAAATCCTAGAAAAAAAAATAACGAAGAAAAAATTGAATTCAGCCAGAATACGCTTGAGGTTATCCTCATCACAGACAGGGAAGGATAAGTAGATAACGGAGATCTGCAAACATAAGTTCTTCTTTTTTTTGTTTCTGGCGTGTTTTGGTTTTATGTTGTTATTTTTCATTAAGCCTCCGGTTGTGTCATTATAACAGTTTTCAGCTGAAAAACCAATCAGGTCACTAGTTGGTCAGTTCTTAGATCAAACACATGGATAGATTCATTCAAGAATGTCAAAACGAAGACTATAATACTAGAATAATTGAACATATCTCCAAAATTGATAGAAATATATTTAAGAGGAAATTTAGTGTATTTCAAGTTAATATACGGAGTATTCAGAAAAATTTTGATGAATTGGGAATATTGTTAGAGACGAACGAATAATATTATGATGTAATATTATAGTTCTAACCGAGACTTTCTATGTAGAAGCTCCAGAATTATTTACTCTGAGGGGATATAAGGCTATATATAGTGAGGGAATATTCAACCAAAATGATGGTGTACTAATATACTACTCTGTCAAGAAAGTACCGGGAATTTTCAATTAAAACAACATTTTTACATTTAATCGTCAAAATTTATTGGGTCGCCTTCAAAATAGGCTCCATTTGCTCCAATACATCTAGGCCAACGGCACTTCGAGTTGTTCGCCCACAAATTTGACCGCTTCTTACGGATACGCTCACGCAAACGTTTCATAAAGCCTAGGTAATACTCCTTGTTTACCGTCTGACCCTCTGGAACGAATTCGTAGTGCACCATGCCACGGATATCGAAGAAAGCAATGAGCATCACCCTCATTTTCGAGCGGCTTTGGCGTGGTTTTTTCGGTTTCGGCTCATTTTTTGCCACCCATTCCGATGATTGCTGGCTTGTTTGTATATCGAACTCGTAGACCCAGGTCTCATCACCAGTTATAATGCGTTCCATGAATGTAGAATCGGAATTACAGCGATCC
The DNA here is from genome assembly GCA_034642435.1 of Megalocaria dilatata. Lineage (NCBI taxonomy): Eukaryota > Metazoa > Arthropoda > Insecta > Coleoptera > Coccinellidae > Megalocaria > Megalocaria dilatata. The sequence continues at coordinate 96,196,452 of CM067854.1, read as the reverse complement.
AGCATATCTGAAGCAACCTGTTCGCGATGACGTTTTTGAAGAAAATTCAGGTCTTTCGGTACGAGTCGTGCGGCCACCTTTCTCATGCCCAAAATATCAATCAAAATCGTACGTGTGGACTCATGGGATATCTTAAGATCATGTACTATTCCTCTCAAGCTGGTGTGACGGTTTTCCAGCACCCTTTCCTTAATTTTATCGACGTTATCTTCGATCGAAGCCGTCGATGGGCGACCACTTCACGACCGTCCTTGAAGGCTCTGTACCACTGATATGCACGAGTTTTCGATAGAGCATTATCACCAAAGGCCTTTTGCAACATTTTCAATGCATCGGCACACGAAAATTCATTTGCAACACAAAACTTTTAACAAATTCTTTGCTCAACGTAATCACCCATAGTAAAAATCGGCACGCACTCTGACATCGACTGACTTAATCAGCTGTTGCAAACACACTAGCTGACAGATCCCGCTCAATCTTGGCATAGTAATTAAGGACAGTGGTACCAACCTAGGAAAAAAAAATTTTTACCTGCCTCATTGCCCCGCCAGATTTAAATCGATAATTCCCGGTAATTTCTTGACAGAAAGTATGTTAAAGAAGACATACATTGTAGGCATAGGATAATTAAAATTAATTAAACAAGTTTACAAGAGGTAGATATAGGAACAAAAATTGGTGAAAAATTCAAGTTAACAGCACTGTATCGATCGCCGCGGACACCTATAGCATACTTTAATATAGGGTTACCTACAAAATATGGACATTAATATAAATTACATAATAACAGGTGATATGGATATAAACTTATGAAGATCTCGTGGAAGAATATGAAAATGTTTTGTGTACATATTCTTGTCTCTATGATAAATCTTCCTACTCGCCCAGGCAGCGGAAAGTGTTTGGATGATTTTTTGTGAGAGGTTTCAACCTGGTAGGCCACAGTACCAAGGCTTATATTCTGCACTACCTCATTACGAACCACTACTCCGTCATTCTGGGTTTAGAGCTGAAAATAAAACATCAGAATAAAATTACTGAAAGAATCAAGAACAATATTCATTATGTTGTGCTCAAAGGAAAACTAAAAGGAGAAACTTTGATTAAGGTGTATGAACATGAAAAAGTAACTAAAATCGCGGATAACTTAGTTGCTGCTTTGAATAAACACATTCACGAGAGCACGACTCAAAGATAGAATGAGGAAACCATGATTTGTAAATTAATTAATCAAACAAATGATTTATACTGTAGGTTAAAAAAAGAAAATCATACTTTAGATTAAAAAAACGAATACTTCAGATGTAAAAATAGAGTCAAGAAGCGGATGCAGAAAGCTAAAAATTATTATTTACAAAATCACATTCGAAAGATTGGTTCAGAATCAAAGGCGTTATGGTACTTACATGAAGGATACTGAATTGTTTCAGCCGTTGCTATTTGGTGGTTGATCATAATTAAAACAAATTGTAGAAATTGCTATGTTTTACTACCACTAAAATATATATTACACATGAGTTGTCTGATGATGAGCTAGTTCATTTCCAGTTGTCTGATGATGGGATACTTCATTTCCCGAAACCCGAGCCATAAGAGAATGTGTTATACTACTCTGTCAAGAAAGTACCGGGAATTTTCAATTAAAACAACATTTTTACATTTGATCGTCAAAATTTATTGGGTCGCCTTCAAAATAGGCTCCATTTGCTCCAATACATCTATGCCAACGGCACTGCCAATTATCGAAACATTTTTTATAGGCGCTTTCCGGGATGGACTTTAGCTCTCGCGCCGAATTTTGTTTTATGGCTTCAATCGACTCAAAACGGGTGCCACGAAGGGGCAATTTTAGTTTTGGGAAGAGGAAAAAGTCGCAGGGAGCCAAATCCGGCAAATACCGTGGTTGCTGAAGCACGTTTGTTGAGTTTTTGGCGAGAAAGTCAGTCACAATCGTAGCTCGGTGAAAAGGCGCGTTATAGTCATGCAAAATCCATGAGTTGTTCGCCCACAAATTTGGCCGCTTCTTACGGATACGCTCACGTAAACGTTTCATAACGCCTAGGTAATACTCCTTGTTTACCGTCTGACCCTCTGGAACGAATTCGTAGTGCACCACGCCACGGATTTCGAAGAAAACAATGAGCATCACCTTCATTTTCGAGCGGCTTTTGCGTGGTTTTTTCGGTTTCGGCTCATTTTTTGCCACCCATTCCGATGATTGCTGGTTTGTTTGCATATCGTACTCGTAGACCCAGGTCTCATCACCAGTTATAATGCGTTCCATGAATGTAGAATCGGAATTACAGCGATCCAGCATGTCTGAAGCAACCTGTTCGCGATGACGTTTTTGAAGAAAATTCAGGTCTTTCGGTACGAGTCGTGCGGCCACCTTTCTCATGCCCAAACTATCAATCAAAATCGTACGTGCGGACTCGTGGGATATCTTAAGATCATGTGCTATCTATCTCAAGCTGGTACGACGGTTTTCCAGCACCCCTTCCTTAATTTGATCGACGTTATATTCGATCGAAGCCGTCGATGGGCGACCACTTCACGACCGTCCTTGAAGGCTCTGTACCACTGATATTCACGAGTTTTCGATAGAGCATTATCACCAAAGGCCTTTTGCAACATTTTCAATGCATCGGCACACGAAAATTCATTTGCAACACAAAACTTTAAAAAAATTCTTTGCTCAACGTAATCACCCATAGTAAAAATCGGCACGCACTCTGACATCGACTGTCTTAATCAGCTGTTGCAAACACACCAATTGACAGATCCCGCTCAAGCTTGGCATAGTAATTAAAGACAGTGGTACCAACCCAGGAAAAAATTTTTTACCTGCCTCATTGCCCCGCCAGATTTAAATCGATAATTCCCGTTACTTTCTTGACAGAATGTATATATTTTTATTGGTAGTAAAATATATTAATTTCTACAATTTGTTTTAACTACATGAAGGATATCGGCAATGAAGGAAAATCTAAGACAAGTATAAATCATATACAAACCACGAATAGGGAAGAAATTAATGGGGATTATGATATTGCAGAAGCCTTCAATGAATATAATAGTAAAATAGGTGAACAATATGCGGATGAAATAAAAATTCCAATTGATTTCATTGAGAAGAACATTAAAGTTTGTGGCTCTTTATATCTGACCCCAGTGGTACCACTTGAGGTAACAAAGGTCATATCGGCTCTAAAGAATTAAGGGTCAACTGGCTTTGACTACATCAAAGCTAAAACGCTCAAGGAGGTAAGAGATGAAAAAGCAGAACCCCTGACTTACTTGGTGAACACTTGTTTCAGGAAAGTTTTCCTGATATTGATGAAGCTTGGCATTATGAGACCCATATTCAAAAATGGGGATAGGTCACAAATGGTTAATTATAGGCAATTACCCTTATTTCGAGAAATTATTGAGAAATTGATAAAAGTGCGGATCACCAATTATTTGGAGAAATACTACTCTGTCAAGAAAGTACCGGGAATTTTCAATTAAAACAACATTTTTACATTTAATCGTCAAAATTTATTGGGTCGCCTTCAAAATAGGCTCCTTTTGCTCCAATACATCTATGCCAACGGCACTTCCAATTATCGAAACATTTTTTATAGGCGCTTTCCGGAATGGACTTTAGCTCTCGCGCCGAATTTTGTTTTATGGCTTCAAACGACTCAAAACGGGTGCCACGAAGGGGCAATTTTAGTTTTGGGAAGAGGAAAAAGTCGCAAGGAGCCAAATCCGGCGAATACGGTGGTTGCTGAAGCACGTTTGTTGAGTTTTTGGCGAGAAAGTCAGTCACAATCGTAGCTCGGTGAGAAGGCGCGTTATCGTCATGCAAAATCCATGAGTTGTCCGCCCACAAATTTGGCCGCTTGTTACGGATACGCTCACGCAAACGTTTCATAACGCCTAGGTAATACTCCTTGTTTACCGTCTGACCCGTTGGAACGAATTCGTAGTGCACCACGCCACGGATATCGAAGAAAACAATGAGCATCACCTTCATTTTCGAGCGGCTTTGGCGTGGTTTTTTCGGTTTCGCCTCATTTTTTGCACCCATTCCGATGATTGCTGGCTTGTTTGCATATCGTACTCGTAGACCCAGGTCTCATTACCAGTTATAATGCGTTCCATGAATGTAGAATCGGAATTACAGCGATCCAGCATGTCTGAAGCAAACTGTTCGCGATGACGTTTTTGAAGAAAATTCAGGTCTTTCGAGTCGTGCGCCCCCTTTCTCATGCCCAAAATATCAATCAAAATCGTACGTGCGGACTCGTGGGATATCTTAAGATCATGTGCTATCTCTCTCAAGCTGGTACGACGGTTTTCCAGCACCCTTTCCTTAATTTTATCGACGTTATCTTCACCACTTCACGACCGTTCTTGAAGGCTCTGTACCACTGATATGCACGAGTTTTTGATAGAGCATTATCACCAAAGGCCTTTTGCAACATTTTCAATGCATCGGCACACGAAAATTCATTTACAACACAAAACTTTAAACAAATTCTTTGCTCAACGTAATCACCCATAGTAAAAATCGGCACGCACTCTGACATCGACTGACTTAATCAGCTGTTGCAAACACACTAGTTGACAGATCCCGCTAAAGCTTGGCATGGTAATTAAGGACAGTGGTACCAAACTAGGAAAAAAAATTTTGCCTGCCTCATTGCCCCGCCAGATTTAAAAGCTATAAAAACTTAGCTTTATGAAAATATAGATACAAAACGCCAACTTTGGCTATATTCATCGATCTGGCGAAGGCATTTGACATAGTTAGTCACGAAAAGTTTGTAGGAAAACTTTACAATTATGGATTTCGCTGATCAATTCATAAACTGTTCAAAAACTACCCTACCAACAGTTAGCACGTTGTGATGATAAATGATAAACAAAGTAAAAAAAAATTATCAACGGGATTCTACAGGGTACTATCCTTGCACCGCTTCTGTTCCTTCTGTACATTAATGATCTGTTAGAGATGAGAAGTGAAGGTGAAATTATAAGTTTCGCAGACGAAAGAACGCTTTGTAGCAAAACTTTTATCCGAACGAAAAAATTAACCCAATTTACCGAATGAGCCACCTCAAAAAAAGGCAAACACATCGAAAAAATGACGTCTTTTTGACCTCCAAAGTAGGTCCTAACAAAAAAGCAGTGATGATACGCTGAAGTCGCGGAAGAGCAGACCAGAGCTCTGGGGGCCTTTGACACGGCCTCACGTGTGGCGGATTACAGCGCACAAAATTAGACAGGCAGGAACTATTTATTTTAGCTAGATTCCGATGTACGAAAGTGTTCTCAGAAGCGAACGTCCTAACAGAGAAAACACAACTTAAACTTCGAAAACAAACAATGAAAAAAAGGATAATATGATTTAAATTTGTTTTTATACCTAAAATTTTTCTGTAGTCAAATTATAGATATAAAAACTTGGATACTGCATTTCTTATACATCAATCAACTAAAGGTGGCTTAACTCTGTGTAGGGCACGGTCTAGGATTCCTCAGATCGAGGCGCGGTGAGCTTGAGAGGCTCATTTTTTCAAAATGATCCAGAACATTATTAAAACGTCATTTTGATATGGATCCAAATTGATCATGATTTTTTGAGATGTAAGGAATGGATAAAAATAATATAGTACTATGTAGAACTGAAACTAAAAGTACTTCATTTTGGCTAATCGATGTATATTATTCAGATAAAATCAAATATCACTCTTTAAACATGGAAGTAAAAAAAAAAACGACTTTATGATGTATTTTGATTCTTTCTTCAATGATATCAATCGGAAACATCCTCCATCATTTTCGTGGCAGGTCCGCAGGAGCACTCTGAAAAATGCTGCACAGAGCGACTTCGCGTGACTAAGGCATATTCCTCTGTGGCATCTTTTACAGAAGTAGTTCGTTTGTCGACATTTACCCATTTTCACCGTGCAGTCAGAGCATCCTGATCTTTTATGAGGGAATGGGGTGATTTTGGATATTCATCAACTGGAAGTAATTTCTTCAAACGAAGGTTCAAGGGGGTGTGGAGAACAGATGACATTTGGCTTCTTCGCTGAAGTTGTTCACTACACAGGTCATGCGACAGTACTTCGATTAAGCTCCTTCTACTCATTGTGTCAAGTTGATTTCCAAGGTGAATAACTTGAGAACTGATTCCTTTCAGATTCAACATGGTGTAAAAAATAACCGTAGGCTACCGTTGGGTATTTCGCTGCACGCTGTATGTGCCACAGATTTGGTCAGCAGTGTCGACACCACTTTTGTAAGCATTTTAATAGACGATGCTCTTGTACTTTTGTTAATAGCTATGTTATCGTGCATCGATGAAACCAGTAAAACACATTTATTTTTGCGTGGGACATAGGGGGTCAAAAGTTTCCCACCATTGAAACCAAAGGGACTTGAGTATTTGTCTTTTCCTTTTGTGCTAATGAAAGGAGCTAGCAGTGCTCTCTTGTTCTATCTTAGCGTACCTACATATGAAACTTTCTGACGTCTCAATTCATTGATGAGTGGGAAATCGGTGAATTAGTTGTCTGCTACAGTGTTGCGACCTGTTCCCAACACTGATTGTGCCAAACTCATAACTACATTACTTGGCTTATTTCCCAACTCAAATTGACCATCAGGCTGCTTTCCAACGTATACCCCTAAATTGAGGGTATAAACTATCCTGGAATCTACGAGGGCAAAAATCTTGATACCATAATTATTTGGCTTAGAGGGGAAGGATATATTGGCGGAAAGAGCATCGTTCCCGGAAGGTAGGTAGCATTTCATCGATTATCACGTTTTTTTCTGGAATCTAACACTTCGACGAACATTTCAAAAACATCACGAACTGGAGCAAAGCAGTCAACCTGTTTTCGAATGTTTCATAAATTTTTGTCGTCGAAACTAAGACAACGAATTAAGAACTTAAATCTCTTGACATTCATGACGAGGCCAAATTTGTCGATGCCTTAACCATTTTTGATAAACTCCAGCCGAGTAAAGCAAACTAATGAAAGTTTCTAGTTCAATGATATCTGTTTGTTTCACGTCTCTTTCTCTATCAAAATTATCCTTCACGTAATCGATGTACTGGTTTGTATAATTTACTATCATTTCCAACAATTCATCTGGGAATAGTTCTTGCCATCATTCAATGGGAGTTCTGGCATTCTTGGAAGCTCCTTCCACCCCAGGAAGGTAAGAAATAATGTTGAATTTCGGACGGCGCCTTTTTATAGGAGGTTTCTTGTACCACTTTGCAGATTTGTCGCGCCTATGAAATACCCATATCTACCTGGATCTTCTTCCCCGTTGTCGCCATCAACAGATGATCCATGCAGATCATTCTCTTGTTCACTTTCCGATTCATCTCTGCACTCTTCAACTTCATCCATAGAAGAAATATCGCTTTCCCTTTCCGAGCATTTCAGTACATGTTGGATCCTCCCCAGAATCCCCAGTTAATAACTCCATAATTTCGTCCAGGTGAGCTGGATTGATCAAATCGTAATTTTTTCCTCTCATTTCTAGAAGGTCTGTAATGAGAAAGCAAAAAGATATTTAAATTTCAGTTAATTAATGAGAAAAAAAAATTATTAGGGCGAACGCGCGGTGAGCCTGATAGGCGCAGTTAGATATCTTCCTTGTTGTTGCTACCTAATTAATACCGATACTTCTTAAAAGCGTATAATATACACAGAAAATTTTTCATTACTAAACGTTAAAAATACTTACTTGGGTTTAGTAACATATTAGGGCGCGGTGAGCCTGTCAGATCAGGTAGCAAATTACTCGTTCTCTTGATGTCCGGTAATGTATTCAATAGGTCGTCTCAAATCATCTCAGCTAGTCAAGTCACTAGTGGAAACGACGATTTTTGATTCGCCAACTACCTTTAAAGATCCCAAATAAACCGACGTCTGAGCCAGTCAGATCAACCGCGCCCAATGCAGGGTTGAAATATAAGACAGATGAACTAATTTTGCATCTAGTTGTTGTAGTTTTCGAGAAGTCTGATTATATTCTCAAGCTGTGATTGATTAATTTTCAACGTAACATGCGTGTAAAATCAGTTGATTTCTGTTGATGCTCACATATTTCGCTCTGGAATACAATCAAGTTAGAGCTGACAAAAAATGATGTTAATGAAGTGTTTTATCGAAACATACTATACAAAGGTTCATAGCTATCTTCACAGATTGGCGATGGAGTGCAAGCCTGCCAATGATGGCTGTGACCGTGTTTCACGTGGAACGTTGGATGTCGAACGCTGCTACTCTGCGCTACTTGAAGCCGACAAGGAAGGTGGATTAAGTGTTATAGGAAATCAGTCGCGTTCCCCATATGTTACGCCAAGAAGCTCCAGCAGAGCAGAGAGGAATTTTGGGGAAGGAGCGGACACGTCGCCAAATTTATATATTATATTGGATATATTTATATATTTCTGTCAAATATTGGTTAATTGAGTGCATAATGGGAAACTGAAAAACTATTTGTTTTTGTAAAAACAATTTTTCGAAAATATTCACCTTACGGGCATTCTCAAAACTGGACGGCGAAGAGTTCAACCGGTTGAAAATCCTATTCGATGGAAAATTCCTTCTTATTGATGTCCTCCAACGTAGCTGCTTCAACTTGAAATTATGACCCCGTGAATGAGAGTCAATAGATAGAGCGAAAAGAGAAGTGAGATCGCTGAAATTGTTTAATATTATGAGGCCACCATGGAGTTTACGGTTCTCAAATGTACCGAAATTCGCCATAAGGAGCTGACGATAGTAAGAAACCCTCAGTCCACCAAAGGACATACGCGTAGAGTGCCGTTGAACAACATCGGCAACTCTCGATCACGTACTATCTATATCGGTTTTCCACCGGTACTCATTGTGAACGTCAAAATCGGTCTGACATGGGTTTTGTAGAGTTTAGTGAAAGATGAATGTTTGGCGAACGCTCTCTGTAGAAGATACAGATGATCTAGATTATCTGTAGATACTAGATTTATCCTCTGACTATAGCTTAAGTCACTCGTGACTTCCGCATCCAAGTCAAGAAGTAAGTCAACACTTGAAAGTGTTGTGCTATTGATTATGGATTAAAGTCATGTGTTAGACCTGCCGTCATGAAAAACAACAGATTTAGATATATGCCAGCGCAGCAACCATTCACAGTACCACTGAAGTCTTTCGATATCTTGATGTAGCTGCTGATAGCGTGAGGGGTACGCCTAAAAATTTATGTCATATGCGAATCTAGGCTTAATATCAATATTAATATATATATATAATATATATATATATATATATATATATAGATATATATATAGATACAACTTAGAATTTCTTGAATACTGTTATTTACAATAAAGTTGATTTTTCTTAGGATATTGGATTCCACAAGCAAAACAAAAAAGTACTTTGAATATTAAAAAGACGTTTCGTCCTCGGTTGAGGACATTCTCAATTTTATTCGTACACAAATTTAAATTTCAGTCATGTACCATTCTGAAAAAAGATATAACAATCATAAAAACATATAAAATAGAATTAAGAGGTGACGTATCCAAGCAGAAAATTATTATTATTTCGAAATTCAAATGTCAAGAATCAATCTACCTTCCACTGGTATGTAGCATCGTCCGTATGTTGGTTCACAATTATTTCCGAATGAAGCGGTCTGCCGTGAAATACCAGGTGTTTTTAATATTTTCGTTGTACGTATTCCAAAGGAAAACATTTGGGGTTATAGAGGATATCTCTATAAATCTTCGTATTTTTAAAGTCTGAATTGTGGTTGTCTGTTGTCTGATGATGGTATAGTTCATTTCCAGAAACTCGAGTCACAAGAGAATGTGTTATACTACTCTGTCAAGAAAGTACCGGGAATTTTCAATTAAAACAACATTTTTACATTTAATCGTCAAAATTTATTGGGTTGCCTTCAAAATAGGTTCCATTTGCTCCAATACATCTATGCCAATAGCACTTCCAATTGTCGAAACATTTTTTATAGGCGCTTTCCGGGATGGACTATAGCTCTCGCGCCGAATTTTGTTTTATGGCTTCAATCGACTCAAAACGGGTGCCACGAAGGGGCAATTTTAGTTTTGGGAAGAGGAAAAAGTCGCAGGGAGCCAAATCCGGCGAATACGGTGGTTGCTGAAGCACGTTTGTTGAGTTTTTGGCGAGAAAGTCAGTCACAATCGTAGCTCGGTGAGAAGGCGCGTTATCGTCATGCAAAATCCATGAGTTGTTTGTCCACAAATTTGGCCGCTTTTTACGGATACGCTCACGCAAACGTTTCATAACGCCTAGGTAATACTCCTTGTTTACCGTCTGACCCTCTGGAACGAATTCGTAGTGCACCACGCCACGGATATCGAAGAAAACTATGAGCATCACCTTCATTTTCGAGCGGCTTTGGCGTGGTTTTTTCGGTTTCGGCTCATTTTTTGCCACCCATTCCGTTGATTGCTGGCTTGTTTGCATATCGTACTCGTAGACCCAGGTCTCATCACCAGTTATAATGCGTTCCATGAATGTAAAATCGGAATTACAGCGATCCAGCATGTCTGAAGCAACCTGTTCGCGATGACGTTTTTGAAGAAAATTCAGGTCTTTCGGTACGAATCGTGCGGCCACCTTTCTCATGCCCAAAATATCAATCAAAATCGTACGTGCGGACTCGTGGGATATCTTAAGATCATGTGCTATCTCTCTCAAGCTGGTACGACGGTTTTCCAGCACCCTTTCTCTAATTTTATCGACGTCATCTTCGATCGAAGCCGTCGATGGACGACCACTTCACGACCGTCCTTGAAGGCTCTGTACCACTGATATGCACGAGTTTTCGATAGAGCGTTATCACCAAAGGCCTTTTGCAACATTTTCAATACATCGGCACACGAAAATTCATTTGCAACACAAAACTTTAAACAAATTCTCTGCTCAACGTAATCACCCATAGTAAAAATCGGCACGCACTCTGACATCGACTGACTTAATCAGCTGTTGCAAACACACTAGTTGACAGATCCCGCTCAAGTTTGGCATAGTAATTAAGGACAGTGGTACCAACCTAGGAAAAAAAAATTTTACCTGCCTCATTGCCCCGCCAGATTTAAATGGATAATTCCCGGTACTTTCTTGACAGAATGTATATTAAAATAAATTAATCCGGCTGATCTGAACAAAAAATGATCAATAACGAGTATGAACTATGGTAATAGAAAGTTCTAGAAATTGAGACAGTGTAACATATATTTCCATAACAATTCTATACTCGAACAAACTCGACAAGGTTTTGTAGATTACTTGAATTAACAAGCAAGACATACCGTCTTGTATGTATTTTCTATACTCTAGATGGTGTTAGTGTATTATCCATATCCTAGAGTCTCTGTATATGTATTTTGCATACTCTAGATGGTGCTAGTGTATTAGTAATATCTTTGGAATCTCTGTGCATAGTGAATATAGATACTGGACAGATTTGGAGTCACCAGCATACATTGCACTGTCGAAAACCAATCAGTTTGAAATGTGCGCATGTCTGCAATTTGCCTTTGTGATCTACAAAACCTTGTCGAATTTGTTCGAGTATATTGTTGTGCAGATGTATGTTACACTGTCTCGATTTCTAGAACTTCCTATTACCATAGTTCATACTCCTTATTAATGAGTTTTGGTACAGATCAGCCGGATTAATTTATTTTAATATAAATATTCTAATTTTTGAGCATTAGGGCAATTTATGGTCTGATTTGAGTATGAGGAAAGTTTGTTCTGCGTTCGTAACGTGAAAATATCGAGAACACATTTCTTTACTTAAATTAACACGCAAAAGGTATGTCTTGTATGTATTTTTTCATTCCCTAGAAGGCGTTAGTGTATTATTAATATCCTATAGTCTCTGTGTATGTATTTTGCATACTCTAGATGGCGCTAGTGTATTAGTTATATCTTTGGAGTCTCTGTGTATAGTAAATATAGATACTGGACAGATTTGGAGTCACCAGCATACATTGCACTGTCGAAAACCAATCAGTTTGAAATGTGCGCATGTCTGCAATTTGCCTTTGTGATCTACAAAACCTTGTTGAGTTTGTTCGAGTATAGAATTGTTATGCAAATGTTACACTGTCTCGATTTCTAGAACTTTCTATTACCATAGTTCATACTCCTTATTAATGAGTTTTGGTACAGATCAGCCGAATTAATTTATTTTAATATGAATATTCTAATTTTTGAGCATTAGGGCAATTTATGGTCTGATTTGAGTATGAGGAAAGTTTATTCTGCGTTCGTAACGTGAAAATATCGAGAACACATTTCTTTACTTGAATTAACACGCAAAGGTATGTCTTGTATGTATTTTTTTATACTCTAGAAGGCGTTAGTGTATTATTAATATCTTAGAGTCTCTGCGTATGTATTTTGCATACTCAAATGGACAAATTTGGAGTCACTAGCATACATTGCACTGACGAAAAACGATCAGTTTGAAACGTACGCTTGTCTGCAATTTGCCTCTGTGATCTACAAAACCTTGTCGAGTTTGTTCGAGTATAGAATTGTTATACAGATATTTGTTGAACTGTCTCGATTTCTAGAAATTTCTATCACCATAGCTCATACTCCTTATAATGTTTTTCTTCGATTTCCGTCTCTTACTTCCGAGTTCTCCTGTATGCATCAATTATGAAATTATAAATTTTGTGAATTATGCTTGCTGATGTGAGTAAAAATTTATAAGATATCATTCTGATTTAGATCCACAAAAAAGTTGGAGAGCTGGAGAAGTTTGTGTGATATGCGTTATCAAAACACCTGTTTGGTTTAGCAAATAGCTATTAATAATGACTATGATCCTAGGTTGATAGACAAATTGTTGATGAATAAGAATAATAAAATAGCTTTAAATATGGTGTTTCCTCATATAAAAGAAAATTTCAAATACATTTCCTTAAAATATACTAAAGGTATTTCTGAGAAAATTGCTACATACCTCAAAAATAAATATAATTTAAGAACTTCATTTAAAACCAATTCAAACTTGAGTAAATTTATTAAAAATAATAAAGACTGTACACATAAAGATGATAAATCGAGGGTTTATGAATTAACCTGCGGTGATTGTCCTAAAGTTTACACAGAACAGACAGGAAGAACTTTCCTTCATAGAATTTGTGAACATTTGAAGAGTTTCCTCAATAATAAAAGTAATTCTACATATTCTTCATATACCTTTAGTAATTTTTTTGAAAATCAAATAGAAAGACAGTTCATAAAGTTTCATTATTTATCTTCATGAAATCATGCATTAGTCTTTGTGTCGTTAAATACTAAAGTTGAACTCAATCGAAAATATTTGAGAAATTCAAATTCAAATGAGAATAACTCAGGACTGATTGGGTCAATTCTGTTCATTTGCGAATATAATTGATATATTTAGTCTCCAAACCTAGCCTCGCAATTTCAGTTCTCTAGGTCTTTTTCATCGGAAATGGGTATTTTCTCTATGCGTCCACCTGGGCGGCTCGCATAATTAATCACCAATTATAGTGTTATTATTATACACCTTAACATAAAATTTTATTTCGATACAGTCAGTTATTTTGTAAATATTTCGAAAACAAGAAAAAGTTTCAAATCCGAATATCGGCTAAACTGTTGAACCGACTATCATCATTAACGGAATACGCCGAAATATTTAGGTTCTAAAACTTCTGCTGAAGTCCAAAGCTCTTTTCGTAACAAAAAAGAGTATCTACCAACGGGTGGAACGGACCGAATTAATTTTGACCTTGGATTTTTCATCAATAAGCATTTTTAACTATTATCGGATCAAAAGCCGAAATCGAACTTCTCATTTAATCAGCCACTCAATTGAAAAGGTAAGCAGGCTGTTCCCCAGATAGAGAGCATAAAAACAACTTTTACTGGTAATTTCGCAGTTTAGATTTTCAGGTGCATAACAAAAATAGTGTAGATTCAAAAGAAAAGAAACTTGATTATTGAAATTTTCAAATTAGTTCACAATAAAAATAATGTAAAAAATAATGAATGAATGTACGGAGCTTTGTAAATCCTAATATTTGAGATATACAACAAAATAATGTAAAAATAATGAAGACTGTACGGAGCTATGTAACCCCAAAAATTATTTGAGATATTTAAATGGGAACCATCTGTTTCACAACCTTCTTTGTCGATTGCCGACATTACGATATCTGTTAGAAGGCCCCTCTTTTTTAACCCGGTATTTTATCACGTTCCGCTTGTAAACCTCTGTACCACTATTAGGTGTTACCTAGAATCTATTTAAATATTCAAAATATGTATCACTTTTGTTTAAATACCTCTGTACCACTGTAAGCTCTTCAGTTGTCTGATGATGGGATAGTTCATTTCCCGAAACTCACAAGAAAATGTGTAATATATATTTTTATTGGTAGTAAAACATAGTACTTTTTACAATTTGTTTTAATTATGTTCAATAAACTCATGAAGCAAAAATAATGTATTATTTCCCCCAACCCACTCTGAAAGTTTCAAGTCTCTAGTTCTTTTCATTCGAAAGATATAGTGTTTACGGACGTCCGAACCACACCAGTTGGACAGACTAACTCTTTACCTCAGTTTCATTATACTTCAACCTATTCGTTTCAGATTATTTTCGACTTAATATTAGGAAATTACAGACCTTTGGAGAGAACTAAAGCACGCAAATCTGAAACAGTTCAGATGTAAAACCTGAAGAAGCCACAGTGTGTTCATTAATGAAGTTCATTATCGAACAGTGTTGAAGGTATATTTTATTTTGTTCAATATATTTTTTACATTATTTCTTGTCAATATATAACGAAGCAAATAAAAGGGAGAATGATGAAGTCTTTAAACCATGTGTCTTTAATTTTCATAAAATTCTCCGTTTCTTCACGAGGGCAGTTCTGAAGTTGAAAAAATAACCTTTATTTGTCTTTCGAATGACAGAATAGAGAATTCTGTATTTTTATTCATCATATGCAGCTGCTGAAGGGTAATTCATATATTTAAAATTTTCAGGAGAAATGCACTGTATTACAAACCCTCTAAAGCTTTCGTCATCATATAAGTGCTTTTCACAATTTTTTGTTTTAATTTAAAATAGTAAAATTTTGTCTATATTTTGCAGCATTGTTTCATTTAGTTTGCTTGATATACATTCTGTCAAGAAAGTACCGGGAATTATTGATTTAAATCTGGCGGGGCAATGAGGCAGGTAAAATTTTTTTTTCCTAGGTTGGTACCACTGTCCTTAATTACTACGCCAAGCTTGAGTGGGATTTATCAACTAGTATGTTTGCAACAGCTGATTAAGTCAGTCAATGTCAGAGTGCGTGCCGATTTTTACTATGGGTGATTACGTCGAGCAAAGAATTTGTTGAAAATGAATTTTCGTGTGCCGATGCATTGAAAATGTTGCAAAAAGCCTTTGGTGATAATGCTCTATCGAAAACTCGTGCATATCAGTGGTACAGAGCCTTCAAGGACGGTCGTGAAGTGGTCGAAGACTTGCCTCGTTCCGGACGCCCATCGACGGCTTCAATCAAAGATAACGTCGATAAAATTAAGGAAAGGGTGCTGGAAAACCGTCGTACCATCTTGAGAGAGATAGCACATGATCTTAAGATATCCCACGAGTCCGCACGTACGATTTTGATTGATATTCTGGGCATGAGAAAGGTGGCCGCACGACTCGTACCGAAAGACCTGAATTTTCTTCAAAAACGTCATCGTGAACAGGTTGCTTCAGACATGCTGGTTCGCTGTAATTCCGATTCTACATTCATGGAACGCATTATAACTGGTGATGAGACCTGGGTCTACGAGGACGATATGCAAACAAGCCAGCAATCATCGGAATGGGTAGCAAAAAATGAGCCGAAACCGAAAAAACCACGCCAAAGCCGCTCGAAAATGAAGGTGATGCTCATTGTTTTCTTCGATATCCGTGGCGTAGTGCACTACGAATTCGTTCCAGAGGGTCAGACGGTAAACAAGGAGTATTGCCTAGGCGTTATGAAACGTTTGCGTGAGCGTATCCGTAAGAAGCGACCAAATTTGTGGGCGAACAACTCATGGATTTTGCATGACGATAACGCGCCTTCTCACCGAGCGACGATTGTGACTGACTTTCTCGCCAAAAACTCAACAAACGTGCTTCAGCAACAACCGTATTCGCCGGATTTGGCTTCCTGCGACTTTTTCCTCTTCCCAAAACTGAAATTGCCCCTTCGTGGCACCCGTTTTGAGTCGATTGAAGCCATAAAACAAAATTCGGCGCGAGAGCTTAAGTCCATCCCGGAAAGCGCCTATAAAAAATGTTTCGATAATTGGAAGTGCCGTTGGCATAGATGTATTGGAGCAAATGGAGCCTATTTTGAAGGCGACCCAATAAATTTTGACGATTAAATGTAAAAATGTTGTTTTAATTGAAAATTCCCGGTACTTTCTTGACAGAGTAGTATGTTATTGAACAGAAAAATAATTGCTTACATGAATAGAGTATGCGGTTGACTCTAGGTGAAATGTTATAACAATTTTATTTTAAATAATTGACACAATTCATTCAGAATCCTTTCAAAGTACTTCAAAGGAGTACAAAAAGGAACTAAACTTGAAATTAAAAAAGGTTCTTTTATTACACTTAGGACATCTGTGTTTTTTATGGCTCATGGAGGTAACAATATTCAGTATAGGGATGTTGCCGAATAGTATTTGGCAATTTGTTTAATTCTCCTTTTTGTCAATGGCTTTTTTGATTGAAAGAATTTCCGAATAGTCCATCAATTTACCCCTTTTAACATTATATTACTATATAATGTGATATAAGTGACATCTTCCTCATTGAGGAAATGATTATTTTCTATACAATATTCTGCAAAACCGATTGATTTCTGGTTTTTCAAAATAGGCATCCTATGTTCTTTGATTCTTGTCTATTTTGAAAACCCAGGAAATCAACCGGTTTTGCTGAATATTGTATGGAAAATAATAATTTTTTTAATGAGATAGATGTTACTTGACTATATAATGTTAATGAGGGTAAATCTATGGATTCTTTCAATCAAAAGAGCCTTTAAAAAAAAGCAGAATTTAAGAAATTCCCAAATACTATTCGGCAACACCCCTATATTGGATGCTGTTATTTCCATGCGCCTTAAAAATACATAGATGGCCTAAGTGTAATAAAAGAACCATTTTCAATTTTAAGTTTAGTTTATTTGAGTACTCCCGCGAAGATGGTCGAAAGACCGATACACGTGTCAGGATTCTGAATAAATTGGGAAACAGTGTATTTTAAATATAAATACTTGCTTTCAACAACTGTATAGTGTAACTCTTTTGAAAATGGCGAATTGTCATATACGCTGGAGGTTTACAACTGTGACTTAACAAATTATTGGTAACACTTTGTCGTCTCTAATAAGAGCCATTTTGATGGAATAATTTTTTGATTGGGGAAATTTTGAAAAATAATACTTCTCCAGGGTTTCTTTCATGAGAAAAAATAATCCTTGAAATATTTTCGTGAAGTGAAATTTGTAGGTTCAATCACAAATAAGACGTTGAGTTGTTTTATCTCTTATTCTAAAAACATGATGATCAAGTTGCGTAATTTAATTTTATTGCATTATATTCTAAATTTTGATAGTATATCAAGGAAAGAATAAACAACCTCAAATAGTTATTGAATATATTGTCCTCATGTTGTAAATCAAGGTTTATCTTATTGCTTATTTGGAAGGAAGAATTCAATAATACCTTTAAAAGTAACACTATCAGCATATCTAAGGCGCGTAAATACGTCATGTTTGGTATGATAAAAATTCAGTTCAAACGGAACTAATTATAACAAGAAATACATTTTCTTCATGCTTCTTTTAAATGCTTTTTGCACTCAACCTTTTTAAGCCATTATATATAATTAAAATTTAATGGTTACATAATTAAAGAATACTATTGAAATTGCTACGCCAATTTATAAATAATTTACACACATTTTGTAATGAAAATGTTCAACTATAATATTATATTGGCTTCAAGTTACTCATCCGCACATAGGAGAATGGTAGAACTAATTGTTTCGTGCTTATTCTAAAGCGCTATTGTTTCGTCCAAATGAAAATTTTGGACAGATAATAATTACATAAGACTTCGGTATAAAAATTTTTGTTCTGTTACACGAAAGTGAGTTTAAAAATATGTGAAAGAGGCCCATGAGAGATTTTGCTTGGATTTGATATTATAACTTCAGAAATATCCTGATATTATCTTGATGCTCTTAGATCTTCTGTGAAAATATGGAAATTTACAGTCGTCTAATTTTTTCACAAGTATTAGATGCCAAATTGCGTGGAACTAAAAATTATTGTCAATGATTCAGCACACTTCATTGTTGCTGAAATCAGTCGGTCTTTACTTTGTCAATTCAACTCAGGGGTGTTTTACCTTTTATTCATTCGATGACAATATCAGACAAGAAATATTTCCAAAATATTTTAAAGCAAATGGAATTTTGTGCAGGTACGAACAGCGTTGCAAAAATCTTCTATAGCTTAGGTAAATATCGATTATAAAAAAGGTAAAAAACTCAATAGATGGATTCCAGAAATAAAATCTTTTTCTGGTTCAGATCCGGCTGACTTTTTTCAAATCTCATACCTTATCAGTCGATAGAAAACAAAAAGAGAATTCGCGGCGAGTACTGAAATTAATTTGCAAAACTGCGCTCAAGAAATTATGATAAATGAATTATCCGTTGGCGTACATGTGTTTTTTCGGAAGGGGCCTACTTTGGAGGCGAAGAAATAAATACGGATTATTAATACATATTTTGAACTTTATGGACAAATTCCTGCTCACTTTTTGACACTAGTATATTTGACACGTAATGTAGCTTTCAAAAACATGGTTTTGTTAAAGCCGACCTTAAGAGGTAGCAAAATTATCATCAGTTTCCAGGAAATTTCCAAGTAGATGTATTATTTTGAACTGTTATAAGTTTCAGTTTTGCGCGTTTCTTCTAGGGGCTAACATCCAGAGGGCCATTAGTACTCTAACTATCGAACGGAAAGAATTTGCTGAGAGCATAAATATCTCAACTGCTTCCGTAAATGAATAAAATCACTTGAATAATTTTGTAGTTATTCACATTTAAACCTTTTTTGTTATTCTTCTAGTAATTTTGTAAATAATATTTTGATGATTTAGCATTTAACTTAACGATAATGGCACAAAATTTGATACGAATCTAGTATCAAATTTCATTTAGATGGACGACTGGAGGTCAAAATGCTAACTTTCCGAACGAAAAGACCTAGGATTTTCACTATGTTCAAAAATGGGCGGAATCAGCCCACTGGTTACTAAGCTATTTTCATTTGATGATTATCTCTGAAATATTTCCGAAAGTGTTAGTCTCAAATATACAATGGATTCTCATAAAAAGAATGAGTCATCAATCAATTTTGTATACAGGGTATTTCAAAAAAATACTTGAGGTTTGCTCAGTAAAAAATTGTCGTAACGTCATCCGTATTCAAGATTAACGGCGTTGAAGAAAAAAAATTATAAACATTTTTCATGGTTTTGCCGAAACTACTGGCAACACTGTAATGAAATTTTATACGGATATCTTTTGCAAGCTGATACAACCCAAGAATTTGTTTATTATATCTGACTCTCATAGAGGGCGCTAGTTACATGGTTCGCACCAAGTAGTATTAAACCTAACTTTTTTAGGTTACATTTATTAATCAAAACTTCAAATGAACTTAAACATCATACAATTTTACACCAAAAAGGTACTTCTCGTAAAACTCGATACTGTGTACCGTTTTCCGAATATTTTGATTTGAAAATTATGAAGTAATAACGGATGGTATAAAATAATGGGAAAGTTATTCATTATTATTATTATTAATTAGTAGGCATTATGTGAATCAAAATTTTTTTATCGCGTAAATGAAACCTTATCGATAAAACGGAAACATGTTATAATATTGGGATTGAGGGCTTTCCTTTCTTGTAACGTGTGATAAAAATCCATTGTAGTCAGTATATCTTGTTTTTAAACAAGTTGTAGGAATTACTATGGTTTACTACCACTAAATTGATATTTTACACATTTAATTGTGGCTCGAGTTTCAGGAATTAACTATCCCATCTTCAGACAACTAGAATTAAATGTGTAAAATATCAATTTATTTGAAGTAAAACCAAATAGTAACGTCTCAAACGCTAATGTAGCTGTTATGCGTTATGCAGAAAAGTTTCCTTGAAGAAACTTACCAACTAAAATACATTTATAGCCATTGAAAGACGTTGCCGAAAAACTTGGAATGTGAGACCAAAAAAATAAATTATGGTAGGCCAAGAACAACAAGAATCATTAATAAAGAAAATCTTATTTTGAATTTAATTGATCAAGATCCAATAGTTAGCGGAAGAAAGATGGCAAGACAAACCAATACGTCTTCTTCAAGTACTTGGAGGATACTTAAAGAGCAGCAGCTACATCCTTTTCATTACAGACAAGTCCAAGAGCTCTTGCCAGACGATCTACCGTTTAAGTAGATTTTTGTCAAACATTACAAGGAAGGACAGCCCTCAATCCAAATATTTCAAAATGTATTCTTTTTACGGATGAGACCAACTTTACGCGACAAGATATGTTTAACTCCCATAATGCACACTACTGGTGTGATGAGAATCCAAAAAGAGTACCAGATTACCAACACTCATTTAATGTTAATTTTAGGGCAGCAACTTAAGGTAATAAATTAATAGGTTATCAAATTTTACCTGGAATTTTAAATAGTGATATGTACCTGCATTTTTTCAACAATCACTTATTCCAGATATTAGAAGATTTAACGCTAAACGAGCGAAGATCTCTATTTTTTATGCACGATGGAGCTCCACCGCACTTTGATAGAAGCTGTCGTAATTGGTTGGGTAACCATTTCCCGAATCCATGGATTGGTAGAAGTGCAGAAGCTCCGATTCATTGGCATCCTTGTTCATACGATTTTGATCCTTTGCACTACACAGTTTGGTCGTATCTTTAGAAAAAAGTTTATGCTACAGCGGTAAATTCACGTCAAGAATTGAAAGACAGAATTCCACGTCACTTAAATGACCTCATAACTTATCCCCAACCGTTTAGAAGATTAATGGATCCTTTAGAATAGACTTATGTATTCGTGAAAACGGAGGGCATTTTGAATACTTACTCTAATTGGATTTTATTTCATGTTTTGTCTTTATTTTAATTTTCTTTTCGTGATTTTTTGTTTAATCAATAACATAATCATTACTTTATACCAGCATCGGTTATTACTTCATAATTTTCAAATCAAAATATTCCGAAAACGGTACACTAGTATAGTAGTATAGTATCGAGAAGTGAAATAGAATGGTGTTTAAGTTCACTTGAAGTTCTGATTAATAAATCTATCTTCAATACTACTTGGAACGAACTGTGTAACTAGTGCCCTCTATCAGAGTCGGATATAAAAACAAATGCATAGGATGTATCCATAGATGTATTAAGATATTAAGTCTATGGATGTATCAGCTTCCAAAACATAGTAGTATAAAATTTCATTAAAATGTTGCCAGTAGTTCCGGAAAAATCGTAAGGAATGTGTATAAATTTTTTTCTGACTTCTAATTATATTATTATACGTATGTATAATTTTTTTACTAACCAAACCCTAAATATTTTTCAGTTTTCTACCTATCTTATAGACGGGGTCACCTTCTTTTGAAACACCCTGTATAAGTGTGTAAAGGTTCTCTTAATCGAATGTTATTTAACAACTTCAAAGGTTATTCAGTTTCTAGTTACGAATAATTAATGACAGAATAAACTATTTCCTAATTTCAAATATTGTTTGCTTGTAGCTGATAATGTGGAGATAACAAGAAAACATAAAATGGTGAATACAAAATTCTGTTGAACACGACTCAAATGAAATGAATCGATCAAAAAAGTTAATTATTCAATAATAAAATAAATCTCTATGGGATGATGGGTTATAACTGATTCGTAACAGAATATTGGCGAATAGAACCGACGACTCCATAAATTAGCAAATTATGAAAATGCGAAGAAATTTTTATTCCGTTTTCCTTCAGCTCGATAATAATGACAGAAAAAAAAATCATAAAATCCATAACTTTAATGTAATTTAAATTTTACAAAAGTATCTGTGTATAGTTACAATTTCAGAAACTTATTCAAATAAGAAACAAACGGTGTCACTTTCTAGAGTCTTTTTTTGAGAATGAAGGAATGGTGAACACTGAGTGGAAAACAGTGAAAAATATTCCTGTGATCAAACTTAAAAGGCATTTTACCAATAGAATCTAAATGATATTTTCAATAAATTCCTTTCCTCAATATTTTACTCACTCTTAACTGTAGTGAATGTGCACATTGTTTTCGGTAGAAGAAATTGTATTCAATTCAGTATAGAAAAGAAATCTCTATAAAAAAATGAATTATGATTAATCCAAAACGAACAATCGAAGAATAAAACTGTCGTATCCAGAAATAAGCAAATGGTAAAAATGTGAAGAAAATTTCAAAAAAAAATTTAAAAAAACTAACAAATGGTGTCACTTTCTAGAAATATTTTCGAGAAGGAAAGAATGATGAATGCATGTATTCCCCTATATTTGATTAATGAAATATGGGAAATTTAACGCATTGGCAGTTCAGAAAACCGCAAATACTTTATTTGTCATTTACTTTCATTGGAATTTAATTTGTTAGGAATCATTACTTTTATTAGAGAAATTTTCATCAATTATTTGGTGATTTAAAGAGCGGAAGGATGTCTACTCGAATTCCTCTTGGTTTTCTAATTGTAGAGTAGATTGATATATAAAAAGACAAAGTCGTATGGAAAAAGAACTAAAGCCATATATGAGTATTCATTTGATTAGAATAGACGTTCTTCGAGTTGAGCCAATTTGAAAAATATTTCTACATATTATGTCTGGCCAAAAAGCATCAAAAACTGTTTTTATTTAATCCAAATTTGATATACAATAACTCAAACAATTCTATTCAGGAAATGAAATATATACTGACATTTTACATTATTTCCTGAAAAATGGCTCCATCTGAAATTAATTGCGAAAACCACGTAAAGTGTTAATAATACGTACTCTTGGGAATCTGGGTGTTATAGTCAGCAGAGATGAAGTCTAAGGTGCCAGGGATTGCGCCCATGGGTATATTTGTGAACGTCAGATGGTCAGATGGTGAATCTCAACAGAAAAAATGCACTTTTGACACATTCTCCGTTGCATTTCGGTAGTTTGTATCTTTAAAAGCAGGATTTCATTAAGTTGAATGTAAAAATCTGTAATGCCATCTAAATAGAATATGCAATCAAAACGATTGTATAAAAATAAAATATGCAATCGCAACGATTGTAAGAGACATCTTTGTGGATTACACCTTAGTCTCATTTGAAATGAACCAAGAATTGGTCGATTCATTACAAAATATTTATTATTCCACTAAACCCTTTGTATCAACTTCAAAAATCTCAGAAATAATATGTTGGTGCGAATCAATTATCCAATCATAAAAATATTTTTGAAGGCATTTTCAAGAATCGAAATCAGTATTCATCTCAACTTCTCTTTCATACCTACGACTGAAAATATAAAAGTAATAATTTTAGTTCTGAAAAGAGAATAAATCGGTAGAAGTATCTCAAAGACATGAAGTGCAAAATCCATGAGTTTCGAACCCAAACAATGATTTAAAGTGGAAGGAAATAATTTACGAAAATTTTAATACCTTCACTTTCATTCTAACAGCATGGTTTCTAGTTACCAATTTTTTTGGTCCACCCATGTAAAGTTCATTAAACACGTTGATGGGCGGCCAGGTTGAGGCAATTCTTCCACCACATTTCTACATCACTCGTACACACGTATTTCTTGATAAATTCAATTCAACGTAAGCCTTCTGTAATATTCGCAGAGATTCTTCATACGAAATTCAATTTAGACTGGATAATTTAAGACACAATGTATGTTAGCTATTTTTCTTCTTGTCAAAATCATAACGCTAATTCGAAAAGGGACACTTTAAGCAAACTAATTGATAGACGAGACGACGCTCAAACCCCACGTGAATTCAGCGGACATTGATGTCAACTTAACGACAATAATAGTTGACAATCCCTCTTTTGGCATTTTTAAATGATCAAATCTCGGTAGTTTCTTGAGTAATGTTTATATTTCTATATACCTGAAGAGAAATCTCCTAAATATTTTGTTTCAGTATTTCAACCCGGTCCTTGGTTTTCAGTTGCTCTTAAAAATTGTGATAGAATAAGATGATAGAATGCCATTTCTATTCAAAACTGAACTTTCTTTCATGAAATGCTCAGTATTGGACTGGCAAGAAATTATCTGACGATTATCTTATCTGCATTTCTCTTAATCGTTTTTCAATAGAAAATTAGCTGGTAATGAGTATTTCAGTAGTCTGTGGAGTAAAAGTCTTGGGAATATTTAAAAGTGATATTTTGATTTCGGCAGTATCAAGACAAAGAGCCCTCGCTTACAGTGAATTTACTTCGGAATATATTTTGTGACAATTTCGTTAGTTCCTTAACCATGCGTAGTGTTACTCCAGGTACTTCACATTATCCTGATCAATTTTGCTATAGAGAACCATTCAAAAAGTCAAAATGTGATAAAATTTCAGGTGAGTGTTTTGAGTTACTTTTTCAGTTACGGATATTACTGAAGAGACTTTGTTTAGTTCAACATAATCTTCAGAATGTTATACAGAGGGTATAAAGAAAATACATCAAACTGTTTCAATATTTTTGGGTGATTGATTTTCTCTGCTATCTATAGTAAGGTCTGATGCATCTGGCTGAGATTTCTTATGGAATTTTATATTTTATGTTTCTGTTCCTTTTTATATAAACCATTTCCTATGCACTTTTTCGTCATCATTTTCAAATACAAGTATTTTTGTATCATTGAGAATTTATATTTTGTGTTTCGGTTCTACTTCATATAAATCATTTCCTCTACATTTTTTTCATCATTATTATTTTCAAATACCAGTATTTTTGTATCATTAAAAGTTGAACAATGGTTGTCTTTCATAATATGTTTGTTTAAAGCTGTGCTAGAGTTTTTCATATATTTTCCATTTAACATGTTTACCACTAAAATGGAATGCAATTAGCAATAACTCAGTTTTCTATTACTTTTTACTCACTGAGTATATAGTGGCCCCGGTTTCGTATTATTAACCACATTTTCGAACTGAATAAAACAATCTGTAACTCAACGATTTTATCTATTCGTTGAAGGCTTCGGCTTGTGTAAAACTACGAAAAGTGCGAGTGTGCGAAAGGTCCGTCTGCTCATTTAATAGTTTTAGTTCTAAAACGTTCTGCTTGAATATTTCTGAGGACTCCAGGATGTCTGTTTTTTTCTTTCGCTTCCCGATGTAATATTTTGAAACTGTTAAATTCTGAGAACATATGATTGATTAGTTTCGAAAAATTTTTTCGCAAAATTAGAGTTATCTATCTTTTCAATTTCTAAATGAAGATTGATGTTCTTTGAAACTTTTTTAGAAAGATCTCCCGATTTGTCCTATATACGCTACTGCACTTTTGACAGCTTAATATATAGATTTCAGAATTGTTCAACCGGTTGTTTTTGTCTTTAGCAAAACAACTGACTGTGATAGAACACTAGGTAATTTCTTGTATTATTTCATTTTGTACAGAATTTATCAGAAAAAGTATATAACATCCTAAAAGTATATATCCTGAATCTCAGCCATAAGGCATAAACACCAAAAAGAATTTCTCCACCTACTTAAAGAGTAAAATACCGCAAACCAACTTGATATATAGCAAGTCATGCAAGGGTTGTGGAAAGGTTTTTATAGATACGACGTCACAGCTACTGATAAACAGAATAAATGGACAAAAAAATGTGAGTTGAAATTATAATTTCTACCACAACCTTCGGATGAATATCCTGATAAATGCAGACGCTCTGAGGAAAAAACTTTGAAAAAAAGCAAATCCAACATACTGCGTCCCGAAAATAAAGCGTTTTGTTTGGGCATCATATTTATAGGTTTTCTATTTTCGTTATAATTTTTGTTTATTTCTCTAATTTAGAAACATCCTGCTTAGTGTGTTCATTAATTTTATCCTCTCGAACTCATTCCAAAATTGGTCAAAATGAAATATTTAGTTTCAATTTGTAAAAATAATGTGTCGGCCACCATTTCACTGGTAGGTCAAAAATTAACAGTGCTGTGACCTAAAGTGGCGCAAGATTGCAGTTACAAAGCCTACCCAGAACACAACTGAACTCCTAACTCGCACAAGCTGAAAAAGCTTCTGAGGGATCGTCATAGAAGATCTAGGAGTATCAGTATAATAATAATAAAGAATAATAATAATAATAAAGCTGCCTACCTGATAGCTATAACTATTCCTAACACCCACAACGTACAAAGTACAATAGCAGAGAAGAAGGCAAAATATCTTAACCTTGCAATACAAAAAAGTATGGCGGTTAGAAAATTCCTGGCTTAACTGTAGATGAGAATGTTGTGAAGCAGTCTGCATCTCATTGAAAACTAAAAGTAAAGTATCAAAAAATGAAAATTAAAATGAGTTTCCTTCAAGTGAATCAAACATAAATCTTTTCATTTACTTATTCACAATATTATAATCGCCAATCAAAATCGTTTTCATTGAATTCGTGGATAAGGTGAATCTTACGAGGATTTGAATAATGTTCCTATAAGATTCTTCGAATACTTGTTCGCGCAAATCTAAGTTTCAGCTTACTTTCTGATATTTCGGGACGAATTTAACTTAATATGTCAAAGAACTGCGACTTTAGTGGATTCATCAGTAATATGTGATGCTTTTCATATTTTTGTGGGAGCAATGGGCTCAGTGCTCATGAATTTGGAAATTAAATTCTAAACTGAATGACTGATAATTTCGCTATTTCGATCGTTGAAAGTTCTCTCTCTTTTCTAGAATTTTCATTATTTTCAGGAATGAGAACCCGTTCTCATCTATCTGCAGTCGTGCGAACCATACTGACTCGAATTGCTCGAAGAAAGCATAATTCACGGTTGTATACACTTTCCATATTTGATGAGGAGTGAAGAAACCCTTTATAATGTCAGGAACACAAAGGATCCTCTCAAAAAGTTAATCCTGAAAACTACTTCATTCAGTTTTTTTGTTATTGTGATCCTTTGATTACGTATAGATTTCCAAGAAATGTTGATGAAAATACTGAATTACTGCCTGAAATCAAATAATAATTTATTCAAGATCTCAATACTTGCTCATTCAGAAACTCTATCATTTAATGTTCTTCAATCATCACTTCCAACGTGTTTTTTCAAAGAAACGTACACAAAAGAGAAAGTTTTTAGCGTTTTCGTAAACAGAATTGAAAAGCTGTCAAAATGATGTGTCACTCGACCTATAGCTCCATTTAAAATCCTTGAAGGGGTTCCCACCTGCTTAGAGGAATTATAGTACACCCACGACTTTGCAATCAAAGGATGCCCCCCTGTTATTAATAATTGACCTGTCTCGGCGTATTCTGGAATACTTACGGAAATATCTGGCTAGACTGTTTTATGTGGTCATCCTGTATACAGTGTTTAATAGTTCTGACATTTTCTCCATTTATATATTGAAAGTCGATGCGAATACGTTGAATAATTTTATTTATATTCCACTTATTCATTCTGAACATAACAATGGTTGTTTCGATATAGGCACCATAATTATATTGGACATTTCAAAATTTTTAATCGTTTGGACTATCTAATTACTGTATGGTCTAATTTGAATGAAGCACTATGATAGGCAGAAATGTCGCAAAAATTTGAATAATTCTGAAGATCGCTTTCCAATGTCATTTACTGATTGAAAGTAAATAAAGTCAATTCATGAAAAGAACTTTTCTTACTTTTGTATCATTATTATCGTAATAATATTTTTAGTTCGTTGAAAGAAAACTGGTTCCAGCACAGGTCGCATGATTATTATTGTATAAGTACGACTAATTCTGAGAATTATATTTACAACGGAACTTAAAGGTTCCACCGTATAACTTTAGGATAATCTGCTCAGTGAACATGCTTCGCAAACAGTAACAACGCCCATCACATAATGGTTGACGATTGGAAAATAGTGAGCTGAGTTCATTTCTATTAACGCCAAATGCTGCCAAGTTTTACGGCAGATCCTGTAGCTTTCATATTATTTTATCAATTGATAATTCAGACAATTGTCTGAAGGACTATGAATTCTCAAATCGTTTGTTTATTCTGTGTATTTAAACGACGTAAAGTTCTTTGTGTTTGGAACCAATGAATATAAAATCGTACTTATCGATTAGAAATGCATTTCTGACCTACCGGTGTTTCGTCATTATTGTATCCAGCTTATTCAGATTCGAGAGGAAAAGTTTACATTTTAGATTTAGAATTGGAATTTGTGGCTAATTTATATTTAATAAATATTTTTTGGTTTTTTCAGGTCAAAGTAAAACGGATATGAAGAATAAAGCTGAGCTGAAGTATGCTAGGACGGTCGTCGTGCAGTCGCTCAAAATTAGACTTGGCAAGTTTTACGAAAAAGAAAATTTCTATAAATATGTCCTAACCAAGAATTTCCTGAAATCTCGAGAAATGAAGCTTGTACGTCAGAGCGAAAAAAGATTGAGTACTTCGGAAAGGAGTAGAAATTGGAACAATGTTACCAGACGATTACCTCGTATATGAAAAAGTCTAGGAACAAGGAAATGAAAAATATAACTATAGGGTCAAATATCAAATAAATACATTAACATTGATGTAAATGAATATAATTTTCTGTAAATCATTAATGGCTCCGTTATCTGTAGTCAAATTATAAGAAATTTTCTCTCTATACGGAATCAATTACCAAATATATTATTTTCGCCTTCATATTCCAGTCCAAATTCTTGAAATTTTCCTTTGAAGTATAAATAATTATCTGACAAAGCACAACATTATTTTAAATTTACACAAACTTCCTCAAGTCGTGGAAACATTTTTTCTTCCAATGGTAAATTTGAAATTCGTATCTGATATAATATAAATTTTTCAACTATTAGATTAGTAAGAAAAATATATGAAAAGTTCAGTAATCCAATATACTATCATTTAATTGCAGGATATTTTAAAACTTCAGGTGTTTTTCTAGCAACATTGTAAACGCACCAAAGTATATTAACCAGTTTTTGATAATTGCAACTTCTATTATTATTAGTTACTTCATAGCCAGAATAGAATATATTGACAATTAACTATGATCAAATGTTTGTTATTATCCGTGCAACAAGTACCGAAATTTTAGAAATTTTAATAACTCGTATCACATATAGAATGGTTTAAATAACAGACATTTTAGAGGTTATAAAATTTTCACACTACACGAAAAACTTATGATATTTGTTAGATATTTGTATCAATCTACTGGTACTATTCCTTTTGTTTTTTGACTGTTATATCCAATATTATTCTTCTCATTTAATTCAGAATAAATTCCCTGAACTGCGGTCAAAGACACCTCCTACAAGTAGTAAGTTTGTAAATATCACGTTTAAAATTCACATTCCTCTAAAATTCGAAGTTTTGTTAAAACTTGATTCCGAAAATTAATTTCCAATGACTTTTCGATACATGTCGAGTAATAACTTGATGAATATTTATTTCCAGAGCACTAGTATCTACGGATTAAAGGGATTAATATTATTATTGAAGAGTGCAAGGTTTCATTTAAAAATGTTTCAGTTCACATTGCAAAATATTTTCTTCGTGCTATGATCTGAAGCCACCAACATTCAAATATTTCTTAGCCCTTAAAGTTAAACACCGTCACAGAGCTTTAATAGGGTGATAAAAACCCATTTTAATTAATCATTGCGTTGTTTGTTATGCTGAATACTGAAATAATTAACAAAAGACAGCTGTAAACTTACTCTGGTATGATTGAAATAGAGCTAAAACAAACAAAAATTAACGACGACACATTCACTATCCTGGTGGTCAGCTTACATCAACAAAACGCGAAATTTTCTAGTAATAATGCCAGCATGAATCATATTATCTGAAATATGGTACACTTTGTGCATAATTTATATATTTTATTCAACGTGACAACAATAATATTTGTTTTCATTCGGTCATTTCGATGAGAATTGACGTAATAATTACAAATTCAGTGCAAATCGTACACTACGGAGAAGTGAATGCAATGCTCTTCCGACAGATACATGTGTATTTTCGCTATCCTATATTATATATGTTTGTACATCCACAGTGTGAAAATGAAACCTAAACGCTGATCAACATGTCTGAAAAGTGATAATCAAAAAATTGATGTTTAAACTCTTATATCTTCTGTGCTACACTTGTTTTAATTCTTAAGTCAATGATGTTTAGATAGTGCAGAAACTAAAACAAAAACAAAGTTCGACATAATCAGCCATAAGAGAAGTACAAATGTACTTTCAGGATATTCTCTCTGAAGTGTGCATTTTCGAAATGAATGGTTGTGCCTTAGGCTATCCGACATCAAGTTTCACTATTTTATAGTTTTGTTCATAATATGCTCAGATGAATGAAAACTTCGTTTACGATTTGCTGGTAATGCGAGAATTACAACTTTTATAGTAAATTATCATGATTGTAGTACAAACAGGAATTAAAAACGTTCATATTATAAAATGTGAAACCTCAAACCTAACATATACACTTATATAGTTGAAGCATATGACAAACTGTATAATTCTGACGTATCAATTTCTTCAGTGGCATCTGAATCTCCGTTATTCAACAACTTTTAAGCTGAATATTGTGTCATTGTTACAACAAGTTTTCAGTGTAACTGTTTTTAGTTGTTATAATCAACTACCGAATAAAAATGGCCGAAACAGTTCAATATTTTGTCATTGTAATATTTTTTAAATTATGTATCTTCCTAATTTAATTAGTGAATCTCCATTGAATCTATCAAGTATTTTTCCACTAATTTGTCAAGTATAATATTCATTTTTCTCTTATTGTCACTTTTTACCTAGCGAATGTTTGAACAAATATACAATATAGGGGTACTAAATCAATCTTGATTGTATTATTTGGTAACATTATTTCCACTGTTACATTTCAAAAAAGTTTTTCATTTCACGTCTTAATTTTTATTCCTGTAATGAATTCAAGTTGTCGAAATGGCAACAAGATACTTGTTGGCCATGGCTGATTGCTTGAAATTGCGAATTTTCAGCATTTTCAAATTTCACGCTTTTGAATATGTGGAGTTCAATAATCGAAAAAGAAAAAAATCTTTCATTCACTGCAATTCACGATTCACAATGATCGCGTAGAGAAATTACTTCCTTTCTGATTCATTTTTCACAATTACTAATTCAGAACTCACAAGATATTCTAATCAGGAACTCTGAAATTCCACCATGGATTGTTTTTTTCAAAATTGGAGAGTTTATCAGATTAGTTGAAAGTGTTAAAATTTTTTAATGAATGTAAAGAAAATTTAAGATATTTAGCAATACTATTAACAAAAGCTGTTAGCTGATACTAAATCCAGTTGATGAGGATTTAGATTCTTGACAACTGCACTCATTGCAGAAGAATATTTTTTTAAATTATATCTCTATCCTTGACAAATATCTTTTCATCCCCTAGCACTCGTATGGCCTTTAGGTACGCTTCAGGATCTCTTATCTGTAAAAAATCCATGTCATTATCATGCTCATGCTGTTGAAATGGAAGAACAAATAATTCAAAGTTTGTATTGTACATTTAAATTTGCTGTAACTAATTTCAGAATACTTGTAAAGGGTTTTTCAATAAAAGGTTTCATTTTGATATAAAAAACAGTATATTTTGAGAGGAATAAATGGATATTTGTTTCATTGTATGTCATTTACAATGGAAATCGATCTCAGCCAAATGGCCTCCACGGCTACTGTTGCAGCACCATATCCTTTTAATGAAATTTTCCATAACCAATTCGCACATTTGCGGCTGTATATCCTTGATAACTTTACGAATTTCAATCTTAAGGACTTGAGTCAATTGTGGAGCATGGACATAAACCTCATCTTTCATATGGTTCCGAAGAAAAGAACTAAAGGTGTTAAATCCAAGATCTCAATGGCCAATTGTGATCACCTTTTCGAGGAATTACACGGCAAGGAAACTTCTTGCAAAATTGCTTATGTTTCGTTGCTTGTGTGACACGCAGAGCCGTCCTGTTGAAAATAAATTGCTTCCACATCAATATATTTCAATTCCGATCATAAAAAACATTAATCATAGCTCGGTAGCGCAATCTGTCCACCGTAACAGCCTCATTTAAGTATAAGCGAGGTCCAATCTTACCTCCAACCCAAAAACCTCACCAAATAGTGACACGTTGTAGAGGCTTTTCAACAATCATTCTTGGATTTTCCGAGCTCGAAATGTGACAATTAACGTAGCCTCCGTGGTGAAAATGGCACGCGTAACTGAATATGATTTTTCGATGAAAATCCGAATCATTTTAATGTTTTTGATGGACCCAACCAGCGAAGATACGACGTAGCTAGTGATCGACCGGCTTGAGTTCTTATGTAAGCTAAACTTTAAAAGCCTGAAGATCTATGGTTTCATTCAAAATACAGTGTAATGTCGTTTGTGGAACGCCCAATTCCAAAGATCGACGAAGAATCGACAAACCTGGGTTTTCGTCAATATTCGGCAACATTACGGACTACATCAGCATTATTCCCAGTTGTTATTCAGCACAAGGTTTCGATTCTTCACATTACTAACTTATCCCAACAGCTCCAATTTTCCCACGAGTTTCACTATTGCCGGCCAAGAAGGTGCTTTACGACGACCGAAAATTGCTTTAGTTTTGCAAACTGTGACAGCACAATTTTCACCATTTTTGTAGTGTTCTCCAACAATTTCAATACGTTGTTGAAGCGTGTATCATTCCATTTTTTGTAATGGCGTAGTTTCAGTTTATCAAATGTCAAAAGATGATAGTTCCAAAAATGACAAATGACTAGATAGTGGGCTATTAAAAATGCAACCTCTTATTAGAGAACTCTTTTTGAGGTTTCTATGCTACATCCATGCAAATAAACAAAGTTAATGCTAATTAGTTTTTTTTAGAGACGGAGAACCATTAGGAATTAATTTTGTGTCTTTTTACGCTTTCTTCTTCGATAGTCGATATCCTACAATCAACATTCATTCCATGATAGTTGAACCAAATTTAAGGATTTCGCACCTTTCGGATTAAGGGAGGTCCACGCTAGAGCAAATAGCATTGCATACTGTTGTATTATAGTAAAAACTCGTTCACTATTTGTAACAACCACTAGTTCAACAATCGTTTAAAGCATTCGCTTAAAATTTGGTTGACTAATTGTATATTTCATTCCAATTACTTTTCCACCTTTTGTGTATATTGTGTTGTGAATCTTCAGAACTTGTTATCCTTTTCCGTATAAAAAGGTAATTTTTGGCTTACTGTATCACTAAATTTATATACTTTCAATTTCGTTCTTGTTCTCTGCAGCTGAGAAAAAAGGAAAAGTACACTAATTTTTAATAAAAATTAATTTGACTCACCTATTCCTTGTATCTGTTGGTAATATGAGTAGATATCGAAATAAGGATTCAACAACTAAACAGTTCACTAAATTTTTTATTTGAGTACAGCACCAAATAGCAACGATTTATGCTCAATATAATTGGTCGCATGAACCAGAATTAATAACCAAGGTTAATCCATACACCACTCGTGAGGCTAGTCTTGGAACGAAAATGAATCAGTAATTTGGAGTCGACGATTTATATGTACTGCACAAGCTTGATAACAAATAGAAACGTTATTTATATCTGAAAGGTGAATTTGGCATTCTTGAATTTAATTATTTAAATATTTTAATATAAGCCTTCTACATATTTAATTTCGAAAAATTTTATTTAATAATTTGAACTTCTGAAAATAAGGTAAAATAATGTCATATAAGTACCACTTATATCAAATGACATATAAAATAAACATTCATTAAAAGACATCCAAATGGTATAACAAAATCCAATAAATAAAAATTGTCAACCAAAATCCTACAAATTAAATATTTTGAATAGACAAAATTTTGTTTCTGCTGATCAATCTTATGAAAAATATCTTTCGAAAATGTCTAAGCTAATCTTAAGAATTTCATCATAAAACTATCTTACTGAGAATCTTCAATATTATTGGATATCTAACTAAGTTACTTTATATAAAAACTCAAGATATGTAAAAACATTACTGAAAAACAAGTTTTAAGAGAGATTTTGCTTAGTCAGTATTCAAATAATTCATATTCAATAAATATAACATCAATCGACAACAAATATTTGTTCACCCTTCAACAATTTAGAAATCTTCTGGTAAAGTGAAAAATTTTTAAATGTATTGTAACGGTTAACTATAGATGAATATTTCTGTGGTTTACCCTCGATCTAAAAGAATGAAAGACAATTTAACGGCCTCTGTTATAGCACAAGGACTATCTGTAAAAAGAATGTTAAGGAAACCAAATAATTATATATTATGAATAAAATAACATAAATAGAAGTTAATTCTTGATAGAAGGTATATAAAATTATTTAAATATTTCGATATTAGCCTTCTACATATTTAATTTCAAGAAATTATATTCAATAATTATAACTTCTGAAAATAAATTAAAATAATGTCATATAAGTACCACTTATATCAAATGACATCCAAAATAAACATTCATTATAAGACATCCAAATGGTATAACATAATCCAATAAATGAAAATTGTTAATCAAAATCCTATAAATTAAATATTTTGAATAGACAAAATTTTGTTTCTACTAATCAATCTTATGAAAACAAATATCTTTCAAAAAAAAATTCAGAAAAATCATTGATGCTCTTCTACCGATTACATTTTCTTGCCTATTATAAAAATCCACTAAAGTATAGAATTTCCTAGATATTAGAATACTGCATATTAACATTCAGTTATTATAAAATAATAAAATCTATTTTATTCATTAAGCATAGCCGTTAGTGTCATCTATTCTTTCCTTTCCTTGTACGTAATTCCACAAACATTGGTGAAGAATAGTCCCCTGGTAGATTGAATTTTCGTCTGCCCCATTGAAATGGATCTTGAATATATAATTTCAACATCTCCCGAATAAATTCCACGAAATATATCCACCACAGCCTGGAAATTGCTCTGGCTGTGTAAAAATTAATGAGGTCTATCGACAGTGTTGCAGGGGCGCGAGGTATCGAACTGGGCGTAAATAATGAAAAAAGGTTTTTGAAGGTGGACACGTAAACTTGGATAAAGCGAACGAGTGTAGAAGAATATCCACATTAGTAAGTTTTAACAATTCAGCGGGAACAGTCGCCGCAAAGGAGGAGTTTCAGTAAAATATTCATCCACATTTTCAACTTTGTGTTAGTGTAAAAGAGAAACTGACTCTTGCTCAATAGGAATGATGACTGATTTCATGAGCTCTTTTACAGAGAAACTTACAGTCTCTCAATATTTCGATTTGCCATGAAAATCAACAAGCTCTTTTAATCGAGGGATGTATCTTATTTTGAAGCCTAAGGGCAAGGATTGCATTTTTCAAGTGTGAGCAATGTTTCTTTCACACTGCTGTATCGGGATCCAACGTTTTCCACGAGGCGATAAGTGGTTGATGAAATTATTCATTCATAAATTTCCGCTTCGACATCCAGGTAGATCAATTGCAGTAACGGGACACTTATTTAAATAATAAATTTTTTCCAGTACTGACATACGACATTGATTCATGGAAGTAAGTACTACTAACCGAGATAATTAGGGTTATTATAATATTATTATTATTATTTATGGCGAGCGGGCGTCTGTCCACCCTACCACTGCGTCCGCACGGACTATTGTGGTTCACCCCTAATTTATATCTCCCCGACGAGATCCAGTTTTTAGATAAAACCGATAATCTTGTTCAGGGGTAATTTTTTCAGTTCGCTGTGGGCTATAAAAGCCTGGCGAAAGACCTCGAATCTGATGCGACTCACCGCTGGGCACTCTGAGACGATGTGCATGGCTGTTTCAGTGTCCTCAAGACACAGCCTGCATTCATTGTCTTCAGCCAGACCGATTTTGTGCAAATGCGCTTTCAGTCTGCAGTGACCTGTCATAATTCCGACAAGTGTTCTTAGTTTGGCCCTATTCAGACCTAGCGCTAGGTTCGCCATCTTTTTGTTCCTTGGAACAGCTTCGAACAAAACTTCGAATGTTTCAGGCCAGAATGGCTCCGCCAGAAAGACTCTAGCCTTGAGTTCATTCTGCCTGTTATCGCCTCGTTAGTCACGTCATGTGGTATTCCCAGGAATGGTTCCCGTCCTACCAGTGGCAGCGCAGCTCCAGCAAATGCCGGCCGATCTGCCTCCTTGTTACCCAAATAGTTTGAGTGGTTCGGTATCCAAACCAGAGTGACTCCGTTATACATACCGAGCCTGTTTAAAGCCGTGCGGCAACTCCAGACTGTTTTGGATGTAAAACAGCTGGATTCCAGAGCTTTTAGTACTGACTGACTATCAGTAAATATTTTGATTTTACCGTGGTGGATTTGCCGTTTTATCAGCAGTTCCGCCGCGGCCTCAATGGCAAATATTTCTGCCTGGAATATGGTTGCGCTTTGACTGAGACTCAATGAGATGTTAATTCTTGGTTTGCTCCCATAGACACCCGCTCCTGTTCCGTTAGTAGT
This sequence comes from Megalocaria dilatata, assembly GCA_034642435.1. Lineage (NCBI taxonomy): Eukaryota > Metazoa > Arthropoda > Insecta > Coleoptera > Coccinellidae > Megalocaria > Megalocaria dilatata. The sequence continues at coordinate 96,159,478 of CM067854.1, read as the reverse complement.
TCGCGAACCGTCTGTGAACAAGCCAAGGTCGGTTCTCAATAGAACCTCAGCATCCTGGGTCTATTCGTCCCGGCTGGGGACGATTACATTGAAATTCCGTTCCTGGCTCGTGATTTTTGACATTAGATCCGAGGGCATCGATAGGATACTGTTCGTTAAAAGCTCGTCCAGCAGTCCTGAGCCTCCCATTACTATTGCCTCTGGCCTGTCAATCGCCAGTTGATATAGTTTGTATGTGGTCCGTTACGCCTCCCTCTGCACGAGTAGGTGCAGGGGTGGTAGATTTAGTAGGACCTCCATGGCTGCCGTGGGTGTGGTGCGAAACGCACCTGTAATTGCTAAGGTTACTATTGACATCGGAAAGTAAGTAAAAACCTACTTACCTAGGGATGTGAGTAAAAAGTCAATCAAAAATTTATATTTATTAATATTTATGGTTCAATTTTCAAACTTATAGTTAACAAAATAAGTTGAAATTTTTTGGGAACTCTCCTCATTTACGTTCTCCCCTAGATATTTAAATTCGGTAGATATTACGGACTCACTTTCATTAAGAAATGATATATCTGTTGAGTTTCTGGAAATTTTTGATATTATGTTCGCTGTATGAGCTCTTGTTGTTCAAAATCATATTGGTCATCTTATTTCCATTAGAAAGACTCTCTGCGACATAACTTTCTGCAATGTTATCCGAATTCCAGCTCCTGTGTCTTTTTAGTGCAAGAACGTTGACTCCAGTTTTGGCTAACAAAGTAGCTGAAGTTCTCCTAAATGAATGTCCAGTATGAGTGGCGCTATGTGGCAACCCCAGAAAACTCACTATTTTGTTTGGATTGTTGTTTTTCCCAACAGGTTGTCCTAAGCGTTCACCATTTTGATACCGCATAAAAAACCATTGATGGACACTTCAATCATCTTTCTAATTTCCAGATATTTATTGAACATTTTCAAGTGACAAAAACCTTTTTTCTCACTTGGGCTAATCATATATTCACATTTTGTATGTGGTATTGTGGCAATAGCTATATTTTCCAACTTTTGAAAATTCTGTACTGTCACATGTTTCCTGAGAACAAGCACAGGCTATTCCCATTACCATAACCAGCTTCATCAATAGAAAATTATTGTCATCAGCTTCCATAAAAAGTCCTTTCATTTCTTAACGGTTAAAAACATTTGATTTTCTAGCTTTCTAACTATCGTTCTTTCTCTCGCAAAAAGCGCTGAATTTTGGAAATTTCGAAATACCCGTATTGCCTTCAATCGACATGGAATATCCGCTCCAAAAACTTGTTGGCGAGTTGAATATTTGTCTCTGTTCCATGAAATATGCCAGCATTGTTGTTTCCGATATTGCGATTGAATTCATTTTCAGGCACCACTCTTTGAAACACTTATACGCTGTTTGTTAACGTGTTCACTTCTTCGTTAAAAGGAATTCAGAATCAGCATTTGCTGCTTCTTGAATTTCATCTTCTTTGGAATTCATTTCATAGAAAAAAATGTATAAATAATACTTAAATAAGGTTATTCTGATTTTCACAATTTTTTATTGTTATGTTTACAACAATCGTTTCGCTATCACAGTAGCATCATCAAGCAAAATTACATTTTGAATAACTAAGCTTGTTTCCGAAAACCGGTGCTGTTTATATTAAAGTAAGTACAATAAATTTTTATTGAGCACTAAAACCCAAAAAAGGGTCTCTGCAAATTTCAGCTTATCTGAATATATTTAACAGAGGTGTGTTATTTAAATCTATTTGTTCGTTAAGTAATATTCCAATTTTATTATGTTTATTTATCTCTGGGGATTCTAAGAGATTTAAGGCATAACTCTACTTTCTATATGTAGAATGTCAAAATTATGGTTTAAAGTATGTCCTGTTTCTAACAAATGGTTGGAATATGTAGAATTTCTTTTATTATCGAGGAAACTCTTCAAATGCTCACAAATTCTATATCGGAAAGTTCTTCCAGTCTGTCCTATGTAAACTTTAGGACATTCACCGCAGGTTAACATATAAACCCCCGATTTATCATTTTTATGTGTACACTCTTTATTATTTTTAATAAATTTACTCAAGTTTGAATTGGTTTTTAAATGAAGGTCTTAAATTATATTCATTTTTGAGGTATGTAGCAATTTTCTCAGAAATACCTTTAGTGTATTTTAAGGAAATGCATTTAAAATTTTTTTTCATATTAGGAATCACCATATTTGAAGCTATTTTATTATTCTTATTCATCAACAATTTGTCTATCAACCTAGGATCATAGTCATTATTAACAGCTATTTGTTAAATTATGTTAAGTTCTGAAATATAATTTTCTCGATTCATGGGAATATTAACTTATCTATGGATCATACAATTAAATGCTGATAATTTTTGATTTAAAGGATGATTTGATTTATTGTGTATAATAGAATCCGTATAGGTTGGTTGGTGAAATCTTGAAAAATAATGTGACTTATTTATTCGAGTAACTGTTAAATCAAGAAAATTAATAGAATTATTATGTTCGGTTTCCAAAGTGGATTTAATTGAAGGATTTATTTCATTTATGAATGAAAAGGATTTTTTTTTAAATCTGTCTGTGCCTGTGAAGCAACAGAAAATATCGTCTACATATCTATATACCAATATAAAAAGTATTTTTTAAGTGGATTTTTGTGAATTTTAGTTTCAATATTGTCCATGAATATTTCTGCTAATAAAAGACTTCATGGATTTCCCATAATCAAACCGTTTTCAGATTTATAAATTTTATTTTTGAATTGAAAATAATTTTGTTTCGTGAAAATATCTAGACATTCTAAAATATCTTCTTTGATAATTGTATTACATCTGTTTATGATTAATAGATTATCTACTAGTTCAATTGTTATAGAAAAAAATGAAGTTCTGACAAACACTTTGTTTGACAGAAGAAGACTTTAGCAATCCAAGCAAACCGATATTTTATTGAAAGTAAATAAATTTCAAACCAAATTGTTCAAATATTTAATTGAATCGCTCACTTGATGAAAATCCATATTAAATAAGGTTATTTTGAATTTCATAATTTTTTATTTTCAATTTATTGTTATTATAATACAACAATTGTTTATTTCAAAATGTAGGATACCACCTACCTGAAGATGCTACTGTGATAGCGAGACAACTGTTCTGTTATGATAACAATTAAAATTTGTGAAAATTACATTAACTTCATGTAAAATTATAAAATTCATCGAATGAACAGTAATTAAAAGTCAACTATTGTAGTGGAAAAAATATTAAATAAAATAGAAAGGCTTTTTACTACTATACACAACTCAGGAGGCAAGTTTCTTGACTAGCCTCGGACTTCTCTGCTTGCCCTCGCTATTGCTCAGGCGCAAACTACGTCCTCCTCTGGTAAGTGTCACTTGCCTTCCTTATAGTGTGAATAACTCCAGGAAACAGCGTGCTATCATTTCGCCAAAATATCTTCGGTTTTTGTATTTTAAGCTAGGAACACTCTCAAACGACTGGGTTGGGCTAACAGGTGAAGAATACAAGGTCGAAATTAATTCTGTAAGGCCGATTCGTCTATAAACAAGCCTGTTCTCGAACGGAAAGAGCTGGAGAACTGATATTTCCAGAGAAGGTCTCTTGGGAGAATAACATGAATATAAATTTCAAATAAAAAAAAGGTAAGCGGATAAGCGTTAATCGGTACTTTGAATACTATTAGTTATGAAAGAAAAGAGAAAAAGGCTTAAAACTTTCGTGAAAGATTTGGAACTTAAATATCTCGACATAACTTATTACTGGGCGAAATCGGTCTAACGGTTTCGCAGCTATTCAAATTTTTATATTTTTATCAATATCTTACAGTGATGTGAAATGTGGGTATTAGGAGGAACATGGAAACCTACATATTCCTGCAGAATTTGATGGAAGTCCAATCATTAGAAGATTCAAAACCAAAACAAGAATTTTGTGAACCAAGCAGCATGGAGAACTGAAGAAATCATAGCAACAGTCCTTCGAACGAGTTTCAATTTAGCATTCAGATTTGAAATAATGACACAAAGACTAATGCAAAATTATGTGAAGATCCTAAAATGAGAAGGTTAAAAAAAATGTGATCAGGGCAGCAGTAGGTGCTATCTAAACAATAGCAATAGTTGTACGATGGGGTTCAAATTTAGCATTCATATATAAAATTACGACAAGAAATATAATGCAAAATTTAATACTTTAAAATATGCCGTTTGAAATCTTAAACTATATGTCGTGAGAAACCGACTATTGTACTAAATCAGCAGCATTAGATGAGTCTGTTGGATAGATGAGTCTGTTGGATAGAAGACTCCAGTCCAAACAGGTGCGAATTAAATTCGCGAAATAATTGATAACCATATCAAGATATAACGAACTAAATTAGAAATAAATGTAAATGTGATTTATTTTATATTGTATATACATATATGTATGTTTTAATTAATCAAAACATAATAACAGAATGATGAAATAAAAATTACATTTATTTAACTTCCGAATGGCAGAACCCAGAAATATATGTTATTTGCGCTTATTGTAGGGAACAGCGAGCCACATTTTTCACTCCATTTCAGTTATTTAAATTTTAAGCCAAAGATGCTTTCAAATGAGTAGGTTAGAATCCGAATGCTAAAGAATCCGAGGTAAGGAAGTGATTCTGTCCGTCAACATTCTAAAATTGGAACGGAAAGAACTAGAGATCTTAAGCTTTTATGGTAGGTTTGGCGCTTAAATATCTCACTCAAGTTTAATAACAGAGAAAAAATCGGTTCAATGATCTTGCAGTTATTCAGCTTTGAAAATTTTTTCATTTTTGGCAATATTTTAGAAACTACAGATTTGATCGATCCTTAATTTGTTATTTAGAAGAAGTATGATGACGCATGTGTTCATCCAATATTTTCTTAACTATAGTTTAGAAAATATTGGATGAACAGATCTATGGATCTGATCCATCTGAAATGTGTTACTTAGAAGAACAATAATGACGCACATTTTCGTCCACAATTTTCTACAGATCCGATCGATCTGAACTTTGTTATTTAGAAAAATAATAATAACCCACATGATGGTGCAAAATTTCGCGAGGATCCTATAATTGAAAAATTCAAAAAATATATATTTTGTGAGCAGAGTTGCATTCAGTGCTACCGAAACAATATCTAGAAACGTGCTATCAAAGTTTAATTTACCATTTAGATGTTACATAACGACATGAATGTTGAATGCAAATTTTGTAAGAATCAAGCAGTCGATTGGAGATAAAGAAGTTAACTTCTGGACAAAAATATCTGAAGGCTTAAACTTTTAGGGGTATATTTTGGGCAAGTATACCACTCGAATTGAAGTATAGGCAAAACTTGACTCAAGTTATCCCGAGTTAATTCCATTTAAATTCTACTTTTCAAATATTTTCTGAACTAAAAATCCAATCTAGTTCAAATTTAGTACATGAATATGAAATAACTGCAAAACTGATCACCAAATTCTTGTGTGGAAGCCTTTTTTCAACTTTCAAAGCATTTAAAGCTGGAATTTGAAATACTAAAATGAAATATCTCGAAGGAAACCGACAAAGCTACAAACTCCTTAGGTAGTTGTGCAAGTAAACGCGAGATTATGGTCATTGCCAAAGCATGGATCTCTATGTTTTAGTTTCCAACCCAAGAGTTAGGTAATTGTTGTATTTTGTTGAAAAATAATGATTGATCTGCATGTGAAGTTGTAATGAATTATATGAAAATCGAATTAGAGAGCAAACTCAGTTCAATGGTACCGCAGTCATTCAAGTACTTTCGGGAGTACAGATCCTATCAATATGAAATTTAGTGTTTTCAAGAAGAATAAGAACGCTAATTTTTTTCCCGAGTTTCGTGAGAATCACATAATCAGAAAATTCCGAATAAATTGTTGGCAGAACAGCGTTGAACGCTACAGAAAACATAATAGCAGTCGTGCGACCAAGCTTGAATTCAGCATGTCTATGTAAAATAACAACAAGAAAGCTTGTATGAAATTTCTTGAGGTGAACAAGCGCCTAAAAAATCCCCACTCACGTCAGTGCTTCACTAGACAGAATTTTTCTTTCTATCTTCAGATATTACAACAGTTCTTTGATATCAAAAAATGCCAATAAATTGAAACATGCTGATGTATCCAAATTTGAGGTCGTTTTCCATCACATTGTTTTCATTGAAATGCTTTCTATGAATTTTGAATTGTTGGAATGGCGCTCCAATATATAACATGGTAATTTCATTATTTTATTCAATAAATCTTGCAACACATTCCTCATCTAGCAGAGGGTTGTATGTTACGTAGCTATGGCCAATTTTAAGTCATCTGACATTCCTTTCTCTGAAATGTGGGTGGCATGTTGACTGTGGTATATTCCAAAAGTGCTGAAGTTACGAAGTCTTTTTCCATTTGTTTCTGATAAAGTTTCTACTGCCATTAAAAACGTAATACTTTTTAAGATCGTTCATTTTTTGTCCACTGGAAAGGGTCTCTTTTGGCGCTTGGATCGCCGCTTTGGTCTGCCCTCTCATTGACTTCAATAGCAGAATAGAAAGCAACTCACTCAACGTTTGTCAAGTCATATTATAATGATTCACTCAATACTCAGATATGCGAGCGTAGTTGAGTGCTCAGTTCTGTTACGTGACCAGAACTTACTGAAAAATCTTTGATTTATTCTGTCTTTACTTGGTGGAAACTTATTTCAACCAAAAAATATATAAGAGACAGTATTTTAATTCTCACAAAAATGTTTAATACAACAAAACTTTCACTACGATGTAGCTTCTTCAGGTATCTACCTTCTATTGACTGATGGTGTTTAGTATAACAGAGTTTAAATACATTTAAGTACGTGATAAAATAATGGTAAAAACAAGTCATAAAAACTGAGGACGTTTATTGGAGGTAACAAAAATGCCATTAGAGAAAGATATTCAGTAATGGGGATCTGTCAACATCTGTTTGTTCATTCAAAAGGATTTTACGGACACTGTATCTGTTGATTTCCAAAGATTCTAAAAGTGTTAATCTAAAACTTTCGCTTTCTACGTAATTTTATAGTTATTGAAATTGTGCCTAAAGTACTAAGGTTATTGATGATTTTGAAAGCAGCATTGTCATTAAATCTATTTTTTTATTATTTAGCGAGTATTTTTAGATAATCCATTAACAAAAAATATCGAAAACTATTTCTCTGTATTGTCCTCTGTTATGATTGGATACACGGGTATTAATGCCATTTTCTTTTGTTTATTGGATACCATTTTGTCTATAAAAAATCATAGAAAAAGACAATACATAGAAATACTTTTTGTTATCTCATTTTAATGGATTATCTGAAAACATTGCTAAAGATTTAAAAAATAGTTTCAATTCCAATGCAGCTTTCAAAACCATTAATAACCTCAGTTCTTATATAAAAAACAATAAGGATCGAACAAAAAAGAAACTACTAGTTGACTTGCAACCATTGCCTTTTAGTATATATTGGCCAGATCATTCAAGAAAAGAATCCAAGAATACCAAAGATGTTACATATTGTATTCCTAACATTCGGCATATGCTGAACATCTTAAGGAATTCAGGCATAATTTTAATAATAAATATGAGATTATTCACGACGAAAGCAATAGTTCTCGATTAACAGATTAACATTTTCAGAATTTTCAGAAATCCACATGTACAATTTCCGTAAAATCCTTAAATTACAGATGTTGACAGATTCCCATTACTGAATATCTTTCCCTAATGGCATTTTTTAGCGACAAATTCCAATTAACGCCCTAAGTTTTTATGACTTGTTTTTACCATTATTTTGTCACGTATTTGAATTTATTTAAACTCTGTTATACTAGACACCATCAGGCAGTAGAATCTATATACCTGATATATATATATATATATATATATATATATATATATATATATATATATATATATATATATATATATATATTTATATACATATATTTATATGCCATGGGCCCATCTCAAGCCCTATTGCACAACTGGTGGTGGAATTCGTGGAGGATCTTATAATCGATAAATCGAAGGTTGAAGTATTATTTTACAAGAAAAACGTAGAGGATTGCATCATGGCTGTTCCCCAAGGCAAGACGGACGAAATCTTAAGTGAGTTGAATAGTTTTCATGATAAGATACAATTCACGAAAGAAAATAACAACAAAATGAATTTCCTAGATTAAACCCTCATCTAGGAAATTCATTTTGTTGTTATTTTCTTTCGTGAATTGTATCTTATCATGAAAACTATTTATGAATGATAAGTGTGCAGTACCCGTTTGTGGAGTCAATGATCTTTCCATGCATTTTTTACTTAATTACAAGAGCAAATTCCCAGATTTCAGAAATGACTGGATAATTTGCAGAATATAATCTCAACGCATTTTTGCCAAAGAATATTTGTCGAAAAAGAGTGGTCTGTCCTACTCTTTTGAATTGAAATATACTTCCCAGGCAATAAAAGGCTAAATGTTGTTGCAATACCAACTCTTTTATTCAATAATGAATCAGAATCAGGTTTATATTTCTGTTTACATTGATAGAAGTTAGTTTTTAAGGGAGCAAAAAATGAAACAACTAGGGGCTGCAAGCGGTGAGTGCAGTGCTGAGGTAAACAAATCATTACAGCTTCATTCTGTTAAGCCAATTCTAAAATTTCGATTCCTTTATGATTAACATGTCCGTCGATAATTAAAATGACCTTATCATCGTTAGATGACTCAACAAAATTTTGTACATGTTTGATCCATTTCAAATATAAATCTGTTGTCATCTACCCTGAGTGCTCTGCTACACCAAAAGTGCCAGAAGAAGTTTCATCGACCAATTCATTGGTGGAACCGAAGTAGCAATGGCATTAACGCAACTTAGAACCCTGATGTTTGTTCCTCGTTCTGCGCTGGCAGCCATTATCGTTTGAAGTTTCTGTAGATGGACCTGAGTCGTCAGCATTATAAACGCGTTGAGGCTTGAAGTTCACAGACTCCAGCCAATTTCCATAAATTTCGAGAAAAAAATTTACTTGAGGCCGATTAAAAACCTGTGCACGAGCTGCTGAAGTACCTTCTGGCTTACGTAAAGGAATATCTTTATTCTTTTTAAGGAATTCTTCTAACCATTATGGCCTTCCATTTTGTTTTTATGGGTTAAATCTATGAGAGCAACCATTTCTTTCGGCTATTTCGAAAGCTAATTCTTGAACCGATATTCTAGTCAATCCAATCAACCAAGATTCAAGTAATTTTAAGTGTTGGACTAATTTCCTTTTCACATTCGGGGGAAAAGTAGTTCTTTAAGATCCAAGACCTTTCGAATTGGACACCGAAGTTTTGTTGCTACCTAGAGCATGTCTTCGAAGCGTTGCTTGTGGAATACCAAATGTTTTGGATGCCAATAATTAGTCCATCTGATTATTTTTAACTGCTTTCAGAGCTTTTTGCATCGATTCTGTACTCCAGGATTGACAACCAGCGCTGATAGTTACGCGGCTTACTAGTTTAGGCAGGTATCTATAGAAAAAATTAAGAGTTTATATACTCGGATAACATTTTCTAGAATATATTGGTTTTCATAAATAAGTATGTGCTCAGAAAAATGCGAATTTGCACATTTTGTAACCGCTGTTTCGCAATTAAAGCAACACTTCAAAACTGCTGTCACGCTAGTATGTAAACTACTATTCTTTTGACTAATTATTTGAAAAATCTTGTTTTAGGTGAATATGCTTTATTTAATCATGGACTGTAGATCTAAGGTATTCATAGTATTCCACTATTTTGTCTTTCTTAGAAAATTATTTCATATGCTTTTTTCAACTAGGTATATTACATTCAAATTTAGACATATAATACTCTGTCAAGAAAGTACCGGGAATTTTCAATTGAAACAACATTTTTACATTTAATCGTCAAAATTTATTGGGTCACCTTCAAAATAGGCTCCATTTGCTCCAATACATCTATGCCAACGGCACTTCCAATTATCGAAACATTTTTATAGGCGCTTTCCGGGATGGACTTTAGCTCTCGCGCCGAATTTTGTTTTATGGCTTCAATCGACTCAAAACGGGTGCCACGAAGGGGCAATTTTAGTTTTGGGAAGAGGAAAAAGTCGCAGGGAGCCAAATCCGGCGAATACGGTGGTTGCTGAAGCACGTTTGTTGAGTTTTTGGCGAGAAAGTCAGTCACAATCGTAGCTCGGTGAGAAGGCGCATTATCGTCATGCAAAATTCATAAGTTGTTCGCCCACAAATTTGGCCGCTTCTTACGGATACGCTCACGCAAACGTTTCATAGCGCCTAGGTAATACTCCTTGTTTACCGTCTGAGCCTGTGGAACGAATTCGTAGTGCACCACGCCACGGATATCGTAGAAAACAATGAGCATCACCTTCATTTTCGAGCGGCTTTGGCGTGGTTTTTTCGGTTTCGGCTCATTTTTTGCCACCCATTTCGATGATTGCTGGCTTATTTGCATATCGTACTCGTAGACCCAGGTCTCATCACCAGTTATAATGCGTTCCATGAATGTAGAATCGGAATTACAGCGATCCAGCATATCTGAAGCAACCTGTTCGCGATGACGTTTTTGAAGAAAATTCAGGTCTTTCGGTACGAGTCGTGCGGCCACCTTTCTCATGACCAAAATATCCATCAAAATCGTACGTGCGGACTCGTGGGATATCTTAAGATCATGTGCTATCTGTCTCAAGCTGGTACGACGGTTTTCCAGCACCCTTTCCTTAATTTTATCGACGTTATCTTCGATCGAAGCCTTCGATGGGCGACCACTTTACGACCGTCCTTGAAGGCTCTGTACCACAGATATGCACGAGTTTTCGATAGAGCATTATCACCAAAGGCCTTTTGCAACATTTTCAATGCATCGGCACACGAAAATTCATTTGCAACACAAAACTTTAAACAAATTCTTTGCTCAACGTAATCACCCATAGTAAAAATCGGCACGCACTCTGACATCGACTGACTTAATCAGCTGTTGCAAACACACTAATTGACAGATCCCGCTCAAGCTTGGCATAGTAATTAAGGACAGTGGTACCAACCTAGGAAAAAAAAATTTTACCTGCCTCATTGTACATAAGTACTATTATAAAATAATTTGATATATTTTATTTTGCTACATAGCCTTTGCTTATATGAATATATTTTTTATGACAAATAGGAAGAGTGTTGATGCCATTATCGACAAATGCCTCTGCTATCTGAAAAAACAGTTGCAAGAACTTTTCCCGGAGACAGGTTTTTGGTTTTTCTAGGTGAGGCTTTTCCAGATTGTTTTCATTTTATGCTTGTTTGTTTAGATTATGAAATGTAATTATGTTCTTTGGTCTCATAACAGATGACAATGTTATTTAAGAAATCATCACCCTCTTCTCAATATTGCATTAAAATCCATTCAAATACAGTGGGACGATGCGCTTTGTGATTTTACTTATGTAGGCGATGATCCAATTTATTAGAAATGATTGACTGAGTACTCCGATACGATATTTCTACTTCTGCAGCAATCAGGTACTACAAGTTGGCGATCAGCCTCAATCACCTCAAGGATTGCACGAATGTTCGTATCAGTAAATCTCATTAACAGTTGGTGGTTTTTGCACCTGCACGGCCACTTAAAATTTTTTTGTGCGATTCATAGACTCGACTTTTTGAAAGTGTCTTTTTAGCGAACTATAGAGTCAATCAACGCAGAATTTGGAGGTTTTACGTCTTTCTGCGATGAAAATTCTATAATTGGAATGAAATGAGGAATTACTTTGTTGTCTATCATTTTTAAAAGTGACAATTAAAATGAACTATCACAAAGTAACGGTCTACTCCATCTAATATTTGAAAATTCTATAACAGTACGTTACTCAACGATGTATATACCTCTTTCTCAGGTATGGTACTACTGATGCCCAATTAACTATAGTGAACCGAAGCGTTATCCTTTTCCCTTTAGATAATCCATTCCAACACATAACACACCACACCGCGCATCACTTCACACAGCGACCGATCAAAAACATTTCCGTTTTATATTTGATCCACCCTAGTTTATTGAACATCGTCCGATAAAATGGTTAAAATGCTGTTTTTCTTTGACAGCTATTTATAAAAATGAACATCTATAGATTGTTAGGAATTATAGGCCGATCTTTCCGATCAGCCACTTGTCGAAGATCTTTGAGAGACTCCTGCAGTATAGGTTGCTGATAAATATGGTATACTATCCAACAGACATTACGTCTTCAGGGCAAAACGTCTTTTCAGGATGCTATTCTGGATCTGTCTGAAAAAATTTATGGTGCATTGGATGAAAGTATGCCGTGTCTTGGTGTGTTAATAACTAACGTCACCAGTGGACCGTCTCTCAATCGATCCTGGTTCGAGCGCCAGCGATTTCGAATCTTATCGTCAGAACCCAAAAACTCCAGAAAAGTCTCGCAATCAATACTCGTTCGAGCCTTGAACCAATCATATTGCCAAGACTCACTAAACCACTAAGGCAAGTCTCGAGCAATCCTGAAACGAAAATTACGCGAGACCAGATGAGTTAAATACCCTTTCTACCTGGCATGCAGGATTTAAGGCAGTTTCTCCTCGAATGTAACACTGATTGTGTAGCCAGAATTTCGAATACACCTGCGGACATCCAATCTCTAGCCTTGTTACCATACAGAGCCATTGAAGGCTAATTGTAGCCAAGTATAGTTCAACTAGATGCTAGATACCACGAACTCAAGAAATCCAACATGTCGTAATCCCCTTCTCCTTAGAGCTAGCTCAAATCAATTACTAACCCTATCGCCCCACCCTGCATCTGGGTAGAGCCAGGCTAGTTTTTCAGGATGGAAGCCCTGAGTTACAATAACCATCCGTGCCTCCGCTTTGAACATCACGACTTAGCTCTCCATTTCACCTGAGTGAAACTAAGACCTTGGTCATAATAATCCCTTCCATCGCGAGAAGGTCTGGAGACAAGAAAGGGCGTATCTAGTGATAACGTACTTGAAAGCTTCAAGTGAACTTTCTACACGTTGGGTCCATTGCCACGCGATGTGGATAAGCCTAACTTGCCTGAGTTGTTAGGGATGCAAATCATAGGTAGAAGGGGCTCTTTATTTCCGCCATCCAGTCGCCGCTACAGACCGCCGTAGACTCCCAGGTCGATTCTGTTTCAAGCCCGGAAACAATTAATCCTTCAAGTCCAGTCAAACTACAACCCCTAATGGACGGAATACCCTTCTAGCCTAGCATGCAGGCTTTCAACCACTACTCCAACTAGTTCAACATAATTTGGGTGACCAGTTGTACGAATGAACATGTGAACATCCACCCATCCCATGATAGCCTTATTTCTAAAAGTAGCCCAGGAGGCTATCTCTCTCCAAAAGGAGTTCCACTTGGTACAAAAAAACAAAAACTAAAAATTCTAGCATGTCAACATACCCCTCCCCTCAATCTAGCATAGATCTATTACTGAGGTATTTGCCTTTATGAATAGAGAAACTGCAATCGAGTAGAACCACGCCAGTTTTATCGGAGAGCACCATATGCTGCAATGCGCAACCGTAACGCTCATCCCGTATCCAGTGACAGTTCCGCAGTTGATATTTAAGTAACCTACTTGACCGTTGGGCCTAGGTTTACTTCCCTCATGGGCACGTGACTGGAATACGACCAATCAGCATGAGGAGTGAAACAGAAGTCCCTCTTGCTTGCTTAGCTATTACAGGTGCGTTTCGCACCACACCCACGGCAGCAATGTAGGTCCTACTAAATCTACCACCCCTGTATCTACTCGTGCAGAGAGAGGTGGAACGAACTACATCAACTGGCGATCGACTGGCCAGAGGCAATAGTGATGGGAGGCTCAGGACTGCTGGACGATCTTTAAATGAACAGCACCCTACCGATGCCTTCGGATCTAATGTCAAAAATCTCCAGCCAAGAACGCATTTCAATGTTATCATGCCCACCCGAATGGAACCATTATGCTGAGGTTCTATTGAGGACCGACCTTGGCTTGTGCACAGATAGCTTGAAAACGACGAAAGGAATGGGAGCAGGAGTCTAAGGGAGCAAACCAAGAGTCAGCATCTTATTGAGTCTCGGTCAATACGCAGCCATATTCCAGGCAGAACTATTTTCCATCGAGACTCCTGATAAAATGGCAAATCCACTACAGCAAAATCGAAATATTTAGCGATATTCAGTCAGTACTGAACGCTCTAGAAATTGTTTTATATCGAAAACAGTCTGGAGTAACCGCATGGCTCTTAACAGGCTCGGCGTGTATAACATAATCACTCTTGTTTGAATACCGAGCCACTCAAACTATTGGGGTAACGAAGAGGTAGATCAACTGGCGTTTGCCGGAGCTACGCTGCCTCTGGTAGGTCCGGAACCATTCCTGATAATACCACATGACGTGGCTAAGCGGACGATAATAGGCAGAATGAACTCTAGACTAGAGTCTTTCTGGCTGAGCCATCTTGGCCTAAAATATTGGAACAGCTTCGAACCAAAAGATGGCAGACAAAGCGCTAGGTCCGGACAAAACCAAACTCAGAATAATTTTCGGAATTATGAAAATTGATCATTTAGGGCAGCTTTTATCACCAGAATATTAAACTAGTACTGTCATGGTATAGAGTAGAAACAAAATTTGCATTTTTAGAAATTTTTTGGACATATGACCCAATCGTAACGTCCTTTTGGAAGGCAAATATTGAATTGTGAGGTTTTATAGTTCGTATGTTCAGTAAAGCTAATAGTATTTCCCGTTTATTCATTTTACAGTCCCAACCGACTTGAGCTGATGCGTTTTTAGTAGATTCATCATGAGAGGGTAACTGGCAAACCAGTGATCGAAAGTTTTATTTTTTTTCCATTTACTGACTCAATCAAACGTTCAACTATACTCCATGTTGAGACAATAAAATGTTTTCGCGTTAATAAGGGCGAATTACTTCAACCAATATTTTGCAGGCTTGTTTGGTAATATTGAAGAAATGACACCCGACCTCTGAATGGCACCACCTTATCATCAATTGTCAAGTTTTCTCCAGGCGCATAATGATTTTTGCAGTTGTCAACAAATTGTCCGTAAATGCCTGGAATTGCTGCCAGTTTGTCAATCTCTTTACACTGTCCTCTGTTATTGACATTGTTAAATCGGAGCGACTGCAGTAATATAAAATATCTTTGTTGCGACTTGGTTTTTCGGAATGAATCAATGCCACTACCATCGTTGCTCCAAAGATCCACTGTATTTTGTCAATCTGCTTTTCATAATCCGGTCAAATAAAGCAGTCCAATGACAGCTTCGAATTCTGCTTTATTCGTAGGTTTTTACCAGGTATTAACGAAAATGATAACAATAATCATTTATTTGATGCCGGTTATTATATTCAGAAGCCTTAATTGCTAATTCGACATTTGTGTAACGAACGATATCATCCAGTACTTCTTCCGCGAAAAATAGAAGCCAGCAATAGCAATAGCAATAGTGCTTTTCTTTTCTCGAGTGACGCCTTTCACACCGGGTAGATGTGTTATTATGTTTTCTGATCTTGTTCTTACGTTCTGATTGTTTGGAACTTTTCATCATTTCGATTTATTCTTATCTAAGCACTATCCATCTCCTTTGTTAAGCGCTTCATTTTATTGGTCTTCTGTTTTCTCAAGTGTTTCAGGCTCTACATCCTCTTCTGACTTTTCCTCTTTGTGTTATGTTGCTAATTCTGTATTTACTTCTTCTCCTTCGAACTCATTACTTATAACAGGCTCATCTTCTTTGAACCCATTGAAGTCCTCCCATAACCTCTAAAGCCTCCGTGGGTCTTCTTCGTACGACATATTTCTAAAATATATCACGGAATGAAAAAAACGTTGAGCTTTTTCGTGTTATACGGAGTACTCTAAAATATCCGGGATCTTACGGAGCACACTAAGAGATCTGGGATTATACGGAGTACTCTAAAGAACGCTAATCTTTTAATCGTGATCATCTAATGGCGGGAGAATAGGACGTTACATTGTGTAGACAACCCAAATTACACCTAACGAGGGCAAGAAAACAGTGACAGAAGGTTCAAATATTCAAAACAGTAACGTCAGCATAATATATTCATATTAGTAATCTTGAAAGGCAACAACTCTCAATGAATGGAAACAAACATTTATTAGCCTGGTGTTAAATATACTCTACTCAGTGGTTCGTAAAGCTACACAGTGAACACAATAGCGCCCCGGATCTAAATACCTTAATTCTACATATCGTTAGGTCGGTGACTTGCTTGAATCAGATATCATTCTTATGCAGCGGAAAGGGCTAGAGAGGACAGGATACAGCCAGCATGCACCTTCAACTGCACTTCCGGTAACCAGAACAGTTACAAGGGGTAAGTTTGAATGGACAGTAGGAAAGGGTAGCGTGGTATGCCCAGGAGATCTCCTTGAGCAGGGGATCTAACATAACTCGAGTCGACCGGAAAAGTTATTATCAGATGGACTGTATCTGGCCCCCTCGGGGTGGCCAAGGTCCAGAAGGGCTCAGATATTACTGAAAAACGAACCAAATTCTACCTGAAGGGTCACGCAAACTAATCCTGGGGATATCAAAATACCTCGGAATAATGATCTATCAATCACTCAAACAGTAGCGTTCGATAAACGGAGCTATTTACTGTCTCTATACGATACGTCGTCCTTCACCAGGACTACTCGGTAATTTACCCTAAAGAACGCTACCGGTTCACAAGAAATACAATCTCTCAAAGTAAGCGGGTGCATGCATATGGCAAATATGTAACACAAACTAATGAGGACGTAGTAAAATAGATACAGTACCCCATAATCTGGGCGTGTTAATGAACGTTACAATAAAAGCAAACAAAGAAATAGGTCTATGATTGTTTCGGTCTTTACTTAACGGAAATTCATCACGAAATTTTGGATGAAAAACATACCATATATTTCATTAACATACTCAGGATTAAAGACAGAAAAGGTAGCTATATATCATAAGATGAATCAGGTATTTATAAGCTAACTTGCGGTACATGCCATTTTGTATATGTTGGTCAAACAGAATGACCTTTCCAGACGAGACTGAGGAAACATGAAAAATGTTATTGTAACAAAAAAAGAAATTCAACCTATGCAGAACACCTATTGAACACAGGGCATTTTTTAATAGTAATTTTAAACATTTACACATATCAAATAAAAGTTTCAGATTATATCTATTAGAAATATTAGAAATTGAAAGATATCATAAAAAACATATATTATTAAACAACCAAATAGAATTGAGTAGTTCCCCCCTATTGAATCTTTTTAAAATTATTTTTTCGGAATTCCCAAAGAATTGTAAAGCTTTCTTCATTCCCTCTCTTCTTTGTTATGAACCTGCACTATATATAGAAATTGTCGAACATTGTAAAAAGAGTATCAAGTATTACTCACCTGAAGAAATCATGGTATGACAAAACGATTGTAGTGAAATAAAATATTCGCGGAAATAGAATATTATTTTTTGTTCATAATTTTAAATAAATAGGTAACCGGGGGATCACACAAGACTACATGCAAATCAGTTACATATCAGGCTTGGCGAATATCATGAACAGAACAAATAAAGAACCACTATAAATAAATACAACAAACAGCAACCAGGCACTGAGAGAAAGTATACAATACAAATAGATAACTTACAAGGGACATGCCGCTTTTAGTCACATACAAAGGCAATTCATTTTAGTCAAAACATTCCGGTCGAACTAAATAACACTGAAGCAAAATCAAGAATGAAATGCGATGAGTGTGAGTACAAATAAACGAACGTTCAGTCACTGAGAATCTTAAAATAAAACTATAATGGTATTCAAAAATGTTAAGCATCCAATTAATCAGAATCATGTAAAAGAAGTTTACTAACTAAGAGTTACCAAGAAGGACTGTTATAAGTACTATTATATCGAGTATATTTCTAAGTCGCTCTGAAGGTTTCCTTTCTGACGCTTCAAAATGCAATGGGAATGCCACAAGGAGGTTGTTCACTTTGTTATTGTCACCAATCGCATACGTGTCAAGTTAGAGCGCCACAGAATATTTGACACATAAATAACGCGGGTAAATAGCCTGATGTATTGATGTTATTTATATAATCTATGCGGGGTTCTGTCACTCGTATAATCCTTAGAGAAGTTTTGAAAAATGAATTGATTTTTACCGATGTACACGAAAAATTATGTAATCAGTGTTCCGGGGTAGGTATATGATACCCCTAGTGTAGTCACCGAGATCTGTTCTCAAACTGAAAGCCTATAGAAACACCACATCAGGAGTGTTGTTTTACTACATATACGTATGAGCCAAATCTATTGGCCGCAAAAGGACTTTGGCTTTTAGGATTTAAGATTGCAGCTGTGAATAGACGTAGTGGGGAACACTTATGAAGTGTTAAGTGACTCAAAGGGTTTAATCTGACTATTTAAAAATGTTTTTTATATATTTTTCAATGAAGTTTTTCAGGAAAAGTTATTTATTATGTAAACTACCCATTAATACCTCACTTATTCCACATAACATAATTCTACATTTATCCCGCAATTCGAAATGATACGAACAGGGAAAAACGAGAATTCATTGTTAAAACTTCAACAAAGTGTTGCAAACTATTCCTGTATTCCAACTGTGAATAGTCTAGACGAGTTCCACTTCAATAAATATAGTTCCCCTACGTGCGTAACTTACTAACGCCAAAATACAGAGAAATCTAAATTAGCCGAGTTATTCTCATTGAAAATGGCCCGTTTGATAATAGGTTACCAAGTGGAACCGAATGAGTTGAAATGTGTTTGTGGCTGTACCCCTCTGGGCAAGAGTGTGAATTGATTATACAACTTACATGGAAACACTTTTAGGACGCAGTTTCAATACAAATATAATTTTGCGTAGAGGGAAACAAATCATTTTCGTTTATCATATTCCAGAATAGTGTTCAAAAACATTTTTTTCCTATTTTTCTCTCTAGGGACGTAACATAATTAAAACACACTTACTGACATATTGGAAAGTGTAAAAATATCAATCGGTATCAGATTCGTTCAGTATAGTTCAATAATTCATCACGGAAAAAAACCTTCCTCAATAACGAGTGTTTGTTATGGAAAAATATTTTAAAATTAATTACTTATTCTTTGAAATCCATGTACTGGAAAGATAATGGCAACTGAATATTGCTTAAAAATTGAAATGGATAAATTGTTTGCATATGGTAATATATGGTCAGTCTAGAAAGTATCCGGAATTTATTATTTTTCATAATTTTAATATAATTCTTTGGTGTAACATGTAATGTATAAAATAGGTTGAGAAGATAGTCGTCTATGGCCAAAGTTGCATGGCAACACTTTTTGTCAAATATTGTTGATTGTAAACAGGTATACAATTTATGAAATAATGAAAACAGAACAACTATAAAAACTGAAACAGGTAGCATATTTGTATAGAAAAGGTTTTCGAAATGTTTAAAAATTAGTGCAATTGACTGAACTGGTAATATTGCTTTATTTGAGACAACAAAGAGGATAAAAATGGCATGGATATGAGGCATATCTCGTTTCAGGAGGACCGCGTAAGATTGAAGGAAACAATTTAAATGCTTTATTGGCCTTAGGACGACACAATTCGCGCCTGGGGTTTTTCAAATTGTGTAACAGATTTGGAAATCAACGAAATATAAAAGTATGTTCAGAAACCGTCCGTATGTCACAGAAAAGATAAGGCTAAATATGAAAGAAACCAAAAAAATATCCTATAATGACACTTTCACAAAAGGAATGAAGGATAGAATTTTGTCAACGTTTTCAAGAAGATAATTTCAATGATGTCTTATCATCTGATGAAGTTTGTTCCCAACTTTGTGGAAATTTCTTAAAAATCCTATCAAATTAACCTGTTACTATTCAAATTTACAAATTTCCTACCAAAGTTTGGACACAAGAAAACCAAGTGACAACCATTGCATGGCCAGCAGCTCCACCAGATCTTACTCCCATTGAAAACATATGGAGACTAATGAAGACTGAAGTTGAAGGAGCAGCGCCACGAAATAAAGATGATTTCATTCAGTCAGTTTTACAGTCCTAGACAACCGTCACCGAAAATTAAGGAGATGATCTAGTTTCGGGTGTACCTCGACGTTTAGTCAAGTGTTAAGAGTTAAATGGAGGTTTTGTAAGTAAATACGATGAATATTTTGTTATAATTTTCTTATTCAAGAATTCAAAATATATACCCAATAATTACAATTGAGCTCCGTTTTTTTCCGAATACTTTCTAGAAGGACTATATAAGGAGAAATAAAAAGGTATTTTTATATACACTTATGTAATGACTTATGTGTCTATATTCAGTTACCCTGCCCCCAATGGTAGAAAGCAAGACTGCTTAATAACGATAACATAGCAGAGAATTAAACAAAATGAAGATTTTGACCTGGTGGATTCTGCAGGCTCAAAAAAAAGTTTCTAATGATAGAAACACCTTCACATCGCGGTTTGAGATCGAGTGGAGCCCGATGAAAGCTCGAAGAATATTTTGCCAAATGTCCGAAAAGGCATTGGCGATCTACTGTAACGTCTGGGGTGGGTGAGGTAAGCGATTTTATTGCTGTGATATTACAGGCGAGACATGTTCAATATAATTTTGGCCTGGTAAGACGGCGGGCCAATTCATTCGGTCATGCATGGCGTCATTTATAATTCTTACCCAGTATGGACGTGTGTTATCGTCGATTTACGTAAAATTGTCATCAATGGCTGCTGGAAAGGGATCAATAATTGGTTCTAAAATCAAATCACGATACCTTACCACTTCATACTCACATTAATGAGGATAATAAGATTTGTCCGCCCATTAAAGCAAATGCCTTCCCAAACGCACACTGAACCGCCACCGAAAAGAATTGTTGGCATCATGAAATGTTCATTAAACTGTTAACCCCGTTCTCGCTACACCAACATTCGCCCATTAGAGTGATACAGTCAAAACCTGGACTCATCCGTGAGCAGGCAGGATCTCCATCTGTGAGCGTTCCAGTTATCATGTTCAAGAGCACAACTATATCCTACAGCCTGTATCCTGAATGTTACAGAGGTCTCTTATTCGGCCATTTGGTATTCTGTCAAATAATGTTTTTCCAGTTATTGTCTTCATTTCTGTGGTTCTTAGAATCCTCTTCGTTTTAGCTGTATCGGCTCTCGTTTTGATGGCATATGTCACAATCGGCCTCACACATGATTTATATATGCTCACTTTTCCGTCCAGTCTCAGATCTTTATTTCTCCAGATAATATTCCGTAGGCACCCCGATATATAAGCTGCTTTATTAGCTTGTTTTCGTACCGTTGCTTTAAGGTCTCAGTAACTAAATATTTCTACCCCAAGAAACTCGAACTTTGACACTTGTTCGATTATTTCATTGTTCATTACAATTTTCTGGGTTTTCTTGCTACAATTAACGATTTTTTTTAGACGTTGATATCTTCATGTTGTACTTTTCTGCTGCTAGTTTAAATGCATGTGCCATGCGCTGTAGGTCATCTTTGTTGTCCGAGATCAAGATGGCGTCATCTGCATAACACACTATATTTATGTATTCAGTTGAAAGCCTATATCCCTGTCCTGCATTTTTCACTTCTTGAACAATTTCATTCATCATTATGCCGAATAATAGAGGGCTTAAACTGTCTCCTTGACGTATTCTGGATCTTATGTTCATTTTTGATGTTAATTCATTGTCTACTTATATTTTCGTTCCGTTGTTTTTAGTAACGTCTTTAATGATCTCCACTATACCGCTGGGTATTTTTTTCTTTTCCAGTAGTTTTAAAACATCTTTCAATCTGACACAATCAAAGGCCTTAGCTTGGTCTAAGAAGCACATGTAAACAGGTTTGTTGAATTCAATAGGTTTTCCTGCGATTTGCCTTACTATGAAGATTGCATCAATTGTTGACCTGTTTTTTCGAAAGCCCTGTTGCTATTCACTAACATTCATTACACGTTGCTCCAATTCTTGAATATTTCGAACTGGAGTTGAGTGTACGAATTCCTTCAAATATCCCCGTAAAGAAATCTAGGGGATTCAAATCCGGAGACCGAGCTGGCCAGTGTACAGGTACTCCTCGACCACTCTATTTCTGATTATGAATTTGATCCAAATAATTCCTTACACCCCGACAGAAATGCATAGGTGCCGCATCATGCATGAAAATCATATTCAGTCTATTTAAGCAAGGGGTATCATCTATCAAAACTGGTAAAATATGTTGTAACAAATACGAATAGCTTTCTCCATTCAAAGGATTTGGCAGTACATAAGGCCCGATCAAAAAGTCATTTATAATTCCCACCCATACATGTATGACGAATTTGTCTTGAGGGTTCAACTCGAAACTTGCATGCGGATTTTCGTCTGCCCAAACGTGGATATTATAAAAATTGACTACACCGTCTCTCGTGAATCTGGCTTCGTCGGTGTACAAAATATTCTTTCCGAAGTCAGCATTCTGTCCTAATTGTTCTGGTAACCAATAACAGAATTACAATCTTGCTGGGAATTCTTCCGGTTTCAACTTTTTGCCCATACCGTGCTCTTCCGAATTTTGTTTTGTTCGAAATTCGTCGCATACTGATATTTGGATTTGCTGCTACTTCTTCTGAAAAGGCTTCTTCATTTTCAAAAGACGGTAGAATGATCTGTAACAAATTCAGATTTGGAGGTTCAAAAGCATAACTGAATCCTGGTGCTCCCTACTCAATCTCGAGTGCCAGGGGGATCTTTTTGCCCTCAAATTGAAACTATGCAACTTATTCCGAATCGTTTGACCAGAAACTATCCTACCGGTAGCTTGCCGGAATGACCTTATTATTCAAGATGCTCTGAAGAAGGGATTTCATCGTGCAGTTAATCGTATTAGCCCATCTTGTGCGATGATTGTGTTCTTCCACCCTATTATTCTATGCAGCACTTCAACTATTACGAGAGCGAATCCATGCTTTACTAACTATACTTTGCAAAACCCGGTGACGGTTAGCAACTTCTTGTTGAGTTAAACCCTCATTTAACCGACACATTAACTGTTCGAGTTAAACGGTTTCTAAACGCATGTTGATATTGTGTCAATTAATCCACAATTAATACCATAGAACACCAGGTCGATTGCAATAGCACATTATCGTACATACAGACCACAACAAAAAGAGTTTCATATTCCTACAAGAAATGAATTTTTTGTAATTAAGCCATTCAGCCTCTCCACATGGTATGTCCAGCAATCCCAAAAATTTGACGTGCAAAGAGTCAGTTTACTTTCGAATATCCCCTTCAAGTTTTGAGAAATATTATTGAACCGTGTGATGGTTTCCTGGAATATTCCTAATTTGTTCGCAACCATTTATTACACTCTTCTTCTTCTTCTTATTTGACCGAGCTGGCCAGTGTACAGGTACTCCTCGGCCACTCTATCTCTGATTATGAATTTGATCCAAATATTTCCTTACACCCCGACAGAAATACACAGATCATGCATGAAAATCATATTCAGTCTATTTAAGCAAGGGGCATCATCCATCAAATCTGGTAAAATATGTTGTGAAAAATACATATAGCTTTCTCCATTCAAAGGATTTGGCAGTATATAAGGCCCGATCAAAAAGTCATTTATAGTTCCCACCCAGACATGTATGACGAATTTGAACTGAGGGTTTCACTCGAAACTTGTATGTGGGTTTTCGTCTGCCCAAACGTGGATATTATAAAAATTGACTACACCGTCTCTCGTGAATCTGGGGCTTCGTCGGTGTACAAAATATTGTTTCCAAAGTCAGCATTCTGTCTTAACTGTTCTAGTAACCAATAACAGAATTACAATCTTGCTGGGAAGTCTTCCGGTTTCAACTTTTTGCTGGTGGTATGGATAGAGTAATTGATCATGGAGACCTTCACACATTGTGCTCTTCGGAATTTTTTTGTATCGAAATTCGTCGCATACTGATATCTGGATTTGCTGCTGCTTCTTTTAAAAAGGCTTCTTTATTTTCAACAGATGGTAGAACGATCTGTAGAAATTCAGATTTCGAAGGGATAAAAATGCCCTTTTCGCATAATCTCTGGTGGAGGTTCACGAAGGTTTTTTCGCAAAGAAGGACTCGTTTCATCGCGGCGTCTAGCAGCTCACGAGTTTCCATCAGCTTTTCCATACATAAAAAGCATATCAGCCATTTCTTGATTTGAATATGGATTATTTTGTAGATGAAAAAAGAGCCCACTCAATATTCGTGTTTTAGTGAATGTCGAAATGACAGATGCCTATTATGTTTTTCGATATAAGCACCCATGTCTCAGTTAGAATGCATATCATCACAAAATCACTTTTTTCTCGAAGATGGTGCTCCGTAACGCTTTCAACGGAGAGTACTTTTCTTTTAAAATATGTATGAAGTCTATTACTCTGATTAAAATTGCAAGTTGGTTACTCCGTCAAAAATTAGAAGTAATTATATGAAAGAATTTAGTGTATCCAAAAACCTCCATGTACTGAATTTCATTTGAATCCACCAAATTTTGACAAAGATATCGCTAGTTTATTGGATTTTGGTGGTCATGTTGAAGGAATTCGACGATTCGGATATAGCCTTCAATATTCCCTAGCAGATTCCCGTTCATTGCACTTACAGAATACATAAACTAACAATATATCAGTATACTCAGTATTCGTAAATGACGGCATTTCGATAATTCTCTTAATGAACATTTTATGAAAACACAGCAATCTACCACTTGCGAATTTTTCTGTTTCAATAATTACCCGACAATGGTTTGAAATGTCAAAATTCTTAACATGAGCCACTTAGACTTTGAAATGTACATCCATGACGTACATTTTAGGATCAAAGTTGATATGAAGTTTCTTCATATTTGAACCTCTAGAACAGTATTTCCCAAAGTGGGCGATAACGCCCCCTTGTGGGCGCTGCAGGTCTCAAGGGGGGCGGTAAGAGACCCAGAAGAAAATGGAGGCGTTGTGTAGAGGCGGGCGGGCGGGGGGTGATTTGTAACTTTATTTAGCTAAGAGGCCTCTTAAACAACAACTGCAAGAGCTCTCGACTCTCAACAACAACTTGTGAACATCAACTACTATGAATTAAAAGATTGCTCAAACTCGGTTCTATATTTCTCTTCGCGTAGTTCATATATCTGTCCTATTTTATTGAATATAGAAAAAATTAATAGTTATTAGTACTCGTAGATATCTATCATGTTTTAACAAGTTTTTGTTAAATAACCCGAATTGTGCATTCCTGTATCAGTCGGCTGGTTCATTGAATGCTTGTTCGGACTTGTTGCGTACGATTGGTGGTCGAATGAGATAAACGAGTTTATGCATGTTTGTTTTATTCCTGTCGGTGCGTGCTGCTTAAACATTCCTATATAAACAATGTAATATTTATTTTATTTTCATTTGTGGTCTCGCGCGCAATAGATGAGCAGTACTTACGCCTCCTCTACTCGCGAAGTTGAACGTATTTCTCAAAGCAAAACAATGTCGGAAGTAAAAAAGAAGAGTAATACTCTGCGGAATATATTGAATTCGGATTTATTGAAAATCCCACAAACCGATCGTCGCCCTTGTGTCTTCTATATCTAAAAACATTTTCGAATGAAGCAATGAAGCCTTCAAGGCTGCAAGATCATTTGAATAAAATGCTTCCAGATAAGAAAGACAAGAATGTAGCGTATTTTCAAGACCTAGAGAAGAAGCATAATACTCAGCCAAGTGTAGTAAAACTATTTTCGGCGGCTGCTAAGCAAGATGACGACGGACTTCGAGCTTCGTAAAATATCTCTTTGTTAATTGCTCAAAAAGGCAAACCACATAACATCGGAGAAGAGTTTATATTGCCAGCAATAAATGAAGTAATAACTACTGTGCTTCATAAACCGGCCGCAGATATTATCCGAAAAATTCCTTTGAGTAATAATTCTGTGCAAAGACGAATTGATGAAATGGCTGAAAACATTGAAGAATCATTGTGCGATCACCTGAGGACAAGTCAATTCTCAATTCAGCTCGATGAGTCCACTTTACCAACTAATGAAGCATTGTTGTTGTCTTACGTCAGGTTTATTAAAGATGAGAAAATATGTGAAGAACTATTATTTGCTAGAAATTTAGAGACCGATACAAAAGGTGAAACCATATTCAATACATTGGAAAAGTTTTGCGATGAGAAAGAGATTTCTTTGAAAAATATTATTTCAGTTGCTACGGATGGCGCTCCGGCTATGACAGGGTGCCATAAAGGCTTCATAGCGTACTTAAAAAATAAAATTCCAGATGTCCTTGGTGTACATTGCGTTATTCATAGACAACATTTAGTTGCCAGAAACTTAAGTGAAAAACTATTTCAATCACTGCAATATGTCATCAAAGCAGTCAATAAAATCCGCAACAGCTCTTTGAATGATAGATTATTTCATCAACTTTGTGTTACTAATGACGAGGATTTCAACCGTTTGTTGTTTCATACTGAAGTTCGTTGGCTATCAAGAGGCAATTGTCTGACTCGATTTTACAACCTGTTTGACTCTGTTATAGAGTTCTTGGAAATTAAAGATACAGAATTGCACGACAAGCTCATAACATCAAAGAATCATATAGCTTACATGACAGACCTGTATAAATTGTTCAACGACATGAATCTCCAACTGCAAGGCGATAAACTAAATTCAATTAAAACAAAAAACGTCGTTGCTGCTTTCGCAACCAAACTGCTTCTACACAAAAAGAATCTGGGCAGACGTGAGTTTCACAATTTTCCAAATTTATCAGTATCATACAGTAACAACGAATTGTTTGCCTACTGCCAACATTTGGAAAACCTCCACATTGACTTCCCGAACGATACCAGGACATTTTGAACTTGGAAATACCAGACTGGGTGTTGGATCCGTTTTCAAATGTCAACACAGCAATGTCACCTCAGCTGGAAGAAGAACTTATAGAATTGACAACAAACGAGGAAATAAAAATCAAGTTCAAAAATGGTTACCAAGAATTTTGGCTTCAAAAACCGATCCCTCAATTGTACCCTGGATTGTGATCAATCGTTCAACGATTCTTGATAGCATTCCCATCGTCATATTTGTGTGAACGTGGATTTAGTGCTGTGACAACACTGTTTACTAAAAAGAGAAATCGTTTGCTTGTTACCGAACTTGCGACTGTTCTTGAGTAAATTGGAACCTGATATCAACAAACTTATTAAACAGCATCAGATTAATCCTTCACATTAGTTTTCATATAACGATTGATTATTTTAGTTATATTTTTAATAAAAGATACTCTGTTTTAATACTATAAAGTTGCGTTTCAATAATCATTCTTATTGGCAGGTGGAGCCCGTAAGAGTTAACTTGAGACCTAAGCGCCGTTGTATGTTACCTACTGCGCTCAGGTTTCAAGTTGCGGGTTATAGTAAAAGTTTCGTTTAGAATTTTCTGTTAATATACATATACAGGTCACAATAATTAATTCTTTTAATTTGAAGTTATAGTAGTTTTTAAATAGGTGAAAAAATGGGGGCGCTAAAAAAATATTTATTCTCAAAGTGGGCAGTAGACAAAATAAGTTTGGGAACCACTGCTCTAGAATCACCCCTGAAATACATGAACGTTAAATTCGGACACCCTGTATTATGAATTTCGTACTCGTATAAATTTCGGGATATTTAAAGCTTTTTCTGTGAGTCAATAATTTGGCGCTGTGTTCCATATGAGAAAGTTTGTAAATTTTCTCCATTCAATGAATTGTGCCTATTCCGTACAGCTCTAAATTATGAAATTTTCTCTCTCTTCATTAATGATACATCAACACTTTGCTATGGGTAATCATTTTAATAGACTACGTAAATCTTTTCTATTTTAGCCATTTTTTTTGTGAACTTCAACATAGTTCTTTCATAAATAATGCTTATGATATGAACTGAGAATCTCAACGACAGAACATTATAAAACTTTTCTTAGAAAAAAAAGCATAACGTGTTACTCGAATTTCTGTGGCTAGAACTTAAGAACATCAATATTGAAACAAAAAGTTAACTCAGTTACTCTTTGTACTCCTCTGAAGATGGTCGAAAGACCGAAACACGTATCAGGATTCTGAATGAACTTTGAAACATAAAAACTGTGGGAATTTTTTAAAATAAATTTGTTACAATGTTTCACCTAGATCCAACCGCATACTTAATTCATTTAATAATTTAAATATTATCACCAAACATCTTTAAATGCCGCAAGGATAATACAAACTTTATTATGTGTTCTGAAAATTACAATTTCACTTTTTTGCAATTTTTTCCACCGTCAAGTATTTTGTGATTTCAACTAGAACCAAAATCAAGTAATATTAGACACTACCAGTACATCTTAAATATTTTCACTCATTTTGCATTGTTCCATAATGAGCAAGTAATGTGGGTAGGAGTTTCTCTTGTGTGTTCTACCATTAGAGGACCACAATCCGTTTATACCTAATGATGATATCTACGAGGTTCATTTCATATTTAATGTAAAAAAATAAATAACTGCATTAGTACATATTATTCAATGTTGAAAAATAAGGTTTCCACGAGGAGATGGTATGACATCGGCAAAAATTCGGAAACCAAATAAAATTTCAAAATCAAAGAGCATGTGATTTCAGCCGAATTTTTATTCTCCCTTAACTGAGATGAGTAAATGGGAGAATTAAAGAAGATTCTTATTTTATTAGTGTTTAGGTATCTCATTTCAATACATCAAAACCTAGTGAAAGCAAGATTTGAAGATGTGGAAAACTGGATCAATGTATGTGAGGTAAAACATAGTGGACTTGCTGAAATTTCAGCTGATCCAATAATGTGCTCTCAGAATCATATTCTACCGGTCCTCATGGATATTTATATATAAAAACTAAACTGAATTTAGTACGAATGACCATAAAGAATGAAAAAGCAATTATTTATGCTTGAATTTAGAGGACTAGAATATAGTATGTGATTAGCCCTTCCGTTCATTACTGAAATAATGCCATTATGCTGTTAACTGGCGATTTTATTATAGGTTGTAAAATAGTCCATATACTGACCAGTAAAATTGTTGTACACGAAGAAAGAAATTGAGGATTTCTCCCAGTACAAAAAGAAATAAAAATTTTATGGGGTACTAAATATATTTCATTGTATTGGATTTCTCCTTTGTAATTCCCTCCACGATTGATGCTATAACAGAATGTTGTTGACATACGTGATCGGATATTTATATACTTCAAATAAAATTAAATCAACAAGAAGAATCTAATATACTATTTTTCGGGACAGTACCTATGCAATTGAGAAAAGATTTTATTTTTAGCGCTCACTTCTTGATTGACACATTTCGCAATAGATTCATAAGAATATTTTTTATCCATCAAATACTGCTGGTTGGCGTATGGCATCTATGACATTATTTTTTGAAACTGTACATTAAGCATCAGTAATTAAATTGCACTATGAATCAATGTTAGAATTTTTTGGAGGTGAAACTTGGAGACTTGAACATTTGTATAAGATAGCATCAATAATACTTCATTTTAGTAGTGGTATTATGGAGTTACCGAGAGAAAAGTTTTTCCGGAAATGGAGGACTGGTGGTCAAGAAGTTATAACTTGGTAATTTTGGATCCCTTTTTGTGAAGATATTATAATGGGTTAGCTATGTGAACAAAAATCGAACTACAGCCGCTTGAAAATTCGGTATTTTTTATTTATTTATTCATTTGTTGACATGTATCAAAGTACTACTAAAACCCACAGGGTAAGGTGTTCAACAGTAAATCACGAAAAAGTTGAACAGTCAAAATGTGAACTTCTGTGAATGGATTAGGAGTATAAATAAGTTCGTGCGGTTTCTTGTCGAAACTTAAAGCGTTGTTGTGAAAAATTTATTGTATAATACATTCAAAGTTTGAGGTATTGTCTCTCGTTAGTCACTTCTTCTGCCAATCTTTCTGGAAAATGATAGGTCCTATCGCGAAAAACGAGCCGGCTCTTTGGCCGTTATCCGGGCATCGACTCATTTTTTGACTTCATCGTAATTGGAGAAGAGCTGGTAAGTCAGCCCATGTAGCATCGATCGGAAGAGATTGTAATCGGAAGGACCAAGGTCTGGGCTGTACTGCGGTGGGGTGGGACCATTTAATCGGTTCTACGTGCGCTTTATCGAGCGACGCAACATGTGGCTGCAATGTCATACCTTGCCAATAAGTTAGACGTGTCATCAGTCGGCCTATTGCGGCCATTTTCTCGCAATGCTAGGCTCAAATGCACAAACTGTTATCGATGGACCTCCCCTGTGACCCATGAGTGTGGATAGCTCAGCGGGAGAGCATCGGACTCGTGACCGGGAGGTCCAGGTTCGAGTCCTGTTCAGGTAGAAAAGAAATTTTCTAGTTGGACGGGTATCTGCCACCATTTCACTGTTGGGTCAAAAATTAACAGTGCTGTGACCTAAAGTGGCGCAAGATCGCAGTAACAAAGCCTACACAGAACACAACTGAACTCCTAACTCGCACAAACTGAAAAAACTTCTGAGGAATCGTCAAAGAAGATCTAGAAGTATCAGGAAAATAATAATGATAATAATGATAATAATAATAATGATTCATTCGATTGTAGCAGCTCATGAAACACCACACCCAGCTGGTTCTACTGTAACGTTAAAAAACGCAATACTCTTGATTTGAATTGAACGCTCCAATAATGTGATTAAACTAAGACCATTAAGAAGTTCAAAGTTTCCGCAATGAAAGTCGACGTTGTTGTCGCAAGCGATGTGGAGTTGCATTGTTTTCAAGAAGTGTAGAATTTCCCAGATTTCTTTCTTTTTGTACTGTGAGGTTGCAAGAAGAAACACCTTGTGGTATTTTGATCGAATTAATGTACATTTTCCATGAAATCGTAGAATATTGAATTTTTATTGTTTCTTATAAGACGTCTAATCAGAAGGCGTCTTAATACCGGATGATCTTAAAAGTGGACAATCTTTCAAGTTTTATCCTATTATGTTATCTCATATATCTGAATCTCGCCCCCCATGACATTATATAATAGCTTGTCGCGCTGGGGGCGCTCGCCTTGACTAGGACCCTAGTTTCGTCCCGGCGAAATGGAGGGTTGAGCCTCGATGCCTAAAGTAATGCCATTCGCGCCAGTCACTGGACCTGTGTGGTAGAAGATCTCCCGTATGGGGCCCTAGTTTTTCCGTTATGGTGGAATATAGGGCTGAGTCGGTTGATTAACTCAGTGACAGAGAGTCCGTCGCAGCACAGGGCCTCCCCCTTAGAACTAGCGTACGCCAGTCACTGGACCTGTGTGGTAGAAGATCTCCCGTATGGGGCCCTAGTTTTTCCGTTATGGTGGAATATAGGGCTGAGTCGGTTGATTAACTCAGTGACAGAGAGTCCGTCGCAGCACAGGGCCTCCCCCTTAGAACTAGCGTACTCTACTCTATAGCAGTAAATATCCTGAGTTTTCTGCCAATGGCCGAGTGCGTTATCTAGCATACTGCGTGACCTCGGGAGGGTGGATGCTCACAGGTGATACTTGTATCAGCTGGCCATCCGATTGGTGGTGGACTCGAGGGGGTGGTGATTGAAAGTCCGCATGCTGGACTAGGTATGTTTGGTATATTCTCATGAAATGACTCAGTGTTTAGCGGGACTTGACGGTTCGACCGGTCTTGTCCTGAAGCTGCATCTAATGCGTAACATTTCAGAGTTTGTGGATCTCGATGAAACGGCCAGTCAATTGGTACTTGACGCCAGGATCAATAGAAAGACTTCACAGGGGTTCGTGGGTTATGACGTACAGGCCGGATTGACGGTGCTCGTATCAGGATCAATTGAGGCATCAATCTTGGAATTATCCTTGTTCATGAGACTGCATTCAGGTGGATGGATAAAAAGCCCTTCCAGCGTGTGAATTGCGTCCCTAAAAACTCGGGTACTGACAATGCATAGCCAGTAGCGGTTGGATAGTGCTTCGCTGCTACCAGTTTGGGCTTTCGAGCTTAAGCCCAAACTGGAAGCTGGTGGGTTCATGTCTTCGGAGTGGTTCTCGCTGCGCACGATGTTAATGCGTAATCCTTATCACACTTTCTGCCTCTGGAGGCAGACTGTGGAGACTGCTGAGTAGTCACTTGGTGAAAAAACCACGCTCATATGCCAATTCAACTATGATGGTGGAATTCACATATCCGAATGATTAAATCGTGAATCCCAATAACATGAAGTCTCACGAGTTGAGTTGTGAACTAAATATAGGGATAGGCAGAGAGATGCCAATCACTATAGATGAGAAATGTGAGCTTCTGAGGGGCTTATTTGCTCAGGAAAAGTGTGATCGTATTTGTATAGAACTGAATATATATATCTGAATTTACCTGATGCCTTTTCGCTTTTCCATCGCAAAGTATGTGTTTGTCTTGTTGGCACAAATATTTTCTTTTTTTTATTTATATGACAATTTTCTTATATACCTTCTATTGGCGAAAAGACGCTTTACCTTTTCACCTTGTGAAATTACCGATGGTTAAGTTTAAAATCAGCTCAGCTGTACTTCGCCTTTTCATTTCATACTATTGTAAATGAATAAAGTCTATTATTATTATTATTATTATTATTATTTCCTGAATTCTGCAACTTTCTTTTTCATTTGAGGTGATATATCTATTGCAGTAGTTCCAGTGGATCTCACAATTTTGTAGGATGCCGATTAATTTTTTTGAAGTTCATAGCGGCCATGCAGTAGCTTAATTGAAATTTTTAGCGTAGTTTGTAGTTTACTTAGAAATTTTATTAAATCTGTGATTCTCGTAGAGATACTTTTCATTATGTTTTTCCTTCTTTTGTCTGAATGGATGCAGTTCTAATTTACAGCGGTAGACGAATACTTCCTATGTTACCTATTCTCTTTCCCCTTGCTACTTCCATTGATTATATCTGTCCATATTAGCTGTTCCTATTATCTATCCCTATCACCTATTCCTATTACCTATCTCTATTTAATATTTCTGCTACCTTAGAACGAACCTATTTTGCGATTCAAACAAATTGTAGAAATTACTATGTTTTACTACCAACAAAAATATATATTACACATTTTCTTGTGACTCGAGTTTCGGGAAATGAACTATCCCATCATCAGACAACTGAACCTAACAGTGCTACAGAGGTATTTAAACAAAAGTGATAAATATTTTGAATATTTCGATAGATTCTAGGTAACACCTAAGAGTGGTACAGAGGTTTACAAGCGGAACTTGATAAAAAACCGGGTTAAAAAAGCAGGGCCTTCTACCAGAAATCGGAATGTCGGCAATCGACAAAGAAGGTTGTTAAACAGATTGTTCCTATTAAAATATCTCAAATAATTTTTGGGGTTACATAGCTCCGTACAGTCATTCATTATTTTCACATTATTTTGTTGTATATCTCAAATATTTGGATTTACATAGCTCTGTACAGTCATTCATTATTTTTTACATTATTTTTATCGTGAACGTATTTGAAAATTTCAATAATCAAGTTTCTCATTTCTTGAATCTACATGTAAAATTCTCTTAAGATATTCTTTTGTCGAAAAGAATTACTGTTTTCTAAAGAATGAGTGGCAAAAGTTGAATTTTTGTTTACTTTTCATTAAATTCATTTTATGTTCATTGAAAAAGGTTTTAAACAGATGTTACTTCTCAAACATCTCAAATATTTTCGATTTACATAGCTCCGTACAGTCATTCATTATTTTTACATTATTGTTATTGTGAACTAATTTGAAAATTTCAAGAGATTCTAGATAGTCGAGTTTCTTCCCTTTTGATTCTATATGTAAAATTTTAAGATTATCTATTGTGGGAAAAGAATTTTGTTTATTTTTCATGAAACAAATTTTATGTTCGTTGAACCTCGTCTTGAAGGAACGTCCTGTTTGTCCTATATATTTACTACTGCACTTAGAACAAGATAACTCATAAACTCCTGATTTGTGTATGGTTGGAGTAGGGTCCTTTGCATTAAATAATACCGATAATAATTTGTTTTGCGTTTTGAAGGCAATATTGACATCTGATTCTGAAAAACAATTGGCCACTTTTTGACTTATGCTACCAAGAAATTAAAAAAAAATTCATTTCTCTATCGTACTTTGGTAGCATAAGTCAAAAAGTGGCCAATAGTTTTTCAAAATCAGATGTCAATATTGCCTTCAAAACGCAAAACAAATTATAATCGGTATTATTTAACGCAAAGGACCCTACTGCCAACATACACAAATCAGAAGTTTATGAGTTATCTTGTTCTACGTGCAGTAATAAATATATAGGACAAACAGGACGATCCTTCAGGACAAGGTTCAACGAACATAAAATGAGTTCCATAAAAAATAAACAAAATTCTACTTTTGCCAATCATTGTCTAGAAAACGGTCATTTCTTTACCACAATAGATAATCTTAAAATTTTACATGTAGAATCAAAAGGGAAGAAACTCGATTATCTAGAATCTGTTGAAATTTTCGAATTAGTTCACAACAAAAATAATGTAAAAATTATGAATGACTGTATGGAGCTACGTAAATCGAAAATATTTGAGATATTCAAGAAGCAACATCTGTTTAAAACCTTTTTCAACGAACATAAAATGAATTTGATGAAAAGTAAACAAAAATTCAACTTTTGCCACACATTCTTTAGAAAACAGTAATTCCTTCCGACTTTTACATTTAGATTCAAAAGATAAGAAACTTGAATATTGAAATTTTCAAATACATTCACAATAAAAATAATGTAAAAAATAATGAATGACTGTACGGAGCTATGTAAATCCAAATATTTGAGATATACAACAAAATAATGTGAAAATAATGAATGACTATACGGAGCTATGTAACCCCAAAAATTATTTGAGATATTTAAATGGGTACCATCTGTTTACCAACCTTCTTTGTCGATTGCCGACATTCCGATTTCTGTTAGAAGGCACCTCTTTTTTAACCCGGTTTTTTATCACGTTCCGCTTGTAAACCTCTGTACCACTATTAGGTGTTACCTAGAATCTATCGAAATATTCAAAATATTTATCACTTTTGTTTAAATACCTCTTAGCACTGTTAGGTCTTCAGTTGTCTGATGATGGGATAGTTCATTTCCCGAAACTCGAGTCACAAGAAAATGTGTAGTATATATTTTTTTTGGTAGTAGAACATAGTGATTTCTACAATTTGTTTTAATTATGATCAATTACCAAATAGTAACGGCTGAAACAATTCAGTATCTATTTTGCGATTTCTAATCGCTGGCGTCCAAACCTATCTTTCCCTCTCTATATATTCCCGGGATTTTGATCTGTGTATCTAATTTATTATTTTCTTTCATTATTCTTTAATATTAGGAATCACTTCATAGGATGGGCTGGGTTGGGAAGTGATCTTTAGATGTTGTTAGTTAGATCATCCAGACAAACACATTTAACATCTTTAGTGAAATAAATTAGCTTATAATAATGTTGGACACCTTTTCCATTCGAAAATCCAAATATCTAAAACTTTTATATTTAAAACTTTGATGGAGATGCTACCGTAGAAGGAGAAACACTTCGAGATTTGATTTATAATACCCTGTCTGATTTTCGTTTCTTTTCCTGTTTGATTCCCATGACTCCCTTCCATAGTTTCCACACAATTTTTTTTTGATTATCTGCATCGTGCCACTTGCTGAAATTCGTTGCTCCAAGAAGAAACATCTTCATCTTGTCTTCTTTTTGATTTTGTCAACTTATTCTGAGTACCTCAGTCTGGATGATTTCATGATTTGATCCGTGTTAATTATGTTACCTGTCGATGAGTCGATACCTATCTTTTCTGTTGATTATACGTTTCGACTCCTGATTTTATCTATCGACTTTTTTACCTATATAACGAATATTATCTAACGTGTTTTTGAACTTGACATCACTTCGTGGACTTACAGATTTACACCTTTTTCTTCTTCTTGTAATTACCATCGTCATGTGTTCGCTGAAACCGGTACAGGATGATGGGAGTTTTTTGTGGTGGAGGTTTCTAACATCCATAAACCT
Source organism: Megalocaria dilatata (assembly GCA_034642435.1). Taxonomy (NCBI): domain Eukaryota; kingdom Metazoa; phylum Arthropoda; class Insecta; order Coleoptera; family Coccinellidae; genus Megalocaria; species Megalocaria dilatata. The sequence continues at coordinate 96,123,164 of CM067854.1, read as the reverse complement.
ACATGCCCTAATCATTCAGCTTTCATTTCGAGCTGAATGGTTCTTTTTTCGTTTTTTTATTTGTGGAGGCTATGATGATCATATTCGGAGTTTCTATGCCGTCAGTTTTTATTTTTATTTGAGATTTTTTTTTATATCAACCCCCGAGTAGTTCTGAATTTTTCGAGATTATAATGATTATTGACCCCAGTCAATGCTTGGGCATATGCGACGTTTAGTCGGTCGATAGCGTATGCTCAGCAACGATCTCGAACCCTTTTTCTTTGGAAAAAGCCTTCAGTGACTAAACATCGTTTTTTTAATTTCGCACTTTATGTTGGGTACCTATGTAACTGATCGGTAGCTTTCAGGTTTGGTTGGAACGTCGAAGTTAAGGGGGTTTTTGCTTATCTGGATTGCGCTTAATCGGACTGCTCGACATGGGTGACGAATAAACTGTCAACCCACTGCTGGTTCTTCAACTTTGACTTTATCTTTTTAATTGTGATTTCTCTTTGTTTGCTGTATCGACTTCATGTTTATTCATGATTCAATTATGCTGGCTGACCTATCAGATTAACATCTCTTTCAACGATTTGGTTGCACTTTAAATTTAGCATTTTACGTAAAAATGAAAATTCCCATAATAATTATCCTCTTTCACAAAATTTTTCACGCTAGGCGGTGCGTGTAACGTTAAAAAACGCCCCACTCTTGATTTGAATTTCAATCGCTAAAAAACGCTCCAGTAATGTGATTAAACCAAGACCATCAAGAAGTTTGAAGTTTCCGCTATGAAAGTCGACGTTGTTATCGCATGCACTGTAGATTTAAATTGTTTTCAAAAAGTGTAGAATTTCCCAGATTTCTTCCTTCTCGTTATGTGAGATTGCACGAAGACTCTCGTCTTGTCTTGAATACCTTGTGGTATTTTTATCGTAGCTAATCCATGAAAATCGTGGAATATTGAATTTAAATTGTTTCTTATAAGATATCTTGCCAAAACGCGTCTTAGTAACGAATGATTTTACAAGTGCACATTCTTGGTTCGGGACCTTCTTTTTGCTGAAGTGCCTTTTTGGTTGGATTATCTTAATACCAGACAATCTTCCGTGTGCCGGATTTAGAGTATCTTATGACCGGACCATCTTAGTTGCGGATGCTATACTGGTCATTTGAAACAAATTGAAATATCAATTCATTCTATAGATCAATTCAACATTTTTTTGGATGCATTCATGATTTTTACTGGTGCTATTTTTTCCAAACAATTATCAGCTACGCGTTGAGTTACATAATAGATAGTATTAGACCTGAGTTTTTAAACTGCTACGAATCAATGCCAGAGTTGAAATGCGTTTTTCATAAGCCATTCATTGCTACATCTAATGGTTGTAGGTTTGCTGTAATATGAGGAGGTCACATAAATTACGCAACAGCAGAAGATTCAGCTAGGTTCATTGCCTCTAATGACAAATGAATTATATATTTGTCTAGTATTAAAACAGTTGAATTGTTTTTTGAGGCGGATCGATCAATATTTCTGCATTCATTTATCCAGCTGACGTAACTGAACTAAGCATTCAAGGGGTAGCGTCATATATCAAGTGAGTTTGGAACTTTTTTTTATAAAAAATCGTTACTTGGGGCAAAGAGTGATCAGAATCCAACACAATGAAGGATATTGTACCTACTCAATCTCATTATTTGAATTATTTAAATATTTCAATATTATCCTTTCATATATTCAATTAAAATTATATTTGATAATTATAACTTCAGAAATTATTATAAATTAAATTAATGTCATATAAGTACCTCTTATACCAAACGACATATAATGACGTATATGACATTAATTTAATATAATTCCTGAAGTTATAATGACTTTAAATTCAGAATTATATATTCCAACTTCTACATTATATATTGAAACTATATACAAAAACTATCAAATTGATATCCTTATATATAATCAATATAAAATATTTTTCGATGTCTCGGAAAAAACCTTTTTACATCCCGACTTGAAATGTATTAATACAAATATATTAACAAAAACTATATAAGTATGTATATTAATATACAAATACAAGAAAATCCACTATTTCAAAATTATCTAAAATTATCAAAATAAAGAATCAAATAAAAATAATTGAACGAGAACATTTGATAGCTATTTCGGCCTATATGGCCTCATCAGAAATGTATTGAATTCAGCTTAAAATATATAACAATTGGTAAGTTGAATTTTGATCTTGTTATATATTTGAATGCCAAAATAGCTATCAAATGTTCGAGTTCCCGTTCAATTATTTTTATTTGATCCTTTATTTTGATAATTTTAGATAATTTTGGAATAATGGATTTTCTTGTATTTTTATGTTAATATATAATACATACTTATATAGTTTTTGTTAATACATTTCAAGTCGGGATGTAAAAAGGTTTTTTACGAGACATTGAAAAATATTTTATATTGATTATATATGAGGATATCGATTTGATAGTTTTTGTATATAGTTTATTGAAACTTATATATTGACATAATGTAGAAGTAAGAATATATTATTCTGAATTTGAAGTCATTTAAATTTTACTTCTATCAAGTATTGACTCACATTAAAATTGGTTTTTTGAAGTTATAATTATTAAATATAATTTTTTGAAATTAAGTATGTAGAAGGCTTATATTGAAATAATTAAATAATTTTGTATACCTTCTATCAAGTATAAACCTCTATTCATTCTACTTAAACTCTTTTGATACTCGTAATCTTAGACACTTTCAAGAAATAATGGATTTTGCGGGACTCTAGTTGATCTAAATTTACACACGCGTACCATTGTCAAAATGTGAAAACCGTTGCATAGCTTTTCTTATATTCTTGAGAAATGTTTGAGCGTTCATTTAGGCCAGCGTGTTTTTTTGTTGAACTACCAAACTCACACACCTCCAAGAAACGAGGAAATTCTATACCATTAATGACCACTATTTGACAAGTAATTGACCAAGTGTCTTTCGCAGTAATAACATAAAATTTACTCGAATAACCTACAACGTACCTCTCAATTAATTTTTTTCAAGCTGTGAAAAGAGCAATAAGAGGGAATAAAATTTCTACTTCGATCACTCTCATATTTCTATACATAACTATATCCAGTAAAATGGAACAGGAATTATCTTAATCACTTCTTATTTGAATTCTGCCGTGAAAAACATAAAATTTTAGCTCAGCAGAAGATGAAGGCATTCAGTGTGTACCAATGGTTTTTTGAAATTAATTAATTCATTTGATCTCTACTGAATATCATGTGTAACATACATCTGTATAACAATTCTGTACTCCAACAAACCCGATAAGGTTTTGCTGATCACTGAGGCATAATTGTCAAGTATCGGGTGTTTTTTTAAGAGTGATAGAAATTGAAATTGAAATAGAACACATTTAAATTAACATTGAAGGCAAAATTTTTCTTATTTGAAAGATAATTTCATGACATATATGTCTTGAAAATAATTTCCGGCATATGTCCACCACGACTAGCTCTGAGGAACCGCATTCGACCAGACCCATTTTGGACTACTTTCTCGAATAATTTAGGCCTTATTTAATCAATAACACGAGTTATGTTGGCTTATAAAGCGTCTATTGTTTCTGGTTTATCAGTATAAACCAATGACTTGGCATAAACCTGAAGAAAGTAATTCAGTGGAGCTATGTCGCATGATCTTAGAGGCCAATTAATTGGACCATTTCTCGAAATAATATTATCGCCAAATCTTTCTTTCATTAAATCAATTGTTACGGTAGCAGCATGAGATGTAGCACCATCTTGTTGGAACCAAAACACTTCTGCGCCGATGTTTTGGCTGAGCCAGTTTTCTCCTCACTCCCTCAAGATTGGTTGTCAGCTTTTGTTACACCTACCTTTACGAAAGGCGATTAGCTTTCTGCTCAGAACTACAGACCAATAAGCTTAACATCTCAAGTTTGCAAGCTGCTGGAGCGAATCATTAGCGATAAATTGATAGAGTTCTCCCTACAAAATGATATAATTCCCAAGGAGCAACATGGGCTACTTCCGGGTTGGTCCACCATCACGAACCTCCCCTCTTTTGTCAAGGATTGAACTAAGTGCATTTATTATGGTTTTCCTGAGGAAGCTTGAGTTCTTGGGAGTGAGGGGTCCTCTGCTCTCGTGGATTCGGTCATTTTTGTCGCTTCACACTTTCCGGGTGAGGGTCGGTGACTGTTTCTCCTCCTTCGATATATAAATCCTTAGTGGAATTCCCCAAGGTTCAGTTCTGGGTCCTATCTTGTTCCTGTTATACACTTCTGATCTCCCTTGTATTTTTTCATCCAATTGAGCAATGTTCGCAGACGACACGAAGCTCTAAAGCTATCTCTTGGTTAACACAGGGCACCTCCAGGAAGACCTCAGTAAGCTCTCTGATGGGTGTGGGAGGCGTTTGCTACCTCTTAATATAGGGAAGTATTGCATGCTCCATATCGACAAAAAATCCCAGGACTCCCTACTTCGTGGGCCAGCAGAGGCTAGCTGGTTTCTCTCAACATTGTGACCATGGATGACTTGAATTGGTCTACGCACATTTCGACTGCTGTGTCTAGAGCGAGACAATTTACCTACCAGCTGTCTAAAACTTTTGCAAGATGCGATATAGCCACAAGCAGGACTCTCTACACTACGTGCGTCCTATTCTGGAATATGCGAGCCCTGTTTGGTGCGCCAATCTGAGGGGTGATCGGGAACTTTTGGAATCTGTCCAGCAGTGGAACCCCCGTCTTCCATTTGGCACAATTCGCCCTGATTACCAGTCAAGGCTACGGTTGTTTGAGTTGCACTCCTTTTCGGATCGTAGAAGAAGGGGAGATCTGATTACACCTATCGAGCACTTTACTCCCTCGTGGGTCCAGATATGTCTTACCTCTTTCCACTCAACCAGTATCGAGCCTTAAGAGGACATCGTTTTAAGCTTGCCAAGGAGAACTTCAAGATGACACCGAGGAGCCAGTTTCTTCCCAACAGTGTTCGAGACGTGAAATCGGCTCCCTGCTGAGGATGTCATCGCCATCGGTGAATTCTTTCAAGATCGCTCTGGATGGATGGTCTAGACAAGTTGAATAATTAATTCCATTGCATTCAATTACTTTCATTACTAAATCGATTCAATTCTCGAGTACTTTCTCAGTTTCGTTTTATTTTTGTTTTTGAGTTTATGAGTTTAACTTTACTCTTATCATTTTTGTAATAATAATAATATAATGTCCACGCTGTAAACGGAAATGATGTAAGAAATAACTTGGAGAATTATCGTAATCTATTTTCACGGAATTATGCATAATCTTTGAATTGTTATTTCACGTATAAATACTAAATTTGAACTCGATCGGGTTTCGACTTCCGAAAATATTTAAAAAATCATTTTCATATCAACCATATCAGCAGTTTCGATAGTATTGAAAAAGAAAGGAAAAATTACAAATGTGAATAACTGCATAACTAGTGGACCAATTTTTTCCATTAATAATCTGAACTGAGATATGGAATGAACTAATAAGAGGAGGTTCTTTACTTGATAGAAGGATTATTAAAAAATTTAAATATCAAAACAGATTTATTCTGTTAGCCTCCTATAAATTTTAATTTCAAAAAATTTTATTCGAAAACTTGATTTAAAATAATGTCTTATAAACATTGCTTAAATTCAGTCTAAAAATTCAATATATTCTGGTTCTTTAATGCCATAATATAAATGTCATTTGTTTGAACTAAGGCCATAAAATACCTTACACGCTTTGTGTAAATTTCGTGATGAACATAGAATACGTTGGATTTTTTAAGTTCTCTAATTTAGTGTTTGCTCAACAAGGATACCACGAGGTCTTTTCTGGTATGTTATTTCTAGTTAATTGATTTTAGTTTTTGAATATTTTGAAATATTGCACTGACGAAGACCTCATTCGATTTCAAATTATTTTTTGAGGATGTGCTACATTTTTTGAGAGTTACTTATTCAAATATTGAAATGTATTAAATATTTCAAATAAATTATGTTTTGCATCTTTGGAAAAGATTTGGTTTTCATAAATATTATTATTTATTATTATTATCCTGACACTGCTAGATCTTTTTTAAGCTTGTGCAGGAGTTCAGTAGTGTTCTGGGTATGCTTTGTTACTGTGATCTTGCGACACTTTTGGTCACGACACTGTTAATTTTTGACCCAAAAATGAAATGGTGGGAGACACCCGTCCAACTAGAAAATATCTTTTTCGCCAGAAAAGGATTCGAACCCGTACCTCCCGGTCACGAGCCTTCCCACTGAGGTGTCCACACTCACAATATTTCTTATTAATTGATTTTATTTTTTAAATGTGCTGTTGGACTGACGAAGACCTTATTCGATTTCAAATTGTCTTTTGAGGATGTGTTTCATGTTTCGAGAGATTTTTGAAGTAACTTATTTAAATTTTTAAATATATTGATTATTTCAGATAAATTAGTTTTGGAGAAGTTCTTAAAATTATGTTTTGCATTTTTGAAAAAGATTTGGTTTTCATAAATATACAATCATAAACAAAATTTGGTCTCCTTCAAATATTTATTTATTTATTGTAATCGACAATTTATATTTGTTGGAATTTTTTAATCCATTTGATATCATATAATGAGCTTTGATTTCATATGTCTACTAAATTTAAGCAAAGCTCATGAGATATGAGAGCCTGAAACTAACCCTGTAAGTCTCAAGTCTCTATCTTTTTTTCTTCGGAAGTCAAAGTGGTTTCCGATAGACCACACCAGTCCGACAGAATTAATTTTAATCTCAAACTCTTCATCACTGAGTTCAGCCTAGTCATTAAAGGCCATTTTCTGGTCGAGACTTGAGTAAAACAATAGCACGCTGATCCTAAGAACAAGCGCGCAAAAATATTTAAACCTGCGACCACGAAACATCTAAGTTTGATTTTGCTTGCCTTGTTTCTGACCAATGAGAATTAGGCGAATATTCATGGAATTCATTTTTATCAGAGACGGTTGGAATTTATTGAATTTCACTTTTTTGGAATTTACAATACGCCGAGCATTTTTAAGTGTTGTCGAATAATTTCCTTCATCACAGTTATGAACCGTTAATAGAAACTTAGCAACTGAGCACCCTTATAGAACACTAGATCTCTTCTGATGCGGATGTCGAAAACACGAAATATTTATCAAAATTTTGCTTCATAGCTCATCAACTGAGAAATTTGAAGGAATGTTTGAAATTTGGTTAGGGAGCAGAATTAGGGAAAATTCATATCTCTCTATTCCAGTCAGCCAGAATCGAATACAAACTCGAACCGAGGGTTTGGAGCATCATTAATCATTTCCAATCCTTATACGGATTAATACTTATCGACCTCATGAGTTTATGCCGCACGATGGCTCGTAATGAACAGAGAAAAACGCAATGTAATCTTTGCTCAGCGGAAACGCAAGAGATGATTATTAATTACTTGAATGACCGAGAGCAGAATAAATGGAAATAAATATATCAAGCGGCATTACACCAAAAAATATTTTCTACTGGTATTTGGAATAGTTAAATCACTTTCGATGTAAGCATGCTTCATATGGTAAGATGAATAAACGGTTAGTTTCTGTACCATAATGTGGCGTTGTTTTCTTGTTGTCGAAATTTTTAGAAATAAATGACAATCACATTTAATCTGCCAAATATCAGTTATTGTTAGAGAATGAGTTGTAAAAAACTAAAAAATGTGTTGATTTCACTTAGATCGAGAGGATGGACAAATTTATGTGAGCGATTTCTTAGGTGGTTGTATATGAGCTTTGGGAAAATTCGGTAAGTATTTTCAAAAAATTTATAATATGTGATTATGAACATAGGTTGATAAGCTTCTGGTCGGATACACAATTAAAAAATTAATAAATCTTAGAAGTGAAATATTTGAATTGGCGAATATGTGTTACAAAATATGAGAATGAACATGATAAATAGAAAGTTTTTCGAAGAGGGGCAGTGCAACATGTTACAGACTGTGTTACAGAACCTTGTCCACAGCCAAATAGGTTTTGGTGATCGTCGGCTATGAGTAGCAGAAATGCATGTTTTATAGCTTTCTGGCTTCTCCTCTGTGCAATGCTCTAATGCCAATAAGTTGAATACATGCACGCACCTATATTCATCTTGCATAAGGACACTAATATTTCACCAAACAACAGCTCCATAATATATCAGAGTAAGTCACGAATCGAATTGAAATCCCGTCACAAACAAATAAGTCTTTCTCTACTCAACCTGATGTGCTATACTGCATTTGTATATTTGCTAGCATCAGATGGCACTGTTGTTTGAAAAAACATCAGTGCCCTTATGCAGGGCGTGGCTGTGTTGCTTTCGTCGGCATTAAAGCATTGCATTGAAAAGTAATCAGAAAGTTATGTAACATGCATGTCTGCTGCTCATGCCCGACAATCATAAAAACCTATTAGAGAATATTTAAGTTCTGAAATGTAACATAGATGTATGTTGCACAGTCCCGCTTCGAAAAACTTCCTGTTCACCATGCTCAATCTCGTTATCATATACATAAGTTATAATTTCAACCCTCAAATCAAAGTTTTAGAAATTTTCTGATAATTAAAAAAAACAGTAGTTTAATTTGCATAGCTTTTGTGAAGTTCGAAACAATAGCAAAAATGAATTTTCAATGTTGAGGAAAGATTGCTTCTTAATCGGGATATATCTTCGTATGAAGGAAAGTTTGACTTAATGAATTTAATTCTGTATCTGGACCAGAAAAGATTTATCTCGCTATACACCCAAATCAAAAAGATCGTTAGCTAAGTGGAGAGCAGCCGGTGAACTTCGTCGTAAGCGATCTAATGACAGACCGATACCATAGCGTCTGCTGTAATTTGGAACGCATACGTATTTTGTTTACCGACAACTTTGAAAAATCCAAGAGTCGATTGCTACTGCGACCATGAGCAGACATGGCTATGAACTTGATCAACAACCAGGAACCCTCTTTGGACAGGTTTTCCTACCAACAAGAGCAACTTGTCTTGCGTTACTTGACAGCAAGGGTACAAGAGAGGTAGCGGAATGTGGAAAATGCACCCATTAACTTCGGAATACCGAAAAGGAGAACAAGTATCAGTAGCCCACCACCGACAACACCAACTGCAAGGGCAAACCGGTATTCATTACTGGCTAACAGGGACATCGACAACACTGAAGAAGTATACTGCGAATAAAGCAACGATATAAACTTTACACTGAATGAAGGAACAGACAGAATGAATAACGTTGAACCGAGTGTAGTGAAAATTAAACCGTAGAGAAGACAGAGAAATACTTCTTAGAAGAAGTGGCTACAGAAGCAAGCGGATTTTTTTAAATAAGAGAGGACTGGACAACCGTGAAATTAAAAACGAAAAAGAGAAAAACTATTTACACAAGAGCAACATCAACTCCATACGGCATCATAGTGCAACCGCAAATTGTAGATGGCTAAAACTTGAAAATATACAGATGACAACTCATACAAAAGGTTTTTCGACAGAATTCACCCTTGAAGAAGAAGGAAAGTAGCTACGAAATCAAGTCTATACAGCAAAAAAAACGAACATAACGGACGGACTTAAATTTCCCATATATAAAGATCGAAAATACAATTTGATATACGAAACCAAAAAAAACTGAGAAATAAACTTGGAAGCGGAAAGCTTAGAAGAAGCCAAACAATGCTATCGTTGTCAAGTATATGGACATGTTGCCGAATATCGGTGCTCAAAATTGAGTTAAAACCACTCGACGCATCTCTGCGAGAATAGAAAACGATACTTGAAATGCACTAAACGCAAAGGACCACACCCCGCAAATTCAATTAAGTGCCCTAAAAAATCATTAAAGAAACCACAGGAGAGAACATATGTTTTTAAAACGGAATAGATATGAGAAAAATCAATCAGAGAAATCCAAAAAGAAAAAGGGAAGAAAAGAAAGCCAACCCCCCAAAGAAGAACACAAGTCTAGAACTATTACTGAACTTGCAGAATTACTCCCAATAGTATGCTACATAACGCACTCGGCCAATGGAGAGAAAAATCCGGAGATTTACTGCAATAGAGTAGAGTACGTTAGTTTTAAGGGTGAATCCCTGTGCTGGAACAGAGACCCTAGAAAGAACAGATATGTGAATTGTGAGTTCTACCAGTTAATTGAATTGGCATATGAGGGTGTCCCTTTCACCAAGTGACTATTGAGCAGTCTCCACAGTCTGCCCCAGAGGCAGAAAGTGTAATAAAGAATACGCATTATCAACGCGCAAATCGAGAACCTCTCTGAAGAAAAGAACGCACCAGCTTCCAGTGTGGGCTTCAGCTCGAAAGCCTACAACTGTCTGACTGGTAGCAGCGAAGCACTATCTGGCCTCTACTGGCTCTGCATGGTCAGTACCCGAGTTGTTTGGGACGCAACTCACTCGCAGGAAAGGCTTCTTATCCAAGCACTCGAACACAGTCCCATGAACTAAGATAATCCCAAGATTGATGCCTCAATTGATCCTGGGACAAGCACCGTCAACACGGCCTGTACGTCATAGTACACGAACCCATGTGAGGTCTTTCGATTGATCCTGGCGTCAAGCATCAACCCACTGGTCGTTTCGTCGGGATTTACAAACCCAGAAACGTTACGCAATAGATCCGGGTTCAGGACAAGGCCGGTCGAACCGCTAAACCCTGATTCATTTCATGAAAATATCCCGAATCTGGGGTTCTGCAAACAGATAAATTAAATACCTTCCTAGTCCAGCATACGGACTTTCAACCACCACCCCCTCGAGTTCAACACCAATCGGGTGGTCAGGTGATACAAGTATCACTTGTGGGTATCCACAACCCAGGTAACGCAGTATGCTACATAACACATTGGGCCATTGGAAAGAAAAATCCGGAGATTTACTGCACTAGGGTGGACTACGCTAGTTTTAACGGATAAGCCCTGTGCTGCGACAGACTCCCTGTCACTGAGTTAATCAATCGGCTCATCCCTCCATTCCACCATAGTGGCAAAACTAGGGCCCCATTCGGAAGATTTTCCATCACACAGGTCCAGTGACTGGCGCGAATGGCATTACGTTAGGCACCAAGACTTAACCCTCCATTCGACAGGGATGAAACTAGGGTTCTATTCTTGACAAGCGCCCCCAGCACGCCAAGCTCTTGGGGGCGAGAACAGATATATACTCAATAAACATACTACTACCAGGAAGTGAATTGAAGGAAGAAAACCTGAACAAAATAATGGAAAACGGAAAAATAAAATATCGCCGCCAAAGAATTAAACGCAAGAAATAAGGCATGGAAATGCAAAACCAGGTGCAGAAGAAGAAAGATACAAAGAAAAGAGAAATATACAAATTATCGCATCCACCTAAGAAACCCACGTCACCAAAGGAAAAGGAGATATACTGGAGATCGCCCTAACTAAGAACATCAACCAAGGTATATGAAAAAAAGACATCAACGACAATTCATCGGACCAACATTCAATAAAAATCACTATCGATGAAAAAGAAACGCCAAAAAAAAAGTTTTTCATGTCCAGGACAAATTCAGGAAAACAATAAAAAATCTCCCAGAAATCAACAGCAAAGAAAAACTGGTCTTAAAAGTGGTTAACCTAAAAGACATTATTTAAATTTCAATGAGAGAAACTACAACAGAAACGAGAGTAGAAGAAAGAGTTATTACACTTTTAGAGCATATCAAGAACTCAAATGATTTAAAGAAGATGGATAAAATATAATACCAGAGAACATTGGACTTGAAACACAAAACAACCATAAATCAACTGAACAATAAAGTCAGAAAAGAGCTCAGAGATTACCACAATAAAAAACGGAATGATTGGACAAATTGATGGAAAATAACCAACCACCATGAAATATCGCAAAGACGCCAACAAAAGAAAGAGAAACTTACTGGACAAAACAACCAATTCATAACAACAGATCACAAAGCGAATGTCTTTGCAGAAATTTAAGAAAAAGAATTTCAACCCTACAAAGCTGAAGATGAAGAATTCCTGAAAGAATCGGAGCAACTAATTACGAGAAAACTGAAAACGGAATAAAACTGCAATTCGACGAAGTTACTACAGAAGAAATAACAAATCTTTGTCCCTAAAAGCCCATGGAATGAATAGAATTATAAGTAGAACGTTGAAAAACCTACCGGAAAAAAATTGGGAAAAAAAGAATATCTGCAACCTTTCTAGTAAAATGGAAAATGTCAAAAACCATTATGATACCGAAACCAGGTGAACCAAGGAGGGACTCAAGCAACTACCGACCCAGAAGCCTAATAGCGAGCCTAAGCAAATTGGCGGAAAAAAATGCTTGAAAGATTGAAAAATATTATCGGTCTCAAATATATGATAATGAGTTTTTTCCATTTTCAGTTAAATTTTCTTGCTCGAAAGCATCCCTCTATTAACCCAAGTGCACACTATCTTCATCGATAATAAGAAAGGAGGTATTATTAACAAAGAGTACTGTGAACAAAAATAAGATTAATTCAGTTATGCATCCCTGAGTAACACCATACTCCACAAATTTCTACTGTGCACTTTTGTCTTCCACACAAAATTTTTGGTATCTATTTTGTACATAGCTCCCAATTAATTTCAATGCTACTGCTACCATTTTTGGCTTACAGTACGCAAATTACATACATTTGGTCAAGATTGAGGTAGAGTGTTTCCTAGAACAAGCGCTCCAAGATGTTATTTTGACTCCTGATATCTCGAAAACCAAGCAATTTCGGTTCTACATCAATTAAATTTTTTGTGAGAAACAGCTAGAAATGCTAACACCTTAACTTCTCGATACATATTTCGGAACATTCTGTAATTTTTTCCGGAACATACAATTATTGCTGAGGCGCACCCAGTTTGTTATGAAGCAGCACTGCAATTGTTAATGTTTCATTGAAGTAGTTGAGGGAAAACATTAGTGAATCTCCTGAAATGGAAAAATATATTAAATCGCCTCAAGTAAATTGTTATTCAATCACTTTGAATTTATTTTCTTGAGGATATTTATAGTCCAGATACAGAATTCATCGGAAAAAATTCTGTAATTTAAACCACACTTATCATAACTTGTACTTTTCTAAATTGTAACACCATTTTTAACTCATTAATGAGTTCCAAAATTGTTAAAACTCGTTGCGTTGCTGCATAGTTTTCGTTATAAATGGATATTTTTCGTATTCGGTTTGAAAAGCATCTTCAAGTGCATGTTTTGTGTAAGTACTTATTCTTCACTTGAGCAAGTTTTTTGTATAGTACACTGAAAATTATCTTCAAATTTGACATCTCATTATCTTTGATATGAAAATTTTTATGTCGACCAAGGTCCGAATAAACGTAAACATTTTTCAGCACTAATGCTGTAGTAGGCAAATCAAACCGCCTGAATTAACAGACTAATCCCACAAACATGGGCAGTTACAGGTGAACTTTCACATATTGTGAAGGATAAACACATCCCAATTAACTTGAAGAGAAAAGTATTCAATAGCTGTATACTCCCCGTTATGACTTACGGAATGGAAACAACTACGCTTACCATCAAATCAGCTAATACACTTAGAACAACGCAAAGGAGCATTGAACGAATGATGTTGGGATTAAGTCTTAGAGACAATATTACAAACACAGAAATTAGACAAAGAACTAAAGTCGAGGATATCATGGCACGTATAGCCCAGTTAAAGTGGAGCTGGGTTGGACATGTCGCCAGTCAGGATGAATCAAGGTGGACGAAGCGCATAGTATTATGGAGACCACGACTGCACAAGAGAAGTGTTGGTAGACCCCAAAAACGTTGGCTGGATAATGTCACGGAGAGCGTGGGTGGAGCTTGGCATTAGATAGCATAAGACAAAGAAGCATGGAGACTGGTAGGGGAGGCCTATGTCCTGGAGTGGACTACGAAGGGCTGTTGAAAGAAGAAAGGAGAATGCTGTAGTATCGTAAGAACTCCTTGATATATGATTTCTGGAAATCCAGGCATTATGTATAACTTTATCAGACAATTAACACTAAATTAATTTTTTGTCCATTTTGCATCTGAGAACAGGTATCATTTAGAGAACAGTTTTATCAAATTAAGATTTATACATTATATCTGATACTCGCTGAACAATATTTATTGTTATTTGCTGTCGATTCTTTTGCATCGCTGCACATTGCACTATACAGTTTTATGTTATCTGTAGTGTTTCGCATATCTTCTACTCAGTTTTGAATTCCGTGTTTTGTCTTGGTGAGTATTGAGTTTTTCTAGCATTTACTTCTCGTTTCAAAAAATTCACAAGTCTGTTTAGGTGCGGAATATCTCTGAATTTAATTATACTTTGCTGCTAGAGACTTTAAGATCATATCCTTTCAGTATGTGCATATTCGTCTATGCTCTTTCGAATGATATAGTATAGCATTTTTTATGGTAACTGCATATTCTGTCGATATTTGCCAATCTGATTAGATTGTCTATATGTTGGTTGAATAATAAGCGTCGATTGTTTCATTTTCCTTCAATAAGATTTCGAGCAGTTTGGTAATTGACAAATATTCTTAGAAATTTTTTTTGAGTAGCTGCCTTTTGTCGAAAGGCCCATTGAGGTATTTGATACCCATTATCGCCGACTACGTCTTCGAGTAGATCCCATAAGTTGGACCATAACTCCAGTATCCCATTAATATGGGGACGGTTGTACCGACAGAATTAATTGAGGCATCGCTGATATACTCCGTAAAAACAATATTTCAGAAATTGTTATGTCGAAACGTTTTAATTTCTTGGTAGTCACACATGAATTATCCTAAAAAGTTATATTTTGCTCCATTATCAAGCAGTAAAGGCTAAAACAGATGCATTTTCTAGTTTGACTGAAAGAATTTAAACCTAGAGTTCTCCGGATTTGTCACTTACTTATTCGAAATGGCCTTCTTTTCTGTATAATTTTCAATCTTTGGTATCTAGTGCATTGGTTTTTACTTCTATTTTCATGAACTGTTGAAACTGAGGTATTCCTTATTTATTACTTTTCCTTACAATTTTCAATTTCCGTTAGGTATTTCGTGTGCATAAGTGGGAGCTTGAAATTAGTTTTTTCATGGAGGTAGTGTGAATGGAAGAAGAACTTTCTTCCGTTTATCCCTTGCTTGTCTCTCAGATTTTCTTGGATCATTAGGCCAGTGCTTGATGCATATTTTTAAGCTTGGCAGTATAATAATAATAATAATAATAATAATAATATTTAATTCATGAATTATTGTATACACAATAAAATTGAAATTCGTCAAACTCATATCATTACCCTCTACACAAATCAAAAAATTCTGAGCATGTATACGGTTCACCAACAACAATAAATTTATACAAACTGCTTGCAGGCTTTATTTGTTTTCACTGTGTCAATATTGGCGGCTTCAATATATTCTGGCCTCTCTGAAAAAAACCTCGAAAGTTAAAATCACGTATCAGCACACCCTCTGGCCAGAAGTTCTTGTCCATTACTTGTTCATAATTTCCTGTTGGTACCCCAATACTGAAAGCTGAATTTTTACCTTTTGAGATGAGTTTCTTTACTTCCACATTATGTGATTTTAAAGCACTGTTAACAAAATTCTTGATTGTGTCTTCCTCTACATCCGCACCAACAACTCGACCCAGATAAATCCATTTCTTAGGAGGAACTCCCGAGAACAAGGCATTTTCAGTTGCCGATCCACTACAAATAATCCCCTTTCTACGATTCCTCGTGTTTTTCCTTGCTTTTACTTCAATCCATTCCTGTGTATTGTTTGAGATCCCAGTTATAGTTGTTGTTGATTCCATTTGTTTACAATCAACTAATTGCGGATTGACATCGGTAGGGTTTGAGGTTACTTTATTTTCATTGTGAACCACAGAACTGAATGTTCTGGGTAATGTAACCTGACTTTCTTGATTAACATTTCTCTGATGGACTGCTTGATTTGCGGTTTGCGCATGCGAACCATCTGCTTTATGATGTTTATTCATATTTGAATTTTTTGTACCTTGTTGTCGTTTGTTTATTTCTCTTTCCTTATCTAAATTATTCATCTCCATCACCTTCATTTTCTCAATAAGTAACTGATTATTCTGTAATAGAATATCATTTTTACTTTGGACCTCGATGATAAGCTTTTCTAGAAACTCGTTTCGTATTTTGATCATGAGCATTTCTGTTTGTTGATCATCAGAGATGATTTTTGCTGCTTCATGCATACACAACGCCGATTTTTTGTTGGACGACGATGTCATACATCCAGGATGAAAATGTTTTATACACTTTATGCACGTCACGAAATCAACCACGTATATATCCTTGATGAATTGTAACCAGATTTCTAGTAATCCTTTCTCTATTCTTTATATACATTTTTGAATCAATTTCAGTCTTCGTTGAGTTATCTGAGTGTTTCAGAACATGTTTCGTTGTTATTCTTGATACTGAATCATTATTTTCAATAGATTCTTTTGAAAATCTCGGGTCTTATGATTTGGTCCATGAATAATATTTTCTCTATCTTTCATTGTTCGTGTTATTATCGTTGGTTATAAAGGTTGGTGATATTATACGGTACTTGGAATGCAAGATCACAAGTTGCCGATTTTCTTGTAGAATTTGTTTTGCGGGCTACCTATTCCTTGCTTGAATATTAGACTTGTAGGTTACTTCTTGCCTCAGAATGAGGTGAGCTGATTTTATTTCTGAGTAGTTGGATAAGCTTTATACTTCTTTTTGTCGTGTATTATATACATGACCAATTACTGGGCTTGTGTTTACTGTTGGATATTGGAGAGCCAATCATTTCTAAAGTGATAGGTGGCTTGTAGTTTTGTGAATCCAGTGGACAGTTAACCCAAAGTTAGGTAGTTGTAGTTTTGTAGGAAGCACTGGATCGTTTATCTAAAGGTCGATAAGAGTTGTATGTTGAAGGATCTAGAGCAACGAAACTAAGCACTATTTGCTACACTGGACAAACCGAATTACTTGCATAAGTATGTGAATATAATAAAGAATATACCTATCTCACTTGACCTATGACTCAAAAGAATTGTTAGCTGAATGACCAAAAATTCAAAACTCAAGTTGTGTCAAACGCATTTAGATTTGCGGATAGCTTATTGTGCCTCAACATTTTTGAGAAAATTAATACTATCAATACCAGATATTATACGGTATAACTTGATCTACCGAATGTAAAAATCAAGAAAAACGAGCCTCAAATGCGAAAGTAAAATGTGCTAGCCCACCTTATTTCAACCCGTTGGAAACAAAAGTTAAATTTAAAGGATTTCAATATGAAATAACCTGGGCTCCAGTGACTACTGATTTTCTGAAGACACCAAAACTCTCCGCAAAGAAAGGAATTTGATTAAGATGCTATGATGATTCTCAAAAGTCTAAGTTATTTTGGAAGCAAAGACGAAGTTTTGTAGAAGGAATGCTTCCAAAAGTTTTCAGAAACGTTGAAATGAATTCATCTCTGTTGAAGAAATAAGTCTCAATGAATTAAGTCGATTTACAAAAAAATTTTTTTTTCTTTTTCAGACTGGAAACTCAAGGATTTATGATGGTACAATTTTCATCAATCAAAACATTCCTAGCAGAAAAAGAAATATTTTTATTAGGAGTACCAATAAGTTTCCGCCAGTTTTTAACACAAATCAAATATTTATTATAGAAGAACGGTAAAGTTAATTTATTTACAATATTGCCCATCACTTGCAACCACTTTTTCCCATCTCTCAGGCAGCATTCGAATCCCACGTCTGAAGAACTCCTTGTCTTTTGAGGCTATCCACGAATCAACCCAATTTTTGGTATCCTCATAAGATGTGAACCACTGCGCCGTCATAGCATGTGCCATGGACCGGAACAGGTGATAATCGGACGGTGCAATGTCTGTTGAATACGGCGGGTGGGGTAACACTTCCCAATCAAGTGTTTCCAAGTACTTTTTCACGGGAGCCGCAACATGTGGACGAGCGTTGTCATGCAGAAGAATAATTTTTTCGATTGAGACGATGTGAGACTGCTTGCTGAGTGACTTCTAATGTTAGAGCAAGTTCTTTTTGTGTTTGAGATGAATCTTCCTCCAATAATTCCTCCAATTCTGCATCCTCATAAATTTTTGGCCTTCCACTGCGATCTTTGTCTTCTACGTCGAAATCACCGTTTTTAAACTTTTGAAACCAATCTCGACACGTTCTCTCACTCAAAGCACCCTAACCATATGCTTCTACGAGCAATTGATGTGCCTCAGCAGCCGATTTCTTTAAATTAAAGAAGTAAACAAATATTTCCCGCAAATGACGCTTACTTGGCTCAAATATTGACATTTTCAACTTATAAAAATTATATTTTACGAATATTAAATCAATGAATTTAATAGGTTATGTTGTTCTTGAATGTCCAAACTATTCTTTAAGCCGGTTATCATCTGCGAAAGCTAACCGAAACTCCGTGCCGCGCCATCTACAATAAAACGGCGGAAACTTATTTGTACTCCTAATAGTTGTCAGTATATTTTTTGTGAATACATATTGCTGTGAAATACTTGATTATAACATATAGATATAAGTTGAGTTATGTGTATATAAATCTCACTAATCCTGTGTTATTATAAAGTATAATCGACGAAGAGGCAAGTTTGAATGTATAGCTTTGCCTTTCCATTCAAGTCTCAAATATCAGCTAATACATCACTCCCGGAAACTTTCAACATTTATTTCGGATGTGCACTTTGTGACGAAAAAGATTGGGTAATTCATCAAAAACTTCCAGGATCTCTTGTCAACAGGCTATACTTAAATAATAAATTAGATGGGTACTCTGCAAATAGAAAGAGTAATGAGTGTGTTTCATCACCAGTTCGTTCGGTATAGAAATAACTCTCATCCGAGTGTATTCCGGAAATTCGATGAATGGAGAAACCTGGAACTTTCATAATTCTACAAATGGCTCTTTTATACCTTGTGTTTCAGCATTAATAGAACCTTGAATGAGAAATACGCTTTCACGTATTCCGATAGTTGGGGGTGCATTTCTTAAGAATAATTTTAGCATGAGTGCAGTATTAAACTGCTGAATTTCTCTTTCGACGGCCAGTCTTGTTGGCAATTTAAAAAACGATTTAATTTTTTGAGTAGCAAGAGGAGTGACGCAGTGGGGTCAAAATGGTAGTAATAGCTTATCAGAATTGTAATACAATCTCAAAATATTCATGAATATTTAAAACAAACATAAACAATGGCTGAAGTTCTGAAAAAATATATTGAGGCATTCTACTGAAATCTGGAACTGACATTTTCAGTATCAGTCCAATTGGATATTTTATGACGATATAACTAACAAATCTCTCGATTTTCAGAAAAATCTTATTTACTCTTGTGATTAAATATCTACTTTACAAGTGTTTTAGACGGAAGATTCTATCGGCACCTTGTTTGTGTATATCTGTTAATAATGAATCATGATCAAGTTACGAAAAATTATTGAAATACATTTAGGAATAATTTAACTACTGAATTTGGACTATACAGATATTTCAATGAAATCATAAGCTCTCTTTGGAACCTTTAATCCATATTGTGAAAAAAGGAAAGAGAGTATAATTTTACCCATGCCTGCAAAATAATTGATGACAGAGAAATAAAAGCAGTTTATAAGTGTGGTACTGAAGAAAAAAGTGGGCTGTGAAAACGAAACGTTCAATTATTCATTTTCCCTTGTAGGTGTTCGAGCAGTTAATTCAACAGAGAAAATTGGGTGAGAAAATAACTAAAATAATTGATATAGGTAATTTACCTGGGAGTTTCTTGAAGAAAACTTATGGATACTCTCAAAACTAGTAACATCCAATGAAATTACTATTCTTATCTCGAATTTGAAGAATAACTGCCCACCTGGACCCATAATGTATCCTCTAAAATTACAAAATAATTGCACAAGTAAAATGTAACACCATTAGTTCATCTAATGGATCTATATTTCGCGCACGATAATATCCAGAGACAATGGAAGAAGTATCTTCTCACCCCAGATTGCAAAACTGGAGATCCAAGTTAAATGTACAACTACAGACCAATTATTAATTAGCAAGTATGCGAAATTATTTGAGTAGTCACTAAATAATATGATAACGGCATTTTTTGATAAACATAAGAGAATTATAAACAGATAATTTGGCTTCATGAAAAACCTTAGTATATAGGATGGGGTTCTTGATTTATTAGAGAAGTCGATGAGATCAATGGATGACTCAAAGTGATTCTCGGTGTTCCTTGACCTTGCTAGATCTTTCGATATTATTCCACATATTAAACTACTCGATAGAGCGGAGAGTTTCATTCTTCTTAGTGTTGCCTGGACACCTCTCTTTGAGAGATTTCAGTCTGTGGTGATTGTGGGAGAGAGGAGGTCGGGTGAGGCTCTGACGATTGGGTATTTGGATCTTTAATGTTTCTTATTTATATGAATAATGTTGCTATCATAAAAAACTTAAAGGTTCACTTAGTTTGCTATGCTGACGATACAGAAATACCATGCACTGCAAAAATCGAAGAAGAATTTCAAATCATAGCGGAATTTAACATGAAAAAATTTTATTTATGTTTAAGGTTTATTCGTGGTTTGAACTCGTGAATATTTGATTTTAATAAAACTAAATACATAACACATCCTACATCAGTTGTCTACCAATCCACGCATTTCAAGTTGAAACTGCATTCCCCTCTCTGTAGTACCCAAGTATGTACTTGCCAGCAAATAGGAAAATGTCTTGCATAAGATATCTTGGAGTTATATTGGATTAACATTTAATTTGAACAAAACATTCAAGTAACATAATGAAAAGGGATATTGGGGGGCATTCTTGCAAAAAAATCTTCTTCTGTTATATTTGTGAAAGGTGAAAGGCAAGATGTTGCATGTGAGGTTGATACTGAAATCACACTTCAAATTATTCATTATATACCAGTTTCAAGTAGCAAAATTTTAATAAAATTTTGTTTTAGTGTGTCGTTTATGGTATCAGGAGGAAACATTGCAGTCATTACATCGTAACAGACTACAACAACCAATTAAATTTCAAAAGTACCAACAAAGGAACTTTGTACGCCATAATAGGTTTTTCATCTGCAAAACTAAGAGAGATTAAGTCGGCAATTGTCACTAATTTTAGTGAAAATTTCCTTATATTTACATATATATGTATATATATGGAAATATATATATAATATAATTCACTAAAATTACTCACAATTGCCGTATTAATCTCAGCGCATTGATGAAAAATATTCAGATCAGAATAAAAACTTTTTTTCATGGAAAACAAAATTGAAGAACTTGAAAAAAAGACTATTAAAATGAAGAGTTATGTTGGCAATCTTGCGCAATCCGCACACAATCGTATCTTGAGCAATTTTGATCTACCTGTAGAAGATGGTGAAGATACTCGCTCTGAAGTTCTTAGATTGTTCACGGAGAATCTGAATGTTGAAATAAGTGATGCAGATGTGGAAAACTGATACCGTGTACGATCTACAAATGCTGGAGGTAAGCCACCGGTAATTTTGATATGCTTTAAATCGAACGAGGCCTGGTCAAATGTTTTGAGAGCGCGAAAATTGTTTTAGAACAGTATTTATTCTATAAAACAGGATCTTACTAAAATGCGACTGGATAATCAATAATCATGTTGTATGAAGAGACCAAATTAATGAATATTAGAACTATTTTCGTGAATTGATGTATTAGTAGAACGTACAAGAAAGAGAATATTAATGAAACCGAAAGGGCAAGATGGACCAGATTAGCACAAAATATAAATTTTCATGTCCAGTTTTTCAAGAGTTCGGCAATCCAGAGATCATTTTTGTGTACAGTTTTAAATTTTCGAATACAGCAGCTATAAAACAATGGTGGGGAGGTTAGGTACTATGTGATGCTGTTCAAAATTTCACATTATTATGTAGATCGTTTTAGTCATCAATTTCAGATAATTTTCAGGAACTGTTATAGTTTGAAAACTTCAATAGATTCCAAATAGTAAAGTTAATGATTCTTTCTGTATACAATTAAAACAAATTGTAGAAATTACTATGTTTTACTACCAATAAAAATATATATTACACATTTTCTTGTGACTCGAGTTTCGGGAAATGAACTTCCCATCATTAGACAACTGAAGACCTGACAGTGGTACAGAGGTATTTAAACAAAAGTGATAAATATTTTGAATATTTCCATAGATTCTAGGTAACACCTAGTAGTGGTACAGAGGTTAACAAGCGGAACGTGATAAAAAACCGGGTTAAAAAAGAGGGACCTTCTAACAGATATCGGAATGTCGGTAATCGACAAACAGATGGTACCCATTTAAATATCTCAAATAATTTTTGGGGTTACATAGCTCCGTACAGTCATTCATTATTTTCACATTATTTTGTTGTATATCTCAAATATTTGGATTTATATAGCTCAATACAGTCATTCATTATTTTTTACATTATTTTTATTGTGAATGAATTTGAAAGTTTCAATAATCAAGTTTCTTTTCTTTTGAATCTACATGTAAAATTTTCTTAAGATTTTCTTTTGTCGAAAGAAATTACTGTTTTCTAAAGAGTGAGTGGCAAAAGTTAAATTTTTGTTTACTTTTCATTAAATTCAATTTATGTTCGTTGAAAAAGGTTTCAAACAGATGTTACTTTTTGAGTATCTCAAATATTCTCGATTTACATAGCTCCGTACAGTCATTAATTATTTTTACATTATTGTTATTGTGAACTAATTTGAAAATTTCAACAGATTCTAGACAATCGAGTTTCTTTCCTTTTGATTCTACATGTAAAATTTTAAGATTATCTATTGTGGAAAAGGAATGACCGTTTTCTTTACAATGAGTGGCAAAAGTAGAATTTTGTTTATTTTTCATGAAACTCATTCTATAAATGTCGAATTGGACAGAAAATATCTAAAATAGCTATGAGCCAAATTTATCCCATCATAAAAACTGAAGAAAATAAAAAATTCATTTCTCTATCGTACTTTGGTAGCATAAGTCGAAAAGTGACCAATAGATTTTTCAACATCAGATGTCAATATTGCCTTCAAAATGCAAAACAAATTATCATCGGTTTTATTTAACGCAAAGGACGCTACTCCAAACATACACAAATCAGTAGTTTATGAGTCATCTTGTTCTACGTGCAGTAATGAATATATAGGACAAACAGGATGTTCCTTCAAGTCGAGGTTCAACGAACATAGAATGAGTTTCATGAAAAATAAACAACTTTTGCCACTCATTGTCTAGAAAACGGTCATTCCTTTCCCACAATAAATAATTTTAAAATTTTACATGTAGAATCAAAAGGAAAGAAACTCGATTATCTAGAATCTGTTGAAATTTTCAAATTAGTTCACAATTACAATAATTCAAAAATAATGAATGACTGTACGGAGCAATGTTAATCGAAAATAGAGACATTCAAAAAGTAACATCTGTTTAAAACCTTTTTACGAACATAAATTGAATTTAATGAAAAGTAAACAAATATTCAACTTTTGTCACTCATTCTTTAGAAAACAGTAATTCCTTTCGACAAAAAAAAATCTCAAGAAAATTTTACTTGTAGATTCAAATGAAAAGAAACTTGATTATTGACATTTTCAAATTCCTTCACAATAAAAATAATGTAAATAATAATGAATGACTGTATGGGGCTATGTAAATCCAAATATTTGAGATATACAACAAAATAATGTAAAAATAATGAATTACTGTACGGAGCTTTGTAACCCCAAAAATTATTTGAGATATTTAAATCGGTACCATCTGTTTAACAACCTTCTTTGTCGATTGCCGATATTCCGATATCTCTTAGAAGGCCCCTCTTTTTTAACCCGATTTTTTATCACGTTCCGCTTGTAAACCTTTGTACCACTATATGATGTTACCTAGAATCTATTGAAATATTCAAAATATTTATTACTTTTGTTTAAATATCTCTGTACCACTGTTAGGTCTTCAGTTGTCTGATGATGGGATAGTTCATTTCCCGAAACTCGAGTCACAAGAAAATGTGTAATATATATTTTTATTGTTAGTAAAACATAGTAATTTCTACAATTTGTTTTAATTATGATCAACTACCAAATAGTAACGGCTGAAACAATTCAGTATCTATCTGTATACCTTTTCCATTATTCATATGGAAAAGAGAATATATCCGTGGCCGTATTATGTGTAATAGTTCACAACAAATAAGTTCACTCGTTTTTGTTGACAACATTCGATATAGCATTTTACATATATTTTTCACATATTGTCGAGATTCAACTATCTTTACCGACGCTAGGCGTGCCAATCCATCTTTAGTGGGATGAAATTCCAAACATTTCTGGAAATAAAAATAACAATGAACAACTATTTTCCAGTTATCATCGAATGCAACAAGAAACTTTCAAATATATTCGACACAATATAGACAAATTAATCACCAAGCGAAACTTTAAATGTCCATCGGCAATAACGTTCTATAACTTTAGTTACATCCTGTGGAAATAATAATTCATATCTGCACATATATTTCCTTTCGGAACGTTCAGTGTTCGATAATTACAAAAAAACCGAATGAACTTTTCGCTGAGAAACCAAACACAGGTTAGTAGTTTCATGGCATAATTTATCGTAAGGACGTAACATCTTTCTGCACGCTTACTCCAGGAAACAACATGCTATCGTTCTGTATTTTCAACCAAAGGTAGCCTTTGAGAACAAGTTTGGACTGTTCCGTTTCATTATAGACCTCCCTGTCGTTCGAAATTATTCTGTCATTCAATACTTAGGTCTTTTACGTTGATATGCGATTTAGCAGTTTTGAGATTTGTTTCGAACTAGTTTTGCTCGACACTTCAGATTATTTGTTTTATATTTATAATATATGGCCTTAGAAAACAGGGAAAGTCAATTAGAGATTTGAATATATTTATGCCTGTTAATTTCACATGACAGCATTCGGAATTATAAACTATTTCTGTCCTTATTTTTCTAGAATTGATCTCATTATTTTTCTGTAACCAGTAAGAAGGTTTATTTCGTTCATTCAGTCCACCTCAAAATGAATTACGTTAATTTCCCTCTTTCTGTTAGAATGGATGATGCATCGAGCACCTCTAATGCATGTAGCCGTTGCTCTACATTATGCACCATCTTTCGGATAGCCAAATTTGTCGTATGTAGCATGTGACATTTCGGTCCAAGCTATCGCGGTTATTATTGTTAATATAGTAATCCAGACGTTTGCCAAAGTATTGGCAAATTCATTACATTTGTTTTCAGTGTAATAATATCTTTTGACTTGGTTTATATACAGTAAACCAAGAATTATAGTTCGTTGTTATTATAGTGTAATAGGAGTGTTTTACTTTAATTCCTTACAATCTTCGTTGCTTTATCTTATTGAAGCTAGTTCATCATCGAGATAACTGCATACAAGTGCCCTTGAAGTAAAACTCTTCGCCAACAACGTCATTATACAGTCCACTAAACCCATCGAAGTTAATCAAAGAGATTAATTTACAATTGTCCATTATTTCAAAATACTGAAATAATAAGCAAAATACTGCGGTAAACTAACCGTGGTACGAAACAGACTCAATGATGGGAAATCTGAGGTCAAAAGTAAAATTACAAATCCTATTGATCTGAAGCATTCTCGTGGGAAAACTCGTGAGGATCATATGAAAAGGAATTTAAAGAATTATATTATGAGCGGATCAGTGTTCAAGGCTACCTTAACTTCTCTAACTTTCGCACGAAAAGTTATGAAAAAGGTTTCAGAGGAGGTGTGAGGTCTAGATATTTGAGTTGTATTCGCTATTGAAAAAATCAGTCGAACTCTTTTACCAGTTATTCACACGCGTAATGTTTCTTATTTTTCTTGACATTTTTCAAACTTTGAATCCAGTCAGTCTGAAATATGGCATTCAGAATTAAAATATTAAAGGCATATGTCCATGAGGATCGTAGGAGTTGAAGAATCAATACAAAAACAAAATTTTTCAATCGTAGCAGTCTAGAGTGCTATGAAACCATAGAGACAGTCCCACTATCGACATTAATCTAGCATTTATATGCAAAATAACGACACGAAGGCTTATGGAAAATTTTATGAGGATCGTATATTTGGAATATTCAAAATAAATTGTAAGCATTGTAGTGCTGAACACTATCGGAACCTCGCAACAGTCGTACGATGTTGATGTTGAAAACACTGATGTTAATGCTAATACAAAATTTCGTGAGGATTGTGATTAAGTAATTATAAAAATTTTCAACAGATGATGTTTAAAATCTGCAACAGGAAATCAACGAATTTACTACCCGACTCAATGGCCCTGCGGTTGATGCAATGTACACCTATTGCTTCTACCTGCGGTGGATTCCAATCCAGGCGTAGTGTAATTTTTTTTCAGTTTTTCACGATAAAATAAATTTTTTCATCAGTGTGTGAAATAAATGATACTGGAAATTTAGAGTGATATTTATGATTGTTTTTGTCTTGTTATAATCTATCAAATCATAACCAAAGAATAGAAAAACAATACTTAAGCAACAATGAACTTGAGAAGTTAGAATCAGAGAATAATTTATTGTCTCTTTGGCGGTAAAAATCTTAGATTTATGCGGCAAATTAGGAATTATATTTCTAACTTATTCGGTAACTTTTCAATCTCCATATTTTATTTGAATAATAAAATAATTGTACCATTTTCTTGAATACATTTATTCTATCTAATCAGTATTTGAGAGCTTATTCTAGGAAACAGCGTGCTATCGATTTGCCCAAATGTCTGTAATTTTCAAATTTTTAACAGACAATGGTCTAAAATGGTTAGGTCGGACTCACTGATGATGAATGCGAGGTCAAAAGTAATTCTGTCCGGCCGGTCTTTTCCTGAATGCCCTAACTAAAGGAGAGCGTGACCGATTTGAAACTTTCAGGGTCAGTTTAAAGTCAAAATATTTGTGTTAATCGAAAAAATCAATCCAATGGGTCCGCAGTTATTTATTCAAATTTTTGTGTCATTTTTCCAACACTTTATAAACTACTCATCCAATGGAATTTACATTTGGTACTTAGGTGAATGATAACAGAAAATGAATGTCAGATGTCGGGCCAATCTATTGTTCAGGCGACCAATTCCCGAAAGATCTGACCTAGAAACTTGAAATGTTCAGTGTGAGCTTTCATTTTACAAATAAATTAGAATGTGAAAATTGGATCGAATCAAATTTAGTATTTAGATGTGAATTATTGGCACAAACGGTCGTGCATACTTTCCTTAAGTTAAATTACGAGAATTTTCTGAGTTTTTCAAATATGATTTTAATAAAAATTATGAACAATGTATAAAGTTTTGTTGAATATTTTCTTTTTCCATGTCAACATATAACGGTGCAGATCGAAAGGAGAAAACCGGAAACTTTCAATCGTTTTGCAGTTATTCACAATTGAATTGTTTCTATTTGTACCAATATCCCCCCATTTTTAAAAATACAAAATGAAAAAATGTGGCAATAGCTGCTTTGAGCGTTGCTGGAATGAAGGCAACAAACCGGCTACGTAGTTTAATTTCAGCATTTAAATGTGAAATAAATATAATAATAATAATAATTTATTCGCAAATGGATAGACACACTTTACAATATATCTATTACTAGCTGACCCGGCGAACTCTGTTCCGCCCTAAAGGCAATAAATAAGCAGATTTTTTAATTTATTAAGTTTTGTTTTCATTAAAAAATACAAAAAAACATTAAGTACCTACATTAATCATTCATTATTGTTTCTGTATTTTAGTACATAGGTTGCTCTTCACTGAAGTACCTTGTGATACACGACATTTTTTTGTTTTATTATCAGGCGCAAAAACAAACAACGCAGATTGTCTTCGCACCCTTGAACATGCCACATATAATTGACCATGGGAAAAACATGGAAGCTCTAGATTCAAACCTCAAACTTTTAAGGATTGGCCTTGTGATTTGTTGATGGCCATGACAAATGCAAGACGGATCGGAAATTGAAGTCTTTTAAATTCAAACGGCATATCGGTTGGGATCATCGGGATCCTCGGAATGAGAACTTCTTCACCTTTGAAATTTCCTTTCAGTATCGTCACGTAAATTACATTGTTCATCAATTTCCTAACCACCAAACGCGTACCGTTGCACAGTTTTGGTTGGTTTATGTTTCGAAGCATGATTACTACGGAGCCAAGCTTTAGCCGTAAATTGTGCGGTGGCATATCCAAGGAGTTTGAAAATTCAATTTGATAGTTGGTGGCTTCATCTTCATTTATGACGCAGTCAATAGATTTGAATGAATGCATTGTTCCAATGATCTTATTTTCAATTATGTAGTTCAGGTCATCTACATCTTTATTCTTAGCCGCCAAAATTGCTCGCTCACTCAACCATTCATTATTTTTGTAGTTAGAAATAATGTTTGGAAATACATTGTTGATAAGTTCTTCTTTTGATGAGACAAAATTAAAGAAATTATTTGGAAATTATATCAATCCGCTCGATTCATCGACAGGTACTTGACCATTACCGATAGTCAGCAATTGCTCAAAGAAATCTTCAGCAGATGTATCATTAAGCAATGCAACTCTCATGTTTGTTGTCAGCTGCTGTTTCTTCACATAGCGCCATAGATTCGACGATTTGAGGCAAGCGTTTATTTCGTCGGCAGCCGTACATCTTGGAATTACTGGCAGTGTTTGGCGGAAATCGCCAGACAGTAAAATCATTGCTCCTCCAAAACATCTCGAGTCATTGCGTAAATCTTTCAATGTTGGGTTAAGTGCTTCTAATGCACGTTTATGCGCCATTGTGCATTCGTCCCAGATGATGATTTTCGATGCCGATAAAACTTTGGCCATTGTTGAGTGTTTTGCAATATTACACGTTGGTTCTTCAATAGTTTGAAGATTTAACGGTAATTTTAATGCTGAATGAGCCGTACGGCATCCTTCTAACAATGTGGCTGCTATTCCAGAAGAAGCAACTGCAACCGCTATGTTGGATCTCGCACGAACAGTGTCTAAAACTACTGACATGAGGAATGTCTTACCAGTTCCACCAGGGGCATCTAGGAAATATAAACCACCATTTTCATCATCGATTGCTTTCAGTTAAGTATCATAAGCTTCCTTTTGTTGGGAAATTCAACAGGAGTACATTCGTTTGAACTACTAATTCTAATTCGTTGTGATTCAAAACCCAAAATTTTCAACCATTCACTCATAGACAAAATTACTTAGCTGTTCGAGATCCGCGTTTTCTTATTCCAAGTCTGATGCGTTTTTGGTTTATCACCTTTTATAGTTCACTTCACTTTTTATTTAAATAGGCAATGGCTTCATCATTACATTATGATTGTTATTTATTTAATAAAAATAGTTTAAATATCGATTTCTTACAAAAATCAAATTTATAACCATACTTAGCTGTCATTTGCGATTTGTTATTCCAAGTCTGTTGCGTTTTTGTTATACCGCGTTTTATAGTTCACTTCATTTTTTATTTGAATGGGCAATGGCTCCATCATTACATTATGATTGTTAATTATTTATTCAATAGAAACAGTTTTAATATTGATTTCTTACAAAAATCAAATTGTCATCCATACGTCCATTATATAACTGTCATTTGCGTTTTGTTATTCCAAATCTAATTCTTTTTTGTTATACCACGTTTTATAGTGACTAACGTTTTATGTCAAGTCACACGGGAACGCTGTCGAACGGGATAAACAGTATCCTATGTCCGTCTCCTGGATCTAAGCTACCTACCCACCAATTTTCAGCCATATCGGTACAGCCGTTCTTGAGTTATAAATAGTGTAACAAACACGATTTTCTTTTATATATATAGATTTCTTACAAATATCAAATTGTCATCCATACGTCATTACATAGCTGTCATTATACGTCAATTTTGTTATTCCAAGTTTGATTCTTTTTTGTTATACCACGTTTTATAGTGACTGACGTTACATGTCAAGTCACACGGGAATGCTGTCGAACGGGATAAAAAGTATCCTATCTCCTTCTCCTGGCTCTAAACTACCTCCCTGCCAATTTTCAGCTAAATCGGTTCAGCCTTTCTTGAGTTATAAGTGAAGTAACTAACACGACTTTCTTTTATATATATAGATATAGATAGATATAGGTTAGGTTGGTTGTTCTATAACTCACGTGTAAATTTGATAAAAAATTTATACAAAATATACTTACTTCGATTCCACTCTAAATTCGCAAAAATTATCGTTTTTTAGGCACACATTTCAGTTCTCAATTTGATCGCAGCACTAACTATGAGGACTAACTGAAATTAATATAGAATAATGCTGCGATGACAGCGCAGTCTATCGGATCGAAAGTAAAACATTTCCAAATTCTCTTCAAACATCAATTTCTATTCGTAGTTAATATTTTAATTAGCACACGACTTGAACAAACACAATAATAACAAAAAAATTTCAGATATTTTTCTCAATTTGATCGCAGCACTAACTATCGGGACTAATTAAAATTAATATAGAATAAAGCTGCGATGACAGCGCAGTCTATCGGATCGAAATTAAAACATTAAAACATTTCCAAAAACTCTTCAAACATCAATTTCTATTCGTAGTTTATATTTTAATTAGCACGCGACTTGAACAAACACAATAATAAAAACAAAATTTCAGATATTTTTCTCAATTTGATCGCAGCACTAACTATCGGGACTAACTGAAATTAATATAGAATAAAGCTGCGATGACAGCGCAGTCTATCGGATCGAAAGTAAAACATTTCCAAAAACTCTTCAAACATCAATGTCTATTCGTAGTTAATATTTTTATTAGAACGGGATAAAAAGTATCCTATGTCCTTCTCCTGGCTCTAAACTACCTCCCTGCCAATTTTCAGCTAAATCGGTTCAGCCTTTCTTGAGTTATGAGTGAAGTAACAAACACGACTTTCTTTTATATATATATATATATATATATATATATATATATATATATATATATATAAACTATAAAATAATTATAAAGAAATCATTGCGAATACAAAACCACAAAGTCTAACTAATGTCTGTGGAGAAAATGAAAACATGATGCCAAAATAATACCAAACTAGTAATGAGACTTAATACCCACGTGTTAGCAAAACTATTTCATGTATACATAATAGGGCGACCGAAAAGTAATGTCGTATCTGCGCATATCGATATTTGATGGTCAGTTGTCAGCTCATTGTGTACTTCAAAGTCGTGTCAAAGACATTTTCAGGTTATTGTGACTTGTTCACTTCTAAATAATTAAATATAAGACTTTTTTTGCAATTTGGGGTGAGTGAAATGGCCAGCCAAATACCAGAAGAGCATATAATAATAATTTATTCGTTTGAATTAAATTTAAAAAAGCGACATTACTTTCCAGTCCACTTCATATTTTTTGATTCATGCACAATTATCCAATTAATAAAAATGGTTAAGTGAGAAATTTCCAAATACTGATATTTTCGAGTTAGTCCTGGATCAAGGTAAAAACT